>OV702280.1:369777910-371027910 GCA_916181665.1 Avena sativa
GCACCCCTGCAGGGTAAAACTTTCTGAAAGCCGTGTCCGCGGTTATGGACGACTTGGAGCACAGTATCTCGATCATAGACAACTATAACTAAAGTAGTGCTATAAATTTGACTTTATAATGACTAGTAATCAGCTTCACTATAATGCAATGGCTAAATAAAACTGCCAACAATTGCTTGTTTGGGTTGTCGCTTGCGACCATTGTATCTGACTAGTAAGTATTGCAACTATAACGGAATGGCTAAATAAAAGTACCAACAACTGCTGGGTTTTGGGATATCTCATGCTAATTGTATCTGACTAGTAAGTGTCGCAACTATAACGGAATGGTTAACTAAAATTGCCCACTGCTTATTATATCAGGATGATTATCTATACTTGACTAGTAATTGCTGCAACGATAACTGAATAAATAAAACTGCCAACGGTGTGAGTTCCTCGGTTGACTTCCTCGTTTGGTCTCGAGGGGGAAACACCAGGATGGGTATGTTTGGTGGTAGTATCAGGTTGGGTCCGAATAGGTCTTTCTCATCTCTCTCTGATAGCCGGCAGTTGCATCGAGTCTCTGTAGGTTGTTTAGTGCATGCTGCGCTGCCGCTCAGTCCACCATACCTATGTAGGCGAGGACCGCCGAATTCTAGCCTCGCCGTGTACTGGCCTCAGTACTGACCGCTCTCTCTCTTTTTCCTTTGCCCTTTGTCGGCACCCCTTTTGTTTAAGCAGGTTTTGGGATCGACGTCGTTAGCAGGGTTACCCTTCCGGCTTGGCCTGGGCAGGGTTATGGATGCCATTGGTTATTCTTCAGGGCTCTTAGCCCCATTTGCATCTTGTCCGTAGCCGGACGCTCTATCATTTTCAAGGTGATTTGGATCTTTGTATATTATATCTGTATTCTTGACTCGTTGAGTCGCTGTTGTACCTATCTGTTCTGTGGGTCCCACTGAGGACTGTTGTGTAATGTTATTACTTCGTTTTCCACCCGCACGCAAGTGCCTGGTGGGCACCTTTGAATCGATTCTATGCGGGTTTGGCGTGAATCGCTAAAACTTGCATAGGGCCGATTCTGAGGGTGTTACACTCTTCTAGCATCGATTTGAGCTTGCCTCAAGGCAGTTTGTATGGATCTTCCTTGAGTAATTGACTTGGAACCACTTGACATACTGGAGAATGAATCAAGATCCTCCTCACTAGAGATGTCACCTTGATCAACATGTTGAGGGTCCACAGCTTGTCTTTGGCTTGGGTCATTGTCCACCTCGGTAGATGGAACATGTTGTTGTGAATATGAGGGCTCCACTTGAGTAGAGCATAGTTCTTCTCGATCCTCCATAGGGGGTTCCTCAACGGGGCGGATATATCCCACACCCATTCTTCCTATGGCATCCTGAGGCATTTCATCATCTGCATCATAAGCATCAACATGCCCCCCTTGGGGACCATAATATTCTTCGAAGGTCACACTATAAGATTCTATGACGGCTCCAGAGAGCTTATCATAGATTCTATAAGTGTGAGATTCGAGACCATATCCAACAAAAATACCCTCTAATGCTTTAGACTCGAATTTGGACAAACGAACACCTTTTATAAGATAGAAACACTTACAACCGAACACCCAGAAGTAAGATTTGTTGGGCTTGTTACCGGTAAGTATTTCATATGGAGTCTTGCTGATTTCTTTGCGGAGGTAGAGCCGGTTTGATGCATGGAAAGCAGTGGAGATGGATTCGGCCCAAAAGTTGTATGGAGATTTAAACTCCTCCAACATGGTCCTACCCATCTCAATAAGAGTCCGGTTCTTCCTCTTGGCAACACCATTTTGTTGAGGGGTATATGCAGCGGAATATTGGTGTTTTATCCCCTCATCACTAAGGAAATCATTCAAGGTGTAGTTCTTGAACTTGTTGCCGTTGTCGCTTCTTATTATCAACACGGGGACATTGTATCGACGTTGAACCAAGTTGATGAAGTCGATAAAGGTCTTTTGGGTCTCACTTTTCAACTTGAAGAAATATACCGATGAGTATCTTGAAAAGTCATCAACAATCACCAAGCAATATTTATTCCCACCAAGACTTGCATGAGATGGAGGACCAAAAAGGTCCACATGAAGGAGCTCCAATATCTTTGTTGACTTGATGCGGTTCTTTGGCTTGTGGGGAGCATCATGCATATTTCCTATAACACAAGCCTTGCAAACACGATCTTTGGCAAAGGAGACATTTTATTTTAGTCCAACAATATGGCCCTCCTTATGGAGACTTTGCAAAGTTCTCATATTGACATGGGCTAGTCGGCTATGCCATAACCAACCACGTCGTCCTTTCCGAATAAGCACATCACACTTGTAGTGGTTTGCCCCGAAAAGTCCACCACATACAAGTCATGTTCGACGTACCCAACGAAAGCGACCTTGAGAGACTTGCTCCACATGAGGACCACAATATCATCATGAATAAAGACGGCAAGGCCCATCTTTCCAAGAGCACGGACTGAAAGTAAATTTATCCAAGGGTCTCAACAAGCATGGCGTCCACGAGTGTAATATCGTAAGCAACCATTACCTTGACGAAACCCATTACCTTAGACTTTGACTTGTCAACATATGTCACGGATATTTGATCATCATTTGTCCTTAAATCCTTGACAATAGATGGGATTACGGTCATATGACTTGTACAACCACTATCAGGCACCCACTTTGACCCTCCAGAAACATATGTCTACAAAATGTCAAGCTAATTTTTAGGTACCCATTTTTCAATGAGTCCTCTTTTGTTAGCAACAAGGATCTTGGGGATCCAAATAGACCAAGCAATATAACCATCATATGGGCCAACATATTGAGCATACACATCACCATAATAATCACGCATTAGAACATAGTGAGGGTTGGCACTTCCCGCAAAATCATCATGAGACATAGTTTTACCACTTGTGGTCTTACTATCCACAATGGCCTTGTTTTTCTCTTGTGCGGGCTTGGCCTTCTTCTTCTTGTTGTTCTTCTTCTTGGCTTTGGAGACAAAACCAATGCCCCCTTTCTCACCACTAGGCCTTTTCTTACTCAAAAGATCATCAATGGACTTGTTACCTTGTGGAAATGTGGCCTTGGCTAGCTCCCCCTTCAACCTAGCATTTTCTTCAAGAATAGTTGTACTACTATAAAGAATGAAATTACTAGGTGAAGGAATATTGGTCAATTGAGTTTGAAGCATTTCATAGGACTTTGTGAGTGACAAGAGTTCACTTTCCAATGCCTTATGAGCCTTGTTAAGTGAACTAAAGTCCTCGACAAGTTTTTCATGAACCACACCAAACTCAATCTTGTCCTTTTTAGCCCTTTTATATTTAGTAATAGCATACGTCATTGGCCTCATCAAGACCTTCAAGTTTTAGTTCAAGAGACATTCTAGTCTCTTGTTATTCTTCTAGAGCATTATTTAGGGCTTCTATTTCAATCATGTATTCATTCCCAAGTTTACATCTTACATCTAGAAGATCTTGTGTGTGGTAAAGTTGATCTAAGATGTTCCCAAAATGTATCTTGGCCTTCCCTTGTAAGTTAGTCACAAACTAATCAAAAGCAATTAATTACCTTTTTACTTCAAGAGACATCTCATCATCAATTTCATCATTAGCTAAGGGTGTGGAGTGAGATGATGAAGATACCTCCGTTCCTATTGCCATAAGGCAAGTGACGTTATTGTTGGGAGTATTCTCATTTGGAGAACCGAAGAGTGAAAATGTCGGAGTAGACGTAGTGGCTAGAGCAGCCACACCACTTGATGTTTCCTCTTCCTCATCTTCATCATCTTCATTGTCGGAGGAGAATTCTTCATGAGTGATCAATACAATTTCGCCCTTCTTCTTATTGATTGGATTCTTCTTGGTGAAGGGTTTCGTGTAAGGAGATTTGTAAGTTGTCTTTGGCACAAGTTTGCCCCCATGATCTTCTCTCCTCTCATATGGGCACCCCGCCACAAAGTGATAGCGGTCACCACAATTGAATCAAGTTCTCAATTCAGTGACATTTTCTCTTCTTCCATTTGGGTTTCTTCTTCTTTGCATTTCCATCTTGTCTTTGGCGGGGTTCTTCCAAAAGTTCTTTGCATAGAAAGCCATATATTGACCATGAGCAATCTTGACATCATCGGGATGGCTCATGGAGAGGCCTTCATAACTATCATATTCATCCCCATGTTACACAACTTTGTCCTTAAATGCAAGGTTTACAACATTGCTCATTCCAAGGGCTCGAGCACGGGCATCTTTGGCATTCTTGGCGGCAGCCTTGAAAGAGGCCATTTCTTGCATAACTTTATTGGAGGTCATGAGGCGGTAGTTGTGTCTTCCTTGTAGGATCTTCAAGTCGGTGGGCTCAAAGGGCATGAGTGCACTCACATACTTCCTTTTTATAGAAGCATCATCCACATGTGAGGCACCCACGTTCCTAAAAGCGGTGGGGTGGTCTTGAGCCTACGGTACATATATTCATGATCTTCACCTTCCTTCATGTAGAAGCCTTCGGATTCATTGCTTATTGCATCATATCGGTTCCTTCTCATGCTCTCATTCCCAAAAAACAACAATATGAGAGCATCCCAAGCTTCCTTGGCGGTGTTGAGGTGCTCAATGTGTGGGTAATCCTTTGTACCCAATCCTCGTTCAATCATGTGCAAGGCGGTGGCATTGAGTTGACTATTGACGACTTCTCTTCTTGTAAAGTTGTTTGGATCCCCAATATAGAGTCCTTGTTCAATGATGTTCCATAGTTCAATGCAAGAGCTGCGCACATGAGTTTTCATTAGAGACTGCCATTGAGCAAAAGTAGTAGATGCTTCAAGCTTTGGTGGGTCTCCTCTATTGTTTACATGAGAGTGAGGAATTGGAGGGTCGGGAGTGTACCATCCATGAGAGTCCTGGTGCTCTCCCTTCTCACCAACCCTTTTTGTGGAGGAATTAATGTTGTCTTGATTATGCCCCACCACTTGATGGGTTTCGCGGCATAGTAAATCAAAATTTTCTACGGATGCGAACAGAGGGAAAGCCAAGATCTAATCTAGGAGATGCAATCAACGAGAGAGATTGGATTATATCTTCATACCCTTGAAAATTCGCACAGCGGAACGTTCGTCGGAACGTGGGTGATGTAGTCGTACTCGCTTCTCCTCCTCGCGATCCGATCCGATCTAGCACCACAAGTGGCGGTGCCTCCGTGAGATGCACACGTGCAGCACCTCGACGTCTCCTCCTTCCTCGGACCAGCAAGTATGGTGGAGAGATAGATTGGATCTACAACACGACGGCGTGGTGTATATGGTGGGGAATTTCTGCAGCAGGGCTTCGCCTACAAACAGTCGGAGGGAGAGAGGAAAGCTAGCAAGGCGGCTAGGGTTTGGAGGAGAGGTGTGTAGGGTTGGTGCTCCCCCACCCCTCTTTATATAGAGGGGGGGCGCAGCCCTAGCCCCTCCCCCAAGCCCAAAGGATAAGGAGTGGGGGGCATGGACTCTCCCCTCTTCTAGAAACCCTATCTCTAGTTTAAACGATTTAAACTCTCTAGAATCGGCTGGGCCCTATGGGGCCTTGTGACCCTGGCCCAATGCGGCCAGGACACTCCCTCATAGGCCCATGCCCCCTCCCGGAAGGTGGGGCCACGTTGGTCCCCTTCCGGAAGGTTCTAGAAGCTTCTGGTACAATACCGATTAACCCGGAACAATTCCGAACTCCAAAAACTGCACTGCCTTATATGAATCTTATTCTCCGGACCACTCCGGAACCTCTAGTGATGTCCCGGATCCCATCCGAGACTCCGAACAAAAATTCATAAACCAATTATCCAATCTATCCTAGTGTCGAGACACGTTAAGTGTGTGACCCTGCGGGTTCGAGAATATGCAGACATGATCTTCTATCAATAATCAACAACGGGGTCTGGGCATCCATATTGACTCCCACACATTCATCGATGATCATATAGGATGAACCACGATGTCAGGATTCAATCAATCCCATATATATATTCCCTTCGTCTCGCGATATTTTACTTGCCCGAGATTCGATCGTCGGTACCGTCATACCTAGTTCAATCTCGTTCACAGCAAGTACTTTACTCGTTCCGTAATCCGATATCACTTTGTGATTAACTCCTTAACCACATGCTTGCAAGCGGTGTTGATATCGATTACCGAGTGGGCCCGAAGTATATCTCTCCGACTTGGGAGGGACAAATTCCATCTCGATACATACAACCCAACAGATACTTTCTGATCACCTGAGAGACACCTTTATGATCACCCTCTCATAGGATGACGTTTGATGACCTCAAAGCTTTCTTCCGATACCAGGGAGTTGTATTATCTCATGGTCTAAGGAATACAATATTTGACATAGGAAAAGCTTCGCAAAGATGAACACGATGATACGATCTAATTGCTTCGCTTAGTTTGGGTCTGTCCATCATATCATTCTCCCAATGATATGATCTCATTATCAATTGACAACTCATGTCTATGGTTAGGAAACCTTAACCATCATTGATCAATGAGCTAGTCCTTAGAGGCGTACCAGGGACACGGTGTTGTTCACAAACCACACAAGTATTAATGTTTCCGCTTAATACAATTCTAGCATGGAATATAAACTTTATCATGAACAAGAATTATAATAATAACATCTTTATTATTGCCTCTAGGTCATAATTCCAACAGTCTCCCACTTGCACTAGAGTCAATAATCTAGTTTACATCTGGCAACAATCTCACACCCATGGCACTGAGGTGTTGATCATGTTTTACACGTGGAAGAGGTTTAGTCAATGGATCTGCGACATTCAGATCCGTATGTACTTTGCTAATCTTCAGATCTCCATCTGCTATATAATCTCAGATTATATGAAACTTGCGGTTGATATGCTTGGTCTTTGGATGATATCTTGGTTCCTTAGCGAGTGCTATGGCGCCAGTGTTGTCACACAATATCTCCAGTGGGTCCAATGCACTTGGAACCACGCCAAGCTCAGTGATGAAGTTTCTGATCCAAACTCCTTCACTTGACGCTTCTGCAGCAGCCATGTATTCCGCTTCCACTGTAGATCCCGCGATCACGCTTTGCTTGCAGCTTCTCTAGCTCACAGCTCCTCCATTCAAAATATAAACGTATCCTGTCTGAGATTTGGAATCATCCTTGTCGGTGTCGAAACTAGCATCGACGTAACCTTTTACGACAAGCTGTTCATCACCTCCATAGACTAAGAACATTTCTTTAGTTCTATTTAGGTACTTTAGGATGTTCTTCACGGATGTCTAGTGTTCCACTCCTGGATCACTTTGATATCTGCTCGTCAAACTAAGAGCATTGGACACATCCGGTCTAGTACACAGCATGGCATACATGATGGAACCTATGGCCGAGGCATAAGGCACTTTGCTCATAGCTCCCCTATCATTTACCGTAGCTGGACACTGAGCCTTGCTCAATATCTTACCTGACAACATAGGCACTGAACCTTTCTTTGCCTTATCCATTATGAACCTTTTCAGAACTTTGTCTAGGTATATACTCTGGCTTAAAGCTATCAGGCGTCTTTGTCTATCTCTATAGATTTTGATGCCCAATATATAAGCAGCTTCACCTAGGTCTTTCATTGAAAAACACTTGTTCAAATAACTCTTCACATCGTTAAGCATGTTGATGTCATTTCCGATAATCAATATGTTATCCACATACAGTACCAGAAACGTCACTGAGCTCCCACTCACTTTCTTGTAGATACAAGCTTCGTACCAATTTGGAACAAATCCAAAACTCTTGATCACTTGATCAAAACGAAGGTTCCAACTCTGAGATGCTTGCTTCAGTCCATAAATGGAACGCTGAAGTTTGCATACTTTACTAGCATCCTTAGGATCGACAAAACCTTCGGGTTGCATCATATACAACTCTTCATCAATGTTGCCATTGAGGAACGCAGTCTTGACATCCATCTGCCATATTTCATAATCATGAAATGCAGCAATTGCTAATAAAATCCGAATGGACTTAAACATCGCTACGGGAGAGAAAGTCTCATCATAGTCAACACCTTGAACTTGTCGAAAACCTTTCGCGACAAGCCGTTCTTTATAGACAGTAACATTACCATCCGCGTCTGTTTTCTTATTGAAGATCCATTTGCACTCAACGGCCTTTCGGTCGCTAGGAGGGTCCACCAAAGTCCATACTTGGTTTTCGCTCATGGATCCCAATTCGGATTTCATGGCTTCTAGCCATTTCTCAGAGTCTGGGCTCATCATCGCTTCCTCATAGTTCGCAGGTTCACTGTCTTCTACTAACAAGACAGTCAAGACAGGGTTGCCGTACCACTCAGGAGGGGCACGCGACCTTGTCGACCTGCGACGTTCAGTAGCAGCATCGTCCGAAGCTTCATGATCCTTGTCATTAGCTTCCTCTATTGTTGGTGCAGGCGGCACTGGAACAATTTCAGGTGCTGCGCTACTCTCCAATTCAAGAGAAGGTTCAATAACCTCGTCTAGCTCTACTTTCCTCCCACTCACTTCTTTCGAGAGAAACTCCTTCTCAAGAAAGGAACCGTTCTTTGCGACAAACACTTTGCCTTCGGTTCTGTGATAGAAGGTATACCCAATAGTTTCCTTAGGGTATCCTATGAAGACGCATTTCTCCGCTTTGGGTTCGAGCTTGTCCGGCATCAACTTCTTGACGTAAGCTTCGCATCCCCAAACTTTAATAAACGACAACTTAGGTTTAGCACCAAACCACAGTTCATACGGTGTCGTCTCAACGGATTTAGATGGAGCCCTATTTAAAGTGAATGCAGCGGTTTCTAATGCATAACCCCAAAATGATAACGGCAAATCAGTAAGAGACATCATTGATCGGACCATATCTAATAGGGTTCGATTCCGGCGTTCAGACACACCATTACGCTGTGGTGTTCCGGGTGGCGTGAGTTGTGAAACGATTCCACTTGCTTTAAGATGCGTGAGAAAATCATAACTCAAATATTCACCTCCACGATCGGATCGTAGAAACTTAATCTTTCTGTTACGATGGTTCTCCACTTCATTCTGAAATTCCTTGAACTTTTCAAATGTTTCAGATTTATGTTTCATTAAATAGATATACCCATATCTACTTAAGTCATCGGTAAAAGTGAGGAAATAGCGATATCCACTGCGCGTCGAAACACTCATCGGTCCGCATACATCGGTATGTATGATTTCCAACAAGTCCGTTGCTCGCTCCATCATACCGGAGAACGGGGTTTTGATCATCTTGCCCATGAGGCATGGTTCGCATGTGTCAAATGATTCAAAATCAAGAGACTCCAAAAGTCCATCAGAATGGAGTTTCTTCATGCGCTTTACACCAATATGACCTAGACGACAGTGCCACAAATAAGTAGTATTATCACTATCTACTTTGCATCTCTTAGCCTCAATGTTATGGATGTGTGTTTCATCCCTTTCGAGATTTACAAGAAATAAACCATTCACAAGAGGTGCATGACCATAAAAGATGTTACTCACATAAATAGAACAACCATTATTCTCCGATTTAAATGAATAACCGTCTTGAAATAAACACGATCCAGAAATAATGTTCATGCTCAACGCAGGCACATAATAACACTTATTAAGGTTTAAAACTAATCCCGAAGGTAAAACTAAGGAGAGCGTGCCGACGGCCATCACATCAACTCTTGATCCGTTGCCAACGCGCATCATCACCTCATCCCTCGCAAGCCGCCGTCTATTCCGTAGCTCCTGTTTTGAGTTACAAATATTAGCAACTGAACCGGTATCAAATACCCAGGCACTACAACGACGGCTAGTAAGGAAAACATCAATAACATGTATATCAAATATACCTTTGATGGTGCCAGCCTTCTTGTCCGCTAAGTACTTCAGACAGTTGCGCTTCCAGTGACCCTTGTCCTTGCAATAGAAGCACTCAGTGTCGGGCTTAGGACCAGACTTGAGCTTCTTCTCAGCAGGGGCATTGCGCTTGCCGCCGCCCTTCTTGAAGGGTTTCTTTGCTCCCTTACCTTTCTTAAAGGAGGGCTTGTTGACCATCAACACATGATTATCCTTCTTGATGTCCACCTCTGCAGCCTTCAGCTTTGCGAAGAGCTCGGTGATCGTATCAGTGGAACCAATCTGATTATGAGTCACTACAAAACTTTTGTAGCTGGGAGGGAGTGATTGCAGAACCCTGTCAATCTTGAGCTCCTCTAGAATCGTGCATTCCAGTTGCTCAAGGCGTTGAGTGTAGCCCGACATCTTTATGGCGTGCTCACTAACAGAACTCCCTTCCTCCATCTTGCAGTTAAAGAACTTCTCGGAGATCTCATATCTCTCAGAACGGGCCTGAGTCTGAAACATGGTTTTCAGCTCCTCGAGAATCTCGAAGGGCCCGGGATACTCTTCAAAACGATTTTGAAGCTCCGGTTCCATAGCAAACAACATGGTGCTCTTAATCACACCATAATCATCTTTGCGCGACTGATAGACAGCTTTCTCATCAGCCGGCGCAGTTGCAGCAGGGGGGTCACCTAACGCTTTCCCAAGGACATAGTCCTTTTGTCCGCCAGACAGAATGATTCTTAGATTGCGGAACCAATTGGTGAAGTTAGACCCATTGTTTCTAAGCTTTTCCTTCTCAGCAAAAACGTTGAAGTTGAAGTTGGACTTGGCCATGTGATCTACAGTATTTGCAAGTACAATTTAGACTATGTTCATGATAAATAGTTCAATTTAATCAAATTACTAGATGAACTCCCACTAAATTCAACATCCCTCAAGTTGTTTAGTGAACACGATCCAAGTTCACCACACCTAATCCGATCATCACGAGAAGAGATGTGGTTTCAATGGTGGACAACAAAGTGTCGATCATATCACTCATATGACTCATGCTTAACCTTTCGGTTCTTGTGTTCCGAGGCCATGTCTGTACATGCTAGGCTCATCAAGCTAGACCCAAGTATTTCTGCGTGTGCAAAACTGGCTTGCACCCGTTGTATGTGAGCGTAGAGTCTATAGCACCCGATCATCACGTGATGCTTGGACACAAAGAACTTTCGCAACGGTGCATACTTGGGGAGAACATAGTTTTTATCTTGATCTTTAAGTGAGGAATTATCTTATAATGCTACCGTCGCGATCTAAGCATAATAAGATACATAAAGGGATAAACATCACATGCATATAACTTTATGTGACATGGTATAGCCAATCCTCGCGCAATGATCTCCATCTTGTGCGTTCCGGCATGATCTCCATCACTCCACCATGATTGCCTCCACCACGAATAGCAACTACAACTATTGCTAACTACTTAGCGATAAAGTAAAGCTATTACATGGCGTATAAGAAGTTGACTCGCAGGTCATACACAATTATAAAGACAACCATATGGCTCCTGCCGGTTGTGTACTCATCGACATGCAAGTCGTGAAACATTACAAAAACATGATCATCGCATACAATATACACATCACATCTTGGGCCATACCATATCACAGAAAACACTCCCTGCAAAAATAAGTTAGACGCCTCTACTTTGTTGTTGCATGTTTTACGTGGCTTATGGGAGTAGATGCTAAGAACGATTCTTACCTACGGAAAGCCACAACGGTGATATTATGGTTGCCAAACTCCGGTGTTAATCCCATGACAACTATAGTGAGAGAAACTGACATCCACCAGCCGCATGTGTGGAACAAGCCACACGTCAAGTGCGGAGCCGGTCTCGCGAACGACGTCGCGTAAGGTTGGCCTAGACCGCTTCAATCTCACTATCCCGCGTCATAAGAAGAACACAAACAAGAGGCTTGCAACATAAAACATCAACGCCCGCAACAACCATGTTGCGTTCTACTCGTGAAACACATCTACGCATAGATCTAGCTCTGATACCACTGATGGGTTTCGCGACATAGTAAATCAAAATTTTCTACGGATGCGAACAGAGGGAAAGCCAAGATCTAATCTAGGAGATGCAATCAACGAGAGAGATTGGATTAGATCTTCATACCCTTGAAGATTCGCACAGCGGAACGTTCGTCGGAACGTGGGTGATGTAGTCGTACTCGCTTCTCCTCCTCGCGATCCGATCCGATCTAGCACCACAAGTGGCGGTGCCTCCGTGAGATGCACACGTGCAGCACCTCGACGTCTCCTCCTTCCTCGGACCAGCAAGTATGGTGGAGAGATAGATTGGATCTACAACACGACGGCGTGGTGTATATGGTGGAGAATTTCTGCAGCAGGGCTTCGCCTACAAACAGTCGGGAGGGAGAGAGGAAAGCTAGCAAGGCGGCTAGGGTTTGGAGGAGAGGTGTGTAGGGTTGGTGCGCCCCCACCCCTCTTTATATAGAGGGGGGCGCAGCCCTAGCCCCTCCCCCAAGCCCAAAGGATAAGGAGTGGGGGGCATGGACTCTCCCCTCTTCTAGAAACCCTATCTCTAGTTTAAACGATTTAAACTCTCTAGGATCGGCTGGGCCCTATGGGGCCTTGTGACCCTGGCCCAATGCGGCCAGGACACTCCCTCATAGGCCCATGCCCCCTCCCGGAAGGTGGGGCCACGTTGGTCCCCTTCCGGAAGGTTCTAGAAGCTTCCGGTACAATACCGATTAACCCGGAACAATTCCGAACTCCAAAAACTGCACTGCCTTATATGAATCTTATTATCTGGACCACTCCGGAACCTCTCGTGATGTCCCGGATCCCATCCGAGACTCCGAACAAAAATTCATAAACCAATTATCCAATCTATCCTAGCGTCGAGACACGTTAAGTGTGTGACCCTGCGGGTTCGAGAATATGCAGACATGATCTTCTATCAATAATCAACAGCGGGGTCTGGGCACCCATATTGACTCCCACACATTCATCGATGATCATATCGGATGAACCACGATGTCAGGATTCAATCAATCCCATATATATATTCCCTTCGTCTCGCGATATTTTACTTGCCCGAGATTCGATCGTCGGTACCGTCATACCTACTTCAATCTCGTTCACAGCAAGTACTTTACTCGTTCCGTAATCCGATATCACTTTGTGATTAACTCCTTAACCACATGCTTGCAAGCGGTGTTGATATCGATTACCGAGTGGGCCCGAAGTATATCTCTCCGACTTGGGAGGGACAAATTCCATCTCGATACATACAACCCAACAGATACTTTCCGATCACCTGAGAGATACCTTTATGATCACCCTCTCATAGGATGACGTTTGATGACCTCAAAGCTTTCTTCCGATACCAGGGAGTTGTATTATCTCATGGTCTAAGGAATACAATATTTGACATAGGAAAAGCTTCGCAAAGATGAACACGATGATACGATCTAATTGCTTCGCTTAGTTTGGGTCTGTCCATCATATCATTCTCCCAATGATATGATCTCATTATCAATTGACAACTCATGTCTATGGTTAGGAAACCTTAACCATCATTGATCAATGAGCTAGTCCTTAGAGGCGTACCAGGGACATGGTGTTTTTCACAAACCACACAAGTATTAATGTTTCCGCTTAATACAATTCTAGCATGGAATATAAACTTTATCATGAACAATAATTATAATAATAACATCTTTATTATTGCCTCTAGGGCATAATTCCAACACCACCTTACCCGTGGGAGATGCCGAGGCATTCTCCTTGGGTAATGGTGGAAGTTCATCTTGAGGAGAAGGGGATGATGAGCCACCTTTATCTTTAACAAGTTGCTCAAGTAACTTTTGCAATTGTTTGATCTCGTTGGCCATGGTGGAGCTCAATCTTGTTTCCAAGTTATTGAGATCCTCCATGGTCACCGAGGCGGTAGTCTCACCATCCACTTCCCCTTCTTTGCTACCCATATACTCTTAGGCGGTAAATCCCGAACAAAGAGTCGAGGCTCTGATACCGATTGAAAGGATCGTATGGGCACCTAGAGGGGGGTGAATAGGTGCTACTTCAAATTTTCTTCTTCTTCAAATTAGGGTTTGACAAGAAAGGCAAATTCTCTAGAATATGCAACTAAGGTGAATTTACCTATATGTCAAACAAGCACAAGCTAGCACAACACAAGCAAGACAAGTAAGTAAAGTGCGGTAAATGATAGAAGTAACCAAAGTGGTGGACGAGGAGACACAAGGATTTGTTTCCCGTAGTTCCTTCCTTTTGAGGGGAAGTACGTCTACGTTTGGAGAGGGGGTGGCTTCAAACCACCAACGCCACGAGAGGCCTCCCTTGTTCTCTGATGAACCTCTCCCCAAAGGGTTCGATTCACCTTCCACTATATCGGCAACCTTCGAGGTGGAAGCTGACACCTTTACAACGAGTTCGGGGCACACATCCACAACCAAATTGGAGTCTCCCAAATACAAGAAAGCTATCAAAACAATCAACGACAAGCTTGTAAGAACCAAATCAAAGCTAGGGTTTCCAAAGAAACATTAGAGCATGGGGGCCCTCAAGTGAATGAGGGAGAAATGAAGATCTCTCTTGGTGAAGCTGTAGATAAAGGCCTCCTCCTTCGATTCTCCAAAGATCAGTGACTTTGGATAGTTGGATGAAGAGATCTTGTTGATTTGGTGGCTCTAATGGAGTTTGTGTTCTTGAGCAGGTCGAGCAGCTGGAGGAAGGGGATAAGGGTACCTATTTATAAGCAGCCCCCTCCACGAACCATTTTCTAATCGTTGGAGAAAAGTTAGACCGGAGACTCCGGTCTACACACCGGAGACTCCAGTCTGCACACCGGAGACTCCGGTCCACGCCGGAGATTCCGGTCCATCTCCGGTCCAGCCTCCGGACCAACCTTCTGATTGACCAGGCCCAGTCACGAGCCAATTGGGCCGGAGACTCCGGTCCAGCAGACCCGGAGACTCCGGTCTGATGCCCACACCGGAGACTCCGGAGTAGTCTCCGGACCCCCATACAGAATGTCCCAGCCAGGTTCCTGATGCCTCCACCGGGGACTCCTGCGGAAACTCCAGTCCAGCCAGACCGGAGACTCCGGTCTGGAATTTCCAGAACTCTATTAATCTTGCAGGAATATTTTCATAGTATGATAGTACTTTTCACTTATCATTATAACAACCTGTGGATAGTAACAAACTGTAAAATGATTACTTATTGTTAAAGAACACCAAAAGTGATTATGACAGTAAATGTCCTTTCAGTATGCATCGAGGATGGGTGTAGACTTTTTTACCAATGGGTAACGGTAGAAATAGTTTTTTTACCTCACATACGGTGTGTTCAATGGTCTAAATTTCTCAGCTCTTGTTGTGGTTCCTTGTACACTTATTTAAAATATATGAGATTAGTGAAGCTTTAGAGATATGGTCATTTGTGACTTCTTTGTCATATGCATGGAAGAATACTAAAACACAATTTATACAGCTAGAGATACCGTGTTCGGAGTGATTTAATACAACTCGATGATTTGTTGGTTTATTTTGTTCTAATTTATTCAATGTGATGTTATGCCTTAAGTCTCTTAAGAGATTCAAATCATCAATCTAAAAGTTTTAAAAATATTAGCATTTGTGTACATTTAATGCAATGTTTTTTCGCACCATCCGTCCAGTACTAACACAATTTATTATCGAAGAATTCAACTTGTTAGTCCTAACAGGAAATCATGGACACTATGTACTTACAAGTGGCATACAAATAAAATCATTTGAATCAAGGAAGTCCTAAAACTTGTAATGTGTGGTCGGAATATTGCAATAAAATCATAGCACTAGGAGAGAAATCTAGTAAAAACACTTACATTGTCGAGTCGCTTGATCCATGCAACATTATTCTTGAACTCGCATGACTCCCTTTCTTCAACAAATTATTTTGGCTTACTTAACCCCTCCCTAAGAAATCATATCTTCGTAATTTATTGCACAAACAATTTATGAAATGATGAAGTCACATCTAGAAGTTTTGAAGTTCCCTAAATATAATAATCATAGATTGTAGGAGTGAAATTCTAATAAAGATGAATGAAATCAAATTAGTTGGCCAATTTTTCTTTCTGGTATTTGTGATCTACTGCAAAAAAATAAATGTGGTGGTGGGAGATGAACAAAGAAAAGTCAAAAGAACATCTAATCAAATAAAAATATAAGAATTAAATTTTGACAAATCAAGAATGTAAATGGGAAATATGATGTGTCGCTTATAGTTGTGGCTTCTACTCTCTTATATTTATAGTTATTGTGCACAGTTAGGATGATATGCTCATCCCATGCGCATGAAATCCATATAAACGAGTCTGATAAACTAGTAATTTAAACTTGTTGTCATTTATATAGTAATTTAATTTAATATAACGAACTAGGCATATGTCAAGGGACGATTATTGAAATGAGGGGAGAATGTCACTTATGCGACCTCGTCACGAACTAGGGATATGTTGGTAACTTACCACATCTACCATGTGGTCAAATCTACAATAATGAACAAATACGTATGAGTTTTTATGCTGGATGTATTGGTGTGGATTTTATATCGCAGATGTTCATATTTATATTGTCCACTGGGTTGCCTAGTCCGCAACGTAAACACCAATTCAAATTTGAACTTGGTTGGTTGGATCATAATGGCTTCCAGAATGTGGTTAAGGATATTTAGGATAAGAAAGTAAGTGGTCGTACAGCGATTTAACATTGGAATAATAAAGTGCGAGCTACACACATTTCTTTGTGATTGGGCTAGACACACTGTTGACGTGCTTAAGAAGGAGAAACTTTGTATTTTATCTATTATTGATGAATTAGAGGCTTCTACCGAGGTTAGGCCATTATCCGCACAAGTAATTGAGCTAAATAAACCAATCAAATATGGAGATAGCACAACTTTTACACGAAGAGGAGCTTAAATGGTACCAACGGTCTAAGGCAAAATTTATTCTGAAAGAAGATTCGAATGATACTTCTATGGGGTGGCCAATAGCAAGCACGGAAAGAAACCTATTCATTCTCTTGTACTGGATGAGGGCACGATCAAGGGTTGTGAGAAACTCAAGTCCTGTGTTACAAATTATTATAAAGATATATTCGGGCCTAGAGAAAGGTAACTTTTTGATGGATGAGTCCTGTACGGAAGATATATCCCAAGATTTCATGGAGGAAAATAACTTTCTAACTGCCTCTTACACTGAGAAGGAAATTAAGAAGGCGTTTTTTCAAATGGAACACAATAAGGCACCAGAGCCGGATGTCTTCTCGACAGAATTGTATCAAAACTTATGGGATCTTATCAAGGTAGACGTTCTATATTTGTTTTCTTCATACTGGACAACTAGACTTGTATCATCTAAACTTCAGCAACACAATTTTATTACCTAATGCTAATGAGGCAGAAAGGATACATTAGTATAGACATATATGCCTACTTAATGTTAGTTTTAATTTTTTCACTAAAGTCGCTATGATCAGGCAAAAATAGATTATTGACCATGTAGTTTGTCCTATGCAAACTGCTTTTATGCAAGGAAGAAACATCCTACACGGTGTAGTAATCCTTCATGAAACGGTACACAAATTACATAGTAAAATGTTGAATGGCGTATTGTTTAAATTTTGTTTTTAAAAGGCTTATGGTAAGGTCAAGTGATCTTTTCTTCAGCAAATACTTAGAATGGAAGGTTTTTCTGATGAGTTGTATGCTCTAATCTATAGTTTCATGACTGGAGTTAGTGTTGCCATCAAAGTTAATGATAATGTTGGCAGTTACTTCCAGACAAGTAAAGGATTGAGACAAGGTGACACATTATTACGGATATGTTAACTATCTTGATCGAGAGAGCAAAAGCTGATGGCCAGATTAAAGGTATAGTTCCTCATCTAGTGGATGGGGGTCTCTGTATCCTTCAATATATTGACGATACAATTATATTCATGGCACATGACTTGGAAAAGGCTAAGAAATTGTAATTCATTTTATCAGCATCCAAATAGCTTTCTAGGTTGAAGATACATTTCCATAAAAGTGAATTGTATTGTTTTGGTGATGCCCACTGGTATGATGATTTATTTGGCTGTGGGCAATGTCAGTATCCAATCAAATTTCTAGGAATTCTGATCCATTATCTGAGATTGACAAATGCTAAGTGGAAACATGTCAAGGAGAGGCTACAAAAAATACTAAGTAGTTGGAAAGGAAAATTGCTAACTCTAGGTGGGAGAATAGTGCTCATAAACTCAGTACTGAGTAATATGGTACTATATATGATCTCTTTCTTCCAGCTCCGAAAGGAGTTTTGAATAGATTGGATTATTTATGTTCTACATTCTTTTGGTAAGGAGATAGTGAGAACAAGAAATATTGACTGGCTAAATGGAGTGTGGTTTGCCGACTTAAAGACCAAGGTGGACCTGGAATTCATGACCTTGAGGTTAAGAATACCACTCTACTGGATAAATGGCTTTTAAATTTACTTATTGAGGATGGTGTTTGGCAAACCCTCCCAAGGAGGAAACATGTTGGTTCGAAGGCATTGTCTCAAGTGCTATGGAAGCCAGGAGACTCACACTTTGGGTTGGGCTAATGGCTTTGAAAAAACATTTCTTCTGCTTTGGCACTTTAATGATAGAATTTACATGAGAACGATAAATTCTCAATAGATTCCATGTATAGAGCACAGGTCCAACCGTATTACCAGACGATAATAATCATAAAATTTGGAAGATGAAGGCACCACTAAAGATGAAAATATCCGCATGTTACTTACGTCGAGGGGTAATTCTTACAAAAAATAACCTCATTAAAAGGAATTGGCATGGAAGTAGACAATGTGTTTTTTCTCATCATGATGAGACAATTGAGTATTTATTATTTTAATGCAATTTTTCTTGTTCTCTATGATCAGTCATCCAAGTAGCTTCTGGACTATCTCCTCCTTGTTCTGTTGCTAATATATTTGGTAATTGGTTACATGGGATTGATGATAAGTTTAAAATACTTTTTAGGGTGGAAGTGCTTGTCGTGATTTAGTCGCTCTGGTTTTGTAGAAATGACAAGATTTTTAATAATAAAATATCTTTCCTTTTTCATGTTATCTATCAATGCACCGCTACACTCGGTGTATAGTCATCTCTACAACGTGTGTAGCTTCGAGACCTATTTACGAAGGTCTATACATGCTTGAAGGATACATCAAGGGATATTTTTTCGACATGGATAGCAGCGTAATCCGAGGATTGTTCCTCCATCTCCTTAGAAGTGTGCAATGTCAAATGATTTCATGTATTTCGCTATTTTTTTGTGATTGGATTTTTATCTGCGGTGTGCATTTTGGTTATGCAGAGCCCGACTGTAATACTTAAACTAAATAATAAAACATCCATTTAAAAAAATATTTATCCGTAAACTCTAATTAGAAGGATGAATTTTGACAAAATTACTTATACTCTGAACAGAGAGAGGTATCCCGTACATGTGTTTTTTTATTGGAAGTAGTACATACTTCCAATATTTCAAAAATAAAATGTTTTAGATTTATAAAAAAAATGTATCTAGACTTTTTTTAGTGTGTAGATTCACTCAAAATCTGAATGACCTATATATTAAAATAAGTCTAGATATATTTTACTTTACAAAGCTAAAACATTTTATATTTTAAAATGAGTATGTAGTAGCCAACAAAATCCATATTTTTATTGAGAAAAGACAATTGACATATGCAGTCTGTCGTTCTCCCGACGCAGACACAATAAGGCTCGGTACCCCGCGTTGTGCAATCACGGACAACGTCTGGAGCGGTCGCGCTCTGAGGTGAGGTGGGGTGAGCTTCACCGTTCCCGGCGGTTACATTAGCAGCTTGGCAGTTGGCAACAATGCAAAGCCAGGTGTAAGCGTGTTAACTGCTGATACACTGACAGTCCGTATGCAACACCATCTTGAGCCGAACTTGGGGGGTCGAGGTCGCCTGTCAAATCGTGGGATGAGACAGCAAGAACGCGGGGGCATGCAGTCATGGCGCCGCCGTCGATCGCGTTGCATCATAAATCATCTGAGGGGCCGCTAGATTGGGAGGGCGGAATGGATAAAAATAATCTATTTTTGAAAGAATTTTATAAACTAAACCCTTGGGGAAAGAATTTTATAGAACTAACCCTTTTGGTAGCGCCTAACACAAAAGAGCTATGCTCAATGATGTAGCGTCTTCAAAAGACGCTACACTCTTTGTCAGCATGGCACGCAGGTCCCATAGGACGTTCTAGTAGCGCCTTTGACTGAATCATACAGTGCATAGCGCCTATGTGTAAGACGTTATACTAGTCTACAATGTAATGTCTGTATTTACTTGATAGAGAAGTATGATGGTTGAGTTGGTTGAAGTCTTTGTTGCCAACTACTCCCTCCATACCGGTTTAAAGGGCCATCATGTAGTCTAAGAAAAACGTTTGACCATATATTTAGCCAACGAAACATGATTTGTATATGACAAAAATTATACTCCCTCCGTTTAGAAATATAAGATGTTTTAGGTTTGTGAGTGAGATGTATCTAGACACCCTTTAGTGTATAGTTTCAAATAAATCTAGACACTAAAATGTGTCAAGATACATCTCCTTCGTAAACCTAAAACATCTTATATTTCCAAACCGAGGCATTGGTTTATATTATTGTAGATATGAAAATATATTAATTCTAGCATTTTATTTATTTAAAAAAATAAAAACCGAGTATGAAATTTAATAAGTTATTTTTGTCCATTCTGCCGAGAGTGGGAGTAGGATCGAGTAGCGGATGGCGGCCAGCTCTGCAGGGCTGCAGCAGTCGCGTCTGACATACTACTCCGACGAGTCGCATCGCATGATCGGACGTGAGATTTTTTTTGGAGCAGTCGCATCGCATCGCATGATCGGACGTGCGATTTTTTTTGGAGCGCCGACTTGTGCGTGAGCCGACTGTTTGGGGCGGCAGTTGATAAACTGCAGGTCACTCCGACGAAACATGAGGACAAGGGAAAACACGCGAGACCCTAGCCACCACGCATTGTAACAGGCGTCACAATCCCCACTTTGCGGTGATTCTATTCCTATGGAGTAGCCATCATTTTTGGCCAGGATTCCCTTCTGCCACCGCTACTATACGCCACGCAATTTTTTGAGCTTTATCCAGTCACGGTTTCAAGAATTGTTACTCTGGCGCATATTAATTGACTTAAATTTATGTATCTAACACTAAAACTAGACTAGATCGTGTATAGCTGAATCTAAGTAAACTAATATGGATTAAAGGGAGTATCATATACTTTGAGAAAAAGTTTGCGGGATGCGAGTTGTTTGAGTTGTTAAGACATTTTGTGCAATTATCTACGGTTCTGTATTACTCACTAGTAATCCCATGACAAATTGTGGCGTAACTTAAATGGTTTTTCTATTTCTCGGATAAGTGGAAATTATTTCTAAATCTGCACAAGAACCACCGGATCAGTGGACTGTGGGCAGATGAATAATCACCATGCACAGTGATGGCATGACGCCATTTCTTAATTCATTTCTATCGCATGCATAGTGACAAGGTAACAGAAGGATATGGAGTATTTTCCTGCTACTGGCCAAGAGAAAAGAAGTCACTTATAGCATCTCCATCGACGCACCGAAAATCAACCACCCCCCCCCCCCCCCCTCCCTCCCTCCTCCCCTCCCCTCCCCTCCCCTCCCCAACCACTTCCTGCTACGTCAGTTTGGCCGCGCGGAGTGGGCTTGCCCGCGACATCGGTTCAGCCACGCGGAGTAGGCTTGCCAGCGGTGCAAAAGCCTAGCCGCTTCTTGCCCTCGGCTCATTTTTCCCGTCGTTTCCCGCCCACTACACCTTCCTATGTCTTCCCGACCAGTAGCAACCGCTCCACTACACCTTCCTCGGTCTTCTCGACAGCGCTGGAGGAGACGTCGGCGTGACGCGGACAAAGAAAATGAACAAATATCCCCAACGAGATCCCCATCGTCGTCTTGATGATCTCGCCCGGGAACCCTAGATCTGCGGCTCCTCGGAGTCACACCACGGTGACCTCGAGGCGGTGGCCCGGAAGAACTTATTCGCAGCGGCGGTGTCGACACCGACCGAGCATCGCCCGCAAACCCTAACCTACACCTATCTACACGTCGGACAGAAAGCATCGGGGCTTCCCTCCCATCCCACCGTCGCCTGAACAACGAGAGGAGGGAGAGGAAGCCCACGCCCTTCGACAGCGGCGGATGGAAGGGAACGGGGCTCCGTCCTTTTCGGTTCTCTCTACTGTAGCGGAGAGGAGGGGAAAATGAAAGCAGAACGTGTGTTCGGGTGAGATAGCCTCGTTCAAATTACCAGGAGTTCGAATCGTGACCCCCAAGGGCTTGCCCGCGCTGTTGCCGGCTACACGTTTTGTGGACGCCGGCTGAGATGCTCTTAGGTACGGACCGTCGACGTCGAGAACGAGAAGTGGCCAAGTCTATTCGGAGCGCTCAACGTCGAAAGCCGTCTCTAGATATCAAAGGGACCAGCACGAGGAGGACGCAGTAAAGTACCGCAGTGATATGAGGGTGTCGCCTCCGCGGATGCGTCGTCCTCCGGACTCTCGTCCAGGGCGAACTGGTCCCGATGTGGAGGCACGTGCCATTGTCATCAATTGATCGCATCATCTAGGGCTCTAGGCTATTCCTTGGATGGGATAATTATCAAAGACGATCCTGCTGTGTGTATACGTTTCTGCGTGTCTACATGGTCGTGAACGACGATAGATATTACTGGGACCCTTTGTACACGAGCTCTCTAGCTTCACACGTGACACTTCACTAGTACTAGTAACTAGTTACTAAATATATGAAAGACAATCGTTTCAGAGATTAATTAGGAGTGCCAAATCAGACGTCGGTACTGTAGATACGTCTACAGTGACCGGACATCTACAGTACAAACATTTTCTCCGTCTATCCCGTGTTTTCTAGACGGTCCTCTCCTTTCACGTTTGCTGTGCCATGGGTTTCTTTCCTTTCTGGAAGATTCCGTTCTGAGCGGTGGACTCGGTTTCACCTCCCACCATCGACGGATAAGCTTTGTCCCTACCTTTTCTTCTTTTTCCTCCCCATCACCGCCGCCTCACATGTCTCACCAAGGGCCAGCATCCTTCTCTCCATCTCTGGCCGCCGTGCCGCCTACCGGCGCATGTATCTTCTCCCTGTAGATGGATAGGGCTGATGCTGCTCTGTGTGGTCGCTGTGGTAGGCTCGCGTCCCACTCGAGGATGTACTGTGGCGCCCGTATCTCCTTCCGGTCTGTAGCTGGCCGCCGATGTTGCTGCTCCATGTGGCGAGGCGATAGGTCGTCCGGGCATCCCCGTCGAGGCCGTTCGGCCGCCTTCTCCTCTCCTGCCAGTCTGGAGGTGGACGTCGCTGTCGTTCCGTCCCAAGGGTCATCGAGGCGTCCCCTCCGAGGCCGTTCAGCCGCCTCCTCCTCTCCTACCAGTCTGGAGGTGGACGTCGCCGCTGTTCCGGCCAGTGGCATTCATCACCGTGACACGGTCCGCGTGACTGGTCCAGCGTGTGCACTGGCTTCGCTTTTTCTCTGCCCCGCCTCCGTCTTTCTTACTGATCTGCAGGTAGACGGCGCCGCTGTTTATCCGCGTGGCTGGCGTGGTAGGCTGTCAGGTCATGCCTCTAGAGGTCGTGCCTGCGCGTCTGCCTATCCTTCTGGTCAATAGATGAATGGTGCCGATGTTCCTCCAGGTGGCCTCCGTGGTAAGATGCCGAGGAGTGTGGTGCCTCATCGCCATGGCTCCTGTCTTCAGGCAAGGTAATGAGGACACACTATACCATGTTCTTGGTTTCACGAATAGCTTATTTTTCATATTTATTAGGTTGGTCAATCAGCTGACATGTTGTACTTCTCTGAAATCGTATGGATGCATGGCCTAGCTGCAAACAAATGTTAGGAAAACGCCTTTCACACTTCTTTTAGGCATTTACAGTAGCAGAATTTTGCTGACCGGTGCACTTAATGCTCATGTCTATCCTACCTCAGCCTCTCTTTTACTGTGATGGCTGGTGGTATTGGTCTGTCTATGCTTTAGTTCTTACCATTTGTGTATTTTAGTCTTTCTGATGATGTGTTGTTGTCTCTCTGAGAATACAGGGATCACGAAATGCGGCAAAACTTATATGAGCTGGATTTCATTGTTGTTGCTGTGAGGTACATATCCGACATGTCTATCCTACCTCAGCCTTTCTTTTACTGTGATGGCTGGTGGTATTGGTCTGTCTGGTTTATGCTTTAGTTCTTACCATTTGTGTATTTTAGTCTTTCTGATGATGTGTTGTTGTCTCTCTGAGAATACAGGGATCACGAAATGCGGCAAAACTTATATGGGCTGGATTTCATTGTTGTTGCTGTGAGTTACATATCCGATAATTCTGTCAGTTGATTTACATACTCTTGCCTATAATATAAATGTAGAATTGTCTCAACATACTACCTTTTTTCTCTCTATATATAAATCACTTCAATTATTACCAGAGATAATAGCTGGCTCTTCTTCTCCTAACAAATATATTATTATTCTCTGTTTTATTCTATTACCGTCCAAATACGATTAAATCAACATTTTCTACCTTTTATCTAGAAAAATAGTTAATTTGAAAAAAAATGATAAGAGTTGATTTGACAAACCGATCAGTAAACTAGGCATTAGTAATTTTGTCGAAATAAGATAACATGGAATATATACCTAGCCAAATCTTCAATTACCTCCGGAGCACACCATTCTGATCTCACGCCAACCAACATATTCTAGACACTTCTGCAAGGCAAGACGACCCATGTTATTGCAGTTACGTTTCCAAATATTTTCATGAGCTAAAGAAACAATATCCAAATAAGCATATGCTTCCCACTATTTAGATTTATATAATTCTATTCTCACAGTGTATTGTGGCTGACAAACTTATTTTCTAATAGAGCGATATTTTTAGGAAAACACAATGGAGATCTGTGTGCTAGACAATCGTATAGATCAGTTCAGAGAACTGAAGAAAGGATTGATATGTACATAGAATCACTATTGCTGATGACGCGTGAAAGAGCTACAAATCAACAACCCAACCCATATAGAGTCAAAGTTGCTCAGATTTAGGAAGTCCCCTACAGCCTGAAAATTTATCTGTGTTAGTGCACAAATGCACTGAACCTTCTGATATGTTGAATCAATTGGTATACACCTTCTGTCCTGAAATACTGTATGTGCCATTAGTAAATAGACAGAAGGTCATAACGGATACAACTTGGGGAAACAAACTTTTATATTGGTGGAGCAAATATTACCTATTAACATTGTTTCAAAAGATGGTACTGTATGTGAAGAATATCTGTAAAATAATCATTTGCTTATTTGTCATGTATTTTCATCTAAAATTTCATATGCAGGACAAATTTTGTTCTAGATAACAAACAGACCAATTGCTTTATTCACACGTAGTAGTGTAGGATTATTTAGTAGATATTGCCGCTGGCTCTTTTTTATTGGATTAGACATGGACATTGTGTAACCATTGGTATTCAGTGCATTGTTCTTATTAGGTTGGTTGATCTCTCTGTATCCAATAGCCATCCTTTTCAAGCAGACTGGCAATTGAAACACATAAACTGTCTACGCTACCTATCAGAAGCAAAACTTGCAATTCTTGGCAATGTATAGCACGGAGTGTCGCCAGTTTCAGTTCTGCAGCGACAAATGTCAACAGTATTGGAAGAAAATGGAGAATTCAAAAGCACGTGACCCTGATGCTGTGACACAAACTGGGTTTGCAGAGAAGATGATTCTGCTGAGAAGAAACTGATAGACCTTATGAAGGAATGCGCTTCTCAATGGAGATCTGTTTGACCTGTTTCTTTGTACTTCCATTTCCTTATGCGCTTCTCCTTGGAGATTTGCTTGATCTGTTTTTTTAAACCTCCATTTCCTTTGCACATTTTTGGTACGATTAGGTGCTTGATAGAGCTCACTGAGATTCTTTCTTTGAACTTCCATTTCATTGGCACATTTTTGGTGTAATCAAGTGCAGAATCTTGCAGATTGCGACAGGTTGCTAAAAAGGTTTATTAATCTTGCTTTCGCTGAAACATATGTGGCTATTTTGGTGGATAATCTGGATCAAATGGCAAAGCAACAATAGAATTTGGGAGACACACTAAGTATAGTAGTCTTCTACTGAAGCCAATCCCACAAATTATGTGCTCAGATACAATCCATACTTCCACATGTAGAGACACTCTCCAAATGACACAATTCAATGGTACTGCTACAAGGCTCTTTATCACCACTGGCGCGGCGTGTCGCCGCGCAGACTTACCTAGTACGTACTTATGTGCTATCGACTTGGTGCCACCAAGCATCGTCAAATTGAAACTAATCAAAGTGACTTTGAATTGTTTAGATTCACTTTTTTTAAATGGGCATATATTAATATTATACGGATATCAACTACACCTAGAGATTCGCATGTATCTACATAAAAATGCGTCTATTTATGTATGATATTTCCAGATAGAGAGAGTACTGGTGTTAACGGTTAACCACGAGAGGGGATGTGAAAATTCTAGTCGCTAATGTCGGGTAGGAAAGAGATTCTAGTAGGTAGAGGAGTCCTGATTATATATCCTGATTTTGGAATCAGGTGGCCGGCCAGAACATAATCACCAAGGACAGTGGCCGGATCATCGACAAGGGTCATCGACCCATGCCGCCACAATAATGGCTACAGGATCGTCGGCGAGGTATCAGTGGATACCGCAAGGATAATGGTGGTCACAGAGACGGACAGAGAAGGCAGATTTGTAGGAAAGAGATCCTAAATTCTCATAATTAGATTTAGAATTTCTTGTATCATTACGTTAGAAAAATATGATGTATTTTAAATAATGTAATATTGTTTTATCAATAAAATTTTACATCTTAATATAATCCAACATATGATTCGAGTCAACACGGTCCAAATGATTTAATTTGTCCTAACTGTAACTAACGCTTTTGATGTTGAAAATTTGTACCAAACACGGAAAAACAGTGTGTCCGTTTCACGACAGTAAGGCCTTGTTTGGTTACCATGCTTTAAGAAAACCAGTTTAAGGCAGACTTATTTCGCCCCGAGTTTAAGAAAAACATTGTTTGGATACTCTAATTCAAGGATTAGCAAAATTATTTTCCTACATTCGGAATTTTGTGTTTTTGGAAAATCGACTAATAGTTGTTTTTTGCAAAACTCGTTTCCACTAAACCAATAGTAACAACTAATATGATTGAATAATCATTCGTACACTTACCCTGACTGCTGTGTCGATTTGAATTTTAATTGCTACACGTACCCTGAGTAGCCCTGTGCTTCGCTGCTCCTTCTGTCATGCCCGTTGCAAAAGAGTACCTTTTCGGCTCTACACCTGACCAACGTATAGCGAAAACCCCACCACTTCGGTATGCCACTTAGTTTTGAGCCGTCCATTTTGCAAGTGCGCATCCAATGGTATCTAAGTGGATGGGTATGTAACCTGTGGTATTCACTTAATAATACATACACATATAGACATACTACCTCCATTTCAGAAAATAAGGTGTACAAATTTAGATGTAGATTTGCCTGGCTATTTTATAAAACAAAGTTGCTCATTATTTTAAAATCGCTGCCAATTTATTTTGTACGATATGAAAGTAATGTGAAATCAACAATCGAGATCATTGGCTTAAAAAAAGTAACCCAATTTAGAAAAGTTCATTCCCCTAACTCATGCATGAACAATGTAAGTTGGACATGTCATGATGTATTCTACATCCTAGGTTCGTGAACAACAAATTTATAAGTTTTAGAGAACATTTTTAATTTTTGTTTCCAAAGTATTTTCCGTCCATGCATATTGAGGGTCTTTTTGATTGACATGATTACATGATTTCAGGGACAAGAAGGCACATAATTGCTCATTGCAGTATATATGATTGCTCATTCATATTTCACGGGTTTTCACCACAAGAAAGCAAAACATTATTTCCAAATGTTTTAGTGCATTGCGTGTGAACTGTATTTCAAATAATTTTTTTGAACACAAAGCATGTTGGATTCAAATCTAGAGATAAATATTACTACCTCTGTTCCACAATATAAGCCTTTTTAGCAAACTAAAACAGCTTTCTAGAAAGTCTTATAGTATTATGGAACTAAGGAAGTACTCCCTCCGTTTAGAAATATACGACATTTTAGATTTATAAAATAAATGTATCTAGACGATTTTTAGTATATAGATTCACTCCGAACCTCTACGAATCTATACACTAAAATATGTATAGATACATTCGGTTCACAAAGCTAAAACGTCTTATAAATACCGTACTATTTATGAAAAAAAATAGGATTCAATTCCTCCAAAAATCCTAGTACTCCATAAAAATCAAAGAAGCCCGCTGCCATGGCGCACATCTTAATCTCGGCAAGAAATATATCTATGGCGTAGGGCCAAGGAGTTAACAAACATTACTGCCAATTGTCAAAATAAAAAACATTACTGCCAAAAAAATAAAAACTCTCATTCCACGCCTGAAGAAAAACAGAAAGGGCAAAAAAAAAATGAAAGGTACACATGCTATGATTAGAAAGCCCGAAAGCGACATGATTCTTCCCAAATTTACCTTGGTTGTTTGCTTCCCGGGCACCAGCTCATCGAGAGCGAACGCCATGGCGTCCCTCACGCGCCATATCCGCCCGCTTCTTCTCCTGGTCGCGCCCTATATAGCCGACTTGCTCCTCGTGCATATTTATCCCCCCAACTGCATGCACGCCGCCGGACACTCCCACAGTCCCCCACTGATCCCCCACCCACACATTCTTCATTCGATCCATAGCTGTTTATGCCTCATAGCCATTACCTATATAAGCTAGCTAGGTAGTGCAGTGCTGCCATTGCCCTAGCTCCCTGATCCAACAATGTCGACGGGGAAGCACCCCTTCTACCACGGCATCCGGAGCCGGTGCGGCAAGTGGGTCTCGGAGATCCGCGAGCCTCGCAAGGCGCGCCGCATCTGGCTCGGGACCTTCCCGACGGCCGAGATGGCTGCCGTGGCCTACGACGTGGCTGCCCGCGCGCTCCGCGGGCCAGACGCGGCGCTCAACTTCCCCGCCATCGCCGCCACGCGCCCCGCGCCGGCCTCCAACTCCGCCGACGACATCCGCGAGGCGGCGGCTGCCGCCGCCGCCTCTCTGCAGCAGGATCGCGCCACCGGCATCATCATTGCTCCCGTGCAGCAGCACTTCGGCGGGAGCAGCAGCGCCGCCGCATCGGCAGCAGGCGGCGGGGCGCAGCAGGACCAGGTGGGCATTGGGTTCGACCAGTACTTCCTGGACGAGGAGGCGCTATTCGAGACGCCGCAGTTCCTCCGCAACATGGCAGCTGGGATGATGATGAGCCCGCCGAGGCTCAGCCCCGACTCCTCCGACGAATCGCCCGAGCATTCAGGGGTCGGGGACAACCTCTGGAGCTACCGTGACCCATAGCTTCATCCTGCTGCCATTGTAACATTGCTACTACAACTACTATTGCTGCTACAGTAACTGAACTTGGAACCTGGAATAATGAGGAGATCGGCAAGGAGGAGGTGCATACCGGTGTGGAACCTCGTCTTTTTCTCCCCGGTAACGCATGGCAGATGTTCTACCTCTACCTCTCCTCTCCACTCCTCTGTCTGTCTAATTTTTTCCCCTTCTGAATGAAGTGTTTTTGGACCTTCTGGTTTTGAAGGGAGCCAGAAGGGGAGGTATCTCCTTTGTCACTAGCTTGGGCTCTGTTTGAAGTATCAGTCCATGGCAGTATATATATAAAGCTGCTGGGGATACTTGCTTAAATGCCAAGTAGGTCACGAGGAGGCATGTACATGACACTGTTTGTGTGTGTGTATAGTCTGTACTTGTGTAAGTTTGTACTGCATGTGGATAATCAAACTAGTACTCCCTCTGTCCAGAAATAACTGACTTAAATTTGTCTAGATTTGAATATATCTAGCCGTATTTTAACGTATAGATACATTCGAACTTAGACAAATACAAGTCGGTTATTACTAGATGGAGGGAGTATATATATTCTGGGGGTGGATTTGGCTATAAGATGTGAGCACGGGTGCATCGCTCCACCTTTCCCCTTTTCTAATAAACACTATTGGTGTCTAATTTACTCTTGGAGTATATGTTAGTGAAGTGTGTGTAATATGTCTGAGCTTTCCACTTTGGGTGGTTTGTCAATGAAAAGGATGAAAACAACAACGACTTGGACAGGCGCATGTTTTGAGATGGTCTGATAACCAGCACACAGTACTACTGTATGCCCTTTTTCGCGAGGGCTACTATATGCAATCTCGACGGTTAAAGAACTTATAAAAACCACATGCTAAAATTATTACACAGAATCTAACAATATTATCTTCACTCTCACGATATGCATAGGTTGCAATAAACTCACCATAATATATGTCACCATAATATATGTAACAGACACTTAGGCTGTAGCTAGAATCATAAACTCACCATCTTGCACAAGGTGATCCTTCGAAACTCCATGTACACGAATTCACAACTATCTTTTCTGCATATTAAGTACTCCCTTTGTTTTAAAATATAAAATGTTCAGGTTTGTGAAGAAAATGTATCTAGACTTTTTTAGTGTGTAGATTCACTCCAAATTTGAGTGAACCTACTTACTAAAAATAGTCTAGATAGATTTGTTTTACAAAACTAAAACAACTTATATTTTAAAATGGAGAAAGTAGTTCGTAACTATCAAAAAATATGTAGAGGTTAAAAAACCCCTGCAAGATCAACACTCTCCAGCAAAAAAGAAGAAGCCGGCATACACAACTTGCACAAGGTGATCCTTCGAAACTCCATGTACACGAATTCACAACTATCTTTTGTGCATAATAAGCAGTACGTAACACACACAAAATATGTAGAGGTTAAAAAACCCTGCAAGATCAACACTCTTCAGCAAGAAAAGGAAGCCGACATCCACACCTTTTGCAATAAACTTCATGTGTGTATAACCAGCAAATCATTTGCTTTACTGTTCTTAGCCTCTTTGGTCTATCGGAATTTCATAGGGACTCTAATCCTTAGATTCTTTATGTGTGCGTGGATTGTCTTCAGATCACTACAACCTCTTTTTAAGACTCAGTCACATAGGATCAATACATCTTTTGTGAGCATTTCTTGTGTTATTCCATCCAAACGGTTATTCCTGCAGCTTTTGTGTGCTTTGCAGTCATCTTTTTCTCGTTGTTAAACCTACCAAATTCTTGTGTTTTCCTATTCCCGTGTTCCTCAATCATGGGATCCAAAGAGGCCTAGAAAGGGTCCACATATAAGACCTACTCCTACTAGATAGAAAAATCATGTGAAACAAAGATCCAAATAGCATTTCTCAATCATGCTATTCTGTTTCTCAATATAAACAATTGATTCTACGGAGGGAGTACTAGATCTTTGAGAAATTGATTCTACTATCTAGTACTCCCTCCGTTGATGTAGAAGAAGGAGGCATAGTGTTCCTTTGGGCGGAAAAAAAAACCCCTTCTCTCTCGCGACCGGCTCGCCCCCCGCGGGCGACCGGCCGCGCCCCCGTCTCCCTCCTCCAGGCGCCCTCCCCCGCCCTCCTCTCCTCCGCCGTCGTCTGCGCGCGTAGCCGGGCAAGCCCGGGCGGCGGCGGCGGCCCCTTGCTTTTCCCCTCTCGTGACCGCATCTGCGCGGGGCGGCGTGGTGACGGGGGGTGCTCCCAGGCGGCTTCGGTCCGGCGCGGCGGCGGGCTTCCCGGCGCTGGTGCGGGTGGCACTTCTCGTGGTGGCGCAGCTTGCTGCAGGGCGTCATGCTAGCATCGGCCAGCGGCGGTTGGGCCTGCTCAGCCCAGATCTGGGCCCCTTCGGGTCTCATATGGGCCTGGGCGGGCCGGCGGTGCTGCTGAGGCTGCAGTCGCTCCCTGGAGGCGGATGTGGAGTATTGGGGTTTGGAGGTGCGGTGGCACTATTGCCGGCTTGCTGCTGCATGAAGGCAGGGGCTTTGCGGGCCCGTTTCAGGCCTGGCCGGGCCAGGAGGCCTGGTGTGCCTCTGCTATCGTGTCCGGTCGGCTACCGCTACGGCGGTGGAGGCTGTTCCCTCCCGCACGGCCATGGGGCTGCCGCATCTGATCCCTTGTACTCTCTCGCCTGTTCTCTAGGCCTCGCAGTGGTGTTCACAGTGAGACGATGATGGTGGCGTCAAGACCGTGGTGGTGCGTGTTGGTGGGCGGCGTGATGGGTGACAGACTTCAGAGCGTTCGGGGTAGTGGGTCGTTGGGGTGCGGGAGAAATCCTTGTCGGCCTTCGACACCGACGGGGTGACGCCTGCGGGTGTCGCCATTCCTTCCTGAAGGACGTCGGAGGCACCCCTGTCCCACTCACCTCCGCGTACGAGGGAAACCCTAGGACAGGTCTGGGCAGTAGCGACGTCTTCGTCGCTCCCCTTGTTGAAGGTGCTGCTTGTTGCGCGACGTTTCGAAGGTCTAGGCATGTGGTGGGAATTTTTCGGAGGACACAGCGGTGGAGAGCCATCATCGTCTAGTCGATCTACCGATGTTGGCATTGTTTTCTCTTTTATTTCTCTTTCGTGTTTTTGTTGGGGCTAGTTCGCCCCAGCATCGTGTATCGTGTTGTGTCTTTCTTTGGGCGTTGTGCTGTCTGGCCCAGCAGCGGTCTCACCTGTGTGCTTTATTTATAAAGCGGGACGAATGCCTGTTTCGAGAGTACTCCCTCCGTTTTAAAATATAAGATGTTTTAGGTTTGTGAAGAAGATAAATCTAGATTTGTTTTAGTATGTAGGTTTACTCAACTTTGGGATGAATCTATACACTAAAAGAAGTCTAGATTCATTTTCTTCACAAACCTAAAACATCTTATATATATTTTAAAACGGAGGGAGTAGGATTCGGGAGTGCACGGCATTATTTCATCCTATGATTTTCGTCTGGAAATCATGTGAAACAAAGGGCCATTTGTGTTTACTCAAACTTTTTAGAAAAGTGAGTGGAGTTTAAGAAAAAAAACGATGGATATATATTCAAGTAAGCACCTCCGGTTCTTTGGGAAAAGAAAAACTAAGTACTATACTAATTAATAAGGGGTCTCTAGAAAGAAAACAAATCACCTACAGCCTACGTGTATTGCTAAAAAAAAAACTACAGCCTAACAGAGGGAGTACTACTACTACGCACACTACGCACTGCATGTCCAGCTGTAGAAACGAAGACAACGGATAAATTACGGCTGTAGTACGAAGAAGTACAGTGTACTCACTCCGATTCATATTACTTGTCACTGAAATAGATGTATTTAAACATGTTTTAGTATTAGATACATCCATTTCAACGACAAGTAAGATGGATCGGAGGGAGTAGTATGTATGTATCACACCAAACACCGAGTAGCCCCCCTTCTCGGGCAACACGTGTCGACCCCCAGCCCGTAGCCGCCTCCTCTGGCGAGACGACAAATCAACGCTCCGGCGTGCCCCACCTGTACGCTGCGGCCCCGCGGCAGCATGGGTTCTCCGGCAGGTACAGCCACTCGCCGGTGGTCCAAGCCCCGGCTGAGCTCCTGAGCCTCTGCGCGCGCACTCCGGCCAAAACGAGCAAAAGCGACGATCAGTTCGCGGCGCATCCGAGGCAGGGGCCTACCGGCGGGACGCCTGGACACCTGGACTCGTACGGATCGCCTGGCGCGTCGGAATCCGATTGGATCGTCTCTGAGTCCCTGTGCAAGCCACAAGGCGACGCTGGCGCGACAGCGACACCGCACGGCGGCGCTGGGTGGGACGCGCGCGGATCCGGTGGAAATCATGGCGTCGCGGACGCATGTGGACGGCCGTACGGTTCCTGCACCCCGCCGAGCATCTGTCTGTCTGTGCACACTGCGGATCTGGGATCTCTCGGCTGCGTTCCTGGCACCGGCGACCTGAGACCATTCGTTGCCGGAATAGGAGCATCTCGAAAATGCGCCGGATCGGTCGCCGGGGCGTCGCCGCGTCGTGTTTCGTTTGAAACACGTCTGTTCCAGACGTGTTTTTCTGTCAAAACACATTTTTGCATTAATATAGCATCGTTTGACATCGTTGGGTACAAGACAGCATAACGCCTAAAAAAACAACAACGAGAAAGAAGATAAAATAAAGTCGACAACAGTGGCTCGATGAAAACAAGGATGTCCCGCCACCGCTATGCCCTCTAAAAAATTTCCACCACGCTCCTAGCGCTCCGAAGCGTCACGTACCAAGCAACACCTCCCAGAAAGAAAGCGACGACAATGACGTTACTGTCCGGACTAGTCCTAAGGTTCCTCCGATATGCTACTGGAGGTGGGGAAGAGATACACCAGACGCCCTTCAGGAAGGACGACGACACCCACAGGGGTCACCACATCGGTGTCTGGACGATAAGGATTTCTCCCGGCCCCTCAAAAAACCACACCCCCGGACGCTTCAAATTGCTCCACCAAGCTTGCCGCCTACCAGCACACGCCACCACGGTCTTGCGATCACCACCGTCATCTCACCGTGACCCATGATGTGAGGCTGGTATGACCAAAAAGAAGCAACTTCGGCGGGGTTGACGATACAGTGACACCTAGGAGGGAAGTACCTCCACCGTCGGAGGGCGATAGTTGACCGGATGTAACAACAATGGCAAACCAGGCCCTCTCTAGCCCGGCCGAACCCAAAAGGGCTCGTTACTAATCTGCAACAACAAAATTTCATCAAAATAGAAAGAGGTTCCCACCACCATTTCGTGCCAAATTGCGGACAGAATATTTACAGAACCGAGACACAAATAAGCCTAATAAGACACCGTGTTCGTCACCGGCGGCTCGTCTATTCTTGTCCTCATGCGCAAGCGCTACCTAGTCGTCGATCATCGTCGCTGATGTCAATGTGATGTCGACGGTGCTGTTGATGCTGCTGCCTCTGATGTCGCCCTTCGATTGGAAATTTATTGCAGGATCAAATCGTGGTAATACATGTGCGCCGCCTTCACCTCGGGTCCATCTTTGAAGTGTCGGCTGTCAAGATCATTATTAAGTCGTCATTCTATTTCTTTATGGCGACCCTCTCCTTCTCGAACACGGCCTTCCCTTCTTGCTTCAACAACAAAGACTTCAATCTTTCATCACTCATTTCCCATGAATGAGCAATTCCAATGAGACATCGGTGATGCACTTGTCAATCGACGCCTACACCTTTTCGGATGATGTAACCGATGGCTGCCTTGGCCTTCTTTGTTGCTAATTGGGCGTCCTGCCAAGGTCGCCAACGGCGCATCCAGATCAATAACGTTGTTGCATGCCTTCGCCAAATGGAGGCGTGTTTGCCTCCATTTCTCACATTCTTTGAGCTTGGTGTAGCAATGTGTGAAGTCGAGCCCTTTGCCATCGTTTTTTGGTCGGTACATGTATAGTGCCTTGTCCAACTAAGCATTTCTGTTCAAGACTATGAACGCATAATAGGGAGGTCGCACAACTTACCATAATGGTAGCCCTCATACCACTATTCGGTCGAGTTTCGATGTTTGAAAGGTAGCCATGAAATTGTTTTTTGTCTCCTCTTCATTTGCATTGCGGCATACTCCTAGTTGTGCAACTTGAAGTCATACCCATATAGGCATCACTTGTTTGATTGCCTGAGTTGGTGGGCTGAGACGCTTGTTAAGGGGGCCCATAACTACAAGAGTGAGAAAAGAGGAATTTGACATTGTGGGTCTCCAAGAAACAATCAAACAAGACTTCCTCCTCTTTGAGCTTCTTAGACAACGCAAGTTTGCAGGATACTGCCAACCTTAAGTTTCTCCTCATCTGCTTCCAGGAGATGTATAGAATTAGGATAAACTTTGAGAAGAACGAGGTGGTCGTGTTGGGGTTCTCCCTACAAGATCAACAAGGGATAGCCAACAACCTTAATTGTAGGCTAACCTCTTTTCCCATTACTTACCAAGGCACGCTGATCCGCAATGTCATGATCCTTATCAAGGATCGGGAACCCTTAGTAGGGCGAGTTAGATCGAAAGATGAACCATGGTGTCGCAGGTTCACATCGAAAGACAGCTAATCCCTTGAATAATGTTGTTGATGCTCGGCATGCTAAAACCGATGATGAAGGCCGTCAACATTGCTAGCCATCTTGGAGTTGGGAGAGTAACCCCTTTGGGTACCCTCTTTAGTGAACTCGAGTTTCGTATGAGTACTCGCTTCATCAAGGCTCATATTATGCATGTGTTAAGAGATTGTAACACACCAACGCATATGTTGGCTTATTTGGGTACCGGTACTAGCCACGGATATCGCTTTGGTGGATGTCCTCACTCGAAGACTTTTTTGAATTTTTCAAAAAACATTAAACATTTTCAGAAAAAATGTCTTTGTATACCCAATGGTACAAAATACAAGTCTGCAAAATTTGATACAAAATACCTTATATTTTAGGCATAGCAAAAATAACAAATACTCACTCCATTCACAAACGTGGGATTGCCTAAATTTGAATATATCTATACACTAAAATACGTCTATATATATTAAAATCTAGATAAATCCAAGTCAGTTATTTCTAGATGGAGGGAGTATGATAAATTTGGAAAAAGGAGGTCCATTCAAAATTGCATTGTTCACGTTCAGATCTACAAATTTCTTATTTTTGCTGAGGCGAGATTTCAAAATATTTTCAGATGATTTTCAGCACCCATGTATTATAAATCATTATTTTTATCATAGTATTTGATTTAGAATGTTTTGAGTCTTTAAATTTGAATTTTTCCAAAAATAAAATAAAATCCTTCAGTGAGGACGAGATGTAAATCGACGCTCTAGCAATGACTTCTTTCAGCACGTTACACGTCCTCTTCGCAACCCCTCAAAATCTCAAATAACTCCACCCTGAGGAGCAACAAAAGACGAAGCCCAGCCCATACTCATCCCATTCACCACGCCGAGTCCACTGCGCGCCGTAGAAGGCCCCCGTACACGCCTGCGCGTCGCCATCGTTTCCTTTCGTTCCGTCCGTGCAGCCTCCAGCTGGTCTGACTGACTGACTGACAGCAACAACCGAAACACCCCACCAAACCAAACACCGCCTCGCGAGCCTTCTCCCGCCCGCGCTGGATGGACCCGGCTCCGCTCGTACCGTCGCACGTCGCCCTTCACTTCACCCTTGGCCTGGCTGGCTCCTCGTGTCACCCCGCGTTTGCGGCAGCGCAGCGCACGCGTTCTTTCTCGTCAAGACCCCGTAATGGATAGCTATATAAACCGCCGCCGGAACGGATCTTTCCCTCCCAAGCTCAAACCAACTCAGATAATATCACAGTATCCAAATCCATACAGATGGAGTGGGCGTACTGCGGTAGTGGCTACTCCCCGTCGGCCTCGGGAACGCAGTCCCCGGTAGTGGCCTGCGAGGGGGAAGAAGAACGGGACTGCTGCTCGTACATGACGGTGTCGTCGGCGCCGCCCAAGCGGCGGGCCGGGAGGACCAAGGTCAAGGAGACGAGGCACCCGGTGTACAAGGGGGTGCGCAGCAGGAACCCCGGGCGGTGGGTCTGCGAGCTGCGCGAGCCGCAGGGCAAGCAGAGGATATGGCTCGGCACCTTCGACACCGCCGAGATGGCGGCGCGCGCGCACGACGTCGCCGCTCTGGCGCTGCGCGGCCGCGAAGCGTGCCTCAACTTCTCCGACTCCCCGCGCAGGCTCCGGGTGCCGCCGCGGGGGGCCTGCCACGACGAGATACGCCGCGCCGCGGTGGAGGCGGCCGAGCTGTTCCGTCCGGCGCCCGGGCAGCGCAGTGCCAATGCGGCTACCGAGTCCGCGGCTGTTTCGCCGGTAGCCTCTTCGTGGAGCATGGAGCTCTTAGATAGCTCCCCTTACTGCCTCATGGACGGACTGGAATTCGAAATGCAGGGGTATCTTGACATGGCGCAGGGCATGCTCATCGAGCCGCCGCCAATGTGGATCGAAGAGGACTACGACTGCGAGGTCAGCCTGTGGAGCTACTGATCGCGCGCGGTCTGAGAAGGCCTGGCTATGGTCATCCAGGACGGACCTGTACTTAGTGATGTGTGGACGTGTGAAGTGTGTACCTGCTATTGATTCTGATGAAAATGGCGCGTCTCTACCTGTTGGAATGCCAACGTGGGTGAAGAAACACTTAACATTTGGCACCTGTTCAAGGAAAATATCTTGCTTTGACATGACTTGGTCGGACTAACGGGCACTTGCACTCTGGACGAAGTTTCTGGGCGAGCTTTTCAGGTTTCATCATCAATGGCAGATCAACCAGCGGAAAGAGACCTCGGCTGTCCACTCTTCACATGGCTTTCAACTTGAGAAAGACGTTTTGGGGGCATGCCCGTTTTCGGAGCAAATGTGGATGGTTGAAGGGGTCTGCACACTGGAGAGTGTTTACCTGGTCCTTCGACTCTGATGTTCTATCCGTGGAAAATGCAGGTTTGCTGCTTTCCCTGTGTCACCCCAGCAGCAAGCAGTTACAGAAGCTTCAGTTTGCCTAATTCTCTCTCTCTTTTTTTTTTTGACTTGCAGTTTGCCTAATTTCGGTATACGAGCAGCATGCCAGTATCACGGTTACCTGGTAATTTGTTAACCGTTCAAATCCAATGGGGATGACACACATAGTTAACTCCGTCCTCTGGCTATCAGGTCGCTGTATTCGAGGGAATACCTCATTGCAGATATCAATAATTGTTGACGATTTTCAGAAAGAAAGAAAAAGAGCCATACACCGTGTAAACTTCAGCTTTATAAGATTTCAGCACAACGCGAGCTTCGCTGGGAGATGCTCTTCGCATGCGCAAGCAAATAAAACGACAACATCACTGAAATTCGCTAAACGGAAGTACAGACTAACAAAATAGAATATAGTTTGCAGACCAAAAGATCAGGATGGTCTAGGCATTGAAGTATTGGAACTTAAGAATAAATGTTTATTGAGCAAATGGCTTTTCAAATTACTAAGTGAAGAAGGAGTTTGGCAAGAATTACTGCATAATAAGTATTTAAGTCAGAAAACTTTGCCTGAAGTCCAAGCAAAACCAACTGATTCCCCATTTTGGAAAGGGCTTATGAGAGTAAAGGAGGAATTCTTTGCTAGAGGTCATTTTAAGATAGGGAATGGGTCCAGTATTAGGTTTTGGGAGGATACATGGTTGGGAGAAACACCTTTGTCACAACAATACTCATCATTGTATAATATTGTGCAACGAAAGAATGTAACCGTTGCACAGGTATTAAATCAAATACCTCTAAACATTGGGTTTCGAAGGGTACTTTTTGGCAATAAATGGAATCTTTGGATACATTTGTGTCAAAGACTGATGTTGGTTCAGTTGTCGGATGATCCGGATAAGTTCGTTTGGAACTTGACATCATCCGGGGTGTTTTCAGTCAAATCTATGTATGAAGACCTTATGAATGATCATATGGTCTTTCTTCAGAAATATCTTTGGAAAATAAAAATCCCACTCAAGATAAAGATTTTTATGTGGTTCCTCAATAATAAGGTGCTCCTTACAAAGGATAATCTAGTTAAAAGGAAATGGATAGGATGTACTAAGTGTTGTTTCTGTGGATCACCGGAGACCATAGAACATCTATTTATATCTTGTCATTTTGCTCGTCTTTTGTGGCGTATTATTCATTTTGCTTATAGTTTACCCCCTCCAACTACTGTTACAAACATGTTTGGTAGTTGGTTGAATAATATTGATAAATCATCTAAGGCTAGTATCCGTATTGGCGTTTCAGCCTTATGTTGGTCTATTTGAAGATGTCGAAATGATATTATATTTAACAGAACAAAAACTTTTAATATTTTGCAGGTTATCCATATGGTAGCACATTGGGTGCAACTATGGGCGCTCCTATCTCCGCATGACCAGCGGAATATCATGGCTACTGGGTGCAGCCGTCTCCTGATGGTTGCTGGGCACATTTTCAACCAGTCTGGCTGGTTGCGTTTTAATAGACTAGAACATGAGTTTTAGTCTTTTGACTCTTTTATTCCTATGGTTGATACATGTGTCGACCTTGAGTGATCCTTGATTTGTAATAACTTTTGTTTCTTGAATTTTTATAATAAATGGTTGTGTGCATCAACCGATGCAGAGGCCGGGGTCTTATCCCCCTTTTCGAAAAAAAATCACTGAAATTCGCTATAGATTCAACATTATTTTAACTCTTAAACGTCTGTTTTTAGTCGGCTATATCTCGACGAGATTTTCGAGGCTAGACCTACATGACTTGTTATGTTTCGATGGCTTTTCTCACCTTCAAAGTTCTCGTTGTATTGGTCCATAGTCAGTAAGAGATAACCTACTGCAGAGTAGATTGACAACTTATATACTACTAGCTGAATGTTCGTGCGTTGCAACGGCTGCATCAACAACTTTTATTATCTTTTCCATATATATATGCTTCTTGGTCGTTTTATTTTCTCCATATATATTCATTTATGAATGAGTATGACACAAAGATTTTGGTTGACAAAAATAAAAAATATTTTCTCATAGCTCTTAGTAGTGATGTGTACATCTTTCAATCGTAAAATTTACCAACTAAAATTTTGGTCTTTTAGGACGCATCCTATTTTGCACATTGATAAGGTGCTAACCATAGCGAAACATGCTTAACCTCTCAAAAAATACTTTGCCCAAAGTTAGCATTCCAAAAGGAATTTTTTGAGAGAAAAAAATAGACAATACATATAGCTTTGCTTTTGACCAGAGTAGTCCAATAAGAACAGCTTACCTGACTTCACCATACAACTTAAAAGAGCTGGAAACCTTACACTTGAATTTTCCTAACAATTTAGAAGTTCAATTTTTTGTGAAGGTAGGTGTATCATGCACACACAGATATCTAGCCAGCCTCTTTAATTCTTTGGATGATAGGTGTATCGTGCACCAATATCTCAATGCAACACAAATTCTCAGAAGGTTTGTTGTAGTTAACGACAGTAATCTGAATACTTTACATGAGAGGGTCTAAAAGTTTTCTTTAATTTCTGCTGACGGCCATTAACAACCTCAGCGACCAATGAAGCAGCTGCAGCATGAGGTCTTAAGGCCGTCCTCCTCCGACGTTGACCAACCCTGACCAACCCTCCGCGTTTCGGCCGGGCGCCGCCATGTCGACCTCCCGCTCATTGAGGAAGTAGCAGGCGACATCGAGTATGGCGGCAAGCCATGGCAATAAGCGGCGGGGCGTGAACTCTATCTCCAGACCAACGATCAGACTGGCGGGTCGCAGGACGTGTCAGCCCGCTACTCTAGCGGTGGTGAACAGATGCCCCGCGCGCCTAAATAGGCAAGGTTGTTGGGCACAAAGCAGAATCGTGAGAGATTGGAGTCAATTATTGGGATTTCGCAATGAATTTTTAGGCAGAAGTTGCAGCAAGAGGGACCTCGCCATATAGATGAAGGACGTCGGGCGCTCCTAGGCTTGGTAATCTCGGTGACGACGGCGACCTAGCCGACCTCCGCCTCCCCTTCCCCTACTACCACACCGGAAGTCTCGCGCAAGGATCTCACCATCTAGGCCGCGCTGGAAGTCCATCGGGCGCGAGGCTCCTATCCCGGCCGGCGACAGCGGAGCTCCTAACCTGGATGGGGCGGCAGGGAACGGATCTGATGTGGCTCCTGGGGCTCTAGTGGGGGGCCTGGTTGATCTCGAACGGCAAGAATCGGCGGCGCAATATGGCAGCCGCGACTTCGTCGGCTGGTCGCGAGGAGCTCCACGAGCCCGCTGGAGTTAGGGAACAGAGAAAAAACGAAACGGTACACTACTTCAGCGTGGCACAGGTGGGTAATTGTTGGTCCCATGGAGGGGCAAAACGGTCATTTACTGGCAGACGGAATTTTTTGTGTGTAGACGAACTGTCCTAATCTTTTTAATAGTATAAACTATCTGGTTACAAAATATCAGTATAATGTCCCTACATAACTGTAAGTTAAAACTTTGTCGAACACTACAAACATTGTCCCTACTACCTCACTTCTGCGAATAATGTCTCTACCAAATTGAAATAGTGTATGAAACATGTCTATAGCTAACATAAGATCGGTTCATGGAGTGTCTCAAGAAATAGCACCACAAGTTGTTTCATAGCAATTGATTTAGGGTCATAGAAAAGGCATCTAATTTGTCTGCAAACGGTTTACTCTGTGCATCTTGGTGGTGTTGACGGTCGCTTGGTGGAGCAGTTGGATGTCAGGGTGGTGGCCCCGAAGCTTTGGCAGTGTTGAGGACATCGATCCCGTGTCGTGTGGTGGGTGACAAGGTCGATTTGGCGCAGTTCTGCTAGAGGTGCGTCTTCTTCGGCTACGTTGGAGGCCGACTGGTCTTGCGAATGTGTCATCCATAGTGGTCACAACGTCTTCTCTCTAGCATGGGTGGGAGCCCGACTGGTCTTGCGAATGTGTTGTCCATTGTTTCATCGAAGTTGATTTAGAGAGGGTGTGGCCCTTTAGTGTTGGTGTTGTTGTATGGATTTTGCCCGGTTTTCTGCTAATTAACTGTGCTTTCTTCTTAATTAATGGATAAGGCAAAGCTTTTGCCTTCATTTTAAATAAAATCGCAATTCATATTGTTGATAGTAGTGTCTCCCATCTAGTATATATGCGTCTAAGACACTTTTCATGGTATATCAAACGTTTGTCTAGATTTAAGGCACTTTCAAGTGTGTCCCAAAAAGAGTGTATTCTAGACAGAAAGATGCTTATTTGATTCATGTGTTTTCCCGCATATAAGTTCTCTCGGAATGATAGCACCCACATCCATGCTTAACGATAGCATCGGGCGGGGGATCGAACACGCTGCCTGCTTACAATTTTTGAAGAGAAAACACAGAACATGACATATTTGAGAACTTTTGGCAACTAGCATAACCATGACATTATTTTTGCCAAAAAAGACATAAACCTAATGTAAAACTTTGAATCGCACACAAGAGAGCCCACCGCCTTTTCCAAATTATTGATATCTTTTGAAGAGAAAACACAGAACATGGCATTTTTTGAAGAGCTTTAGCTCTCCATATCTTTTGAAGAGAAACCACAGAACATGGCATTTTTTAGAACTTCTTGCAACTAGCATAGCCATGACATTCAAGAGCGCCCACGTCCTTTTCAAAAAAGAGATAAACCTAATGTAAAACTTTGAATCGCACACAAGAGCGCCCACGTCCTTTTCAAAATTATTTTTTCACACATTCAAAAGATCTACGAAAATTCTCTGATGCAAATGTACTCAAGTTACTTTCTAGATTTTAAAGTTTGTCAAAACCTCAATTCAAACACGCGCAGCCACCTTTAGCTCTCCACTTTTGTTATTTTCACCTAGAGCAAAAAAAACAATCTCAGAAATCGTATTAGCACATGACCTGTGGTAATAGACACATGCCATATCTTTATACTTATGGAGTATTTTCTTGAATAAAAAGGAGAAGCTCCAAAGACCACAAAATCCGCTCTGAGACCTAACCGGCTAGGCTAGTCTGCTACCGCTGGAACTGGAATCCAATAAAGCACGGGTTAGGCTTCGGATACTGTTCCGTTGCCGAACCCGAACCGAGCCAAGAAGGGATCCTCGGGGCGAGGCCGTGGGACGCCGGTCCCGGCCACCATCGCCACGCGCGGTGCGCGTCCACCCATCCCGGCCAGTCGGCCACCACCGCACCTACCGCTTCCTATGTTTCTTTCCCCTCTGGCTTCGCGAGCCGCGGATCCCCACGCCCCGCGCGCCGCTTCGGCGGCACGCGAGCGCCCTGTTTGCCCAAGCGCGGCCGGCCGGCCACGTGGAGCGGCGGAGCGATCGGACCGGACGAGGCGGAGATTTTTTTGAACCCGACGATCGTCCCGATGGACGCGACGAGGGCTAAAACTATTCGGCCGCCACATGAAGCCAGCTCGGCCCCGGCGCGGAGCTCCACTCTCGCGCGCGCTCTGCGCTTTGCGTGCGAAAGGAGACGCCAGCCTGCCATGTCGAGTTTCGAATCTCAGTTGGAAGTTCCATGGACAGAGGCCGGTGGTCCCGTCCCGTCCCGTCTCAACTCTCAAGTACGCACGTAAAAATGTTTAGAGCTCTAGTTAAGCAGGAGTAACAAGTACCAAGTGCAGTATCCACACACACAAAATGCCAACATTGTTGTTCAATGACAGTCAGACGACAGTGACCTACTACTACGGACACACTACATGTAGTACTAGTACAAGGCCGTTCTAATTCACTGCTTCTTAAACCCAGTCAGTCAAAGACGACAGACAGTTGCGTGAAAACGGCAAAAGCATCCGACGTGCGTGGGCACTGTTTCAGCTCAGCTTCCAAATAAAAATTTACAAGTACTAGTACAAAACATCCTCTGCGACTCTGACGTGGCTCAGCTCCAGCTTCCAAACAAAAATTTACAAGTACGTAACCACCACCCAAAGCACCCCACTCTGACTACCTCGTGCGTGTCACAATCCCGCAGATTTATACAAGATTACTCGTTGTACTAGTAGCGTCTGCTTCTGCGCCTCTGTTCACCGTCCTCGAAAGCTCGCACAGTTCCCGTCTCCTCTGCTCCACCGGCACCAAGGCGCAGGCTAGCAGAGAACACTCTGAATATCCCCAGGGCTTATTAGCGCGACTGCAATTCAGTTGGGCAGGCGTGCAAGAAAGGGCGCGCGGGTGTGCCAGCCATGGAGCTGGAGGGAAGACCGAGGCCGGCGCTGATGCTGAAGGAGTGGCTCGAGCTGGAGTTCGTCGCGGAGCTCTCCCGCGGCGGCTTCGGGTGCTACCCGCGGCACCTGGTCGCCGAGCTCCGGGGCACGCGGCGGAGCGGCGACGTCATCGCGAGGGTATCCGCCGCGGTGAGGGACGCGCTGTTCCGGCCGGCGGGGAGGGTGGGGGAGGTAGCGCTCTCCGGGAACAACTCCCCGAAGAGGCTGCGAATGGGCTTTTGGAAGAAGCCGAGGGGAGACGAGGCGGTGGACAGGCGGGTGCCCAGCTGCTCTGCGTCGTCGACTACTGCCTCGTGCGGGAGGAGGGATGGCCCCTCGCCGGCGAAGCCACCGCGGCGACGGGGTTGGGGGCGTGCCGCGTCGGGTGGCGCCGTTGCAGGCGCCGCCGGCCGTCGTAGCCATGATACAGAGGTAGGGTTGCACCCTTTTCTCGATCGCTTCCTCAGAAACATTGCTTTTCGTTCTGCCTGGCCTCAACTAATTTTGTTCTGAACTGATCGCGCGACTCTTCTTTCTGCGATCGACAGCAAGAGGCTACGCGCCACTCCGACCAGGAGCGAGAACGGAAGCAGAGTCTGAGCCCGGTTTCCGTGATGGATTTCCTCAGCCAGGACGAAGACGACGACGACGGCGACGAGAACCGCAACGGCAACGGTGACGACGACGACACCGCATCGCCGACGTTCCAGCGGAGCATAGCCAACATTCGAAGTAAGGCCTTTCCGCACTCCATCTCGCTTCGTTCTCAAGTGAATTCTCTTCTGACCTGAACCCAAGCTAGTGCATGCTACGTTAACTACCTGCAAATCGCAAAGCACCCCAGCTCATGATTGTTCAATTAGTTAACACGGCCTAGATGACTCGATCGCGCACTACGTAGGTAAAACTTTTTAGATGCTGTCTCCCGACAAGAAGGCCCCGCTCGGTCACGTTTGTGAACAGAACAGAGCCTTTAATTTCCTGGCACGGTGTCTCCTTCCTCCTCCCGCGTACGAGCTGCACCCATCACTCTACTCGCTTTTGGTCCGTACTTACCACTAAAGTCTATAAACACCCGTGTTAGTTTAAAGCATTTTTGGGGCCACAAAATGATATGGGCAGCGCCAATATAGCAGAGCAAGTACAGTACAGTTTGATGACCTGGTCGATCGGCGTACGCATGCACACGGTTTATTGGCGTTTCCCGTATTAGCCACAAGCTAGGAATATATTGTCGGTAACCCATTCCTGTCTCGTACCTTATCTGCACACTGCGCCTGCCCGCGCAAATCATTGGATGCTAGTGTAAGCAAGGATCGGTGTACAAGCAGGGATCGCATAATAGTACGCGACGTTGATGGCCAAGCGGCAACGCATAATAGTACTAGTAGCGTGGAGAATTGTACTCCTATACAAGCACATTAAACAAGTGCTAGTATAGCTTGGGGCCAAGTTGATGTTCTCGGCCGCAAGCATGCATGCACTACCAGAAAGTACAAAGCGTGCCGTATTCTAACGCTATTTGAAAAGCGAGATACTCTAGTATAGGGGGAAAGAAAAGAGATGGAGTACATAATGATCGCCTTAGCAATTGAATAGGGCCTGGCCAGTGGGTGTAATCATGTAAGGTGTACCATCCATCTGCTGCTAGCTCATCCAGAGCAATCTTGCTTTAGCTTGGCGTACGTATATTTTAGTCGTATTCCTTATGACTCGAAATGCACATGCATGCACTAGTTCAGTAGCATTAGAGGAGGACTTCTAAAGCTGAAAATGATGCGGTCTAGCTATAATACGTCGATCGGGCATATGATGATTGACTCTCTTCTTTGAATGAGTATTCTTGGAGTTAACAATTTAAAATACACTATACCTAGTTAAGTGTCATATGTGTAGTATGAAGATGGGCATGCATCAGTTTCAATCATTTCGGAATGAGTAATTCACTATTATGCGCGAATAAAATTTTGCTACGGTTAGAACTTTATTCTATTATGATTGACCTCTTATGTTAATTTTGTAAGGAAAAAACTAGTGTTCTACATGTTGATTGTGTCATAATATGAGTACTTGCACGATATCTAGATGCTTGCTCAGTGCGTAAATACGTGGCATATGAATCCAGTCAAACCTCAAAGCTCACTAGTAAGTTTGACCAAATATATACAAGGAAATATCGACAACTACAATACTGAATAAATATATTGTATGGATATGATTTATGGTGGATCTATTGATGTTGATATAATATTTTATAAATCTTCAGATTTTTGTATACTTGGTCAAACTCAGATTTTTTTTACCTTTGATTAAATCCATATGACATGGATTTCTAGATGGAGAGAATATTGATTCTCTAGCTTTTTTTATTGAGAAACACGGTACAATCGAAGACGCTCGCAACACGTACATGCAAACTCATATGAACACACACACGCACATCCTACCCGTATGAGCACCTCCGAGAGACAGAGCCGGCGGATTGGGACTTGAGATTGACGAAGTCACCATGGGCGCCTCGCTATCGATAGGAACATCGCCTCCCACTGAAAGAATATTCCGACTTTTATGCAACGCACAGTGTCAAACCTGGGATTTGAACTCTGGTGGGACGGGGGTACAACTACCCTCTTAGCCACCCAACCACAGGTTGGTTTGCGATTCTCTAGCGTTTGGAGTCTACACAAACCCTAAAATGCAATAATTAACCAAACAAGGACCAAAAAAATGATGGCCTCTGAGTACCTTGTTTTCTTTTCTCACTACCACGATATCTTGGGTTTTGTTTCGAGTTGTTATGTGAATGGTTTCATATTCGTCCCTTCCTCCTTGGTTTTACCATTAACCATCTAATGTTCTCTCTCTGTGTTTTTTAAGATGAACTGACGATGATTGACTCTCTTCTTCGAATGAGTATTCTTGGAGTTAACAATTTAAAATATGCTACCTAGTTAAGTGTCATATGCATCAGTTTGAATCATTTCGGAATGAGTAATTCACTTAAGTGCACGAATACAAGTTTCGCTATGGTTAGAACTTTATTCTATTATGATTGACCCCTTATGTTAATTTTGTAAGCAAAAGGTAGTGTTGTACATGTTGATTGTGTTGTAATATGAGTACTTGCACGATACCTAGATGCTTGCTCGGTGCGTAAATACGTGGCATATGAATCCAGTCAAAACTCAAAGCTCACTAGTAAGTTTGACCAAATATATACAAGTAAATATCGACAACTACAATATTGAATAAATATATTGTGTATGGATATGATTTATGGTGGATCTATGATGTTGATATAGTATTTTATAAATCTTCGGATTTTTGTATACTTGGTGAAACTCAGATTTTTTTACCTTTGATTAAATTCATATGACATGGATTTCTAGACGGAGAGAATGTTGATTCTCTAGCATTTGCAGTCTACACAAACCCTAAAATGCAATAATTAACCAAACAAGGACCGAAAAATATGATGGCCTCTGAATACCTTGTTTTGTTTTCTGGCTACCACGATATCTTGGGTTTTGTTTCGAGTTGTTATGCGAATGATTTCATATTCGCCCCTCCCCCCTAGGTTTTACCATTAACCATCTAATGTTCTCTCTCTGTGTTTTTTTAAGATGAACTGACGATGATTGAGCTAGTGTTTAGGATTGTTCAAGTATTCATGGATTGGAAGTTTGAGGTTAACTGCAGATTGATCACATTTATAGTAATCGTTAGTTGTACCAAACATATCGGATGTAGTGTGGAAGTACTGCGAATGTCACCGTATTGACCTAGTGCTACATGATCGATGAAAAAATTAACAAAACAATAATTTAAATTTTGAGCAATTATGGGGAAAATCATTCATGTAGATAATGGATACAAGTATGTGCCTATGAAATTTGAAACATAAACACGACTACCTTGGAACCGTCCAATAATAATAACTTTTTTTCCACGACAAGTTGCGTAACTTAAAATATAGCTTGATCTTTTTTATTTTTGCATGGTTCACAAACGATCATGTTTAAGTTTCCAACATCACATACTTGTGTGCCCATTATCTACATGCTTGATTTTTTCCATAATTTTGAAACTTAAATGATTGAGTTTGGCTAAAATTTTCTATAAGAATATTATGACCATAATTCTAAAAGTTCTTTCTAATACTAGTGCCTCCTTTCTGTTGCAAGTTATTTTCTTAACTCGTTCCGCTTTGCTGATTACATACTTATATTGTGCAGGAGCAAGTGACCAACTGCTTCAGAAAATACGGCAGTTTGAACAGCTAGCCGAGCTGGACATATCCGACGTGGATGATGCTACCACTGTCACGGAGGACATAAGCTGCCACATGGTGGAAACAGACTCCGTAGAAGACTCTGAAGGCGCACCTGTGCAGGGTCTACTAGACCTCCTAGAACAAAGCTCCTCTACGTCTACCCATTGCTTCCAGAAGCTTCTTACAGATTTCTTTCGCGATGAAAAAGTACAGAAGGGTGAAATACGAGGAAAGTCGGTGTTGGAGACAGCTCGGGCCTGGTTAGACGAGCAAGATTATTCGCTAAGACCAATTTGGACAGTGGTGAAGACAGAGATTGAGCCGCTTGAACGATGGAGATGCTTAAGTGAGCATGAACAGAAGCTACTAGCCGTTGATTTGGAGGGTGATATTCTCTCATCCCTGGTTGAAGAATTGATTGTCGAGCTACATCACCACTGACATTGAGGATGCCACCTCTTGGAACTTATTGAAACACGTAAATAATTGGACCGAGCAACTTGGACTTACACTTTGTTTAAGCTTGTATCGATGAAGCCGGAGCCATAGCCTATTGTAGATATGTCCAAGAATCTCACAACATATGTGCCGATACAACAATTGTGCAGTATCACTGATATTCATGACTTTTGTGTTTTTGTACATTTCCGAATGTATCCATTAGAAATTAAATATTGATATGTATCTTGTGGCATAATAGGTTCTTGTGAAGTTTGAGAAGTCATGTTTTAAACATAGAAAATTGCAACGATGTGTGTTTTTCTATAAAATCTGTGAAACCCACATACAATGAAAAAATTGTTCTCTCTTATTTCACATAACATAGTCACTTTTTATTGACATAGTTAACATTGTTATGCAATAATAATATAATATGGACAAACATGCAAGAAAATACTATGCGAACCTAGGTTCAAGGAATAAACACTAGGGGAAATAGATGGGACAGTAAGCAGCTTTTCTGTTTATGTGAGTAGCTTTAACGTATCTAAAGAAATCTCTCACAGGTTGCATGCTTCAGGATCGCTTCGCTTATAATCTAAGGGCAACTCTAACATTTCTGTAAAAGATGGCCCTTAAAAACAAGTATAAAGGACATTGTAAAACATTTTTATGATGTCGCGTGGGCTTGCACCAAACAGATCTGGCAAATGGGGGATCTGTTCAACATGAGCCTGCACCGCGGGACCATAAATTGATCGACTTTCATCAATTTACATGGATGTGCAATAGACATACAAATAGATGCAATAATAATTAATTTTTACATCCAATTGTTCCAATCAATGAGACCTGATCACATGGGCGATCACATGGGCGTAGTTTAACGTATCGAGTGACATAAGAAGTTACACCATCACTGCATCAAACTAATCTTACCCAAAAAGATCAAGCAAGACTGTGGTCATCGAAGTGACCTCCACCACTCATCGAAGACTCACAAAGACCACTAGCCGATCCACCACCACCTATAAGAGCTTGATTTCTTCTTTCCGGCCGACGCCGACGGCGCATAGCACATCAGCGGCGAGCGGCAGCGCTCGAAACAGGAACAAAGTGAGGAAGATGACCATGTGAAGAAGACGATCGAATATTTATGGAATATTCTATTTTAGGTCTAAATATACGGGATTGTTTTGCTGGGACACAAATCCTACCGCAAAACAGGTTTGCGGTTCACCGCAAATGATTTTTGCGGGTTTTGCAGTATCTCTCTAAACAGCGGTAGCCCCTCTTCCCCAATTCGCTTCATGCATCGCTGGCTCCCCCTGTTTGCTCCATCCCGAAGCTTCTCGCCGCCTAAACTCCTTTTGCCCCGCGCCGCCGAGGCCACCAGCTAGTCCTCCTCTCACTGAATCGCGCCCACTACCTTGATTGATCTTCGTTTCTGCTCTGGTATTTATTTCTCCGTGATGAGTCGAATGCAACCGTGTACGTTCTCTTCAAGTTTAGTCTGAGCTGACCACATCCCATTGATACTGGATTTATCAAGGTGCCGGAGCATCCCCATTTAATTTTGGTTTCTATTGCCGTGAAGGAATACTGCTAAGTAGAATATTACACTATTGTCAGTTTTGTTAAGGGTTCCAACTGAACCCTCTCTAGTGGAGAGGTAGAGCTGAAATCACTGATTCGTTTGAATGATTATATCTTGTCAAAATCAAACTTTTAACCTGGATGAGAAAGCTGCATCGTTGTTTGTTCGACAATGCAGTTATTCCTAGGCTTCGGGCGATGAACCAAGTCCAGATTACCAGATTCAAATATTGGTATCTAAAGTTCTAAACATCGTATTATCCTTGGATCATGATAAAAGAGATACACTACTGCTTATTCACAATCACATACCAGTGCCGCTAAACTATACAATTTTCCTTTATGATTGTTTTCGTGTGAGCCTTGTAACATGATTTTAGGTATTTCAGTTGCTTTATCTTACTGTAGAATCTGCCCCTATTGCTCAAGAACTAAAATAATCTTCCCCTATTTATTCGTAACACACTTTGTTATTATAATGCCGCAACTATCAAGTAAGAGAGTAATGAACGTTTCACAGGGCAGGATTTGCCCCATCAATATTTGATGGCAGGAACCGCTGATTTATAGCTTCGAAGGGCTGAGGCCATCACCACGCATGTGAGCACACTCAATACCCAGTTTGCAAGGTTGGATATTTCTGCTAGGTTGTCTTGTGTCATATCAATCACACAATCTGAAATTTGGTGTTGTTGCATAAACATTGTGCTGTCATATTTATTACTTCTTCCCTAGTTAAAGGTTATTCTGAATTTCTAGTCTTTAGTCATCCCATAAAGGTTTCAAATATTTAGTGATTACTATATTTTCAAAATCCTTGAACATAAATTTTAGAAGTTGCGTTTTTTAAACACTCATGTTGCATATTCCCTCTAGCGAGACGTGATAAAAAATCATCTAGTACATGTTTATTTTGAGCAGCTGGGTACAAGTACAGTCGTAAAATAATCTAGCCGAACTTTGGGAGGACGGCATCAGATATGACAAATCCCGTGCTTCTGGAATCATGATAAGCTTCACAAGCATGCTAGGTATTTTTTAACATTGCATAACTAGAGGTCTAATATCTTGTCATCACTGGTCAAATGTATCACTATCACATCAAATTTATCTTGTGCATGTTTTGCGGAATTGTGGACATTAGGATTCATGTAACAAGATATAATTTATTTCCTGAGTAGCTAGGATTGGTTTTAAATTATTAAGAATTTTCAAATAAATATATGTGAACAACATTCACAACCAGACAACTATGTGCAAATGGACCTTGTACTTTCGCAATCTATATGCCCTTATGTTCATTTAGATTTGTAGGATCTGCTAAGCTTTCATGTTGAGGCCTCATTCGGCATACATGAATGAAAAACATAGGTACGGGAAAAGGTGCAAGAACAAGAAAAGTGTGCTACTACGAAACTTTGGAATCTAAAACAGAGAAAACTGTACGAGCGTAGCCGTTCGGGCGAGACATCGGTAAATGAAGGAAACTCTGGATGTAAACAGTGTCTTCTAGAACTAGAACTAGAGCTAGAACTAGAACTAGAGCGCCTTGTAACTCTTTATGAGTAATGAAATCCCCTATTACCCGCAAAAAAAAACAGTGTCTTCTAAACTTTTTAATTCAACTGCCCAACAACAGAGTAAGATTGGACATCGTTTAGCATTTCTTTATTGGGACAAAAGTGCAGCTGCGGAAACCTTTTTGTTGCGATTTGCATAGAAACTGTTTTTTAAATTGGCTAATTCACGTCGCACCTCGGGCATCCGCGTGAACAAGAGCCCAGAGCGGATGTTAGAATTCGAAAAAAACGCACCCGCGGTCTCTATTCTTTCTCCTTCCGTTAGTTTAGTCTTAATTCTATCAAACTGCACATACAAGTCCTAATTGTATGCTGCTAGGCCTCGCATCCTACGTGGCAGCAGTCAACGGTGGTGAAACCAATTTAGGACCTGCGGTGACTCACTTTCAAAATAATTAAGACTTGTATGTGCAGTTTGATAGAATTATGACTAAACTGACGCACAGAGAAAAGAATAGGGACTTGTATGTGACGGAGCTGAACGCACAGCTCCTCTTCTCCAACCTCTAGCTCAAACTAGAACAATGGAGTTTTTCCGGCGACGAACGCCGTGGCCGCCGGACGGCCCGTATCTTGGCTTTATTGCTAAAAATACATTACACACATGGAGGTACTCACGCACGCACGCTGTACAACTAGGGGAGCTCTTGCAGCATCAAGAGGAACTCTCTCCGACACCGGCCGAGCCATACTCAGCACACACGGGAGCTATACCTCTGAACTACATCTTCCTCTTCACCTAGCTACTTCTCCACACGACACTGGGCACATACCCCGTACCTAAACATGATCGGTACATGGCTATAAATAGGCTGCACACAATCGAAAGACAACAACCTACCCGGCTGGTTTGCACACGTCATGCTCTACTAACCAACTGATTCCACACATTAAGCCACTAACGGCCAGCTCAAGATCCATTTGACGCAGCCACTACATACGCATGGCCAACAAACTTTCTCAAGATTAGTGCCAATAATCACCCCTTAATCTTGAAATATTCTAGACGCGTTTCACGACAGCTGCACTGTGCCGCTGCAGCCTCCGTCGCCACACAGCACCTCCATGCCGCCACGTCGTCGTGTGCACGCTGCACCACGCCAGACCTCCGCAACCTTCTGCCTGCGCCGCCGCGCATCGCCTACGCGGCCTTCATGCTCGTCGCACGTACGACGCCGCCATGGACTCGACCTGGCGCACATGCGCCGGTCACCACCGTCATGGACTCGATCTGGCGCACACACACCGGTCCTCCTTCATCTCGGGCGACAAACGCCGAGCTCCTCCGCCAGCGACCACGCCAGACGTTCCGGACGCACTCGGGCACGACCTTCCTAGCCGTCGTTGCATGTCGTCGCCGCGCCTCTGCATCCACCGCACGAACGGCGTCCACAACGCGCCACGGCCGCGGCCGCCGCCGCCGTGCACACCGCGCCATAGCCCCAAGCCGCGAGGCTCTGATACCAAATGACGGAGCTGAATGCACAGCTCCTCTTCTCCAACCTCTAGCTCAAACTAGAACAATGGTGTTTTTCCGGCGACGAACGCCACGGCCGTCGAACGGCCTGTATCTTGGCTTTATTGCTGAAAATACATCACACACATGGAGGTACTCACGCACGCACGTTATATAACTAGGGGAGCTCTTGCAGCATCAAGAGGAACTCTCTCCGACACCAGCCGAGCCATACTCAGCACACACAGGAGCTATACCTCTGAACTACATCTTCCTCTTCACCTAGCTACTTCTCCACACAACACCGGGCACAAACCCCGTACCTAAACATGATCAGTACATGGCTATAAATAGGCTGCACACAATCGGAAGGCAACAACCTACCCGGCTGGTTTGCACACGACCTGCTCCACTAACCAACTGATTCCACACACTAAGCCACTAACAGCCAGCTCAAGATCCATTTGACGCGGCCACTACATACGCATGGCCAACAAACTTTCTCAAGATTAGTGCCAACAGTACGTGCAGTTTGATAGAATTAAAATTCGACTAATAATGAAATTACCTAGCTGGGCAGGCATGCAGGGTCGGCGAGGCGTGCAAGCATGGACTGCCGGCGCTGCGGCGACCGGCGACGGACAGGGGAAGACGGCCATAGGGGCAGACGGCGACGCACGCCGCAGGCACAAGGGGTAAGGGCATCAGGGGACAGGGGGAGACGGCCATAGGGGTCCGGCGAACGGGAAGCACAACCTGCAAAGGAGGTAGGGGACGGGCGGCCGACGTGGCGTGGCGCGGCGTCCCTGCCCTGCGCCCTCGCTGGCTACTGGCGGCGCCGGCGCGTGCGTTTCCTCAGCGAACTAGGGAGGACGCCTGACCAGGTTTGGTTAGCGAGATGGTCGAGCGAGCAGCTAGGGAGTCAAGGTGGGCCAGTTTTGGGCTGCGCCCTGGGCCAATTGTTTTTCCGTTGATGGTACCAAGTATTTTCCGCTGCGCCCCGGGCCATGGCCCAGGTTGCCCTAGACCTGGATTCACCCCTGACAAGAGGAATGAATGCTCAAATGAACACGGTTGCCTCGACATTACATACTTGAGCAAGTACTTTTGGTTTATCCCTCTCCCACATGTGCTGCATCTGTCTCACCCAATATGACCTCTGATTGGTGCTATATTTTCACATGATGCTGTCAAGTGAATCAGATAGTGGAAACATTATTCTGATCGAAAAATGAAGAGGCGGCTACAGAGTTGTTAGCAGCAATAAATTAGAATGTGCGGCTGGCCTGATTCTTATGGCTCGTATTTTTGCTCTGGAGTTTTGCTTCTGGGAGCAGTGGTAATACTTAGATGGGCTTGATAACATTCTGCTATGGGCCAAACGGTTCCTTGCAGAGTTTTGTTTGTCCTTGAGCACTTACAAGCATATACTGAGATAGTTTTTTGTGTTGCTTGTAAGCTTGCCATGTATATTGCATATTTCTTCCCTGATTGTATCATCTGTCATTGAACACGTGAAGGTCATCGTCTTGTCACCTTACTTAGCTAGGAATCAACATAGTCATGACAATTTCCGAAAGTATGAAAAGCCCACACATTAGAGTCGCAAAGTTATCAATCCAAAAGAAAGATTCACAAGTTATCGTGCAATTCGTATACAGTCGAAAATTTGTTGCAGTCCCTTCTGTTAGATTTAGCCTAACCTTGGTAGATGCCCTGTAGTAGTTGAACATGTAGACCTGCGCCCTAGCTTGACAAGCAGGAACCGGAGGGGATTCCGGAGCCAGAGCCGGAGCTAGACCCGCCGTCGTCGCAGGACACGACGACCACGCGGGGCAACCGGCCCGAAGGACGCGGCGCCGCCGCGGTGGACGCATGCTGCGCTGTAGCCGCGGTGACCACGCGGGGCGCCGCCGCGGTGGCCACGCGCTGAACGGGGGCGAGCAGGGGCCGCGGTGACCACGCGGGGCGGCCGCGCGCAGGACGCGGCGCCGCCGCGGTGGCCACGCGCTGAACGGGGGCGAGCGGGGCACTCGGTGACCATGCGGGGCGGCCGCGCGCAGGACGTTGCGCCGCCGCGGTGGCCACGCGAGAGCGGAGTAGGGGGAAAGTGAGAGTTAGGGTTCCAGGAGGGCGCCGGGGGGTGGTTTTGTTCCTCCTATCGGCGCGCTGGTCCGTTCGATCAAAACCCTAGCTCACGAACGATTAGGATCGCGCGCGCGGGAGCTGGCGGGCGGTGGCGGGCCATGCGGGTAGGCCGCGGAGCCAGGCGGGCCGCTTGCTGGGCCGCTGCAGGCCGCTAGGGGCACGCGCGCGGGCGGCAGCAAGCTAGGCAGCGCGCGCGGGCGGGGCAGGCCATTGGCGGGCCAAGTGGGCCTAGCTCGCGCTGGGCTGGCGGCGGCATCTAGTGGCAGCGCGCTGGCAGGCTGCTGGGCTGCTGCGTGCCAGCCAGGGAAAGTTGGCCCAGTAGGGCTATTTTAAACAGTTTTTTTTCTGTTTTAATTTTACAGAATTGTTTTTTAATGGTTTTGCTTAGTTTTAAGCAATTTTTTTGCATAGTTTTCTCTAGTCTTTTTACTTTTATGTATATTATGACTAGAGAACGTTACAAAGGCAGAATTTTTCCTGCAAAGTATGAGTTTTATGAAAGTCATTAATGAAAGTTTCCGCTGCGAATAGTTATTTTAAATTGCAAATGTATGGTTTCAAATTGCAATAAAAGTTGTTTAAATTTTGACACAAAGATGTGATTAAAGTGATTATGCCTCATGCTATTAATTGACCAACGTTATTAATAAACATGACCATAATCTTTTCCCATTAAATATTAAAGGTGCATTTAAATTTATTTCTGCCCAACGGTGATGTAATTTTAAATAGCACGAAACGATTGCATGCTTAATTTATACCAACGTTGAATTAACGCATACAGTTGTTTCCTTGGTGATCTCACATCTTTTGTGATTTTCAGGAGGTCTCAACCTCATGGCATGTTTGAAGGACATCCCGCTCCTAAGGGGGGAAAACTACTCCGAATGGAGGAAGAAAGTTGATTTGACGTTCGTATGCGCCGAAGTGGATTGGGTGGTTGACACCAAGCAACCAGTCAAGCCCGCTGACCCGGTCAGGGGGGCTGCTGAGGAAAGTGCTGACTTTGAGAAAAGGAAGAGGGACCATGCTCCACTGGAGCTGGCCTACTCGATTGATAACCAGAAATGGGTGAACGCCAACAAGAAGTGTCTGGCCTTCGTAAAGAACACAATTGAGAACGCAATAGTGGGCTCAATTGGAGAGTGTGCTACCGTGGGCGAGTATCTCACCAAGATAAAGAGCCAGTTTACTGGCTCTTCAAAGATGTATGCGACCCAGCTGTTAAAGCAGCTGGTTACTGAAAAGTATACGGGAAGACCCCACGGAATAAGAGAGCACATCTTGAGGATGTCAAACATGGCAGCGAAGCTCAAGCCCATGGATGAGGACCTCGAGCTAAAGCCAGCACTCTTGGTGCACCTAGTGATGGCCTCACTTCCACAGCCTTTTGAAAACTTTGTAATAAACTATAGTATGTCCCCTGAAAAGTGGGACATAGAAAAGACCATTGGGATGTGCTCCCAAGAAGAGGAAAGGCTGAAAGCCCTTCATGGCGGTTCTCTGAACTTCGTGAAGGACAATAGGAAGAGAGGCTTCACAGGCGGCAACCATGGTGGCTCACCCTCCAAGCCCCATGGCAAGGGTCCAATGCAGCACCAGTACCAGCATCACCAGTCCACCCCTGGGGAGAAGGATCAATGCCATCACTGTAAAAAGCCGGGCCACTACAAGAAAGACTGCCCGATTTGGCTGAAGTACATCATGGCCAAAAATGGTAAAGATGTTGTTTCTTTTGTTAATGAATCTCTGTATGAAAAGTTTACTAGATCCACTTGGTGAATTGATTCTGGAGCAACTGTTCACGTTGCCAACACTTTACAGGGGTTCCATTCGACAAGGACCACGCCAAGAAGAGAAAGACACATTGAAGTGGCGAATGGAATAGAAGCAGAAGTGGAGGCCATTGGTGACGTCCCTCTGGAGCTGGCTGATGGCTCTTTCCTTTTGCTCAAAGATGTGCTTTTCGTTCCCTCATTACATAGGAATTTAATAAGTGTTTCCTGTTTGGACAAAGATTCTTACGAATGTTATTTCGGAAATGGCAAGTGTGCCATCTGGTTGAAAGACAAATGTGTGGGTGTTGCTACATTATTTGATAAGTTATATTTGTTATCCCTGCATGTGTGATGTGAATGAAAAAGTTCCCTTGTCGAACAAAGAACAAAAGAAAAGAAAGCGAACTCTTGACTCATCGAAACTATGGCACTGTAGACTAGGCCATATTTCGAGGGGAAGAATAGAAAACCTCGTTAAAAATGACATTCTTCCTCCGTTACAGTTCTCCGACATAGAACAATGCATAGATTGCATTAAAGGAAAGTACGTCAAACAAATTAAAAAGGGTGCAAACCGAAGCATAGCTACACTAGAAATAATCCACACGGATATTTGTGGACCATTTCCGGTGAAAAGTGTGGATGGCTATGATTCATTCATAACATTCACGGATGATCACTCCCGGTATGGTTATATTTATCCAATTAAAGAAAGATCTGAAGCATTGGACAAATTTAAAATTTTCAAAGCTGAAGTAGAAAATCAGCATGATAAAAGAATTAAAATAGTTCGGTCCGATCGTGGGGGGGAGTACTACGGTCGGCATACTCCATATGGTCAAATACCAGGACCCTTTGCAAGGTTCCTGCAAGAAAATGGAATAGTCGCCCAGTATTCTATGCCGGGCGAACCTCAGCAAAACGGAGTAGCTGAAAGGCGCAACCGTACCCTTATGGATATGGTGCGCAGCATGATGAGCTACTCCGCCCTCCCATTGGGATTGTGGATGGAGGCCCTTAAAACCGCCATTCACATTCTCAACAGAGTACCAAGCAAGTCGGTGCCCAAAACACCATATGAATTGTGGACAGGCAGAGTCCCCTCTCTGCACCACTTGAGGGTCTGGGGGAGCCCAGCTGAGGCAAAAGTTTTCAATCCAAACATCGCAAAGTTAGACCCAAAACAGTATCTTGCCACTTTATTGGCTATCCAGATAAGTCAAAAGGCTATCATTTCTACTGTCCCGACAGATACACAAAGTTTGTAGAAACAAGACATGCAGTCTTCTTGGAGGACGAATTGATGAGGGGGAGCACGGTAGCTCGGCAAATTGATCTTGAGGAGAAGAGGGTGCATGCACCTAATCCGATGATTCAGGAGCCATTTTTCTCGCTACCTGTTGTTCCACCATCTACAACCCCTGAGGTTGTGGTGCCGGCACCTGTTGTGACTCCACACGTGACAACAATGGGCGACAGTTTGGAACCTGTCCATCAGGAGCCACCTGAACCCACTGTTGAGCACGAAAGGGAGCCAGAACAGCCACCTACTGTAAATGTGCCTGAACCCGAGGCAAGAAATGAGCAAGAGTCTGATGAACTCAGACGGTCTAAAAGAGAACGAAGACCAGCCATTTCCAAAGAAATCTACAAAGTTTATAATGTAGTTCATATGGAGGGCGATCCTACCTCATATGAAGAAACCATGAGTAGCCCTCACTCAGCCAAGTGGGTGGAGGCAATGGAAGATGAAATGAAATCGATGAGTTCCAACAATGTTTGGGACTTAGAGGAAATTCCCAAAGGATCCAAAACAGTAGGATGCAAGTGGGTCTACAAAACAAAGTATGACTCCAATGGGAATGTAGAAAAGTACAAAGCTAGACTCGTGGCAAAAGGCTTTACGCAAAGAGAAGGCGTAGACTACAATGAGACTTTTTCTCCGGTCTCATGTAAGGACTCCTTCAGAATCATCATGGCACTAGTTGCACATTTTGATTTAGAGTTACATCAAATGGATGTCAAGACGGCATTTCTAAATGGAGATTTAGAAGAAAATGTTTACATGAAACAACCCAAGGGTTTTTTCATGGAGGGGAAGGAACATATGGGATGCCGCCTAAAGAAATCCATTTATGGGTTAAAGCAAGCCTCTAGGCAGTGGTATTTAAAGTTTAATGATACCATTAAAAGATTTGGATTCAAAGAAAATGTTGAGGACAACTGCATTTATGCAAAGTTCAAAAGTGGGAAATATATTTTCCTAATTCTATATGTGGATGACATTCTGCTTGCTAGCAGTGATGTTAGTCTACTACTAGAAACAAAGAAGTTCTTGTCATCAAACTTTGACATGAAAGACCTCGGTGAAGCCTCTTATGTTTTGGGCATAGAAATTCACTGAGACAGAAAGAATGGAGTGTTAGGACTGTCGCAGAAAGCGTATTGTGAAAAGATTTTAAAGAAATACAATATGCATGCGAGTAATTCAACACCTGCTCCCATAGTCAAGGGCGATAGTTTTGGGAAATCCCAATGTCCAAAGAATCAATATGAGATCGATCAAATAAAGTCAGTACCATATGCTTCGGCTGTTGGAAGCTTACAGTATGCACAAGTGTGCACTCGCCCTGACTTAGCATTTATCACCGGGGTACTCGGTAGATATCAAGAGAATCCAGGCATAGAGCACTGGAAGATGGTAAAGAAAGCTTTGCGCTATGTGCAAGGCACAAAAGGCCTCATGCTAACATACAGAAGATCTGATTCCCTAGAGATAAAAGGGTATTCAGATGCAGATTTTGCGGGAGATAAAGACGACCGAAAGTCCACGATAGGGTATGTCTTTACTCTCGCAGGAGGTGCTATTTCGTGGAGAAGCGCCAAACAGTCGATAGTTGCATCATCTACGATGTATGCAGAATTTATAGCATGTTATGAGGCCATGGGACAGACGTTATGGTTAAAGAAATTCTTACCCGACTTGAAAGTGGTTGACTGCATCAGCAGGACACTAAAGATGTACTGTGACAACGAGCCCGCAGTATTCTATGCTCACAACAACAAGTCGAGTAATGCTTCAAAGTCTATAGATATAAAGTATTATGTTGTAAAGGACAAAGTCCAGGATCAAAATATAAGTCTCGAGCATATAAGAACAAAGGATATGCTTGCGGATCCGCTAACGAAAGTCTTACCACCCAATGTGTTCAAGGAGCACATAGCCGGCATGGGTTTAACGGGAAGCCTATGATTCCTGGACTAAAGAGGCCCAAAAGTAATAGAATTTGTTTCAGAACATGAAGGTATATAGTGGTTGTCTGATTCTATCGGCAATTGAGCCGAGACGATGAAACATGCTCTATGTATCATTCTGTGATGAAATAAGTAAAGTACAAAGTTAAAAGTAAAGTCGAGATCTAGGGGGAGAATGTTGGATAGATATCTCCCACGTTCGGGCCCAACGGCCCGAACGGAGTCCCTCATCGCGCCCTAATCGGGGGCGCCCAACCCTATCCATGGTTGTGGGCCCCTGTCGCCAGTGCGTATATAAATAGTTGGAGGGGCCGGACGCACACGGTACGAGGTTCACCGTGCGCCGCAGCCCCCCACCAACACACCCACCGATTAGGGTTCGCACTAGGCCGACGGGAAGCTCCGCCGCCACCGCTCTCAACCACCCACGCTCACGCCGTCGCCCCTTTCCCCATGGCTAACGACGGCGGGTCTAGCTCCAGCTCTGGCTCCGGAATCCCCTCCGGTTCCTGCTTGTCAAGCCAGGGCGCAGGTAGTCTCTCTCTCCCTCTCAAATCTACATGTTCAACTACTACAGGGCATCTACCAAGGTTAGGCTAAATCTAACACCTTCCCCTATATGCTTGTTCATTTTTCCACAAACACTAGTGGAAACGAGGGCTTTTGTTGATCCCGAAAAGGGGCTTTAACACCGGTTCTTCTACGAACCGGTGTTAAAGGAGGGGCCGTACCAGCGTGGCCTCTACGGCATTAAAGGAGCCCCCCCTTTAACACCGGTTCGTGGCACGAACCGGTGTTAAAGGTCCCTGCACCAGTGGCCCGCGCACCCCCCCCCCCCTTTAACACCGGTTCGTGGCACGAACCGGTGTTAAAGGGGGGGCTATATAAGACACCACCCCAGCCCACACACACCCCACTCTTCCATTCTTTCACATTTTGGAGCCTAGCAAGAGGGTGTGAAGAGTGCTAGTTTGTGTTTTTTTCATATGCACTAGAGGTGTTCGGTGAAATGCCCGAGAGCTCAAAATAAGCTTTCTTGTTGCTCTTTCCGTCTCGGTCGAGGTCGGCAACTATAGTTTCATGTGTCATTGGTGTACTATATATATAAATGGTCATCTCCCTATTATTTTTTGATATATACTACATATTAATGCAGATGAATCGGCAATGGATGTACGGTGACCGCCGCACTTCCGAGTACATTACGGGCCTCCAAAATTTCATCGTTGTGGCTAATGCAAACCGTGGTCACAATGGTTTTATGTGTTGTCCGTGTGTTCACTGTCAGAACAAGAAAGACTACTCAAATACCAGAACCATTCACGCCCACCTGCTTCGATCCGGTTTCATGCCCAGCTATAATTGTTGGACCAAGCACGGAGAAAAAGGGGTTGTGATGGAAGACAACGAAGAAGAAGAGGATGATGAAAACTATCATAATATGTATCCTGAATATGATGATAATGCAACGGAGGTAGATAATGAAGATCAAGAGGGAGCAGATGGGCCCGCTGATGACGATCTTGGTCGGGCCATTACTGATGCAAAGGAAGAATGTGAAACTGAAAAGGAGAAGGAGAAGCTGGAGCAGATGTTAAAGGATCACAAAACATTGTTGTATCCAACTTGCGAAGATGGCCACAAAAAGCTAGGTGCCACACTGGATTTGCTGCAATGGAAGGCAGAGAATGGTGTGACTGACAGCGCATTTTCAAAGTTGTTGGTAAAAATGAAGAATCTTCTTCCAAGAAATAATGAGTTGCCTGACAGTACATACCAAGCAAAGAAGGTTGTCTGCCCTCTAGGATTAGACGTGCAGAAGATACATGCCTGCATTAATGACTGCATCCTCTACCGCGGTGAGAAGTACGAGAATTTGGATGCATGCCCGGTATGCACTGCACTGCGGTATAAGATCAGACGAGACGATCCTGGCGATGTTGAGGGCGAGGCCCCTAGGAAGAAGGTTCTCGCCAAGGTTATGTGGTATGCTCCTATAATACCACGGTTAAAACGTCTCTTCAGAAATAAAGAGCATGCCAAGTTGTTGCGATGGCACATGGAAGACCGTAAGAAAGACGCGATGTTGAGACACCCCGCTGATGGGTCACAGTGGAGAAAAGTCGAGCGAGAGTACCCGGACTTCGCACGTGACGCAAGGAACTTAAGGTTTGGTCTAAGTACAGACGGCATGAATCCTTTTGGTGAGCAGAGCTGCAGTCACAGCACCTGGCCTGTGACCCTATGTATCTATAACCTTTCTCCTTGGTTGTGTATGAAGAGGAAGTTCATTATGATGCCAGTGCTCATCCAAGGCCCGAGGCAACCCGGCAACGACATTGATGTGTACCTAAGGCCATTAGTTGAAGAACTTTTACAGCTGTGGGCCAAACCAGGTGTACGTATGTGGGATGAGCACAAAGGGGAGCCATTTGACCTACGAGCATTGCTTTTCGTAACCATCAATGATTGGTCTGCTCTTAGTAACATTTCAGGGCAGACAAACAAGGGATATAATGCATGCACACACTGTTTAGATGATACTGAAAGTGTATATTTGGATAAATGTAAGAAGGTTGTGTACCTAGGGTATCGCCGATTTCTTCCGAACCTGCATCTAGTAAGAAAGAAAGGCAAGCATTTCAAACGTCTGGCAGAACCCCGGAGGAAGCCTGTCCTCCATACCGGTGAGGAGGTATTTGGTATGGTCAAGGACCTAGAAGTAATCTTTGGAAAAGGTCCTGGCAGTCTATCTGTTCCGAATGACGATGCCGGACACGCGCCCATGTGGAAGAAGCAATCTATATTTTGGGACCTACCCTATTGGAAAGTCTTAGAGGTCCGCTCTTCAATCGACGTGATGCACGTGACGAAGAATGTTTGCGTGAACCTGCTAGGCTTTCTAGGAGTGTATGGGAAGACAAAAGATACACCGGAAGCACGACAGGACCAGCAACGTCTGAAGGCCCCTGAAGAGCCTATGCATCCTGAGAACGAGAAGGGTAAACGATGCCACTTAACTCCTGCCAGCTACGCTCTTACCAAAGCAGAGAAGGAAATCTTTTTTGAATGTCTGAGCAGTATCAAGGTCCCGTCTGGCTTCTCGTTGAATATAAAGGGAATAATAAATATGGCAGAGAAAAAATTCCAAAACCTGAAGTCTCATGACTGCCACGTGATTATGACACAATTGCTTCCGATTGCATTGAGGGGGCTTCTACCTGAAAATGTTCGAGTACCCATTGTGAAGCTATGTGCATTCCTCAATGCAATATCTCAGAAGGTAATCGATCCAGAAAGCCTACCAGGGTTACAAACAGATGTGGCCCAATGTCTTGTCAGCTTTGAGTTGGTGTTCCCACCATCCTTCTTCAATATTATGACGCATCTCCTGGTTCACCTAGTAGAAGAGATTGCCATTCTCGGTCCTGTATTTCTACACAATATGTTCCCCTTTGAGAGGTACATGGGAGTCTTAAAGAAATATGTTCATAACCGTGCTAGGCCAAAAGGAAGCATCTCCAAGGGCTATGTAACAGAGGAGGTCATTGAGTTCTGTGTTGATTTTATTCCTGACCTTAAGGCGATTGGTGTTCCAGAATCACGACATGAGGGGAGACTGCGTGGAAAAGGCACCCTAGGATGTAAAGCAATGATATGTAGGGACGGGCATTCTCTGAATCAAGCACACTACACGGTTTTACAAAGATCTATCTTGGTTGCCTCGTATATCAATGAACACAAGAATTTAATACGCCTCAAACACCCGGGGCAGTCTGATGAATGGATTATAAGTGAACACATGGCGAGTTTTGGCGGCTGGCTGCAAAGACTTCTCACGAATAACACCACTGTTGGGGATCAGCTGTACTTGTTGGCCAGGACACCGTCTTCGACTGTATGTACTTTCCAAGGGTACGAGATAAATGGGAATACATTTTACACGATAGGCCAAGATAAAAAGAGCACCAACCAAAACAGTGGTGTCCGCTTCGATGCAGCAGAAGACAATGGGCAAAAGACCACGTATTATGGGTTCATAGAGGAGATATGGAAACTTGACTATGGACCTAATTTTAAGGTCCCCTTGTTTCGATGCAAATGGGTCAAGCTAACAGGAGGAGGGGTTGAGGTAGACAAGAAGTACGGAATGACAACGGTGGATCTCAACAATCTTAAGCGGCAGCCATCTCCGGCCCGTCAGCCATCTCCGGTGCTTCATCCATCTCCTCAGCGTAAGCGGAAGAGCACTGCCACGAGGAGCATCAGTAGCACTGCCACAAAGAAATCCGCAGGAAACCGTACGCCAAAGAGTTCAAAAAACTACGTCCCGCAGCCTTCCGCCAAGCCATTGCCAGTTTTACCGTGGAATCGCAGCGACGAGGAGACCAATAGGATCTCGGGAGAACAGGTCAAGAAATTCTTTGCACCTAGACGGGCCGAGCCAAAGGAGAAAATAGATCCGGCGGTGGTGGAGAAGTTTTACAAAAATCTTTTGAAACCTGAAACCCCACTTGTGCCGGACTACGAGCGCCAGATTTTGAAGGCGGATGCAAGGCGCCGTAGGGAGACTGAAAGTAGTAGTCGTGAGGCACCCCAGAAAACAGTTCCCATGCTCGGAGAGCAGGAAAACTAATCATGCGCCCCGCTCCAAATGTTCGACACACGAGACGCTCCTCCCGTAGATGATTACGAGGCAGAGCTACAAAGAAAGGCCAATGAGATGGGGATGACTTACATTGCATACTTGAACGTCATGGGAGACAACTTGCCCAAATGCGATGCCAACCCCATACAGCCATGGAAGTATGGGAAGAATCTCGTCAAGAAAGAGGAGCTCAAGACTCTACCAACAAATATGCGAAAATTGCACAAGTTGTACCTTCATTTCTGCAAGACGAGAAAGATAGAATAGATCACGGCGCATATAAGAGATGATATTTTCTTCTGCGGAGATGACGCGATTGACTTCAACATTCAAGACTTGCATTTTCTATTCAATCAGAAGGAACTCGACAAATCTGCCATCAGCCTTTATTGTGTGTAAGTACTATTTCTGTAATTTTTATCTCATCTCATTCACTTCATTAATTGCATGTATATATATATGCTCACCATATATGTATATACTATTATGCAGGAAAAAGGTTATGGAATGCAGGAAAGGAGGCCCTTTTGACATTGGGTTCGTTGACCCAAATAGAGTTAATGAAGAAGTGGTAGAAACCAAACCCGGGCAAACAGAAGATTACTTGCTAACGTCTTTACTGAGACAACAAACCAAAAGGGAAATACTATTGCCTTACAACTTCTCGTGAGTACTGTTACCCTCTCTCTTGTACACATTCTATTTCAGCTTACTCGATGTTAAGTGTAACTGATGATGAGTTATGCGTGCGTAGGTTCCACTTTATTCTGCTAGTCATTCAACCCGACTCAGGAAAAGTCCTTGTCATGGACTCGTTACGAAAAGAAAAAGAGATATGGGCAAACTTTAGAGAGATGCTCCAGAGGTAATTTCAATCATATTATCGCACTAGATCGGCAACTTTCGTGACAATAAGTAATTAATTACTCTTTTATCCATTTTCTTTGTCGGACAGGGTTTGAAAAAGGTTCACGGGCAGGGCCGTGGGTGAATGGTCAGAAGAACTAAAATTTGTAGACCAAAATGCAAGTAATACTAGCTAGCTTTCAATTCCATTATATCATGCTTTATTGATTATTATTTTGATTGAACTCTCTATTCTCGTAAAGTGCGCGCATCAAGGACACGACAATAACTTATGTGGGTACTATGTTTGCGAATTCATTCGCAACACGATATGTGCGACGGACCAAGCAGCACTAAAACAACTTAGAGTAAGTAAACAAAATCCACAACATTATTTTATTACCATCAATTGTGTTGAGTTTTATTCTTATATATATATTGACGGCCCATTCTTCATATATATTCAGATCGAACGGATGCGGAACCAACTCCTACCATTTGAACGCATACGAGCCATTCAAGAGGAATTGGCGGGGTTCATACTTGATGAGGTCGTCACGCCTGGCGGAGAACTCTTTAGATATCCACCAAAATGAACGATGACGATGTATGTGCCGATGACGATGTATGTGCCGATGACGATGTTTGTGTATAATAATAGTTGCTTAATTATTCATGTACTCGTATGTACCGATGACGATTTATAAGTATACCGCTCCCGATTAATTCCCCCTCGCTCCCCCCCCCTCCCGCAGAAATACGCCCAGAACGGAGCAGAGGCAGAAGTCTGACGACCTAAATCTCTGCCGCGGCAGAAGAACCTTTAACACCGGTTCCAGATACGAACCGGTGTTAAAGGGGGGGGGGCTGATGCCTGCGGCAGCCCCACGTGCGCCACCCTTTAACACCGGTTCGTATAAGAACCGGTGTTAAAGGCCCCCTCCTCTAACACCGAACCCTCAACAGCGGTTGGGGAACCGCTGTTAGAGGGCCCTCCCAACCGGAGTTAAAGGGGGGGCTCTGCACTAGTGAAAGAAGCTCAATACGCTTACTCAGAGGCGGGCATGGTTCTGGACCTCCGGTGTCTCAATCTGTTCAACCTGCCTACTCTCACTACATCTTCTGATACTCCGTCAGCCTGGTGTCGCTCCTCCCGATCTCGCTTGCTGCCTGATAGGAGAGTGGGCTTCCATTTCGGTCTGCTGGTATCCGCGCGTGGAAGCAATACAACGCCAGGGTTTTTGCTAACACCAACCAAATCAAGCTGGCAGGAGGCAAAGCTTAGCTGAGCTGATTTCGTGATGCAGGACCAGTCAAGAGCAGGAGCGGTAGAGGACAGTCGGTGTATGCTTTTTTCCTGTTGATTTCCCCTCTTATTTCCGCCTGTTCTTTCAGCGTTGATGACCTGGGAGGCAAGGACGGTTTACACTTTACACTATTGGGACCGGGATGCGGCTGTACCGCCACTGGCAATTTGCCAGTTTGGCATTCTGCCGTGAATGATACTAGCACGGAGTAGTACACGTACGGCGGTGTAGCCGTGCTGGCCGGTGTGTCGTTCTCCTTCCTCAGCGTGCAGAACATTCCTTCCAGCGCTTAGATTTCCGCGACAGTCTTGCACGTAGTACGACTTCTCGCCGCTCCAAACCATTTTTTAGAAAAAAATCACTACAGTATCGTTTTTGTTCTGAGCCGAGGCGAGTCAAGTTGGTGGTGCATCGTTATCATCTCGTGGATCCGAAATTCTCTGAATAGGAAAAAAAAAAACATGTTCTCATCCGTCTTCAGGAAATCCAGGCTCCCTGAAGCTCCTTTTTCCCTCCTGTCTTTAAACCTTAACCATACATAGGGGTCCTGAGCAGCTAGCTAGCTTTGTTCGGTGGGAAATGTACGCTCGGTTTGGAAGAAAGAAGCAGTTGAACGAACGGCAATCAAGAAGGCGTACGTGACCTTGCGGCGTTTTCAAGGGTTTGGTTCAGCTGATCATGCATCATATTTACCGGGGAGCATCGGGGGCGCTTCTTGTTTTTAGAACGATCGACGTCCGGGCAGGGCAGGCTGATTGTGCTGGGGTTTTGCTCAGTTTTTGGTTCTGGAATTATAAGTAGAGAATGGACTAGGATATATCCGGCGGGAGGATTACGTGCCACGCCGACGCCGTGTGCGTGTCTGTCCTATCTATGATGATCTATCCGCGGGAAGAAAGTACGTGTAGGCTGCTAGATCTGGATATGCTCTGATCCATCCAACTTGCCCCAGGGCACCACTTCGCCTCACACGTCCCTCTCGAGAAACCCTCGGCAGCGGGTATACGGCCGGGGCTCCTCAACGATAACCGGAGAGGCCTCGCCGAAGAAGACACGCCGGTCACTGTCCACGTATGCCTCGGGCCATTGTACCTTCATGGGAAGTCTGTGTCCAGTACGGACCCGATCGATCTCCTTTGCCGAAATAGCTACGGGGAGAAGCGCTGGCTGGAACGAGGGAGCAAACGGACGGCATCATTTAGGTGAACAGTTGCTATAGTGGTGCCCTGAGGTTACGTGGACGCATCGAGAGCTAGCAGGTGACGTCTTTTGGCGAGACCGTCGCGCACTGGGGGGATTCGACCCCGTACGAGACGGGAAGAACCTAGTGGCACTCCCATGAGTGGTCGGCATCTGCTCGCCTGCTTATACTTTGGAATGAAGCAAAGGAAGTAGCTTTGCTGATCATTGCCACTCCTAATTAACACCGGAAACATGCACTCCCTCTATCTCAAAACAGATATCGTAGATTTATTGAAATTTAGATAAATCTAAAAACTATCTAGTATACAGATACATCCGAATTTTAATAAATTTTCGATATCTATTTTGAGACGGAGGGGCTACTCCTCTAGTACAGTGTAGCTCAACGTGGGTCGTTTTAGGTGAAAAAGATGTTGCCAAATAAGATTTTCTTTTGAAATTTCACCGATCTATTAAGAATCATCAACATCAGTACAAATAGGCCTAAAAGTAATACAAATCACAAATAGGTCACTGAACCACCTAGCGGCAAACACTAGAGCGAGCCGAAGTCACGTTGTCGTTCTCGCACTACGGGACGCACGCGCTACGCCGAGAGCAAAAGGCCGTCAGCGTAGGCCAAAATGCCACCGGCGTATGGTACGCCGAGGGCTGCCCTCGGCGTAGCCTCCTCGGCAAAAATCTCCCTCGGCGGAGCACAGTCAAGCCGTCGGCGTATCAAAATGCCGTCGACGTATGCTACGCCGAGGGCTTTGCCGTCGGCGTAGCGGCCGTCGGCATAGCCTGTCGACCGGTTGCAAAAATAATTTTTTTTATTTTTGAAAAATAATAAATTTTTATTTTTTTTCTCAATTTTTTTATTCTTTGAATTGTTTCACTTGTTAATCTCCTACTTTGAACATTTTTAACACTAATTATATTTACTATTTGATTAAATTCCAGTCTTAGTCAAACTTCCCAGCAGGTCACCCATCCTAATACTACTCCAGCTTCAGCACGCTTAACTTTCTCGTTCCTTTAGAATCCGTTTCCGCAAAGTAATTCATACATTGGTGTCAATACTATGATATCAATCTTATTAACTCTTATATCATCATGTCACATGTTTGTATTTTTTGAAATTACAAACAATTATTTAAGTAAATATTAATGAATAAGTAAAAATATTATTGAATTCAAATAAAAATATAATAATTTTATTTTTTTGTATTTTTCTATTTAATATAGAATAATTAATATCTTTAAATCTGTAAATCGAAATTCAACAAATAATATGTTTAAATTGATCAGAAAAATGAGAGGAATCCAAATATGATATCCATATCAACTAATCACAAACCCTCCGTTTTTAAATTAGCTATTTGGTGGTTGCTTTAGAAAATCCTCTTTTTGCGCTCGGATAATGAAAATGCCTTTTTGGTGCGATGAAAAGGAAAACTTGCATTGGATCTTTGATAAAATAGCATATTGTGAACCTAAAAATGATTTTTGTAAAGAAACATGAGCATCGGATCATGTACCTGTAGTTCATATCTGACCCACTTCCTACCGATTCGGCAGGAATTTGTCTTTTTCACCAAAGGTGGAAGGAAAGGTTTCGGATCCCCCTGTTGGGACATTGTCCATATAAGGTGGTATATATTTTTGTAAAATGTGGTGGTACTATTTTGAATTAGCCATTTGGTGGTTGCTTCACAAAACCGTCCGTTTTTTATGCTCGAAAAATAGAAAATGGCTTTTTGGTGCGACGAAAAGGAAAACTTCCTCCTGCAACATTGTTCACCATCCCATGATGCATGTGTATGCATAATATGGGCAGATTATCACAAACTATGCCTTGATTCTAGCCATAACATTGGTCATTTGACCCGAAAGCCAAGAAACCTCGAATGAGATAGGTCATTTTGTGAAGGTTTTTTTGAGACATAATCAATATATCAAGTTTGCTATTTTTCCTTATAACTATGTCATATAATATAACACCACGCGAAGCTTTCGCATTGTTTCGATCGTTTTTGAATTTTTTATGCCCGTTTTAAACTATCGTCAAACTTTGTCGAACGACAGACATAAAATTCTTAGCTCGGGGCCGAGCCTCGCTAAACTTTCATTAGATCTTTGATACAATAGCATATTGTGAACCTAAAAATGATTTTTTTTTAAAAAACATGAGCATCGGATCATTGTACCTGTAGTTCATATCTGACCAACTTCCTACCGATTCGGCAGAAATTTGTCTTTTTCACCAAAGATGGACGGAAAGGTTTCGGATCCCCCTGTTGGGACATTGTCCATATAAGGTGGTATAGTATCTTTGTAAAATGTGGTGGTAGTATTTTGAATTAGCCATTTGGTGGTTGCTTCACAAAACCGTCCGTTTTTTATACTCTGAAAATAGAAAATGGCTTTTTGGTGCGACGAAAAGGAAAACTTCCTCCTGCAACATTGTTCGCCATCTCATGATGCATGTGTATGCATAATATGGGCATATTATGCCTTGATTCTAGCCATAACATTGGTAATTTGACCCGAAAGCCAAGAAATCTCAAATGAGATAGGTCATTTTGTGAAGGGTTTTTGAGACATAATCAATATATCAAGTTTTCTATTTTTCCTTATAAATATGTCACATAATATGACACCACGCGAAGGTTTCGCATTGTTTCGATCGTTTTTGATTTTTTTATGCCCGTTTTAAACTATCGTCAAACTTTGTCGAACGGCGGACATAAAGATTCTTAGCTCGGGGCAGAGTCTCGCTAAAATTTCATTAGATCTTTGATAAAATAGCATATTGTGAACCTAAAAATGATTTTTGTAAAAAAACATGAGCATCCGATCATGTACCTGTAGTTTATATCTGACCCACTTCCTACCGATTCGGCAGAAATTTGTCTTTTTCACCAAAGGTGGACGGAAAGGTTTCGGATGCCCCTGTTGGGACATTTTCCATATAAGGTGGTATAGTATTTTTATAAAACGTGGTGGTAGTATTTTTAATTAGCCATTTGGTGGTTGCTTCACAAAACCGTTCGTTTTTTATGCTCGGAAAATAGAAAATGGTTTTTTGGTGCGACGAAAAGGAAAACTTCCTCCTGCAACATTGTTCGCCATCCCATGATGCATGTGTATGCATAATATGGACACATTATCATAAACTATGCCTTGATTCTAGCCATAACATTGGTCATTTGACCCGGAAGCCAAGAAACCTCGAATGAGATAGGTCATTTTGTGAAGGTTTTTTTGAGACATAATCAATGTATCAAGTTTGCTATTTTTCTTTATAACTATGTCACATAATATGACACCACGTGAAGGTTTTGCATTGTTTTGATCGTTTTTGAATTTTTTATGCCCGTTTTAAACTATCGTCAAACTTTGTCGAACGGCGGACATAAAGATTCTTAGCTCGGGGCCGAGCCTCGCTAAACTTGCATTGGATCTTTGATAAAATAGCATATTATAAACCTAAAAATAATTTTTGTAAAAAAACATGAGCATCGGATCATGTACTTGTAGTTCATATCTAACCCACTTCCTACCGATTCGGCAGGAATTTGTCTTTTTCACCAAAGGTGGACGGAAAGGTTTCGGATCCCCCTGTTGGTACATTGTCCGTATAAGGTGGTATAGTATTTTTGTAAAATGTGGTGGTAGTATTTTGAATTAGCCATTTGGTGGTTGCTTCACAAAATCGGCCATTTTTTATACTTGGAAAATGGGAAATGGCTTTTTGGTACGACGAAAAGGAAAACTTTCTCCTGCAACATTGTTCGCCATCCCATGATGCATGTGTATGCATAATATGGACACATTATCACAAACTATGCCTTGATTCTAGCCATAACATTGGTCATTTGATCCGAAAGTCAAGAAACCTCGAATGAGATAGGTCATTTTGTGAAGGTTTCTTTGAGACATAATCAATATATCAAGTTTGATATTTTTCCTTCTAACTATGTCACATAATATAACACCACGCGAATGTTTCGCATTGTTTCGATCGTTTTTGAATTTTTTATGCCCGTTTTAAACTATATATAATGTTTTATGTTTTACTTAATTTTTATTTATAAATGTGTAATATTCGAGTGTAGATAGATAGGTCTTATTTTTCTGCAAATTTTGATATATTATTTGTATTTTTCCGAATTAGAATGATTTAGTTATGATTTTTCAAAGTTTAATGAGATAAAATAAAAAATAGCTACGCCGAGGGTAGCCGTCGGCGTAGCATAGAATATGCCGAGGCCAATTTTACGCTGACGGCTGCTTGGCGGGGCTGGTCTGGACGATGGCTACGCCGACGGCCCCGACGTTTGGCCGTCGGCGTAGCTTCCCATTCCTGTAGTGTCGCCCCTCCATCATCGGAGCTGGACAAAGCTTGCCGTAGTATAACTTGTTGTAGTAGATAGACGGAAAGTCGTCGTGCTGATATCACAATGGACCAGCACACTAGAGCAGCAAACATCGTCGATGATGACAACCGTAGATCGAAAGGACTAATCTGAAATCACATTAACAAAGACGAAAACGGACCGGATCCCAGGAGATCCGCCGGATAAATTACTCCACCGCCCTCCTAGAAACACCGCCGGAGCAAGGATAGAGGGGGAGGAGCGATATAATTAATGAGTACTAATTTTTTTGCGTAATAATTAACGATTACTAATGAAATACACTTATCACACAATACTTGGAAGAAAACCCACACGCATTAAAAGATGGAATGGAGCATTAATTATGTTTTATTACAGTAACTTATGGGGTGTCCTTGTAGTCACTGAGCATTAAAACTCTGCCACAATTGGCACGCCGTATACTTAGAAGCGAACTACCAGCACTAATCAGCATTGCCCGGGCCCCCGCGCTCTCGCACGGTCGCCCTACGTTCACCAAACCGCCACAAAAGTCCGCCAGCCCAAAACCACCACGGCCGTGTGTGCCGTGCCGTTCCACGTTATAAACCCCTCCTCCCTCCGCGCCCACACAAAACTCCCAGAACCAGGTAACTTCCCAGGCAACCTCTGTCCCGGACGGAAACGGTCACGTTCACGAGGTCCTTGCCGTTCGCGCCTCGCATGGCCGCTCCGGGGGTGAACGTCCGGCGCGCGGAGCTGTGCGCGGCGGCCGTGTCGGCGGCGGACGCGGCGTCGTGGTGGTGCGCGGTGGCGCTCGTCGCGCTCGTGCTCCTGGGCGCGCTCAGCGCGGAGACCGCGGACGACGGCGGCGAGGTGTTCCGCGGCCCGAGACTCGGCGGCGGCGCGGCGCGGCCGTGCGAGGAGGTGTACGTGGTCGGGGAAGGCGAGACGCTGCACAGCATCAGCGACAAGTGCGGCGACCCGTTCATCGTGGAGAGGAACCCGCACGTGCACGACCCCGACGACGTCTTCCCGGGCCTCGCCCTCGCGCTCAGGCCTACCAAGAACACCTAGCTAGCTTTTAGCCGTCTGGCGTGGCCGTGTGGGCGAGCAAGAACTCGAAGAGTTCTTCCGTGCTCACCAGCCGCTTCTTTTCATTGGCTGGTTTTCCTCCTCCTTGTCAACTGCTCATCTTGATGTTTTTTCTTTGTGAGAGGAGAAGAAATCAGAAATAGTAAGTTGTATATATATCATAAATGAACTGATCAAATCATAGTTGAACGGGCCGGCTCTAGTTCGTTTCATATTGCTTTGTTGATCGCAAATCATTCCTCTCTTTTTTTTGAGCATTCCTTCTTTCTTTTGGTATTATCACTTTCTTGGTAGGACGTGGCATTTCTGTTCGTTTCTCAGGATACCTTCCGTGTGCTTAGTTGTCAAAAAAATGGATCCACACGAGATAGTTTAATTGTTTGTTGCGAAATCGTATGTTTTTTTTTCCTTTTCATGCGAAGGTTGCATTATTGACGTGACTACATAATATGCTTATCAAAATAGAGAACGAAAAAAAAATAAGAAAGAATAGAAAGGAACGAGGCAATATCCCTGGCCAACAGAAAGCCACATCAGCCAATAGGAAAAGTTGAACTTAACCCAGGTAGGGATCCTTTGGCACCGTTTAACAAAGGCCAAGAGCAGTGGCAAAGTAGGTCTGTCGTCCAGTTCTTCAGACAGTCTCAAAGCTGGGGACGGCGATATTTGTGTCGATCATTTTGAAACTCCTTCAATTCTGGTTGGAGTACAAGTGATTTCTGCGTGACCAAGAGTCTCATGTTAGGTTACTAGCTCACGGCAAGAAAGCCAAACTCCAAAGCAAGAGCCGCATCAAGTGTAACGTTGTACCAATGAAAACTCTTTTTAGAAAAAGCGGCATGTACCGGTATGTCATCCACCACCCATATTGTTCTGAGATTGGTGAGACAATATTCCTTTTTTCTTTACACAAACCTACTAATTGAAACATAATTGAACCTTTACAAAACAAGATTGAAACATTTGTAGAACCTTTTTAGAACTGTGTACAATATTTCACAAGTTTCAGAAAATTTTCACAAGTTTCAAAATTGCATAGTTTAGGTCAGCACATGGGGTGACTTAATGCTGATGTATACGGGTGTCTTTAGAATCTCTGCCCTCGTTGTACCAACTAATGTTTTCAGTACTAGCAACGAAGAACCTGTTTATTTATAAAGAAAAAAATTAGTGGAAAATAGGAATCACAATAAACATTTTTTTTCAAGGATATGTCCTAGAGACGTATCTTTTACATAAAAGGAGGGCCAAGAGGCCAATTTTTATAACGCATCGTGGCACAGGCGTCAAAGATGCAACTCCACGCCGCCTCATGGACTGCAAACACAACCTAAGCAACTACTCGCGGCATCTCCACTTATCTATCTGCCCTACACAGTCGCGGAAAAGCCCTGCAGCCCTCCAGAGGTCTGCCTCCATGGCAATTTTCCGGATGACCTCTCCGGAAGAAGGAGCGACTCCTTCGAAGACTACATCATTCCGGTGGCACCATAGCGTCCAGCAAACCAAGGAGATCTCTGTCCAGAGGTCGAGCTCGCGGCCTTTGCCACCTCGCTTATCTTGGAACCACGTAACGAACTTGGAGTCATGCTCTGGCATCCAACGCCTCTTGTTCCACCAGCCCAGGCAGGCTATCTAAAACTCGCGGGCTAGAACGCAACCCATGAAAATATGGTCGATAGTTTCTTCACATTGGTCACAGAATGGGCAGGCCGCTGGATGACAACAAACATATTAGAACCGAGACCTTGAATTTTTTAAAATACATCAATTTTTTTGAAGTCAACATCTCTAGTTTGTTGTTCATATTTTGATAGTTCTTCATTCTTCTCGTGACAAAGCTGCACAGGAGCAGACTTTCAGAAGGTGGACTAATCTCATAGGTTTTACATAGCCAAATGAACCGTTCACCTAAAGATAAGAGAAGCGGATTTCATTTTCATGCATTGTGTCACGGGACACAAGGCTTAGTTAACAATTTGCTGTTATGAAGCCGAACCAACGATGAAGAAAACAAACAGTCATGGAAGTACAAAACCTGAGAACCACGAGAACATGGTGCTAAAGGAACTTTACTCTGCAAGACACTGATTCCACCAACAAGATGCTTTTGCATATGATACACAAACGTTAGAGAGAAGAGCCTTAATACCAACACACATCTATTTTTTTTCCTTCATTTCTGCCGTCGAAATGATTATCAAAGACCAGGGGAACCGAGAAACCTGAATTTTTTGCCGGTGGCTAGAGTTGTGCACTCACCCTTGGTTTCCAAATCCTATAGCCTTTTGATAGGCCACTATGATCTTGTGTGTTTTTCTTTCTTTTTGTATGTTTCAAAATTTGTGCAACAAAAGAGGCCTTAAGAAAGTGGGCTAGAACCCTAGAAGAAGCAGCATGGGCAAGTAAGGGTCTTTAACAACGAGCATGATGTTGTTGCGGTGTTGACCTTCCCGGTCGCGATGTATGGGTGTCATTCCCATTTCCTTGTTTGCACTAGTAATTGGCCCCATAAGAAAATATGCTAGATGTGTTTGCTCTGTCGTACGTGATCAAATCTACTGGTGCATATGTGTTTCTGATTTCGCTATTAGTTTAACTCGGAAATTTCTTAATATCCCAACACATGGTGTTGAAGAAACATTTATTAGATAAAGAGTGAATTCCACCTTTTACCCTAAAGTTGTGCATTTGTGATGCATATTACCCATTTAGTGGAACTTCCACATGAATATCCTATCAAGGAGACTTTAAATATAGCATTACTTGAATTTAGCATTTTTTGCTTCTATTAGATAGGGCCGGCATGTTATGCCAATGTGGCGTGGCAAAATGTGTAAAGATCAGAGAGCATGATCATGCCCAGACTTCTCATATTCATATGTTCCATTCCTTGCCGTCGTCTTGATATTTGTGAACCTGACCATCCCCTGACACCTAACCCAACGGATACACATCAGAAAACTAAGGTACAAAGGTTCTAAAGAGGATAATCTAGACGAATTTTCACTCAACGGAATAATTAATGTCAAAAAATGCATAACTAGAAGATAAAAAAATTAAATATACTCTTGAATTAAAAATGGACTCTGCCGGTAATACGCTATTGCCAAAGACATAAATCAGTACAAAGAAAAGACTTAATCAACATGACTAACGTGCACTGTGTTTTCCTTCATTTCCCCTCCCCCAAATGACTGTCAAAGACAAGGGTGTGCTGGCGGATTGGAACGTGGATTTTTGACGGTGGCTAAGTCATCCTTTGGTTTCTAAATCCTATAGTTGTTCAATGTGGCGATATGCCACTATGATACTGTGTTATTTTCTTTGTATTTTTTGACGTTTTGAAAATTCTGCAACGAAAGAGGCCTGAAGAAAGTGTGCTAGAAGCAGCAGCATGGGCAGAGTGCAAACTAGGAAGAGAAGAGGTTTGGGTCCGTTGAAGGATTATTTATGGGTTTATTAAGAGCAATGCAGCCCACACGGTGAAGAGGTAGCTGGGCAACTTCATCGCGCCCGGCCTAACAGATGATTGGGGAATATAGGGAGCAGTCCAAAACCTGTGGCCCGGAACGGAGAGAGGCCGCGGCCCAGAGCAGACAGAAAGTTGATTATGGGCGGCAGGCGCACGTGCGTTTGGCAATCGCGAGCGCAGTCCGGGGAGGAAGCCGCCAGGTATCTCTGGCGCCGAAGATAGGTTGACCCGAAATGGGAGTCTAGCGTCGAACCACTGGAGCAATTTCAGGTCAAATTTCTGTGATGCCGGCCTGTACAACTTTAGCTTCATCCTTGTTGGCGTCGAACCCGGGGGGTCTAATTCTGAAACAGTTTCGTCAGGGGTCAGATGAGCCATTACTTTTATCCATGGATCAGATTTGTCGGGAAAAAAAAAATGTAGCGATAGTATTTTATTTGTAATCGGCCATAGGCGGGCACGGGAGTGCAGCGTGGCAAGAGGCAACTGCGGAGCGAACGATCCACGACGGTGATGCCCGGTTCGTGTTACACACGACGCATATGGACGTTAGAAACGTCGCCATCCGATAGGCCAAATTGCCCAAACGCCACCCTCCCTCCCCTGGAGAAAAAAGAAAGACAAATTTCAGATCGAGGACCATGCATGAGATCTCGTGGCGGGCTATAGCTGCGCACTGGCCAGCCAGTGGCTGCGTATCTCCTTGTCCAAAACCAGGGCTTGATTATTGTGATCGAGCCGTCGCCCTCACTCCTCACCCGACGACGGATGCATGTTGCGACATGGCCGAGAACAGTGCGCTTGGCTGTGGAAGAAGGCGGGTACGTACAGTACGAAGAACAGAGAGTGACAGGTGGGCGACGGACCGACGGTCACCGTGCGATTAATCGCCCGCCGGCCGCCGTCGCATTCGCTCGCTCGAGAGGTATTTTTGCCTTGTTATTAAGATTCTCTTCGATCGTCGCTCGTGCATTTGCACGTGCGTGCACGAGTCGGTAGCTGGGAGGACGAACGAACCAACGAGCGATACATCAACGGAATTTCACTTCGAGACGTCGGGTTTTACGTGTGTGGTGTACCGGAGCTAGCCACATGTAGTTACACGGCGCGTGATAGTGATGTACTCCCTCCGTCCGCAAATACTTATAAGATTGTCTTAAGTTAAAGATTTTAAAATTTGATCAATTTTATTGTATATAGTAGCAACATACATGTATTATGAAATTTCACTTAAAAATTAATCTACTTCATTTTGGTTTCGTAAATGGGGGTATATTTTTTTATACTCCCTCCGTCCCAAAATAGATGTCTCGGATTTATCAAAATTTGGATGAATATATATACTAAATAGTGTCTAGATTCATCCAAATTTTGATAAATCTGAGACATCTATTTTGAGACGGAGGGAGTATAATTGGTCAAACTTTTAAAAAAATTGACTTAAGACAAGTCTAGAAGTATACTTATTTGCAGACGGAGGGAGTAGCGCATAGTTTACGGCTTGTATCGTAATCGTGTGTGTACACCCCATGTTTAGGCTTGTATCGTAATCGTGTGTGTACACCCCATGTTTATGTTTTTGTTTTCATGTGGAGCACATGTGTTACTATATGTCAAGTGATCACAGGGGCGGAGGCAGGAATACAACTTAAGGGGGTCCAACCATGGTAATCAGCCATTAGGGGGGGCCAACCATGGTAATTATCACTTAAAAAATGTTTTTTAACCAAGCTTAGGTATAAAAATTGGCTTGCTGCAGCATGCATAGGGGGGGGGGGGGCAAGGCCCCTGCTCGTCCCCCTAGCTCCGCCACTGAGTGATCATGTCCATAGCCATGGAAATTAACATCATGCCCGTTACTACTTCTTGTTAATAGTGCTCCTGGTAGTAGTGGAGTACTTCCTTGGTTTTCAAAATATACGTTGTTTTAGGTTTGTGAAGAAAATGTATTTAAACTTTTTTAATATATAGATTCACTCTAAATCTAAATGAACATATGCTTTATAATGCTAAAACATTTTATATTTTAAAACGGAGAGAGTAGATATGAAATTAAATGACAGGGATCGATCGACAATCATGCATGGGAGATGAGATCTGGAGAGCGAGAGATCCCTGTGCAGCCTTTACTAGCTTCATAACCAGGGCTTGCGTACAGCGATCGACGTACTCGTGGACCAGATTGTATAGTAGTATTTGCTGTCCACGTTCATGTTAGAGAAGGCTGGTGATAACTTGGATGAAATTGATGTGTGTAGACTTGTGAGTCCATATAGCCGCCATGGAAGCTTGTGCGATTGCTTCTTACACCGTTAAACGTACCGAATAGGCAAAATTGTTAAGCTTAAATACTGTTAGGATTTATTTAATTCATAAATAAGTATGTCTCAATTTTTTTAAAATTTAAATGAATCTAGGTACTATTTAATATATACATTCATTTTAATTTTAAAAACCTAAGACGTCTATTTTAGAACGGAAGGAGTAGATCATATAACAACTGCATGGCGATTCCCTTGCTCTCATCCCTTCACGATCGGACGTGACTCCTCGTGTATCTCCTTTCCCTTGTATATAAACTTATCATCGATGGAATACGAGACTAGTTGGAATCATTTGTGCGTTCGACTCTACACACACGTTATCATAACCCAGGGGTTCCGTGCAGCGATCGACATACTCATGGACCAGATAGTTTAGGAGTATTTGATTTTGATGTCCACAATAATGTTAGACAAGGCTGGTGATAACTTGGATGAAATTGAATGTGTGTGGACTTGTGAGTCCATAGCCACCGAAGCTTGTGCATGCGATTACTTCTTACACCGTTACGTACGGAACAGGGAAAATTGTTGAGCTTATAAATACGATAGCCGACTAGCCTGTCCAAGGGTTCTTCCACCGGGTAAGAGCAAATACAATAGAGATGTTTTTTCTCCCCAGGCGCCGCCGCCGGGAGAAAGAGACCTTGCCCTAGGGCACAAGCCTTTCGACGCCGGCCTCCAGCGGCTCCCCACGACGACGACCTAGGTCATCGGTGGTGAGGGAGGTCGCCGGATCCACGCGTATGGATAGTTTTTAGCTAAAGTTAGATTCGTTTTTAGGCTGTTAATCGTCTTGGTTCAGGGTCGGCGATGGCGGTGCTGAATAAGTTTTCTTCAGATTCTTCCCCAATGGATTTGAAGACCAGTCTATTCAAGCAAGTATGGTGCGATAGTGGGGGCATCCTTGTGGTGGATATGTGTCCTCAGGATCCACCGCTGCAGATGCGTTTGCTCCAATGCCGATGTGGAACCTGGGAGGTAGTCAAGGAGCGGATGCAGATTGTGATCTGTATCGACGGCATCTGGAAGATGGTGGATCATGTACTGGGTCTATGGTTCGTGGATGGCAGGTATGGTTTCCTTCTCCGACGTCTTAGTTGTGCGGGGGGTGCTAGATCTGGAGTTTGATGGCATGTCCGAGGTGTTGCCTCGGTTTGATTCGTTTAACGATAATGGTTTCACCTTGGATGAGCCACCTTGGAGGTCCGCAAAGCTGCATATCAGCAATGGAGCCGCTTCAAACTCGGGTGAGGAGGTGATCCGTTATTTTCTTTGGTGGCTGCTGTTGTGGTGCCAGAGGCAGGTGACGGGTGTTGACGTCAAGCTCAGAGAATTTTTCGGTATGAATTGTAATTTTATTTTTTAGCTGGCGGTCTTTTGCGCAAAGGCTTGTGTTCTGCTATTTTTTTAGTTTTATCAGGTCGGTATCTACGTGGCTTATAATATGATATTTATGATATAAATGAGACACGTATTATTGATACGTCGTAAACGTATCTATAATTTTTAATGCTTCATGCTTATTTAGTATCTAGTTTGCTTTGATTGTCTATGCTTTGAGGTGCTTTTTACATGTTTTCTGGTACTAACCTATTAACAAGTTGTCACAGTGTCAGTTGCATGTTTTCTGCTGTTTTGGTTTTAGAAAAGCTAGTAAAGAAATATTCTCGGAATTGGACGGGACAAACGCCAAAATTAATTACTTTTCGTGGGAAATAAGAAAGTCCAGAGGGGAGCCGGAGAGGCAAGCCAGGGCGGCCAGACCCACCCTAGGCGTGGGTGGGCCCTGCCCCGCGCCTGGGAGGGGTGTGGGGCCCCTAGTCGCCTCCTCGGCCTCCCCTTCGCCTATAAGAAGCCTCCGATGCAGAAACCCTAAGCACCTGATCAAATCTCCACGAAACCGTCTGTAGCCGTCGCCACCATCGTCCCTAGATCGGGGGGATCTGAAGTTCTTCCCGGCACCCTGCCGGAGGGGAGATCATCCCGGAGGCCTTCTCTCTGGTATGATGCGTGAGTAGTTCCACCTTGTACTATAGGTCCATGTAGTAGCTAGATGGTTGTATGTCCTCCTTTGTGCTTTCATGTATAGATCTTGTGAGCTCCGTTCATGATCAAGATCTAATCTATTTATAATCATGCATGTTGTGTTTGCGGGGATCCGATGGATATTGAGATTATTGAGATTATTATGTTGGTTTGATTAATGGTTTTGTCTTTATGATTCTATCATGTCTATGTTGTTTGTGATATCGCATGCTCTCCGTTGTTAGTAGCTATCTTGGCCAAGTAGCTGCTAGTGACTCCAAAAGGGGGTATTTATGCTCGATAGTGGTTTCATGCCTCTAGTTTCCAAGGGAAGTGATAATAATATCTTCGGTTGTAGATGTGATGTTGTTACTAGGGAGAAAACAACGGTCTCTTGTTTATGGAACAAGTGGATTGTTTATCTTACGCACCTTGCTTAAAGCAGTTGTCTGTTGCTTGCAACTTAATACTAGAGGGGGTTCGGATGATAACCTGGAGGTGGACTTCTAGTCATAGATGCAGTTGGATGGCGGTCTATGTATCTTGTTGTATTGCCCAATCGAATCTCATAGGATCTTTCTGAATAGTAATTGCATTGTTATGCCTTGCTCAGTTCCTGTCAATTGCCCTGCTGTAATTTGTTTACCCTTCATGCCATGTTGTTTATCTAAGGAGAGCACCTATAGTGAACTATGGACCCCGGTCCAATCTTTACCATTGATACATCTTCCAGTGTTACTTGTTTACTTGTTGCAAACCATTACCTTTCACACCATACGTTTAGTCTTTTGTTACAGCAAACTGGTAGCTTGACAACCTCACTGATACGTTGGGACAAAGTCTTGAGTTTGTGTTGTGCAGGTCTCCGCGTTGCTTGCAACACCTATGTGACGTTTCCTTCCTCCTTCTGGTTCGATAAACTCGGTCTCAACTGAGGGAAAACTTGCTGCTTGCTCTTCACACCCTACGCTTGGGGTTACCAACGAAGTACCACGTCGAGCATCATCAAGGATTTTCGGGCACCGTTGCCGGGGAGGCTAAGGACGTCTTCACTAGGGGAGTCCTCCACTTCCTTTCTCTTTACATTGTTTTTAGTTTGCTTTGTTTCTTTTGCTTGGTTTTGTTTGCCTCTTTTCAAAAAACCCAAAAAAATTAGTTCCTACTCTAGCTGCTGCTATTTTTGGCTTGCGCACCTTTGCCAAAATGAACTCTGCCGAGAACACCAAGTTGTGTGACTTCACTAGCACCAACAGCAGTGATTTCCTAAGCACTCCTATTGCTCTACCTGCTCCTGATGCTACCTTTAACGAAATTAAGCCTGCTTTATTGAATCTTGTGACGAGAGAGCAATTTTCTGGTGCTGGTTCTGATGATCCTGCTTCCCATCTCAATAGCTTTGTTGAACTTTGTGAGATGTAAAAGTATAAGGATATAGATGGAGATATTATTAAGCTCAAGCTTTTTCTTTTCTCCTTGAGAGGAAAAGCCAAAGAATGGTTGCTTTCTTTGCCTAAAAATAGTATTGATTCTTGGACTAAGTGCAAAGATGCTTTTATGGAAAGTACTATCCTCCTGCTAAGATTATTTCTATGAGAAGTGAAATTATGAAATTTAAACAACTTGATGGTGAACATGTTGCTCCAACTTGGGAAAGAATGAAGTATTTGGTTAAGAATTGTCCCACTCATGGACTCACTGCTTGGATGATTATCCAGACTTTGTATATAGGTTTGAACTTCTCCTCAAAAAATCTGTTGGATTCAGCTGCTGGAGGTACTTTTTATGGGCCTCACTTTGGGTGCTGCAACAAGGCTCCTTGACAATATGATGGTTAACTACTCTGAATGGCATGTTGAGAGAGATCCACATGGTAAGAAGGTAAATTCTGTTGAGGAAACTTCCTCTTTGAGTGAAAAGATTGATATTATTATGGCCATGCTTGTTAATGGGAAAGCTCCTCTAGATCCTAATAGTGTTCCCTTAGCCTCTTTCGTTGCTCAAGAAGAGCAAGTTGATATGAACTTCATTAGAAACAACAATTTCAACAACAATGCCTGTAGGAATAATTTTGGTGGCAACAACAATTATAGGCCTTGTCCTCCTAATAATGGCAATTCCTATGGAAGCTCTTACAATAATGCTAGAAGTGCCCCTCCGAACTTGAATTCATGCTCAAAGACTTTATTAGTAAACAAACCACTTTCAATAAGACTATAAAGGAAAAGCTGTTAATTGTTGAGAAAAATATATCCTCTTTATATGAAGCTCGGTCCTCTTTGATTAATAAAATGGCCGCTAAACCTGAAACCATGGAAAACACCTTTGCTACTGCTCATGCCATACAAGTTACTATTGATGAAAATGTTAGGCTGTTAGGTCAACTTCATGCTAAGTGGGAAAGGGAAGCTGAAATTGATAGAAACAATAGTGTGTGCACCATCATCACTAAACCACAAGTAGTCCCTATTCCTCCTCCTACTATGCCTAAGCCTATTGATCCTACTACTAGTGATGCTAAGTTTGACTTTGATATTGATGGTTGCAATATTTCTGAAGTGATTATGTTCTTGCAAAAGCTTGCTAGAAGTCCTGATGCTAGTGATATGCATGTTGCTTTCACTAAACACATTATAGATGCTCTTGTTAAGATTAAAGAAGAGAAGCTAAAACACAAAGCTTCTATTCCTAGGAAAGTAGAAGATAGTTGGGAACCTTTTATTAATGTGCAAGTGAATGACTTTGACCTCAAAGATTCATGTGATCTTGGTTCTAGTGTCTTTATTATGCCTAGGAAGATTTATGGAATGCTTGATTTGCCACCATTAGAAGATTGTTATTTAGATGTACCACTCAATGATAATGCTAAGAAGAAACTCATGGGGAGTATTAATGATGTTCTCATTATGGTTAATAATGCTTATATCCCTGTGGATTTCTATGTTTTGGATGTTGAATACAATGCTTCTTGTCCTATTACTTTGGGAAGACCATTTTTTAGAACAGTTGGTGCTATCATTGATATGAAAGAAGGCACCATCAAATATCATTTTCCATTCAAGAAAGGTATTGAACACTTTCCTATGAGGAGAGAGAAGTTGCTCTTTGCTCCCACTTTGAAAGCAAGGTTTGATGTTAATGCTTCTTCATTTGAAAATACTTGATTCTTCTTGCTTCTTGTGCCTAACTTAAAGGCGTTAAAGAAAAATACTTGTTGAGAGATAACCCAAGAGTTTTATTGAGTATTGGAAGTTATTACGTCAGTAATGACCTCTCCTTATCCTTTTTGTTTGCTTTTTGTGCCAAGAATTACCTCTAATGAGAGGGAAGTAAGATTTGGGGAGTTGCTGTCCCGAAACAGATTTCTATCCTCCACCAAAAAAAATGTGAGGAGTCTCTGTAAGTCGGATTGAGCTCAAAATTTACGAATAAATCCCCCAGTATGTTAGCTAACTTTCATTAGTTCAACACTTTTTGATTTGAGCAACAGAAGATGTTCGAAAAAATCGATTTCTACCTGCTGGTCTGTTTTGACAGATTTCTATCATTGTTTGCATTTGCTTCTTATTGATTCCTTTTTGAGTTCTCTTTAGGTGAATTGAGCTTTTTGAAGGAGTTACTACAATAGAGTTTTTAGTGAAAATCCTTGCTGTTTCACAGCTTTTCCATAGGTCTAATATCTTTTGAATACACTAATGTTGCTAATGAAGATTGTGTGAAGTTTTGTATGAAAGAAAAATTTCAGGTGTAGAGAGAGGATGATGCAATGATATGAAGAATGGCAAAATATCAAGCTTGGGATGCCACCATAGTTTCACCCCAAGAAATATCCAAGAGGTATAAGCGTCAAAGCTTGGGGATGCCCAAGGCATCCCCTTCTTAATCAATAAAAAGCTCAGGTCTGTCTAGACACTTCGTTTTTATTGTTTTATGCACAATTGTGTTGTTCTTGGAGCGTCTTAGTTTTCGTTTGCTTTGCTTAGTTTGTTTAGTTTGCTTGAATATAGTAGTTTGGACCCCTGTTCTCGTTGTGTTGTTTTGCAAATAAGTTGCTTGGTGTTGGAAAGGAGTAGTAAGTTCTTGCTTGAAGTGCAAGAGGAGCTTGCATTGACTGTGACTTAGACTTTAGTATGACATGCTAGGTGTTGTTTTAGAATTATGCTTAGTGATTATTGATGTATCATGTCTTGTTCCAAACAATTGGGATTGCTTAGTGTGCCTTGAAGAAATTATGTGTTGTTTTAGCATGCAAAAGCATAGTATTGTGGTATTATCCTTTGATGCTTTGCTTGGGTTGACTTGGCACATTCTCACACCATGTTATGATTATGACAAGTCACCATTATCATCTATGATCATTTATTCCTTGACTTGTAGTACCACTCTTTGCTTTGATTAGTATGCTTTGTTGCTCTGCATGATTATGGCCATTATGCTTTCTTAGTTGGTTGCTCCCAGTCTTTTTGCTAGCCTCCACTTGTATGAGTAAGTCCTACTCATGCCTCCAACTCCCAATAAACCAAGTTATTCCAAAGTGTCCACTATAAACTCCTATGCATGGTGTGTTACACCATTCCAAGTATATTCTTGTTTTCAACTATCTTCCAATTAAAAACTATTTTGTTATGTGAAAACTTAGTGATTAAAGCCCTCACGAACTTGATGGCACACTTCATATTCTTTGCCCCTAATAAACTTGAACCATTGTGACAAAATTGTTGTATATGCTTGCACTTATACGTTGGAATTAGCAGAACCGTGCTGTCACGGGGAACGTTTTCAACATTGCACTTGTACTTTGTACTCAGTTGATATCATGTTCTTTTGTCTATGGATGTCACCGGTGTGAAATAAATAGGAAACTTATAAGTCCATGGAGTTTGTATCCTGTGCTAGAGAAACACCTGGGCCACTAGCCTAAGCCATGCCTAATCATGGTGGAAACTTCCAGCATCACCATAGTGACATCTATGAAGCATTCTTCTTATAAAAAAAGAGACACACTGAGAAAAGAGGAAAGAGAGAAAAAAGCACCATATTCCCATGGTTAATAAGAAGATTGCTGAGATGCTCATTGTCTGCTTACCTTGTCATTTTGGTTATGGGATAGCTCCTGTACCATGTACAAGGGGTACCCCGTTGGCGGTTCTCAATGATATGCAAATACTTACAATGACAAGAACTTACCTGAGCCCAAAGTTGAGTATGCATGAGGTGTGTCCCCCGTATTGAAGGGACTTGAGATTGCCAACTTATACTTCGTCAAGCATATACTCCATCTTTGCCACTTTAACCTTAACCACTTCAAGATGCTTATGATAGGAGCAATCAGGGCTGAAAGCTAACAAGTACCATAATTTTTGGAAGCTATTTTTGAAACTTGTAATCCCTGCTTCCTTTACAAAAAGGCCTTTCTTCCACCACTATTGAGTCTCCACCTTCTACCTTTAGGCACCATTAAGAGAGCATAGTTGTCATTCTGTGTGAAGTGTTCCAAAGCTTATTGATTGATGCATATTGTGATATTACTTGTTCTTGTACTATTTGTTTCTAGTCACCCTTGTGAACTTTGAAGGTGTCCTATGCATCTATAATGCTACTCTATGAGGGACAAGCTGATTGCCACTATGCAATGTTTTATGTATGTGAAACAAACAAACTTTTTCAATGCATGTTATTCATGATCTTTGGTTGTAGCTTGTCATGTTGCATGCGTAGTTACTATGTCTTATCGTTAGAACTTCATCTTTCATGCACATGTTTAGAGTTCTTTGATCCCAGCTTTTAATGCTTGCACGAGGACGAGCAGGAGTTAAATTATTGTGAGGGTGCATGTCACCTCAAAAATTATTCTTTTTATCACTTACCTACTCGAGGACGAGCAGGAGTTAAGCTTGGGGATGTTAATACGTCGGAAACGTATCTATAATTTTTGATGCTCCATGCTTGTTTAGTATCTACTTTGTTTTGCTTGTCTACACTTTGATGTGCTTTTTACATGTTTTCTAGTACTAACCTATTAACAAGTTGCCACAGTGCCAGTTGCCTGTTTTCTGCTGTTCTTGGTTTTAGAAAAGCTAGTAAAGAAATATTGTCCGAATTGGACGGAACAAACGCCAAAGTACATTACTTTCCGTGGGGAACAAGAACTCCAGAGGGGAGCCGGAGAGGCAAGCCAGGGCGGCCAGACCCACCCTAGGCGCGGGTGGGCCATGCCCCACGCCTGGGAGGGGTGTGGGGCCCCTAGTCGCCTCCTCGTCCTCCCCCTTCGCCTATAAGAAGCCCCGATGCAGAAACCCTAAGCACCCGATGAAATCTCCATGAAACCGTCCGTAGCCGCCGCCACCATCGTCCCTAGATCGGGGGGATCTGAAGTTCTTCCCGACACCCTGTCAGAGGGGAGATCATCCCGGAGGCCTTCGCTCCGGTATGGTGTGTGAGTAGTTCCACCTTGGACTATGGGTCCATGTAGTAGCTAGATGGTTGTATCTCCTCCTTTGTTCTTTCATGTATAGATCTTGTGAGCTCCGTTCATGATCAAGATCTAATCTATTTGTAATCATGCATGTTGTGTTTGTAGGGATCCGATGGATATTAAGATTATTATGTTGGTTTGATTAATGGTTTTGTATTTATGATTCTATCATGTCTGTGTTGTTTGTGATCTCGCATGCTCTCCGTTGTTAGTAGCTATCTTGGCCAAGTAGCTGCTAGTGACTCCAAGAGGGGGTATTTATGCTCGATAGTGGTTTCATGCCTCTAGTTTCCAAGGGAAGTGATAATAATCTCTTCGGTTGTAGATGTGATGTTGTTACTAGGGAGAAAACAACGGTCTCTTGTTTATGGAACAAGTGGATTATTTATCTTATACACCTTGCTTAAAGCAGTTGTTTGTTGCTTGCAACTTAATACTAGAGGGGGTTCGGATGATAACCTGGAGGTGGACTTCTAGTCATAGATGCAGTTGGATGGCGGTCTATGTATCTTGTTGTATTGCCCAATCGAATCTCATAGGATCTTTCTGAATAGTAATTGCATTGTTATGCCTTGCTCAGTTCCTGTCAATTGCCCTGCTGTAATTTGTTTACCCTTCATGCCATGTTGTTTATCTAAGGAGAGCACCTATAGTGAACTATGGACCCCGGTCCAATATTTACCATTGATACATCTTCCACTTTTACTTATTTACTTGCTACAAACCATTACCTTCCACATCATACGTTTAATCCTTTGTTATAGCAAACCGGTGAGCTTGACAACCTCACTGTTTCGTTGGGACAAAGTCTTGAGTTTGTGTTGTGCAGGTCTCCGCGTTGCTTGCAACACCTGTGTAACGTTTCCTTCCTCCTTTTTGTTCGATAACCTCGGTCTCAACTGCGGGAAAATTTGCTGCTTGCTCTTCACACGAATCACACCCTACGCTTGGGGTTACCAACAGAGTGCCACGTCGAGCATCATCAATTATCATGCAAAAAAAGTACAATAGAGGTGAGTAAGCTGACTATAGGAGTTTAAATATTGTATTATGCTGAGTTGGAAGAAAGAAAAGAAAAGAGAAGGTAAGAGCAAGTTTAATAATAAATCCCACTGCTGGCTATAAGCCGTTGCCACATCACTTAGAGCCAACTTAATAGCCAACACATACTATAAAAAAATACTTTATTAATACATGATCCACCTCACATACTCACCCAAAGTGCCTAGAAGCACGTGCTGCAACTGGCTTTTAGTTTAGAGCCCGCTGCTCTTCTCTCATCTTCTCACTCATGCAACTAAACAAAACAATAGTATTCTAATCCTTATACCAGCCGATAGGTCTTATTGTACTTGCTCTAAGCGGTCCGTTAACTAAGAGCTAGCTGTAGCACGTGCTCCTAGACACTCTGCGAAAGTGAAATATGGGCCATGTATTAATAAAATATTGCATTTCTATGACTAACTATTATACATGTTGGCTTTATAGCCCGCTATAGAGACCTAACACTTGCTTATAGTCTCCAGTTGACTATATTATTTCCAGTTGACTATATTATTGAACTTACTTTAATTAAAGACAGGGATAGAAAAGGAATCGCAACCACACATGTCTGGATAGAGAAGGGAAGACCATTCTGAATCAGGATAATACACCATATCCACATGCTTAATAACAGTGCTAGACACGAAGATGTACACTTCTGTCATGTGCTTATTAGATTAGCGTAGCAGGGGGTGAAATGAGAAGAAGAGACGTGGACCAACGGAACCTGGGCACCTGCTCAGATTAGATAGATGCCACTATATGTATACATGCATTTCTACCGGTAAACATTATTAGACTAGACTTGGTCGATAAGACAATCAAGCAACGTAGGGAAACAAGATGCCAAGTTGCTGTTTCTTCCGTGTATTCAGTGCGTACGACTACTGAGATTTCCACATTCAGTTCGATTAATTTGGCGCCATACATGAGCAAAACATTCTATAGGTTGTGATGACATGCTAAATTGTCACCATCATGTACCTAGACACGCTCGGCGCCATGCATAAGCAAAACAATTTCAAGTAAACATACTATAGGTTGTGATGACATGATATAAATTGTCACATCATGTACCTAGACTAATAATTGATCAGAATGCTAGGATCTAATGGAGGACCGGTGGGGCTTGGATCGTGTTGCTTCCCTAGCTAGTGGTGGCTTCCGCCGAGGTTGCCGGGTTTGTGGCCTCGAGGGCGTGCTTCAGAGGATATGGGGGAAACTGGAGTGGTGTGAGGGAGGAGGAAAAATCTGGATGGATCTAGGGCTTGAGGGTTGCAGGTGGTCCGGCCTTGAGCAGGATGCAGAATGGCGAGTTAGATCCGGGAAAAATCCTTGTCCTCGGCAACTGGCCGAGGCCGACGATGGCTACGGGCTCCGCTCCCTTCTTGAAGACATCGCCGGCGTGATGTCCTGCCATCCCTATCTGGGGAAGCTCGGGGAAATCCCTAGATTCGTCATGATTGGCAGATGGGGGCGCTTTTGTGTTGTCTTCCCTCTTAGGGCATCGATTTGGATCTCCTTAGGCCAAAGGGGCCAGCAAACGACGGTGGTGTTGGCTTTGCGAGTTGTGTGGCAATGATGACAACCGTGAGTGGATCTGAGTCTCGCGAAATCTCTTTTGTCACCGACAGTATGTGTGTTTGGGGGTTCATGTGCGGTGTTCTACCATGATGGTGAAGTCAGAGTTGCGGTTGCAAGGTGACATGTGGCAACGATGCCACTTGATTGTCTGTACCGGTGCATGGATCTCCATCTACTGTGTGGATTTAGTCGGTGCAAGGTATGCAACTTTATCCTCTGAAGTTTACTATTGAAGTTAGAGTTGCTTCCTCCTCGAACCGCTTGGGGTCGACCATTTGGCATGGGCTGACAGGGGCTCCAGATTCGTTTGCGATGAGAGTATCGTTGGTGGTCACCGAAGATGAAGTCGGAGTTGATGGCTCATGGAGTGATGATGTTGACGCTCGATAACGACCTCAACGGTGGCGTCTCTTCTTGATGTCGTGTGTGTGTGTGTGTGCTCTGTGTGGGTGGCCAGGTTGGCCGGGGTGCATAGTGTGGTTGTATTCCATGGCGACATATTGGTAGTCTTTAGTGGTTTTCGGATGGTTCTCGTTAATGAATCGGTCAATTCTCTTCTGATCGTTTTAAATAAAATAAGCAAACTGCCCATTTTATTCCAAAAAAAACCTTGATTGCACGAAGTACATTTGTTCGTCGTGCGTGTCTCCAGTTCCTAGAATGGAGGTATGGGCAGTCGGGCACGGCCTTGAGCCTATGTGCGTGTGTGCCCATTCCTTTTCTATCTCTCCCCTTCCCCGAGCACCCCTCACATCTAAGGGGTGGACGAGTGATGCGCAAGACGGGTGCAAGGTCGAGGAGCTAGGAAGGATGGAAGAAGGCTAGACCGTCACTGAACTACTCGAACCTTTTGTTCTAAAATTCTTAAATATCTCTCAGGAGAGGGTTGAGCTTCATATGTTAATGTGCACCAAACGATGAGTTTTTTCCCATCCTACAAATTGAAGGTGTTCAGGTTTGATATTACAATATCGGAAAATCATCCAACGGAGCAAGCCATCTTCCACTAGAGGAAAAAGGGCTATCCGTTCGCGACCCCTCGGAGCATTAGTCCCGGTTGCGCCACCAACCGGGACTAATGCTGGCACGCGTCCCGGTTGGAGCGGGCACGGGGCCAGGGGCATGCGTCCTGGTTGGTAAGGGGGCATGCGTCCCGGTTGGAGCCACCAACCGGGACTAAAGGTTTGGCCACAGCCACGTGGCGTGGCACGCACCTTTAGTCCCGGTTGCTGGCTCCAAACGGGACTAAAGACCCCTGCCCTCTATAAATGCAACGCCCCAGCCCCCTCTGCCTCCACTCTGTTTTTTCGAATGGTGGAAGCTGTGAGGGGGTGTGCTAGTTTTTTCTCATGCATGCATTGAAGGTGTTTGTTGAAATGTTTGAGTGAATAATCCCGTTGAATTTCTCATAGAACAAAAATATAGAAGGTGTCCGAGACGCACTTGAGCTTTCTCCTCTTTATTTCCCTCGATCAAGGTTAGCAATCTTATCTTTTCTAGGTCATTGATACAATTCATGTGTCGGTGTGAATTGGTTATTTCACTATTTATGATGTCCTGTTTTTTGATAAACTTACTTATATGATGCAGATGAACGGTCGGGAATGGATGTACGGTGATCGGCGGGTAGCCGGGTATATCAAAGGCGTGGATAAATTTATCGATGTGGCTACGGCAAACAAAGAGAATGGATTTATACGTTGTCCATGTGTTCAATGTCGGAACAACAAGGAGTACTCTTCCTCGAAAATCATTCGCGGCCACCTGATTATGAAAGGTTTCATGTCCAACTATAATTGCTGGACCAAGCACGGGGAAAGAGGGGTTATGATGGAAGATGGTGAAGAAGAAGATGATGATAACAACTATCATCATATGTTTCCTGAATACAGTGATACTGCAATGGAAGACAATGGAGAGGAAAGAGGTGAAGAACGGGCATCAGATGAGCCGGCTGATGAACTTGGTAGGGTCATTTCTGATGCAAAGCGAGACTGTGAAACAGAAAATGAGAAGTTGAAGTTAGAGGGCATGTTAGAAGATCACAAGAAATTGTTGTACCCAAATTGTGAAGATGGCAGCACAAAGCTCGGTACCACACTGGAATTGTTGCGATGGAAGGCAGAGTGTGGTCTAACTGACTCCTCATTTGAAAAGATGCTGAAAATAATGAAGCCGAAGTTTCCAAAACATAACGAACTTTCCGAGAGTACCTACGAAGCAAAGAAGACTCTCTGTCCTCTAGGATTAGATGTGCAAAAGATACATGCATGCATTAATGACTGCATCCTCTACCGCGGTAAGGAGTATGAGAATTTAGATAAATGCCCGGTATGCAATGCGTTGCGGTATAAGATCATACGAGATGACCCTGGTGATGTTGAGGGAGAGCCCCTCCGGAAGAGGGTTCCTGCTAAGGTTATGTGGTATGCTCCTATAATACCAAGGTTGAAATGCATGTTCAGAAACAAAGAGCATGCCAGGTTGTTGCGATGGCACAAAGAAGACCGTAAGAAAGACGGGAAGTTGAGACACCCTGCTGATGGGTCACAGTGGAGAAAAATCGAGAGAGACTTCCCAGACTTTGCAGGTGACGCAAGGAACTTATGGTTTGGTCTAAGTACGGATGGCATGAATCCTTTTGGGGAGCAGAGCTGCAGTCACAACACCTGGCCCGTGACTCTATGTATCTACAACCTGCCTCCTTGGTTGTGCATGAAGCGTAAGTTCATTATGATGCCAGTGCTCATCCAAGGCCCGAAGCAACCGGGCAACAACATTGATGTGTACCTTAGGCCATTAGTTGAAGAACTCTTACAGTTGTGGGGCAAACCAGGTGTACGTGCGTGGGATGAGAACAAACATGAGCCATTTAATCTACGAGGGTTGTTATTCGTAACCATCAATGATTGGCCTGCTCTTAGTAACCTTTCAGGACAGACAAACAAAGGATATAAGGCATGCACCCACTGTTTAGATAAGACCGAAGGTACATATTTGCATAAATGCAAGAAGGTTGTGTACCTGGCGAATCGACGATTTCTTCCGACCAATCATCCCGTAAGAAAGAAAGGCAAGCATTTCAAAGGTGAGGCAGGTCACCGGAAGAAGCCTGAACTCCCTGCTGGTGATGATGTATTTGGTATGGTCAAGGACATAGAAGTAATCTTTGGAAAGGGTCCCGACGGTCAATCAGTTCCGAACGACGTCGCTACAGGACACACACCCATGTGGAAGAAGAAATCTATATTTTGGGAGCTGCCATATTGGAAAGTCCTGCGTGTCCGCTCTTCAAACGACGTGATGCACGTGACGAAGAATCTCTGCGTGAACCTGCTAGGATTCCTAGGCGTGTATGGGAAGACAAAAGATACACCTGAAGCACGGGAGGACCAACAAATTATGAAAGACCCAAAGAACATGCATACAGATAACAAGACGGATAAAGGGCATCACTTAAGTCGTGCCAGCTATGCTCTTACCAAAGCAGAGAAGGAAATCTTTTTTGAAGTCCTTTACAGTATCAAGGTGCCGTCGGGCTTCTCATCTAATATAAAGGGGATAATAAATATGGCAGAGAAAAAGTTCCAAAACCTGAAGTCTCATGACTGTCACGTGATTATGATGCAGTTGCTTCCGATTGCATTGAGGGGGCTTCTACCGGAAAATGTTCGAGTACCCATTGTGAAGTTGTGTGCATTCCTCAATGCAATATCTCAGAAGGTAATCAATCCAGATATTCTGCCAAGGTTACAGAAGGATGTGGTACAATGTCTTGTTAGTTTTGAATTGGTGTTCCCACCATCCTTCTTCAATATTATGACGCATCTCCTGGTTCATCTAGTGGAAGAGATTGCCATTCTCGGTCCGGTATTTCTGCACAATATGTTCCCCTTTGAGAGGTTCATGGGAGTCTTAAAGAAATATGTTCATAACCGTGCTAGACCAGAAGGAAGCATCTCCAAGGGATATGGAACAGAGGAGGTCATTGAGTTTTGTGTTGACTTTATTCATGACCTTAAGCCGATTGGTGTTTCTGACTCGCGGCATGAGGGAAGACTAAGTGGAAAAGGCACGCTGGGAAAGAAAGCAATGATATGTAGGGACGGGGATTCTTTCACTAAAGCACACTACACAGTTCTACATAATTCCACCTTGGCAGCTCCGTATATCGAGGAACACAAGAATATTGTACGCTCCAAAAACCCGGGGAAGCCTGAATCATGGATTACAGATGAACACATGAAGTCTTTCGGTGGTTGGATGCGGACACATCTCTTGAATGACACCACTATTGGAGATCAGCTATACTTGTTGGCCGCGTCACCATCTTCTACTGTATTGAATTTCCAAGGGTACGAAATAAATGGGAATACATTCTACATGATCGCCCAAGATAAAAAGAGCACCAACCAAAATAGTGGTGTCCGCTTTGATACAATAGACGAGAATGGACAAAAGGACACATATTATGGTTACATAGAGGAGATATGGGAACTAGACTATGGAGTCTCTTTTAAGGTCCCTTTGTTTCGCTGCAAATGGGTCAACCTGAATGGGGAAGGGGTAAAGATAGACCAGTTGTACGGAATGACAACAGTGGATATCAACAATCTTGGTTATAGAGATGAACCATTCGTCCTAGCCAATGATGTGTCTCAGGTTTTCTATGTGAAGGACATGTCCTCTAGACCGAAAAAAAGAAAAAATATGCAAACGAATACATCATATGATGAGCCAAAGCGTCACATAGTTCTTTCAGGGAAAAGAAACATCGTGGGAATCGAGGACAAGACAGACATGTCAGAAGATTATAATAAGTTTGATGAAATTCCGCCCTTCACAGTGAAAACTGACCCAAGCATTCCGTTAAGTAAAGAAGATGCTCCATGGTTACGTCTGAAGCGGTCATAAGGAATGACATATGCCAAGAAGTTCATGCTCATATTATGTAACTCTAGTTCATGTCTTTCACGGTTTGTGGCTTGACCGAAGGATATCTTTCGCGGTTTGTGGCCTTTAGTCCCGGTTTTTTAGTCTCAGTTTTTAATATTAATAAATGTCTTGCAGCTTGTAACTTCACTAACTAGATCAATACGCCTCGGAGCTAACTAATTTCACATATTAGGGAGTGCCTCTATAACCAGTTTCTCGGAGATGCCGGAGGACTAGGCTCCGTCGGCATCTCCCTGAAACTGGTCGCAGTGGTGTCCCTGCCCTCGAAAACCATCTTGCAGCTTGTAACTTCACTAAGTAGATCATTACGCCTCGGAGCTAACTAATTTCACATATTAGGGAGTGCCTCTATGACCAGTTTCTCGGAGATGCCGGAGGACTGGGCTCCGTCGGCATCTCCCTGAAACTGGCCGCAGTGGTGTCCCTGCTCTCGAAAACCATCTTGCATCTTGTAACTTCACTAACTAGATCAATACGCCTCGGAGCTAACTAATTTCACATATTAGGGAGTGCCTCTATGACCAGTTTCTCGGAGATGCCGGAGGACTGGGCTCCGTCGGCATCTCCCTGAAACTGGCCGTAGTGGTGTCCCTGCTCTCTAAAACCATCTTGGAGATGCCTCAAACTGGCTGGAGGACTGGACTCACAAGGATGCATATTTATAGTACAAGCAGCTCGGCATAATGTCGACACTCACGACATAATGTCGACACTCACCCCTATTATTAGTGCTGACTCATCTTTAGTCCCGGTTGGTGTCTCCAACCGGGACTAAAGGTTCATCTTTGGTGACACCATCCGGGACAAGGTACAAGCCGCACGACATAATGTCGACACTCACCCCTATTATTAGTGTTGCCTGGCCCACTCTGCCGCAATCCCTTCAGTCGCGGTTGGTTTCTCCAACCGGGACTAAATATGAACCCTCTCTTTATATAGGCATTTCCCTCTATTTATTAGGTAACACTCAAGACATTTATTAATATTAAAAACCGGGACAAACCGGGACTAGCTAACACTCAGGACTAAAGCCGCCCCCTTTAGTCATAATCATGCCTAGTCCTATAGTACGCAGCTTCAGGGTCTTCATCGTCGTCGTCATCATCATCGTCATCGTCACCTGCCACTCCGGGGATCCTCAGCCCATCCATGGCATATACCAGGGGCCATTCCAGCCTCGGATTCACGGCGGGTGGGAGAGGGGTCTCCTGGAAGACGATGCCGCTACCGCCGGGACAGTGTGGGGCCTGTGGCGGGTGGACTCGTGGGCACCGTAGGCGAGGATGGTCTCCCCCGGCGATGTAGCGCATCACTTTGATGATAGTACGGTTCGCCCACCACAAACGACGGCCGGCTTCGTTGTGGTTCACCGGTGGCGGGCCATCACCCTCGTACCTGGCGAGCTCCCTTTCCCGCCTATTAGCGAAGAAGGCATTCCAGGTGTCGTAGTTGTCGGGATCCCACTGGGGATCCATCCGCTGCTCCGGCGTGAGCTCGTGGTAGAAGTGGTTTGTGATGGCCGCCTGGCGTGCGGAACCTTGAGGGACAGGAGGGACAGGAACCCCTCCTGCGCTGAGCATCCAGCCGGCGGGCGGCCGGTAGCCCGGCGGACAAGGGTAGTTGGAGGCGCACAACGCCTCGGTCTCCTCGAGGGTCAGAATGGACCAGTAGGCGTTGTCCATTGTTCTAAGAGAGGAAGGTGTGGATGTGTGGATAGCCATGACACGATCACCCTAAATATAGAGGGAAAGGGCGGGAAAACTTGGCGTGAAGCTTTGGGAAATGGCGGGAAATATCTTTAGTCCCGGTTAGTGACTACATCCGGGACTAAAAGCTCTAGTAGAAAGGAAAGGGCGGGAAAACTTGGCGGGAAGAGGTGGGAAATGGAGGAAAATAATTTTAGTCCCGGTTTGTGACTACATCCGGGACTAAATGTGTGCCGAACAATGATCATGTTTCGAAAAAACCTTCACAAAATGACCGATCATGTTCAAGGTTTCATGGCTTTTTCGGTCCAAATGACCGATGTTATGTGCTGAATCACGGCATAGTTTGTGATGTTGTGCCCATATTATGCATGTGTGTGGACATTGGTATGGAGAACAATGTTGCAGGAGGAAGTTTTCCTTTTTGTCGCACGGAAAAGCCCTTTTCCATTTTTCGAGCGCAAAAAACAGGTCGTTTTGTGAAGTAACCACCAAAATGCCGTTTCAGAATGCTACCGTCCTATTTTCCTAAAATACTAGACCACCTTACATGGACTATCTCCCAACCGGTACATCTCAAGCCTTTTCGTCCATCCCGGGTAAAAAGGACAAATGTCTGCCGAATCGGCAGGAAGTGGGTCCGGTTTGTACTACAGGTACATGATCTATCGCCCGTGATTTTTTGAAAAAATCATTTTTAGACTCACAATATGTGGTTTCTTCAGAGATCCAATGCAAGTTCTAACGATGCTCGTCCCCTATCTTCATGCACACCGGTTCGACCATAGTTAGAAATTCAGATAATTCAAAACGGGCATAATAAATTCAAAAAAAATCCGAGCAATGAAAATCCTTCGCGTGGTGTCATATTTTGTTACATAGTTGAAAGGAAAAATACCAGACTTGGTATATTGATCATGTTTCAAAAAAACCTTCACAAAATGACCTATCATGTTCGAGGTTTCATGGCTTTTTCGGTCCAAATGACCGATGTTATGTGCTGAATCACGACATAGTTTGTGATATTGTGCCCATATTATGCATGTGTGTGGACATTGGTATGAAGAACAATGTTGCAGGAGAAAGTTTTCCTTTTTGTCGCACGGAAAAGCCCTTTTCCATTTTCCGAGCGCAAAAAACGGGTCGTTTTGTGAAGTAACCACCAAAATGCCGTTTCAGAATGCTACCGTCCTATTTTCCTAAAATACTAGACCACCTTACATGGACTATCTCCCAACCGGTACATCTCAAACCTTTTCGTCCATCCCGGGTAAAAAGGACAAATGTCTGCCGAATCGGCAGGAAGTGGGTCCGGTTTGTACTACAGGTACATGATCTATCGCCCGTGATTTTTTGAAAAAATCATTTTTAGACTCGCAATATGTGGTTTCTTCAGAGATCCAATGCAAGTTCTAACGATGCTCGTCCCCTATCTTCATGCACACCGGTTCGACCATAGTTAGAAATTCAGATAATTCAAAACGGGCATAATAAATTCAAAAAAAATCCGAACAATGAAAATCCTTCGCGTGGTGTCATATTTTGTTACATAGTTGAAAGGAAAAATACCAGACTTGGTATATTGATCATGTTTCGAAAAAACCTTCACAAAATGACCTATCATGTTCGAGGTTTCATGGCTTTTTCGGTCCAAATGACCGATGTTATGTGCTGAATCACGGCATAGTTTGTGATGTTGTGCCCATATTATGAATGTGTGTGTACATTGGTATGGAGAACAATGTTGCAGGAGGAAGTTTTCCTTTTTGTCGCACGGAAAAGCCCTTTTCCATTTTCCGAGCACAAAAAATGGGTCGTTTTGTGAAGTAACCACCAAAATGCCGTTTCAGAATGCTACCGTCCCATTTTCCTAAAATACTAGACCACCTTACATGGACTATCTCCCAACCGGTACATCTCAAACCTTTTCGTCCATCCCGGGTAAAAAGGACAAATGTCTGCCGAATCGGTAGGAAGTGGGTCCGGTTTGTACTACAGGTATATGATCTATCGCCCGTGATTTTTTGAAAAAATCATTTTTAGACTCGCAATATGTGGTTTCTTCAGAGATCCAATGCAAGTTCTAACGATGCTCGTCCCCTATCTTCATTTTAAAAGGTTATATTAATTATTTTTTAAAAATAGAAAATGGTTTTGGATTATTTATTCAAATCCATACACTTCTTATGTTTAAAGTTTTTCTAAATTCCAAATTAATATTCAAAAATATAAGTTAATTCATTTTAAAAGGTTACATTAATTATTTTTTAGAAATAGAAAATGGTTTTGGATTATTTATTCAAATCCATACACTTCTTATGTTTAAAGTTTTTCTAAATTCCAAATTAATATTCAAAAATATAAGTTAATTCATTTTAAAAGGTTACATTAATTAATTTTTAGAAATAGAAAATGGTTTTGGATTATTTATTCAAATCCATACACTTCTTATGTTTAAAGTTTTTCTAAATTCCAAATTGATATTAAAAAATATAAGTTAATTCATTTTTAATTGTAAATGGTTCATATTTTAAATGGTTACATTAATTGTTTTTTAAAACAGAAAATGGTTTTGAATTATTTATTCAAATCCAAACACTTTTTATGTTTAAAGTTTTTCTAAATTCCAAATTAATATTCAAAAATATATGTTAATTCATTTTAAAAGGTTACATTAATTATTTTTAAAAAATAGAAAATGGTTTTGGATTATTTATTCAAATCCATACACTTCTTATGTTTAAAGTTTTTCTAAATTCCAAATTGATATTAAAAAAATATAAGTTAATTCATTTTTAATTGTAAATGGTTCATATTTTAAATGGTTACATTAATTATTTTTTAAAACAGAAAATAGTTTTGAATTATTTATTCAAATCCAAACACTTTTTATGTTTAAAGTTTTTCTAAATTCCAAATTAATTATCATTTAAAAAACAATACAAATTTAAACCCAAAATAAAAAATAAGGCGGGAACAGAGAGAAAATACCTGAAAATTTTTGAAATCAGGGGAATATGTCCCGGTTGGAGCCACCAACCGGGACTAAAGACCCCCTGCGCGCCAACCCTTGGTCTGCTGAAAATATTGGACTATACGTCCCGGTTGGTGGCTCCAACCGGGACGTATGCCCCTTTAGTCCCGGTTGGAGCCACCAACCGGGACTAAAGGCCCTTTGGTTATAACAGCGCGCGCCTCCTCTTCTTATTTCCTTCCCCATCACTTCTCTGCTTCACCGACGCGCGCACAACCGCCCCCGACGCCGGCAGGCTGCCCGAGCTCGCCGCCCCCGACGCCGTCAGGCTGCCTGCGCCGCCTTCTCACCGTCAGCTGCCCGTGGTCGTCAGTGACGCCGCTTCGTCAAGCTTCCCGCGCCGCCGCCCCGCCGTCAGGCTGCCCAACGACCGTCGCCACCACCTCCAACGACCGTCGCCGCGCGTCGTCACCCGCCGCCAGAAGGTACGGCCTGCCTCCGTCGTCCCCCTCTCCATCATGCCTCTGTCCTCCCCCTCCTCCTCCTCCCCCTGCCGCCACGGGCAGGCACCGACGGGTGGGTGCGACAGCGGCGCGAGATGTGCGGCAGCGGCGACAGCGGCGCGAGATGTGCGGTGGCGGCGTCAGCGGCGCGAGATGTGCGGCGGCGGCTGCTCCCGCCGGCGAGCCCAACGTGGCGTCTAGGTGGCATCCGCGTGGCCCTGGTCCCACCAGTCAGCCTCTAGGGCTAGCTCCTTCTCTGGTGACAGATGACCCTGTTTCCCCTTTGCTTGCGTGGCTGCTGAGGTGGCTCCGGGCCCCACCTGTCAGCCACTATGGCTAGTTCTTACTATGGTGCAAAAGGTTTAATCATTTGATTTAATAATTTCAGAATTTGAATAAAACTTGTAAATTCAATAACTTTTAATCTGTAATTCAGAAAAATACAAATAATATACCAAAATGTTCAGAAAAATGAGAACTATCTATCTATGCTATAATCATGCATTGTTCAACAACTTAAATGACAAGTTTAATTAGAACACCATAGTAACCCTAACAGGTGATTCCGGAGTTCCTTGAGTTAGGGTTTGCGCCCCTCGGAACCCCGATTAACTTGTCGAGCATGCTTTAGGGTTACATTCCAATGCACATTAACTTGTCGTATCATCATCATTGCTTGAGCATTGCATCGATGCCATGTGTTGATTGTTTCCCTTTCTTTCTGGTGATTTGGTTCTTCTCGGTAGAATACGATATCGAGATCGAGATCGATTCCAATATGGTATTTTGTTAGTATCTAGTGTTACCTATCTGCTGGATAGTTTCCCTTTTGTAGCCTTATACTCATGTTCCCCTCTCATATGCATCCGAGGTTTCTCCGAACTAGGTTTTACACCCCTCGGAACTCCGGAATATTGATTTTAGTTGATTTTAGCTAGAGTTACCTTTCTACTACACGGTTTCCTTTTTGTAGCTAGGTTTAGGGTTTAGGGTTTCTCTTCATTTTTATTATTGTGTATGTATATATTATGGTTTCTCCTTAACTTTCTCCTTTAGCCGCTTTGACTTATTCGTTTTTCCACCTATGCAGAAAATATGGACCCACACGTCAGAGACGAAGAAAAGGAAGAGTTGATCCAAGGTGTGATCCGTGGGGAAGATAATTTAGACATATCAACGTTTCTGAACAACTCCGGTGAGGGTGATCCTCTTTTTACCGGAGTAGACAACTTGTTTGAGGTTGAAGGTGTTGCCTTCCGCGAGAGAGAAGGCGATGCCTTGTGTAATCGAGAAGACGATCGCTTCGGCGAGGTGCATGTAATATAAATCAATTCATTAATTAATCATCTGCTATCTATATAGAAATAGTAACGACGATCTTTCTTCTTTTAGCCCTCCGGATCGAAGGAATCTACTGAAAAGAGCGGACGAGGCCCAACCAAAAAGTTGCAAGACCATGAGAGTTTCAGGATCAAAGATGTCGCTGAAGACGGCAAGCCGACGGCTCCCGAAGTTGTCGCAACCAAATTTGTGGCACAATGCGGAGTAATCGTTAGGGACTTAATCCCGATCACCATTAGAAATTGGAATAGGTCTGCTAATGCGGATGAAGAGGGAACATGTTTATTTGTCCCTAACCACGCCAAAGATTTACTGTGGAAGAGGCTCATGGTTAATTTCAAACTACCGAAGATAGAGCTGGATCCAAATGCGGAGGATCCAGTTGAGGACGCCTTACAACATGGGAGAGCCATGGAGGCTAAGGTCAGGGAGTGGGCTTTGAAGAAGATGGCCCAGTGTTTCACCAACTGGAAGAAAAGATTGCACCTTGACTATGTCGTGAAAAACAAGACTCCCGATTTCAAGAATATTCAGTTTGAGAAGATAAAACCATTCTGGGCTGAGTTTGTGGAATACAAGAAATCAGAAAAAGCTAAGAAAATGTCTGAAACGAATAAGCTGAATGCTGCTAACAAGAAGTATCACCATACTATGGGGCAAGGTGGCTACAGGGCTGGCATTCCTAAGTGGGAGAAACTTGAGCAGGAACTGCGTGATAAAAAGATCACCCCAGAGACAGACGATTGGGTAGAACGTGCAAGGAATTGGTTTTACGGGCATGGGGGCACGTTGGACTCGGAAGGGAGGTGCATATATAACATACGACATAAGAGAAGACCCCTTGCCAATCGAGAGGATCAGAAAAGCAGTAAAGGCTGTTAAAGATGGGGACTTCATTCCCGATAGAGAGAATGATGAGCTCACACTCGCCCTTGGAAATAAGGAACATGATGGACGAACACGAGGCACAATAGGCTCCCAATCATGGAGACTGGGTTTCCCGAAGAGAGGAAGAAATATCCTGATAGAAGCCGTCAGAGGAGTAAGGACAGGGCGAGAGTTGAAGCAGAAAGTCAGAAAGAGCGAATGCGTTTAATTGAAGAACGATTAAAGCAACAACAAGATGAAATTAACGCACTTAAAGAGCAAAGTACTACCAGCCCATCTCAGCAGCACACTGCATTCGATGCTACCGGCCTATCGAATAATCGAAAAAGCAGTGTGGCTTCCACCGAGGTCCCGGGTGATGACAATGGCGATGACGATGATGCACCGACGATGGCTCCTGTTGGCTACCTAGTGGATGATATCACAGAGATGACACACTGCGAGCTACATGTCAAAGTTGTGAACATATCAATGAAGGTGGCGGTCGGCTATGCCTTACCAATTGGACCCACACCAACTTACCACTGTCGTCCGGTTCCAGAGGGCTACGCTGTTGTCGGCGTGGATGAAATCATGCCCACCTTTGAGGTTTTGGATCTTCACTACCCTGCTGGTGAAGGGGATGTGACTATGCTGGGTGACGCAAAAAACGTCACCATTCTTTGGCCGAAGGAATGTATCGTGCTTCAAAATCACACGCCAAGGCCATCTTCGCCGCCGCCTCACCCGTCTCCAGCGAGGTCGTCGCCGCCGCGGCAGCCGTCTTCGTCGCCTCACCCGGCTCCGTCGCCTCACCAATCTCCGGTGCAGCCATCGCCACGGGAGCCATCGCCGGCGCCTCAGGATAAAAAGCGTAAGCGTACCGCTACTATGCTTCGTAAGCGATCGCCGAAACGTAAACAAGAGCCTCTTCCAAAAGTACCAACGGTTCCTCCCAAGAGAGCTTATGACTGTACTGAAGAGGAGACTGCGGCGATCGTTGATGCGGAAACGACAGCGTTTTTCGCTAAGCTGAGGCGGCCGAAAGAGCCAGAGTTCCCCAGCACCAAAGAAGAAAAAGCCAAAGTGTTGAAAATGCTAAAGAATCTTCATCAACCCGAGCCAAAGCTGTCATCAGACTATGAGCGTTCTATTCTCAAGTCACATGCGGCACAAAAAGCCTCGAAGAGCAGTACTGATGCAAGCGGGAAATCTGTTGCCCAGCTCGGAGAACAAGCAAAACAGACTTGCGCCCCTCTCAAGGTGATTTCTCAAACCAATGTGGGGTCGAGCAAATATGGGGCCGAAGAGCAGTATGATCCAGAGGTAGTTGCACAATACGGAGAAGCTGCCGCTGCTCAAGGTATGAGTATTGCCCAGTACTTATCCCAGTTAGAGTTCTTCCCCGTGAGTGAAGTAGCATACAAATACCAGTACGGAAAACCTCTCGTCAAACCTGAGGAGGTAAACAATCTTCCAACAAAAATGCGAAGATTGCATAACTGGTACATGCATGCCACAAGGGTCGGGGCTAACTGGATAGTGCTGAGGGTTACAAAAAAGCATCATGGGAAAGATAAGGATGACATGATATCCATTGAATTTGATGAACTATTTCAATTATTCAATCAAGACGCCTTGGACAAATCGATCATCAGTGCCTATTGTCTGTAAGTACTAATTCTGTAATTAATTTAGTCTCCAGCTATATTATTTTGTTTATTGCATGTATATAATCATACTGTAATATGCAGAATGAAGATTCTCGAATGCAGCAGAGGACAAATCTATGACATTGGCTTCATTGACCCATATTGGGTTCATGAAGCTAATCTCAAAATAAGCCCCCAGGATACGGAGGATAATATAGTACACGCGTTAAGGTTTCAAGAAACCAAAAGGGAAATACTATTTCCTTACAACTTCGAGTGAGTGTTATTGTCTTGTATACACTTTCTATTTCGCTTACTCGATGTTAAGTATATAATTGATTAGTTATGCATTTGCAGCTTCCACTATATTCTGTTAATCATTCAACTTGACAAAGGGCGTGTACTAGTCATGGACTCGAAACATAAACCCCTTGAGACGTGGAAGGACATGCAGATACTTCTCCAGCGGTAATTCTAATCATTACGATACTATATCGGCAACGTTCGTGAATTTTATGATATCAAGTACTTAATAACTTATTTTATTCGTTTTCTACGCCGGGCAGCGCTTGGAAACGGTTCACCAAGAAGGCTAGGGGTGTTTGGAAAGAGGAGCTTACATTTCAACCACTAAATGTAAGCACCACTAGCTATATCCGCGCATCTCTTTGATTCTAGTTTTGATACAGTTATTATCATGCTTGATTATTATTTTGATTGAACTTTGTTCTCGTAAAGTGCCTGACGCAGGGACCAGGTAACAATCTATGTGGATACTATGTATGCGAGTTCATCCGGCAGACGTGCGATGAGAAGGGCAGAAATTTAGAGCAACTCCACGTACGTAAACAATTTCTATAGTTTTTAATTACAATCAAATTGTGTTTAGTTTCATTCATATAGGCTGACTCCTTTTTAAAATCAGATCGAACGTCTACGGGACGGTCTTCTGCCAAAGGATCGCGTACGAGCAATTCAGGAGGAATTGGCGGGATTCTTGGATGCAGAAGTCCTAAACACACAAGGGGAATACTACTCGGCTGTGTATAGACAATATGAATTGTAAAAATAGCAACTTTCAAGAAATTGGCCGGTAGCATCGAATAGCAACTTTTGTATGTAGTGCATGAACTCGATCCGTGTATTGAATGTAATATTGTCATGATGATCTTGTGTAATATAAGGTTCCTTCGTTGATAAGTGCAAAACACTAAATAAACAATAAAACAACCTAAATGAATTCTCTGTCGCGGCACAAAAAGTGGCGAAAATGCTGCCGCGGCAACAAAATGTGCCAAAATGAATTCTCTGCCGCGGCAGAGAAATGGGCCAAATCTCTGCCGCGGCAACAGGTTATTAGTCCCGGTTCGTGTTACGAACCGGGACTAATGCTCCACCCCCTCGCGCTCTGATGCCTCCACGTGTGCCCCCATTTGTCCCGGTTGGTGGGGCAACCGGGACTAAAGGTTAGAGCTTTAGTCCCGATTACCCCGTTCTGGTTGGGCAACCGGGACTAATGGCCCTTACCAACCGGGACGCATGGGGCGTTTTCTACCAGTGTTCTAATATCGGTGACACTCAATAACGTCCTATGATAACACACCTTTCTGCAATATGCTAAAATATATAAGGCTCCAATAGTCAATCATACTCCCTCCGTCCAATAATAGATGTCTTAGATTTTTCAAATTTTGGATGAATCTATATACTAAATAATGTCTAGATTCATCCAAATTTTCACAAATTTGAGACATCTATTTTGGGACGGAGGGAGTATATAATATGCTGAACGGAATTAGCAAACATCAGAAAACAATTAGTATAGCTGTTCTTTCGATAATCAATTTGTTTACATCGCTGATGACAAGCACCACGGTCAATGTTTTAACATGCCGAAATATAAATGGTGGTTTTAGGCAATACATTGAGTACAAGCAAAAGGTATCGACGTATGGTGATGTTGCAACATAGACCTGATCATCGCGGACAGATTAATCCGCCGTCAAAACGACAGTAACATGTCGGGGAGCTCGGGCAGACATATACTAGTAGCCTTGCCTTGATAAACGTCATTTTCTCCCTTTAGGAAGTACACGATCCGTGCAAGAGGTGATACCTGGTACATCGCTAGCGTGAGCTGCATCGAAGCTTAGCAAAGCAAGAGTAGGCGAAGAACCATTCCACTCCACGACACGACGGATTAGGAAAGAGGAAGGAAGAAGAATCTCATCTTCCCATTCCACGTCGGATTAGACCTGCCACCAAAAGCTGCAGTCTTTTCATTCTGTACTACGAGTACTGCAATAGTAGACCTTGTCGCATATCAAGCGAGGCATAATTAACCCGACAGATTAAACCTGCCGGTTGATCTACTGCGAGGCTTGGGTCTTGATTATTGGTTGTTGCGGTGGCTAGGCCAGACCTGTCGTCGTGAGACTCCAAAGCTGCACGCGCCGACGCACGTGGTGTGAGCAGAGCGGAGCACATGTCTATCAGCCATGTCGTCAATGTATCACGTACACTCGTACAGTACGAGATGGGCTCACTGTGCAACACTAGGTCTGACGCTAGGCCCCGTGTGCCTCACGACTAGTCACCGTGGACTATCGCGATTAAGAGTGTCCGCAAAAATAACTGTTTTGACCTAATTAACGATTAATCTCACAAATTGACCTACTTTTTCGATGATATCCCAATCTGACCCGTTTTTATGGCGCTTTACCAGAAGACGCCATGGCCAGTAGCACGTCGCCCTCTGCAAAAACGCCATGCACCCATGACGCTCCCTCAGAAAACGTCATGGCCACGTCCGACGTGGCGGCAGTCGTGGCACACGCGGGCCCGTTTTAATGTTTGGTGCTTTCCGCGGGGGCGCCATGCTACTATGCACGGCGCTTTTGCGGAAAACGCCATGGTCCTTAACCCTAGAAAAGCCTCGGGCGCCCTCCCCCACCCCTCCCAGCGCCATACCCCCCTGCGCCATACTCCCTCACAGCAGACAGACGGCGGCGGCGGCTCCTCCCCCCAATCCCCCTCAAATCCACATGCTCCCCCCTCATATCTGAATCGATTCTCTGGTGGAATTTCTTCCCCCCACTTGAGGTATTCTCCTTCAATTTTGCTTGTTTTATTGGTTGAAATCATCATATGGTCCTCTTCCTCCTAACCCTAGTTCTTGTGTAATGATGCATGTATACTGTGCAATGTGTAATTTGTTTGAAGAAAATAGTGTGGTAGAATGATAGTTTGTTAAAGTTAGTTAGTAAATCATTGAAATTGCTTAGTTAGGGTTAGTAGTTTATATTTGACATGTACATATGGGCATATGAATACAAAGATATGGAAAGGTGTGTAGATGATATGAAATGCTTAGTTAGGGTTAGTAGCTTAGTTGAATGGTGTGTTCATATTGTGATTTGTGTAGATGATATGGAATGATTGTATTAATATATGGACTATTGTTGGGCTATTGTTGGCATATATGGCAATTGTTGGGCTATTGTTTGTATGGAATGAATGGTATATGTCATGAATGTACTCATATATGTATTCATATGTGCCATTGTGGTGGATGGTGTATTCACTTGGATTTTTGCAACCACTTGTAGGATGGAAGGATAATCTATTTTGCATGGGCATTATGATCAACGACACCGTGGGCGGTACATCGCGGAGAATAAGCATGTCTTCAAGTGGTTGCACCTAAGGTCCAAGGAGGTGCATAGCAAGAAGATGCCATATGATGAGCGCTACACTCCATATGTTGAGCGGACTGGACTTCTCCCTTTTATCCAGCTTATCTCGCGTTCGACGCCGCATATGAACCCTTGTTTGATCACAGCGCTTGTTGATAGATGGAGACCGGAGACACACAGTTTTCACCTCCCTTGTGGTGAGATGACGGTCACTCTGCAGGACGTCTCCATGATTTTTGCGCTTTCCATCAAAGGACAGCCCGTGTGTATGAGCTCAGATTCGGGTAAGTGGCGTGAAGTGATGATTGGCTTAATTGGTAAGGCGCCAACGCAAGAGAAGATGTCTCCTGGTGCTACTTACAAATGGATACAAGAAAATTTCAGCAAGTGCCCCGAGAACGCCGATGAGGAGGTGATCCAGATGTATGCCCGTGCATACTTATGGTATGCCATTAGTAGGACACTTTCTCAGATGGCACTGGAAGGAATGCTTCATTCATGTGGCTCACTCTATTTGCGGAATGGGGCTATATGCACAGCTGGGGTTCGGCGGCACTTGCTTACTTGTATCGACAGGTAATAAACCATATATATTGCATGGTAGTAGTACATATGCTTGATCGACCGGATACTTATGTATGCTTGTTGTATGTGCAGCTGGACGAGGCGTGTTGTAGAACTGGAAAAGGAGCAAGTATTGGTGGACCTATGGTGCTACTGACCATATGGTCCTGGTTGCGCTTACTAGTTGGTCGACCCATTCCGATGAAGGAAAAACCGTGGGATGATCATGGCAATAGCCGTCTCCGCGCTCCTACATGGGCGTACTTGTGGGATAATACCGAAGTATTCCATGGTGAATCCGAGGAATGCTACTTGTGTTACACTAACCAAATCGACTTGCTAACCCCGGAGAAGGTAATAATTTGATTGTTCTCAAGAACTCATCTTTTCCACCATATATACTTCGACTCGACATGCTAATATTGTGTTCCTCGCTCAGGTGGAATGGGAGCCATACGGAACTAGAGGGAATGTGGGTATGGGTGTTTGGTTCCAGGCGGACTTGAATCGCAAATGTATGCAAGAAGCACATCTCTGGAGGATTCATGCCCCGTTGATTTGTGTCTAGCTGTTGAGTTCCACCTTCCACAACGGGTGATGAGGCAATTTGGATTATTTCAGGAGACCCCGCCGCCATACAAGGACACTAGCATAGCTCTTCACGGGTGAGTGATCCTTATACACCCAGTATATAATTTTCTTGGGCGTCTCATGATACTTGCTAAGTCGATGAATTTGATTGTAGATTGGACAAGATCAAGCAGAAGAGGGAAAAAGATTGGACAAAATCACAAGTATGTTCAGAAGTTCTATGCAAGGATTGAGGAGATCGAAAACCCGAATGCGGTCTCTCATCCTGAGGCGCCGCATGATGCTACAGCGTTCAATCGGTACCTTGTGTGGCTTGGGAAGGTGTCTCGTTTGTACCTGCAGTCGGCTTCGTTTGCATCTCATGACATAGTGGAGGATCCTTATCCTGCTTTTGATGATCTGAGCCAGTTAGAGTACAACAGACTTGTCCGAGGCGGCAGGGGTGCAAATTCAGCGGGGGTTGTCCGCTTTGTGGTAAGCATTGTCCTGGGGAGTAAGTATATGCGATTATAGCGACATAAAATTGACTTTTTGTTCTTTTGCTAGCGCGAGGAGATCTCAAAACACGTGGACGAGGCCGAGGAAGCACTTAAACATCCTCCTGGCAAGGAGTCTGAGTTAGCCCTTCGAGCATTTGTGGAGGTATGTGTTCATACCGTTCCTAGTTCTATTGTATTTTTATGTGTGTTGAAATGTTATAACATATTCGTCAATGTCATAGTGTACCAAGCGTTGGGGCCGTGGATTAGGTGTCTTGCTTGGTTGCCGCACCGTCGACGCCGCATCGCCAGTTAGGTCTTCCAGCCTAGAAGATGATGCACAAGATGAACAGGAGGAAGAGGGCGAGTACGAGGAGGAGGAAGCTGGCCAGGATGAGGATGAGGAGGAAGATGGTGAGGACGAGGATGAACAGGAGGAGATAGGCATGTCTAAATTACACGACGCCCTTCATTCTATTCAACGGTCGCGGGTGAGGAGGAGGAGGCTACCGAGGAATCCATACACGCCAAGTGAATGGGAGAACAAGCGTCGGGCACATGTGTCACGTCGTGATCCTAGCTGCGAGGAGGAAGACTCCGATCCTCCACGGAGGGCTAGGAGGCAGGAGGGACGGAGCAAGGCGAATGAGGATCGAGTGGCCAAAAGGGGGAAAGGGAGAAAGTGAACTCGTAGCTTGAACTAGTGCTTGTGGTCATTATGAACTTGTAAGTTAAACTTGTTGTTTGGTGTCGTCGTTTTGAACTTGTTGGTGTGTTGATGTGCTAAAAAACTGGATGCTTGTTGATGTTTGAATCTGTTGTTGTGAGGAAAACTTGATCTGTTGATGTTGATGTTTGTATCTGTTGAATGTGCTAAAACCTGAATGTTGATGTTTGGATATGTAAAAAACTGGATGCTTGTTAAACTTGCAGTTTGGTGTCATCTGCTAAAAACTGAATGTGCTAAAAACATGGCATTTTTCAGCATAGCGCCATGCAACTTAGCATGGAGCCCTCCAGGAAAGCGTCATGCTTCCTAGAATGGCGTTTTTGGAGAGGGCGCAATGCTCCTGACTTAGCAGTTTGTCCGGTCCAGTTTTTCTTCGAGCGCGCGCGGGCACTGTGTCCCAGCACGCCAGAGCTGGCTCAAAGCGTCATGGTAGCATGGCGCCCTCCAAGAAAGCGCCATGCTTCCTAGAATGGCGTTTTTGGAGAGGGCGCCATGCTCCTGACTTAGTAGTTTGTCTGGTCTAGTTTTTCTTCGAGCGCGCGGGCACTGTGTCCCAGCGCGCCAGAGCTGGCTCAAAGCGCCATGGTAGCAGGGCGCCCTCCAGGAAAGCGCCATGCTTCCTATAATGGCGTTTTTAGAAAGGGCGCCATGCTCCTGACTTACAGTTTTTCTGGTCCAGTTTTTCTTCGAGCGCGCGCGGGCACTATGTCCCAGCGCGCGAGAGCTGGCTCAAAGCGCTATGGTAGCATGGCGCCCTCCAGGAAAGTGCCATGCTTCCTAGAATGGCGTTTTTGGAGAGGGCGCCATGAGCTTGCATTCTCATAAGTTGGAGCTAGTTTCTATGCTAGTGGCAACATTCCAGAAATTTTACATCACACAAGAAACATTATAGGCAAGTGCAGTGAATGTTTACGAAATACATGGTGTTGCGCCCTTAAGGGGTTTTACATACGACAAATTCGGCATGACAATGTTCAAGATAAATTCCACATAGTGGAGTCCATAACATAGATCATAGCATGGTGACAACTCTACTGTGTCGCGCTAGGCTCCTTCCCCTTCGCCTTCCTTTTCCTCTCTTCCTCTGCCTCTTCCTTTTCCCTCAAGTCGCGTGCAAGCTGGACAACAGAGTTGAACCGCGCCTCGAATTGGCGTCTACTCTCTTCTTTCTTCTTGATCTCCTCTTCCTCCACTATGAGGCTAGCCTCTTCAGACACCTTCTCAAACCGACGATGATTCCTCAAGCTCTTCAAGTACATGTCTCTTTCATATTTTGCTTCTTTTTCCTTCCTCTCACGTTCTTTCTTTGCTTTATTGATGCTTGCCTCACGCAATCTCCTGTTGAAATCATCTTCCCACCGACGTTCTTCTTCAGCCTCTCTCCTTTCCTCTTCCATTTTCTTGATCAACTGAGCTACTTCATCTTCCCTCTCCTTCACCCTCCTCAAAGCCTCCGCCCACACTTTGGAGTAGCTCATACCGTTCCCATCATTGTTCTCCTTGGTTGGTTGGGTCGACATACCTATAACAAGAATGCAACCTAATAGTTAATAAACAGAAATACACTTAAATGCACAATAAAAATTATTAAAAAATATCAAGAAAACACATACGGAAATTCTCCTCGAAGATACGTAAACATACTACCGCCACGACCTCTACCGCCGCCACGACCTCTACCTCCACGACCTCTACCACCATCACCTCCTCCTTGGCTTGTGTTTGTACCACCATCACCACATCCTTGGCTTGTGTTTGTACCACCATCACCACATCCTTGGCTTGTGTTTGTACCACCATCACCACCTCCTTGGCTTGTGTTGCCAATAGGGGTGTTGGCCTCCTTTGATTTTCTCCTTTTGCTATATGATGTTTTATTATGGCCCTCAGCATTGCATTCTCCACAACGGGTTTTGTCACGAGGCTCCGCGAAATACTCGCTCCCCCATTCCCGTCGGTATCCACCAGCCCAATCGTCCATGTCACCTCGAAAACGTTTGGTTTGTCTTCTTCCCCGACCAACAACCTTCGTTGAGGGATCAGGCCAAAGTTGGACACCATGATATTTTGGCCATTGAGATTGGTCAAGGTAAGGCTGAAATCTACCCGCCCATATGTTCTTCACCGCTTGGATGGAATGCTCATCCAACCTAACCGTATCCGGGTGATTAAGACCCACCATTCGTTCAGATGCCGCCTTCATCACGTGTGAGCAAGGGAGATGGTACAATGTCGGCCTCTCGCAGGAGCAATAACCATTGCGTAGCCACACCTTATAGGACAGTCCCCCATGTTGCACACCTTCCCTTGTGCTGCCTCCATGCTCATTCACTTGGTAAATCAGTTCTTGGTTGTCGAAACATTCAACCGTTTGTGCATCCCCTTTCTTTGATTGATATTCCAGCCAATTATCAACCAATGGTTGGTACTCATACTTCTTTTTTTCTTGTTATCCCCAGCGATTTGCTTATCCGTTTCATCACTATACTTTAGAAAGTATTCATTCAACTTCTGAAATGTGTACTCCGCTATAGCAGTCACAGGCAATTGACGTACACCTTTAAGTACTTTATTGAAGCATTCAGCCATGTTACCGGTGGAATCACCGTATCTCTTACCGCCATAATCATAAGCCCTTGCCCACTTTGTCCGTTCATTAAGGTGCCTTCTGAGAAACTCTTTCCCACCATCATCTGTGAGACAATACAATCTACCATATAGTTTTTGAAAATGCCGAGCGGTGAAGGCAAGACAACAATCTTGTAGATCGTCGGCACGTTCCTTGTTGCCACAATCTCTATAGAAGTTGGACACAAAATGCCTCATGCACCATCGATGGTGGATACGAGCACACCCAGGAATGTCCTTATCGACTGCATTCAGTATTCCTTGATGGCGATCCGAGATGATGCAAACCTCTCTATCAGGTTCTATAACCTTGGTCCTCAATATATGGAAAACCACTCCCAGTTGTCGTTGTTCTCCACCGAAACCAAGGCAAAAGCCAAAGGTAAAACCCGGTTGTTTGCGTTGTGGCATATGGCAGTTAATAGTGTGCCCTTGAACTTGCCGGTCAAAACGGTGCCATCCACGGACATAACAGGCCGACAATGTTTGAATCCCCTGATGCATGGTCCAAATGTCCAAAATGCACGGCCAAATACCCGGACAGTGGCACCATTGTACAACCTAGTCACTGACCCAAGAGGCTCCACCACATAATACATTCCTGGGTTCCTTGCGGCCATTGCATCCAACAACCTAGGGAGGCGGTTGTATGCTTCTTCCCAATCACCATACAACATCTTAAATGCGGCTTGTTTGGCCTTCCACGCCTTACCATACTTCACTTTATAACCGAATACTTCTTTAAACAAATCTATGACACCCTTAATAGTGTATGTTGGGAGAGACCTTATGTTATTTGCAACTCTATATGCGATAAAATCGGAGGTCAGCTGCCGATGGTCCTCCTTCACAACTTTGGCATCCTTGATAAACTTGTCATCACACATATGAATGGACTGACAACTTACAATGATCCATTGTGGCCCGCCCCTCAGTGGTCGTACGCGAACAACCCATGGACATCCTTGATTCTCACACTTGACTGTGTAACGCACCTTAGTGTCCGAGTGAGCCACCTTGTACGGTCGGTGGTACTTCACCGCATAGTCCTTGATCCACATCTAAAATTCCAACAAGCTATCAAACTTCACCCCGAGATTTATCCCGTACTTTTTCGGCTTCAGGTAATTTTTAGAAGGTGCTCGTGCCTCGAGCACTCGACTAATTCCACCGTCAACTTGGGCCTCATTCGCAAGACTAACATCACGGAACAATGAAGGTCGATGATCCCGACCTACTACTTTTTTGTGAGCTTCGGCGAATTTAACCGTTAGACCATCCTCATCCGCATCTTCATCCGGTCCTTCATCCTCGGAGTCCGATGCATGACACCTCAAATAAGGGAGATCATGGTCCATGTCCTCCTCATGGCAATTTGCCTCCACATATCCTACTTCATTGTCACGAAGACCATACTCAACCTCATCACCCTCAAAGTCATCATCCTCCATTTGAGGTGCTTCATAGTTGTCATTGCGAAAAGGGCTCATGAAAGGTTGCCTTGTTATTGTATCATCGTAGGTTGGCTCTACGAGAACCGGGCTCAATGGAGGTTGGCTCATTGTTGTGTCATACACATGTGGCTCTGTCACATCTTGTAATGTGAAAAATAATGAATAAAATAAAACTTTGTTGATTTTCAGGGTGAGAAGAAACTTTTGAGTCCAATTGGAAACCTTCAAACCTATTTGATCAAACAAATCCTAAAGGGATTTAAAAAGATAAATAAACAATAAACTTAAAAATATTTAAAATTACTATTTTTGGATCTTTTAATAAAAGATTTGGTTTTCAAAAGAAAAGGTAGATTTATAAATAAGGATTATTTTATGGAGCCAAAATAAACCTTGGTCAAGCTTTTGAAGTAAAACATTTTGTTTTGATAAAAATAGTAAAGGTTTATCTAAATAAAATAATAAGGATTTAATATCCAATTTTATTTAAGTAAAGGCTTTTCCCATTTTAAATAAACACTAAAACTTATTAAATTATTTTAAATAAGTTTTCTAAGTATTTTATATTCTCAAATAAAACCTACTGAAGTGTTTTTGGTTTTACTTTAGATTTCAAAACAAAGATTTTAATAAAACAAATCCTATTTGAATTAAATGAATAAGGTCTATACATTTAATTATTATTGGACCCTAAAATAAAAATGTTATTTTATTTTAAACAAGTTTTCCAAGTATTCTCTATTTCTAAATAAAACCTACTGATTTGGTTTTGATAATATTTAGTTTTCAAATGGAGATTTTATTAAATAAATCAAAACCTATTTTGAATTAATAATTAAGGACTATTTTATTTATTAGATCCTAAAAAGAATAAAAATATTATTTTATTTTGGGACTTTGGTTTGTGTTGATTAAACAGAACCCAAAACTCAATACAAGTTTGGTGAAAGTTTGATTTGTTTTGGTTGTGTGAATTGTTGTTTGAAATTCAAAACAGAAAACAGAATAGAAAAAGATAAAACAATCAGACAGAAAAAAAAATATATGAATCTGGTCGACCCAACCCAGCAGCCCACTAGGCCCAGCAGCCCATTTCCCTCTCTCCCCCGAAGCGTTTTTCTCTCACTCACCAGACGACCCGCAGAGCCAATGACAGGTGGACCCAACTCCCCTCTCCTCTCTCTCACTGACCAACCGACCCCACCCCTCCTGTTCATCGTCTACACCCGCGACCAGTTCTTCCCCGCTCCTGCCGTTGATTCCTCCGGTTTAATTCGTCGTAACGCTGCGTTTATTCCTCGCTGTGATGAAGCCCATTTAATCGCCTTTGTATCCTCCCCATTTCCCCTCGCTCACTCCTCTCTTTCGGCAACAGGGCTGCCACGATTTCACGCATGAACCCACTCTGCTCCGACGAGCTGCAGCACAAATTCTGGCGAAGCCAGACAACCCCATTGCCCCTGGAGCACACGAGCTCGCTCCTTACCTTCTGGCACATCACCCTGAGCTTTCCGTTCATCTGCGCGAGCACCGTGAGCTCGACAACGTGTTCCCCGAGCCAGCGCTGCCGTCTGTCTCCAACTGCGGCGACGTCTCCCCTGTAAACCCAACCACCCCTCTCTTCCCCGTGGACACTATATTGATCACCATGCCCTTGCGAACCTAAAGGTGCCTCCCGTTTGTCCTAGGGTGCCCTCCATCCTCGCCCTCGACGACCTCCAGAGCACGCCCGCCGCCGTGTGGACTCCGGTGAGCAATCCACGTCGGACCAGAGCCCCCCTCGACAAACGGACCACACGTTGAGAATCAGCACGACGCCACGAACACTGTGAGTATCTCCCCAGCCACTCTTGCTTCCTGTATCGCCGGCAACACCACCGCCAGGCCGCTCCGCCGCCAGGCGCCGCCGCCAGCGCCGCCACTAGTTGGCAAGCGTGCTGCGCGCCGTAGGATCTTGATCCGACGCTCACGATAGATCCTTAGCCGAAGGGGTACGAGTGAACCTGTGCCGCACGATCTGACTTGATCCAACGCACCAGAGTGCTCGATCCAACTGAAACGGTATGGACGAATCAGGACACGCCGCGTGGCACAGATCGATTTAAAACAGAATTTGTAATCTGATTTAGATGCAGATTTGAAAACCTTATAACTTTTGATCCACACGTCCAAAATTTGCAAATTTTATATCAATGGAATCAGTGGAAAAAGACCTAGCCAACCATGCAATTTGTTTAGTAAAAAGCTTCTGGAAAAATGTTTGTTTTTGCAGAAACATTTGTATGCTTGTTTAGATTATAAAAATTGTTCAAAAATGATTTTGGGGATAAAATCTTTGGAAAATGGTGTATTTTGAACCTACTGACCATAGGAAACACTTTGTGGTTTCAAAAATGTATTTGGTGAAGGAAAAGAATGATTCTTTGATTTAAAACCATTTCTAGTCAAATAAAAATATAGTTTATTTATTAAAAATGTTTTGGAAGAAAACATATGGGAAATGTTTTGTTTTAAACTCTCTGACCCCAAACACCAAGTTTTATGGTTTGAAAACATATTTTGTGAACCCTATAGATTAATGCCTTAGTAAAAATATTTCTACACCACATAAAATGATACCTTGTTTTGAAAATGGATTTTGAAGTGAAATCCTTTGCAAATGACTTTGCCACTTTATAAAATGACCATTAGGTGTTTTCAAATGTTTATGTCCCATTAGGAACCACTTTTCCAAATAAAACAATCCTTGGCATGCTTGCATGCATTATCTTGGTTCTATGATTTTATGTGATGTTTTGCTTGATTGGTAGATTGAGATTGTGCCTTGCTTGATTGAATTGTAGTGAATTGAAGAGTGTGATTGTTGCAAGGACAAGGAGTGAGCTTATACCCTCTACCAAAAAGGCAAGTGATGCTTCGTACTTTTTGTCCCATTACTTTCACTATGCATTAGTGATTTTTGTAAGTAAAACTTGCATGGAATTTTGCTAAGTATAAACCTTGCTATAGGAAAACCTAGTAGATGATACCTTAGCAGAAATTTTCCTAAGTTAAGATTCCTACTACTATCAAGCTTAGCTTAGCTAATAGAAAACAAGGGTGGAATATATATCCATACTATGGAAAATTTCTAAGTCTGAGGACTTGTGTTTTTGTTTAATAAAACAACTAAGTTAATGAATCACCTGGGTGGAATTGGACTTGAATGGTGGTTTTTGGTTGAGTGGTTACACAAGGCCCATGTTTATGGTTTACCTTGTGTATCACACTTGTGGATTGCCACCCAGGAACAAAGAGATTTGAGATGTCAAATGTTGAGAAGCTTCAAGTGCAACCACTTGGCATTATGGGCTCTGCCTGGATCATATAGGTTGCAAGAACTTAGCCATATGGACAGTTGGTGGTAGAGTTTGATAGGTTGGAACGCGTCCATTTTGGTCTAAGGGAAGGCTTCTGAAAGATCTTGTCTTGGTGAAACCAAGTCTTGTGGGGAAAGTGCACCACCTCTGCAGAGTGTAAAATCTAAGTACTTAGCCATGTCCCTGGTAAAGGACAATTTGAGCATCAAGACATGGAAGCAATCAAGAATCTCATCATCCAAATTTCTAAGTTAAAAACTTGTGGTTGAACAAGGGTTAAAGGATCTTCAATCTTTTGATTGGAAGAAATGATTTTGTCAAGCAAAAACTTAGTTTTTTCAAATGTTAAGGAAAAATCTATTTTGAGCAATGCAAGCCTCAACTCCACTTAGCCAAAAGCATATAGTTGATAGACTCCACTATACTACCATAGTATCACTTGCCAATACAATTCAAATGTATTGACCCTTGTGGCTGTAACTTGTATGTTGCAGGTTTGATTGATGTTAGTAAAGTTTGATTATTAGGATTACAAAGTCTACAACCAACATGTCTGCCTGTGGCACTTTGAAGATGAAGGACCCCATGCTTATAGATATTCTGCTGCAATGTAATGTAATAGCCAAATGAGCTATGTAAGATGTAATAAAATTATGTTATTCCTGGTTATAAAGTTGCATTATGACCTTTGTTTCTTGATATTACATCTTAACTGTGGATGCTAGCTATTGATCCAGGGACTAGCATTGTAAACACAGGGGACTCTACCTTATTAAAGGTTGGGACCCTTACAGGCTCACCTCGAGCCGGGCTTATGGAAGCATGCCGGTTCAAGTCAATGTGCAACCGAGCCGCAACCTTTCTTGTGGAAAATATCTCGAGAGACTTATCTTCAGATTCCGCCACCATCTCCTTATACACACTCCAATTCAACTCGGAGTTGATAGGCATTATCTTCAATCTATTGTGATGGCCAAACCCGGCGTTATACCTTCCAACCAACTCATCCACATCACTAGGTTCCATCCATTTCAAATCATTCCTCACTCTTTCCACAACCTCGGCATATGTAGGACTTGTGCCAAACACCATGACTACCTCCTCCGGGTCACACTCGGTATTGCCTTTCAAGAATGCGGCCTTGTCCACATGATGAACATTAACGATTCTTGCCATCTAAAAAACAATGACACCAACCATTACGCATCAAAGACAACTATATTACCACCACCAACCGTAGCTGACAAGGTTTAATCTCGTCAATGCCCATTGTTATGGACTTGGGTTTTGGAGAAGATGGGGATGCTGGAGATCGTGGCACGGTTAACAGACAAGCAACTAGGGGACACGAGATTTACCCAGGTTCAGGCCCCCGGAGGGAAAACCCTACTCCTGCTTGTCTGCTCTTGATTACGGCGGACCGAAGGTTACAGGGTGCGCAGATTCGATCTGGCGTGGATGCGTGAGAGTATGAGTCGAGTTGCCCTAGGACGTGCCCTCCTGGCCTTTATATAGACTTAGGCAGGTCCCGGGCATAGTCCTAGTCTGTTACAAGTTCTAGGGTTTTACCCCTTTGAATTTCCTATCTACGCTAGTCTTGCTCTCCAAGGATCCGAAGGCGTCATGGGCCTTGGCCACCCGAAAATCTTCATGGGCCAGCGTATATCTGCTGTGGGCCTTTCTTGGGCTGGACCAGGTATGCTGAAGTTACGTACCCGCAGGGTATAACCATGTTAGTAGCCCCCGAGTGTTCAGTCGAATCGTAGATTCGGCTGAGGACTCTTCCATCTTTCGGGTGCAGCTATATATATGTGTGCAGGGATTGCTGATGCGTGTGCCTGACTCACCCGACGGATCAGGGTCAGTTAACTGTCTTAGGACGAAACGACACGATCTTCTTCAGGTTCGGGTCCCTCAACCCGGACCTGGAACATATGCTGGCGTAATTCGACTCAGGCCGCGGAGGACTTACAGGAGTGGAATTCCAGTGATTTTAATTGGTGTACCCAACGCGTCCGTCGGGATTTTTCATCGTACCTGCTGGTACGGATTCGTACTAGCAGAGCGCAGTCAGGTGCGTTGCCAGGCCATCAGATGATATCTGTAGGTCTTATCTTTGCGTCGCAGACGCAGCATCCGAATGTTTGTCACTGCGGAGGTGTTTCGGGTAGCCAAGGAGATCGTTGCTCACTTAGCGTTTTGTTGGGGCAGAGAAGCCGAAAAAGTTTTTGCGTGCTGATCCGAAAGATCACAGTCGAAGAATTCATAGGGTGCACGACCAGCGCTCCCTATGGGAGTAGCCCCCGAGTGTCTGTTCGAGTCGTAGAATCGAACGGAGACTTTAGTTCAAGCATTGTTTCTGTCGCTAAGTCCGCAGGACTCGAAAATTTGCGGATGCTTAAATCCATCCTCCCTATGGGAGTAGCCCCCGAGTCCGTAGTGGAGTCGTAGACTCGACGTAGGACTCAAAGAAGTGATTTGTCCTCATTTGTCTGTCGGGTGCGCGGCCAGCGCTCCTGATAGGAGTAGCCCCCGAGTATTTAGTCGAATCGAAGATTCGAGTGGGTACTTTTAGCTGTGGAGTCGAAGTGGTGCTAGTATAGCTTTTGATGACGTCAGTGCTTACGATTGATGACCTCAAGTGTCTGCTACGCCAGAGATGACTTGACTGGACGAAGCGTGGGTCCCACTTGCTGACTTTGAATTGACCGGTCACGCGGGGCGTGGAGATAATTACGGCGTCTCCTCGATTTCCGCGCGTAGTGGACGGCGTGGTAACGACGGTTCGTTGTGGTGTTGACACGTGTACGGCCAGATCTAACGTTGGCGTTAGGTCTTCTCGATGGACGGCCAGCGTGCGTCGTCTTCGTTGTTATAATCCTTGGTGAAATCGTGGTTTGTTTTTCACCGCACCAGTTCATCTGTTCACTGCCTCCTTGTTCTTGAGCGATTCTTGCTGCGCGCTGAGTTGTCCTTCCACATTTCCTTCGTTCTTTCTGCGTTGGCATCGCCACCACCGCCGTAGCGCCATGGGGAAAACAAAGAAGTCCTCATCTGCGGTTGGGACCAGCGCCGCCGGAGGCAAGAAGGGCACCGCCGCTGCTCGCGTCACCGATGGTGGCTGGCGGCAATCAGAGACACGGGAGAGCGATCTCCGCAAACTGCGCGAGCGGGGCCTGATCCCGCAAGATACGACGACCGTCAGACTCCCCGGCAATGAGGTAATCCCCCGTCCCCCATCTGGGTACCGGGTTATGTTTCTCGCCTTCGTCTTGCGTGGGTTTTCGTATCCAGTCCATGACTTCCTTCGTGGACTGCTCTTCTTCTATGGGGTTCAGTTGCATCATCTGTCTCCCAATTCTCTTCTCCACATTGCTTTTTTATCACTTTTTGCGAGTGCTGGCTTGGCATTGAGCCACACTTTGGCCTCTTCCGGAAGCTCTATTCTGTGAAGAGGCAATCTGGTTCGGATGGTGTTTATCCCATTGGGGGTTTCATCATCTCCCCCAGTCCCAATCTGCAATTCTTTTCTTTTTCCATGTCTGAATCTGTCCAGTACTGGCAGAGGCGATGGTTTTATATCCGTGACCCTCCCAATTGATTGACAAGAAAAGATCCTGGAAAAACCAAATCTTAGACGGTGAGGTGGCGGAGATAGAGGCCCTGTACCGTCGGGTGGAGGATCTCCAACTGATTCCTGAGAAGGAGGTGAACGGTGTGGACATCATCCGAACGTTTCTTGAGCGTCGGGTGCAGCCTCTCCAAGCGAGGGCGCACCCGATGTTTCTTTATTCTGGGCGCCGTGATCCGACGAGGGTTTCGAGTGAGAAAATCTCCGAGGTGGAACTTGACAAGGCTCTTCGCGCGCTGTTGAAGTTCAAGGCCGACGAAAAAATCCCGGGGAAGTCGCTGACTCCTCCCTTTTCTTCGGCGTTGGTCGTACCGAAGGTGTAGATTTGCGCACGTAGTGCTCCCCCTTTGTTTTTGTCGGCTGTCTATTTGTGTCCTTTGTTTGCTAACAAAGTTCCTTCTCATTTTCCAGAGCTTCAAAGTGCCGGGCATGGTACCACCGTTGCCCGAAAGGTATCCGAATGCCCCGGATAATGAAGTGGTGGATTCCGTGTCCGAGCTACCGTCAGCGCGATCTCCAGCGGAGGATGCCGACGAGTCGAGTGAGGACCATTCGCGCAAGCGATCACGGAGCTCCAGCGAGTCTTCGGATGCCTCGACTCCTCCGACTCCCAGAAATCCTCTGGGCCTTGAGCGTCATGATGATGTTCATGGAGGTTCTTCCTCTCCCCTTCCTGCCATTCCTGTGCGGGCTGTCGCACCGCACCCGCCAGCAAAGCGGAAGAAGGAAGAAAAGAAGGAGGAGAAGAAGGAAGAGAAGAAAGAGGAGAAGAGGGCCCGAAGGGCTTCTCCTATCTTCGACCTGAGCGCATTGGGCTCGTAAGTTTTCTTGTTGTACCGTTGTCCTTTTCCCTTCCTGATTTTTGCACCTGTGTTTATTGGTTTGTATGCAGGCAATCCTCCCACGACTCTAGTGATGGTGCGCGGGAGATGATGGGGGAGTCGAACATTGCGTCGCCTCCTCCTCAGACAGTGGCGACTTCGGGTGGCGCCGCTCCAGATCCTCCTGTGCGGGAGGCGCTGGTGGTTGCGCCTCAGAATTTCGCAGGCTTCGGGGTCACCGTCGGAACATGTAAGTTTTCTTCATGTCATGGGGGAAGCCCCCGAGTGTCTTCGTGTGCTGATGTTGTTTTTGCTCCTTTGTGTTGGGCGTAGCCCCCAAGTCCTTTTCTTACTGTTGTTTCCTTTTCCTGCAGCCTTTTGTAGAGGAGGCCAAGCGGCTGGTGGGGGAGCGCCTGGCGCTGGAGGCGAAACTTCGGCAGCTTCAAGGTGTTTGTCTGCCTTTTAATACCTCTCTTGTTTATCTGGTCCTGTTCTTTGACACTTGCTTGTCTTAAATGCAGAGGAGCATAACGACTCTCTCCGTGAGGTTGACGCTCTTAAAAAGAGCCTTGGCCAATCGGAGCAGAAAGCCGAAGCCGCCGTCGGCGCGAAAGAGCGCCTTGAGCTAGAGCTGACGAATGCAGCCGAAGCGAAGGAGCGTCTGCAGCAGGAGGCCGCGGATCATGAGGAGCAGCTGGCCACCGTTGCGGCTGCTCGTGAAAGAGGGGTGGCGGCGAAGCTCATGGCTGCTGCCAAGGCTATTTCGGGTGAGTGCTAATTTTTTCACTTGTTTCTGTTTCTACGAGTCTTCTTCGATGCTGCCTTTCTTCATGCTTTTCTTCATTTTTGTCTCAGATGCCGCAGGCATCGAGTTCGACCGCGGTGCTCTGGAGCACGGGAGTGCTCTAGATGATGCCACTGTGGCGGTCGAAGACCGCTGCGGCACCGTCGTCAACTCCCTTGCCAAGGCGAAAGAGGTCCTTGGTCGCTTCTACCAGGAGCTCTTCCCGAAGGGTGCAACCCTTAAAGATGTGGATGCCCTGGCAGAGGCTCTGTCAGCCGAAGCGCCTGCGGCGTACAAGCGCAAGCAGAAGGGCATCGGCGCGTTCGTCGGGCTGGCGATGGCCTTGGCGGCTGGAGCGGAGCTGGACTTGCCCCAGATCACCTCTCGGATGCCGACGACTGCAGATGGATCCGAGGTAGCCTTCGCTGCCTACTCCGCTCGCTACAGACGATATGGGCCCAAGCTCATTGACTTGCTGTCTGAGTACGCACTGCGGCAGCAGGGTGAGGCCAAAGCTAGGCAGTCTGGCTCCGAGGCGACTCAGTGTCCTGCACCTTAGGCATAGTAGACGTAGGGTAGTGTGTAGTCTACTTTTGTTGTAAATATCTTTTGTAGTACCGTCCTTGTGCCACGTAGTGGCCTTATATATTTAATGAATTCCTCCGAGTTGTGCTCAATCCTTGGCTGAATGTCTGTGTGCCTTCTTTTTTCTGCTGCTATAGGTTCCTTCGGGTGTTGACCCAGCTGACACTTCATCCGCAAAGCCCGTGCGACCATCGTTGGATGATTCCTCGCAGCTCGCTTTCCTTCGAGATCGCGTGCGCAGTTTGGAGAGGGAATTGCTCGGGTTGCATGGCCGCGCCGACGTTTGGAAGTCCAAGGCGGATCGTGGTGCAGCCAGAGAGGAGTACTTGATGGCGGAGCTCGGTCGGCTATCCGAGAAGCTGCAATGTAAGTTAATCCTTGTTTCGGGTTGTAGCTTAGTTCTTCGGGTGAGCCTGCTGGCCTTATTCTTGTCTTGTGCGATTGTCGCAGGTGCGAATCTTGATCCGTGGGAAGAAAAAGAGCGTGTCGCTGTTCGGGTCAATTGCTTGACTCAACAGGACATGGAGGCCGGCGGCTTCTTCTGGATGGATCGCGATCGCGCCGTGGTTCTGGCGACGGTGCAGGATCGTGTCTATCAAGTTTCGCGGGTGCTCCGCCAGGTGCAGACATCACTTTCCTCGGTGTTGTACGTCATGTTTCCTTTGGATGCCGTGCCGACGACCCTTGCTGGTCTTCTGTAGAAATTTCGGAGTGCCAGCAATGTCAAGGAGCTGGTGCGACAGCAGCTCGTCGCAGGAGTGAAGGCTGCTTTGTCTCTTGTGAGGGTGCACCGCCCTGACGTAGATTTGGCTGCTGTGGCGGCTGGGCCGCCTCTTCGACCGGATGGTGGCGAGTGGAACATGCGTCCGCATTACGCGGTTGTAAGGCAGTATGCCGAACAGATTGTAGATTTGTTTGAGCAGCGTGCTCAGGTTATTCTTCAGAATAGGTAGGACCTGGAAATGAACAGATAGATGTAAAATTTGTATATTTCGGCTGGGCATGTTTGTGCCCTTTGCTGTAAAGGTTTTCTTGTGTGTGAGCACGCAGTGCTCTGATTGAGTACGTGTCCTTTTCGTTTGCCTGACGTGGTCAGCTACTCAGGTGTACACGTTTGGTCCTCAGTCGATGAAATCGTGAGGTGGGGGAGCCCCCGAGTGCGTTTGTAGCATGTTGTAAAGTTGCAGAAAAAGAGTCAACCGAAGTTTGGGGGCGAGACACTTAGCTTTATTTATATCGTAATGGAGGAGGTACATGGTTCGGCTGAGTAGCCTTGGCTGAAAGCCTTATTGAAAGTAAAAAGGGGGTAGGTTGCTACGGGTAGAATCGTCGCAGGTGCGAGATGTTCCATGGGTTGGAGTATGCGACTCCAGACTCCACGTGTTTGAGGCGATAGGCGCCACCTGGGATGACTTCGGTGATGACGTAGGGTCCTTCCCATGGTGACTCGAATTTGTTCGGTCGCTTTTGCTTGAGTCGTAAGACGAGGTCTCCTTCGACGAAGGACCTTGGGCGCAGCCGGCGGCTGTGATAGTTGCGGAGACTCTGCTGGTACACCGCTGATCGAGCTGCTGCTATATCCCGCGCTTCTTCGAGTGTGTCGACGGCGTCTTCGAGTGCAGCCGTGGATTCGGCTTCGCTGTAAGCGACGACTCGTGGAGACTGGTGGCGCACTTCGGCTGGTAGCACAGCCTCAGCTCCGTGCACCATGAAGAACGGTGTGTAGCCGGTGGAGCTGTTTGGCGTAGTCCGTAAGCTCCACAGGACGGACGGTAGCTCTTTCGTCCAGTTTCCAGCTTTTTGCTCCAGTGAGCTCATGAGGCGCTTCTTGATGCCGGCGCCGATGAGGCCGTTGGCCTTTTCCACTTGCCCGTTTGTTTGCGGGTGTGCCACTGAGGCGTACGTGATGTTGATCCTGAGGCCTTCGCAGAAGTCCTGGAATTCTTCGGAGATGAAGTTTGATCCATTGTCGGTGATGATGCTGTGCGGTACGCCGAACCTGTAGACAATGGATTCGAAGAATTTGACGGCGGTTTTGCCCTTCTGGTTGGTGACTGGCATGGCCTCTATCCACTTGGTGAATTTGTCGACTGCGACCAGGAGGAAGACGTGTCCCCCTTTCGAGGATTTTGGCAGTTTTTCGATCATGTCGAGGCCCCATTGAGCAAAAGGCCAAGCTATGGGTATGGGTCTAAGTTCGGACCCAGGTGCGTGCGGTTTGTCGGCGAACCGTTGGCACCCGTTGCATCTTCGGACGATGTCCTTCGCGTCGCTCATGGCCGTTGGCCAGTAGAACCCTGCTCGCAGAGCTTTGGCCACAAGGGAGCGGTTGCCTGCGTGGTGGCCGCAGATGCCCTCGTGAATGTCTTGGAGTATGGCTTTGCCGTCGTCGATGGTGACGCACCGTTGTAGTACACCCGTGATGCTGCGTTTGTACAGTTCGCCGTTGATGATGGTGAAGGCTTTTGACCGACGAGATATGCGTCAGGCATCTGTCGGGCTGTCGGGCAATTCTCCGTTTATTAGGAACTAAAGGTATGGGCGAGTCCAGGTTTCTTCGACTGCCATGACCTGCATCAGGCTGACCATAGCGACCTCTGTGTCCAGTTTCTCAGGTCCTTCTTGTCCTTCGGGTAGCGTAGCCCCCGAGTGTTCTGCTTCTTCGGGTGATCCTTTGGGGAATTTCCGCTTGATGGATGGCACGCAGATCTGTTCGAGGAACACACCCGGTGGCACCTTTGCGCAAGTGGAGCCGATGTTGGCGAGTTTATCGGCTTCCTCGTTGCTCTCTCTTCCAACGTGCCGAAGTTCGCAACCATCAAATTCTCCTTCGAGTGTGTTGTAGAGTGCGCGGTACGCGATCATGTTTTCGGCGTGTGCGTCACACTCATTCATCGTCTGCTGGACGACGAGATTGGAGTCACCGTAGATGACCAGGCGCGTTGCGCCGCATATTTTTGCCATCCTCATGCCATGGATGAGGGCTTCGTATTCGGCTTCGTTGTTGGAGGCTCTGAATTTCATCCGAAGAACGTACTTCATCTTGTCACCTTGTGGGGAGGTCAGTATGACCCCTGCCCCTGCTCCGGCTTCGCGCTTCGAGCCGTCGAAATGCATTGTCCAAGCATGCGACATGTCGTGGGTATCTGGTAGCTGCAGCTCCATCCAATGTACCAGGAAGTCCGGGAGGACTTGAGATTTGATTGCGTGTCGCTTCTCGTAGACAATGTCCAAGGGTGATAGTTCGATGCCCCACAGGGCAACCCGTCCTGTTGCCTCTGGATTATTCAGGATGCTGTTCAGGGGTGCCTCGTTGACGACCATCACTTGGTGCTCCTGGAAGTAATGGCTCAACCGTCGAGCCGTCATGAACACGCCGTAGGCTAGCTTCTGGTAGTGAGGGTACCTCTGCTTTGTTGGTGTCAGTACCTCGCTGAGGTAGTAAATTGGGCGCTGGACCCCGTGGGTCTTGCCTTCTTCGGGTCGTTCGACCACGAGTACGGTGCTGACCACCTGATGTGTGGCTGCTATGTACATCAGCAGGGGCTCGCGCTCCTTTGGCGTGACCAAAACGGGCGAGGTGGAGAGGAGCCGCTTGAGGCTTTCGAATGCGTCGTTGGCTTCTGGCATCCACTTGAACTTGTCTGCTTTACGCAGCAGCTGGTAGAATGGTAGGGCCTTCTCGCCCATACGGCTGATGAACCTGCTTAGTGCCGCTACTCGTCCTGCGAGCTGCTGGACGACCTTGAGGTTTTTCGGCTTCTCCATTGTCATGATGGCTCTGATTTTCTTCGGGTTCGCCTCAATCCCTCGTTGAGAGATGAAGTACCCGAGCAGCTGACCAGAGGGGACGCCGAAGGCGAACTTTTCTGGGTTGAGCTTGATCCTGTAGCGATCAAGGTTGTCGAACGTCTCGCGGAGATCGTCGATAAGTGTCCTTGCCTCCTTGGTTTTTATTACTATGTCGTCGACATAGACTTGGACGTTGCCCGATCTGGTCCTTAAGGCAGGCCTGCATGCATCGCTGGTACGTGGCACCCGCGTTCTTTAGCCCGAAGGGCATTGTGTTGTAGCAGAATACTCCGAACGGTGTGATGAACGCCGTTTTCTCTTGATCTTTGACCTTGAGTCGAATCTGGTTATAGCCTGAGTAGGCGTCGAGGAAGGAGAGTTTATCACAACCTGCAGTCGAATCAATGATCTGATCGATCTGAGGAAGAGGGAAGTGGTCCTTTGGGCAGTGTTTGTTTAGTGACGTGAAGTCTACGCACATCCGCAGGATGTCCGTGTCCTTCTTCGGGACCATCACCGTGTTTTCCAGCCACTCGCTTTCCTTGATTTCCCGGATGAAGTCTGCTGCGAGTAATCTGTTGATTTCCTTGCCAATAGCTTCGGCCCGTGGCTCCGACAGTCTTCGGATGGACTGCTTGACTGGCTTGGTGTCTGGAAAGACGTTGAGTGCGTGCTAGGCGAATTCCCTAGGAACTCCTGGCATGTCCGTAGGACACCAGGCGAAGATTTCCCAGCGCTCACGGAGGAATTCGACGAGCGCGCCTTCCTATGCGGCGCTGAGGTCATTGGCGATTAGCGCCGTCTTGGAGGCATCCGTCGGATGGACCTGCACTTTCTTGGTGTTGACGGTGGAGTCGAAGGACATGTCAGGTGCGTTCTGCTTTGTGACTGGGGGTAGCCCATTGTCCGTCACCTCGCGGAGCCTTACAAGCTCGTCTTGCATGCCGAAAGACTGGGAGATTTTGTTAAAATCCCTGTCGCATTGGTCCGATCGGGTGAAGCTCCCGTGGATTGTGATGACGCCCCTTGGTCCTGGCATCTTGAGTAGTAGGTATGTGTAGTGTGGGACGGCCAGGAACCTTGCGAATGCTACACGCCCCAGGATGGCGTGGTAGTGCGACGGCCAGTCCACCACTTCGAATTATAGGCGCTCCTGCCGAAAGTTGTCCGGCTTCCCGAAGATGACGTCGAGCCCTATTTTGCCCAGGGGGAATATGCCCTTCCCTGGGACAATGTCGTGGAACGTTGTGTCTGATTGTTCCAGGCTGCATTGCGGGATCCGCATAGCCGCTAGAGTGCTTGCGAACATTAGTTTGATGCCGCTGCCGCCGTCCATGAAGACGCGACTCATCTCGAAGCCTCCGATCTGCGCCTCCAGCACCAGGGCGGCATGACCTGGGCGAGGGATCTGGCAAGGGTGATCCGCGCGAGTGAATGTGATGCAGGACTCTGATCCGCTGAGGTACTCAGGGATTGCAGGCGGAGTTGCCACGGCCAAGTTGATTTGTCGGGTGATTTTCTTCTGCACCCTGTTTGTGGGACGTCCCTTCTGGATCATATTTAGTGCTCCCTTTGGTGGGGGGGGTATGCGACCCCGGCGTTGTTTTGCGCTGGTGCGACTGGTTGGTTTGGGCCTCCGATAGGCGGCGGTGGAGGAGCTCCGTGTGCTATTTCACCTGGCGCAGGTGCGTTTCCGAACGCAGGAATTGGAGCTTGTTGCCTCATCTGCACCATGCCTTCGCTGAGTTTCTGGAACTCGCGGCAGTCCTTGAGCATGTGGCTGGCTTTCTTTTTGCCATCCTGTTTGTCGATGTAGAAGTGGATGGTGCATGGACCCGAAAGTTTGTCGAATGCTGAGGGTCCGTTGTCGCGGTCGTGGCGTTGCCACGACTGCGTTGGTCGTCCGTTGTCGCGGAAGTTTCCGCCGCGGTATCCTCCGCTGTTGTGGCTGTTGTCGTTACGGCGGTCGGCGTAGCCGGCCGCGACCATGTCGGGTCCATCGTGGTCCTCGTAGACGCGCGATCTCCTCTTGCTACGGCGTTCACGTCTTCGGCCGTAGTCGTCCTCTTCATCTGATTGCGGTCGCTGGATGCAATCTTCGCCGTCTGTCCAACTGTTGGCGATTTCCATGAGGTGGTCGAGTGTCTTGGGCTTTACACGCCCAAGCTCCTCCTTGAAGTCTTGGAGCTTGACGCCGTACCTGAAGGCGTCGATGGCCCTCTCTTCGGAGATGTGTGCTGCGGAGTTCTTGGTTGTAGACCAGCGTAGTATGTACGAGCGAATAGATTCACCCGTTCTCTGAGTGCAGGCTCGCAATTCTTCGATTGAGGCGGGCCGCTTACTAGTGCCTTTGAAATTTCGGATGAAGCTGTAAGCGAGCTCCTCCCAGCTTCGGATGGATCCTGATGATAGGCTGCTGAGCCAGACTCGCGCCGCGCCTGTCAGCTGCAGCTGAAGGCATTGCATGGCGGTTTCTTTGTTGCCTCCGTGAAGCTTGACGGATGAAAAATGGTCACTGAGCCAGGATTTTGGATCTTGCGTGCCGTTGAACTTCGGAGTATCCGAAGGAAGCTTGAAGTTGCGTGGCATCTGTGTTCGTCGAACAGATCTGCTAAAGCATCGGGCCCCGCAGAGTTCTCCTTCGTCTTCATCCATCTCGGATTCAGACGAGCATGCGCGTTTGGCGCATGCTTTGTCGATCTTGCGCTGTGTAAGCTTGTCTCTGGCGTCGTAGTCGCGTTTTTGGCAGTGTGAGATCTTCTTCCTTCGAGGAAGATCGTGCTCCTCTTTCTCTTCGGATGAGGGTGTGGGGCTCCGGTCGCGCCTGGTCGGAGCTTTCTTCTTCGGCTCCGCAGGAGCGTCTTCGTGCAGCGCAGCTCCGATTAGTCCTAGTCCGGTGAGTGCGGACCTATGCATGGCACTTTTCGGGTCCCCCTCCGGTGGTGGGTGAGCTGCGAGATACGTAGTGGCTGCCATGATCGCAGCTTTTGGCGTCTTCGGGATGATGTTGCCATCGGCATCCATATCCATGAACGATGTGTGGAGAGTTCGGGTCACGTCACGCCGCTCCTTGGGATCCATGTTTTCCACCCGTGAGCGGTGCTTGTTTTCCTGGTTTCCGTTTGTGCTAGACCCGGGTGCCATGGCGGAGAGCGCAGCTCGTCGCGCGCTGGACTCGGAGGCTGCTTGCTTGCGCTTGTCTAGCGTCTCCTGCATCTTGACTTGTTTCTTGTGTTCTTCGATGAGGAGGTAGTGGTATGCCATCAGTAGGTCACGTGAGGCGTCTGCAGGTAAGACGATGTCGCCTGCGACTGCACGGCGTGCCTGGACCCATCCTTCTTTGCTAAGTTGCATGATGTGGCCGTTGTTTTCCCTGTTGGGTGGGGGGACTGGCTTCTTCTGTTTTCGCCATTTTCGCCGTTTCGGTTGGGCGGCGGGTTAGGTGTTTCCTCGTCGGTTTGGATGACTGCAGCACATAGATAGCGCTTGCAGATTGGTCGGCTGCTGCCGCAGCTTTCGGATCCGGAACCATAGGTCCCTTCATCCGAAGGTGGATCACATAGATCGGAGTTACAGCTGCTGCTGTCGTAAAACTCATCTGTTGATGGCGACGTGCGTAGCACGGGGTGTGGAGCCCATGAGGCGGGCCTGATTGACGGCACGGGCACTCGCTCAGGGAGGCGGAGGGTGCCAGTTTGTCCCACCTGGAAGCAGAAACTCCCGAACAAAATCTTGAGTCCGTCGCCTACGGGCTCGAAATCCTTCATGGTGGCCGGCGAGTGGGCGGTGAAGTCGAAAGCGCCGAAGAGGAGGTGATTATCCGTCGCCGCGGAGTTGTAGATCGATCGGGTCGGAACCGTCACGACCGCACAATCAGCAGCCCCAATTCCCACAGACGGCGCCAATTGACGAGGTTTAATCTCGTCAATGCCCATTGTTATGGACTTGGGTTTTGGAGAAGATGGGGATGCTGGAGATCATGGCACGGTTAACAGACAAGCAACCAGGGGACACGAGATTTACCCAGGTTCAGGCCCCCGGAGGGAAAACCCTACTCCTGCTTGTCTACTCTTGATTACGGCGGAACCGAAGGTTACAGGGTGCGCAGATTCGATCTGGCGTGGATGCGTGAGAGTATGAGTCGAGTTACCCTAGGACGTGCCCTCCTGGCCTTTATATAGACTTAGACAGGTCCCGGGCATAGTCCTAGTCGGTTACAAGTTCTAGGGTTTTACCCCTTTGAATTTCCTATCTACGCTAGTCTTGCTCTCCAAGGATCCGAAGGCGTCATGGGCCTTGGCCACCCGAAAATCTTCGTGGGCCAGCGTATATCTGCTGTGGGCCTTCCTTGGGCTGGACCAGGTATGCTGAAGTTACGTACCCGCAGGGTATAACCATGTCAGTAGCTACCAACTAAAACAAGTCATGCCACGTTGCTAATTCTAACATACAAATCCTAGCCATAAACTACCAATCTAATAACTAGAAGCAACAACATCAAGCCAAGATATAGCTAGGGTTAGGGTTCTACATTCTTTACCAAAATAGAACCAAATTTCACAAATCTATTTGGACAAAACCAAGGGGTTAGGGGGAGATTACCTCTTGAAGCAAGGGGAAGTCCAAATCCACGGAGAAAAGCAACCGATTCGAAGGGATTCGAGTAGGGGAAGATCTTGGGGCGAGAGAGAGAGAGAGAGAGAGAGAGAGAGGAGCTAGGAGAAACGAAGAGGTATGGCGCTGGGAGGGCGACCGAGCCTTTTCTAGGGTTACGGACCATGGAGCTTTCCGTAAAAGTGACGTGCATAGTAGCATGGCGCCCCCGCAGAAAGCGCCAAACATTAAAACGGGCCCGCGTGTGCCACGACTGCCGCCACGTCGGACGGGGCCATGGCGTTTTCTGAGGGAGCGTCATGGGTGCATGGCGCTTTTGCAGAGGGCGCCGTGCTACTGACCATGGCGCCTTCTAGTAAAGCGCCATGAAAACAGGTCAGATTGGGATATCTTCGAAAAAGTAGGTCAATTTGTGAATTCAATCGTTAATTAGGTCAAAACAGTGATTTTTGCCCCAGCAGCCGTGTCCCCAAAACGACGTGACGACGTGGTGTATGGTGGGCCAGACTTGTCAGTGATACAAGTGGACGGTCAACGTTATTTATGTCCTTGCCAACCTCCATGTGACCGCTTAATCGCGGCTTTAGTTCCTAAGGCAGGTGTGGGGAGATGTCTAAAATGCGTGTCACCGCCCCCACCGATGTTAAATAGACGCGTCTGCACTGTCTGTTGTAGTATTCTTCCATGTCCGACCATCTAGAAACCCTAACGCGGTCCCTCAAACCAGAGTCATCATGTCCAACTGTCACACCGTAGGAGTAGCCGAGAACAGATTTGGGCCGCACAACCTCACCATGGAGGAGGCGTGGGCTCTGTACCACACGGGGTAGCCGTCCCGCAGGATTGACACCTCCCTAACACATGGTAGATGGCCGCGAACGGCATCGGCATTCCGCTGATGCCCAAACTTGGTTGGGAATGGCCATGCTCCTACCGTGGCACCACGCGCCGGTGCCCCCAATCGCTCGATCCGACGTTGATTCTGGGCACCGTTTGGGGACACTGTTTGATATGCTCTAATGAAGGTGGAGAGGGCAGGCGGATTAGGTGTGAGATGCCCCCTGCACAAAATAACCTTTGGACGCCCTTGATACCGACCCTTTGGACGCCACTACACAAAAGAATAAAAGTCAAAGGACCATAAGATACACAATCAAGGAGGACAAGGTGCTTTGTGAGGCTTGGATTAGATTGGACATCCAATTTGTTTCAAATAAAAAGGAAGGACACATTTATGGAGGTTTGGCCAGTTCTTTCATTAGCATAGGAAGTTCAAGCCCTACTTGTCGGCACTCGTTTTGGGCTTGTAGCTGACCAAGAAAAATGGTGAGACACTCGAAAAAGTGAACTCGGAGGGTTATTAATCATCATCAAAGAGACAGCATGCCCACTGTATCTAGTCAAGCCATTATTAGGCTTTATAGCCGATTATGCTAGCGTTTAGAGAAGACTCGCAGACTGATCTATGGAGGCTTCCACTATGACTCCTTTAAGATGACCTTAAATGAAAAAGTGTCCAACGTGAAAGTCATGCGCCTCATCGAAACAAGCAACTTTACTGTTTGAGTGATCGCGATCCAAATTAGTATGCGAATTTGAGAGCCAAAATACTGCCACATGCCGAATTACCACATGATATGGTTGCTGGACCTGAGACAATGTATGGCCAGGGTGAGAGCAAAACGCAAAGGTGATCTGTGATCTAGAAACTGCTAAATTTATCTATCTACTTACGACCTAAATTAATTAGTTAAGATCAACATGGATGAAAAGGTGTAAAACATAATAAAACTTCATTTTTTCGATACGAACAACTTTGCTTTTGGAGCCACCTTCAGCTAAGCAAATATACTACCTCCAGATTCAAAATGCGGACGACTAAAGTTAAATTCGTTTGCCAAAATCCAAGTTTGATAAAAAAACAAAGTAAAAGAGCTATGAATATCAACTCTTATGAAAATGTTTGTAGCATCAGTGCTCTTCCTTTTTTTGAGACAAACAACTTTGCTTTATACAAGATTTTGATCAAAGGCCGTTTACTGCCTCAAAATTGGTCAGAAAGGTACATGCAAGTTTTTAACCGAATGGTTACGCAAATTTTGCGTTTGCATGTCCGAAGTAGACCCTAATTAGGGTTTTGGACATGAATCCAACATTTTTTCTTATACGAAAAGTCCAAACGCTTCTTATATACGTGAGGGGTGAAAGCCAAATGAACCATCATCACTTTAACAAACACATCTACTATTTTTTCGTGTTCATCTAATGTTTATCCCTCTCTCTTAATTTTTTCTTGATCCTCATCGTTCTTCAAGATTGGAGGCTACAAATCCACGGGGTCCTAGGGGTTCTCAGGCCGACCTAGGGCATCCCATGGCCCTTGCGCTGCCCTGATGGGGTCCCTCCCGGGTGAGCAGGGTTTCGGGTCTACAAAAGCACCCGCTAGACTGTCTTGCGCACCGCACTTCCGGCAGGCTTCCTCAACATGTGCTTCCGCGTATCGCACATAGCCTCGAGGGTGCATGTTGATGTGTTCGTATGCGAACACTACTTCATCCATAGTGATCAAAATGACACCTCTCTTCAAAATAGATGGTCATTCATCCAAACGGAGTGTTGCAAATTTTGTGATGCATATGAGCCTGCGCTAGCAAGGCCCATGAGCAGCGTCAGCGTTGCATACATGGTAAAACTTCCTCCATTTTACATATTTCAATGCACCTTGCATATAAAATTATATCCAATGAATTCCCATCCAAATGTGTAGGTGCTCCAAGGTTTGGACTACTTCAAGGTGAAATTTGACAATAAGCGTTCACCTTAACCTCAAGAAGTGTCCCAAGAGGGAATTGAGCTTTTCCCTATACTAGAAGGGTCGATAAAGCTCGAAGAAGCGTGTCAATGAATCATTGGTTGTTGATCTTCAAGAGGATGGACTAAGTACCGGTGACACAAGCAATGGTGGACGTGTCATTCGGCTAAGGGGCCACAAGGACACCAAGCCAAGGAAGTCGAGGCCAAAGTGATGGCCAAGAAGAACCAGATCATGATAATATCCTTGAGCATCATGGACTCTCCTCAAACGACTTTGTTTGAGAAGAAGAAAACATAAATACGAGAACGCCATGCATGATCTATTTTCCCTATCTTATTTTGTGTATTACGTATGAACCTTGTGTTATTTTGCACTTTGGTTTGCTAGTTCAGCATATAAACCCATTATTTCATATTTTGTGGTGCTATATTTGGTAGGAAATCTAATTTTTTATTCTATTTGCATCCATATATATCAAATTGGGTGAAATCTAGGCCAAACTGGCTAGGGAAGATCATATGGGTGATATCTTCGATCCGATTACAGACGCAGTATAGTAGCTTTTTTCCTAAAAGACCTAGTTTTATTAAAACTTTGGAAACACTTGTTGATGGTTAATTAACGTATACAAGACTTGCTAGTTTGTTTAATCTTATGTTTATCATACCTTTTCAGTTTACTTTGTATCTAGAGTTGTGTCGATGGATGGAGATATGCTAGGTTAAAGATTCACTTGTAGCGATGCATACATATTGGATAAAGATAGTGTTAAGGATATTCATGTGTAAATAATTTAATATAGATAGGATTGGTAGGCACGACATCTATATTTACTATAGCCTCTGCGAGCCACAGACATAGCAAAAGTCTCTTAGTCCAACCGTCAATACCACGAAGCACCGGTCTATGAACAACTATATTCAGTAAATACATACCAAACATTTAGATCTATTATGTTGTTGTTGTTGTTGTTGTTGTTGTTGTTGTTGTTGTTGTTGTTGTTGTTGTTGTTGTTGTTGTTGTTGTTGTTTCTAAATAGATCACTAAACAAATAATGCATTCCCTTTCCTGCCACCACGGGGTTTCACGTGTAGACGCTGTTCACCACTCATCTCACCTCAAGTCTTGATCCAATCCGCGGGATCTTGGGTACCTCGTAAGTCCTCGGATCGAGATATGAGACAAAGATACAATAAAAGTTGTGCATGTCGACATCAAGTTTTTTTTTGTCACGGAAGCAGGTCAGTGCCATGCCATATGACACTGGAGATAGGTCATGAAAAAACTTGGCGCCGAACCCAATGGTTAGATTCCAAAATAGTTTTGCTTAGACATCACACTGTTAAATAGTCAAATTTGTAAAAAAAAAAATGTCATGTGGCGTTGATTGATTTGGCATAACTTTTACACACATGTATTTTCAAGTTGGTTGTGTACATCTTGGGTAACTAGACTCAACTCTTTAGTTGTTCTAGATTCCGGGTGTACCTGACATTAATATTTTGGATATTGCCCTACTCTTTTTTGACAATATTTTGCCCTACATATTAATACATACATTGCACTTTATGGAAAAGGATTTTGGAGAACAAAAGAAAGAGTTGTGCTAGCGCGTGGACCTGAGCACGCGCGCGACGCACTGCCTGGCCACAGGATAAAGATCCTAGGGAGGGAGAAAAACCCGGAAAAAAATCCAAAAGAATGAAATTTGCCAGGGATAATAAAATAAAAAGTACACTGGCAACTTATGTTTGTGTATGCTCCGAGGAACTAGGAAAAGCACTGCCTGGCCACAGGATGAAGACCCAAGGGAGGGAGAAAAGCCCAGAAAAAAGTCTAAAAAATCAAAATTGCCAGGGATAAAATAAAAAATACACTGAAACTTATGTTTATGTGTGCTTCGAAAAACCAGGAAAAGCACATCTGATTTTGGGAAAAGAAAACGAAAAAAGAGCAAGAGGAAGAAGTCATCGCGGCATGAAAATAGCGAGAGCAGGCGAGGGCGACAGCGTGTAAATCATGGCCCACACGGGCCCCGGAGTCTGACGCTGACAGGGCTGGAAAAGGCCGAGCCCGGAGAGTCCAGATGGAATCCTCGACGTCCGCGCCCGCAACACGCGGAACACAACCTCCCCAGCGGCCAAAGTGGCAGCGCCGTCTCCGCCACAACCCGGAGGAGACACCTCCCTCCTCCTCCTCTAGTCCTCTCCCTTCCTTCTCCAATCCAATCTGCCTTCTTCTTCCTCCTCCGCCACGCTGCGTGCCACTGCTATATATATATATACCCCCAGGCCACAACCCACATCTCTGGTCTCTCTGTCCCGGGGCTGAGTGGCGTGGTACACATGTGTGAGTAATCCACCCATCCATCTCTGCGCATCCTGATTGATTTGTTGATTGATTCTTAGGAAGCTGATTACTTGGTGTCCTGCAGAAACGTGCTGCTGGGCTGCAGTTCGTGCAAGTTTGCTGATGTTCATCTAATCCACCGGTGAGAATTCAGAATTTGTCTGCGGAGAAGGAAAAAAAAGAAACAGAGGTCGCTTGGCCATTGGTGACGGTGAGTTCCTTCTCTGACTCTGGGCTTTTTCCTGTGTTATATGCTTTGTGGATTTGAAACCCCGATTCGTCTACCGATTGCCCTGCACTGCGCGGTCGTGTGGTTACAGAATTTGGCATTGCAATAATGCTTCATTATCTTGCTAGCTCTCTTGTGCCTCTGCTGCTCCGTGTTTAGATCTCATTGCGCACTCTCCGGCCGCCTCATTCAATATGTGAGTTCGTTAGGAAATCTACAGAGAAATATCTGGTGAGGGTAGATCGTTCCAATGGCTAGGCGCATGTTTGTCTCTAGGCACATGTTGCTTCTTCAATTATCGTTCGTCCTTTTGGTTGGTACTGGGTACTTTCTGGACTCATACCAGGATCCGGTCTTCTTTCTGTGAAGCAAGGAACAGGGGTGGATAACTAGCCAACTAGTAGTAACTCATCCTGCTCCACAGGGTATACTTCAACCACTACTACTAACAAACATGTGATAGGTCAGCAAGACAACATTTTTTTTTTACATTTTCACCTCAAGAGCAACCACTGCAAGACAAATGCAGAAGTGAAGGGACTAGTTCTCATTCAGTTTTTACCAAAGCAAAGTGAAAGAGAAGTTGTTGAAGTACTACTATGGGGGCACATGATTGAGTCCGTATACAAATAAATGTTCTCCTCTGACAAAAAGGAGGCGTCACTCTGTTGCCACGTCAACATCCAGGTTCTAGGTTGTGTTGCTACCTGGCTCGGATATTCATCCGGCAACCAATCGGTTGCTGCCGATGTTGAGCCATCTGCATATTCTAGCTGCTTCCACGAGGTTAATGTTATCTCTGATTGATCCGACCCTACTAGGTTTTGTCCAATTGTCTTCTGTTAATAGCTTAATGTAGCTGCAATCAACGATAAGTCGTGCGACAGATATTTAGCACGTTTGTAGCTGAATATGGCAGCAGACTATTATAAATTACCTTCCAGCGACTTGTGCAGACTTTTTCGTTTAGCTCTTTGTTCTCTTTGAGATCCACTGCTAGAAGCCACTCATTTGATAACGGGCATCCTCAGGGCGTGGGTCTGGTTGACGGCTTGACGCTGAATCGTGTGAACACGTACTGAATGATTGGCCAAATCTTACTATTCTTTTTTGTAGGTGGCGCTATTGTAACATCAGTGTCTTTCCCTCTTTCCTACGTTAGACCGCAAAAGCCAACATCCTTTTGTTACACAAAATAATTTCCTGTTCCTGCAGTTTTGTAATACGGAATAGCATTGTGGCAATGCGCTCTAATTAATACTACTTCAGCTGTATTTTCTTAGATGTCATCTAATCATTTTTCTTCTCAGTTGTATATTCAGATACTGAAATAGCAAGATGGTTAACTTTGGAAAGAAGTTGGCGGCAGATCAAGTAGAAGAATGGAAAGGGTATGGCTCTTCTTGGAGTGTTTCTGGAAAGTTTTTTCTTTAATCTTTTTTTGGGTCAGAAGATTTTGTTTTTCTTATATTATTATTAAATTCCATAGTTCTTACTCCCATGTAATACATATGGTTTATGTCCGTCCTACATCATTTGCCTAAATCTTGTAAATGAAATGAAAAACGAGAAGCCATCTAACTGTTGTAATTCTATGATGATGAACTCTGTACACATTTCACAATGCTAATACGTTACCGAGATCTTACAAGTTTTTTGCTCATTCTATTCTAGGTACTACATTAATTACAAATTGATGAAGAAAATGTTAAAGCAATACGTTCAGCAGACCCAAATTGGTGGCAAAGATTGTGAGCAAATACTTAAAGAGTTCTCAAGAATTCTTGATGATCAGGTATACAGAGAGTGATTTCACTTGAAATGCTCATATATTGATCTTCTTGATCTACTTATCCGTTCAGTCTCTCATCCCTCGCATCACGAACTTGGTCTCTTCAATGAGGTAGATCGTTTTGATTAGCTAAAATTCGCATGTGTTCCTCCAAATCAGATTGAAAGGATTGTGCTCTTTATGCTACAACAACAAGGCCACCTTGCTAGCAGGATTGAGGACTTGGGAGCACAGCGGGCTGCTATTTCACGACAGGTTGACACGTCAAGAGTTTTTGAACTCCGTGAGGCTTACAGAGAGGTTGGAAGAGATCTTGTAATGCTTCTCCGCTTTGTTGACATGAATGCTACCGGTCTGAGGAAGATACTGAAGAAGTTTGATAAGCGATTTGGCTACAAGTTCACTGATTATTATGTCACCACTCGTGCAAACCATCCTTATTCTCAGCTTCAGCAAGTCTTTAAGCAAGTGGTAATTTGCTGGCATTTTACATTGGCAACTGCTTTTGTTATTTTTTCCCCCTACAGCTAATCAGAACCTCTGATACTTATCATGCACCTCTACCAATACAGGGAATTGTAGCTGTTGCAGGTGCGTTATCACGTAACCTTGCATATCTGGAGGATGAGCATCGTGGAAGCTTTTTATCAATCTATGATAATCCATCAGTTGTACTGAAGGTAATATGTTTCCACGGTTCCACTCACTTTCAGTTCAGTATTTTTTTCTGTCCCCCGATTGGATGGCCTATTTGCTGTATGGTTTAAGAGTGTGATCTGACTTATTTCTCTAATATTCAGGACCCTATCATAGACCAAGTAAATAACGCAGTACAGAAACTCACACATGCAACGAACTTTATGCAATACTTGGGGCAACACGCACTTATCGTCCAAGATGATTCCCAAAGTGGATCGGAGGATACTGTCAAAGATGAGAGCTACCATTTCATGTCTCTGATGCTTAACCTAGTGAACACATTTCTTTACATGGTGAATACATATATCATTGTGCCCACTGCAGACGACTACTCAGTGAGCCTTGGAGCTGCCCCGACAGTTTGTGGCATAATTATTGGATCGATGGCAGTTGCGCAAGTGTTTTCCTCGGTTTATTTCAGTGCATGGTCGAACAAATCATACTTCAGGCCTCTAGTGTTTAGTAGCATTATGCTGTTCTCTGGGAATCTGCTGTATGCATTGGCATATGACCTGAATTCGCTGACAGTTCTCCTGATTGGCCGAATACTATGCGGGTACGTACGCATACCTTTTCTCCCTTCGATAAGCTTACCTTTTTACTGTGTTTTTTGCAATGGCATGTAATTCCAACGTGTCTTGAAATTTTCTGAAGTTACTTCTTTGGGCATACTGACAACAGGTTGGGTTCTGCAAGAGCTGTGAACCGTCGGTATATCAGCGACTGTGTACCTCTGAAGACCAGGCTACAAGCTTCTGCAGGATTTGTCAGTGCTAGTGCTCTTGGAATGGCATGTGGCCCTGGTCTTGCTGGTTTTCTCCAGACAAAATTTACGATATACTCGCTCACATTTAACCAGAGCACATTGCCAGGATGGCTCATGTCCATCTCTTGGCTTCTTTACTTGGTGTGGCTATGGTTTTCATTCAAAGAGCCAGAACACTTTGCTAAGGCTGCAGCTAGTGCACCACCTTCTGAATCTAGTAAGTTTCAACTAGTAGACCACAGTAGTTGCACCTGCATTCCTTTCCTGTCTGTCTTTCCTATTCATGTTTTTTTTCCAATCGTGTGTTTCAAACGGAGACTAAACTAGTTAAGTACATTAGAGTTTATTCTTGCCTAATAAGGGTGTTGTACTATGCTACTGACATTATTTTAGCATCGTCAGGAGTTATTCTTATATGAAGTTAACTTCTTTTAAAAGCAGGTCAACAAGAAAGTGCTAATTTGGAGGAAGGTCTAGCACAACCTTTGCTTATAGGTTCAGAAGACAGATTGGATGAGAATTCGGAGGATAACGATGATACTGCAAGCTCCAAAAAATCCCATGAACCAGCAACATCATTTGTTTCAGCTTATAAATTGCTGACACCGTCTGTGAAGGTTCGTTTTTTCCGGTCATCAACTACTTTGTTTTTCCTGAACCAAAGCATACCAACATAAAGCACACTACCTCAATTTTTTTTATACAAATAAGGTAGGAATTCCATTACCTGAGAGATGGAGCCTTGATGTTAATAATTAAATAATCAGAAAATAAATTTAATACAGTTACTAGAAAGGATACTTGCATCCACACATAAACAGACACCACACTTACACACCAAGTCAAATAAACTTGAGGAGCCCAGAGAAAATCTTAGAGGTGTTGAACCCTCTTCTCTTTGGACCATTGCATGTTAATGTCCAGGTTTAGTTTATGCATTAAAACTACCGTTGTTTCTACTTTCCTTTAATAATATCACATGGGCGCTCATTTCTCAGGTCCAACTATTGATATACTTTATGCTCAAGTATGCGATGGAAATTTTGCTCTCCGAATCAAGTGTCATCACCACATACTATTTTAACTGGGATACAAGTGCAGTGGCTATCTTTTTAGCAATTCTTGGGTTGACAGTTCTTCCAGTCAACGCCGTCGTTGGGAGCTACGTTACCAATTGGTTTGAGGACAGGTAACTTCCATCTTCTGGAACCCTGAATAACGAAACCATTCCTTTCTAAAGCAGTTAACTTCAACCCTGTCCTGGTTTTAAATAGTGATTTTATGTTTTGGTGTTTAAAAAACGAAATATCTTCATAGATGTACGGAATGCTGGAAATTTATAGCTTGACTCTTTTTATAAAAATATATGTATTGTGTGATGTGGAAAAACAACAGGAGACTCAGTATTATAATTGCCATACTGCTTAACTTTTCCTACAAATAGACTTAATTTTTCCTACAAGTATTATAATTGCCATGATGCTTTTCTCACATGTCAGAAATTCAGTATCTAATAAAATCACAATTCCATTGAGAGAAAATTAAGTGAAGCTATTCCTTTTCCTCTTCATGTACTCCCATAATTGCAATTAGTCCAAAGATTTTGATGAGAAATAAAATTTTCTCCACAGGCAAATTCTGTTGGCTTCTGAAATCATGGTTCTGATTGGCATAATCATGAGCTTCCGTTACACATCTCACTACTCGATTCCACAATACGTCTCTTCGGCTCTCATCACGTTCGTGTTCGCAGAGGTGCTCGAAGGTATGTGAACTCTTTAACCAGATCATTCAGCTCAACCAACATTATATCTGAAAAAAAAAACCACAAACCAACCTCTCAACAATGCAGGAGTAAACCTATCCCTGCTGTCACGAGTGATGTCGTCGAGGCTCTCGCGAGGGACCTACAACGGCGGCCTCCTCTCGACGGAGGCGGGGACGCTGGCCCGCGTGGTTGCCGACGCGACCATCACCGGGGCGGGGTACCTGGGCACGGACATGCTCCTCAACGTCACCCTGCTCCCGCCCCTGGTGATCTCCATCGTCTCCATCGTCGCGACGTTCTGCACGTACAACACCCTCTTTTGAGGAGGCGGATCAGCAGCCTTTGCCTGCACGATGTACAGACAGTTAAAATGGTTCCTGCCGCCCACATTGGGCTGTATTTGGTTTTGCAGTAGCGGCAGAATTGGTTTTCTTGGTTCAATAATCGGTGTAAAAATGTTGATCCGTCCCGCTCCCACCCACGTCAATGTGTGGCAGATGTAAATTTGTTTAAAGTTTGTGTATCCCTGAACTCACAGAAAGAAACGAAAAAAAAGAGAGAGATTTGTATCACTGAACTGAACTTGCGTATTCCGATGCATTGCAGACAGCTTTGTTTTTTTTGTTGGAAATGCAACACACGGTTATGGTTCCTGGCGTGCACTGACAGGTCAAGTCGAAGTAGTCATGTCAGTCCACATGAGCTGGACAATGTTGTACACTGGCATTGTACAGTATTTGTCCACTGACATGGAGTACTGAAGAAGCATTGCTGAGTCATTAATTCTGGAGCTCCCAACCAACGGCTGGCTCGGGCGAGAGGCGTATAACTCCGAGGTGCCAAATGCGGGTGGCTCGATCGTGTTAAATAAACCCGACTGAACCGGGCCGTTTGGAGAAAGGCAAGATGGACGTGCGTCAACCTTTTAGCTGGGCCGTGCCTGATCGGACGCCCGATGACCCGCTCGGCGCTCGGTGGTAGTGGTAGGTCGCCAGGTTTGACACGGCCGCTCCGCACGGTCACGGAGATGAGCTTCGCTCAGAATGGCCGGTCCCAAGAGTGAGCTCAGTGGTTGTTTTGGTGGTTAAGTCCTTTTTCCTACCGCTTCTTTACCACGCCTGTGGCATGGTGTGTGGTGGTCGCATGTGTACAACAAGAGCGTGCGTGCCTGGTCGTCGGGCGATTTTACCGGAGCAATAGCGCCGGTGCTCTGCTCTGCCTGTTTCGCCATATAAAACCGCATGCTATCAACGAAGCTCCAACAATCCCAGCTAGTCCAACGTCGTCACCACTTACATCTGCACGTACGTCGTACTCCCAATGGCTACCGGCGGCCGGCCCTTCGCACGAGCGCTGGCCATCATCTGCGCCGGCGTCGCCACGCTCCTGTGCTGCTCGCCACAAGGTGACTATTGCTAATCCTCGCGCTCGCTGCTGCCATAGATTATGAGTGCATTATGTTTCGTTATGTTTACTCATCATCATGCTGCTTGAAATGAACGATGAAACAGCGGGAGGCGTGAACTACACGTTCGCGAGGGACGCGACGGGGGCGCCGGCGGTGTCCTACTACGACTACATCATCGTGGGCGGCGGCACGGCGGGGTGCCCGCTGGCGGCCACCCTCTCGCAGCGCTCCCGCGTGCTCCTGCTGGAGCGGGGAGGCTCGCCGTACGACGACCAGCGCGTGGAGAACATGACCCACTTCATGTCCACGCTGGCCGACACGTCCGCGGGGTCCCCCGCGCAGCGGTTCGTCTCCGAGGACGGCGTCATCAACTCGCGCCCCAGGGTGCTGGGCGGCGGCAGCTGCATCAACGCCGGCTTCTACACGCGCGCCAGCGACGAGTACGTACTGGACGTCGGCTGGGACCTCGCGGCCACCAGGGAGGCGTACCGGTGGGTGGAGGACGTCGTGGCGTTCCACCCGGAGCTGGGGCCATGGCAGGCCGCGCTGCAGAGGGGCCTCTTGGAGGCCGGCGTCGCACCCGACAACGGATTCACCTTCGACCACATCGACGGGACCAAGATCGGCGGCTCCATATTTGACGACGAGGGCCAGCGCCACACCGCCGCCGACCTGCTGCGGTACGCGCGACCGGACGGCGTCGACGTGCTGCTCCGGGCCAGAGTCGCCAAGATCCTCTTCAACGTCGGAGGTACTCCATTAAACAATGCACTAGCATATGTATTTCTTCCATGTATTATGTAATAAACATTTCGTGATGACCCGCGCCTTTTCTTTCTTCTGCCGTGTCAGGGGGCCGCCGGCCGGTGGCGCACGGGGTGGTGTTCCACGACTCGGAGGGGCAGATGCACAAGGCGTACCTCAACGCCGGGCGCCGCAACGAGATCATCCTCTCCGCCGGCGCCATGGGAAGCCCGCAGCTGCTCATGCTCAGCGGCGTCGGCCCCGCGGATCACCTGCGCTCCTTCAACATCACCCTCGTCCTCAACCAGCCCGCGGTCGGCCAGGGCATGGCCGACAACCCCATGAACGCCATCTTCGTGCCCTCGCCTTCCCAGGTCGAGGTTTCGCTCATCCAGGTCGTCGGCATCACCCAGCTCGGGAGCTACATCGAGGGCGCAAGCGGCTCCAACTGGGCCAACCCGCGCCACCGGGCCTCCAGCTCCGGCTCCGGCTCCGGCGCCGGTCAACACCGGCCGCCCCGCAACTTCGGCATGTTCTCTCCACAGGTACGTACATTGCAAGTGACAGACAGTGTAACAGCTTGAGCCAAATGAACAGGTGGCTTGTTCCTGCAGATAGGGCAGCTGGCGACGGTGCCCCCGAAGCAGCGGACGCCGGAGGCGATCGCGCGCGCGGCGGACGCGATGAGCCGGCTGGACGACGCGGCCTTCCGCGGCGGCTTCATCCTGGAGAAGGTGATGGGCCCGGCGTCCACGGGCCACCTCGAGCTGCGGAACCTCAACCCGGACGACAACCCGGCGGTGACCTTCAACTACTTCTCGCACCCGGAGGACCTCCGGCGCTGCGTGGACGGGCTGACGCTCATCGAGCGCGTCATCAGGTCCAAGTCCTTTCAGAGATTCACGTACCCCGACTTCTCTATCGAGGTGCTGCTCAACATGACGGCGGAGTTCCCCGTCAACATGCTGCCCCGCCACGACAACGACTCCAGGTCCCTGGAGCAGTTCTGCAAGGACACCGTCATGACCATCTGGCACTACCACGGCGGCTGCCAGGTCGGCAGGGTCGTCGACGCCGAGTACCGGGTGCTCGGCGTCGACGCGCTGCGCGTCATCGACGGCTCCACGCTCAACGCGTCGCCGGGAACCAACCCGCAGGCCACCGTCATGATGCTCGGCAGGTAGTCCTTTGCTTTTGATCTTTTGATTGACATCTTTCTACGGATTATCATTTGGTAATCCCTAAATGTTCAGCGCTTTTTAGCTGGGTCCTAGCGGTACTGATTCTGTCCCCATATGGTTGCCGTTTTAGGTCGGATCTTATCAATCTTTTCTGTCTTAAAAAGATAATGATTATGTCTGATTGCGTGTAATTTTGACAGGTATATGGGGGTCAAAATCCAAAACGAGAGATTGCACGCTAGAAGATTGAAGAAGCGAAAAGTGTAATTAGTTCAGTCAAAGTTACTAGGCAGGCACACATGTTAAGTTAGTATGCAGTCTGCGATTCTTGTTTCATTCTCGGTAGTCTGGAGCTGGTACTAGCCATGAACTATGTTCGCATGTTGTAAGTGTGCGTTGACCGTGTTCGTATGTAGCAAGATGAAATCTGTACTGTCTGAAAAACAAAATTGAAAAAAATGTATTTAACAGCAAATTCTTACTATTAAGAACCACATGTGGACTACAGGTTTGACAGTCAAATAAGGGTAATAAACCTACCGTACTTGCCCATCTCCTCAGAGACCAAAGAACAACAGTTACTGGAAAATTTCGCGGCGCAAGGTGTCAGCTCCAATTGCCAAAGAAGGGTCTGGAAAACGAAAGAAGAATCCCACAGCTAGTGGGGACTGGACTTTTTAGAGGGCACAACCCCGAACGCAAAAGGGAAAGGGAGATGTTGGATGCCAAGAGGATATCCATGGTTTAAAACCCTTTTGAAAATGAAATTGGGCAAGTATATGCCTCCTGGTCCTGGCTCTCCCTCCCTAGCTGGATTTTATGTTCCCTATAAATCCCGTGATGCGGCAGAGGGATGGAGAGCAGCAAAGGTCAGGGACTCATGGTAAGGAAGACGAAGAAGGAAGCAAGGGACTTCTCTAGACGATCAAGAGTGAGAGAAATCTGAGCAGTCCAGTTTCAGGGCTCCTCTCTATTGGCAGGGAGCAATTGAGGCCTTGTAGCTCCATTCAGCACTCTGCCAAAGGAGAGTTGCCCTGTAACTGGACCTAGCTTAAGCAGGTTCAGAGATTGTGAGGATTCGTTTTGGCAGCTGCGTGCAGGCTTTCAGCTACACTGGGTGAGTCGTCTCTTTCTTTCAGCATTCAGCCACTCCGTATTTGCAGTTTGTGTTTTCCTGAATGTAGAAAGAGTTTATGTACACGGAAGAACATAGGAGTCTCACATGATTCGTTCCAGTTCTGAACCTACTGATTGTTGGATTAGCCATGATCATCTCTTAACAATCAACAATGCAAATAAAGCACACAACAGAGACAGATTGACCACGATTCACTGATTCTAAAGCCCAGTCTGCCCAACTAAACCATATTCGGACCGTGCAATGCCGAGCCAGTGGTCACCTCGATCTGGTGCTGCTAATTGAATCGTATGTATGCGTGACTTGAAGGTCCAACGACGTGTGATGATGAGAGCCGTATGAAAAAAAAAGGGTACTCCACGCCTAAACTTTGGCATAATTTAGATCACCGAATTCTCAAAACCAGACTAGCTGTCACATCGAAGGTGGTTTTGTCGGGACAGCTGGTAATTAGGCGCTGACCAAAGCTTTGATCAGGACGCTGATGTGGCAACATGTTGATAAGCTTTTCCATTGTGTCTCCTTCACTTGCAGAAACCCTAGGTCTGCATGTTAGAGATAAGATCTTGCGTAGACCGAATATGGTGAGGTATAAACCAATTCGGTATTCTAGACCAGAAACACTGTGGTTTTTTTTAATCATGTTTATCCGCGGGATCCTACTGATGTTGTGTATCAAGTTTCTCGTTGGATTGACTTTTGGGCTGGAATGCAGAAAACAAACGAGCAGCAGGAGCATCGCAGAGGGGCACACATGCTGGTAAAGGTGGTGTCGGAAGTTTTCAGTACAAGGACTGGATGAGCGCCTATGATTGGGAGAATTGATGCTTGAAGGAAGGAAATGGAAAAGATGGAAGTTTTTGCTGATGAATGAGCTAGCTCTGTTTGAAGTTTGGTTTTGCTTTAGTAGGTTTCTGCTGGTTGTAATGTTCAGAGGTATGTGATGGTAGTTTTATATATCTTACCCTCCAGGGTGTGGGTTACGTAGAGTAGTCGTTTTCTGAAGAGAAAGAGGAATGGTGGGTGTGTGAGAAGATGGTTGTAATAAGCTCTGGGATGTTTGGGGCTTCTGGTGTCATTTTGAAATGAAATCGGGGGCGAGAAAGCCCTTCAATTCAAAAAGACTCAACCTATGGTAGAGACACCCCAATATATAAACACACGTGGCTCGATGTATTTCATCGAGTAAAAACGCTTCTCACATGATATCATTAAGGGTGTACAAAAAGTAAAACCGGTTAAACCAGCCAAACCGGCTAGTTGCACTCTAGTTCATTTTTGTTCACAAATAAAATCTAAACCCAAAAGTTAGTACAAAGATTTAAACTAGCCCAAACCGGTTTTGCACAGGCTTAGGTATCATGACCGGGTCTCTTCCAATACATCTAAAACCCTAGATCGGTTCTTTCCACCCTCCTCCCATGGATTCTTCTTCGTCGCGGGCACAACCTGGGTAACCCGCCCTTGGAGAAGCTAATGTGTGAGAACTACACCCTCTGGAAGGCCACTGTCTTCCCAAAAATTCGCGGTGCGTGCATGATGGGGCTCCTAGACGGCGTGCATGGAGACCGCATCGTCAAAACCGGTGGTGCTGGCGGTGAAGGCACTCGAGACTCCGAACCCGGCATATGACCTCTGGGTCGCCACAGATCAGCATGTTCTCAGTTACATCATCAACACACTCATGTCAAGTATTCTATTGCATGTCCATGACAAAGAGCACGCCGCCAAAATCTAGACAACACACGCTGACATGTTCGCCTCGCAATCTCAATGTGCATCACGAATCTGCGCATCGCTCTTGGCATCACCAAGAAGCACGAGCTGACTACCGACGCCTTCTTCAACAAGATGAAGGGCTACGCTGATACTCGCTGCTGCCGGCGAACACATCACTGATGCCCAGATGGTGTCCTACATCGTCGCTAGCCTCGTAAATTGATACCACTTCGTACTTGCCGCCATCAATGTGCTTCCCAAATCCCTCAAGGTAACTATAACTGATATGTATAAACATGTCGTTTAATATGATCAGTGTTGGCAACACCGACAGGTTCATATCATCCGCCAACGCCGCACATTGAGGGCAACCATACTACGGCAACCTTCTTTGCGCAGTCATGGCGAACGTGGCTAGGGAGACTGCACCAACACCAAAGGCGGTCATACCGCACCTTCTGGAGGTTGTGGTCGTCGCTGCGGCCGCTCATAGACCACTCCTTGGGTGGACATGTCGTGCCAAATCTGCAACAAGGAGGGGCATGCTGCACGTGCTTGCTGGTATCACTTCGACGATGACGATGACGAGTACGACGACAAGTAGGCTCATGTGGCCTCATACAGTGTTGATACCAACTGGTATCCCAACACTGGCGCGACGCATCACATCACAGGGGAGATCAACAAGATGGCAGTTCGTGAACTATACCGTTGGAAGGACTGTGTTCATACCACTCACAATTCAAGTATGGTGATTAGACATGTTGATCATACAGTAACCCCATAAAATTTTGCATCTTCGAGAAATTCTCCATGTCTCAAGCACATCTAAAAAATTGTTATTTGTTCATCATCTAGCCGTAGACAATGACCGTTGGAGATATTCCCTAGAGGCAATAATAGAAGTGGTTATTATTATATCTTTGTATTTATGATAAATGTTTACATTCATGCTATAACAGTATTAACCGGAAATATTAATACTTGTGTGATTTGTAAACTAAATTAGAGTCCCTAGTTAAGCCTCTTTGTAATACTAGCTTGTTGGTTAATAGATGATCCTGGTTTCCCGATCATAAACATTGAGATGTTGTTAACAATGAGATCATATCATTAGGAGAATGGTATGATGGACATACTCCTATAGATAAGCGTAGCATAAAGATCAAGTCATTTCAATAGTTCATTTGCTATAAGCTTTCTGATACATAGTAACCTAATTCCTTCGACCATAAGATCATGCTAATCACCATCACCGGAAGGATACTTTGATGACATCAAATGCCACACCATAAATGGGTGGCTGTAAAGGTGGCATTGAGTGTTCGGAAAGTGTGTGTTGAGGCACATGGATCAAGAGTGGGATTTGTCCATCCATATGACGGATAGATATACTCTGGGCCCTCTCGATGGAATGTCATCCAATTGGCTTGCAAGCATGTGACTGGCTCACAAGGGATCACATATCACGGGAACTAGAAAAGAGTACTTATCGGTAACGAGGTTGAACTAGGTATGCAGAGATACTGACGATCAAAACCTCGGATGAGTAAACTATCGTGAGACAAAGGGAAATTGGTATCGTATGTAAGTATTTCATTCGATCGCAAAGTAATCGTTGAAATATGTGGGAGCCATATGAATTTCCAGATTCCTCTATTGCTTATTGATCGGATAAGTGTCTCGGTCATGTCCGCATAATTCACGAACCGTAGGGAGCACACTTAAGGATTCGATGTTGTTTAGTAGATATGGAATGTTAGTAGGGATACCGAATGTTATTTGGAGTCTCGGATGGGATCCAAGATATCACGGGGAGATCCGGAATGGTCCGAAGAATAAGATTCATATAAGGAAAGTCCGATTTCGGAGCTCAGGAAAGATTCCGATGTTTTTATCGGAGAGGTTCTAGAAGGTTCACCGGACCGGAAGGGGAATGGTCCATGAATGTGTCATGGGTAAGTGGAATGATTGGATCATATCTTAGGTCACTTGGTGTGGACATTTGCAAGAGAGAATTAAAGCTCTAAATTGAAAGTCAAACGGGAAGTTTGAAAAGTCAAACTAGAACAATGGTTTCCTAGTGGAAGAAGAAAAGAGTCCTTCTCTCAATCCAACTTGGGTTTGGGTTTGGATTCAAACCCACCCCTCCCAAGGCTGCCCCCTCTCATAAATAGAGGGGGAGGGCTGCCCCAAACACACAGGCCCTAGCCCTCCCACACCCAAGCCGCCGCCGCCGCGCCAAGCCCGCCTCCGTGCCTCGCCGCTGCCGTCGTGCCTCGCCGCCGCCGTGCCTCGCCGCCGCCGTCGTGCCTCGCCGCCGCTGCCGGTCCGTCGCCGCCGCTGACACCTCCTCCACCTCCCGATCTTCTAAACCCTAGATCACTGGGAAACCCTAGATCCACCATAACTCGCACCGGTTTAGGCGAAGCCCTGCGGGATCTTCCCTCTACCTCCGAAACCACGCCGTCATGCTGCCGGAATCGCGAGGGGAGAACAACAACCTCCGCTGCATGCTGGAACAAGGGAGAGGAAGGTCTTCATCGAGTACCGAACGTGTGATCGACTGCGAAAGCGCTGCCGGAACGCAGCGCCGGAAGGATCGTCTACGCGATCTTGAGATCGGCAAGTGTACGACTACATCACCCACGAGAATTTACTCTCATTAACCGCTTTGGAATCTTCAAGGGTGAGTAATCTAATCGACTCGTTGATACAATCTAGTAGATAGATATTGGCTTGTTTGTTTGCATGCGGTATAAATTTTTTGTTTTCCATGCTACGAACCCCAACAATGGTATCAAAGCCGTGTCTATATGTAGATCTGTTGCACGAGTAGAACACAATGATCATTGTGGGCGGTGATGCTTTTATTATCAATTGTTTTTTGTGTACTTTGCATCTTGCGGTATGATGGGATGAAGCGGCTCGGGCTAACCTTACATGACATCGTTCATGAGACTTGCTCCACGCTTAACATGCAACTTGTATTGCATAAGTGGCTTTGCGGGTGTCTGTCTCTCCCATCATAGTATAGATTCAATTTACAACGGGCACTTGATAGTTCAAACATCAACGTTGTGGTTCATGTTCGTAAGTTAGAACGACACTTATTGAAAGCCCCAAACCACGTAAAATATGCAAAGAAAATTAGAGGCGTCTAACTTTGTTTTGCAGGGGTGTGCTGTGATGTGATATGGCCATGATTGTGATTATATATGATGTATGTAATGTTCCTTATTGTAAGTTGGCAACCGGTAGGAGCCATATGGTTGTCTTTTAATTCCGTTAAGACCTGTGTGTCTATTCAAAGTAGTTGTAATAGTTGATGCTGGTGGACAACAACCATGAAGCGGCGCCATTGACCTTGGCGCCATACCGGTGATGATGGAGATCATGTTCGTTCTTGAAGATGGAGATCGGAAGCACAAGAAGAAAGGCCATATCATATCACATATTATGAATTGCATGTGATGTTAATCCTTTTATGCATCTTGTATTGCTTAGTTTGCGACGGTAGCATTATAAGATGATCCCTCGAGCACAAAAATTTCAAGTTATAAAGTGTTCATCCTAGCAAGCACTGTTGCTAGAGCTCATTGTTTCGAAGCACCACGTGATGATCGGGTCTGTTAGATTCTGCGAGTGTATACAACATGAGCAATCCAGATTTGCTCATGCGGAAGCTAAGGTTTGATCTTGACGAGCCTAGCATGTACAGACATGGTCTCGGAACACGGATCACCGAAAGGTAAAGCATGAGTCATATAGTAGATATGATGAACATGTTGATTGTTCGCCATTGAAGCTGCATCAACTCTCGTGATGATCGGTTTTGATGTGGTGGGATTTGGTTCGTGTGATCACTAAAGAAATGTGAGGGATATTGTTTTGAGTGGGAGTTCACCTAGATTAATTTAACTATAAATTAGAACTCAATTTGTCATAAACTTAGTCTAAACTTTTGCAAATATGTTGTAGATCAATGGCGGCCCCTACCATCAATTTTAATGCGTTCCTAGAGAAAGAAAAGTTGAAAAACAATGGAAGCAACTTTGCAGATTGGTTCCGCAATTTGAGGATTGTCCTCAATGCTGGTAATTTGACCTATGTGCTGGATGCACCGCTGGGTGATCCACCTGCAGATGATGCTACCGATGAGGTAAAGAATGTTGTCCTTGCTCGGAAGAATAAGTACTCCACACTTCAGTGTGCTATCTTGTATGGTTTGGAATCGGAGCTTCAGAAAAGGTTTGAGAACCATGACCCACATGATATTGTCCGTGAACTCAAAATGATATTTGAGGCTCACGCGGCAGTTGAGAGTTATGAGGCTTCTAAAAAGTTCTTTAACTGCAAGATGGAAGAGGACAGCTCCGTTAGTGAACACGTGCTTAAGATGTCTAGGCACGCAAGCAAGCTTCAAAGCTTTGGTATAGTGATTCCTAATGCTTTGGGGATTCATCGTGTCCTCCAATCACTACCACCAAGTTACAAGAACTTTGTGATGAACTACAATATGCAAAACATGGACAAGTCGTTGCCCGGACTTTCTCCATGTTAAAGTCTGCAGAACTGGAGATCAAGAAAGAGCATCAAGTGTTGTTGGTCAATAAGACCACCAAATTCAGGAAGCAAGGCAAGTCTAAGAAAAAGGGAAACTTCAAGAAGGGCGGTAAGAAAGTTACCGCGCCGGTGAAGAAGACCAAGGATGGGCCTAAGCCTGATACTGAGTGCTTTTACTGCAAGGGAGAAGGTCACTGGAAGCGGAATTGCCCTAAGTACTTGGCAGATTTGAAGAACGGCAACATCAAGAAGAAAGGTATATCCGATATACATGTTATTGATGTGTATATCACTAGTACTCATAGTAGTGCCTAGGTATTTGATACTGGTTCGGTTGCTCATATTTGTAACTCGAAACAGGTGCTGCAGAATAAACGGAAGCTAGCGAAGAACGAGGTGACGATGCGCGTTGGAAATGGATCAAAGGTTGATGTGATCGCGGTCAGCACGCTACCTCTTCATCTACCATCGGGATTAGTTTTATACTTAAATAATTGTTATTTGGTGCCTGCTTTGAGCATGAACATTATATCCGGATCATGTTTATTGCGAGACGGTTACTTGTTTAAGTCCGAGAATAATGGTTGTTCGATTTATATGAGTAATATGTTTTATGCACATGCACCTTTGATAGATGGTCTATTATTATTGAATCTCGATAGTGGAAATACACATATTAATAACATTGAGGCTAAACGTTTGAAATCGAGCGATAACTCGACCTATATGTGGCACTGTCGTCTTGGTCACATTGGAGTGAAGCGTATGAAGAAACTCCATTCCGATGGACTTCTTGAATCACTTGATTTCGAATCACTTGATAGATGCGAAGCATGTCTGATGGGTAAAATGACTAAGACTCCATTTTCTGGTATGATGGAGCGAGCTACGGACTTATTGGAAATCATACATACCGATGTGTGTGGTCCAATGAGTGTAGCATCGCGCGGTGGTTATCGTTATGTTCTTACCTTCACGGATGATTTGAGTAGATATGGGTATATCTATTTCATGAAACATAAGTCCGAAACTTTCGAGAAGTTTAAGGAATTTCAAAGTGAGGTAGAGAATCAACGTAACAAGAAGATTAAATTTCTATGTTCTGATCGTGGAGGTGAAAATCTAAGTTACGAGTTTGGCGAGCATTTGAAGAAATGCGGAATACTTTCACAATTGACACCGCTGGGAACACCACAGCGTAATGGTGTGTCCGAACGTCGTAATTGAACTCTCTTAGATATGGTTCGTTCTATGATGTCACTTACAGATTTACCGCTATTGTTTTGGGGTTATGCATTAGAAATGGCCGCATTCACTTTAAATAGGGCACCATCTAAATCCGTTGAAACGACACCGTATGAATTGTGGTTTGGGAAGAAACCTAAATTGTCGTTCCTTAAAGTTTGGGGTTGCGAAGCTTATGTAAAGAGGTTACAGCCCGACAAGCTTGAACCCAAAGAGGAAAAATGCGTCTTCATAGGATACCCGAAGGAAACTATTGGGTATACCTTCTATCATAGATCCGAGGGCAAAATCTTCGTTGCCAAGAATGGATCCTTTCTAGAGAAGGAGTTTCTCTCGAAAGAAGTGACTGGAAGGAAAGTAGAACTCGATGAGGTTGTTGAACCTTCTCTCGAACTTGTGAGTAGCGCAGCACCGGAAGTAGTTCCTGTGGCGCCTACACCAATTAGAGAGGAAGCTAATGATGTTGATCATGAAACTTCGGTTGAAATTACTAAGGAACCTCGCAGGTCAACGAGAAATCGTACCACTCCTGATTGGTATGATCCCATTATGAGTGTCATGTTATGAGATATGGCAGATGGATGTCAAAACAGCGTTCCTCAATGGAGACATTGATGAAGAGTTGTATATGATGCAACCCAAAGGTTTTGTCAATCCTAAAGATGCTAACAAGGTATGCAAACTTCTACGGTCCATATATGGATTGAAGCAAGCATCCCGAAGTTGGAATCAACGTTTTGATAAGGTAATCAAAAGATTTGGTTTTATACAAACTTATGGAGAAGCTTGTATTTACAATAAAGTGAGTGGGAGCTCTGTAGCATTCTTGATACTATATGTAGATGACATATTGTTGATTGGAAATGATGTAGACCTTCTTAATAGTGTCAACGATTATTTGAATAATAGTTTTTCAATGAAAGATCTTGGCGAAGCAGCTTACATATTAGGCATAAAGATTTATAGAGATAGATCGATACACCTAATATCATTGTCATAGAGTGCATATTTGGACAAAGTTCTAAAGAGGTTTGGAATGGAAGATAGCAAGAAAGGGTTCTTGCCCATGTTGCCCAATACGACCTTGAGTAAAACTCAAAGTCCTGCAATGGCAGAAGATAGAGAAAGGATGATTAAGACTCCCTATGCCTTAGCCATAGGATCTCTCATGTATGTCATGCTATGTACTAGACCCGACATTGCATATGCTGTTAGTTTGACTAGCAAATATCAAAGTGATGCAGGAGTGGATCATTGGACAGCGGACAAAAAACATCCTTAAGTACTTGAGAAGAACTAAGGATATGGTTCTTTCTTATGGACGTGATGAACAGCTCGTTGTTAATGGTTACACTGATGCTAGTTGGAACACCGATCTGGATGATTCTAAATCTCAATCTGTATACGTATTTACTTTGAATGGTGCAGCAGTTAGCTGGAGGAGTGCAAAGCAAAGCGTTGTGGTGAGATCTTCAACTGAATCGGAATACATAGCTGCTTCGGAGGCTTCACAAGAGGCGATATGGATGAAGGAGTTCATTACAGAGCTCGGTGTGGTTCCAAGTGCGCTGGACCCAATGTCTATCTACTGTGATAACATGGGCGCCATAGCCAATGCGCAAGAACCAAGGTCACACAAGAAGCTGAAGCACATCAAGCTATGTTTTCACGCTATTCGAGAGCATGTCCAAGATGGTGACATAAAGATTTGCAAAGTACACATAGATCTAAATGTGACGGATCCGTTGACTAAACCTCTCCCGAGGGCAAAACTTGACTAGCACCAAACCGCCATGGGTGTTCGGTATATTACCATGTAATCTAGATTAGTTGACTCTAGTGCAAGTGGAAGACTGTTGGAGATATGCCCTAGAGGCAATAATAAAAGTGGTTATTATTATATCTTTGTGTTTATGATAAATGTTTACATTCATGCTATAACAATATTAACCGAAAACATTAATACTTGTGTGATTTGTAAACTAAATTAGAGTCCCTAGTTAAGCCTCTTTGTAATACTAGCTTGTTGGTTAATAGATGATCATGGTTTCCCGATCATGAACATTGAGATGTTGTTAACAACGAGATCATATCATTAGGAGAATGGTATGATGGACATACTCCTATATATAAGCGTAGCATAAAGATCAAGTCATTTCAATAGTTCATTTGCTATAAGCTTTCTGATACATAGTAACCTAATTCCTTCGACCATGAGATCATTCTAATCACCATCACCGGAAGGATACTTTGATGACATCAAACGCCACACCGTAACTGGGTGGCTATAAAGGTGGCATTGAGTGTTCGGAAAGTGTGTGTTGAGGCACATGGATCAAGAGTGGGATTTGTCCATCCATATGACGGATAGATATACTCTGGGCCCTCTTGGTGGAATGTCATCAAATTGGCTTGCAAGCATGTGACTGGCTCACAAGGGATCACATATCACGGGAACGAGAAAAGAGTACTTATCGGTAACAAGGTTGAACTAGGTATGCAAAGATACCGACGTTCAAAACCTCGGATGAGTAAACTATCGTGAGACAAAGGGAAATTGGTATCGTATGTAAGTGGTTCATTCGATCGCAAAGTAATCGTTGAAATATGTGGGAGTCATATGAATTTCCAGATTCCTCTATTGGTTATTGATCGGAGAAGTGTCTCGGTCATGTCCGCATAATTCACGAACCGTAGGGAGACACACTTAAGGATTCGATGTTGTTTAGTAGATATGGAATGTTAGTAGGGATACCGAATGTTGTTAGGAGTCGCAGATGGGATCTGAGATATCACGAGGAGATCCGGAATGGTCCGGAGAATAAGATTCATATAAGGAAAGTTCGATTCCGGAGCTCGGGAAAGATTCCGATGTTTTCATCGGAGAGGTTCTAGAAGGTTCACTGGACCGGAAGGGGAATGGTCCATGAATGTGTCATGGGTAAGTGGAATGATTGGATTATATCTTAGGTCACTTGGTGTGGACATTTGCAAGAGAGAATTAAAGCTCTAAATTGAAAGTCAAATGAGAAGTTTGAAAAGTCAAACTGGAACAATGGTTTCCTAGTGAAAGAAGGAAAGAGTCCTTCTCTCAATCCAACTTGGGTTTGGGTTTGGATTCAAACCCACCCCTCCCAAGGCTGCCCCCTCTCATAAATAGAGGGGAGGGCTGCCATAAACACACAAGCCATAGCCCTCCCACACACAAGCCGCCGCCAGCCGCCGGTCCGTCGCCACCGCCCTAGCCGCCGCCGAAACCTCCTCCTCCTAGTCTTCTAAACCCTAGATCACCGGGATGTTGGAGATATGCCCTAGAGGCAATAATAAATATAGTTATTATTATATCTTTGTGTTTATGATAAATGTTTACATTCATGCTATAATAGTATTAACAAGGAAACATTAATACTTGTGTGATTTGTAGACTAAAATAAGAGTCCCTAGTAAAGCCTCTATATAATACTAGCTTGTTGGTTAATAGATGATTGTGGTTTCCCTATCATGAACATTGAGATGTTATTAACAACAAGATCATATCGTTGGGAGAATGATATGGTGGACATACTCCTATAGATAAGCGTAGCATAAAGATCAAGTCATTTTAATAGTTCAATTGCTATATGCTTTCTGATACATAGTAATCTAATTCCTTCGACCATGAGATCATGCATATCACCTTTACCGGATGGATGCTTTGATGACATCAAACACCACACCGTAACTGGGTGGCTATAAAGGTGGCATTGAGTGTTCGGAAAGTATTGGTTGAGACACATGGATCAAGAGTGGGATTTGTCCATCCATATGACGGATAGATATACTCTGGGCCCTCTCGGTGAAATGTCATCCAATTAGCTTGCAAGCATGTGACTGGCTCACAAGGGATCACATATCACGGGAATGAGAAAAGAGTACTTATCAGTAACGAGGTTGAACTAGGTATGCAGAGATACCGACGATCATAACCTCGGATAAGTAAACTATCGTGAGACAAAGGGAAATTGATATCATATGTAAGTGGTTCATTCGATCGCAAAGTAATCGTAGAAATATGTGGGAGCCATATGAATTTCCAGATTCCTCTATTGGTTATTGTTCGGAGAAGTCTCTCGATCATGTCCGCATAATTCACGAACCGTAGGGAGACACGCTTAAGGATTCGACGTTGTTTGAGTAGTTATGGAATGATGAGAAAGAGACCGAATGTTGTTCGGAGTCTCGAATGGGATTCGAGATATCACGAGGAGATCCGGAATGGTCCGGAGAATAAGATTCATATAAGGAAAGTCCCGTTTCGGAGTTGGAGAATGGTTCCGGTGTTTTCATCGGGAATGTTCTAAAAGGTTCCGGAATGTCCGACACTCCGGAGGGGAAGGGTACATGAATGTGTTATATCAAGTTGATATGATTGCATCATGTACTCGGTGTCATCGCTGAACAAAATAGAGGGTTTATTCAAATCCTAGTTTGAAAAGTTAAACGCCAAGTTTGAAAGTCAAACGGCTAGTTTTGGGAAGTGGAGAGGGAGGTGGAAACCGACTTGGGGGAGAAGTTCCTCCTCCCACCGCCGGCGCACCACCAAGCCGAGTTGGGGAGGGACTCCCCTCCCCTTGGCCGGCCCCCTCCACCTATATAAGGAGGGGCGGGGCTCCCCTCCTAGACACACAAGATCCCCGCCTCCAAACCCTAAGCCGCCGGCGCCGCCACCTGCTGCCGCCGCCGCCCTAGGTCAAGCCGCCGCCGCCTAGCAACCCTAGCTGCCGGCCAAGCTTCCTCCTCGGCATGTCTAAACCCTAGATCGTCGAGGGACTCTCTCATACTCCACCATACTCGCTCCGGCTTAAGGCGAAGCCCTGCGAGATCTCCCCTCTACTTTCGGTACCACGCTGTTGTGCTGCCGGAATCACGAGGAGAGTGCTACAACCTCCGCTGCCTGCTGGAACAAGGGAGAGGAAGGTCTTCGTCAAGTACCGAACGTGTGACCGACTGCGGGAGCGCTGCCGGAACGCAGCGCCGGAAGGATCGTCTACGCGATCTTGAGATCGGGAAGAGTACGACTACATCACCCACGAGAATCCGCTCTCGTTAAACACTTTGGAATCTTCGAGGGTGAGTTATTCTATCGACTCGTTGCTACAATCTAGTAGATAGATCTTGGCTTGTTTGTTTGTATGCGGTAGAAATTTTTTGTTTTCCATGCTACGAAACCCTACACGGGAAACCCTAGATCCACCATAACTCGCACCGGTTTAGGCGAAGCCCTGTGGGATATTCCCTCTACCTCCGACACCACGCCGTCGTGCTGCCAGAATCGCGAGGGAAAAACTACAACCTCCGTTGCCTGCTGGAACAAGGGAGAGAAAGGTCTTCATCGAGTACCGAACGTGTGACCGACTGCGGAAGCGCTGCCGGAACGCAGCGCCGGAAGGATCGTCTACGCGATCTTGAGATCGACAAGTGTACGACTACATCACCCACGAGAATCTGCTCTCATTAACCGCTTTGGAATCTTCGAGGGTGAGTACTCTAATCGACTCGTTGCTACAATCTAGTAGATAGATCTTGGCTTGTTTGTTTGCATGCGGTAGAAATTTTTTGTTTTCCATGCTACGAACCCCTACAATGACGTATTCCTAAAATTTCATCCTTTCTATTTTCTTATCAAGGATCGGGACATCCGAAAAACTCTATATAGAGGATGTTGCATTGGCAAACTATAACCCATCATCGTCATCATCATCCACTTCTAAGAAGCAAGTCATTTTCTCCTCTAAGACCTCACAAGCATGGTGGCATAGCCGTCTCGGTCATATTTCATCGGTCATTGTTAGAGAAGTGCTTAGCCAAAATAAATTTTCTTATGTAAAGTATTTGAATCCTGAAACTATTTGGGATCCATGTCAATTAGCCAAAAGTCACCAATTATCATATCCTATTTCTATAAGTGTTTCCACTGCTCCCTTGCAATTAATCTTTTCTGATGTTTAGGGTCTAGCCCTAAATCTGTTGGACGCCATGAGTATTATGTAACCTTTATTGATGACTATAACAAATTCACTTGGATATATCTTCTTAAACATTGTTCTCGTGTCTTTCAAGTATTCAAAAAGTTTCAGAAACTTGTTGAGTAACGCCTTTCCTGCCGCGTTCGTAGCTCCTTTTCGGAACAGGGAGTAACAAGTTACAGTTCTTATACTCTACAGAGGTGCGTTACTTTACCCATGAGAGATCTTAGCTTTGTTGCACATTTGAGTTATAGGCTCGTTCACACTTCCTTGGTATGAGGCTCAGGCTAAGATCCAAGCCAATCACTGCCCTTCTCCACGACCCCGGATGTCTCCTTGGTGAACGTCATGCCCACATATTGAATTACGACAATGGTTAATACAGACCGTTCAGATGCCAGAACTACCGTGGGACGTTGAGGGTTCCCACCCATATGCTGCATATCCTTTATGAATTACCAATTAATGCACGCTCCAAGGATAACAGCCATGGCTTGCACATTCGGCTACATGCGAAAGGAAGAATATCCAGCTGACTTCTCCGTCCCATTCCAAATCTCATGGCTAACGCGTAATATATGACGCAAGAATCACTGACGACATTGGTTGTTAAGTCCTAGATGATATATTCATGTGCAGTGGTATTCCAACTGCCAGACTTAATAGATTAGCTGATCACCCTGGATTAGTAACCAATAGTTCACATTATTATCAAAAATAGGGTTTTCTGACCTTTTTGAAATGCAGGTGATGACAACACTGGATCTATAAAATACTTGATAGAAAATAACCAAAGGACATGAACAAGTGTGAACTTGCCTTTTGTGATTGCAAGATTATGTAGTCACAATATTCGAGACAATAGAAGATCCAATATCTGAAAACAACATCATTGGTCCGGTAAGGACTAATGTTTAAAGAAGCAAGATGCCATTATGCATAAGTAATGTAATGCAATTTGATAAAGTCGAATCCCCAGAATAACGTCGATGGTCTAAGGTTTGGAAACTAGAAATGGTTTTTTACAATGTGTTGCCCTTTTAGATTAAGTTTCACACTTGTGCTTCTTATTAAGGATTTTGAGTGCGTGTGAAGCAAGATGTAAGTATAATAAGTAGTATACAATAATAAAGCACACAAGTGTGGAATGCTAACCAAAGACTTCTTATATGGAGATTGTTAACAAATTGGGGCTTTTATGGAATTGCTTATGTCTTGCTTTATAATGTATCTTAAAAGAATAACTTTTTAAGAAAAGTTTACTTAACTAAATAAATGCATTTAAACCTTTAGTTGATATTCTTAGGGTTTTTAGCTAACTATAGTTATCAAGGAAGAAATATTTACTTCATTTGAATAATGACCACACTAGTAGTTGAGACTTATCTATCTTGGTCATTAGATGGTATTATAATTTTTCACTTCATAATGTTTCTTTAAGGTTAATTAAGAATGGTAACACCTCTATTTGGGTAATGGTTTCTTAACATTATGATTGAATAGAATCACTTACCTGCTTACAAATGAGTGGTTATAATTTATAACATGGAAATAACATTATTTAACTACTTATGAATTATTTTTGGATTTGAATCCATTTATAAACTTGTGAGTGGTAACACCTCTATAGGAGTGTGTCGATCACATCATTCTCCTAATGATATGATCTTGTTATTAATAATATCTAATGTTCATGATTAGGAAACCATAATCATCTATTAATCAACAAGCTAGTATTACAAGAGGCTTTACTAGGGACTCTTTACATGTTTACAAATCACACAAGCATTAATGTTTCTGGTTAATACAATTATAGCATGGTATATAAAAAATTATTATAAACACAAAGATATAATAATAACTACTTTTATTATTGCCTCTTGGGCATATCTCCAATAACTCCCAGTCGTCATGGCGGAGCTCGACAAGGTCGGTGACGGACGGGCTCCACAGTTTCTACACGACTAGGGTTTCCGTTTTGGGCCATGGACGAGTGAGCGAGGAATCTATGGGGCTACACGCGGGCGACGGTTAGCGCGAAGAGAAAATGTGCCGTGTCCAGAAACTAGTTTCTCCTATTTTTTCTGGTTCTTTATCTTTCTCTATTTCTATTTTCTGTTTTCATTTCTAATTTTGATTTTACACATTTGTTTGGATATTTCTTTATTAAATTTATTTGCTAAATAGTTGCAGACATAATGAAGTGTATGTAAGGTCCTCTCATGAGCCCTTAATATAATAATGTAAATTTCTTTATTTTCTTTTTATAAATACTTGATTTTTTTAATATTTTGTAGATACCTTTGTTATAAACTTACTTTACATAATAAACCATGTATTTATTATAGGATATAATACTATTGATTCATGAAACTTGGTTCTCATTTACTTATATCTTTAGGGGAACTTTATAATTGTGATCCTACATTATTATTTGCTACATAAAATCCTAAGGACTTAGTATGGTTAATAATATTCATAGAATATATCCATACTTATTATCATATAACAATCATTCTATAAGATGGCTTAATTATTAAGGTTCTTAAAATTGTAACTCCTTTTATTCAAAATCAACTAATTTGTGAATCTAACCATCCTACTTGTTTTTAAAATAGGAATAGATAATTTATTGAACTAGTTATTCACTACTTTCTTAAGTGTGGTTAATGTATGGATATAATATTAGGGTATAATGGTTAATAGCAATTTCCATTTATGTGGCACATATGATTTAGATGTTTGGGAGTGGAAAAAATATGCTTAAGTGGTATGCTATAGAACTACGGTGGAATGTTTACCAAGAATTCTTATCTTCCTTACTTCATTAGTATTGGTTTTATCTATATACCTTTCTGCAATGATACTAAGTAGGAGAAAATCTATTTGATCTATCAAACAACCAAGGATTACCTCTTATTCTAAATAGTTTCTTCCTTAGTTAGTGTGGTTGACTCTTAGTGACAAGTTACCATGTAATGGTTGATAATGATCATTACTTATATTGATAATGGTAATTCATTTACCTTGTGGCAATTGTTTAAGTTTTAAAGGGTGATATAGATAATGATTTTGATATGGAATAATATAGTCTTGGTTAATAGCTTCTCAGGAATTCCTACCTTCCCTACTTTATAATTCTTGATTCTTACTTAAGGAATTCCTTTCCTAGATATACTACTGTCTCACATCTATCATCATGTGTTAACATGATGATCTCTACTTTATAATGACACTCTGATCAATAATTTCCTTCTAAATCCATCTGTAATTCCAATGAGCTTGACACTAAAGATCTATATGATCTCATAGATATAACTCTCATCTCTAGAGTTCTTCTTATGAATCCAAGTCCACCTGCGTGATTTTTCTCTTACTTCACAATTACTTTGTAATCTCACTTATAAATCTCAGAAGCTTGTTACTGAAGCTTTTTATAATATTCTCATATCTACACTTGGTTATGTCAACTACTCTACTAATGATAACCTCCAATCCAACAAGTAGTCACTTCTAACTCCATTCATACTTTTCATTTATCATCCATCACTAATATTACTCTAATAGGTGTATATATCAATTACTACTTCACCTCAAGTGTTTACTATTATTTTAAGAGGAATAATACTACTTCTATAACTCAATGTTGCTCTAGTATCAGCTTAGTCATACTATCTTATCTCTACTTACCTCCAGTAACTCACATTCCAACTTTATATTATATCATTGTGACTTGTCATGACTAATATTAAGATGATATATCTATACTAGGTTTAATCATATCACTTATGCATATCCACCAATGTCACTTATGCATCATATAATCATTCTCTCTTAGTGAATTAAGCATGATCATTATAATCCTTTGATCATTTATGGTTTTGGTTTCCAGTTGGCTAATCAAGGCTTTTATTAATACAACATTACAGTTGTATTATAATTATCTTCTTAGTATCTGCCTAGAAGATATTATTTATTGTCTATGCCTACTTGATCCAATAAGATTACTCATTGGTTACTATCTTCAGAATTCACCCTTATGATCCGCTTTGGTTACCACATATATCTTTATTTCAGATAACTCTTCTATCCATTCAGGAATGCGTTAACTCCATCAATTATCATATTGATTTGATTCTCTTCAAACACTCCCATCCTATAGATGATATCTAAAACTAGCATTCCTACTTACCTCATCTTACTTCTTTCTCTTAAACTTTAAAGTGAATGCTATGACAAGAATAAGAATTGATAGATCAAGATTTGATAGGTTAAGAATTGAGTCCACATTGATGATCAACAGATATTAGAATAAGGTTCAATATAGATGATAGGAATTGATATGGAAAGAAAGATATGTGGTGAATGGTCTTGCCTTAATTTTCATCCTACTCAATACAATTAAAAGAGTTAAGGTTAAGTATTACCATGGTGCTCATGGTAGGAATGGATAAGAACAAGATATATCAAGATTTAATTATTAAATTCTTGTTACTTAAGTTATATACTTAACTTGGTATCCAAGAGTTGTTGTAATGCATACCGTGATATGATCACTTAAAGATCTGGTATTAATCATTAAGTAATGTGTTTGTGGTTTAGTTTTATTATATTTGATCTACCCTTAAATCAAATCATCTTTACCCAAAATAAGGTTTTAGCAAAGGTCACATTAAAATTTATTGCAGTCAACTTGATGATCTACTTCAATTCCATCAAGTTAAGAGAAGTTTCAATCATTTTGATAAGTTTTTATTCAAAAGCGTGAAAATTATCTAAACTTTCTATGCATGAATGCAATGCACATATCCGAGTTCAGCTTATTTCTAAACTCTAATGCTGGGATTATTCAAAGGAGTACCTCTGATCATCCGCAGGTAACTCCATTAAATTGGTGGCGCCACTCCATATGATACGTCGACCGTACCATAAAAGCTCCTAATCTGGTTCCATGCCAAGCAATAAAATCTTCAAAACCATTTAGATTTAGAGGTATTTGAAGAATTCTTGTAACATCAATTGGATGAAAGTTTGCCCTTATAATATCATCATCCCAATATCCTATAATGGGATCAATCAATTCATTTACCCATGTTAAGATGCAACCTCCTCTTGGCGTAACAATCTTACTATCAGGGCTATAGTGGGTATTCATGGATCCTTCCAGATCTCAATCTGTTCACTATTACTGTATCTGGATATAGGAATTTAGGTTTGGAATTGAATTGGAGTGAGAATTAATTTGTCTCTAAATGTGTGCACCTTATCATCGTCGTTTTGTTGCAAAAATATACTCCCTCCGTCCAAGAATAGATGTCTTAGATTTTTTAAATTTTAAATGAATCTATATACTAAATAGTGTCTAAATTTATTCAAATTTTGACAAATTTGAGACATCCATTTCAGGACGGAGTGAGTATATACATTGCTAAAAAAAAGTTGTAACTGGGCTGCATTATTATATATTTCAGGCCCAGCCCGCCAGCCTCAGACGTTTCTCGAGGCCGCCGGACAGAACAAAAACGAAACGCAACCTTCGGTTCTGAATTCTGAATTGATAATCGGAACAGCCGAAAGTTCAGAAAAACTTGCGAAAAGAAAGTTCTCAATCCAACTGGTACTTTCTCTACCCATCGCCGAGCTGTAGAATCGAAGACTTGGTTGGAGGATACAAAAGGCAGAGGGGCACAAATGGTGGGCTTCCTCCGGGCCTTCACCGCCGCATCCGCCGTGCCAGCAGCAGCCGTCGCCGCAGTCGCCTTCTCCTCCTCCTCCTCCTCCTCCTCCCCCTACCCCTCTTCCAGACTCCGCTTCCCCTTGCCCACCTCCTTCTCCGCGTTCGCCTCCTTCTCCCCCTCTGCCGTGCGCACGCCGAACGCCGTGCCTCCGATGGCTGCCGCCGCCACAGCCGATCTCTCTGCTCCGGATAAGGTTCGGCCGCACCTTAATCTAATTTCCTTCCATGCTTCTCTCTCACAGGGACTTAGCCTTTTGGTCTTATGTTTGGCTCGTCCTGTGTTGCAGGTTACCGAGCTTCCGGACCTCACGGTAAGCTCCCCAAACTTAAAGCGTCAGTTTGTTTTCCTTATTAGTCTGACTGCGATGCTACTAGTAATCGGCAGAGCCTTATTAATTGTTGAGAGATTACATAATTGGTGATTGAGATGTGGACTAATCCAGTTAAAAGATCCTTACTCCGGGTTTAGATTAGTCGGTCAATTGGTTAGGATGCTTCTAGCCATTCAATCTTAGGTTTGGTTCTATGGTTTTCTGTAGTTAGCTTTATTGGCTAGTTTGATTGTTTTCTGTCGTTGGTTTGTACTAAAGTGGGAATTGCGGCAGTTAAGCATTCTGATTTATCTATTACTCCGTCCGTCTCAAATTAGTTGTTTCAGATTTGTCTAGATACGGATGTATACTATGTTTACATCATACATAGCTATTATAGCATGTTAGTAGATGAGTTTCACATGACAATTATGTGTGTACATACATATTGAGCTGAAGGTAATGGTTTTCTTTGTGGCGGAGTTTGATATATTACTGTATTAGGTAATCAGATTGAGATAGGGGGAACCCCTTCTCTAAAAAAAATATTAGGTAATCAAAAGGGTTATTGTGTCACTGTTTGCCTGTTGCTTGATCTGCAAAATCTTACTCTTGCTAGATAATTCATATACATGAAGGACCAGGATGAGATCCCAAAATGCCCAATTGAGCTATTATCATAAACTCACACCAACCATCTGATCTCAGACTAATACTTTGAGAAAGACTATCATTTCGGTCCTGAGGACATTATCACGATTTTCAGTGCAGAAAGTCGGCGAGAATGATGGAGCATTTTAAAGCGATAAATATTTCCTTAACTCTACATGCCTTGTGAAGATTGGATAGAATAAATTTTTGCAGCAAGTGCTAATATGATTCAGAAGCCCGTCTCCAAGGTTTCTGTTTTCAACTTCTTGAGCTAAGGCGCTATGCCATGTTTTATGAAAATCAATGTTTATAGCACATATGACTTGAGAACATAATGTAATTTCACCCGAGCTAAATATTATTTGCCAGTGTGAGTGTACATAAAGGAAGATTTGTGTAATTCAGGAACTAAGTTGCACTGTTTGAAAATCCGCGGTCATGTGGGTTGTTTATTCTCACAAAAAAGTAGGATTATTTTGTTTTAAATATCAAATGTTAGAGGTTGACTCACGAAATAAGGCGTACTGTTCGAAAATCAACTCCAGATAAAACTACAACTGAACCTATTGGAACTAATATTGAAAAATGGTCTCCTGGAAACTATGATTTCTCAGTGCAATGAATTATTTACTAATCTAGTTTTTTGAATGGATGAAGACCGAATTCATGGTGGACATGAAATGTGAGGGCTGTGTCACAGCAGTGAAAAACAGGCTTCAAACACTTGAAGGTACAAAATTTGCAATGCTCTATTGTATATAAAAATCGTGTGTATGCTTTTTCTTTCAACCATTTCCTGTTGGTTTTAAATACTGCCTCCTACTGCAGGAATAAAAAACCTTGAAGTGGATTTGAATAACCAGGTTGTTAGAGTTCTTGGGTCACTCCCAGTGAAGACAATGTTAGATGCTCTGCATCAAACAGGCCGAGATGCACGTCTGATTGGGCAAGGGAACCCAGACGGTGTGTGTTAATTTCTTTATTTTTAGCATGTTTTTCCCTCTAAAGTCTTCCATGTGAGCCTAATTACTTCTCATGTTATTATAAAATCCCTAATGCTCTGTTGTGGAAAGCGTAATAATCAGTGATCTTGAATTTTGGATACCTGGCTTTCACTCCAATGACTAGTGTAACCATTTGTGCCATTGATCCTTAAATATCTTCCATGTATGTGTCCTTTTTTTTTTTGACCGAGAAACCGTTGGGGAAACCCCTACGGTATAATTTTCATTTAATCAACAAGGGCACAAGAGTACACAAACTGTTACAACATATGAAGACACGAGCAAGAAAAAGGAAACTAAACTGGCTCTGAGGCAGAGCACAAACAAGAAAAAGAAACTAGACTAGAAGGAATCAATCCAATTCGAAAGGTCCTCTTTCTGTGAACTTTTTACCCTATGCACCAGAAGCCCCAAGTCGTGTTTAAAGATAGCTTTCCAAGATCTGAAATTTGGCTGCTCACTCTCAAAATCCTTTCTCCCATAATTAGCAGATGTATAGAGAATCTGATTCTGAAGATCTTTGCTTTTAGTGTGTGATGCTACTCTAGATACGTCTTGAAAATGCTTTTAAGCTGCACCATGCCCTGCTAAATTCATTTAGTTATCTTTCATAGCGCTAATTCGTGTTTTCCACTGACAAATGCTATCTTAAAACAATCTTCTGGTCGCTGGCATGTTTATTTAGTTTGTGTTCTGCACATGTCTTCTATCGTGAGAACTAATTGTATGCCTTAACATTTGCAGATTTCTTAGTTTCTGCTGCTGTGGCTGAGTTCAAAGGGCCGGTTATATTTGGTGTTGTTCGTCTAGCTCAAGTTAACATGGAATTGGCTAGAGTTGAAGCCACTTTTAGTGGTCTATCACCTGGTAAACATGGATGGTCAATAAATGAATTTGGTGATTTGACAAGAGGTGCAGAAAGTACTGGCAAAGTATATAATCCACCGGATTATCTATCAGATAAGGTAATGTTCCAACTCTCGGTCACTGAAGGGGTTGATAAATCATGTTTGTAACATGGGATAAATTGGATATGCCTAGGGATGGTGACCTGTTATTTTGACTTCTGAAGAAAAAGATTTTAAGAGAAAACCAACCCTTGGGAATGATCTTATCATAAATGTAGTACTACTACAATTTTGAAATCCATGTGTTCTGAAAACATATATAGTCATGTCCAGACCTTTTTGCATCCACATTACGGTCTATCTAACAGTATATCCCAAACCTCATGCAGCTGCTTAAAAAAATGAAAGTCTTGTAGTTCATAGTTGGGCACCCTGCTATTTCTCACACTCCATTGGTTATCTCTGTATTCCTTACGGTCCCTGGTGCCTATTGTTTAAAACGTTCAGAAATACACCAGAAAAATTGTATTAACTGAACTAGCTTATCCTTTGAAGGCATATTACTTTTGCACTTGTATGTGGTTCCTTTCATATCCCTGGTCCTTTTTTTTTGGAAATTCAAAAAGTGCATCAGTAAGTTCCAAAAAAGTGCCACATGTAAATGTTAGAATATATATACTATTTGTCTGGAAATATATCATTGAAAAATCTCTTTAATTGTGATCTGAAACAGCAATCAGCAGCAGCACTATTTGATTTTATAGATCACCACATTTTATTTTTGTGCAGCTTGCAAATGAAAGCATTTTCCCATAAAAGTTTGCACATTTGTAGTGTATTCCCACATATGCAAATAATATTTAAAAAATTCTTTTGAAAGTTGTGGTTGCACTTTGTTCTAATAACGAAATCTCTTTGCTCCAGAGCCAAAATCACCTTTCGCTAGACGCTAGGCTAGATCTGTTGCTCTGTTTCCTTTTACAGGTCCTTCAGATCTACCATGCAGAAAGCATTCATTGCCCCTTAAATACAATGACCAAATTCACCAAACAAAATAGCGGCAAATATTGACATACTGGTGATCTGCCTTCTTTTGCATATGCTGTAGCACATGTGTTGTCAGAACATAGTAGATTGGGATTGAACAACTGCAGCTCACCTCACCACACTGGTGGGTCTGCTCTTAATTTCTATTATTCTACTGCTGCTCACTGGAGTTTTGGGGGAAAATGACAATTGACTTAAAAGTAAAAGGCCAGCAATTTAACTGTTTTCATTTCCACATTTGTATTTTGTTCTGAGTATTCAGTCCTTTAAATTGTTTGAATTTGTTAGGACTGAAAGACCGGTTTCACTTAATGTTGGTTTCGAGAGTAATGTTCTTTGTCTGAAACAGCCCCTTGGTGACCTGGGAACACTAGAAGCTGGAGAGAACGGAGAAGCCCAATTCTCAGGATCCAAAGAGAAACTGAGAGTTGTGGACTTGATTGGCCGCTCTATCGCGCTGTATGCAACCGAGGACAGATCAGACCCGGGCATTGCCGCAGCCGTGGTCGCTAGAAGCGCTGGCGTTGGGGAGAACTACAAGAAGCTCTGCACCTGCGATGGTGTCACCATCTGGGAATCGAGCTAAATCTGCCTCGATGGAGTTTTTGCATTGTACCGCTACTTCACATAAGATGTTGTACACAGAAGTAATGTACGGAGTAGTAGAAACAATCAACCAGCTACTGAACATTTGGAATGAGCGTGAATACATTTGAGGAATAAAGCTTGCTTTGCTGTGGAGCTTGCCAACGATTTTTCTTCGGTCAGTGCAACTCCTCTGCTACTGCAACTGATTTATCATCCTGGCTTGCCAAAGGGCCAGGGCATCTGCTCCCAGACCTGACTAATGAAGAACAACAGTGAGGATCAGGGGGCTCCGGACGATGTGAGAAAAGCTCACATTGGTGGCAACCATGTGAGGATCAGGGGGCTCCGGACGATGTGAACGCCGTCGCTCCATGACAGAGCTCCGAACTCAGGCGTCTTCTGGGCGGCCTTGGTTTTCAGAGTAACCTTGTAGGCAAGCTTCTGGTTTGCGCTGCTGAAACGCAGGGTGTTGGGCTCGACGACGACGTCCGCGCCTTTGAACTGCGACACCTTGACATGGTACGTCGAGGATGCAGGGCCAACGTTCGTCACGGTGCGGTGCACGGTCAGCGGAGTCGACGGCTCGTCGGTGAACACGGCGGAGATGGCCGGATAGTTGAGGTCGCCGGGCGAGCTGAAGGTGTTCTTGCACGTCATGTTGGAGGTCTTGGTGAAGGCCTTGAGCTGCGCCGGCGTCAGGTTCTGCGTGCACAGGAACTCCAGGTAGTCGTCCTGGCCAATGTCGTAGACCAGGCCAGGGCTGAGAGCTCGCACCGGGTGTATGTGGCCCGCTCCGTGCTGGAACGGCGTGGACGCCTCCCCGGTCGCCGCGTCCTTGAGCAAGTGGTAGGTGTTGTCGTGGACGTACGCGGTGGTCATCAGCGCCGACTTGATCTGCGCCGGGCTCCAGTCCGGGTGGCTCGCCTTGAGCAGCGCGGCCACGCCGGCGACGTGCGGGCACGACATGGACGTCCCCGACAGGATGTTGAACCCGACGCGGCGCCGGTCGCTGGCCAGGCTCGACGGGCTGGCGTCGCCGCTCCAGGCGGCCAAGATGTTCACGCCGGGCGCGATGAGGTCCGGCTTGAGGATCTCCAGGGTCAGGTAGTTGGGGCCCCGGGACGAGAACGCCGCCACCACCGGCGATGGCCGGATCCCGAGTTTGGTTCCTGAGAAGCTTAGTGTCGCCGTAGGTTTCGCGGCGGTCTTGGTGTACTTCTTTGCCGCGATGCCTTCGGTTTCCCCAACGGCCACGGCTGGCAGGAGGTGGCTGTCGGCGACAAGCTCCTCGCCGTTCGCCATAGTGTTGGTGAGTATCATGCCGATGCCGCCGGCTTCCTTGACAACCTGTCCCTTCTGCACCCGTGGACTGATGCCGCGGTCACATATCACGATCTTTCCGGCGACAGCCTTGGGCTCCAGCGTGCCCTCGAGGCACATAGACCTTGGATTGGGCATGGTGGAGTTGCCGCCCATGTACACGACGGGATACTGCTGCCGAGGCGAAAGATTCTTCCTGCCTTTGTAGAGCGAGACGCCGGTGACGTTGGCGCCGTTCCCGAGCGTGACCGTGGCCGGGAAGTCCCGGTCCATGGTGCTGGCGCCCACGGTGGTTATCCAGGGAGAAAGGTTGGTGAGGCTGAGCGGGTCCGGGCCTGCGTTGCCGGCCGAGCAGGCGACGAACACGCCCATCTGCATGGCCCCGAACGACGCGATGGCCAGGCTGTCGCGGTAGTAAGGGGAGGCGCCACCTCCGAGGGAGATGGAGAGCACGTCGACGCCGTCGGCCACGGCGCGGTCGACTGCCGCCAGGATGTCGGAGCTGAAGCATCCGCCGGCCCAGCAGACCTTGTAGGCCGCGACGCGCGCGCGTGGCGCCATGCCGCGGGCGACGCCGCGCGCGTAGCCGAAGAGCCCCGCGTCCGGCACGGGCGATCCGGCGGCGGTGGCGGCGGTGTGCGTGCCGTGGCCGTCCTGGTCGCGCGGGGACTTGAGCTCGGCGGTCTCGTTGATGGGCCCCGACGAGGCCTCGTAGCCGCTGTAGAAGATGCGGGCGCCGACGATCTTGCGGGTGCAGTCCGTGGGCGCGAAGCCGCGGCCGGCCTGGCAGAGGCCCTTCCAGTTGGGCGGGACGGGGCCGAGGCCCTTGTCGCTGAAGCTGGGGCTCTCGGGCCAGATGCCGGTGTCGAGGACGCCGACGACGACGTCGTGGTCGGCGAGGCCGGCCGCCCACACGCGGCTGCTGATCTCCGGGCCGATGCCCAGGAAGTCGGGGCTCCGGGTGGTGTGCAGCTGCAGGACCGTCTCCGGGAGCACGGCCAGCACGCCGGCCGCCTCGGCCATCCGCTCGGCCTCGTCGTCGTCGAGGCGGGCCGCGAAGCCGTGGAAGGCCGTCTCGTAGTTGTACACGATCTTCGCGTACGCGCCACCCTCCTCCTCCTCCTCATCTTCCAGCTGCGCCTGCGCGGAGGAGCAGACGGACTTGACCGTGGAAGCGTACCACTCGTGGTGGTAGTCGAACGAGCTTGGAATCTCCGACGCGGCCATGTGAACAATGTAAGTCTTGGGGCCTCCCGCGCAGGCAGAGATGCTCGCCTGAAGCAGCACGAGCAGCAGCAGCAGGCACAGCGACGGAGCCGCGCTTCGAAAATCCATGGCGGAAGGACGAGGGGAGAGGATAGCGAGCGAAGGTGGTGGAGAGCTCCGCTGCTGCTTATGAAGAAACACTCCAACGGTCCAGCTTTGATGCTTGCTTGGAGTGAGCCGTGGTGGGGTGAACTGTGGAGAGCAGTAATAATGTGAGGTTGAGGTGGTTGCTTTGCTTGTGCCCGCATTGAAGTCATTTCGCTGCGCGGTGCGGCTGTGTGATTTGATCGTGTCGAGACCCGTTGGTGGGTTTGTCTGTCGCACGAATTCTTCCATTTCTCGGAGATATTTCAGGACGACGAGGGGCCCTTGACCCCTGTCTGTCTGTGTCTTCTTTCTTTCCTGATCTACTCCAGCTGCACCGCAAGCCATGGGGCATCTGTGCTTGGAAGGAAAAAACATTTAACGCTGTGCCGTGGATCTACTACCTACACCAGCCGCAACGGCACGCGCTGGTAGTAGGGTTAGCGCATTGATTCATCCCTGCGGACGGTTGCTCGATCGGGTTCTCGGGAGCAATTCATGTGCTGCGTCTTTATGGTGATACTGTTAATGGCAGTGGCACCGCGTGCTTTTGTACCGAGAGGGGGTGAAATCGGTAATGACAGTGACATCACCTCCTTGGAGGAAAGGGTTGTACGGCTTTGGACGGAATGGAATTGGACTGTACGATGATTAGGGTAATCTGAGACGACGAGGAGTACGCGAGAGACTGAAAAGTGCCCGCGGCCACGTACAAGGGAAACAAGACAAGTCGTGGCCACATTATCGTCACTCTAAAATTGTGTTTCTAAAAGTTCCATGGGGGAGGGAGCATCGGATGAACTGCTGGACCGTTCCGTCAGTGTCACGTCAACACAGGCACACAGCGACTACGTAACAGGAGGAGAAATTAATTACAGTATCTATGGTGCCGATGTTGTTAAGTTTCCTGAGACATGGGACAGGGTGACGTCACGCTCTGATCGTAACCACAACCCCATGGTCAGCGTCGTACTGATGGTCCCTAATGCCGCAATTATGAATGTGGTTTGGAGTTCAGAATCCTTTCACACCTACGTAAATCTCTATAAAGCTGGAGGCGGTCATCAATAGTGACACTCCCCTCATCCACTGTTCGCTTTTCAGGAGAGCACATGTTTGTATCAGGCTTCCAGACATATCCCAGCTGCTCCGCCACCGATTTTCTTGTACACGAGAGATTTACGCACTCCCTCGTGCCAAATAGGCCGAACAAGGATGCATGATGTTGACACATAACAAAAAAAATAGACATTAGACGCTTTGAGGCAACTGCCGCTCTATAAGGTTCAATTGGACCTGTGGGTGCACCGGTGGAAATGAGGCCTTTTAGTTGAGGTCTAAATTGGCTTTTAACACCGGTTCTTTCACGAACCGGTGTTAAAGGACCTGCCCTATCGTGCCGTGCAAGACTCCTCTTCTCCTTAACACCGGTTCAAGGTGGCTTTAACCAGTGTTAAAGTGTGTGCGTCTATATATAATACACCGCAGCCCATCCCCTCTCTCATTTTGGAGCAAAGAGGGTGAGAGGGTGCTAGTTTGTGTTTTCTTCCTATGCACAAGAGGTGTTCGGTGAAATGCCCGAGAGCTCGAATTAAGTTTTCTCGTTGCTCTTTCCTCCTCGATCGAGGTCGGCAACTTTATCCTTTCATGTGTCATTGATGTACTGTAAAAGTGATCATCTCCCTATTAATTCATGATGTACTGTAATGATTTTTAATATACGTAATTAATTATATAATGCAGACGAACCGGCAATGGATGTATGGTGACCGACGCACTTCCGAGTACATTACAGGTCTCCAAAATTTCATCGTTATGGCTAAGGCAAACCATGGTCACAATGGTTTTATGTGTTGTCCATGTGTTCACTGTCAGAACAAGAAAGACTACTCAAATACCCAAAACATTCACGTCCACTTGCTTCGGTACGGTTTCATGCCCAACTATAATTGTTGGACCAAGCACGGAGAAAGAGGGGTTATGATGGAAGACAACAAAGAAGAAGAGGATGATGACAACTATCATAACATGTATTCTGAATACGATGATACTGCAACGAGGGTAGATGAAGATCAAGAGGCAGCAGATGGGCCCGCTGATGACGATCTTGGTCAGGCCATTACTGATACAAAGAAAAGAATGTGAAACTGAAAAGGAGAAGAAGAAGCTGGAACAGATGTTAAAGGATCACAAAACATTGTTGTACCCAACTTGCGAAGATGGCCATAAAAAGCTAGGTACCACACTGGATTTGCTGCAATGGAAGGCAGAGAAGGTGTGACTAAGAGCGCATTTTCAAAGTTGTTGGTAAAAATGAAGAATCCACTTCCAAGAAATAATGAATTGCCCGACAGTACATACCAAGCAAAGAAGGCTGTCTGCCCTCTAGGATTAGACGTGCAGAAGATACATGCCTGCATTAATGACTGCATCCTCTACCACGGTGAGAAGTACGAGAATTTGGATGCATGCCCGGTATGCACTACACTGCGGTATAAGATCAGACGAGACGACCCTGGCGATGTTGAGGGCGAGGCCCCTAGGAATAAGGTTTCTGCCAAGGTTATGTGGTATGCTCCTATAATACCACGGTTAAAACGTCTCTTCAGAAACAAAGAGCATGCCAAGTTGTTGCGATGACACATGGAAGACCGTAAGAAAGACGCGATGTTGAGACACCCCGCTGATGGGTCACAGTGGAGAAGTCGAGCGAGAGTACCTGGACTTCGCACGTGACACAAAGAACTTAAGGTTTGGTCTAAGTACAGATGGCACGAATCCTTTTGGGGAGCAAAGCTGCAGTCACAGCACCTGGCCTGTGACTCTATGTATCTATAACCTTCCTCCTTGGTTGTGCATGAAGCGGAAGTTCATTATGATGTCAGTGCTCATCCAAGGCCCGAGGCAACCTGGCAACGACATTAATGTGTACCTAAGGCCATTAGTTGAAGAACTTTTATAGCTGTGGGCCAAACCAGGTGTACGTATGTGGGATGAGCACAAAGGGGATCCATTTGACCTATGAGCGTTGCTTTTCGTAACCATCAATTATTGGCCCGCTCTTCGTAACATTTCAGGGCAGACAAACAAGGGATTCAAAGCATGCACACACTGTTTAGATGAGACTGAAAGTGTATATTTGGATAAATGTAAGAAGGTTGTATACCTAGGGCATCGTCGATTTCTTTCGAACATGCATCCCGTAAGAAAGAAAGGCAAGCATTTCAAACGTATTGCAGAACCCCGGAGGAAGCCTGTCCTCTGTATCGGTGAGGAGGTATTTGGTATGGTCAAGGACCTAGAAGTAATCTTTGAAAAAGGTCCTGGCAGTCAATCTGTTCCGAATGACGATGCCGGACACGCGCCCATGTGGAAGAAGCAATCTATATTTTGGGACCTACCCTATTGAAAATTCCTAGAGGTCCGCTCTTTAATCGACGTGATGCACGTGACGAAGAATGTTTGCGTGAACCTGCTAGGCATCCTGGGAGTGTATGGGAAGACAAAAGATACACCGGAAGAATGACATGACCTACCCTATTGGCCTCCATTGTCATTGCACATCTCTAGACTTATATCTGCAACCTCATCACTCTTTCCCATGGCTTCCACCGTACCACTAACCCCCAGGGAGGCGGAGGCGCTTTGCGCCTCAAACTACCCCTGCCCGCCGGGCTACTGCGTCCCCGTCGACTGGATGCTGAGCGCCGGAGGCGTGCCGGTTCCTCCCGTCCTTATAGGTGTGGCGCGTCGGATGGCCATCACGAACCACTACTACTCCGAGCTCACGCCGGAGCAGCGGAGAAATTCCAACTGGCATCCTGACTATTTCCCGACTTGGGAAGCCTTCTTCGGTGATCGGCGTGAGAGGGCACTCGCGAGGCACGAGGAGGACGACCCACCTCCTCCGAACTTCAACAAGGCCGGCCGTCGGCTGTGGTGGCGCGGCTGGACTCTCTAGAGCGTCATGGCCTACGACACGGCCGCTGCCTATAACCCCCGCCTGCGCTACCCTCAAGTCCAGCCCACGCGTACTCAACCTTTAAGGTTCAACTACGGCGACCCCGACGACAACAACGACGATGGCCGCGACTAGTACGACGACTACAATGGCGAGTATTACAGGTGTAGGCAGGAGCATGACTGAATCACTCCAACATTCCAAAACAAGTTCGGCCGATATTGACTTAATCCGGCCATGTATCTTAATTTTCAGTTTTTCTATGTATCTTAATTTTCAGTCGTGCTTTATGTAACTTACTGTTAGTTGCGTTATGTACTTTAATTCCAGTTCTATCATAATAAAATTTTCTTCCCGCCCATTATTTCCCGCCCATTATTTCCCGCCCTTTTCTTCCCGCCCTTTTCCTCCCGCGCATTATGCCCGCCCTTTCCCATTTGTTACTATTTTGAATAGTTAGAATTTTATTTTTTAAAAACAAAAAATGTTTTAGGATTAATTATTCAAGTGCAAACAATTTTCATGTTGACAGTTTTGTCAGATTCCAAAGTATACAAAAGATGCTAAATTTAAATATCCAAACAATTCAAAAATGTTAAAACAAAATAAAATATGATTTTCTCTAATAAAATAGGGTTAGATTCCTTTTCAGATGCTTAATATTTCTTAAGTTCAAAGTTTTAGGGTTTGACTATTTTATTTTTGTCTTAATTGAATAATCAAAATTCATATGTAAGTGTTTTAATCATTTTGAAAATTTTCATCTACAGTAACTATAAAATGTTTTTATATGAATGGATAGATCTTATTTTTCTGAAAATTATGATATATTATTCATATTTTTTTGAGTTGAAATGAAAAAGATATGAATTTTCTAAATTCTATCCTATTTTTTGAATTAAAAATGCCCCACCCCCTTTAATGTACGAAATAAATGCCCCCTTTAACACCGGTTTCAGCCACACACACCCCCCTTTAACACCGGTTCGTGGCTGGAACAAGTGTTAAAGGGGGAGGGGCGCACGAAACGAATTCCCCCCTTTAACACCGGTTCCAGCCACGAACCAGTGTTAAAGGGGGGAGGTTTATAATGCGCACACATTTCTCTTCCTATTCCCCCCGCCAGATTGATCGAGTAGAGGAAAAAGCAGAGGAGAGCGAGAGCGTGCGCAGAGAAGAACGTCGGAAGGCTGCCATCATGCCATCCGCCGCCGTCGCCACCGCGCCCGTCCACTCGCGGGAGCCGCCACGCCGTTCCTCACGCCGGCCCGTCCACTCGCGGGAGCGCCGTCGCTGCCGCGTCGTTCCACATCGTCGCTGCTGCGCCGTCCACGCCTGTCGCCGCGCCCGTCCCGTCCACGTACGGCCCATCGCCACGCCCGTCCCGTTCCACGTCGGCGGTGAGTTATCATATATGTTGGAATTATGCCCTAGAGGCAATAATAAAGATGTTATTATTATAATTCTTGTTCATGATAATGTTTATATTCCATGCTAGAATTGTATTAAGCGGAAACTTTAATACTTGTGTGGTTTGTGAACAACACCGTGTCCCTAGTACGCCTCTATGGACTAGCTCATTGATCAATGATGGTTAAGGTTTCCTAACCATAGACATGAGTTGTCAATTGATAATGAGATCATATCATTGGGAGAATGATATGATGGACAGACCCAAACTAAGCGAAGCAATTAGATCGTGTCATCGTGTTCGTCTTTGCGAAGCTTTTATTATGTCAAATATTGTATTCCTTAGACCATGAGATAATACAACTCCCTGGTATCGGAAGAAAGCTTTGAGGTCATCAAACGTCATCCTATGAGAGGGTGATCATAAAGGTGTCTCTCAGGTGATCGGAAAGTATCTGTTGGGTTGTATGTATCGAGATGGGATTTGTCCCTCCCAAGTCGGAGAGATATACTTCGGGCCCACTCGGTAATCGATATCAACACCGCTTGCAAGCATGTGGTTAAGGAGTTAATCACAAAGTGATATCGGATTACGGAACGAGTAAAGTACTTGCTGTGAACGAGATTGAACTAGGTATGACGGTACCGACGATCAAATCTCGGGCAAGTAAAATATCGCGAGATGAAGGGAATATATATATGGGATTGATTGAATCCTGGCATCGTGGTTCATCCGATATGATCATCGATGAATGTGTGGGAGTCAATATGGGTTTCCAGACCCCGCTGTTGATTATTGATAGAAGATCATGTCTGCATATTCTCGAACCCGCAGGGTCACACACTTAACGTGTCTCGACGCTAGGATAGATTGGATAATTGGTTTATGAGTTTTTGTTCGGAGTCTCGGATGGGATCCGGGACATCACGAGAGGTTCCGGAGTGGTCCGGAGAATAAGATTCATATAAGGCAGTGCAGTTTTTGGAGTTCGGAATTGTTCCGGGTTAATCGGTATTATACCGGAAGCTTCTAGAACCTTCCGGAAGGGGACCAACGTGGCCCCACCTTCCGGGAGGGGGAATAGGCCTATGAGGGAGTGCCCTGGACGCATTGGGCCAGGGGCACAAGGCCCCATAGGGCCCAGCCGGCCAAGAGAGGTTTAAACTCTAGATAGAGCTTCTAGAAGGGGGGTTTCCTTGCCCCCCACTCTTCCTCCTTGGGGCCGCCGGCCTTGGCTTGGGGGAGGGGCTAGGGCTGCGCCCACCCCTCTATATATAGAGGGCTAGGGGCGCACCAACCCCCTACACCTTCCCCTCCAACCCTAGCCGCCCTGCTGCCCTCCTCTCTCCCTCCCGACTGCTTGTAGGCGAAGCCCTGCTGCAGAAATTCTCTACCAATTGCACCGCACCGTCGCGTTGTAGATCCAACCCATCTCTCCACCATACTTGCTGGACCAAGGAAGGAGGATACGTCGAGGTGCCGCACGTGTGCATCTCACGGAGGCATCGCCACTTGTGGTGCTAGATCGGATCGGATCGCGAGGAGGAGAAGCGAGTATGACTACATCACCCACGTTCCGTCGAGCGTTCCGCTGTGCGAATCTTCAAGGGTATGAAGATATAATCCAATCTCTCTCGTTGTTTGCATCTCCTAGATTAGATCTTGGCTTCCCTCTGTTCGCATCCGTAGAAAATTTTGATTTACTATGCCGCGAAACCCTTCAGTGGTATCAGAGCTAGATCTATGCGTAGATGTGTTTCACGAGTAGAACGCAACATGGTCGTTGTGGGCGTTGATGTTTTCTGTTGCAAGCCTCTTGTTTGTGTTCTTCTTATGACGCGGGATAGTGAGATTGAAGCGGTCCAGGCCAACCTTACGCGACGTCGTTCGCGAGACCGGCTCCGCACTTGACGTGTGGCTTGTTCCACGCATGCGGCTGGTGGATGTCAGTTTCTCTCACTATAGTTGTCATGGGATTAACACCGGAGTTTGGCAAGCATAATATCACCGTTGTGGCTTTCCGTAGGTAAGAATCGTTCTTAGCATCTACTCCCATAAGCCACGTAAAACATGCAACAACAAAGTAGAGGCGTCTAACTTGTTTTTGCAGGGAGTGTTTTCTGTGATATGGTATGGCCCAAGATGTGATGTGTATAATGTATGCGATGATCATGTTTTGTAATGTTTCACGACTTGCATGTCGATGAGTACACAACCGGCAGGAGCCATATGGTTGTCTTTATAATTGTGTATGACCTGCGAGTCAACTTCTTATACGCCATGTAATAGCTTTACTTTATCGCTAAGTAGTTAGCAATAGTTGTAGTTGCTATTCGTGGTGGAGGCAATCATGGTGGAGTGATGGAGATCATGCCGGCACGCACAAGATGGAGATCATTGCGCGAAGATTGGATATACCATGTCACATAAAGTTATATGCATGTGATGTTTATCCTTTTATGTATCTTATTATGCTTAGATCGCGACAGTAGCATTATAAGATGATTCCTCAATTAAAGATCAAGATAAAAACTGTGTTCTCCCCAAGTATGCACCGTTGCGAAAGTTCGTCGTGTCCAAGCATCACGTGATGATCGGGTGCTATAGACTCTACGCTCACATACAACGGGTGCAAGCCAGTTTTGCACACACGGAAATACTTGGGTCTAACTTGACGAGCCTAGCATGTACAGACATGGCCTCGGAACACATGAACCGAAAGGTTAAGCATGAGTCATATGAATGATATGATCGACACTTCGTTGTCCACCATTGAAACCACATCTCTTCTCGTGATGATCGGATTAGGTGTGGTGAATTTGGATCGTGTTCACTAAACAACTTGAGGGATGTTGAATTTAGTGGGAGTTCATCTAGTAATTTGATTAAAAGTTGAACTAGTTATCATGAACATAGTCTAAATTGTACTTGCCAATACTGTAGATCACATGGCCAAGTCCAACTTCAACTTCAACGTTTTTTGCTGAGAAGGAAAAGCTTAGAAACAATGGGTCTAACTTCACCAATTGGTTCCGCAATCTAAGAATCATTCTCTCTGGCGGTCAAAAGGACTATGTCCTTGGGAAAGCGTTAGGTGACCCCCCTGCTGCAACTGCGCCGGCTGATGAGAAAACTCTCTATCAGTCGCGCAAAGATGATTATGGTATGATTAAGAGCACCATGTTATTTGCTATGGAACCGGAACTTCAAAATCGTTTTGAAGACTATCCCGGGCCCTTTGAGATTCTCGAAGAGCTGAAAACCATGTTTCAGACTCAGGCCCGTTCTGAGAGATATGAGATCTCTGAGAAGTTCTTTAACTGCAAGATGGAGGAAGGGAGTTCCGTTAGTGAGCACGCCATTAAGATGACGGGCTACACTCAACGCCTTGAGCAACTGGACTGCAAGATTCCAGAGGAGCTCAAGATTGACACTCCTAGCTACAAAAGTTTTGTAGTTGATCACAATCAGATTGGTTCCACTGATATGATCACTGAGCTCTTTGCTAAGATGAAAGTAGCGGAGGTTAACATCAAAAAGAATAATCATGTGTTGATGGTCAACAAGCCCCCCACCTTCAAGAAAGGTAAGGGTGCAAGGAAGCCCTTCAAGAAAGGCGGCGGCAAGCACGTTGCCCCTGCTGAGAAGAAGCTCAAGTCTGGTCCTAAACCGGACACTGAGTGCTTCTATTGCAAGGACAAGGGTCACTGGAAGCACAACTGTCCGAAGTACTTAGCGGACAAGAAGGCTGGCACCATCAAAGGTATATTTGATATACATGTTATTGATGTTTTCCTTACTAGCCCTCGTTGTAGTTCCTGGGTATTTGATACCGGTTCAGTTGCTAATATTTGTAACTCGAAACATGAGCTACGGAATAGACGGCGGCTTGCGAGGGATGAGGTGACGATGCGCGTTGGCAACGGATCAAGAGTTGATGTGATGGCCGTCGGCACGCTCTCCTTAGTTTTACCTTCGGGATTAGTTTTAAACCTTAATAAGTGTTATTATGTGCCTGCGTTGAGCATGAACATTATTTCTGGATCTTGTTTATTGCAAGACGGTTATTCATTTAAATCGGAGAATAATGGTTGTTCTATTTATATGAGTAACATCTTTTATGGTCATGCACCTATTGTGAATGGTTTATTTCTTCTAAATCTCGAAAGGGATGAAACACACATCCATAACATTGAGGCTAAGAGATGCAAAGTAGATAGTGATAATACTACTTATTTGTGGCACTGTCGTCTAGGTCATATTGGTGTAAAGCGCATGAAGAAACTCCATTCTGATGGACTTTTGGAGTCTCTTGATTTTGAATCATTTGACACATGCGAACCATGCCTCATGGGCAAGATGATCAAAACCCCGTTCTCCGGTATGATGGAGCGAGCAACGGACTTGTTGGAAATCATACATACCGATGTATGCGGACCGATGAGTGTTTCAACGCGCGGTGGATATCGCTATTTTCTCACTTTTACCGATGACTTAAGTAGATATGGGTATATCTATTTAATGAAACATAAATCTGAAATGTTTGAAAAGTTCAAAGAATTTCATAATGAAGTGGAGAACCATCGTAACAGAAAGATTAAGTTTCTACTATCCGATCGTGGAGGTGAATATTTGAGTTATGATTTTCTCACGCATCTTAAAGCAAGTGGAATCGTTTCACAACTCACGCCACCCGGAACACCACAGCGCAATGGTGTGTCTGAACGCCGGAACCGAACCCTATTAGATATGGTCCGATCGATGATGTCTCTTACTGATTTGCCGTTATCATTTTGGGGTTATGCATTAGAAACCACTGCATTCACTTTAAATAGGGCACCATCTAAATCCGTTGAGACGACACCGTATGAACTGTGGTTTGGTGCTAAACCTAAGTTGTCGTTTCTTAAAGTTTGGGGATGTGAAGCTTACGTCAATAAATTGATGCCGGACAAGCTCGAACCCAAATCGGAGAAATGCGTCTTCATACGATACCCTAAGGAAACTATTGGGTATACCTTCTATCACAGAACCGAAGGCAAAGTGTTTGTCGCAAAGAACGGTTCCTTTCTTGAGAAGGAGTTTCTCTCGAAAGAAGTGAGTGGGAGGAAAGTAGAGCTAGACGAGGTTGTTGAACCTTCTCTTGAGTTGGAGAGTAGCGCAGCACCTGAAATTGTTCCAGTGCCGCCTGCACCAACAATAGAGGAAGCTAATGATAAGGATCATGAAGCTTCGGACGATGCTGCTACTGAACATCGCAGGTCGATAAGGTCGCGTGCCCCTCCTGAGTGGTACGGCAACCCTGTCTTAACTGTCTTGTTAGTAGATGACAGTGAGCCTTCGAACTATGAGGAAGCGATGATGAGCCCAGACTCTGAGAAATGGCTAGAGGCCATGAAATCCGAATTGGGATCCATGAGCGAAAACCAAGTATGGACTTTTGTAACACCCTCAGAATCGACCCTATGCAAGTTGTAGCGAAAACCCGCCAAACCCGCATAGAAACGATTCAAAGGTGCCCACCAGGCACTTTCGTGCGGGTGGAAAACGAAGTAATAACATTACACAACAGTCCTCGATGGGACCCACAGAATAGATATATATAACAGCGACTCCATGAGTCAAGAATACAGATATAATATACAAAGATCCAAATCACCTTGAAACGATAGAGCGTCCAGCTACGGACAAGATGCAAATGGGGCTAAGAGCCCTGAAGAATAACCAATGGCGTCCATAACCCTGCCCAGGCCAAGCCGGAAGGGTAACCCTGCTAACGACGTCGATCTCAAAACCTGCTTAAACAAAAAGGGGTGCCGACAAAGGGCAAAGGAAAAAGAGGAGCGTCAGTACTGAGGCCAGTACACGGCGAGACTAGAATTCGGCGGTCCTCGCCTACATAGGTATGGTGGACTGAAGCGGCAGCGGCAGCATGCACTAAACAACCTATAGAGACTCGATACAACTGGCGGTTATCAGAGAGGGATAAGAATGACCTATCCGGATCCAACCTGAAGCTAACACCAAACAAACCCATCCTGGTGTTTCCCCCTCGAGACCAAACGAGGAAGTCAACCGAGGAACTCACACAGTTGGCAGTTTTAGTTATTCAGTTATCGTTGCAGCAATTACTAGTCAGGTATAGGTAATCATCCTGATAAAAGAAGCAGTGGGACCTTTTTAGTTAACCATTCCGTTATAGTTACGGCTCTTACTAGTCAGATACAAATAGCATGAGATAACCCAAAAACCCAGCAGTTGTTGGCACTTTTATTTAGCCATTCCGTTGTAGTTGTCATACTTACTAGTCAGGTACAATGGTCGCAAGCGACACTCCAAACAAGCAATTGTGGGCAGGATTAATTAGCCATTCCATTATAGTGAAGCTGATTACTAGTCATTATAAAGTCAAATTTATAGCAATAAACTTTAGTTATGCTTGTCTATGGTCGAGATACTGTGCTCCAAGTCGTCCATAACCGCGGACACGGCTTTCAGAAAGTTTTACCCGGCCGGGGTGCACCAATAGCAACACACACTCGATCAACCTCGGAAAAACCAAATCAAAACCCAACGAGGCTTTCACGACAAAGCAATCACAGGATTCAGAAATATTTCAGGGGGCCACCCCATTAAGCTACCCACAACAAAGTAAGCAAGCTCCGAGACGGACTCAAGGTTTGGGTATACGGCTGTGAACGACTGGGAACCCAAAACTGGGCTTGTCGACACCGCGGAATCGTGTCCCGATCCAAAACAGTACAGGTGCTATCTGTCGCACAATTTAATAAAGCAGTAAAGCATGGCATAAGTACAGGATAATAAATAAAACCTCAAACTAGTTTGTGGCCCCAAGAAATAAGACTGAATCAAGCTCTGGCTCAGGGGGGTCCCATATACCTCCCGGATGTGGATAGCGCGATAAATCAAGGAACAGGTATCAAGCACTCGGGGTCCTACGGGACACAAGTGGGCGTTCGGAAACCAAATATTTTCTATCACCCACCGATGCCTCTGCTTATTTCAATTTTAGTTGTTAAATAGGAATTAAAGTGAACAATAAGTAAAACCATGATCATATCCAACATCAACATGCGGCAATACATCAACAACTGTGGCACTTGACGACACGCAACAGCACTTGAGCAAGCGACTACGACGCGCAAGTCCAACTATCTACCAAACAACAGGTAATAGGATGTGCCCAAGGCAATATAAGGCTGCAAGTAATATCAAGGGTACGGAAACTAGAGCATCGCAACACAGATAGCAATAGATCAACAGGAGGGAATAAATACTATAAAAGTAAGATAGGTAGAAAGGGGGAGATGCTCGCCTGAAAACATTGCCGAAGAGTTCATCCGAAGATCGGGGCGAAGCTCACATCAACTCAACGGCCTTATCCGCGAAGAAGCAAAACACTAGAAGAAACACCGGATGCAATATTTAATACAACGGCAGAAGATCGGCATGATGCGTGTATGATGTATGACATGGCAAGGGTGCAATGCAATTAGGTCACATTAAGCGGAACCGGGGTCCCGACAATTAATTAAATGGTTCAAGTTATTTAGAACCCCCGCAATTAGATGTTGCATTAACATGGCAAGATAAGTTACTGATTCGCTACACCAATTTAAATGAGGCCAATATGAGACTAGATTTGCCCGCATATGGGCCCCATATTTAATTATAAGGTGAATCGGCATAAGGCCCCCAACCCACAGACAAGTATGCATGCATGAACAATTAAATATGCAAACAATTCATATAGTTGACCATTTATAAAATAGGGTTCTCGGAAAGGGGTTCACACATTAGGGTTCGGCAGATCTTGGGGTTCCGGGGTTCGGGGTCGGTCTCAGGGTCCAGGGTTCGACGGAAACGTTCTCGGACTCCGGGGTAGGTCTTGGCGCATCCGGGGTCTTCGGTCATGTTGTCGGTCATGGCGTTCGGGACGGGGTGCTTGTCGTATCGGTGGCGGTCTTGGCGTTCCGGGGATCTTCGAGTCGGGGATCTTGGATCGTGTCGGCCTTCTCCAGATCATGCATCGCCGCTCCGTGTGGAAGGCCTCGAGGGTCCGGTGACGGAGATCTTGATGGCCCGAGAGGAGAACTTGGTGCCCGTTCAAAGGTCGAGGAGGATCTTGTCGGTGTCGAACTTGGGGTTCTCGCCTCAACCATAGATGGCCTACTTGGATCAGCGCCTCAGTACATCGGGATTATCTGGGTCACTGCCGATCTTGTCGTCAGGGGCAACACCACTTATCCGCCAACCACGACGGAACATCCAAACACTACCAAGATAGCCGGATACTGCAGCAACAACTGAAAACATCGGCGACGAGGCAGACGTGCTGGGGAGCAGCGAACCGAGCGCCGTTCGCAGAAGGACCACAAGGCCAACCGAAGCAGAGGTGCGCGACAGGGTGGGGCCGCACTCGGGGCGAGGCCAAGGACGCCGGCAGACAGCAGCGAGCCGAGGCAGGCGGGGTTCTGGCGGGGCGGAGCAGAGGGCCACGGAGTGGACTCTGGCCGGCGGCGACGCGGAAGGACGGAGGCGGGCGAGCCGACGGGGAGCGGAGGCAGGCGGAGGCGAGGGGCGGCGCCGGACTCGAGCGGGGCGGAGGGGGAGCTCGAGCACGCCGGAGCAGAGGCAGGGCCGGCGAAGACGTGCTGCGGGGCAGACGGGCGGTGGCGGGGTCGATGCAGGCACGCTGGTTGGGGCGCGGGCGACGGGGAGGCTGCCGGGCGGAGCTCGAGGTCGGGGTCGGCGAGGACGGGGACACGCGGGCGCGGCGGCGCTCGGAAGCAGGGGGCGGCGGCATGCTCGGGGGAGGCGTGGCCGCGCGCCGGCGGGCGGCGGAGCAGAGCGGAGGGAGGCGGGGTGCTGCGCGCTCTGCTTGGCAGCGGGGCGAGCGGGAAGGGGAGAAGCTGGTCGAGGCGGGAGGGCGCCGACGACGAGGGAGAGGGAGGGGCCGGCGGCTGGTGGCGTGGGAGAGGCGAGCGGCGAGGCGGCGCGCCGGCGGGAGCAAGGAAGGGGCACGCGGGGCTCGGGCGGTGAGAGAGGTGGGAGGAAGGGGACGGGGTGACGTGGGGATCGGGCAGGGAGTGTGGGCCAGGTGGGGTTGGTGGGGATCGGGTGTGGGGTTTGTGTGTGTGTGCTGAGGTGTGTTGTGTGGGTTGAGGGGTGAGGGATTGGCCAAGTGGCGGCATCTGATTGGGTGGGGGGAGAGGAGAGGTGAGGTGGCGCGACGGGGTTGGCCGGGGTGAGGTGGCCAAAGGGGTGTGGGTAGATAGGTTGGTAGCTTTAGGATTTACGAGTGGGCCGTTTGTATTTTTCTGGGGTGGTCGTTCGGGTCATTCGGCCCGTTCGACTGCCCCACTAAAAATAATGCAATATTTTATTTATTTAAACGGACCGTTTGCAAAACATATTTAGTCAAAACAAAATATTCCGGCGACCCGGGTTTGCGTTTGAATAAAGACGGGGCGTTTAGAAAACAAGAACCGGTTTTTCCGAAAATAGTTTTATACAAGCACATGCAAGATGATGACGATGCTCAAATGCAATGTGGCATGATGACATGAGCATGCGGTCATGATGATGCAATGCACAAAAACAACGCGATTTTCTAGTAGTGGTTTTGCGGGATGCCACAACTTTGGTGGACCCTCCTAGCAACCGAAAGGCCGTTGAGTGCAAATGGATCTTCAAGAAGAAAACGGACGCGGATGATAATGTTACCATCTATAAAGCACGGCTTGTCGCGAAAGGTTTTCGACAAGTTCAAGGTGTTTACTACGATGAGACTTTCTCTCCCGTAGCGATGTTTAAGTCCATTCGGATTTTATTAGAAATTGCTGCGTTTCATGATTATGAAATATGGCAGATGGATGTCAAGACTGCGTTCCTCAATGGCAACATTGATGAAGAGTTGTATATGATGCAACCCGAAGGTTTTGTCGATCCTAAGGATGCTGATAAAGTATGCAAACTTCAGCGTTCCATTTATGGACTGAAGCAAGCATCTCGGAGTTGGAACCTTCGTTTTGATCAAGTGATCAAGAGCTTTGGATTTTTTCCAAATTGCTACGAAGCTTGCATCTACAAGAAAGTGAGTGGGAGCTCGGTGACGTTTCTGGTACTATATGTGGATGACATATTGATTATTGGAAATGACATCAACATGCTTAACGATGTGAAGAGTTATTTGAACAAGTGTTTTTCAATGAAAGACCTAGGTGAAGCTGCTTATATATTGGGCATCAAGATCTATAGAGATAGACAAAGACGCCTGATAGCTTTAAGCCAGAGTACATACCTAGACAAAGTTCTGAAAAGGTTCAGAATGGATAAGGCAAAGAAAGGTTCGGTGCCTATGTTGTCAGGTAAGATGTTGAGCAAGGCTCAGTGTCCAGCTACGGTAAATGATAGGGAAGCTATGAGCAAAGTGCCTTATGCCTCGGCCATAGGTTTTATCATGTATGCCATGCTGTGTACTAGACCGGATGTGTCCAATGCTCTTAGTTTGACGAGCAGATATCAAAGTGATCCAGGAGTGGAACACTGGACAGCCGTAAAGAACATCCTAAAGTACCTAAATAGGACTAAAGAAATGTTCTTAGTCTATGGGGGTGATGAACAGCTTGTCGTAAAAGGTTACGTCGATGCTAGTTTTGACACCGACAAGGATGATTCTAAATCTCAGACAGGATACGTGTATATTTTGAATGGAGGAGCTGTGAGCTGAAGAAGCTGCAAGCAAAGCGTGATCACGGGATCTACAGTAGAAGCGGAATACATGGCTGCTGCAGAAGCGTCAAGTGAAGGAGTTTGGATCAGGAACTTCATCACTGAGCTTGGCGTGGTTCCAAGTGCATTGGACCCACTGGAGATATTGTGTGACAACACTGGCGCCATAGCACTCGCTAAGGAACCAAGATATCATCCAAAGACCAAGCATATCAACCGCAAGTTTCATATAATCCGAGATTATATAGTAGATGGAGATCTGAAGATTAGCAAAGTACATACAGATCTGAATGTCGCAGATCCTTTGACTAAACCTCTTCCGCGTGCAAAACATGATCAGCACCTCAGTGCCATGGGTGTGAGATTGTTGCCAAATGTAAACTAGATTATTGACTCTAGTGCAAGTGGGAGACTGTTGGAATTATGCCCTAGAGGCAATAATAAAGATGTTATTATTATAATTCTTGTTCATGATAATGTTTATATTCCATGCTAGAATTGTATTAAGCGGAAACTTTAATACTTGTGTGGTTTGTGAACAACACCATGTCCCTAGTACGCCTCTATGGACTAGCTCATTGATCAATGATGGTTAAGGTTTCCTAACCATAGACATGAGTTGTCAATTGATAATGAGATCATATCATTGGGAGAATGATATGATGGACAGACCCAAACTAAGCGAAGCAATTAGATCGTGTCATCGTGTTCGTCTTTGCGAAGCTTTTCTTATGTCAAATATTGTATTCCTTAGACCATGAGATAATACAACTCCCTGGTATCGGAAGAAAGCTTTGAGGTCATCAAACGTCATCCTATGAGAGGGTGATCATAAAGGTGTCTCTCAGGTGATCGGAAAGTATCTGTTGGGTTGTATGTATCGAGATGGGATTTGTCCCTCCCAAGTCGGAGAGATATACTTCGGGCCCACTCGGTAATCGATATCAACACCGCTTGCAAGCATGTGGTTAAGGAGTTAATCACAAAGTGATATCGGATTACGGAACGAGTAAAGTACTTGCTGTGAACGAGATTGAACTAGGTATGACGGTACCGACGATCAAATCTCGGGCAAGTAAAATATCGCGAGACGAAGGGAATATATATATGGGATTGATTAAATCCTGGCATCGTGGTTCATCCGATATGATCATCGATGAATGTGTGGGAGTCAATATGGGTTTCCAGACCCCGTTGTTGATTATTGATAGAAGATCATGTCTGTATATTCTCGAACCCGCAGGGTCACACACTTAACGTGTCTCGACGCTAGGATAGATTGGATAATTGGTTTATGAGTTTTTGTTCGGAGTCTCGGATGGGATCCGGGACATCACGAGAGGTTCCGGAGTGGTCCGGAGAATAAGATTCATATAAGGCAGTGCACTTTTGGAGTTCGGAATTGTTCCGGGTTAATCGGTATTGTACCGGAAGCTTCTAGAACCTTCCAGAAGGGGACCAACGTGGCCCCACCTTCCGGGAGGGGGCATGGGCCTATGAGGGAGTGCCCTGGCCGCATTGGGCCAGGGGCACAAGGCCCCATAGGGCCCAGCCGGCCAAGAGAGGTTTAAACTCTAGATAGAGCTTCTAGAAGGGGGGGTTTCCTTGCCCCCCACTCTTCCTCCTTGGGGCCGCCAGCCTTGGCTTGGGGGAGGGGCTAGGGCTGCGCCCACCCCTCTATATATATAGGGCTAGGGGCGCACCAACCCCCTACACCTTCCCCTCCAACCCTAGCCGCCCTGCTGCCCTCCTCTCTTCCTCCCGACTGCTTGTAGGCGAAGCCCTGCTGCAGAAATTCTCCACCAATTGCACCGCGCCGTCGCGTTGTAGATCCAACCCATCTCTCCACCATACTTGCTAGACCAAGGAAGGAGGATACGTCGAGGTGCCGCACGTGTGCATCTCACGGAGGCATCACCACTTGTGGTGCTAGATCGGATCGGATCGCGAGGAGGAGAAGCGAGTACGACTACATCATCCACGTTCCGACGAACGTTCCGCTGTGCGAATCTTCAAGGGTATGAAGATATAATCCAATCTCTCTCGTTGTTTGTATCTCCTAGATTAGATCTTGGCTTCCCTCTGTTCGCATTCGTAGAAAATTTTGATTTACTATGCCGCGAAACCCTTCAATATATTGTGTATATATATGTATATTTGTGTATATATGTGTATATATATTGTGTATCATATATTGTGTGTCATATATTGTGTATCATATATTGTGTATATATGTGTATATATAGGATATTACTACGTATCGTAGTCCGATGGGAAGCTAATAATCGGAACGACCTCAAGCCGTCCGTCTCATCTCCATCTAATAGCCTCTCCGTGTCTTATTTTTTCCGTTAACTACGCGCGTCCATTGACCAACAATCCTGGCATTTATGGCCAGTTCCTGATCTTGCGTTCGCCTTCCCAAAACATCTCCCTCAAATTGTCCCTGCCGCCCCACAACCCTTTCATCCTCGTCACCATGTTCTCCATGACACCGTGTCGCATCCAGCCATCCAAGCCAGCACCTTCGCCTCCACCATGGATTTTGATGGCAAGGTCCATCATCAGGCACCGTGAGGAGGCAACTTACTCGCACCGGTGGCAGCAGGTGCAGCAGACTTCACAAACAGGCTCAATTTTCCAATTTGCCATAGATTTCATATATATGTATTCAAATTGCTCGTGTTCCAACAATCAGGCAGTAGGTGTGGAAAATCTCCATCAATTTCCTAAGTATTGTAACTGAAATATCTAACGATCTAGACCCTCATGCATATGCAATATGTGCTTCTTACGTCCTAGCTTGATACTAAAGCCATGCTTCTTGAGTTTATATTCATGCTTCTTATAAATCCTACATATGCTACCCAGGTAAAATCATGCACTGAAACGAGAGCTTCATAAGTCTGTATATCTATTTCCAGGCTTTTAAGAGATTTTTTTAACTACTTTCTATATTTTTCATTTGTGTTTCAAATGATGCCGGCTATCGCATCTATGAATTCTCTTTTTGTTGTTGATGGCATAGAGAGATTGTGTTCTTAACTTTTTAAATTGTAAAAACTATGCAAACTGAGATGTTCATGCTGCCTAACATGTTCTTTGGGATTCATCCTTTTTCGGTCCACCCTTTTGCCACCATGAAGGATGCAGAATCTAATTGCCTACTACTAAACTGTTTGTGGCATGTTGTTTCGAACTTGGTGGGAAGCAAACTTTTATTCATTCTGAAGCAGACGTCGATTTCTTCGGAAGAAACTCATCGTGGTACAGGCACGTGATTCATGAGAACAAATGTCCATTTCTTTGGAAGCAGATTTCACATAATTTAGAAGCAAATCCATGTGAACTTTCAAACATATATGTAATCTCTGCAAGTGAATATATATGTTTCTTTCATGGCAACAAATTCCTATTTTGTTTTAAACAATTATCTAGTAAATGAATACAATCTTGTGTATTGGAAGCAAACTCAACTCTTTTGTATTTCTTTGAAGCATAGCCCTTATTCGTTTGAAACATGTATACTTATAATAATTCTCTTTTTATGGTAAGAAACATGTAGTATTTATAAGAATTTCTAGTCAGCGAAAATGATATTGTAATGTTTTAGAGAAGTTTATCATACATGATACATATTTTTATTAATGGAAGCAGTGTGGTTCATCGTCGGAGCAAATTGGTCATTAGACTGAAGCATGGGTTTGCTGCAAAAAAAACAAAGCATTATATAAGAAAAAAAGTCTATCACTTCAAAACAATTCCTAATGAAAGTAACCATGTTACTTGGAAGCAAGATTTTAGTTTCCAAGTAAACATCCATTTCCAAAGGAAGCAAACGAGACGTGAATTCAAAACTAATTTTATAAATTAATTAGTTTCCCTAAAATCCGTCATTTTGGATGCCGGAAGAAACTACTCTAATAGTCTCCTATTGCGAAAAGGAGGGAGCAGAAAACGGATGTGTCTGACAACAAGGGAGCAATAGATGGACGTACAATTAAACATGACATTAATTTCGGAAGCATGCGTCTAATGCCTTAATTCATGCAAGTAGACTCGTTTCCTGATTAAAAAACGGATGGCCCGGCTGCTTCCAATCGGACGGGCAAACAGTGGTCCGATGGGAAGCTACAATCGGCGTCCAACTCCTAGCAGTGACCATATATATTGTGTATATTGTATCTACATATGTATATATCTATATATGTTTTAATATTGGATCGATTTATTTGTATGTGTATGTGTATGTATATATGTATATTGTATCTATAGGTGTATCTATATGTTTATTTGTATATTTGTATGTGTATGTGTATGTATATATAGGTGTACCTATTGTATCTATATATGTTTTAATATTGGATCGATTTATTTGTATATTTGTATGTGTATGTATATATGTATTGTATTGTATGTGTATTGTATATGTGTATATTTGGTTACATCGATGACCACCGCCACCATTGTGTCGTCGACCCTGACCTCCTCTGCCCTCGCTGAGCCTACACACGCGTCGAGGGTGAGTCACCCATGTTAGGTAGCCCACGTCGTGCTAGTTCGAACGCACACCCCCACGCATCCCGGCCCCGCTCTCGCCCTAGCGCCGCCAGCCGCCGCCCTAGCACACCTCTCATTGTCAACAATGCATTGTTAATCAACTTTCATGACAAGTTAATTAGAAGAACTAAATGTACCCTCTCATATGAATCCCGGGTTTCTCCGAATTAGGGTTTGGAATGACCAAGCATGTATTAGGGTTACATTTCAATACTTTTAACCTGTCATATCATCATCCTTGCTTGAGCATTTCAATAGGTGTATTGCTGATATTTGTGTGATAATATTATTGTTTTAGAAACTATGGATCCACCCAGTAGAAACCTTGAAGAGGAAAAATAATGGAGAACATGATCCACGAGGACACCTCACAATATATGAACTTGGAGGGACATGATGATATCTCAAGTAGTCATGGAGAAGATGACGACTCCGGTGAACGCACTTTAGTGATTACAAAGTCCGTCGAGGTATATGCATGGATTAAGCCTCTGCTGACTTGCACCGATTGATTTGTATATATGTACATATATTAATTAACACTTCTTTCTTCTTTTAGCCCTCCGGATCGACCAACCAGCAACAATCTTCTTCTACGAAAAAAAGCAAGTGAGGCTCGAGCCATCGGTTGAAAGATCGTGCAAAGTTCATGATCGAAGCAGTCCGTGTTGATGGCAGGCCGATGGAGCCCAAGAAGGCCGCAGACAAATTTATACGCCAGGCTGGAGTTCTTGTTAGGGACCAAATCCCTATCACAATTGAATATTGGAATAAGCCAAAGAAGGGCGACGGTACCTTTGTCAATGAAAGATCCAAAGAAACGATTTGGACTTCGCTGTTGTTAAATTTCACCCTACCGCCAGAGGAGGATGAAAATAAACCGGTTATAAAGTAAAAGTTCAAAGAGTGGACTCTAAAGAAGATGGCTGAGGCTTTCTGGAACTGGAAGACAAAATTGAAAATTTGTCAAAGCTGGAGAGACTCCAGATTTTGAAGATGCATATTATGCGAAGATAAGACCTCACTGGCCTGATTTTGTGACGTACAAGGAAGGTGCTATAGCTACAAAGAGGTCAGAAACCAATATGCTAAATGCCCAGAAGAAGGAATATCACCAGAAGACAGGGTCAGGTGGCTACATATACCAGAGGCCTAAGTGGGAGGAAGCTTAGAAGGCCCTGCGTGATAGAGGGATCACACCCTAGACAGATGGGTGGGAGCTACGTGCAAAGACTTGGTTCTACAGAATCGGGGCAAAGTTGGACCCAGAAACGGGATTGTGTATCTTCCCAACAATTCTTGCCAAACCCGTCAATAAAATCATCACGACATTCGAGGAAACAGCCGCCAGAACCTTCCATCCCGACAGAGAGAATGACCAGCTTACACGCGCCATTTGTAAAAAAGAACACCCTGGACTAGCATGAGGCACAAGGGGTATGACGTGGAAGGATTGGTTTGCCACGTGGGGCGACTCTTACAGATGGTGCGGCAGTAAAGAGAAAGTGCGTACAGACCAGATGACACAGATAGAACATGCACTTAGGGAGCTGCAGGCGCAAGTGAACGCACAAAATAGCCAGCAAGCTACCGACCCATCTCAGTGGCACGAAGAGCCTGCATTAGAAGATGCCGGCGGCCCAGACTCTGCGTGGAAAAGCAGCGTGGCTTCCACGGAGAACGTGCAGCCCACACTTGAAATGGCGGGTCCTCGATACCCCGTGGATGAGATCACGGAGAGCGAACACGCTGAGCTACATGTGAGATTAATGGGCTTATCCATTAAGGTGGCGGTCGGCTATGCCTTACCTCCTATAGCTGGTGGAACTTACCACTCCTGGCCGATCCAGATGGCTATGCCATTGTCGGGGTGGATGAGGTTGTGAAGGAATATGAGGAAGCACAACTTGACCATGCTACAGGTGAAGGGGAAACTCAACTCAAATTTGCAGTGAAAACAACCATTCTTTGGAAGAAGGAACACATCGTTCTTCCAAATTGGAGGCCACTGGCACCCCCGCCGTCTTCGCAGCGTCAGCAATCTGAGCCGCCTCAGCCGTCTTCGGGTCATCAGAATACCCCCTTCCGTCTCCGCCGCGTCAGCCGTCTCCGGCGCTTCAGCCATCTTCTGCGCGTCAGCCATCTTCGGCGCGCCAGCCATCTCTTGTGCGTCAGCCATCTCCGGCGCGCCAGTCATCTCCCTCACGCCAGCATAAGCGGAAGAGCACTGCCACGAAGAGCACTAGCACTGCCATGAAGAAATCCGCAAGACCGTATGCCGAAGAGTTCAAGAAACTACGTCTCGCAGCCTTCCGCCAAGCCATTGCCGGTATTACCGTGGAATCACAGCGACGAGGAGAACAATAGGATCTCGGAAGAAGAGGTCAAGAAATTATTTACACCTAGACGGGCCGAGCCAAAGGAGAAACTTGATCCGGTGGTGGTGGAGAAGTTTTACAATAATCTTTTGAAACCTGAAACCCCACTTGTGCCGGACTACGAGCGCCAGATTATAAAGGGGGATGCAAGGCGCAAGGAGTTTGAAAGTAGTAGTGATGCACCCTAGAAAATAGTTCCCATGCTCGGAGAGCAGGAAAACCAATCGTGCGCCTCGCTCCAAGTGTTTGACACACGGATCCTCCTGTAAATGATTACGAGGAAGAGCTACAAAGAAAGGCCAATGAGATGGGGATGACTTACATTGCATACTTGAACATCATGGGAGACCACTTTGCCAAAGGCGATGTCAACCCCATACAGCCATGGAAGTACGGGAAGAATCTCATCAAGAAAGAGGAGCTCAAGAATCTACCAACAAAAATGCGAAGATTGCATAAGTGGTACCTTGATTTCTGCAATACGAGAAAGGAAGAATGGATCACGGCGCATATAAGAGATCAGATTTTCTTGTGAGGAGACGACGGATCACCTTCAACATTCAAGACTTGCATTTTTTATTCAATCAGAAGGAACTCGACAAAGCTTCCATCAGCCTTTATTGTGTGTAAGTACTATTTCTGTAATTTCTATCTCGGCTCATTCAATTCATTAATTGCATGTATATATATGCTCACCATATATGTATATACTATTATGCAGGAAAAAGGTTATGGAATGCATGAAAGGAGGCCCTTTTGACATTGGGTTCGTTGACCCAAATAGAGTTCATGAACAAGTGATAAAACACAAACTCGGGCAAACAGAAGATTTCTTGCTAAGGTCTTTACTGAGACAACAAACCAAAAGGGAAATACTATTGCCTTACAACTTCTTGTGAGTGTTACCCTCTCTTGTACACATTCTGTTTCGGCTTACTTGATGTTAAGTGTAACTGATGATGAGTTATGCGTGCGTAGGTTCCACTTTATTCTGCTAGTCATTCAAGTTGACGCAGGAAAAGTCCTTGTCATGGACTCGTTACGAAAATACGAAGAGCTATGGGCAGACTTTAAAGAGATGCTCCAGAGGTAATTTCAATCATATTATCGCACTAGATCGGCAACTTTTGTGACAACAAATAATTAGTTACTCCTTTATCCATTTTATTTGCAGGACAGGGTTTGGAAAAGGTTCACGGCAGGGCTGTAGGTGAATGGTCAGAAGAACTAAAATTTGTAGATCAAAATGTAAGTAATATTAGCCAGCTAGGTCTGCGTATCTCTTTGATTCTACTTCCAATTCCATTATATCATGCTTTATTGATTATTATTTTGATTAAACTCTCTATTCTCGTAAAGTGCGCGCAACAGGGACCCAACAATAACTTATGTGGATACTACGTTTGCGAGTTCATTCGCAACACGATATGTGCGACGGGCCAAGCCGCACTAGAACAACTTAGAGTAAGTAAACAAAGTACACAACATTATTTTATTACCATCAGTTGTGTTGAGTTTCATTCTTATATATATATTGACCCCATCCCATGAATGGTGAGGGCCTAACAGATGAACAGCTCTACCAGCAGCAACTTGACAACTGGAATCAATAGAACCAGATGCCTGGAGGTGGAAATGCTCTAGGTGGGCACATTGGAGGTCAAAACAATGCTGCCATGTATCACCAGCAAGGACAGTTTGTCCCTGCTCAAGTGATTGCTGCACTTTTTGATAATAATATTGCACAAGATGAAAATATTGTTGCACCACTAGAACATGATGTTGCAGTAGTTCCAAACCCTCCTCTGATCAATTTTCAGCAAATCTTAGCTGCACAAGGGGTTTCTTTTCAGGATGGTGTGCCACCCCCAAACACCAATGTTCAGGATAGTCCTATGGAAGCTTGGCATGATAGCTTATCTGATGTATCTGATGGAAATTCTTCTGGTTTAGACTTGATGCAAGTTGACACCACCTTGTCCATTAATTATGCTCTGGTTAATGACAATATAATGAATATTAATTCTGAAATATGGATGGCAAGGAACTTTGTTCATTCTGCCTTCAAGGAATATTGTTTCCCCAAGTTTGCTCTAGATAATGCCAAGCTCCTGTCTATCTCTGTTCCTATGCCAAAGTTTATTCAGTTTGAAATGGTTGATGAAGGGGAGTTGCTGCTCCAATCAAGGAAGAGGAACATGATGAATTCTTATCAAACTATGGTGATCTATGGTATGCAACCATTCTCACAAGTTGGCACCAAAATAAAGATTCCAGTGCTTGATGATTCAAAATATTTTCCCGTTGGGACACCTATTTACACCAACCAAGTCAGAAGGAGCTCAAGGACTACTAGATACAGGGGATTTAAGCCTAAAATTATTTGTGATTCCAACCACACTAAATCAAAAGTGAAACCAAGGAAGGTTCTAGAAGTGAAAGCTGTGGAAGCCACAGAGGAGGATAATATGACTCAGATAATTTCCGTCAATGATGACCTCATTACTGACATGACTCTTCTTGCAACCCCAATACCAGTGCTCCAGCTATTGGAATTTCTCTTTGTGGTGTTCCTCAGGATGAACTCACTCCTAAGAAGCTCATGGAAGGCTTGCAAGAGGAGAATGTTGACAGTGCCTAGTGCCTGTTTGGTGATGTGCATGTCTATTTCTATTTTGGTTTCTATACTTTTGAGTTGTAATAATGTCACTGTTTAAACAATGGGTTATTTTGTGCTAGAACATCAGGGGGCTTAATGCAAGATAGAAACAATTAGCCTTAATGAATGCTATTAATGTAAGTGGATGTTCAGTTATTTGCTTGCAAGAGACAAAAAAGGAAGCTTTTGATCTGAAGTTTATTAAAGCTTGTTGTCCAGCAAGATTTGATGAGTTTGTTTTTGTGCCTTCTATGGGGGCTTCTGGAGGCCTCATTATTATATGGAATAGTTCAATTTTTTCTATAATAGTTATGCATTGTGAACATTTTGCTCTCTCTGTTCATTTCACTTCTACCCATTCTGACCAATCTTGGACTTTAATTAACATCTATGGCCCCTGTAATGGTGAACTGAGGGAGAAATTTGTTGAATGGATGTTTGAGGTGAATATTCCTGATGATGAAGACTGGATCTTAATGGGATACTTTAATTTCATTAGGTCCCCTGCAAACAGTAATAAGCTTGGGGGGATGTTAATGACATGCTAATTTTCAATGATTTCATTAGAGAGCAACATCTCACTAAATTGCCAATTAAAGGAAGAAAATACACCTGGAGCAACATGCAACAAGATCGTCTTTTGGAGCAACTTGATTGGTTTTTTACTTCCATGCACTGGACAACTAGCTTTCCCAACGCAATTGTTTCAACACAAGGCAAACCAACCTCTGATTACACTCTTGTGTTGTCTCTATACAGACTAAGATCCCTGGCAGTTTTTGAAAACTTTTGGGTAGCACATCCTTGTTTTCTGGAAGCTGTAACAAAGAGTTGGGGTAAACCAACTCACAAATCCAATAGTGCTGCAAATCTAAATGCAAAGCTTAAAAAGTTGAGATATGATTTGAAATTTTGGAGCAAATCAATTTCAAAGTTGTCCACTTGTATTGAAAATACCAACAAGGTTCTCTCTGAACTTGATAATCTGGAAGATAGAAGGCCTTTGTTCTGTCAAGAAGCAAATTTTAGGAAAATTCTAAAAGCTCATTTAGCAAGGTTGTTACAGTACCAAAATGCATATTGGAAGAAAAGGTGCACAGTTAGATGGACAAAGTTTGGAGATGAGAACACAAAATTCTTTCATAATTTTTCTACTGAAAGATATAGAAGGAACAATATTGCCTCCCTCAAACTATCTGGTGGTTCTTTAGTCACTGAGCATGCTGACAAAGAGAAAGCTATTTTTCAAGTCTACAAGGAAAGATTGGGTACTTCTACTCAGCCTGAGATGCTTTTTGACTTACAACATCTAATTACTCCAACTGAGGGCCTTGAAGCTTTATCCATACCATTCACCAGAGAGGAAATTGACAAAGTGGTTAAGGAAATGCCAAATGATAAAGCCCCAGGTCCAGATGGTTTTCATGGACTCTTCCTAAAAAGTTGTTGGCACATCATCAAGGAAGATATTTACTCCTTATGCTTTCAATTTTATGAAGGAGACCTGAATCAAGAAAGTATAAATTTGGGGCACATAACACTCATTCCAAAGATGGGTTCACCTGAAGCTGTCAATGATTTCAGGCCAACCACCCTGCTAAATTGTGTATTGAAGTTGATCACCAAAATTTTGGCTAACAGGCTCCATAAGGTAATACTGAAAATTATTCATAAAAATCAATATGGTTTCTTAAAAGGCAGAAACATTCAGGATTGCCTTGCCTGGGCCTTTGAATTTCTCTATCAATGTGAAGCCTCTAAGAAAGAGATTATTTTGCTTAAGCTGGATTTTGCCAAATCCTTTGATACCATTGATCATCTGGCTATGATGAAAATTATGAAACAGATGGGTTTTGATGATAAGTGGCTAAAATGGATTGAAATTATTTTTGGCACTAGAAAGTCTGCTGTTCTGCTTAATGGAGTATATGGGAGGCAATTTCACTGCAAAAGAGGCGTTAGGCAAGGAGATCCTTTGTCTCCCCTCATTTTTGTTCTAGCTGCTAATTTACTACAATCTGCAATCAATAATGCATTCAGAGAAAACATCCTCAAAGCTCCATTCTCCCCTGATTTTGGTCAGGATTTTCCAGTTGTCCAATATGAAGATGACACTTTGATCATAATGCAAGCAGATAAAGAACAAGTTCAAGTAATGAAAGGGTTTCTTCACAATTATGTTGTTTCTACTGGCTTACATATCAATTTTCACAAGTCTCACCTAATACCAATAAATCTAGCAGACAACATCACTAAGGAAATTGCAGATATGTTGGGTTGTTCAATTGCCAAAATGCCTTTCACTTATTTGGGGCTCCCTCTTGGCACCACTAAGCCCACAGTGTATGATCTTATGCCACTGATTGGCAGAGTTGAGAGAAGGGTGTCTACATCATTCATGATGATGTCTTATAGTGGGAGAGTGACTGTGATTAACTCCTTACTGGCTTCAGTTGTAACCTTCACAATGTGTGCAATCAAATTACCAGATAAGATTGTGGGGCACATAGAGAAAATTCAGAGACATTGTTTGTGGAATAAAAAAACTGAAGAAGGTGAAAAATGCAACTCTCTTGCTTCTTGGGACATGATTTGCAGGCAAAAGAATAAAGGAGGTATTGGCATTCTCAACCTTAAAATTCAAAATGAAGGTCTGCTGCTTAAGTTCCTTCATAAGTTTTACAATAAGGATGACACCCCTGGGTCTCCCTGGTTTGGAATGCTTATTACAATAATACTATTCCACATGCTACTAGGCCTTTTGGCTCTTTCTGGTGGAGAGATGTCTTTAGACTCTCCCATTTATTTAGAGGGGTAGCCAAAAGTACAATTGGTAATGGGGCCAATAAATTGTTTTGGAAGGATCAGTGGTCTGACACTATTTTAGAAGAGAGTCACCCAGTTATCTATTCTTATGTGAGGAATGAAGATATATCTACCCAAGAGTTTCTAGCAACAGACAGTTTGACACATCTCTTCTATCTTCCTCTGTCTCCTGAAGCTTTAGTTGAACTAAGAACAATTAAAAATAATTGCAGAGAGATACAACTCAGTGAGGACTTACAAGACACTTGGAGTTATGTTTGGGGGGCAATGATTTCACATCCAGCAAATATTATCAGTATAATTTTAGAAACCTGAACCCACATATATATTTCAAATGGCTATGGAAATCAAAGTGCACTGCAAAAGTGAAGTTCTTTGGATGGCTTGTTCTGTCTGACAGGCTGAATACAAGAAACATACTTAGAATAAGGCATTATTGTAAGATCCCTCCCTTTATAAAGGTAAGGATCCCTGTGATTGCAATGCTAGTCTCTGGATCAATAGCTATCATCCACAGTTAAGATGTAATATCAAGAAACAAAGGTCATAATACAACTTTATAACCAGGAATAAAAGAAGTTATTACATCTTACATAGCTTATTTGGCTATCTCATTACAATGCAGCAGAATATAGCAATAGCATGGGGTCCTTCATCTTCAAAGTGCCACAGGCAGTCATGTTGGTTGTAGACTTGTAATCCTAATCAACAAACTTCACTAACATCAAACAAACCTACAACATGATAAGTTACAGCCACAAGGGTCAATACATTTGAATTGTATTAGCAAGTGATACTATGGTAGTTATAGTAGAGTCTATCATCTATATGCATTTGGCTAAGTGGAGCTTAGGCTTGCTTTGCTCAAAATAGATTTTCCTTATCATTTGAAAACACTAAGTTTTTGCTTGACAAAATCACCCAAGGCATCTCCCAATAGAAATTGGTGATCCTTCAACCCTTGTTCAACCACAAGTTTTTAACTTAGAAATTGGGATGAGGAGATTCTTGATAGCTTCCATGTCTTGATGCTCAAATTGTCCTTTACCAGGGACATGGCTAAGTACTTAGATTTTTCACTCTGCAGAGGTGGTGCACTTTCCCCACAAGACTTGGTTTCACCAAGACAATATCTTTCAGAAGCCTTCCCTTAGACCAGAATGGACGGTCTCCAACCTATCAATCCCCTACCACCAACTGTCCATTTGGCTAAGTTATTGCAACCTATATGATCCAGGCAGAGCCCATAATGCCAAGTGGCTGCACTTGAAGCTTCTCAACATTTGACATCTCAAATCTCTTTGTTCCTGGGTGGCCATCCACAAGTGAGATACACAAGGTAAACCATAGAAATGGGCCTTGTGTAACCACTCAACACAAACCATTCCTTCCATTCCACCCAGGTGATTCATTCACTTAGTTGTTTTATTAAACAAAACTCAATTCCCTGACTTAGAAATATTCCATAGTATGAATATATTCCACCCTTGTTTTCTACTAGCTAAGCTAAGCATGGTAGTAGTAGGAATTTTAACTTAGGAAATTTCTACTAAGGTTTCATCTACTAGGATTTCCCATGGCATAGTTTATACTTAGCAAAAATTCCATGCAAGTCCTATTTTGGAAATATCACTAATGCATAGTGAAAATAATTGGACAAAAGTATGGAGCATCACTTGCCTTTTTGGTAGAGAATATAAGTTCACTCCTTGATCTTGCAATATTCACACTCTTCAAATCACTACAATTCAATCAAGCAAGGCACAATTTCAATCTACCATTCAAGCAAACATCACATAAAATAATAGAAACAAAGCAATGCATGCAAGCACGCTAAAGATTGTTTATTTGGAAAAGTGGTTTCTAATGGGTTATAAACATTTGAAAACACCTATTGGTCATTTATAAAGTGGCAAAACCATTTGCAAAAGATTTTACCTATAAACCTTTTTTTAAAACCAAAGCATTATTTTATGTGGTTGAAAATGCCTTTAGCAAAGCAATAATCTTTATAGGGTTCACCAAATACATTTTTAATTCTAAAACTTAGTTTTTGGGGTCATAGAGTTTAATCCAAATCTTTTCCCAAAGATTTTTCTCCAAAAAGTATTTTTAACATATAAACAATATTTTTATTTGACTAGAAATGCTTTAATTCAAAGATTTATTATTTTGCTTCACAAAATATGTTTTTGAATCCACAAGTTGGTTTCCATGGTCAATAGGTTCAAAACAATCCATTTGCCAAAGATTTTATCACAAAAATAATTTTAGAAAGAATTTTATATTCAATTTATGCCTACACAAGTTTTTTGCAAAAACAACCATTTTAACAGAAGCAATTTACTAAACAAAGTGCATGGTTGGTAATTACTTGTATTGATGATTCCATTGATATAAAATTTGCAAAATTTGGACGAGTGGATCAAAAGTTATGAATTTTACAAAACCAAGCAACTAATAGTCAAGTTTCTATTTTTAAAACAAATTCCAGGCCACGTGTGTTTTTCATTGGGCCATACCGGTTCGCTCGGATCGCTCGTTGTGGGTCGTAGGATTTAATTTAGATCATGCGGTGCAGATGCCATCTTACCCCTTCGGGTTAAATTCTATCATAGCCACTAGATCAAAATCGAACGGTGCACAGACGAGTGACCATCGATGGGCGGCGCTGGCGGCGGCGAGTGGCGGCGCGCGGTCAGACGGAGGTGTTCCCGGCAATTCAGGAAGCAAGAGAGGGAGAGAGGTAGCTCACCGAGGTCGTCGTGGCGTGCTGATGCTCAACGATGCCGCGGTTGTCGAGGGGCGCTCGGGGTGGACGACAATTGCTCGCCGGAGTAGCTCTTTGGCACGGGTACGCACGACCGTGGTCAAAGACGAGCGTCTGGGTCACAACTGATCAAGTAAACGCGTCAGGAGGGTGCGCAAGGTTGCCTAGGTTGTGACAGAACTCACCAGAGAGAAAGGGGCGCGCTGGTTTGTCGGCTACTGCTCGCCGGAGTTGAAGCAGACCGTGGCGGCGGTCAGTCGAGGTGGTTGCCGGTGCTCTGGGTCACCAGAGGAAGTGTGGCTGGGGTCAGTGGATGCGCAAAGTGATGGAGATCCAGTGAGCGTGAACCAGAGGGGAGGGGGCAGCGTGTACTCACCGTATTTGTCGCTGGAGTGCGGCGGAGGCCGCGACGGTGCAAAAGGGAATTAGAGCAGCCTGGTGGCTCTCTGGTGGCGCTGGTTGGGGGAAAATGGAGGGGAGAGGGTGCTGGTTAAATGAGAGTAAACGAGGGGAGGAATTACTGGCGTGATTACGCGAATTGATCCGTGGATTAACAAGCAGAAATAGCCGGCGTGGTCATCGCGTGGGTGAGGAAGAAGGTCTGGCAAGTGGGACCTGACTGTCTGCGCAAGAGAGAGAGAAGAGGCGGGGGCCGGTCGTCAGTGACAGCGTGGTTGAGGTTTTTGGTGCGAAACATTTTCCTGCGGGGGTGAGAGGGATGGGCTGGTGCTGGGCTTAGTGGGCCTGGTTGGGCTGGGCTGGTTGTTTTCATTTTTTATACAGATTCATTTTTCTTTTTCTGTTTCCAATATTCTGTTTTGATTTTGTTTAATTATTTCAAACAACCATTTGAATTCAAACTTCAACCAAACTTTGTGTATATTCAAATACTGATTAATAATTCATTCTGAAGTCAAATTTAGAATAATATATTTATTTTTTTAGGGTCTTTTATTTATTTTATAAATAGTTATTTGTCTTTATTTCAAATAGGTTTTAATGTGTTTTAAAACTTTATTTGAAATCCATATTTTTATCAAAGCTATTCAGTAGGTTTTATTTATTTATTAGGGTGTCAAATAGCTCACCTTGAATTATTTGGAATATTTTTAATATGATCTATTAGTCATTTAAAATTGGGTATTTGTCTTTATTCCAATGAAATTAAATATGGGTTTAATTCCATAAAACTTCATTTAAATGATTCTTTTATTTCATTTAAGTTAATTAAATAACTTTTATTCCACTTGGGTAAATTCAAATTATTTCCCTTGATTTAATTAATCTCTTCCATTAGGAATTTTGTCTTTATTCAAATAGAAATAGAATTTGGTTAATGCCATTTTATTTTATTTTGGAAAATTCTTTATCCATTTATTTTATTTGGATTTGGATTATATTCATTCCATTTTCTTATGGATTAGGCCCAGATTTAATTTGGTCTTTAAATATTCCTCATTTAATATTTCTTTCTCTATCTTATAAAATCCATATCTTTTTATTTAAAGATCCAAACTTGATGATTCCAATTGGTAAAATCTTATTTAATACTTGTTTGTCCTTTTTAAATGTCTTTAGGATTTTTTACTCACCAATTGGTGTGGATTTTTAGATGGGTGATTTATTAGCTTTGGAAAATCAATTTCCTTATCTTATTAAATTCATAAGATTTTATCTATGGCTCCAAATTAAGTGAAACCAATTCATATGGTTTTATAATATTTCTATTTGTCATTCTTGATCATTTATAAATATTTGTTGAGAAATTTTATATGTATCCAATCCATGATCTGGGAGATAACTTGGAAATGTTTTTCTTCCATTAGGGTTTTAGAGTTTTGGTTTATTTTTCAAGTGTTTAAATTTCAAGATGCATTTATGAAGAATGCATTTCACTTGATTTGAATTTAGTTGGATTCAAATTCTATTCAAAGTTTGTTCAAGATGGGTTTTTAAGTTTCCCTTTAGAAACAAAAAGTTTCTTTTCACCCTAAAATTTCAACAATTATTTATTTTGTTTATTTATTTTTCACATTACAAAATTTGGAAAATTTTGGGATATGACAATTATGCACTTGGGACTGGATATGACTGTTTAATGTGTAGTCATACTACTGAAGAAATAATTGAACACTTGCTCTTTCATTTCCCTTTCAGTCAAGCTTGCTGGGATTCAATTAATATCTCCTGGTCTATGGCTAACTCTAGACTTCAGATCATTGAACAAGGAAAACAAAGCTGGAATAAAAAGCTATTTATGGAAATTACTCTGCTTGGATCCTGGAACATCTAGAAGGAGAGAAACAACCTCTGGTTTAATAACATACAACCCTTGGTTCAGGCATGGAAGTCAAGATTGGCTGCTGATCTGTCACTACTGATTCATAGGACAAAGGAGGATTTACACCCACTCATCAAGAGCATTATCCATAGTTTGTAAATCCTGTGAGGTCTTAGGTTTCTAACCTTTCTTTTGGGAGATCTTTTATCCCCTTGTATTCTGTAAATATGTAACACTTCAGACTCTGACCTTTTATTAATGAAAATGAGGCAGTAGGAACCTTTCCTACTATTAATACCCTATATATATATATTGACCTCATTCTTCATATATATTTAGATCGAATGGATGCAGGACAAACTCCTACCATTTGACCGCATACGAGCCATTCAAGAGGAATTGGCGGGGTTCATACTTGATGAGGTCGTCACGCCTAGCGGAGAACTCTTTAGATATCCAAAATGAACGTGTACGGAGATGTTATATTGTATATATGCTTGAACGTGTTTGTCTTGTACTTGATGCTCCAACGTGTACGGAGAATACCACAATGACGATGTTTGGGTATAATACTAGTTGCTTAATTATTCATGTACTCGTATGTACCGATGATGTATGTGTATACCTCTCCCGATCGATCACCCATCCCCCCGTCCACGCCGCGCCGCAGAAATCCACCCAAAACGGGGCGGCGGCAGAACTCTGCCGCGACAGAGATTTAGGCCGTTTTCCTGCCGCGGCAGAGATTTAGGCCGTTTTCCTGCCGCGGCAGAGATACGAACCGGTGTTAAAAGGGGGGGGCTGAGCGCTGTGGCAGCCCCACGTGCGCCACCCTTTAACTGCGGTTCGTATAAGAACCGCTGTTAAAGGGGGGATCTAACACCGAACCCTCAACAGCGGTTCTATAACCGCTGTTAGAGGGTCTTACGAACCGGTGTTAGAGGCCACCCTGTGCATTAGTGATGTTTTATCTAATACGAATGCAATAGCTTTATCTCATCACATTGGTCAAGAATAGGTTCAGAATATTGACAATAGGACACATCGGAGCTAACAAAATACTATTCTCGCGCCATTGAAATTTGCAAATGTTTTGCCCTAGGTGAGCCTCAAGTAGAAGCCTCCCGGGTAAGCCTCAAGTAGAAGCCTCCTCCACGACTTTAGTAAGGATGATGATGGGAATATTCTCGAGACATTAAAATTCAGAAATGTTTTGCCCCAGGTAAGCCTCAAGTAGAAGCCTCCTCCATGGCCTTAGTAAGGATGATGATGGGAATATTCTCGAGACATTAAAATTTGGAAATGTTTTGCCCCGGGCGAGCCTCAAGTAGAAGCCTCCTCCACGACCTTAGTAAGGATGATGGTGGGAATATTCTTGAAACATTAAAATTCAGAAATGTTTTGCCTCAGGTGAGCCTCAAGTAGAACCCTCCTCCACGACCTTAGTAAGGATGGTGGTGGGAGTAATGGTGACGTTCCGAGGGGCAAACCTATGAAGAATTTGGAACAGGGGCAAAACATGTGACTAGGGCACTTGTGAATAAATTCACAAAAACGGAACACTTTTTTGTTTAAATATGAACAAATTCTATTGCATCTGAAAATTTTGAATGCCCCCGCCCTCTCACCTATACTTGGGTCCGGCCTGGACGTTGGGGAAAATACAAGCAATTCTCTTTTCCTAGGATCACCAAACTACAAGCATAAGTGGAGATGCTTGCCACTTCTAACGACGCCCTAAGAGACGAATAACGGATAACCACCACTCTTTGCTCGTGCACATGCCATTCCAAGTGGGTACATCCATGTCGAAAAGGCGTAGCCATTATTTTGTTCATGATCCGTATTGGCGTTGAATATCTGTTTTGTACCTGTAATGTGTTGTCACATATGTGTACCGTTCGGCTAGTCCTAGTCTATCGCCATCCTCTAGCTTCTAGGATCTCAACTGCTGCACGATCAGCACTCGTGTAATTCTTTGTGTAAACAGTCTGCTGAGATCAATACGATTATTCATCTTTCCCAAATTAGCTTGGTATCAGAGCCACCTTCTCTCTCTCTCTCTCCCATGGCCGACGATTCTGCCTCCTCAGGTGTGGCCACTGCTCCGATCTTCCCCGCCACCCTAGACACCGATCCCCTTACTCCCCTCCAGCAGCGTGTACCTCCTAGGCCGCGAGCACCTCCCAGCCCCATCACCCACAACGACACCGCCGCCATGTACGACAACGAGCGCATCTCCACCTCGGCCACACCAACCCTTCCCGTGATGCCCACCTCCGACGGCGCTGTTCCCAGTATCGTCTTCCCCTCCCAACTCGCCACCCCTCTCTCCTCCCTCATCCTAGGCATCAACATCAAAAACCACATCAAAAACAAAGTCAGCTCGATGTTTGGGATATGCTATATGAGTATCCTCATAGCATGTCTCTTATCTGGATAACCCGGGTGGCGCACGGTTGGTAGCATGACCCATGGCCTGCTGGGCGGCCCAGTTAGATGGATCCAGAAGGGAGGCCCATGCCGGATAAAGGAAGGCTACAAAGGAGTCACCGACGTACTCGGAGCCTTGGAGTGCAAGACACGCTAGACTAGTAATAGACCGTGTAGGACTCTGTAACCTGTCCGGCTAGGACTTTTCCCTGTAACCCTAGGACCCAATGACTATATAAGTCGGGCCTATGGGAGACTTTAGGGCACGATCTCAGACAATCTCACACAACTTCACATAACCTCGCATAGCGAACCTATCTTTGTAACTCGGCGTATTGCCATTATAGTGATTTATAGCAGGAGTAGGATTCCGCCACCGTTGTGGGATCTAAACCTGGGTAAGCGGTGTTACCTCGTATCCGTCAACCGTCCGCCTTCCCCCACGTCTCTAAACATGCACTGTGAGGACCCCTCCATGGCGTACTCGTCGGCAATACCACGACAGTTGGCGCCTACCGTGGGGGCAAGAGGCGCTTCAGGATCTTCAGCGGGCGAGGATCAAGATCTTCGCGTGAATCGGTGAAACCGTAGCCATCAGTCGCGTTCTCTTCTCCGGCAACGTTCTGATCACTCCTCCCAACGAGTTCTGGATCCCGGCGAAGACGAACCCTACGCGGTGTTCGATCGTTCCCATCGTAGACATCCACCTCTTCATTGGCGAAACTGACTCGGGCACTAGTTCCCTGGGAGTCGAAGGAGCATCAAGGCCCGCACGGACCGCCTACGGGCATGATACGTTCGCGGAAGGATCGATGTCGGATCTCTCCTCGGAGTTTGCCGACAAAGATCGGAAAAATTCAAGGCCCACCCAAACTGCCCCTGTGCAGGATATAACGGTGGAAGATCACTGCAAGTCCGCCGGCTTCGTCTGTGCATCTGGACAACAGAGATCCAAGTTCGTCGGCGTGGTTATCATCTTCGATCTGGCGCGTTGCGTTCAGAGAGAGGGCGAAAACCCCCGCGACTACCTTGCCAGGTGGCTCCATATACGAGCCGATCTGGCCCACTACCCCAATGATGATGCTATGTATCACTTTGTGGAAGGACTGGACCAGGGAACGCTTCTTCGGCACTCCCTAAGGCGGCAAAAAGATTCAGGACGCCTCACCTTCGAAAGCATGGTGAACACCATCAACAGCTATGCGGAGGCCGAGGGGGCAGCTCAGGCAGATCTTGCGCTCATTGGAGGAGCGCCGCCGCCTCAGCAACCGCCATCGCCGTAGTTGCACCACCATCTCCAGTCATCGTCGCTGCTATCTCACCTCCACCCCCCGTCATCGAGGAAGTCCTGGCACCCTCTGACTCTGTGATTGACGCGCTATACGCCGACTTCAGTGTAGATAGATTTCAGTCCAGAGGAACTAGACTCCGCCATGCAGGAGATGGAGGAAGAGTACACGCGCGACAAGCAAGCCAACAACGCCATCACGTCTCGAGAAGTGTTCGTCACCATCGGGACGGCGATGGATGAAGATCAGCCCGGACGAGCTCCGCCTACAGCTCTGGACAAAGGCAAAGGACCAGCTGTTGCTGCCGACAATGATCGCGTAAAGGTCATGCCCCCTCCGCCTAACCCAGTGCAACAGTCGCAGGAACTCGGCACCGGCCCGAGCAACAACAACACCGCAAACTTGCCGCCTCCAGCATCTACGTCTGCTGCTGCCCAAGTTACTCCAGCTGATAGAGTGATGTACAGCAATCTCCTCGTCGAGCCACTAACCGTAGCTCATATCCGGAACGTGGCCCAGCTTGACGAGAAGCGCCAGCAGCTGCTGGAGGAAGTACATGCCATCGCGGAGCAAGGCTCTAAGCTAGATCGAGATATGGTCAACGCGCAGAAATCCATTGAGAAAGATAGAGCAATGGAGGCCGAGTACAAGGCTCTGGTGCAGCAGCAGAAGGCCAAGAAAGCTCCAGCTCGCGTCACCAACGATCTTGGTGTACGGCGAAACCTAGGATGGGCTCCCCCGAAGCCGGCACAAGCCAAGCCATACATTGACAGTGAAGGCAGGCAGGTGATGTTGGAGATATGCCCAAGAGGCAATAATAAAGTGGTTATTATCATATCTTCATACTTATGATAAATATTTACATACCATGCTATAATTGTATTAACCGGAAACATTAATACTTGTGTGATTTGTAAACATAAAAGAGTCCCTAGTAAAGCCTCTTGTTAAACTAGCTTGTTGGTTAATATATGATCATGGTTTCCTGATCATGAACATAGAGATGTTATTAACAACAGGGTCATATCATTAGGAGAATGATGTGATGGACATACTCCTATAGTTAAGCGTAGCATAAAGATCAAGTCATTTAATATAGTTCATTTGCTATAAGCTTTCTGATACATAGTAACCTAATTCCTTCGACCATGAGATCATGCTAATCACCATCACCGGAAGGATGCTTTGATGACATCAAACACCACACCGTAACTGGGTGGCTATAAAGGTGGCATTGAGTGTTCGGAAAGTATGTGTTGAGGCACATGGATCAAGAGTGGGATTTGTCCATCCATATGACGGATAGATATACTCTGGGCCCTCTCGGTGGAATGTCATCCAATTAGCTTGCAAGCATGTGACTGGCTCACAAGGGATCACATACCACGGGAACGAGAAAAGAGTACTTATCGGTAACAAGGTTGAACTAGGTATGCAGAGATACCGACGATCAAAACCTCGGATAAGTAAACTATCGTGAGACAAAAGGAAATTGGTAACGTATGTAAGTGGTTCATTCGATCGCAAAGTAATCATAGAAATATGTGGGAGCCATATGAATTTCCAGATTCCTCTATTGGTTATTGTTCGGAGAAGTGTCTCGATCATGTCCGCATAATTCACGAACCGTAGGGAGACACACTTAAGGATTCGACGTTGTTGAGTAGTTATGGAATGATGAGAAAGAGACCGAATGTTGTTCAGAGTATCGAATGGGATTCAGGATATCACGAGGAGATCCGGAATGGTCCGGAGAATAAGATTCATATAAGGAAAGTCCTGTTTTGGAGTTGGGGAATGATTCCGGTGTTTTCATCGGGAATGTTCTAGAAGGTTCCAGAATGTCCGGCACTCCGGAGGGGAAGGGTACATGAATGTGTTATATCAAGTTGGTATGATTGCATTATGTACTTGGTGTCATCGCTGTACCAAATAGAGGGTTTATTCAAATCCTAGTTTGAAAAGTCAAACGGCTAGTTTGAAAGTCAAACGGCTAGTTTTGGGAAAGAGGAGAAGGAGGTTTGAAACCGACTTGGGGGAGGAGTTCCTCCTCCCACCGCCGGCCCACCTTGGGTCCGAGTTGGGGAGGGACTCCCCTCCCCAGGCGCGCCTCCCTCCACCTATAAGAGGAGGGGCAGGGCTCCCCTCCTAGACACAAGTTGCCTCCCTCTAAACCTAAACCCTAGCCACAGCCTAGGGATTTCTCCCAAGCCGCCGAGTTAGAGCTTCTAATTGCCCTAGCCGCTGGTTTAGTCCCTTCTAATTGGTGTGTCTAAACCCTAGATCACCAAGGCTCTCTCATAGTCCACCATACTCGCTCCGGCTTAAGGCGAAGCCCTGCGAGATCTCCCCTCTACTTCCGGTACCACGCCGTCGTGCTGCCAGAATCGCGAGGAGAGTGCTACAACCTCCGCTGCCTGCTGGAACAAGGGAGAGGAAGGTCTTCATCGAGTATCGAACGTGTGACCGACTGCGGAAGCGCTGCCGGAACGCAGCGCCGGAAGGATCGTCTACGATCTTGAGATCGGCATTTGTACGACTACATCACCCACGAGAATCTGCTCTCGTTAACCGCTTTGGAATCTTCGAGGGTGAGTTCCTCTATCGACTCGTTGCTACAATCTAGTAGATAGATCTTGGCTTATTTGTTTGTATGCGGTAGAAATTTTTTGTTTTCCATGCTACGAACCCCTATAGTGGTATCAGAGCCGTGTCTATATGTAGATCTGTTTGCACGAGTAGAACACAATGGTCATTGTGGGCGTTGATGCTTTTATTGTCGATTGCTTCTTGTGTACTTTGCATCTTGCGGTATGTTGGGATGAAGCGGCCCGGGCTAACCTTACATGACATCGTTCATGAGACTTGCTCCACGCTTGACATGCAACTTGTATTGCATAAGTGGCTTTGCGGGTGCCTGTTTCTCCTAGCATAGTTAAGATCCAATTTACAACGGGTGATTAACAATACTAGTATCAATGTTGTGGTTCTTGTTCGTAAGTTAGAACGACACTTATTGAAAGCCCCAAACCACGTAAAATATGCAAAGAAAGTAGAGGCGTATAACTTTGTTTTGCAGGGGTGTGCAGTGATGTGATATGGCCATGATTGTGATTATATATGATGTATGCAATGTTCCTTATTGTAAGTTGGCAACCGGCAGGAGCCATATGGTTGTCTTTAATTTCTGTTAAGACCTGCGTGTCTATTCAAAGTAGTTGTAATAGTTGAAGCCGGTGGACGACAACCATGGAGAAGCATCGTTGACCTTGATGCAATGTCGGTGATGATGGAGATCATGTTCGTTCTAGAAAATGGAGATCGGAAGCACAAAGAAGAAAGGCCATATCATATCACATATTATGAATTGCATGTGATGTTAATCCTTTATGCATCTTGTATTGCTTAGTAGACGACGGTAGCATTATAAGATGATCCCTCATGCACATGAATTTCAAGTCATAAAGTGTTCACCCTTAGTTAGCACCGTTGCTAAAGCTTGTTGTTTCGAAGCACCACGTGATGATCGGGTGTGTTAGATTCCGCAAGTGTATACAACGTGGGCAAGCCATATTTGCTCATGCGGAAGCTAAGGTTTGATCTTGACGAGCCTAGCATGTACAGACATGGTCTCAGGAACACGGATCACCGAAAGGTAAAGCATGAGTCATATAGTAGATATGATGAACATGTTGATTGTTCGCCATTGAAGCTATATCAACTCTCGTGATGATCGGTTTTGATATGGTGGATTTGGTTTGTGTGATCACTAAAACAATGTGAGGGATATTGTTTTGAGTGGGAGTTTAACAGCAATATGATTAAAAGTTGAACACTATTTATCATAAATTAACTCAAAGTGAATTTGCATAATTGTTGTAGTCATTGGCATCCGTTTACCACCTTGCGCTTAGTTATAATTGAGATGATAAAACTATAGAATTCTGGTTAGTTACTTTACGAACTGGTATCGTATTGTTTTGAAGTGTTAATCTAAAGTTTAAAAGTCCTATTGCAAACTTTCAGTAAATTCCGGTTACTCCATGAAGTTTAATAATTGGTATTAAATCAAGAGTGACAATTTCAAGTGTTAGTGTATGAGTATCATGTTTGTCTCCATGATTCTTGATATTCAAAGGATTGTCTTAATATCAAGGTTATCTAGGATCTGAAAGAGTTGTTTCAGAAACCATTATGTGTGGAAGATATTGTGATATCTGAAACGAAGTTTTGGTTACAACATGATAGAGTATAATATGGCAAAAGTCATGTTTTCATATTTGATGAGATTTTGCAAAAGGTTGGAGACACTAGTTATCCTAATTCACCAAAAGGTTTTGGAGCGCAACATTATACTCGTGATTCACCGTTATAAGCTAAAAGTAGCTTGATTATGGATGATTCCATGATAAGGGTGAATATTTGATGTAGGTAAAATGTTTACTACACCAAGAGATTACTAAAGAAAGGAATTTGAAAGAACACCAAACATTTGATGATGGTAATCTACTTCAAAGTGCAAGTCCAAAGACATTGGTATTTAACTATACACGCTTTGGACTATGTGTCATATGTATGACTCCACTATTGATGTTGATAGATTCTTTCAAACAGAAAATAAATACTGAAAGAGAATCTCATAAATATATGGCAGAAAAGAAAAGACTAGAATTGTTCAGTTTAAGTATATAGATGATATACATGTTATGGCTATATTCTTTGCTTATTAAACAATGTGGTTCTTAAGTATTTGATACTGAATTTGTTGGTGTGAATCGTCATACGAAACAACACAATTCATGAACTACAATGGCCTAAGTAACTAGCAAAAGAATATGTGATGATGTTCATCGAGAACAAATAAAAGGTTACTGTGTTGCTCGTTAAACGTAAAAGCTTGCCTTCAAGATTTGTTTTATCAGGTATTATGAGAACAAAAGGGTTGTTCAAATAATTGCCGTAATCCATAAAAGATGGATGATTCACAAATCTCGTTGGAGAAATCACATCCATAAAACTAGTGCTAAAAATGTCGAAAGACAAATTGATTGAAAGATCACTTAGGAAGTGACATCGCCGTTTAAATTATATTGGAAAGAAAACATGAAGAAACTCCATGTGGATGGAATTTTGGAGTCTTTTTATTTTTGATCACATGACGCTTGTCAAACTTTCCCAGAGATAATTAAAACTTCGTTCGTAGGCCAAAAGGGAACGAATGACTAGCTTATTGGAACTTGTACATATTGTTGTACGAAGTCCATTATGTGTAGTCAAGAGCGATGGATTTCAACTTCATATGCTTTCTCCGAAAATTTGAGTGAATATATGAATATTTACTTAATAAGGATGAAGAGTGAAATATTTGAAAAGTTCAAAGACTTTCAAGATGAAGTGCAAAATCATTGTAACAAGAATATAAATAGTTTATGATAAGATCATAAAGGAAGATATTCGAGTTACACGTTTAGCATAATACCTAAGATTTAAGGAATCGTTCCGTGGATTTGCATTTTCCCGAAACACCATAAGAGTATGGAGCGTTCGAGATATGTAATTAAACCTTGTTTGACATGGTAAGATCAAAGGTATAATTCATAAAACTGCCATTATATTTTAAAGATTAAAAGCTTTAGAGACTACTGTTTTTCCCACTGAAAAGAGCTTCATCATAATCCGTTGAAATGACACCATATAAAGTTATGGTTTGGGATAAAACCCAAGTAGTCCTTTCTTAAAACATTGGTATGCTATGCATAAGAAAGATGTGTGCAACCAAGGTCGGATGAACCTGTCTTTGTATAACTGTTAAGTATTCCTCCATAAACACCGGAGACAAAAGTGTTTGTTGCTTAGAACGTCAAGTTTCTTTGAGAAGGATTTTTTCGTGAAAAGTTAAGCGGGAGGACAATAGAACTTTGATAAGGTTAAAAGAACCTTAGCTATATGTGCAAAGTTGCGCAGCGCCGAAAAGTGTTCCGGAGGTAGCAACAATGCTCATGGCTCACGTACCTCAAAGGTTGTGGTCACGGAGATCCAAGTTCCTATTGAAACAAGTAGGTCGGATGAACAATCGAATACCAAGATTTGAGAGTTAAATTATTATTTGACAATAATGATCCGACTACATGCAAAGAAGCGATGATGAGCCCTGACTCCGTCAAATGGCTTGAAGCCATAAAATCCGTGATAGTTCCATACACGAGAAATCAAGTTTTGAACTTGAAGGACCCTCGAGAAAGGTGTAAGACCTTACAGTCGTGTTTGGATCTATAAAGAAATAGACATGGATGTTCTACATCTATGAAATAGTCGACATGTTGGGAAAAAGTTCACAACAATGTACAAAGGTTGACTATGATAAGATTTGATCTTTCATAGTGATATTTAGTCTAGACGGATTAGTGTAGAAACCACTACATATAATTTTGTTATATGGTAGTTGAATAAACAAAACAAGTTCTTCTAATATAATTGTTACCTAGGACATGTGAATAACATGGTCCATAGGGGTTTTGTTAATTCAAAGGATGCTAAAAGCATATGAAAACTTCAATGGTTGAAGTAAGCATCGCGGAGTTGGAATCTTCACTATGATGAAAATGTTAAAAGAGTTTAAATTCATCAGAGATGATGAAGATGCTTGCATTTGCAAGAAATTAAGTGGGAGCGCTAAGACATGTTTCTAATACATTATGGGGAAGACATATTGTTGATTGGAAATAATGTATCTTTTATTAACACAGGATAAGAATTTCATCTCGATGAAAGACTTAGGCAAAACCCAAATATTTGGCATGAATAGACGCTAATATGGTTGTGCCAGAAGTACATAGACGAGATATTGAATGAGTTCAATATAGAAACTACAAGAAAGTTTCTTGTCGCACAGAAAGGATTGAATGAGTTCAATATTGATGATATATTCAAATGTATTGACATTTGGTAAGTGAAACAAGATTCAAGTATAGATTGATACTTGATCACAAAGAGTATTTATATCAATCATACTGTGATATGTACAAATCCAGATATGTCCTATGCTCTAAATGTTGTGAGCATATACCAGAATGATTCATAAGATGATCATTGGACAATAGTAAGAGTATTCTTATGATCTTTTGGAAGAACTAAGAGTGTATTATTTGTAGAAGTGACAAATAGATGGTTAGTTCATTGTAAAAGTACTACATTGATACTAGTTTTGTCACAAAGTACAAATTAAGTTTATCTCAATCTAAACCAAGGGTGGCACAATATAATGGAAAGTGAGTTCCATAATGGATTTGGATGAGTTCCAAAGATAAAGACATTGTGACAGATACTACAACAAAAGGCTAAGTGTATGACTGCTATTTTAGCAGCAAAAGAGGGCATTTGTGTCAAGTAGTTTGTTATCAAACTAGGTGTAGTTCACAGTGGGAAAATACTATGAAGATATATTGTACGACAATATTATCAACATGTTTTTAACCCCAAAGAACTAAAGGTCACACCAAAGGACCAAATTTGTAAGAAGCCATCTCATTAGAGAATGAGTGATGCGTAGAGACGCAAAGACATGCAATTACACACGGACCTGGAAGTGTCAGATCCGGAGATCAGTTGACCACTAGCAATCGTGTACATACAACACCGGAAAGCCATAGGTGTTGAATACACAAAGGTTTGAAACTAGATTATTGACTCTAGTGCAAGTGGGAGACTGTTGGAGATATGCCCAAGAGGCAATAATAAAGTGGTTATTATCATATCTTCATACTTATGATAAATGTTTACATACCATGCTATAATTGTATTAACCGGAAACATTAATACTTGTGTGATTTGTAAACATAAAAGAGTCCCTAGTAAAGCCTCTTGTTAAACTAGCTTGTTGGTTAATATATGATCATGGTTTCCTGATCATGAACATAGAGATGTTATTAACAACAGGGTCATATCATTAGGAGAATGATGTGATGGACATCTCCTATAGTTAAGCGTAGCATAAAGATCAAGTCATTTAATATAGTTCATTTGCTATAAGCTTTCTGATACATAGTAACCTAATTCCTTCGACCATGAGATCATGCTAATCACCATCACCGGAAGGATGCTTTGATGACATCAAACACCACACCGTAACTGGGTGGCTATAAAGGTGGCATTGAGTGTTCGGAAAGTATGTGTTGAGGCACATGGATCAAGAGTGGGATTTGTCCATCCATATGACGGATAGATATACTCTGGGCCCTCTCGGTGGAATGTCATCCAATTAGCTTGCAAGCATGTGACTGGCTCACAAGGGATCACATACCACGGGAACGAGAAAAGAGTACTTATCGGTAACGAGGTTGAACTAGGTATGCAGAGATACCGACGATCAAAACCTCGGATAAGTAAACTATCGTGAGACAAAAGGAAATTGGTATCGTATGTAAGTGGTTCATTCGATCGCAAAGTAATCGTAGAAATATGTGGGAGCCATATGAATTTCCAGATTCCTCTATTGGTTATTGTTCGGAGAAGTGTCTCGATCATGTCCGCATAATTCACGAACCGTAGGGAGACACACTTAAGGATTCGACGTTGTTGATTAGTTATGGAATGATGAGAAAGAGACCGAATGTTGTTCAGAGTATCGAATGGGATTCAGGATATCACGAGGAGATCCGGAATGGTCCGGAGAATAAGATTCATATAAGGAAAGTCCTGTTTCAGAGTTGGGGAATGATTCTGGTGTTTTCATCAGGAATGTTCTAGAAGGTTCCGGAATGTCCGGCACTCCGGAGGGGAAGGGTACATGAATGTGTTATATCAAGTTGGTATGATTGCATTATGTACTTGGTGTCATCGCTGTACCAAACAGAGGGTTTATTCAAATCCTAGTTTGAAAAGTCAAACGGCTAATTTGAAAGTCAAATGGCTAGTTTTGGGAAAGAGGAGAAGGAGGTTTGAAACCGACTTGGGGGAGGAGTTCCTCCTCCCACCGCCGGCCCACCTTGGGTCTGAGTTGGGGAGGGACTCCCCTCCCCAGGCGCGCCTCCCTCCACCTATAAGAGGAGGGGCAGGGCTCCCCTCCTAGACACAAGTTGCCTCCCTCTAAACCTAAACCCTAGCCACAGCCTAGGGATTTCTCCCAAGCCGCCGAGTTAGAGCTTCTAATTGCCCTAGCCGCTGGTTTAGTCCCTTCTAATTGGTGTGTCTAAACCCTATATCACCAAGGCTCTCTCATAGTCCACCATACTCGCTCCGGCTTAAGGCGAAGCCCTGCGAGATCTCCCCTCTACTTCCGGTACCACGCCGTCGTGCTGCCAGAATCGCGAGGAGAGTGCTACAACCTCCGCTGCCTGCTGGAACAAGGGAGAGGAAGGCCTTCGTCGAGTATTGAACGTGTGACCGACTGTGGAAGCGTTGCCGGAACGCAGCGCCGGAAGGATCGTCTACGATCTTGAGATCGGCAAGTGTACGACTACATCACCCACGAGAATCTGCTCTCGTTAACCGCTTTGGAATCTTCGAGGGTGAGTTCCTCTATCGACTCGTTGCTACAATCTAGTAGATAGATCTTGGCTTATTTGTTTGTATGTGGTAGAAATTTTTTGTTTTCCATGCTACGAACCCCTACAGGTGATGCCCACTCCACTCCTCTCCTCAACCTCGCCGTCGCCAAAACCCTTCTGGAGCAGGATAGATCGCCTGAGGCGGTGGACCAGGTCTATGACCTAGTGGCCAAAGCGGTGAAGCAGCAGGAAAATTCCACCTCTTAGAGGCTTGAGTCTGACCCAGCGCTTTGCCAGTCTAGCCAGTATAAGCCACGAAGGGACATATCTCTTCTTGATGTCGGGTCTCAGACGGGTTCATCAGAACGAAGACGGAGGGATGCACGCAACAGGAAGGATGCTATCCCCATATCCTCCAACTACAGAGGAAAGGCCCATCCTCGTCGCCCATCGCCACCTCCCCGCTCCCCCCCAACATCACGAAGACCCCAAGGCTCACCGTCATACGGATATGCCCCTGCCAAGGCAGAGCGACATCGTCATCCGCGACAACGCGGAGCAGGCCCGTCATGACGGAGAGCGCAACCAGAGACACAAGAGCAGGTCGCGCCATGACCCTCCGTGTCCAACAAGCAACTGCGACAAGCGTGAGGCATCGCAGGAGGGTAACAGCAAGAAGGCTAACCCACCGCCACCTTCGCCTCCGTCGCCACCTAGAAGTCACCATGGCGGAGGAGGCCCACGTCGTTCACGCAGCCCATCCCCTGTTGACAAGAAAAAGAGAAACCCGGAGCCATACGATCCACGTTCGCGGATAGATAAAATCCATGAGGCCCGGGAGGGACCATACCTGGGACCATGTTGCTTTGGACCTGCGATACGGTCCGCAACGTACACCAAAGGTTTCCGGACTGACAAGACCATCAAGCCCTATGACGGCACCGCTAAGCCAGCTACATGGTTGCAGTACTACGGCAACGCGGTGGAGATCACCGGGGGTAACCCCAATGTTGCCGTCAAGTACCTCCCATTGATGTTGGCGGGCACAACCCATCAAAGGATTGATGACTTGCCGGAGAAATCCATCTGCAATTGGTTGGACATGCAAAAAGCGTTCACCAAGAACTTCAAGGATATGTACAAACGTCCCTGCACTATAGGCGATCTATAGCGGTGCGTGCAAGAGAAAGATGAGACATCTCGCACCTACCTCTCCCGCTGGCTGGATATGAAGAATTCCTGCGCAGGAGTGCACACTCAGACCGCCATGGCCACCTTCATCGATGGGTTGGAAAGTTGCACGTTGCTCCGACATAAGCTGAAGCGCTTGCAGGACAATCACTAGCTGGACTTTAATCAGATGATTCAGTTGGCTAGTGAGTTCGTAGCCACCGACGACGATGTTCGCGGCTCTCTGCCGGCAACGGCCATTCCAACTCAAGCTCGGAGGAACAACAACACAAAGCAGAAAACCGCTCCAGAAGAAAATCAAACTCCCGACATGGTCGCTATGACCTTCGCAGGACGAGGTGATGGCGGACAGCATGGCCGAGGACGGGGAGTTGGTCGTGGGTAGCAGCGAGGCAGTAAAACTACCTCGGCAGCTCTTCGTGTTCCCCAAACCTACAAAGAGTACCGCGATATGCCGTGCCTCGTACACCTCGATACCAACGGAAAGGCCACCCATACCAATCGACACTGCAAGTTCGTCAACGACCTCAAGGAGGACCCGGAGTCCGGCTACAAGCAAAGTCGGAAGAACATACCGCGAGGCAAGGGCAAGGGGAAGAAGAAGGAGGAGGAGTCCAAGGATTCAAGTGACATGGATGAGGACGTTGACCCCAAGCACGCTGCCAAGAGCGACGGCAAAGGCAAGAACCCCTTCGAGAAGAAGGCGGCAGTTTTCCACACTTTCCTTGGCACCCCCACCGTCCGACAACAGAAGACCTCTATGAGGATACTGATGGCTACTCTTCCCCCAGTTACCTAGTTCCTGCGCTGTTCGGAGGTTCCAATTACTTGGGACAGGAAGGATCACCTAGAACTTATCCCTACGGAGAACCAATACGCCATGGTCATCAACCCTTTGATTGACGGCAATGAGTTCACCAAATGTATGGTGGATAGTGGAAGCAGCATCAACATCATGTACCTGGATACACTGCAGAAGATGAACTTGACAGAGGCAAACCTAAGGCGGACCAACACCATCTTCCACGGCGTAGTTCCTAGTCGGGAGGCTCGGTCCCTTGGGTGCATCACACTTCAGGTTGCCTTTGGTGATGATAATAATTACCGCCAAGAGCGCATGACCTTTGAGGTGGTCCCCTTCAAGAGCGTGTACCACGTCATATTCGGCCGCGACATATTCCACACCTTCATGGCCAAGCCATGCTTCGTCTACAACAAACTCAAGATACCCGGACCAAATGGTGTCAACACCGTATCCGGAAGCTTTGCCAAAGCTATGGACTGCGAGATTAGTGAAGCAGCCTACACGGAAGCTGTCCTCTACAGCAAAGAATTCAAAGAGATCCAGAGCAAGGTCGATGCCTCAGAGATGCCCGCGGCGAAAAAGCAGATTTCCGACTCCGCTCCAGCATTCAAGGCCGCCATTGAGACCAAGCCATTGGAACTTGTGGTAGGCGATGCCTCCAAGACCACCGCCATTGGGATGAACCTGGATCCCAAATAGGAAAGCGTGCTCGTCGAGTTCCTCCGTGAGAATAGGGACATCTTTGCCTGGAAACCTGCCGACATGAAAGGTGTACCTAGGGAACTTGCCGAGCACAGCTTAAACATTGATCCAAAATGCAAACCAGTGAAGCAACCTCTACGACGCTTTGCAGATGAGAAGAGACACACCATAGGCAAAGAGATAGCTAGGTTACTTAAGGCTAGTTTTATCCGAGAAGTCCTTCACACCCAATGGGTGGCCAATCCTGTACTTTTCCCCAAAAAGGGAACCAAAGAATTAAGAATGTGCGTTGATTACACCAGCTTGAACAAAGCATGTCCCAAAGATCCGTTTGCTTTGACTCACATTGACCAAGTCATCGACTCGAAGGCTGGCTTGGAGCTTTTGTGTTTTCTCGATGCATACTCAGGATACCACCAGATCAAGATGAGGAATTAGGACCAATTGGCCACTTCGTTCACTACCCCTTACGGCACGTTTTGCTATGTTACGATGCCCTTTGGGAGGAAAAACGCAGATGCTACGTACCAGCAGACAATGCAACGTTGCCTACACGATCAACTTGGTCGGAACGCTCACGCCTATGTGGACGACACAACGGTGATGTCTAAAAAGTCAAATGACTTAATCTCCGACTTAAAAGAAACCTTTGATAATCTCCAGAAATACAACATGATGCTTAACCCCAAGAAGTGCGTCTTCGGGGTTCCAGTCAGCAAATTGTTGGGCTTCATCGTTTCCCAGCGTAGAATCGAGGTCAACTCGGAGAAAATCAAGGCCATCTTAAACATAAACTGTCCGACATGCCTAAAGGACATTCAACGACTAACGGGTTGTGTTGCAGCAGTTAGTCGGTTCATCAGCTGACTTGGAGAGAAGGCTCTGCCGCTATACAAGTTGCTGAAGAAGGCTGACAAATTCACGTGGACAGACGAGGCAGATGCAGCATTGAAGCAGCTCAAGGAGATTCTTTTCTCAGCGCCCATCCTTGCAGCACCCGAGCCTGGAGAGCCCATGTTAACTTACATGGCAGCCACCAACCGGGTAATCAGCATCGTCATCGTGGTAGAGCGGAAGGAACCAGGCTATGAGCACGGAGTTCAACGACCAGTTTACTACGTAAGCGAGGTCTTGACATAGTCCAAGCAGCATTACCCGCACTACCAGAAGATAGCTTATGGAGTATTCCTTGCTTCTCGGAAGCTGAGGCACTATTTCCAGGAGCACCCCGTTACAGTGGTAGAAAGACTCCACTGTCCGACATCATCAACAACAACGACGCTACAGGAAGGGTCGCGAAGTGGGGCATTGAACTTGCCGTCTTCGAGATCACCTACAAGAGACGCGACGCTATCAAGTCACAAGCCTTGGTGGATTTTATTGCAGATTGGACAGAGATGCCAGATGCTACCCCATTGCTAGAACCAGAATACTGGGTGATGCACTTTGACGGATCAAAGTTGCTCAATGGCTCGGGGGCTGGTGTACTGCTACAGTAACCAACTAGGGACAAGCTACACTATGTTCTGCAAATCCACTTCGAGGCTACGAACAACATGGCGGAGTATGAAGAACTCATTCACGGATTACGCGTAGCCAAGGATATTGGCATCAAGCACATAGTTTGCTGTGGAGATTCTGACTTGGTTGCCCAAGAGGTGGCTAGCACCTGGAATGCGTGGAACCCTATGATGGCGGCATATCGATACGAAGTGGACGAGATAGCCAAGAGCTTCTTGGGATACGAGGTCAAGTATGTACCTAGGGAGCAAAACGAGGCGGCTGATCTGCTGTCTAAGCTTGGATCAAGGCGCAAGCGAATTCCGCCAGGAGTTTTCCTAAAGCATCTACGGACACCATCCGTGAAGGGGGCAAACATCAAAAACCCGGACAAAGTAGACTCTTTCGTCCACATGGTGGCAAAGGTCCCTCCGGCTTGGACACGGAACTTTGCCCGACGACGAAGTCGAAAGGCGGCAAATAGTACGTCGAGCAAAGGGCTATACCATAATCAATGGACAACTCTACAAAAGAAGCACTACTGGTATATAGCTTAAGTGTGTTTCCGAGCAAGAAGGTATTGAAATCCTACGCGAAATCCATCTCGGAGATTACGGGCATCACGCCGCTCCTCGATCGTTGGTCGCGAAAGCTTTTCGGCAAGGATTCTACTGGCTGACCGCGAAGGCGGACGCTGACAAGCTGGTTGAGACATGCATGGGATGCCAGTATTATGCCCGACAACCACATGTTATTGCTGAAGAATTGCGAACAATACCAATAACTTGGCCGTTTGCAGTCTGGGGCTTAGACATGGTGGGACCGTTACAAACGACACCATGTGGGTTTACACATCTGCTAGTAGCAGTTGATAAATTCACTAAATGGATAGAAGCTAAACTCATTAGTAAGCTTGATGGGGCAACAGCCCTCAGGTTTGTCCGGGATCTAGTGGTGAGATTTGGTCTCCCACATAGCATTATCACCGACAACGACAGTAACTTGTCACTCGGTGTCGTGGTGGTGGCACGGCAGATGCCATGGGTAGGCTAAAGTATGGGGCCTATGGATGCTAATGGGATCCGGGGAGGGATGATGTAGTTATTTCTACACACAAATGACTAACATACAGATCTTTATTTCTCCTCTCTTGGGCTACAAGTGCTCCTCGAGCTGTTTGCAGGAAGAAAAGAAGAACTACACGAGCCTTACGGCGTTGAATGAATCGATCCCCCTCTCAGGAGTCCATGCCTCTCCTTATAAAGGGGTTCCTTGGCTCCTTCTAGGGCTGACGTGGCAAGCATATTCTTGGAATATGCTTGTCCCAAAGTGGTAACTCGGTGAGCTCCTTTCCGTGTCTCCCTTATACAGGCGGCAAGGTTCCAGAGGGCCTCACATGTACGCCTCGGGCTTCCTCACTGTCACCTCCGTGACGCCTGTCTGCCCCTCTGAATCTCTGCTCTTTGTCCTTAGCGCTTGGCTCTGTATAGTTTCCTCCTATAGCAGCTAGGGTTTGACCTTAGGCACCTCCTTCTCCCGCAAGCTTTGTGTTACTCGGCCTTGTCTTGGATTACTCGGCTCGTCCTTTACCTGCATTCAAGTTGTACATACATATTCGGCCGACTTAACTTGTATGTCGGCCGGATCAGGAATCGCTCCCTTCGTAGGTATCATGGCTGTGCTTATCTCGGCCGACTTTTACAGGACTCAGCCGATATAAACAGTAACTCGGCAGATGACAGGGGAAACTCCTTTTATCTTCCCCTGTCTTGACCCTATCCGGGGTCACCTCCCCAACATTAGTCCCCGAAGCTGGTGTGGTCCTGCCCGTAACCTCGGCTGGGCCACATCAGTTTCCCTATATTCATTTCTCGTCATCTCCGAGTTATTTTTTTTATGTTCGAGGTATCCACGCTGCTTCTCGTGCATGCCTCGTCCTACGTGTAACACTCATCATTATTTTTCTAGTTTTTTGTTCCTCTACAGTGCCCACTGACAAGCTACAGTGATTATTGCGCCTGTCGCATCGGCGCTACGACGCCTCGCGCACCGCATCGGTCAGGAGGCCTGATCCTCTCCTGCATCATGTGGTCTTCGGTGTGGCTCCACTCAGCCGCGAGCGGTTCCGCCGCACGCGCGATCTACACGGTTAACGCTCGCACGCATGATCCCACTACTGCCAGGGCCGCACAGTTATAAAGAAGGGCACGGGGCTAGAGGGTTCACTTTCCCCCTTCGCTTACCGTTGCTCTTCTTCCTCCTTGCGCCCGTGCGCCTGCTCGTGCTCCTGCAGTTGCGCCATCGTCGACATCTTCGACGGCGAGGCCACAGTTCCTCTGCTCCGTCATCCCCATCGCCGTGCGCCTGCTCTAGCGCCGTTGCCAGTGAGTTTTTCTACGGTCCCACCGCTAGGTTCTCTCCCTAGGCGCATCCGCCGTTCTCCCGTGCGGTTCTTTTTCGCTTTGCCGCCGTCTTCGCTTAGAACCACGACGGGGCCCTGCGCCTCTAAGCCTAGCTCCGACGTTAGTTCTTCTTCCGTTGATTCCTCCGGCGACCCTATGTCGAGTTCAGTTAGTGGCGCGCTCGTTGAAGACGACGATGTAGCGTCTGGTCCAGAGCGGGGCTCCTGGAAGGGTTCCTCCGTCACTCGTCGCGAGATCGAGTGGCTAATTAGGACTCGCCGGATTCCTGCCGAGGTAGGCTGTCGCTTACCCGGCAACGAATCCTCTCCTGTACTCAACGACAACGAGTATGTCGTCTTTATGTCCCACTTTGCTCGTGGGTTCGGTCTTCCCCTTAGCGATTTCGCTAAGGATTTCCTTGAATTCTTCGGCCTCCAGCCGCATCACCTTCCGGCTAATGCCATCGCCTCCCTATCCGCTTTTATCTCGGCCTCGGAAGGATACTTTGGCCTCTGGCCGTCTGTGCATGTATGGTCCAAATTCTTCCAGATCCGATCTAACGTCGTTCCAGACAAATCCCTTCAGCCTTCTAAGAATTTGCTTACTCAGTGTGGAGCCGCGTCCATCACACCTCGGAGAAAATCCAAGTTCCCTCGTGTTGCTGGTCTCGAGTCTTGCAAGAAGTGGCATAGATCGTTTTTCTATGTCAAGAACACTGGAAAGGAAGACAAGATCCGGATCCCTGCCTTCTCCATCGGCCCCCCTTCCAAGAAGAACTGGACCTACAACCCCAGGAAGAGCCATGCTTTGGCCGAGGCCTTCGAGATTCGGCTGAAGGAGTTGATCCGCACCGGGCTACGCGGTGAGGATCTGATGACCACCTTCGTCAGCAGCCGAATCTGCCCTTTCCAGCGTCGCACGCACAAGCTCTGTTACATGAGCGGTCCTCTCGATCCCAACCGGGTCTCAACGGTTGAGCTCGAGGATTATCTTATTTTCAAGCGTGTCCGAGCTATCTTCAAGACTGATATGCTGGAGGACTGGACCTGGGGGCTGAAGCCGTTCACCCACGGGAATCCCCCTCCCGAGGTAAGTTAGCGTATTCGTGCTTTGTTTCCTAATCGCATTTATGACTCCTTTTGCTGATTCCTCTTTGTCTTTTTTCTTGCAGAGATTTGCGGAGCAAAAGATCGAGGATGCCGAGGTTCTGGCCCTCCCGTGGACCATAGATCGGAACATCCCGGACAGCAGGGAGCCTGACTCGGAGGAGTTTGTTCCCAAGTCAGACGTCGCTCCGGCTCACGCCCGTGGAAAGACCTCGGCCCACGGGGAGGAAGGTGATTCGGACGACGTCCAAATTATTGAGGTAGTCGCCGCAATGCCTATCTCTTATGCATTTCTGGCTTCTACTTCCCCAGCTAATCAGGCCGGTCTGGTGCACGACGCCGAGCCTCTCGCCTCCCAACCTCCTGCTACTTCGAGGAAGCGTACTGCTCCAGCAGGTGTCTCCGAAACCGCTCCCAAGAAGCGAACAAAGAAGTCAGCCCAGCACCTTCCGAAGCGTAAAACCATGCCTGGAGTTACTGGGTGGGTTCATTTTCATTTGTATTTCTTGCTTCTCTCTTTCTGTCTCTTGATTTAACTTTCTGTGCTTTTGCAGCGCTCCTCTTTCTGTTAAGCCGAGTATGACGAGTCACACAACTCGACTGCCTTCTCCTCCGCCTCCTGAAGATACTAGAGCTCCTAGTCCTGCTTGCATTGACTCTCCTCCTGCGCCGACTTAGACATCACCTCGGCGAGATGTACCCATGGTCTCCATTGCTGATGCTGATGTAACCCCGCCAGTAGATCCTCCTACCGAACATGTTGCCTTCGTTGCGAACCCCAAAGTTTCCCCCGAGATTTCTTTGACCCCCACAATTCCAACCGCAACTCCAACTCCGGCCGAGGATATTACCCTCTCGGCGCCCTTGGAAACCATAATTCCTCCGGCCCCCCAAAGATGCCACTCCGAGTGCCGAGGTTGCGGCCCCTGCTGACATCTCTTCTAAGGCTAAGAAGGTTGTTGTCACCAGACCTTCATCATCTCAGAAGGGGCCGGCTAGCTCTTCTCAACCCAACATTGCTGATGCGTTCCGCAAGGGGATTTCTTCTGCTAAACCTGTTGTCACCCCGACCAGTGATACTCAGCTCACTCTTCACAAGAGCCCCGCGGCGGCGGTGGTTACACAACGGGTCCGAGGTAAGGTGCTAACCCGTACTAAGAGCGGGAACAGCCTCGGCTCTTTGGTGGAGTACACCAATAATTGGAACGCTGCTGATCAGCTTTAGGGCAATCCGAGCAATCAGCCATTTCAGCTTTCCGACATCAGCAGTCGTTTGCATATGGCTGCCAAGATCATTCTTGACAGCGATAATATGAACGAGGTAATTGCTTCCGTTGATATCTGGTTAGTTATTCACATGGTAGTATATATACCCTAGTCCGCGAAGCTTGCAACCGAATAACTTGTTGTTCGTTTGGAAGCTTTATTAAGCTTAAAGTGCGTTATTCGCCGAGTAAATTTCCTGTATGACTTTGACTCATCGTGGTTCATTTGTATTCCATATTAAACGTTTGCTGAATCCGGATCTATTTCTCCTTTGATTATCCGATCATTTAGGTCCGAGATAGGTTTAGCTCGATTCGGGTCTGTTTAGCTTTGAATATCTAGCCACCTAGGTCCGAGTTAAGCTTTGCTTGATTCAGATTTGTCTTAGCTTCGAATATCCAGCCACCTAGATCCGAGTTAAGCTTTGCTTGATTCGGATCTGTCTTAGCTTCAAATATCCAGCCATCTAGATCCGAGTTAAGCTTTGCTTGATTCGGATCTGTCTTAGCTTCGAATATCTAGCCACCTAGATCCTAGTTAAGCTTTGCTTGATTCAGATCTGTTTTAGCTTTGAATATCTGATTGTGTAATTTATTTTGTCGCTTAGGTTTCCCATGATCGGCGGACAACCGAATTCCAAAGGCTGCTTTTCGCGCACAAGAAATTGCAAGAGAAGTATGAGAAAGTTCTTCCCGTGGTGAAGAAAGCTGGTAACTCAAAAAATCTTTGTATTGTCCCTTAAGTTCTTAATATTTTTGACTTGAGGTGCTAACCCATTTTGCTGGTAAACAGGTAATATCAATAATCTTAATATCCGTCTTGAGAAGAAAGTCAAATCTCTAGAAGGTTAGTTATTATTTTCCTCTATTGATTTTCGTTTGAGACTTATCCTGGGTTTCTTATAGCCTTCTGGCTTTGGTATAACTGAGTTACGAACTCTTGTAGCGTCGCATCAAGAATGCATACCCATGCCTGATATGATGCTGCATTTTTTAGAGCAAGCCGCCACTCATTCGGCGCAATTGAAAGAGAAAGATGACGAGATAACCCGGTTTCGTGCCGAGGTGGAGTCCCTCAAGCTTTATCAAAAATCCGAGTTAGAGAAAGTTGATCAGGAGTTCTCCGAAGAAAAGAATTGGCTAAGTCTGCAACTGCAGAAAGATAAAGAACTCCTCGAGGCTGCCGAACTTAAGAATCGGACGATGAGCGAGGAAATCACTCGCTTTGAGAAGACTAAGGTTGACTGGACTCAGGATCTCCAAAAAATGTTGAGCTATATTCATCGTAAGTCTCTCACCGTGGCCGAGTTATCTTCTTCTCTTTCTTACTTTTAACTGATATACTTTTATTTTGCGTAGATCATTTTTCGGAAGCTAGGCCTGTCAGCTCTAGAGCGGTCATTACTGCTCGCCAGCGCCGAGGTGTCCCCGCAGATTCGAGCCCGGAATATTCAATGGAAGACTTCTTGGTTGCCGTTGGCGCTGCCATTAGTCCGATGAAGATTATGGGCAGGGATTTGGTGCAAGCAGCCATTCGGGCCTACCATGTTCTCTAGCCGAATAGTTCTGGAACTCCTGATATTGACGAGATCAAGATACTGGTGGAAAGATTAATGGCATCCCAGAGCCAGTTAAATCTCTGGAGGGAATCCGCTGGACGGGCTGGTGATGATATGGCGCTCACAGTCATTATGTCTTGGTACGAGGACATTTCGCTCGACACCTTGATAAACTTGCGCACTGGCTCCCGTTGGGTTGAGGATCCAGAATTCGTCGCTCGCTGCCAAGCTCGTGCCTTCCAACTTGTTGAGTATGCTGATGTGCATAACTGGATTGAAGGGCCAAGTTTTCTTCCCAATCCAGCGGACGACGTTGAAATCAAAGATGCCTCTAACAATGATTCGGCCGACCAGGATGAGGGTGAGGGCGACTCGGGCAACTCCGGTGATTCCAGCGCAAGCTCGTATGGGGACGGCGACGCGCGATCATCTTCCAAAGGGACTGGGCACTCTCAAGCTCAAACTAACGTTTCTCAGCAGCCCAGGACTTCCCTCGAAGTTACTATTGCTTCTGTGGAGGGCGAAGTAACTTCGGCCGAGGCGTCGTCTACCTTGGAGCGCCCAGTGCCTGATCATGCCGCTGCCCCTTAGGTTCAAAAAACTTCTTAAATTATTTCTAGTCCCCGGTATGCCGGGCGTATGATGTGTGTGAAACAATTGTCCGACTTTTTGTGTGGTACGAACCCTTTTTTGCCTATTGCCACTGAGGCATGGGTGACGGTGATCATCACTAGTTTGTCTAAACATATCTTGTTGCTTTATATTTTTGCTTTGGCGACCTTTCAATCTCATAGGCTCAGATCATATATTTTCATGTGGTTGACCCTAGTTCGGCGCTTATATTGCCTGGCCTTTATAAATTCGACGGCTTTGCCATTGTGTTCTTGTCCTCTATCAGAGAGATAAAGCCCGAAGCCCGTATCTGGCATAGTGAAACAATAAGTTGCACCACTTATCATACTTCGTTTTGCTGGGAGTGTTACTCTTTTTGCATCATTCTTAGAGATCTTTGTTTGGTGAGCTATGGAACTTTTATGTGTCTGGCGACAAATAATCGATTAAACCCACTAGTCCCCGAGTTATCACTTGGGCTATCGAGTTCTTGCGTGTGCTCAAAGAGTTACCTTGGACCATGTGGTCGTCTCCGAGTTGCAAACCTAGTTGCCGAAATATATTTCATGGGTTAATGCAGAGAACCTTACGGGGTAACCCCTGAGTCCTTGCTCAAGGCGCCGGGGTTTAATGCATGACTCAAAATAAGAAATAACATAGGGCAGTCCCCGAGTCACTGCTCGAGGTGCCGAGGTTTAATACATAACTTAGATAAGAAATAACATAGGACATTCCCCAATTCACTGCTCAAAGGTGCCGAGGTTTAATACATAATTCAGATAAGAAATAACATAGGGCAGTCCCCGAGGCACTGCTCAAAGGTGCCGAGTTTTAATACATAATTCAGATAATAAATAACATAGGGCAGTCCCTGAGGCACTGCTCGAGGTGCCGAGGTTTAATTCAGATAAAAAATAACATAGGGCGGTCCCCGAGTCACTGCTCGAGGTGCCGAGGTTTAATACATAGTTGATACTTTGACTTGAAGAGTCATATTACAACGTATCACAGATGGCTCCTACGAGTAAAATGGACGAAGTAAAGCTATGTTCCATGGTCTTTTTGATTCTTCGCCGGCTTTATCTACCTTGTTCTTCCCTGGTGACTGAACATCGATTAGGTAATATGCATCATTGTGCAATGATTTACTCACGATGAATGGCCCCTCCCATGGGGGTGATAGTTTGTGCATGCCGGCTGTGCGTTGCACTAGCCGAAGAACCAAATCTCCTTCTTTAAACACTCTTGGATTGACTTTCTTGCTATGATATCGTCGTAGGTCTTGCTGATAAATAGCTGACCTTGATAGTGCCAACTCTCTGGCCTCTTCTAGCAAATCGACATCATCTTGCCGAGCTACCTCATTTACCTCAGCGGTTGTATACTAGGTTACTCTTGGCGAATCATATATTTTGTCGGCTGGAAGTACGGCTTCTGCACCATATACCAGAAAAAAATGGGGTATACCCTGTTGAACTATTTGGGGTAGTTCTGAGGCTCCATAGTACTGCTGGTAGTTTCTCGATCCAGCATCCTGCCGACCTTTGCATAGGTTCGACGAGTCGGGGTTTTATTCCAGACAATACTAGTCCATTAGATCTTTCTACTTGCCCATTTGATGCTGGGTGAGCCACCAAGGTGACATCTAGTCTTATGTGTTTTTCTTGGCAGAATCTAGCAAAAGCCCCCTCTCCAAAGTTTGTGCCATTGTCTGTAATAAAACTATGTGGATAACCATATCTCAAGATAAATCTTTCAGGAATTTCACTGTTGTTGGTCCATCACACTTTCTTATTGGTTTTACTTCAATCCACTTTGTGAACTTATCCACCATGACTAAAATGTAAGTCATTCCGCCCCGGGCTGGCTTGAATGGTCCCACCATATCCAAGCACCATACAGAAAATGGCCAAGTAATTGGCATCGTCTTTAACTCGGATGATGGCATATGTATCTTGCTGGCGTATCTTTGGCAACCATTACATTTTCTACCAATTCTTTGGCCTCTTTCAATGCCGTCGGCCAATAAAATCCATGCTTGAATGCTTTGGCCACTAAAGCTCTGGACGAGGCATGATGCCCGCATTCTCCTTGATGTATATCTAGGAGGATTTCCTGGCCTTCTACCGAGTCAACACATCTTTGCAGTATGTTTGTGATGCTTCTTTTATACAACTCATTGTTTATGATTGTATAAGCCTGTGCTCTTCTTACTGTCTGTCTAGCCAGTACCTCATTACTCGGCAAAATTGCATCCTTAAGGAAGGAAAATATGGGTTGCGCCCATGTCGGCATGATTTTCTCTGGGATAATTTCACTATCTATTTCCATATTTTCCGCCGACATAACAGCCTCGGATGTTTCCATATCCATTCGTGCGATGGCCCGGTTTACTTTCGGAAATTCCGGGATACATTCTTTGTCAACTTCCATTGGCATACTATCTTCTCTTGATTCTGCCGAGATATAAATGGACTCAGACTCTGGTGATGGTGCTATTGATGGTTTTCTTAGGTGCTCTAGGGCGATACCCGGGGGAATTGATTGCCTAGTTGATCCGAGTTTTGAAAGCGTGTCTGCAGCGTTATTTTCTGCCCGAGGTATATGATGGAACTCACACCCATCGAAGTAACAACTGATTTTCTGCACATGGAATCTATATAGGTCCATATTCGCATCTAGCGCATACCAATTGATACTTGCTATACTACTAAATCCGAATCCCCGTAACATAGGATCCGACGTATGCCAATCTCTTTTGACACCTTTAACCCATGGACGAGTGCTTCGTACTCGTCTACATTATTTGACGCGACGAAATGTATTTGCAGTACATATTTCAGCTGATCTCTTTTTGGCGAGGTTAACACTATCCCTGCCCCCAAGCCATTCCTCAGCTTGGAACCGTCAAAGGGCATTTTCCAATAATTCGGATCTGGTAATGGCGGCTCATATTGTACCTCGGCCCAATCCACAAAGAAATCTGCCACCGCCTGAGATTTTATTGCATCTCTCCTATCAAATTGCGGGGCATAAGGTGATAACTCGATTGCCCATTTTGCTATTCGGCCACTGGCGTCTTTATTGCTCAATATCTCGGCTATGGGTACTTCACAAATCACTTTTATCGGATGTTCCTCGAAGTAATGTTTAAGTTTTTTCGCCGACATGTATACTCCATAAGCCATCTTTTGGTAGTGCGGGTAGTTCTGTTTTGAGGCTGATAATACCTCGCTTAGGTAATATACCGGCCTTTGTACTGACTTTTCATCTTCATTCCGTTCCACGACCACCACCGCGCTTACCACTCTGTTAGTGGCAGCTACATAAAGTAACATAGGCTCCTTTGATAATGGAGAGGCCAGAATTGGTGCCGTGACCAACATCTTTTTTAATTCATGAAACACGTTATTTGCTTGCGGTGTCCAAATGAACTTATCAGATTTTTTCATCAGTTGATATAGAGGTAATGCCTTTTCCCCCAGCCGACATACAAACCGACTAAGCGAGGCTAGGCAACCCATGAATTTTTGTACATCATTTATACACCTCGGCAATTCCATTATTTCAACTGCTCGTATTTTGGTTGGATTTGCCTCTATACCTCGGCTGGATACGAGAAAAACGAGTAATTTCCCAGCCGGGACACCGAAGGTACATTTTTCCGGGTAAAGCTTCATTTGGAATCTTCTCAGGTTTGCGAATGTCTGCCGAATATCATCCAGGAGTGTTTTACTTTCTTTGGTTTTTATAACCACATCATCCACATATACTTGCACGTTTTTCCCTATCTGGTCATGTAGACACTTTTGCATGCATCTCTGATATGTTGCTCCTGCGTTGCGCAGGCCAAATGGCATGGTACGATAGCAATAAGCCCCATACGGGGTAATAAACGCAGTCTTTATTTGATCGGCCAGATTTAACGATATCTGGTGGAAACCAGAGTACGCGTCTACAAATGACAACAGCTCACAACCAGCGGTCGTATCAATGACTTGGTCTATCCTAGGTAAAGGAAAAGGATCTTTGGGACACGCCTTGTTCAGGTTCGTGTAATCAATACACATTCGCCATACGACGACTACATTTGGGTCATCCTTTTTCTTTTCTACCAACACCGGATTTGATAGCCAATCCGGATGAAGTACTTCCATGATGAACCAGGCCGCCAGGAGCCGAGCCATCTCATCCCCTATTATTTTTCTCCTGTCTTCGGCGAAGCGGCGGAGAGGTTGCTTCACCAGCCTTGCTCCTGGCCTTACATGCAGAGAGTGCTCAGCCAACTCCCTCGGCACACCTTGCAGGTCTTGAGTTGACCAAGCAAAGATATCCCGATTCTCATGGAAGAAGTTGGTGAGCTCGCCTTCCTATTTGGCATCCAGGACGGCGCCAATCATGATGGTGCGCTCTGGGAACTACTCATCCATCTGGACCTTTTTTGTCTCCTTAGTCGGCTGAAAAAAAACGCTTCCATGTGGGTTGGCTAACGCTTGCATATTCAGCTGTGCTAACTGAGCGAGAGCCGCTAACTCCTGAATTCTTCTTTTTTTCTCTTGCAATCACCAATGACTCGGCCAGGTTTGATCCGGTCGAGGCACATTCCATCGACTTCCTGTAATCTCCTGCTACTGTTATCACCCCTTGTGGTCCGGGTAACTTCATTTTCAAGTAAGTGATGTGGCAGCTGCTCATGAATTTGGCCAATGTCGGTCGCCCGAGTAAAGCATGATAGCAACTTTCTAGATCCACCACCTCAAACTCCAAATTTTCCGCTCTGCAGTTATCCCTTGTGCCGAATAATACATCTACTCGAACCTTCCCAATGGGTTCGCAAGAAAGTCCCGGCACTATTCCATGGAATGTGGTTCTCATGGATTGCAGCATATTCTGCGATATTCCGAGTTTATGCATTGTATCTTTGTACATGATATTGATACTGCTCCCATTGTCAATGAGTACTTTTGAAAATTTCATATTAATGCTGGGCCCGACAAAAGTCGGATCTAGTACGAGTGTGTACGACCCTGGATTCGGCATTATTTTGGGGTGATCTTTTATGCTCCAAGTTACTTCTTGATCTGACCAAGGTACATATCGTGGTACTGCCGGCATAACTGCATTTACTTCCATATGCCGGCGCTGTACACTTTGCCTGTCTTGCTGTTCTGTAGTGAACACGCAATATGATTGATGATGTTCCCTATAATCATTGCGTCCATTATTTCCGGGGTTTGTCCTTCTATCCTGACCCTGATTTATCACTTGATGCACTGCATCTCTCCGGTCCGATTTATCATACCTCGGGGGAGTAGGGGATAACATTAACTGTTGTGCATTTGCCCCAGTCAATTGCGGCTGCTGCTGCTGCTGATGTGCCTGATGAGAAGGTGTTTGCATGCCCGCTGGGTTCCCCATTGCATTTTTCATCCAGGCACATTGCCGAGTTGTATGATTATCCGGCTTGGCTGGGTTTGGAGTGTGAAACTTACACGGTTGATCCAACATGGATTCAAACGTGTACTTCGGCCTTTCCTGCCACTGCTTCTTCTGTTCTGGTGTCCACTGTCTCTTCCCTTCATTCCTTGGTATCCATTGCTGAGGACCATTCTTCTGCCGCTGACTGTTTCCGTGGCTCGGCTGGTCTTGCACTATCGCTGCCACCTGATTGGAGGCATATCTGTAATCCGGTCTTTCCTCTCTTCTTCTACCTCTGAACTCGTTGCGCCTCGATGATCCTGCCGCATCTCTTGCATACTGATATTGATGCTCCCAATGCTCCGCCGACATCAGTTCTGGTTGTGTCGGATCACCCAATGCATATGAATCCACTATCCTGATGGTTTCTGCCAAAGTGGTTGGCATATCTCTTTGCAGTCTCTGCCACAAGACACTGGCATATCGGCATCCTTGAGCGAACCAAGCTATCGCTTGAGATTCTATAACTCCCTCGCATGAGTTCCTAATGTTACACCATCGAGTTAAGAATTCTCTGTCTGTCTCATTCGGTCTCTGCTTGCACATTGCAAGCTGCTGAGGCCTGTTTGGTCTCTTGTAAGTACTGGTGAAGTTGCTGACAAACATCTCTTCAAAATCTAGCCAACAGTTGATACTTCCTGCTGGCAGATTGTTCAGCCATACTCTGGCTGGTCCTTCCAGCATTTGCAGGACATATCTTACTGCCCATCGCAAGTTCCCACCAGCTATCTTTACTCCAGTAGCATAGTCAATCAACCAATCCTGTGGTTTGGTGCTCCCATTTTATGTTTTCATGCCCCTTGCCAGCTAAAAGTTCGGCACTGGTGGTTCGCCCATGATCCGAGGTCCAAAACACGCCGGACCAGGCGGACCTTGCTCTTCTAACAACTCGGACCGATACAACCTGTCCAGTTTTAATCTTGCATCATTTGATGGTAAGTCTTTGTACATGATTCTCTCCTGCATTCCATAATGGTTATTTCCACCATGCCCTGCATACTCCATATCTGAGTAACCATCGTTGTACCTCTCATTTGCGTGATTATGGTGAGCTGGTCTCACTTCTCGTTCTTGCCGAGGTTCATACCTCGGCTGAGGATTGGGCGGCGGGTCCCTTCTTCCTTCTGTCGGGATTTCATTCTCATGATTCCTTCTCTCGAGGTCTCCATTACCTCGTCTTCCGTTGCCTTTATTGGCGCGGCCGGGGTTTCTTTCGCCACCGTTACCTCGGCTTCCATTGCCTCTGTTCTCATTGACCTTTTCAGCTACTATTGGATCATACGGTACGATTTGCTTATTTCTTTTTCCTGAAGTTACTGCTTTATCTCTTCGCCCGTTGTTTCCGGGTGAGGATGTTGCTGCCATTGATAGGGCAGGTGCTGCTCCAGCCGAGTGAACCATGCGCGAGGCTCCCGGTCTCGCCGGGTCAGCCCTCAGCATTTCTTCATTTTGCTGGTTTGCAATGTGTACCAGCTCATTCACTCTTTCTTGTTGCTTTTGCCGGGCTTCGCCGGTTAGTCCCTCCAATTCTAATGCAGCGACATTAGACGCCCTTAGGTTCTTTGCCGGGGTGCTATACCTCGGCAAGCCTAGGTCAACTGTGTCTTCCTTGTGAGTCTCATGTTCTTTGTTGATATCATTCATGAGATTTTTTCCTCTCAATCTTAACTCATCTACTCGCTCTGGGGAAATATCTAGCTTATTTGCCTTGGCAAATTCTCGCAGGGTCCTGTTCAGGTACTCCCGCAAGGCCGACACCTTTTTTGCCTCTACCAGTACTTTTTGCCTGGTCTCTTCTAACTCTGCCTGAGCATTAGCCGGATCAAGTATCGGCGCTACAGGCGTGGTCAGATTATCTATAGTTGCCTGGAGAATATTTTCTGGTCTTTCCAGAGGTTGCCATCTTACCCTTGGTGCCTTCGGGGTTGTCTCCTGCACCTCGGCTGGCTTGGCCGCTGAAGGATCTACCTCGCTGGGCTGTGGAGCTGCTTGCTTTGTGGTCACCTGTCCTCCCGTCGTTGGGTCCTTGCTTGATCCGGCGCCTCCTGCTGCTGCCTGTACCCCGGCCGCGACCATCACCTCGATGCTGCCTGCGGGGCGCTCTCCACGCGGACCGCTTGCGGCGCTGGGGGGGGGGATCTCCTGCAACAATAACTCGGTGAGGATAAACGCGGGAGGTGTCGACGCCGACGTAGATCTGGTGCATGCCCAAGTTGATGAAGATGTCGTTGCGTGGAGGAGCTTTTCTCCTGAAGCTGCGTGCGTTATCGCTGACATAGTCACAGAGATTAAATCTCTGGACTAAGCCAGAGACAACGCGCTCGCCGGTGTGGATGAAGTTTCCCGTCCGGATCTTGACTCCAGCTAGCACCGCTGCTGGCCCCACGGTGGGCGCCAACTATTGTGGTGGTGGCACGGCAGATGCCATGGGTAGGCTAAAGTATGGGGCCTATGGATGCTAATGGGATCCGGGGAGGGATGATGTAGTTATTTCTACACACAAATGACTAACATACAGATCTTTATTTCTCCACTCTTGGGCTAAAAGTGCTCCTCGAGCTGTTTGCAGGAAGAAAAGAAGAACTACACGAGCCTTACAACGTTGAATGAATCGATCCCCCTCTCAGGAGTCCATGACTCTCCTTATAAAGGGGTTCCTTGGCTCCTTCTAGGGCTGACGTGGCAAGCATATTCTTGGAATATGCTTGTCCCAAAGTGGTAACTCGGTGAGCTCCTTTCCGTGTCTCCCTTCTACCGGCGGCAAGGTTCCAGAGGGCCTTGTACACCTCGGGCTTCCTCACTGTCACCTCCGTGACGCCTTTCTGCCCCTCTGCATCTCTGCTCTTTGTCCTTAGCACTTGGCTCTGTCTAGATTCCTCCTATAGCAGCTAGGGTTTAACCTTAGGCACCTCCTTCTCCCGCAAGCTTCGTGTCACTCGGCCTTGTCTTGGATTACTCGGCTCGACCTTTACCTGCATTCAAGTTGTACATACATATTCGGCCGACTTAACTTGTATGTCGGCCGGATCAGGAATCACTCCCTTCGTAGGTATCATGGCCGTGCTTATCTCGGCCGACTTTTACAGGACTCGGCCGATATAAACAGTAACTCGGCAGATGACAGGGGAAACTCCTTTTATCTTCCCCTGTCTAGACCCTATCCGGGGTCACCTCCCCAACACTCGGAGAAGTGGAGGCTTATTCTTGGGAGAAGGGCATCCGACTTGACCTTGCATCTATGGCACACCCACAATCCAATGGTCAGTTTGAGCGAGCCAATGGATTAATTCTGCAGGGAATAAAGCCATGTCTTGAGGCACCACTGCATAGAGCAGCTGGATTCTAGACAGAAGAATTGCCATCTGTGTTGTGGAGTTTACGAACTACACCTAACAGATCCACCGGCTACACCCCTTACTTCATGGTATATGGAGCAGAAGCCATCCTGCCTTCTGACATACTTCACGATGCACCAAGGGTTGCCGCCTACGACGAAGATGACGCTGAATAATCCATACGCCTAGATGTGGACCTTCTCGAGGAGGAGCGCGTTTTGGATGCCAAAGATCCACCATCTACCAGCAGAAGCTACGCAGCTACCATAGTCGCCGCGTTAGGCATTGCTCGTTTAAACAGGGGGATATGGTGCTCCAACTTAAGCAGAAGAAGTCACACAAATTATCCCCGCCATGGGAAGGACCGTTCATCATAAGCAAGGTGCTACTCAATGGGTCTTACTACCTCGTTGACAATCATGAACTGAAGGATAGACCCAACGAGGATCATAAGCGTAAGCGACGTGACCCGGATGATGACTACCCGGAGCTTGATCGGCCATGGAACATAGCACAACTACGTCCTTTCTACACTTAGTATTTTTATCTAATTGTGTACCTCTTATATGATCAATGAAATAAAGCTCTTTGGTTCACTCATATTTCTGAGTCTTTTACCTCCTTTAGTGTTCATTTTTGGATCGTATAAAACCTTTATGCACAAGATTTGCGATTACACTTGTGAAAATTCCGCCTACGGGCGTTAGCTTAAGTTTTCTGGTCTACACGTTCTTTGTCGTCTTTATGTGGATTCTGGAGTAGTGACTTTCAGCACTTATTGTCGGCGATTTTGTGCTTAGGTTATTGACGGTGCCATTGGGCATCATCCCCTGAGCGCATGGTTCCGACAACGAGTCTTCCGACTCACGAAAGGTCAAGCATAAAAACCAAAGTAATGGATAAGCCAGCACTTGCTTAAAAATATATACATGCTGGAACTAGTTCTTAAGTAGCAGGACATACACTATTGTTTTCCGCCTTACGTTAACACATAGTTTTTTCCGCATAACACATTATAGAGGAAACAGATATTACAAGTTGTTTTTATTCCTCTGGCGTAGGCGACTTGGAAGCAACATCATCGTCAGCAGGAGAGTCACCCTCAAAGTAGGCAGTGTTGAGGGACTCGGAGGAGCTTTGGCCTTTGTCTTCAACAGTTTTCAGGGGGACAAAGACGTTAAGGTCGACCAACTCGGCAACTCTGGTGTCATAACCCACGAGCGACGCCAAGATAGATTCGTGATTTATCTTTTGGCCTTCGTCGTCTACGTCGGGGATACCGGAGGTTACCGTGTCGATGTCGGCATTCTCGTAATGTGACTTCACCATTGACAATGCCATCCTGGTGCCGACCCATGCACATGAAGCTTTCCAGCTTGAGACACGCTCGGGGGCTCGACGTAGGATCTCCGAGAACTTCACCACAGAGTCCGATGCCTTGATGTTAATTTGGAGGGACTTGTCAATCTCTTTGGTATGAGCGATGGCGGTGTTGATAAAGTTGCCGGCAAGGATCATGCATTCCTTTGGCGGAGGAGGCGACCGGGTTAAACCCATAGGAGCTGCGAATTCTCGACAAAGGAGTGCATGAGTTCAAAAATTTAGAGTATCTAGACTACAGAAATCCAAGACGGAGAATCACTTACTGAAGATGCTGGCCTCAGCCTGCCAGAGAGTCTCCGCCATAGAGTCCCGTTCTTGTTGGAGGATCTTACACGCTTCATGATGGCGTTGATTTTGCTCATCGGCAGCTTTATTTTGATCTTTTAAGATCGCGATTTCCTCCTTCAAGCATTTCATCTCCTCGTTGGCGGAGTCCTGCAGGGCTTTCATCGAGTCTTCATGCATTTTCAGCATCTCCTCCCTCTCCTTCTTAAGGATCTTGTTTTTGCTATCCAGCTGCTGAATGTGCTTGGATTGCTCGACAATATCCTTAGCCTTGGAAATGGTTTCTGCAAGTCGGAGAAAGAAAAGTACACAGTGAGTACTCGGAGAATACACAAGATCAAGTTGGAATATGAAAAAGAAAGTAAAAACGGACGCTTGCTCTTGATGATATGTTGCTTCAAGAAGGCAGTTTTACCCTTTTCAGCTTCCAAGTCCGCGCGCATCTTCTGGTACTTGTCGTTGGCCATGCCCCTCCGAGCATTCTCATTCCATGGAAAGGAAAAAGTTAAACGTTGTTTGGTCTACTTGGAGCATCTAGCCGGAAAAATTACACCTAGACGCTCGGGGGCTACAGCAAGAGTTTTTTAACTTAGCAATATGCTTAGTATTTCTTTAAGCATCTAGTCGGAACTAATTCAGTTTTCGATTAGAAGCTTGGGGGCTACAGTGTAATGATTTTTAACTCAGATGTATGCTTAGCTTCTCTTTAAGCATCTAGTCGGAACTAATTCAGTTACAACTAGAAGCTTGGGGGCTACAGTATTGAAATTTATAAACACTGCGTATGCTACTCTTGAAGCATCTAGTCGGAATAATTCATTCAAACTATATGCTTGGGGGCAACAGTGAGAAGTTTTCTAGCTTAGTCACTCTTAGAGCATTTAGACGCAAAGACCTATGGTTTTCCGTCTAAATCCTCGGGGGCTACAGTGGGATACTCATATTTAAATGCAAAAGGCAAATAAAACTTACAAGTGCAATGATCTTGAGGTTGGTAGCACTCTCAGCCAGCAACTTGCCGAAGGACACACTGTTTCCTTGCAAAATTTCTGCTTGCCGGAGAAGCTCCTCAAGACCGCACGTCGGAGATGTCGGCGCCGCACCAGGAACCAGAGAAGTGCTACCCGGCGTAAGTGCCGGATAGACTATCTTCGGAAATTCTATGGTCTTCTTGGGTGCGGAGGCGCCGCCTTCGGCAGATGTACCACCTTCCACCACTGCCTTAACGCTACCCATGGCATCCTTAGTCGGAGCTTCAGCCATTTGGTGTGCGGCACTCTCCTGCGTCGCCTGTTCGCCGACAACAGCGATCTCTATGGAGGCGTCTGGGTCCACTTCCATGGCGGAAGGGCCAAATTCTTCTTTAGCTTGAGAGCTTGTCAGAGAAGACGAGGGCTGGACGACGGGAGTGACAGGGCGATGGCGGGAGATACATCGCGATGCAGCATATCCTTTATGGTTCTAGAAGCCCCCAAAGTTTTGGAGGTCTTCTTCAATCTGGTTGTGGCTTTCTTTCTGAAACGTGCAAAATGCATAAGTACAGGAATAAGACAGACAAATGGACAATGTTGGAGGGAAAGAAGCTTACACAAGAGGGGGTGCTTTAGCAAAGGGGATCCCAGTAACCTTTAATTTCTTCGCCTCCAGGGCGGCAGTAGTCTTTTTGGAGGCTCCACCCTCCGTCTTCTTCTTCTTGCCTCCGTCGGCAGCGTCAGAGGTGGAGCTCTTCCGCTTTCACGCCAACGGAGCATCATCGTCGGACACGACGGTGACTTCCTTCATCTTTGGATCATAGATTTGAGGAGCCATGTTGTCCTCATCTATGTCGCTGAGCTGTTAAGTGAAGAACCACCGTGTTAGATGAGATGGTAATGGCTAGACAGAAGAACTGGAGTATATGTCATACACGGAAAATAAATAGTTACCTTTGGGCACTTGCTCTCTATGAACATGTCGTAGGTGATGGTGAAGCCACGCTTCATATCCTTCACCTTGACGATGTCCTTGAGGCGAAGCTTGACGGAGTCGCTCGAGAAATTGTCCTCGGAGATACGGAGGCTATCCCTTCTATCGTTGGAATACTCGTGCATCAACTTCAAGCGGTGCTGCAGAGGCTGGATCCGCCTGATGAACCAGCACATGGACATGTCCAATCCGGTTAGACCCGTCTCTACGAACCACTCTATCCGCATAGCACGGGAAGCGTCGATGTCGGAGGGAAGGGAAGCCTGGGATCTCCATGTCGAGGCTTTGGCGGCTGCTCCGTCGACAAAGTCCGGGTACGTGACTTCTCGGCCAACCAGAGGGATATCTAGGCCGTAGAAGTACGTTCACTGCTAGTTCTTGCAGGATTCATGGCCGACGATGTCGAGAAAGCGCCGGCCAGGCCGGATCTTAAAGCTAATGGTTCCACAATTTCTAAGCTCGTCCTTGCCGGCTCCAGGTTCGCGCTTGACGGTAAAGAAGTATATAAAGAGGTCTAGCCTAGGCCCAATCCCTAAATAACCCTCGCAGAGCACCGTGTAGTTGCTGAGCGCTAAGATGCTATTGGGGGAGAGGTTCTCTGGCTGTACTCGGTAATGATTCAGGACAGCAAGGAAAAAGTTGGAGATGGGCAGGGAGACGCCGCGTACCATCTGCGCTTTGAGGTACACCTTTTCTCCGGCTTGGGGAGAAGGTGTGACCTCGCCGTCCGGCGCCGCCCGCCAGGCGAGCCCCTCCGTCGCGGGGAGGTAGCCCCCGTTGAGTTCTTTGATGTCACGGTCCGTGATATCTGAACCGAGCCAATCGCCCTTGTACGAGTCGTACTCCTCCTCCAGCATCTCCATCGCCGCTGGATTATGGTTGTCATCGGTGGCCTCGACCACCATAGACCTGGGGATGACCAGGCCCTCTGGGGGCACAACGACGAAGCTCGCCGGCTTCGCCGCGGCTTTGCCCGATGCTGCCATCGAAGGGGAGGAGCTGCTGCTGGCCATTGGGTGTGTTTGACGGTGACTGGGAAAGATTGGAGAGCTAGGGTTTTTTGCATGTTGCGCGGAGAGCTCGAGGAGGCGCTCGCTGGAGGAAGAAGGCGATGCAGGGGAGAATGAGGTGAAAAAGTAAATTTTCCACCGCAGTTACTATTTATGGTCTCCGGCATCAAGATTTGTGCAGCTTGATCGAATGGTTGCCGCATAGACGACGTGTGTGGAGACATGCGTGGAAATTTCGCCATGTACCAACCGTCGTCGCCAACGGTTCGTATCGCCCACGCGGGAAAAGTGGAAATGATTGTGTTCTCTGCATGTGTGAGTTACGAGACGTTGTTGACCTATGTCTACGTCGCCTTAGCTATCATAGGCAGATGAACCATCACATCGGAAGATTCCGGCATGGACGGATCTAGTCCGGCTATGGAAGAGTACGATAGAAGATTCAACAATTCTCCGACTTACAAGTTGAAGACGGAGAAAACATTGCAGGGTTCTTTGGGAGGTCTACAAGATGTTGCTTGACGATTTGCCGACATTCATCTAGATGGAGCATTCAACCTGAAGAGGCAAGACGGCGCAAGATCTCGGAGTCCTCCGGGGGCTACTGTTGGGGATATGCTATATGGGTATCCTCATAGCATGTCTCTTATCCGGATAACCCGGGTGGCCCACGGTTGGTAGCATGGCCCATGGCCTGCTGGGTGGCCTAGTTATATGGATCCAGAATGGAGGCCCATGCCGGATAAAGGAAGGCTACGAAGGAGTCACCGACGTACTCGAAGCCTTGGAGTGCAAGACACGCTAGACTAGTAATAGACCGTGTATGACTCTGTAACCTGTCCGGCTAGGACTTTTCCCTGTAACCCTAGGACCTGACGACTATATAAGTCGGGCCTATGGGAGCCTTTAGGGCATGATCTCAGACAATCTCAGACAACTTCACATAACCTCGCATAGCCAACCTATCTCTGTAACTCGGCGTATTGCCATTATAGTGATTTATAGCAGGAGTAGGATTCTGCCACCGTTGTGGGATCTAAACCTGGGTAAGATGTGTTACCTCGTACCCGTCAACCGTCCGCCTTCCCCCATGTCTCTAAACACGCACTGTGAGGACCCCTCCATGGCGTACTCATCGGCAATACCACGACACTCGACGGGTGCCGATTTATCAAAGTGGCATGAAGTCATTATTCTTCTTCTCTCCATGTATGGGGCCATGGATCAAATCACCGAGGGCGCTGCCCCTTGAGCCCCTGACACCACCTGGATGTCGGTTGACTTCCACATCTCTTTGTGGTTCATGGCGACGCTCGCGGACAAACTCTACCGCCTCGTCAAGGGAGTCGACGACTGGGCGTGCACGACGTGGACACATCTCGCCCGCTTCTTCATCGACAACAAAGATCAGCGCTACATGTACCTCAGCAAAGCCTTCCGCATCACCACGCGCGGCGACCTCTCTGTGTTCTCCTACGCCATCAACCTCCAGTCGATCGCCGACGACCTCGCCGCCATCGGCCGCCCGGTCGATGACAAGGACCTCACGGTGCAGTTCCTCGAAGGGCTTAGGGACGGCTTCGAGTTGCATGCCGAGATCGTCAACAGCCTCAAGCCCCTGCCCTCCTTCACTGACGCCTTCTCCCGCATCCAACTCGCCGAGCTCTCGGTGAAATCTCGCAAGAGCAGCGCCGGGTCGCAGGTCATAGCGGTGCAACACGACCGCGGCGAACCCAGTGGCGGTGGCGGGAGTGCGCCTCGCGCCGACGGGCGGCGCGCCACGACCCGCTGGGTACATCAGCCCCAATTATAGGGGCAAGAAAACAATCCCAGGGTATGTTCTGTAGGGGTTCGTAGCTTGGAAAACAAAAAATTTCTACCGCATACAAACAAACAAGCCAAGATCTATATACTAGATTGAAGCAACGAGTCTATGGAATAACTCACCCTCGAAGATTCCCAAGTGTTTAACGAGAGCGGATTCTCGTGGGTGATGTAGTCGTACTCCTGCCGATCTCAAGATCGCGTAGACGATCCTTCCGGCGCTGCGTTCCGGCAGCGCTTCCGCAGTCGGTCACATGTTCGGTACTCGACGAAGACCTTCCTCTCCCTTGTTCTAGCAGGCAGCGGAGGTTGTAGCACTCTCCTCGCGATTCCGGCAGCACAACGGCGTGGTACCGGAAGTAGAGGGGAGATCTCGCAGGGCTTCGCCTTAAGCCGGAGCGAGTATGGTGGACTATGAGAGAGAGCCTCGGCGATCTAGGGTTTAGACGCACCAAGGAGGAGCAAGGCCGATGACTAGGGTTTGCCAAGGCGGAGGTGGCGGCTTGCCCTAGGCGGCGGCAGCAGGAGGTGGCGGCGCCGGCGGCTAGGATTAGGGTTTGCAGGGCGTGGTGTTGTGTGTTTGGAGGGGCAGCCCTGCCCCTCCTTATATAGGTGGAGGGGGCGCGCCAAGGGGAGGGGAGTCCCTCCCCAACTCGGTCTCCAAGTGGGCCGGCGGTGGAGGGCGGTAACTCCTCCCCAACTAGGTTTCCAACTCTCCCTCCACCTCACAAAATAGCCGTTTGACTTTTCAAATTGGCGTTTGACTTTTCAAATTGGCGTTTGACTTTTCAAACTAGGATTTGATTAAACCCTTTATTTTGTTCAGCGATGACACCTAGTACATGATGCAATCATTCCAACTTGTTATGACACATTCATGTACCCTTCCCCTCCGGAGTGCCGGACATTCCGGAACCTTCTAGAACATTCCTGATGAAAACACCGGAACCATTCTCCAACCCCGAAACAGGACTTTCCTTATATGAATCTTATTCTCCGGACCATTCCGGATCTCCTCGTGATATCCCGGATCCCATCCGAGACTCCGAACAACATTCGGTCTCTTACTCATCATTCCATAACTACTCAAACAACGTCGAATCCTTAAGTGTGTCTCCCTACGGTTCGTGAATTATGCGGACATGATCGAGACACTTCTCCGAACAATAACCAATAGAGGAATCTGGAAATTCATATGGCTCCCACATATTTCTACGATTACTTTGCGATCGAATGAACCACTTACATACGATACCAATTTCCCTTTGTCTCACGATAGTTTACTTATCCGAGGTTATGATCGTCGGTATTTCTACATACCTAGTTCAACCTCGTTACTGATAAGTACTCTTTTCTCGTTCCCGTGATATGTGATCCCTTGTGAGCCAGTCACATGCTTGCAAGCTAATTGGATGACATTCCACCGAGAGGGCCCAGAGTATATCTATCCGTCATATGGATGGAAAAATCTCACTCTTGATCCATGTGTCTCAACCAATACTTTCTGAACACTCAATGCCACCTTTATAGCCACCCAGTTACGGTGTGGTGTTTGATGTCATCAAAGCATCCTTCCGGTGAAGGTGATATGCATGATCTCATGGTCCAAGGAATTATGTTACTATGTATCAGAAAGCATATAGCAATTGAACTATTAAAATGACTTGATCTTTATGCTACGCTTATCTATAGGAGTATGCCCACCATATCATTCTCCTAACGATATGATCTTGTTGTTAATAACATATCAATGTTCATGATAGGGAAACCACAATCATTTATTAACCAACAAGCTAGTATTTATAAAGAGGCTTTACTAGGGACTCTATTTTAATTTACAAATCACACAAGTATTAATGTTCCCTTGTTAATACTATTATAGCATGAATGTAAACATTTATCATAAACACAAAGATATAATAATAACTACATTTATTATTGCCTCTAGGGCATATCTCCAACAGTCTCCCACTTGCACTAGAGTCATCTAATCCAGATTACATGGTAATATACCGAACACCCATGGCAGTTTGGTGTTGGTCATGTTTTGCCCTCGGGAGAGGTTTAGTCAACGGATCCGCCACATTCAGATCTGTGTGTACTTTGCAAATCTTTATGTCCCCATCTTGGACATGTTCTCGAATAGCGTGAAAACGTAGCTTGATGTGCTTCAGCTTCTTGTGTAACCTTGGTTCTTGCGCATTGGCTATGGCACCCATGTTATCACAGTAGATTGACATTGGGTCCAGCGCACTAGGAACCACACCGAGCTCTGTAATGAACTCTTTCATCCATATTGCTTCTTGTGAAGCCTCCGAAGCAGCCATGTATTCCAATTCAGTTGAAGATCTCGCCACAACGCTTTGCTTTGCACTCCTCCAGCTAACTGCTACACCATTCAAAGTAAATACGTATCCAGATTATGATTTAGAATCATCCGGATCGGTGTTCCAACTAGCATCGGTGTAACCATTAACAACGAGCTGTTCATCACCTCCATAAGAAAGAACCATATCCTTAGTTCTTCTCAAGTACTTAAGGATGTTTTTGACCGCTGTCCAATGATCCAATCCTGGATCACTTTGATATCTGCTAGTTAAACTAACAGCATATGCAATGTCGGGTCTAGTACATAGCATGGCATACATTAGAGATCCTATGGCTGAGGCATAGGGAGTTTTACTCATCCTTTCTCTATCTTCTACCGTTGTCGGACTTTGAGTTTTACTCAAGGTCATATTGGGCAACATGGGCAGGAACCCTTTCTTGCTATCTTCCATTCCAAACCTCTTTAGAACTTTGTCCAAATATGTACTTTGTGACAATGATATTAGGCGTCTCGATCTATCTCTATAAATCTTTATGCCTAATATATAAGCTGCTTTGCCAAGATCCTTCATTGAAAAACTATTATTCAAATATTCCTTGACACTATTAAGAAGGTCTACATCATTCCCAATCAACAATATGTCATCTACATATAGTATTAAGAATGCTACAGAGCTCCCACTCACTTTCTTGTAAATACAAGCTTCTCCATAAGTTTCTATAAAACCAAAAATTTTGATTACCTTATCAAAACGTTGATTCCAACTTCGGGATGCTTGCTTCAATCCATAGATGGACCGTTGAAGTTTGCATACCTTGTTAGCATCTTTAGGATCGACAAAACCTTTGGGTTGCATCATATACAACTCTTCATCAATGTCTCCATTGAGGAATGCTGTTTTGACATCCATCTGCCATATCTCATAATCATAATATGCAGCGATTGCTAACATAATCCTCACAGACTTTAGCTTTGCTACAGGTGAGAAAGTCTCATCGTCTTCAACTCCTTGAATTTTTTCGAAACCCTTTTGCGACAAGTCGTGCTTTATAGACAGTAACATTACCATCAGCATGTGTTTTCTTCTTGAAAATCCATTTGTTCTCGACAGCCTTCCGACCATCTGGTAAGTCCACCAAAGTCCATACTTGGTTTTCATACATGGATCCAATCTCGGATTTCATGGCTTCTTGCCATTTATTGGAATCTGGGCTCATCATTGCTTCCTCATAAGTCGCAGGGTCATCGGTGTTGTCCACCAACATGACACTCACAACGGGATCATACCAATCAGGAGTAGTACGAGTTCTCGTTGACCTGCGAGGCTCTATAGCAACTACAACCGAAGTTTCATGATCATCATCATTAGCTTCCTCTCTTATTGGTGTAGGCGCCACATGAACTACTTCCGGTGATGCGCTACTCGCAAGTTCGAGAGAAGGTTCAACAACCTCGTCGAGTTCTAATTTCCTTCCAGTCACTTCTTTCAAGAGAAATTCCTTCTCTAGAAAGGATCCATTTTTGGCAACGAAGATTTTGCCTTCGGATCTATGATAGAAGGTATACCCAATAGTTTCCTTCGGGTATCCTATGAAGACGCATTTTTCCGCTTTGGGTTCAAGCTTGTCCGGTTGTAACTTCTTTACATAGGCTTTGCAACCCCAAACTTTAAGGAACGACAATTTAGGTTTCTTCCCAAACCATAATTCATACGGTGTCGTTTCAACGGATTTAGATGGTGCCCTATTTAAAGTGAATGCGGCTGTTTCTAATGCATAACCCAAAAATGATAGCGGTAAATCTGTAAGTGACATCATAGAACGAACCATATCCAAGAGAGTTCGATTACGGCGTTCGGACACACCATTACGCTGTGGTGTTCCCGACGGTGTCAATTGTGAAAGTATTCCGCATTTCTTCAAATGCTCGCCAAACTCATAACTTAGATATTCACCTCCACGATCAGAACGTAGAAATTTAATCTTCTTGTTACGTTGATTCTCCACCTCACTTTGAAATTCCTTAAACTTCTCGAAAGTTTCGGACTTATGTTTCATGAAATAGATATACCCATATCTACTCAAGTCATCCCTGAAGGTAAGAACATAACGATAACCACCGCGCGATGCTACACTCATTGGACCACATCGGTATGTATGATTTCCAATAAGTCCGTAGCTCGCTCCATCATACCAGAAAATGGAGTCTTAGTCATTTTACCCATCAGACATGCTTCGCATCTTTCAAGTGATTCGAAATCAAGTGATTCAAGAAGTCCATCGAAATGGTGTTTATTCATACGCTTCACTCCAATGTGACCAAGACGACAGTGCCACATATAGGTCGAGTTATCGCTTGATTTCAAACGTTTAGCTTCAATGTTATTAATATGTGTATTTCCACTATCGAGATTCAATAAGAATAGACCATCTATCAAAGGTGCATGTGCATAAAACATATTACTCATATAAATCAAACAACCATTATTCTCGGACTTAAACAAGTAACCGTCTCGCAATAAACAAGATCCCGATATAATGTTCATGCTTAACGCAGGCACCAAATAACAATTATTTAAGTATAAAACTAATCCCGATGGTAGATGAAGAGGTAGCGTGCCGACCGCGATCACATCAACCTTTGATCCGTTTCCCACGCGCATCGTCACCTCGTTCTTCGCTAGCTTCCGTTTATTCTGCAGCACCTGTTTCGAGTTACAGATATGAGCAACCGAACCAGTATCAAATACCCAGGCACTACTACGAGTACTAGTGAGATACACATCAATAACATGTATATCGGATATACCTTTCTTCTTGAAGGGAATATGCCCTGAGAGGCAATAATAAAGTGTTTATTATGTGTATTCCAAGTATATGATAGATGTTTATTTTGCATGCTATAATTGTATTAATACGAAAACGTTAATACATGTGTGTTTAATAAACAAACAGAAAGTTCCTAGTTATGCCTCTCTCATAAACTAGCTCGTTGATTAACAAGATGATCAAGGTTTCCTGATCATGGACATTGGATGTTGTTAATAACGGGATCACAACATTAGTGTAATGGTGTGATGAACATTCATCCGAAGTATAGCATTACGATCAAAGTCATTGAGTTTATATTACTATAACAACTTACGAAGTGATCCTAATCCTTAGACCATGAGATCATGTCAATCACTAACACCGGAAGAGTTTCTTGATAACATCAAACGTCACACCGTAATAGGATGATTATAAAGATGGATTCATAACTAATAAAGTGTTATGTTGAGGCTCATGGATCGAGAGTGGAATTTGTTCATCCCGATGATGGATAGATATACTCTGGGCCCTCTCGGTGATATCACATTGATTAGCTTGCAAGCAAGTGATTTGATCACTAGAATGTTATATCACAGGAACGAGAAAAGAGTGCATGTCGGTAACGAGATCAAACTAGGTATGGAGATACCGATGATCGAATCTCGGACATGTAATATATCGTGAAACAAAGGGATTAAGATACTAGCGTAAAAGGTTCCGACGATCACAAGAAAGTCATCGTTGAATGTGTGGGAGTCAGTATGGGTTTCCAGATCCCGCTTCTGATTATTGATCCGAGAGGGGTCTCGATCATGTCCGCATTATTCACGAACCGTAGGGTGACACACTTAAGAGACACCGACATCCAATTGGAGCAAATGTTTCATGCCGAAAGAATGAACAAGCGCAGGAATTTATTTCACTAGATACCGAAACAGGTTTTCGGGTGAAATTGCATAAAGTGGTTATGCATGTGAAATAGAATTCTAGCAAGGGGTTATTTGTGAATGTTTGTCATTAAAGTAATTGAAAAAATTCTGAATAAAATAAAAGAGTTTTATTTAATGAGAGTTTGCATTAAATTTGGTGGAAATTTAATGGGAATTTGAGTGGACTTTTGAGTGGAGGGAATTTAAAGGAGATTTGTGAGTGGAGTGTCCACCCACATGAAGAGGGGAGGGCAAGGGGGCAGCCCCCATGCGCCGGCCACCCCCTTGGGGTTCCCCCCCTCCTCACTTGTCTCTCACACCTCCTCGTGAAGGATCTCTCTCCCCCTCTAGAATTTATCCCCCATGGTCTCGGACTAGCGAGATACATGTTCCCGGTGGCTATTCGGCAAGAAAGAGTTGTGCTTCCGCTGCATCGCTGGAGCGAGGAGGCGGAGGTTGCTCGGTGCCTCGAACATGTGTGCGAGCACGGATGCGCTGCTGATTTGCGGCGCTAGGACTTCCTCTCGATCTTGAGATCGGCAAGAGATCGTCTACATCAACCACGAGTTGAACTCGTTAAGCTTTGTCGGTCTTCAAGGGTATGTTCTCTACGGATATACATCCGCCCGTTGTTTGTATCTAGTATATAGATCTTGGTATATAGTTCACATCGTAGGAAATTTTTTGTTTTCTATGCTGCGAACCCTACACTTCTTGATGTTGCCGTTCTTCAAATCCGCCAAGTACTTTGGGCAATTCCGCTTCCAGTGACCTTCTCCCTTGCAGTAAAAGCACTCAGTATCAGGCTTAGGTCCAGCCTTGGTCTTCTTCGTCGGCGCAGTAACTTTCTTACCACCCTTCTTGAAGTGTCCCTTTTGCTTAGACTTGCCTTTCTTGAATTTGGTGGTCTTATTGACCATCAACACTTGGTGCTCTTTCTTGATCTCCACTTCTGCAGATTTTAACATGGCGAAGAGTTCTGGCAACTACTTGTTCATGTTTTGCATACTGTAGTTCATCACAAAGTTCTTGTAACTTGGTGGTAGTGATTGGAGGACACGATAAATCAAAGCATTAGGAATCACTATACCCAAGCTTTGAAGTTTGTTTGCGTGCCTAGACATCTTAAGCACATGCTCACTGACGGAGCTGCCCTCTTCCATCTTGCAGTTAAAGAACTTTTCAGAAGCCTCATAGCTCTCAATTGCCGCATGAGTCTCAAAGATCAATTTGAGATCACGGACAATATCATGTGGGTCTGAATTCTCAAACCTTTTCTGAAGCTCTGATTCTAAACCATACAAGATAGCACACTGAACTGTGGAGTACTGAGTCTTCCGAGCGAGGTAAACATTCTTTACTTCATCGGTAGCAGTAGCTGCAGGTGGGTCACCTAGCGGTGCATCCAGCACATAGGTCAAATTACCAGCAGTGAGGACAATCCTCAAATTGCGGAACCAATCCGCGAAGTTTCTTCCATTGTTTTTCAACTTTTCTTTCTCTAGGAACGCATTAAAATTGATGGTAGGGGCCGCCATTGATCCTACAACATATTTTCAATAGTTTAGACTAAGTTTATGACAAATTGAGTTCTTATTAATAGTTAAATTAATCTAGGTGAACTCCCACTCAAAACAATATCCCTCACATTGTTTTGGTGATCACACGAACCAAATCCACCACATCAACACCGATCATCACGAGAGTCGATGTAGCTTTAATGGCGAACAATCGACATGTTCATCATATCTTACTATATGATTCATGCTTTACCTTTCGGTGATCCGTGTTCCGAGACCATGTCTGTACATGCTAGGCTCGTCAAGATCAAACCTTAGCTTCCGCATGAGCAAATCTGGCTTGCTCACGTTGTATACACTTGCGGAATCTAACACACCCGATCATCACGTGGTGCTTCGAAACAACAAGCTTTAGCAACGGTGCTTACTAAGGGTGAACACTTTAGAACTTGATATTCATGTGCATGAGGGATCATCTTATAATGCTACCGTCGTTAACTAAGCAATACAATATTCATAAAGAATTAACATCACATGCAATTCATAATATGTGATATGATATGGCCTTTCTTCTTTGTGCTTCCGATCTCCATCTTTAAGCACGAACATGATCTCCATCATCACCGGCATTGCATCAAGGTCAATGATGCCGCTCCATGGTTGTCGTCCACCAGCTTCAACTATTACAACTACTTTGAATAGACACGCGGGTCTTAACAGAAATTAAAAACAACCATATGGCTCCTGCCGGTTGCCAACTTACAATAAGGAAAATTGCATACATCAAATATAATCACAATCATGGCCATATCACATCAAAGCACACCCCTGCAAAACAAAGTTAGACGCCTCTACTTTCTTTGCATGTTTTACGTGGTTTGGGGATTTCAATAAGTGTCGTTCTAACTTACGAACAAGAACCACAACATTGATACTAGTATTGTCAATCACCCGTTGTAAATTGAATCTTAACTAAGTTGGGAGAAACAGGCACCTGCAAAGCCACTTATGCAATACAAGTTGCATGTCAAGCGTGGAGCAAGTCTCATGAACGATGTCATGTAAGGTTAGCCCGGGCCGCTTCATCCCACCATCCCGCAAGATGCAAAGTACACAAGAAGCAATCGACAACAAAAGCATCAACGCCCACAATGACCATTGTGTTCTACTCGTGCAACAGATCTACATATAGACACGGCTCTGATACCACTATAGGGGTTCGTAGCATGGAAAACAAAAAATTTCTACCGCATACAAACGAACAAGCCAAGATCTATCTACTAGATTGTAGCAACGAGTCGATGGAATAACTCACCCTCGAAGATTCCCAAGTGTTTAACGAGAGCGGATTCTCGTGGATGATGTAGTCGTACTCTTGCCGTTGTCAAGATCGCATAGACGATCCTTCCGGAGCTGCGTTCCGGCAGCGCTTCCGCAGTCGGTCACACATTCGGTACTCGACGAAGACCTTCCTCTCCCTTGTTCCAACAGGCAGCGGAGGTTGTAGCACTCTCCTCGCGATTCCGGCAGCACAACGGCGTGGTACCGGAAGTAGAGGGGAGATCTCGCAGGGCTTCGCCTTAAGCCGGAGCGAGTATGGTGGACTATGAGAGAGAGCCTCGGCAATCTAGGGTTTATACGCACCAAGGAGGAGCAAGGCCGGCGACTAGGGTTTGCCTAGGCGGCAGCGGCAGCAAGAGGTGGCGGCTTCGGCGGCTAGGATTAGGGTTTGTAGGGCGTGGTGTTGTGTGTTTGGAGGGGCAGCCCTGCCCCTCCTTATATAGGTGGAGGGGGCGCGCCAAGGGGAGGGGAGTCCCTCCCCAACTCGGTCTCCAAGTGGGCCGGCGGTGGAGGGAGGTAACTCCTCCCCAAGTAGGTTTCCTACTCTCCCTCCACCTCACAAAATAGTCGTTTGACTTTTCAAACTAGGATTTGATTACCCTTTATTTTGTTCAGCGATGACACCTAGTACATGATGCAATCCTTCCAACTTGTTATGACGCATTCATGTACCCTTCTCCTCCGGAGTGCCGGACATTCCGGAACCTTCTAGAACATTCCCGATGAAAACACCGGAACCATTCTCCAACCCCGAAACAGGACTTTCCTTATATGAATCTTATTCTCCGGACCATTCCGGATCTCCTCGTGATATCCCGGATCCCATCCGAAACTCCGAACAACATTCGGTCTCTTACTCATCATTCCATAACTACTCAAACAACGTCGAATCCTTAAGTGTGCCTCCTACGGTTCGTGAATTATGCGGACATGATCGAGACACTTCTCCGAACAATAACCAATAGAGGAATCTGGAAATTCATATGGCTCCCACATATTTCTATGATTACTTTGCGATCGAATGAACCACTTACATATGATACCAATTTCCCTTTGTCTCACGATAGTTTACTTATCCGAGGTTATGATCGTCGGTATTTCTACTACCTAGATCAACCTCGTTACTGATAAGTACTCTTTTCTCGTTCCAGTGATATGTGATCCCTTGTGAGCCAGTCACATGCTTGCAAGCTAATTGGATGACATTCCACCGAGAGGGCCCAGAGTATATCTATCCGTCATATGGATGGACAAATCCCACTCTTGATCCATGTGTCTCAACCAATACTCTCTGAAGACTCAATGCCACCTTTATAGCCACCCAGTTACGGTGTGGTGCTTGATGTCATCAAAGCATCCTTCCGGTGAAGGTGATATGCATGATCTCATGGTCGAAGGAATTAGGTTACTATGTATCAGAAAGCATATAGCAATTGAACTATTAAAATGACTTGATCTTTATGCTACGCTTATCTATAGGAGTATGTCCACCATATCATTCTCCTAACGATATGATCTTGTTGTTAATAACATCTCAATGTTCATGATAGGGAAACCACAATCATTTATTAACCAACAAGCTAGTATTTATAAAGAGGCTTTACCAGTGACTCTATTTTAGTTTACAAATCACACAAGTATTAATGTTTCCTTGTTAATACTATTGTAGCATGAATGTAAACATTTATCATAAACACAAAGATATAATAATAACTACATTTATTATTGCCTGTAGGGCATATCTCCAACATGTTCACTGCGCCGGCGGCCGGGGGCGTGGCAACGGAGCGTCTGGCAGTGGCGCGTCAAGCAGCGCCCTCCTCCTCGTGTCTCCACCGAGTCCTTTGGTCACGGTGGCCTGGGCACCTCGCAGACCCCCTGGATGGGGTATTTTGCCCTCGTCGGCGCCCCGATCCCGCCGCCACGGGCACCGTGGGTGCCCCCGAACGCGGCCGGCATCATGGGGGCTCGGCCTAGTGCTGCCCATCACGTCTACCCGGTCCACGCCTCCAACACCACCTCCGGGCTACCCCATGCCGACACCTGCTGCCTACGCCACGCCCACGTACTCCGTCGATCATGGAGAATGATCCACGCCGCCGCCAGTAACTCGCCGTACCCTCCGCCTGAATGGTTCATGGACTCCGGGACATCAACGCACGTCACTGGTAAGACGGGTAACTTGACCTCTTTTCACTCCCCATTAGGACATAATTCTCAGCATATTGCTGTTGTCGATGGATCCAAACTTCCTATACTTGCTATCGGGTCTGTTCAAATATCTTCACTACCTCTGTCTCTCCAAAACGTCCTTGTCTCTCCTAATATTGTCAAAAACTTAATTTCCGTTCGCCAATTTACTCATGACAATTTTGTTTCCATCAAGTTTGACCCGTTTGGTTTTTCCGTGAAGGACCTAGCTACCAAGAACACAATTCTTTGCTCCAATAGTGACGGTGATCTCTACCCATTCTTCGGCTCCAAGACACCTCCACCATCCGTGTTCTCCACCACCATTGGCGACTTGTGGCACCAACGACTTGGACATCCTAGAAAAAATTCCCTCTGTCATTTACCTTTAGATTCTTCAGCCTTGTAATAATGATGTTACCACTCGTAGTTCCCCCCTTTGCGAGGCGTGCCAACTAGGGCGCCAACCTCGTCTCGCTTTTCCCACCTCCACCTCTCGCACTACTGCTGCCTTCCAACTCATTCATTGTAACTTGTGGACATCGCCCATCTCTAGTTTTTCAGGCTATAATTATTATTTGGTTGTATTAGATGATTTCTCCCATTATTCCTGGTACTTTCCTTTGAAAAATAAGTCAGATACTTGTGCCACACTTCAGCGTTTCTTTCAATATATTCTTACACAGTTTCATGTGGCCATTAAATGCCTGCAATGTGACAACGGTGGTGAATTCTTGAATACTGCCTTGCGTGAATTCCTCTCTAGTCGCGGTGTATCCTTTCGCTTGTCCTGCCCACACACATCACCACAAAACGGCAAGGCTGAGCATCTCATTCGTACAACAAACGACATTATCCGCACACTACTCATACAAGCCAAACTCCCACCCCCCCTTTTGGGCCGAAGCACTCCACACCGCCACCCACTTATTGAATCTTCGTCCCTCTAGTGCAATCTCTTTTCACACGCCCCATTACCAATTGTACGGTATCCCTCCCTCCTACGACCATGTGCGTGTTTTTGGGTGCTTGTGCTATCCCAACTTATATGCCACTTCCGATCATAAATTAGCGCCTCGCTCCACTCGGTGCGTCTTTTTGGGTTACTCGCGCGAACATAAGGGATATCGCTGACTAGATCTCAATTCACGTCGTGTTATTATTTCCAGGCATGTGGTCTTTGATGAATCCACGTTTCCTTATTTTTCTGGTGACAGTGAACCTCCTCCAGCAACACAATCTGGTGCAGAATCACCTGGCGATACGATATGTCCCGGGGTCCGTGTTGCAGCACCTGGTCCGCCTCCCGGATTTGCGCCCTCCTTGTACTAGCTAGCTGCCTCCACCGGTCCGCGCCCCCCCATCCGCTCCGCGCTTGCCACCTCGCCAGCCAGGACCACCACCCACCCGCATCCATCCCACCGCACCACACCCGACCGACCGGAACACCGGCGCATTTACTCCCTCGACCAGGCCCACTACCTGGTCCCCCGACATGTCCCACCAAGGCTCCCACCAATCACAGCCCTGCCCCAGCACCTGGTCCCCCACCGCGCAGCCCACGTCTGTCACGATCCCGCCCAACTCCTCTGTTCCGCCGTCACCTGATCCACCTGTGTGCCCCAATCCTGCTACGCCACCTCAGCCCCTGCCACAAAAATCCATCCCGATACAGCCACCCACAAATCCCCACACCATGCAGACTAGAGGGAAATCTGGTTATTTTATGCCCAAACAGCATTTTTCACTCGCCGCCTCCAACACCACTATTTCGCCCATTCCCTCCACCTACCGTTCCACCTTAAAAGATCCAAATTGGCACAATGCTATGCTTGATGAATATAATGCTCTAATGCGGAATGACACTTGGTCTTTAGTTGCTCGTCCTGCAGGTGTCAATGTGGTGACCGGTAAATGGATCTTCCGGCACAAGTTCAATGCGGATGGGTCTCTCCCTCGGTACAAGGCGTGTTGGGTGGTCCGCGGATTCACTCAACAACACGGTGTGGACTATGATGAGACCTTCAGCCCCGTTGTGAAGACTGCCACTATTCGGGTTGTCTTGAGCATTGCCACCACTCACTCATGGCCCATTCATCAAATGGATGTCAAAAATGCATTCCTACACGGCGACCTTCAAGAAACGGTATATTGTGAGCAACCCTCCGGCTTTGTTGACTCTTCTCGCCCCACTCATGTGTGTCACTTGCGCAAATCTCTCTATGGGCTCAAACAAGCTCCTCGCACTTGGTTCCACCGCTTCAATACTTCATTGTTTCTATCGGTTTTTGTGCCTTCAAGAGTGACTCTTCCTTGTTCATCCTAAAAACCGGTTCTTCCATTGCATACTTGCTTTTATATGTGGATGACATCATACTCGCTGCCAACACCACCACTCTCCTGTAGTCCATCATACACTCTCTTAGCTGTGAGTTTTCTATGAGTGATCTTGGTGATATCCATCATTTTCTTGGCATTAATGCGCACCGCACTAGTGATGGCCTTTTTCTCTCCCAGCAGCAATATGCCTTGGAAATTCTGGAGCGTGCCAAAATGGTCAATTGCAACCCCATTCCTACTCCCATAGACACAAGCTCCAAACTTTCAACACATGATGGCGCTCGGTTAAGTGATCCCACACTCTATAGGAGCCTTGCCGGTGCTCTCCAATACATCACACTCACTCGCCCCGATATATCCTATGTTGTCCAACAAGTCTGCCTATTTATGCATGATCCGCGTGAGTCTCATATGCAGCTTGTTAAACGCATCTTGCGGTATGTTAAGGGGACATCTCATTATGGGATGCGCCTTCATCGGTCTTCTTCACTTGATCTTGTTTCATATTCAGATGCTGACTAGGCTGGGTGTCCCAACACATGCAAATCCACCTTTGGGTTTTGTGTGTTTCTTGGTGACAACTTGGTCTCATGGTCGTCCCGGCGGAAACACACAGTTTCACGGTCTAGCGCGGAGACTGAATACCGGGTTGTCGCCAACTGTATCACCGAGTCTTGCTGGTTGAGGCAATTACTACAGGAACTCCATCATCCCCCTTCCCGAGCCACTGTTGTCTACTGTGACAATGTCAGCGCCATGTACATGTCCTCTAATCCTGTTCAGCACCAGAGGACCAAGCATGTGGAAATTGACCTTCACTTTGTCCGGGACCGCGTTGCACTTGGCGAGGCTCGTGTGCTTCATGTCCCGACGAGCTCCCAGTTTGCTGACATCTTCACCAAGGGCTTGCCGACTACTGTGTTTCAGGATTTTCGTTCCAGTCTAAACGTCGCGTCTATGCCAAATTATCTTTGGCATAGAGAACAAACACTTGAAGAGAAATGGGTGGCAAATTTTGTGCCCATTTTGCAAAATTGACATCCCACAATTCGACTACCATGTAGGAGCCTATATGATCAATTTTGTCGCAAACTCATTATCTATATCGGATTCCCAAGTATTTAAAAGAAACTCAAACGAAATTTTTAGAAAATTACTTGCAGATTCTGTCCCTTTCGTTAATACTCCAGAGATTGAACACAAGTCCATTTTTTCTATCATGTGCAATTATTGTAGAATTTGAGTATGATTCTCGTTTTCAACTAGAGTCCTTTTATTGTTCTTTTGTACATAGTTCTTGGCATAGTTCCTTTATTTTTACTCTTCTGGTGAACCTTTCAAATAATTTGTTTGGTTGTGCAAATCAAAAGAATTGATGTGAGGTTAGTTAGGGATAGCATCGGCCTTGGGTCGACAGCCAAATTATTCTTTAGGTTAATCCCTAATGTTCAATAATATTTGGGCAAAATTAGAAATAATGCTCTGATTAGTCCTTCAACTCATTTTAAGACTATGCTAAAAAAAACTCCTTTTAAGGCTAATCCAGCCCCTTCTTAAATTTTAAATCCTATTGATGCTCTGTCCTCGAGTCATGGTCTTTTTTATTGAAAGGTTGCCTCACGGCTTTTATTGAACTGAGAGCATAGTTACATCATGAATGACCAGAGGTAAAATAAAATTGGGTGAAACCATCCCAACTACTACACAATTGTGAATCATACGCATATTTTGCCAACTGATGAGCCACCTGATTCACACCCATTTGACAGTGTACGAAAGAAATCTCATCCATTGTACTCATATTTAGAAAACATTCCACCTCAATTGCTGAGTAATGATTCCAGATTTCAATGGATTCATTGCAAGCACATATTAGTTCCAAAGAATTTGATTCTATGACAATTTGTTCAACCCAACCGTTCCATCAGATTCAAACCTTCCACTAGAGCCATTGCCTCAACCATCGCTGCATTCAACACTTAATGAACCGGGCAGTAACCTCCCACTAACGCCTCTCCTTTGGGATTTCTCACTATAGATGTCGTCTTGCCATTACCATTTCCATGGAAGGAGGCATCAGTGTTCACTTTGTAGCTTCCAGCCATTGGAGGTGTCAAGGCTATAACATGTTGTTCAGATGATGGTTAGCAGCATTGAAGTTTTCTTTCAAAGTATTGATATAGTGAAAGATGTACTTATATAGTTTGTTACAGATTCACTTCAACAAATTATCGCAATTACCAACATGCATACTAATAGCTGATAGCGATCGGCTCTTGAAACCCTAGTCGTGTCAGTATTGGGGATTTCTTTCTACGACTACATAGCAAAATTACCAAGGTGATATAACCCGATCAGTTAGCTAACAAATCTTCCTCAATCACCTTAATCAATCCAAGTTCCTTCCATACTTTCTTTGTTGTAGAACATGTAAATAAAAAACGTCTCATGTGTCGTGTCTTATGCCCCTTTGCTGGCAAACAAGACATTGTGGAGGGAACCGAATATGTTGAGATGTAAGTATCGACATCCCCATGGTTGTCCCATGTAGAGGTTTTGAGAGAAAGATTTTAATCCTACTCGGAATTTGTAATTTCCACATTTTATCCCAAACTAGATACGCACATGATGAATTATGACCATTGGATCACCTGACTTTTTCCCCAAATTGATGTTCCCATTCTATGTAATAAGCATATCGCACCCTTAAAGTAAAACTTTTAGTATGAATCCAAACAAAAAAATCATCAGTTAAGTGTTCACTCATCCTCAAAATCTATTTTGCATCCACTTTTTGGAGATTCTCATGTATTAAAGCTTCATCCCACATACCAATGGTCGTACCAATCAACTCATCAACGGTCCTAAGAATGCACTGGCCCCGACGTGGCAAAATATTCAGGTAGGACTCTGTAGTAGCCAATGGTCTTCTCATATGTTAATATTTGTGCTAGATCCAATCCTCAAAATAAGTGTCCCCAATACTATACTTTACCAAACAAAAGAAGAACCCTAACACATCTGTATACAAGTGAGGATGTGAAGAGAGCCATTTCTTCTATAGAGGATATGAATGCCCCTGGCTCACTTCTTAAAGAAGTGTTGGGGCATCATTGGACCAACAATGACATGGAAAGTATTGGCGACTATCAATTGGGAGAAAATTCCCGAGGGTTGGAATGGTATAGTGACTATGCTTATCCAGAAAGTGGAGTCCCCAGAAAGGTAGAAATGATAACTCAATTTAGACCTATAGTTTAATGTGTTGTACAAAGTCATATCAAAGATGATTCCTACCTGATTGAGAGTGATCCTCGATGATGTGATTTCTCAAGTCCAGGGTGACTTTATTCCAGGGAAAATAATTAGTGATAATATAATTCTAGCTTATGAGAGTATGCACACAATCAAAGAATAAGAAGTGGAAGGAAGGATATTGTGCTACCAAATTTGACATGCACAAGGCTTGCAATCACGTTGAATGAGTTTTCTTGAAGAGGTTGTTTGCTCGTCTTGGTTTCCAGGTAGATTTATTAATCTTTTAATAGTTTGCGGTTAGCTTTAATAAATACATGGTACGATTAAATGATTAGGAAACAAATGGTTTTACTCCTACTAGGGAGCTCTGTCAAGGAGATCCCCTATCATCGTATTTAACTCTAACTTGTGTAGAATTCTTATCTAGTGCTCTTGATCGGGATTTATGGCATTGAAGGTGTTCGTGTGTACATAAATGCACCATCAGATTCTCATTTATTATTTGTCGATGATTTTCTAATACTTATGAAAGCAAACTTGAAAAATGCAGCCTCATTGAGACAAGTTCTAGTGCAATATTGTGAAAGCTCAGGACAGAAGGTGATTGACTTGGGGTCTCCACGGCAATGTCCATGGTTGATGGACCTGGGTTTTCGGGAAGAAGAAGTGCGCTGGTGATTTCGTCGGCTAACAAACAACAGGGGACATGATTCACCCAGGTTCAGGACCTGGAGGGTAATATCCTACTTCTTGCTTGTATGTTCTTGATTGATGATGAAGATGAAAGTTACAATGTCGTTGAGATGGCAATGGGTGCCCAAATTGGATCTTGCGTAAGCTACAGGTGTTGTGTTATGTCGATCTCCTTACCAGTGACCCCTTTTAGCCTTATATTTGGGGAGGCTAGGTCTAAGGTACCTTCTGAAGGGAATATGCCCGAGAGGCAATAATAAAGTGGTTATTATCGTATTCCTTGTTTATGATAAATGTTTATTTTACATGCTATAATTGTATTAATACGGAAACGTTAATACATGTGTGTTTAATAAACAAAAGGTAGTTCCTAGTTATGCCTCTCTTATAAACTAGCTCGTTGATTAACAAGATGATCATAGGTTTCCTGATCATGGACATTGGATGTTGTTAATAACGAGATCACAACATTAGTGTAATGATGTGATGAACATTCATCCGAAGTATAGCATTACGATCAAAGTCATTGAGTTTATATTGCTATAACAATTTACGAAGTGATCCTAATCCTTAGACCATGAGATCATGTCAATCACTAACACCGGAAGAGTTTCTCGATGACATCAAACGTCACACCGTAACTGGGTGATTATAAAGATGGCTTCAGAACTACTAAAGTGTTATGTTGAGACCCATGGATCGAGAGTGGAATTTGTTCATCCCGATAACGGATAGATATGCTCTGGGCCCTCTCGGTGATATCACATTGATTAGCTTGCAAGCAAGTAATTTGATCACTAGAATGTTATATCACGGGAATGAGAAAAGAGTGCATGTCGGTAACGAGATCAAACTAGGTATGGAGATACTGATGATCGAATCTCGGACATGTAATATATCGTGAAACAAAGGGATTAAGATACTAGCGTAAAAGTTTCACACGATCACAGAAGTCATCGTTGAATGTGTGGGAGTCAGTATGGATCTCCAGGTCCCGCTACTGATTATTGATCAGAGAAGGGTCTCGATCATGTTCGCATTATTCACGAACCGTAGGGTGACACACTTAAGGGATACCGACACCATTCGGAGCAAATGATATGCTAGAAAAAGAAAAGGAAAGCGCAGGAATTTATTTCACTAGACACCGGAACTGTTTCGGTTGAAATTGCTGAAACTGGTTCTGCATGTAAAATTGAAATGTTGTAAGGGGTTTTATGTGAATGTTTGTTAATTAAAGTAATTAACAAAATTCTGAATAAATAAATAAAAGAGTTTTATTTAAATGAGAGCTTGCATTAAATTTGGTAGAAATTTAATGCATGTGAGTGGATTTTTGAGTGGAGGCTTTTTAATGGGAGTGGAGGCTTTTCATTTTGAGTGGGAGCTCCACCCACATGAATGTGGAAGAGGTGGGGGAAGCCCCCATGGCTAGGCGCCATGCCCCTTGGGTGCCCCCCCTCTCCCCTATAAAAGGCCCCCCTCTCATCCTCTCAAAGCACACCTCCTCGCGAAGGATCTCTCTCCCCCCTTTAGAATTTTCCCATGGTCTTGGATCAGCGAGATACATGTTCCTGGTGGCTTTTTCCGGAAGGATTTGTTGCTTCCGCTGCTTCGCTGGAGCGAGGGCGCGGAGGTTGTCGGGGTACCCGTATGTTTGTGCGATCACGAATCCACCACTGCTTTAAGGTGCTGGACTTGATCGTGCTGGACCGGCTGGACCAGACGGACTTCATCACGATCTTGAGATCGGCAAGCGTTCGTCTACATCATCCACGAGTACAACCTCGTTAACGCTATTCGGTCTTCGAGGGTATGTATTCTATGGATGTATATCCACCCGTTGCTTGTATCTAGTAGATAGATCTTGGTACTTATATGTTCCCATCGTAGGAAAATTTTTGTTTTCTATGATGCGAACCCTACACCTTCCGAGTCAGTTACAAGTTTGATTGCTATCTCTAAGTGTTCTAATCTTCTTCTTGTTAGGCACACCATGAGTCGGTATCCTAATGGGCTTTGGAGCAGCCGAATTATCCTATGCTTTGTGGACCTTAGCAGATCACCATATAGGCCTCCCGTTGGACCGAGCCAGGTATGCTAGAGGCAGGTACCCACTAGGCATATCTATGTCAGTAGCCACCGAATGTCTAGTCGAACCGCATATCAATTGTGAGCGCACGGTCGAAGTCGACAGTCAGCAGTCTCATAAGGTAAGGCACTAATCCAAAAGTATACCAGGTCAGCAATCTGTATATTTTTTATGCTTAGTAGTCATAGGGATGTTGGTAAACATGTCTGGTGTTCTCGATGGATCTAAACTAGTTAATTACTCTTTGGTAAAAACAACGCTACCTACTCAGAATCGAGTCCACGGACTCCAACCTGATATAGGATGGGGTAATTTGACTCATGTCGCGGAGGCCTTACTGAGTCAAACTCCAACAAATAAGTGTATTACCCAACGCGTCCGTCGAGATTTTTTTTCACGACGTAGACATGGTATTTATCTGTTAGAGTGCAATAGATGCGGTTTGCTAGGCCAGCAAAGTGATATGTAGGTCTTGTCTTTGTGTTATGAACATCAAGATATTTTTAGCATCGGATGCGATCTAGAAAGTCGAGGAGATATTTTCTCTGAACTTGCGGAGCCGCCAAGTATTTGGCTGTGTCAAGCATGAAGTCGATATTATGGAGATTGATTACCAAGCCCGAGTCACTTTGTGCCCGTGTTCTTAGATCAAAGTATTATCCAGATGGGATTTGGTAAAATCTGTCTGGGTGATCGCCTATTCGTCTTGATGGACCACGATGCTGGTGACATTTGTTGTGAACTTTGTGATGCCCGTGTGTAACGTGAGATGCCATGGATCCCCCTAGCAAATCACGGATGCAGGGACGAAGCACGGCCGGTTCCCACCGCGCGACGTCACCAAGTGGCCACTGCCACGGGATAAGAAGAGAAGAGCATCCGAAGAAGACACACGAGCCTATCTGTATTCTGGAGCAGGTCGTCAACGGCAGCGTCGCGATCAGGTAGGGCTCCCGCAGAGGTACAGACAGCCAACGTGGTTGCTCGGGATTCGTGCGCGCTAGGTTTCTGGCCCTCTGCCTTTTTGGTGCTGGATCGAGTCGGGTGTTTATTACCTCGCGGTAACGTCCGAGTACATCAATTTCTTCCCGGTGGCTCGACGTCGGGCCATGTATGCACGCGCTCCGGCTTTCGGTGCGCACGCGCGCTCGTGTCGTGTGGCTCTTCTCCGGCCGGCTCAGCCGCTCAGGGCACGTCACGGTGTCGCGTTCTGTTTTCCTTTCCAGTACCAGTGTACCGTGGTACGAACAAGGTGAAGGCCGAATATCCCGAGTGAAAAAGGGCAATGAAGAAACGCCAAAATGGTAAGAGCATCTTCACCTGGTGGGCGATCTAGGCCCAAATCAGGACTAAACTTTGGCCGGATGGCGCAAATTTTCGGCCTGGATACGCCCAGTTTTCCACTCGCGTATCCAGGCCGAGTTTCCGGATCGCCCGTTTTCGCTTAAATTCGGCTCAAGTTCGTCCAAATTTTAGCATAGTTCGTCACAGGATGAATACAGAACACTTTAAGACCAAAGTTCGGCGAAATTTTAAACAGAGTTCGGCGTAAAATGTCTGCAATAAAAGTACAAAATATTTCAGCCAAGTTCGGCCAGTTCATGCTTAGCATCTACGTCGTGTTGCCATGTGTATCCATAGGTGCTCGACAAGATCATCCTGCAGTTGTTGATGCATCGCCGGATTTCGGATCTCCTGACGCATTGCGATGAATGCAGCTCATGTTGGAGGCACCTGATGATCAGGCTCGGCAAAAGGACCATGTCTGTAGTATGGCTCGTCCTTCTTGTCGTGGTGGTATCACGGCATATGCCATGGGTAGGCTAAAGTTGGGGCCGATGGACATGGAGGAATCCGGGGAGGGATGATGCAGTGAAGACCGCACTCGTATGAACAAAGAGAAATGCAATGTATATTGGATTGAAGCTCTCAAGTGGAGATAACACCTCACTCTATACATCTAATCTCTTATTATCTTGCCATACTTGTGGCTACAATCATGCTCCTTGAGCTGTTTCCCCTATGCTTCTAGCTAGATCTCTCTATGAGAGTGGAGGAAGAGGAGGAAGGAGAGCTCCTAGTGAGCAGAGTGGGGAGGAGCCCCTCTGGGGCCTCTCTCCTAAATGATCCCCCTGGTGCCCTTTATAAAGGAGAGCCCAGGGGACAAATCTTGTTCCCCACGATTAGCATCTCTTCAGCATATTCCAGGCATCTTCTGGAGATGCTCAACATATGCCTTGGCATCTTGCATATTCCTCAGCATATTCCTAGATGCCAAAGGCATATTCCGTATCGCATGTGCCAGCCTGAGCCATAGGCGTCCCAAGACTGGCACGGTTCTTGAGGAGCTTGTCCTAGCTTGACGGCGTGCTCTCGTGAAGGTTGAAGGTTCATCCGGGGATAGATAAAAGGACGCCTGGAGTGAGCTGATTCGGCCTGGGTGCTTTGGATACAGGGGAAACTCGGCCCAGGGAAGAACTAACTCGGCCTGGGGAGAGGAAGCAGCCCAGCCGAATTCCTGGGTGGCCCAGCCGGGTTTCCCCATAGTCGGCCCAGACTGGTTGCAGCCCAGCCGGCTTGCTCTCTCTACCTAGCCGGGTTGAAGGTGCTGGCCCGAGCTGGCAGAGGTGTGATGGCCCGTGGTGGGCCGGCCGGGTCAAAGAGGATGTCGGCCCACCCGGGGAGCCTGGCGGTTCCTGGGAGATGGCCCGTGGTGGGCCGAATCAGATAGTGTCGGCCCACCCGGGTGACGTTGAGGAAGCAAGGTGTTTGAGGAGAAGATTTGGCGCGGGGACATCACGACGTTGACGGGATTTCCTGGCAGGAGGAAGGTCGGCGAGAGTGAGTTCGGCGGGGTGGGCCGGCTGGGTGTACCTCGGTCCAGCCGGGTTTCCTGCAGTTCGGCCAGGAAGGCCCAAGCGATGGCGGTAAGGCCTAATTCGGCCTGGAGAGAGGTTGACCAGGCCGAGTTTTGCCTATGTCGGCCCAGGTCCTCTTTCTCCTTTTTCTCCTTTATATTTCTTTCTTAATCCCTCTTGTCTTTTGATATATATATTTATATGTCTTCATTCTTCTATTGAAATGTTGATTACTCTCTAGAGACCTCTTTATACCTCAACTCTGGGGTACCTGGGGTTATATCCCCGACATTAGTCCCCGAGGCCATGTGGGATTCGTAGAATCGCTCATGGGCTTTATATCTAAATGTCCCCAGAGTTGTTTTCTGACATACAACTTCTTTGTCATATGTTTCTTGGTCGCATAATCCTTTTGGGTAAGTCTCTAGACTTCGGGCATTCATGGGCACTGGTCATAACCTCTTTGGGTAAGTTATGAGTTCTGGCCTTATTGGGCATTGTTCTTTTAACCCCTTTGGGTAAGTTATGAGTTCTGGCCTTATTGGGCACTGCTCTTTTAACCCCTTTGGGTAAGTTTATGAGTTCTGGCCTTATTGGGCACTGCTCTTTTAACCCCTTTGGGTAAGTTTATGAGTTCTGCCTTATTGGGCACTGCTCTTTTAACCCCTTTGGGTAAGTTTATGAGTTCTGGCCTTATTGGGCACTGCTCTTTTAACCCTTTTGGGTAAGTTATGAGTTCTGGCCTTATTGGGCACTGCTCTTCTAACCCATTTGGGTAAGTTTATGAGTTCTGGCCTTATTGGGCTCTGCTCTTTTAACCCTTTTGGGTAAGTTATGAGTTCTGGCCTTATTGGACACTGCTCTTTTAACCCCTTTGGGTAAGTTTATGAGTTTTGGCCTTATTGGGCACTGCTCTTTTAACCCCTTTGGGTAAGTTTATGAGTTCTGGCCTTATGGGGCACTGCTCTTTTAACCCCTTTGGGTAAGTTTATGAGTTCTGGCCTTATCTGGCACTGCTCTTTTAACCCCTTTGGGTAAGTTTATGAGTTCTGGCCTTATTGGGCACTGCTCTTTTAACCCCTTTGGGTAAGTTTATGAGTTCTGGCCTTATTGGGCACTGCTCTTTTAACCCCTTTGGGTAAGTTTATGAGTTCTGGCCTTATTGGGCACTGCTCTTTTAACCCCTTTGGGTAAGTTATGAGTTCTGGCCTTATTGGGCACTGCTCTTTTAACCCCTTTGGGTAAGTTTATGAGTTCTGGTCTTATTGGGCACTGCTCTTTTAACCCCTCTGGGTAAGTTATTACCTGAGTCATCTGATTCCAAATCCGAGTTACTTTACTCAAAATTGACTTTATGTCTTAAGTCTGAGTCCTTTGACTCAAATCCGAGGTATATGATTCAAATCCGAGTTACCTCATTCCAAATCTGAGTTACTTTACTCAAAATTGACTTTATGGCTTAAGTCTGAGTCATTTGACTCAAATCCGAGTTATATGACACAAATCCGAGTTAACCCATCCCAAATCCGAGTTACTTTACTCAAAATTGACTTTATGTCTGAAGTCTAAGTCATCTGACTCAAATCCGAGTTAACTCATCCCAAATCCGAGTTACTTTACTCAAAATTGACTTTATGTCTGAAGTCTGAGTCATCTGACTCAAATCCGAGTCATATGACTCAAATCCGAGTTAACTCATCCCAAATCCGAGTTACTTTACTCAAAATTGACTTTATGTCTGAAGTCTGAGTCATCTGACTCAAATCCGAGTCATATGACTCAAATCCGAGTTAACTCATCCCAAATCCGAGTTACTTTACTCAAAATTGACTTTATGTCTGAAGTCTGAGTCATCTGACTCAAATCCGAGTCATATGACTCAAATCCGAGTTAACTCATCCCAAATCCGAGTTACTTTACTCAAAATTGACTTTATGTCTGAAGTTTGAGTCATCTGATTCAAATCCGAGTCATATGACTTAAATCCGAGTTAACTCATCCCAACTCCGAGTTACTTTACTCAAAATTGACTTTATGTCTGAAGTCTGAGTCATCTGACTCAAATCCGAGTCATATGACTCAAATCCGAGTTAACTCATCCCAAATCCGATTTACTTTACTCAAAATTGACTTTATGTCTGAAGTCTGAGTCATCTGACTCAAATCCGAGTCATATGACTTAAATCCGAGTTAACTCATCCCAAATCCGAGTTACTTTACTCAAAATTGACTTTATGTCTGAAGTTTGAGTCAAATCCGAGTCATATGACTCAAATCCGAGTTAACACATCCCAAATCCGAGTTACTTTACTCAAAATTGACTTTATGTCTTAAGTCTGAGTCATCTGACTCAAATCCGAGTCATATGACTCAAATCCGAGTCATCTGTTTGCCACGATATAACTTGATTTGGCGTGACGATGATAATTTGCCTTTGATATGGATCCGAGATATAGATCCGAGATTAAGTTTTGGGATCTGATAATAGGGCTAACTGCTGAGAGATCTGATTCGAGATGTAGATATGAGATATAGATTCGAGATATGATAAGCTGGCCAATAGTTATCCGAGATATGGGATAACCTGGCAAGATGGTGAAATATCAATCCGAGTCATAACATAACCTGGCAATCTGGCGAAATGAATAAAGCTTCGGCCTGAATCAGAGATATGATTAGTACGCCGAGTCGGAATACCAATCCGAATTATAATATACCCTGGCAAGCTGAATTAAATGTTAGTCCGAATCAGAGACAATCTACTGAGCTGAGTTAAAGGCTAATTCGAAACATAAACAAATTGAATCAAAATATATCCGAATCGTCAATAAGCTGGCCGGTAAGCTGAGTTAAAGGACAATCCAAAGCATAAATAAACTGACTTAAATTCTATCCGACTCATAAGTAAGCTGACTCAAATTCTATCTGGATCATAAATAAACTGATTCAACTTCTGTCCGAGTTATAAATAAGCTGGCTGGGGAGCTAAGTTATAGGGCAATCCAAAGCATAAGTAAACTGACTCAGAATCTATCTGAATCACAAATAAGCAGATTCAACTTATGGCCGAGTTATAAATAAGCTGGCTGGTGAGCTGAGTCACCGGATAATTCAAAGCATAAACTAACTGACTCAAAATCTATATGAATCACAAATAAGCTGATTCAACTTATGGCCGAGTTATAAATAAGCTAGCTGGAGTACAGATCTAAATCAACATAATGCTCTCTTAATCTAAAGGTCACTCTACGAAAAAGTTGACTAGTCCCCGGGTTAAGTTATTTTCTCCCGGGGATGAAGGATTGAGTGTAGGTGGCTGAGTTACCTGGCACTTACAGTATACTTGGAGAAGTGTTTGGGTGAGTTTTGCTAGGTCATACCTGCCCTGATGAGTTACTTGGTACTTACAGTAAGCTTGGAGTAGTGCTTGAGTCCGTCTTGCTGAGTCTTACCTGCTTTGATGAGTCAGAGTTGGAGAGCCTCTGCGCTTACCTCTCTGCTCTCTGTTTGCTTGGAGGAACTAAAAGAGCTTTATGAGGAAGAGGTTGATGAAGTTGCTCCCGTCCGGATGGAAACCCTACCAACGCCACTAAGAGGCCCCACGGTGGGCGCCAAATGTCGTGGTGGTATCATGGCATATGCCATGGGTAGGCTAAAGTTGGGGCCGATGGACGTGGAGGAATCCGGGGAGGGATGATGCAGTGAAGACCGCACTCGTATGAACAAAGAGAAATGCAATGTATATTGGATTGAAGCTCCCAAGTGAAGATAACACCTCACTCTATACATCTAATCTCTTATTATCTTGCCATACTTGTGGCTACAATCATGCTCCTTGAGCTATTTCCCCTATGCTTCTAGCTAGATCTCTCTGTGAGAGTGGAGGAAGAGGAGGAAGGAGAGCTCCTAGTGAGCAGAGCGGGGAGGAGCCCCTCTGGGGCCTCTCTCCTGAACGATCCCCCTGGTGCTCTTTATAAAGGAGAGCCCAGGGGTCAAATCTTGTTCCCCACGATTGGCATCTCTTCAGCATATTCCAGGCATCTTCTGGAGATGCTCAGCATATGCCTTGGCATCTTTGGAGATGCCAAGGCATATTCCTCAGCATATTCCTAGATGCCAAAGGCATATTCCGTATCGCATGTGCCAGCCTGAGCCATAGGCGTCCCAAGACTGGCACGGTTCTTGAGGAGCTTGTCCTGGCTTGACGGCGTGCTCTCATGAAGGTTGAAGGTTCATCCGGGGATAGATAAAAGGGCGCCTGGAGTGAGCTGATTCGGCCTGGGTGCTTTGGATACAGGGGAAACTCGACCCAGGGAAGAACTAACTCGGCCTGGGGAGAGGAAGCAGCCCAGCCGAATTCCTGGGTGGCCCAGCCGGGTTTCCCCATAGTCGGCCCAAACTGGTTGCAGCCCAGCCGGCTTGCTCTCTCTACCTAGCCGGTTTGAAGGTGCTGGCCCGAGCTGGCAGAGGTGTGATGGCCCGTGGTGGGCCGGCCGGGTCAAAGAGGACGTCGGCCCACCCGGGGAGCCTGGCGGTTCCTGGGAGATGGCCCGTGGTGGGCCGAATCAGATAGTGTCGGCCCACCCGGGTGACATTGAGGAAGCAAGGTGTTTGAGGAGAAGATTTGGCGCTGGGACATCATGACGTTGACGGGATTTCCTGGCAGGAGGAAGGTCGACGAGAGTGAGTTCGGCGGGGTGGGCCGGCTGGGTGTACCTCGGCCCAGCCGGGTTTCCTGCAGTTCGGCCAGGAAGGCCCAAGCGATGGCGGTAAGGCCTAATTCGGCCTGGAGAGAGGTTGACCAGGCCGAGTTTTGCCTATGTCGGCCCAGGTCCTCTTTCTCCTTTTTCTCCTTTATATTTCTTTCTTAATCCCTCTTGTCTTTTGATATATATATTTATATGTCTTCGTTCTTCTATTGAAATGTTGATTACTCTCTAGAGACCTCTTTATACCTCAACTCTGGGGTACCTGGGGTTATATCCCCGACACTCCTCGAGCAAACTCATTGGATCCTTCCTCTCATCCTCAATGATCATGTTGTGCAAGGTCACACAACAGTTCATCACTTCCCACATCTGATCTTTCGACCAGGTCATAGCAGGGAACCGGACAACTGCAAACCTCTGCTGGAGCACACCAAATGCCCGCTCCACGTCCTTCCTGCAAGCTTCCTGTTCCTTGGCAAAGTGAGAATGCTTGGGGAGCATTGGGCTTGAGATAGTCTTCATAAATGTTGGTCATTTTGGATAGATGTCATCTGCTAGATAGTATCCCTTGTTGTAGTGGTGTCCTCTGATCTCAAATTTCACAGGGGGAGCATGGCCCTCAACAAGCTTGGAAAAGACAGTTGAGGACGTTGATGTCGTTGTTCGATCCTGCCATGCCAAAGAAGGAGTGCCAGATCCAAAGATCATGTGTAGCAACTGCCTCAAGTATCACAATGCATCCTTCTTTGTGGCCTTTGTACATTCATTGCCATTCAAATGGACAGTTATTTCACTCCCAATGCATGCAATCTATGCTTCCAAGCATACCAGGAAATCCTCTACTTTCATTGATTGCGAGGATCCGAGCAGTGTCTTCGGCAGCGGGTGATCTCAAGTACTCTTCCCCGAACACTGCAATCACTGCTCTGCAGAACCTGTACAAGCAATCAAGGGCGGTGAACTCGGCAATGCGGAGATAGTCATCAGCAGCATCAGCCGACGCTCCATATGCAAGCAACCTCTATGCCACGGTGCACTTCTGAAGCGAGGAAAATCCAACCAAGCCGGTGCAGTCCTTCTTGCAAAGGAAATATGGGTCGAACTCCCGGATGGCATGCACGATCTTGAGGAAGAGCTTCCGGCTCATCCTGAAACGACGGCGAAACACGTCCTCTCCATGGAGTGGCTGGTCGGCGAAGTAGTCGGCGTACAACATGCAATAGCCCTCTATCCTCTGTCTCGCCTTGCACTTCATGCGACCTGGCGCCGAACCACTGCGCTTCAGCTTCATCATCTGCATGTACAGCTGGGCGAGCGATGCGAGGATCTGCAAGTGCTCTTCACCTTCGGCGACCTCGGCGCTCTCCTCCTCCAGAAGTACGGCGAGCAACTCCTCGTCGTCGGAATCCATGGCGAGTATCTCGTCCTCATCAGAGTCAGTGGACAGTATCTCGTCGTCATCGGAGTCCATGGCCGAATACGGCCAAATGTCAAACACTTGGTGGGCGTGGTGGTGGGAGCACGGAGCGAAGCAGAGCCACGGCGAGGCTAGGTCGGCGTCGGCGGCGGCGAAGAAGGCGTGGAGGTGGGAGGCAACTACGGCGAGCGTAGCTAGAGACGTGGGCATATCTCGGCGCCGGGGGAGCTCCGCCGGCGAAGTCATGGCGACAGAGCTCTTCGCGGCAGTCTGGGCGAGTGGAGTGGGTGAGAATGTGATTGTCTCGCCGACAGAGCTGGCCCACACCCTTTTTTGCGGCGTCCGGCGTTCCCAGGGCGTAACCGGAAACCTGGGTTCGGTCTGGATAGGCCAGACCAAAACACGCCAAAATCCGGACAAAAACAAGTCCTGAGTACGCGACTAAACCAATTTTCGGCGTTCTGGATATGCGAGTGGAAATGCTCTAAGGGCATGTGCGGTTGTGCGGAGTATTCAGCCCCTTGGATGCTCCCGCTGTCTTGTCATTCTGTGGGAGACTAGAGAAAACCGGAGTTACTGCCGCCGCCGAGTGACCGCTGTGCTCCTAGTGCAAATGCGGGAGGGATGTGCGCCTCACAGCCTTTCCGTTTGTAGTTTGAGAACAGCTTGGCAGCCTCGGAAAACCAAAGCTTCAGTTTAGAGCACCTCCGACAGTCCGACTCGTTCGATCGTTCCTAAGCCAAAATGCCGAGCTAAAAATTGTCGGATGAATGTATATATTTCAGTCTAGGAATGAGCTTTTTCCCAACCGTGTTCCTACCCAGCAGGGGACGATCTTGCGGCACCACAAGACTCTACAGTGGCGAGTTTTGCGACGACGCGCCCGCGCCGGCCAGGCCCGAGCCGAGCTCACCGCCTCCTCGTGCTTGCCGGTGACGGAGTATGCTGTCCAGGAGCGGATCCAAGATTTGGAGGGGGGGGGGGGGGGGGGGGGGTGTCAACAACCGATAAAAATTGTAGTCTGTTTTTACCGGTCACCATATCCGTGCAAAAAATTATACATTGAAAAAATATTGGCGTAGATCTAATTTATACAAACATAACAAATTGTAGTCAATTTTCACATAGAAAAAATTTCAAAACTTCGGTCAGCACAAGCCGTGGATAACCCATTTTATTTAATGATCCTATCATTATTTTTTGTTATTCATGCACAAAAACTAATAACAAATAAGATAGACTCTCAAATAATCTATCGGCCTATAAAACTCGACTGTGGTCTTACACTTGGAGTGTCTAATTGTAATGATCAAACAAGAATTCTACTAAGTAGTTTGTATGATCTCATACCAATTAGTATGTAGTTTGCATAATCTAAAATGAAATTTAATACTAATATGGCATACCTATGGCTTAGATTAGCTGTGAGCAGGTGAGGTGAGGTCTCGACCTCTGAGGCGTTAGGCAGATCGACCCCTCTAAAGATTACCGGTAGAAAACTGAAGATTAGCACTAGGCCCCCTCTAGAATTTCATGGGGGAGGCCGGTCGATAGGGGTGCCTGGCTACCGCTCGCCCCCTTGGATTCGCCTCTGACGCTGTCTCGGCGTCGGCCGCCCGCGAGCTCCGCCCAGGTCGCGAGGTCAGCGCCGGCCTCCGCATGGCCGAGCTCGCCGTCTCCCGCATGGCTGAGCTCGTCGTTCTCCGCATGGCCCCAGCTCGCCGTCTCCCGCGTGTGCATGAAGAAGAGGAGAGAGATGTGCGCTTGGTGGGAGAAAGGAGAGAGAAAGGTTGGTGGGTGGGGGAGAAGAGTAGCACAGAGTGGGGGAATGACTGACAGTGGGCATGTTGCATGTAAAATTCTCGGATGATTTCAACGCGTTGGGTTCATCCTGGAATCACTGGATGAAAACACGCTCAAATCCAGACGAGAGTGAGGAAAATTTGTCCAACTGAGTTGAAAAAATCGTAAAAAGTGGTCTCAGTGAAGAAAGCCAAGTTCCATCGCTATGGCCATTTCATTTCCCTCGCGCTTGCTGTGACACTCTCGATCTTCACCTAATGATGGATACAGGATACCCACGAGGGAGCGGCCATGCCATGCCATAAATCGACACGACGCCGGGAGATGGCAACGGATCGCTGCATAAATGCCTGTTGGGTATGCCCTCCATTGACTGTGCAGCGGCAGGGGCCATCGTGCTGACACCCAGCGTGGCAGGCCGGCCGGTGTACATAGACCAGTCCACCTCCGCTGTCTCCCCCGCGTGCGTCTCTGGAAGACTGACACGGTTGCACTGTACACAGTACACCGGTGCATGCATCCAGCACCGGAGTACTAGAGCAGGACTTAAATCACCGCTCACCGCCGTCGATCGCTTGAATGCGCTCCGCCGCTAGATTACTAAGTAGCATGTTTCGGGGAAATAAAATGTGTGAAAATCAAGCCGTGTGTGCATGGCAGCTCGCATCGGTGAGGTGTTTACACAGGTGATGGAAGAGCCAATCGCCAGAAGAACCCACAGTCTACAGACAGTTGGCCTGTTCCAGCCTGAATAGTCCAGCTTAGTGGACTTATTCCAGGCCCACTACCTAGAACGGCCCGATTTAATTAAATTACTCTGAATAATGAGTTGAACAAGCAAAACATCCATAACCTCTCTGCTGGAATGAAATTACCATGCGATTCTCAACAAAAAAAAGAACCATGCATTTAGATCCATTTCAGAGACGTACTCTTTTACCATGCATTTAGGGGGTTTCAAACATAGAACACGTAGAGAATGGAACATTAGTTCATCCTTCTAGGTGTGAGTTATTTCTTAAAACTTATTATGTCCTACTCGTCCGACGGGTCGACAGTGTATTTAAAATGCAGTCTGCCCTTCACATATGTAGCCACTGAAGAACAATAATGACTTGTACTTCTAGCTTGAACACAAAGCAAAACATGTCGCTTTTGAAAAATTGCATTTCTAAAAACTTAGATTCTCCTTGCACTTCTCTAAGCTATGTTGGAAAATGAGAATGGTATCATCAACATATAAAAAGTAAGTTACTAGAAATAATTCCTTGACATTAAGCTTGTTGAATCATTGAAGTGAAAGCATCAACTGGTTGCTGCAATATTTATCAAAATGAGCAATAGGGGACCCCTCTCGTCAACCCTTTCTTAATTTAAAAAAAAATGGATCAACCTGGTCATTTACCACAACTGCCGCTTTCTCTGGCTGTATAGATTTCATAACCAAACCTACAACTCTAGTAGGGAGCCCCATTTTGTAACCGCTCCTTTTTTTAAAAACAATGCTACTCCCTTTGATCTATAGTTGACGTAGATTCATCTAGATACGAATGTATCCAATCAAGTTTTAGTGCTAGATATATTCGTATCTAGACAAATTTGAGGCGGTCGGAGTGAGTAGTATTTTAGCATATGCTTAGCTTATACTTGTGCACCTCACATAGAATATCATGTAAAAATCACCACACCTACATGGACAATCTTCCTATTTATAAAAGAAGATTGAACATGATTTAATAGTTTTCGAGCTACACAAATGGCTCTATCATTCACTACTTTATTAAGTATGTTAAGTAACACATTAAGCAAACAAATTAGCACATGTCGTTGATTTAATCATATCTTATCCCACACATGTAGGTAACAATGTCAACACTCCATAGTTGAATAGGCAGGTTTAATCTACCATGATAATAGAAGAAGAAAAATAAATCTTTACGAAAAATGGCAAAAAATGCCGATAAAATTTGGTTGGGAAGCCATATGCCCAAGGGGCCTTTGAGTTTCATCTAAAAACATGCATTTTATCTCTTCTAAAGAAAATTTTGAACCCATAATCACTATGATACTCAAATAGAGCATGGAGAAATTTTAAATCAAGATCGGCTAAAGGTACCATCAGCTATTACAAAACTAACAGAACCCGCAACTCTTGGAAAATAAACACTCGATGGGGAACACTCGGTTATAAGCATGTCGAGTTACTACCAGGTGGATGGTGATCAAAATTTGTCCGACGGCTTCTTACCATGGGCAATGATATTAGCCGACCGTACTGTCAACTATTAGAGTAATGGCCGACCAAGCATATGCTACAGGAGATACCCGACGGTGTACCGTGAAGTATAAGTGTAACCGACGGTGAAATAAAATATCCGACGGTAAATTGACCCTCGGTTAAAACGGGATATCTTGTAGTGGGTGGCCATGTCTTCCACCGGCATCTTCGGCTGCAAGAGCAGCGAGTTTGCGCGCCTCCGTGGCATGCCTGCAACCTCCAGGATGGAGGCTCTCTGAGAGCCCTGGGTCGGCGCTCCACGCCTTCTTCTCGCCAAGTGGTGCGTTCCAACGGGAGCAAGATGGCCGGTAGTGAGGCTCTAGCGTCCGTGGTTTGATCAAAGGACCTGAATGCTTTGTTCATGTAAAAGTTATGGTCGTTTGTGCAAATATTCAGGACTGCTTTCACTTTAATTTTCTTTCTAGGCCCTGTTTGTAAGTGTAACCGACAGAAAATTTATTAATGGCAGCGTCAGAGTCCTTCGAGGCCCCTTCTTGTTTAAAAAAAAGAGTGTCGTTGTTGTGAAAGACGCTCAAACATAACTCATCCACCTACTCGTCGGTCTGGTTTTCTTCTTCTTCACATGCATAAAAAACTACTCTACTGAAATCAAGGTTCTTTCCTGAAATCAAGTACGGAGTAGAAAATATAGACAAAAGAGAATTGTTCGCTATACAAGGTCCTTTCGTGAAATCAAGAGCCCCGCATTCTTCAGCGTTCTCAATCCACACGTCATCCGCAGGCACGTACGGCGACACACCGGGCCTCCGGTTCAGTTCACGGCCATGGATTCACCGCTGAGCCAGCCCACGCTGCTCGCGCTGTCGCTTCTCCTCCTAGCTCTCTACCTCGCCCGCCGCGCCCTGCTCGGCAAGGGGCGGCGGAACTACCCGCCCGTGGCCGGCACCATGATCCACCAGCTGCTCAACTTCGGCCGCCTGGCCGAGTACCAGACGGAGCTCTCCCACAGGTACCGCACCTTCCGCATGCTCACCCCGACCTGCAACTACGTCTACACCGTGGACCCGGCGAACGTGGAGTACATCCTCCGCACCAACTTCGCCAACTACGGCAAGGGGACGATGACCCACGACGTGCTCGAGGACCTCCTCGGCGACGGGATCTTCAACGTGGACGGCGCCAAGTGGCGGCACCAGCGGAAGGTCGCGAGCTTCGAGTTCTCCACCCGGGCGCTGCGCGAATACAGCACCGGCGTGTTCCGCGACACGGCCGCGGAGCTGGCGGGCATCGTGGCCGCCGCCGCCGGGGAGGGGGAGAGGGCGGTGGACATGCAGGATCTGTTCATGCGGTCGACGCTGGACTCGATCTTCAAAATTGGGTTCGGTGCCAACCTGGGCGGGCTGTCCGGGTCCAGCCCTGAGGGCGCGGCGTTCGCCAGGGCGTTCGACGACGCCAGCGAGCAGGTGCTGTACCGGTTCTTCGACCCGCTCTGGAAAGCCAAGAAGCTCCTCAACGTCTCGTCGGAGGCGGCGATGAAGCGGTCGGTGCGTACCATCAACGGCTTCGTGTACGCGGTCATCGACAGGAAGATCGAGCAGATGGGCAGAGACCAACACGAATTCGTAAGCTTTCCCCCTCTTTTGACATTTTGTCGCCTACCCAGAATCACGAGCACACTAGACATCATATACGACATGTCTTGATTTGGCAGGCCAAGAAAGAGGACATACTGTCGAGGTTCCTGCTGGAGAGGGAGAAAGACCCCGGCTGCTTCGACAACAAGTACCTGCGGGACATCATACTGAACTTCGTGATCGCCGGCCGCGACACCTCGGCGGGGACGCTGTCGTGGTTCCTCTACGTTCTGTGCCGCAACCAGCGCGTCCAGGACAAGATCGCCCGAGAAGTGCGCGTCCAGGAGTTCGCGGCGTGCCTGACCGAGGGCGCCATCAACAGCATGCAGTACCTCCACGCCGCGCTGACAGAGACCCTCCGCCTCTACCCTGCGGTCCCTATCGTGAGTTGATCTGATCACTTCGGGGCATTTTCCTTGGCACCGTACGTCACGATAATGGAATTGATTTAGTACACCTTTTTTGTCGATGGTAGGATGTCAAGTACTGCTTCTCGGACGACACATTGCCGTCCGGGCACGCGGTGAAGAAAGGGGACATGGTGAACTACCAGCCGTACCCGATGGGGAGGATGAAGTTCCTGTGGGGCGACGACGCCGAGGAGTTCAGGCCGGAGAGGTGGCTCGACGGCGACGGCGTCTTCGTCCCCGAGAGCCCCTTCAAGTTCACGGCTTTCCAGGTGAAAAAATATCTATTCCAGTAGAATTATATCACCAATCTGAGCCAGATCGAAGTGTCCATTTCTCACGTGACGTACGATTTTGGCTTCTTGTTCAACACAGGCGGGTCCTCGAATCTGCCTGGGAAAGGAGTTTGCGTACAGGCAGATGAAGATATTTGCGGCTGTTCTTCTCTACATGTTCAGGTTTGAGATGTGGGAGCGCGACTCCGCCGTGGGGTACAGGCCCATGCTCACGCTCAAAATGGATGGCCCGCTGTATGTTCGTGCGCTTCCCCGGCGATCAAGTGCACAGCGTGCCTGATATACAAGAACTAGCTGAATGTTAATACTTCTGCACATGTTCCGGTGCTTCGTTCTGTTTAGCTTCGATAGTATGATCTGTATATAAGATTCCTGTGTCGCTTTATATAATCAGTTATAGAATATGGTTCATCGGTTATGGGTTTTAATTAGTTTTTTTTGTGTGAATAGGGGATTTTATTCATTTGAAATGTTCCTAGGAATACAAGTAATCTCAGGCAAATTCAAAAGCCAAACATGGCGGCCCTCTTGAAGAGAGGAATCAGCATTTGCTAAATTATGGGAGTCCACAGTCGAATCTCGCTGTTTATGATCAAACCAGATCTCATGGAAGAGGTCTATTCTCTTGTGTATAATCTTCTTCAACATCGTTGCATACTTGCAGGGTACTTGCATTTTTTTCAGATTGTTAATCGCTTCCAGACAATCCGAGGCCACATAAATTCTTGACAGATTCAGATCAAGAGCAAAGGACAGAGCTTCATTGCACGCCATGGCTTCAAGATACGAGAGCATCCCAACGGTGGTGAGCAAATCGGACATCAAATGTGTTATATTTTATCGGTTTGGAGCGCGCTGGGGACGCATTGACCTCCACTGTCCGTAGGTGCGCCCAACGCCGGGGGGGGGGGGGGGGGGGGGGGCAAATCTTTTTTTTTTGGTGTAAAATTTAAACTACGAAGAAACTCCAGCGGCACCTACTCATCACGTCCTTCGTGGGGTCGATGAATGAAGGCGGTGGAGACGTGCTAGGGGGAAAACGCGACGGCGGAGGCTGTTGGAGGTGCGGGTAGTTTTCCGCGGCGATGTAGTCCATGATGAAGGCAAGTGTGCGGTCTAACATACTCCAGTAGAACCTACGCCTGGCAGCATTGTTGTCCATTGCCGAATGGCCATTGCCATAGTACATAGCGAACTTCCTCTCCAGTGCTTGCGAAAGAACTCGATCCACGTGGCTAGGTTGTCTGGATCCCATTTCGGATCCGACCGTTGCTCCGCCGTGAACCGCATCACCCACTCGTGTTGGATGGCTGTTTGTAGCTGCGCACCACGCGGCCCTGGTGGGATCGAGACGCCGGTGGCGCTCTGCTCCCATCCGCTGGGAAGGAGTCCGAGGCATCGGATAGTTTGCCTCATACAAGGCGCATGTCTCCCAAGCGTGAAGCCAACACCGACCGGTGTACATGACGGTGGGCGTGTGGTGGGTGGGTGGATAGTGGGGGATGGGGTGGATTGTGGGGGGAGAGATGTGGGATGTGTGCCCTCTTATAAAGGTTGGCCATTAATAGAAAGCGCAGGAGGCCGGTATGGCATTGACGGCGACACAGTGTCCTTCCCGTGTTCGGGTGCGGTCAACGAGGAGAAGCGGCCACAACTGGGTCAGCGAGGAAGCAGGCAGGCGGACGATGCAAGCATGAGGCTGATATGGGGTCCCTGTCATGTGGGACAGGCACGGACATAGGGAGGATGTTTGCGTTGTTCTTGTGGACACGCTCGAGCACGAACGCTGCACATTTAGACCACGAATGCGTCATCCGGAGCTTTGCGCTAGGGTGTCAAGTGGGATCCCGCCTAAATCCCACCTAAGTCCTGACACCCTACTTTGCGCCCTGGGAGCTTGTTTTGGAGCTTGCTGTCCAAGAATAGCGTTTAGCACAGCAAAATGACATTTGGGGACACCGTTGGTATGCTGTGAGGAATCAATTAGTCGTGCATAGACAACAGAGGAGACCTCAATGAACTGACCTGCACCATCTCGACAGACGCTGCCACAGCTCTCCGTCCCCAGACCGGTGCCCAGCAAGTTATTTTAGACGACTAAACCAGCAAGTCATCCTTTATATGCCCCTAAAATCAAGTCATTTTGCAGTTTGGACTAACCAAGCATCATGTTTTCTCGTCCAATGGGCCTTACATGGACCGTTTTAATCTGTGTACTCAAAGCATCTAGGGGACTACAGCCTAGGTCTTAGCCCACGTAGTGCAGGTACCTGTACCTCCCATATTTGTATTTTACAAAAATACTAGACCTCAAGAAACAGCCCGCCCGCCGCGTCGTATGGCCAGAATTGTTGGGAAACTGGGCCGGTAGAGTCTCACTCGGTGTGGCCTCTATCAGGTTAGGGTTGGCCCATGTGGTTATTATATCCCCTTAGTCTATAAATAGAGGAACAATTTGTGTACGGGAGTTTACCGAGAGAGTTTTAATAAAGTTCTCTTTTGTTCCCTGTGTCATCTACTTATGTAGTGTGTGTGCCTTCTACTAGTCTTCTTCTCGGGTGTGGAACAGTCTCGGGACCGGCCAGTCGGCAGGGGGTGTTCCAACACGTTATCAACACGTGTCTCTCCGTCGAGCCTGCATCACACAGGCTTTTGTTGAAGATAACACAAATCTAACCGCAAAAATGGATTCGCCTCGTAATTTTCTTTCAAGATTTGCGTTCAGATCTTAGATCAGATCTCATCTGGGGTACGGATTTTTCTTCCCGGGATTCGAGCTGACCTGCTGTCGCCGACCAATGTCGATCTAATCACTCCCGGATCAGAAACTTGTTGATTGTACCAGTGCACCTGTTGTGCCGATCTAATTTTCGTTTAGTAGATTGGACTGATCTTGCGTTTTAAATTAATAGATCGGATCGATCTACCGTTTTGGCCGTATTTTTTTTATACTGTGCATCCAAACCGCCATGGACGGGCACAGCCGAAGCAGCCCCGCTGGCTGCTGGCTGCTAGCTACGCCACGCGCGCAGGCCCTGTCGCGCCGCCGCCTGGCCACGCTGGCCTCGCGCGCTGCCGCGCCGCCGCCCGCACACTGCTGCCGCGCCGCGCCCGCTGCCAGCCACCGCGCTCGCGCGTCGTGCTGCCGCGCCTTCCGCCGCCGCGCGCTGCCTGCTGCCGGCCCTGCGCCGCGCGCTCGCCGCATGCCCGTGCCGCTGCGCCCGCCGCCGCGCCTGGCCGCCTGCGCCGCCGCGCCCCTGGCCCCGCTGGCCGCGCCACGTGCTGCTGCGCCGCAGGCCCCGCGTCGCTGCCGCGAGCTGACGCCGTGTGCTGGCCACCGCGCCCTGGCTGTCGCGAGCTTGGCCGCCGCGCGCTCGCTGCCGCGTGCCGGCCGCCGCGTGCATGCAGCAGCTCCAGCTGAGGGTGGGCCAGGCGGTTGGCCCGCACGTGTAGTCCAACTTCTTTGAACCGTTTTTTATTATTCCGTCCGCGTCTGCGACCTTCGCCGGCTACGCCCACACGCCAATCGCGCCGCTGGTTCGGCCCGCTGCCGGCACGGCCGCCCTAGTCGGGAGCTAGCTCTGCTAGCTCCGTTCCCCCGCTTAGCGGGCAGGGACAGTCTGGAGCGGACCGGCCGCGCAGAGACAAGGGTAGTTGGGCCGTTTGGTAGCACGCGATCGCGGGCGGTTGGACCGTTTTTTTTTTGCTTAGTTTTCGGTCCGATTTTCTACAAGCTTTTGAACTATGTTTTACTACAGTTATTAATTAACGCATGTTTTTAATACTTTGTATCTCATAGATAGCTTGTACCGTTTTTACATTAAATTTTGGAACGCCGTCATATTTGAATTATTGTATCGATTATCGCATTTATGCAACCGATTAACCGTTGTAATCTTACACACTTTGCATAAATTGCAGATGACCGGAATCGTCAGCCGCGAGTTCCCGGAGTTGACCCAGGATGGGCTTAACTACCTGACTTGGGCCTCGGACGTTGAGATCGTCCTCGAGGGCCGATGCATCAAGGATGCGTTGATTGAGGGGACCCGACGGCCCCCAGCAAAACCATTCTGGCGGATAACGCCAAAGCCCTGCACTTCCTCCGTCATCACATGTGTGAGACTCTCAAGAATGAGTACATGGCAGAATGGAGTGCTTCTGCCCTTTGGACCGCCCTCAACAAGCGGTTCTCTAGGCTGAAGTACACCATTCAGCCACATACGGAGGCAGATTGGATACGTCTGAGGTTTGCGGACTTCAAGACGGTGGGAGAGTACAACTCCAGGTTGCACCGGATTTGTACTATTCTTCAGCTGTGTGGGACCAGTACCACCGATCAGCAGAAGATAGACAAAACCCTCTCCACATTCCATCCGGACAACATCCAGTCCTCGCGAAACTTTCGCCAGGAAGGATTCACGGAATATGCAGCGCTTATTGATGCTCTCCAGGTGGCCGAGGCACAGGATAATGTTCTGAAAAAGAACTTCTCCGCGCAACCCTTCGCGGGGGGCCCAAGTCATGAGGCCAATGCCGATGCCTACAAGGTGCGCAAGCCCATCCACAAGAAGAGAGGCAAGAAGGGCAAGAAGGGCCCCAACTCCTCCAACCCGGCCAAGCAACGCAAGGCGGGAAAGGGGGAGGCGAGGCCCCAGGACTGCTTCCGCTGTGGCTCCAAGACTCACTTCTCCAGGCAGTGTTTGGCCCCTAAACACGTCGTGGACGGGTTCAAGGCCAACAAGAAGGCGAGCGAGGCGCATCTTGTCCAGGTTGAGGCACCACTGGCGCCCGGAGCGGCGCCTGTGCAGAACGTCGCGCACGTAGTGGCGCAGGACGTAGCACAAGTGGCAGCACCCTCGGCGGTACCCACGGACGCAGCTGTGTCCATGGAGGTTGAGCACGTTGTGCCCCCCCCGCCTCAGCTAGGCCCCTTGTCCATGATGATGGTCAACGAAGAGAAGCTCACTGACCTTGAGATACAGGCTGAGCTTGATGGTTTCTTTGCAGAATCCACCTGAGCTCCTTTTGTTGTGATGATTCTTTTTCCGCAATAATCAGATACAATTTTTTTCGATATGGTTGTAAGCTCTATGAGAGCATAACACTTATTTATTTTCGGCGATTGGATGACATTTATTTCATTCATTTATTCCATTATTTGATTATGTGATGTTCTGAAATGTTTATGTGTTTTACTTACTTGATGTAGCAACTTCCTCGCTCCATTATATTAATTAGGCACTATATTTTAGAACGCGTGTGGCGCCCAAATGGAGGAAACGTGCCTTGCTGATAGCGGCACCACCAATACCATCTTGAGAGAAACAAAGTATTTTGAGTCAATTACCAAAAACCCTGGTAACATAATGACGATCGCCGGCTGCGGTCCGAATGTAGTTGGCTCCGGAAGAGCAACTATCATACTCCCAAATGGAACAACTCTGATCATTGAAGAGGCATTGTTGTATCCGGAATTGACTCGTACTCTCTTAAGTTTTAGAGACATCCGCGCAAATGGTTTCCATGTCGAAACCGATGATGATGAGAATGGAAAGGAGTTCCTACTCATTACCAAGCGCGACGAAAATGGTAAACATGTTGTCGAAATACTCCCTTCATTAGCTACTGGGTTGTACTACACTAAGATAGTAGCACCACCTATTTACACTACCCTTAAGACTGTCTTTAGAAGCTCCGAACTATTCCGTCTTTGGCATGATAGGTTAGGCCACCCCGGTCTTAGGATGATGAGAAATATAATTAACAACTCGAACGGTCATAATGTTAATGTGAAAAATTTCCCGAATCCCGATGATTTCGTATGCTCCGCATGCGCTACGGGGAAATTGATCATTAGACCGTCCCCCTAAAGGTGAAGGATGAACTCCCCGCGTTCTTGGAATGCATTCAAGGGGATATATGTGGTCCAATTCAGCCCCTCTCAGGGTCGTTTCAGTACTTCATGGTGCTCATCGATGCTTCCTCTAAATGGTACAATGTTTGCCTGCTGTCAACAAGGAACCATGCTTTTGCAAAGTTGATCTCCCAGATCATACAAATAAGGAATAAATTTCATGATTATCGTTTAAAGTCTATTCGAATGGACAATGCCGGAGAATTTACTTCAAATGCATTCGATGATTATTGCATGGCAACTGGAATCAAACTTGAGCACTCTGTACCGCATGTCTACACTCAAAATGGACTTGCGGAGGCATTGATTAAAAGGATTAAATTCATTGCCAGACCACTCCTTCAGGGTTGTAATTTACCAACTACATGTTGGGGACACGCGGTGTTACACGCCGCTAATCTCATCAACTTTCGACCATCGGCCTACAACATCCACTCTCCCATCCAACTTGCGCAAGGGTCGGCACCGAAAATTTCCCACCTACGTAGGTTCGGCTGCCAGGTATATGTACCTATACCACCACCCCAGCGATCAGCAATGGGATCGCTCCGTAAGTCGGGGATCTACGTTGGTTATGAGACTGTGTCCATAATCAGGTTCTTGGACCCCTTGACAGGTGACTGTCACACGGCCCGTTTTGCTGACTGCATTTTTGACGAGGATCTTTTCCCGACTTTGGGGGGAGGTAATCAACCCCTGGATGACAAAAGTCGAGAAATCACGTGGAAAGCCACGGGGATCCACGCTCATGACCGGCGCACTGTTGAGACTAATAGAGAAGTCCAAAAGATACTAGATTTGCACTCTCTAGCGAATCAACTGCCCGATCATTTTAGTGATTTAAAGACTGTGACAAAGTCGCATGTGCATGCACGCAATGCACCGGAAAGGGTTGAAATACCAAAGAAAAATGATGGTATACCCGCTCCTGCTCCAAGGCCTAAGAGGACGCGGATTCCGGTTTCTCAAATCCCAAGTACCCGGGAACGCCCGAAGAAAAAGGATAAGAGAGATTTATTACAGTCTGCCCCTGTTGAGGGGAGCCAGTTGAGACCTGGCACAAGTACGGATATTTCAGTGCACGAAATTCCGGACTTGAATTTTCCTATATCGGAAATACCCAGCAAAGTTGTGTGCGCACACATCGGAGCGGGAAAGCTAAAGGACCTAGCTCCTGGATTGGGAAATCCGGTGGAGCAAGAGGATGTGCCTGATGCACTCCATGACGAAATGACCATTAACTATGTTAATTCAGGCGAGTCATACAACCGAGCCATGGCAAATGTCGACGTTAATTTTGCCAAGAAAATTGCCTCAATCATAGATCTTGAACCTGAGCCTAACACGCTCGCTGATTGCAAGAAAAGGTCAGAATGGAAAGATTGGCAGAAGGCAATTACCGCTGAATTATTATCGTTAAACAAAAGAGAGGTATTTGGACCTGTTTGTCTAACTCCTCCCCACATTCGCCCTGTTGGCCATAAGTGGGTTTTTGTTCGAAAGAGAAACGAGAATAATGAAGTAGTAAGGTATAAAGCAAGGCTCGTTGCTCAAGGTTTCACTCAGCGACCAGGTGTCGACTTTGAGGAAACTTACTCCCCAGTCATGGATGGAATTACCTTTAGATACTTGATCTCAATGGCAGTAAACATGGACTTAAAAATGAAACTAATGGATGTTGTCACCGCTTACCTATATGGTAACTTGGATTCAGACATATACATAAAAGTACCAGAAGGTATCCCTGTCCCGAACCAGGATAGAGCAAACAGGAGCTTATACAGTGTTCAGCTTAAGAAGTCATTGTATGGACTAAAGCAGTCAGGTAGGATGTGGTATAATCGTTTAAGCGATTTCCTTCATCAGAAGGGCTACGCGAGTAATGAAGATTGCCCATGTGTTTTTATACGGAGATCCCAGGATGGTTTCTGTATTATCTCGGTGTACGTGGACGATTTGAATATAATCGGTACACCTGACGATATTGAGGAAGCGAGTTCCTACCTGATGTCGGAATTCGAGATGAAAGACTTAGGCAAAACCAAGTTCTGCCTCGGTCTACAACTTGAGCATTTCCCTGCTGAGATTCTAGTTCACCAGTCGGCCTACACCCAGAAGGTGTTGGAACGATTTGGGTTTGAAAAGGCATATCCTTCTAAGACCCCGATGGTCGGAAGATCTTTGCAGCAAGACAAGGACCCGTTCAGGCCTAAAGAAGAGGGGGAGGAAATTCTGGGACCGGAATTCCCCTACTTAAGTGCAGTTGGCGCACTTATGTACCTCGCAAATTGTACACGGCCGGATATTGCATTCGTCGTCAATTTGCTTGCAAGGTACAGTTCTGAGCCTACCAAGAGACATTGGAAAGGCGTCAAGGACATCTTTAGGTACATACAAGGGACAAAGGACCTTGGCTTGTTTTACCAAAAGAACCAAGACCTATATGTTGTAGGCTATGCTGATGCTGGGTACCTTTCGGACCCGCACACATCCAAGTCGCAGACTGGATATGTTTTCCTTTGTGGTGGAACAACTATTTCCTGGAAATCGTCTAAGCAAACTCTTGTGTCAACTTCGACGAACCACTCGGAAATCATAGCATTATATGAAGCATCACGAGAATGTGTATGGCTTCGACGAGTAGTCAGTCACATCCAGATGTCATGTGGACTGAACACCGTACAAACCCCAACAATTATCTATGAAGATAATGCCGCTTGTGTTGCACAAGTCTAGACGGGTTACGTGAAGAGCAATCTCACAAAACATATAAACCCCAAGTTCTTCTATGCACATGAGTTGCAAAAGATGAACGAAGTGAAAGTCTTGCATACTAAGTCGTGTGAAAATCTCGCTGATTTATTCACTAAATCATTGCCAGCGTCTTCTTTCGAGAGATGTGTCCGAGGGATCGGCATGATGAGACTTAGGGAGATGCAAGGTTCAGGGGTAGAATCTTCACAAACTCATCGCTGAAATCTTGATCCCGATGATTGAGTGCTTAACTTTATAATTAAGTGAATTGTACTCTTTTTCCTTAGTGAGTTTTTATGAAGTTTCTCACGTGAGGTTTTTAATGAGGCAATTCGTGCAACATAGCAAGAAGTATACCGTGTGCATTTCTCCATATTTTTCCCACTAGGTGTTTTGGAGTTTTAAGCCATGGTTATACAGATAAGATACCCAGGGGGAGTGTTGGGAAACTGGGCCGGTAGAGGCCCACTCGGTGTGGCCTCTACCAGGCTAGGGTTGGCCCATGTGGGTATCATATCCCCCTTTAGTCTATAAATAGAGGAACAATCTGTGTACGGGAGTTTACCGAGAGAGTTTTAATAAAGTTCCCTTTTGTTCCCTGTGTCATCTACTTGTGTAATGTGTGTGCCTTCTACTAGTCTTCTTCTCGGGTGTGGAACAGCCTCGGGACCGGCCAGTCGGCAGGGGGTGTTCCAACAAGAATAACCAGGGCTACCGTCGAGAGCCCACGGCAGCAGTTGACCGCTAGACAATGGTCGCCCCACCGATCCTATACCAAAACTGTTATAAACCCGATGACCAAATAATAAAGAACCAAAATAAATTATATAGCAAAAAACACAAGATTTAACGTGAAAAAACCTCTCTAACAAATAGAGAAAAAACTATAGGCGTCAGCCATCAAATCTTTACTGTATGAGAAGTGTTTACACAACTTAGAGGATTATCTTATATACGAATTTTTTCTAGTCGGTGCCTTACAAGCGGTATATATAATAGTGAAAATCTAGGTATTCAATGATTCGTTAGGGCGACGGGGGGCTCACAACCCCAGACATCCCTATTGAGCATGTTATAGTCTCACTTCAAACTCCGCTCCACTTGGCCCAAGTTTACGGCGACGAGCTTCGCTCGACTCGTCAGAAGTTAGCCTTTTTTATAAATTTGGATCAAACTTTAATATAAACTCTTTCGGTCAAATTGTACCCAGCGTCGCCCCATCGACTTGAACATACTTGTCTCGACCATGCCAAAACGCCGTCGCCGCGCCATTCATCCGAGATCTGGACATGTAGACCAGAAAAATGAAGAAGTGTTGTTGTTGCCGCTGCCCACGTGTCGCCACACCAACGCTAAACACCTACATTTCTTCCTCGGCTCATCGTCTTCCTCTCCAACTGGTCGGTTTCTTGCCTGCTGCTCATTGTTAATTTCCTTGTTTCTAACATGAAATCCAATTTCTAGAATGAGAAATAACTTAGTGACGATTCAACTCTAGAACCAGCAAATTTGCATCGTGATTTGTTCTTTTTATGTGTTGCAAGTAGGATCGCAACTAAGAGTGTTTTTCAAACCAAGTGAGGTTGCAGCTAAAAATTGTTTATTTGCAAGTTGGTTGCAGTCTAGACTTGTTCAGTTGCAAGTGGGTTATAATTGAAAAGAGTGGTTCACACAGTGAAAGTATTCACGTGTAAAAAAATACTCATGTAGTAAAAAAATGGAGATGACATCACTCGAATGAGAATTAGGCTAAATTCTCGGTCGAATGAGAATTAAATTAAATATTTTTAATTATTCTTGATCATCTACATGGATCCTCTTCGGCGTAGAAGTTGAGCATGACGCCGATGTTGTCCATAGAGAAGAGGACCTACATGTATCGGATGAATAAGGATAGTAAAGCATTTTAGTCGGCATATTTGAATGTTTCATTACAATCTTGTTAACCTACTTACATAACGTCAACTTGTAGACGATGATCTTGAGGACCAAACTGGTGTTTTCCAGACCATGGAAGAGGAACTGCAATCAATTGATGATGCTCTAGAATAACTTCGAGTTTATTAGCGGGACTATAGTGATGTAGATGTTTGATTTCAGGAAGAAGAGCTTGATGGTTCAGAACAGATGAATCCATGTATGATTCCATACCAGATTAAGACATGGATGTGGAGCAAGGGCAAGAATATAATGATGATGAAAAATACGAGAATTTCACATATTTGCAAAGTACGCTATTTATGAAGAATTGTTAGCAAGAAATGATGATTGGGGATTGAAAAATAACATAAGCACATCAGTGTACAAGGTTAGCCGCGTTTCGAGGAGAGTGAAGGGAGTGTCTTTGACAAGGCATACCTGTTGATATAAGATCAAGGAAGCCAAAAAACTGTGAGCGCAAAAGGATTATCATTGACATAAATAGTATTACTAAAATTCCTCGGAGTCAAAGGAGTACTACACACATCCTTGCAAGAGATTTGGATGTGAAGAAAAGAACACTTCATAAGATTTTTATGCAAGGCTTGTTCGATCAAATTCAATCAAGCCATGTTTGAAGGAAGCAAACAATAAGGTTAGGCTTCCATTTTTATATTTATGTTTGATTATAAAAATTTGCAAAATAGCCTCACACCAAAAGACATGTGTAACATAATCCATTTAGATGAAAAGTAGTTTTACACCACTCAGAAGACCATGGAATTCAACAAGCTGCCATCACAAGTACACCCAAAATAGGACTATGCAAAATAAAAACTCTATTGCCAAAGTAATGTTTGTGGTATTTAAATAACCATATCTAAACATAGGCAAATGTATTTGCATTTTTTATGATGAGATATGCATTTGATACTTTGAAAAGGTGAATTAAACCTTTACTTTTTGTAGTTATTATGCACATTAGTAGTTAATCTAACTTGAATTGTCCATTGGTTTTAGAAGCCAACACCAAGGAGAAGTGACAATCGTCCAATAGGGACACTAATCACTAAAACAATCAAACTTAATATGGATACACCGAGGGAGCATTTTATTCAAAAGTTACTACCATCTATTCAAGTAATTTGGCCTCAAGAGCTCTTAGGTGAGACTATATGGATCCAACAAGATAACACGCGATCATATGTCCTACATAATGACCCAACTTTCATTAATGTTTCCCCAATAATGGCTTCATATTTGCATCATTCAAAAGCATGCGAACTCACCAGATATGAATATAGTAGACTTTGGACTATTTGCATCATTACTATCCATCTCAGATAGTCGAGTCTCAAAAAGTTTAGATGAGATAATCAGTGTTAAGCAAGAATATGATTCATGTGGCGCCAATAAGGTCAATAGGGTTTTCCTTACAATACAAAACTACTTCATGAAGATAGGTGAGGGAAATGGGTACAAGATCTCTCACATGTAAAAGGATGCCTAGAGTGTACAAGAAGTATGCCTACTATTCTAAGGTGTGAACGTGAACTCTTTGAGAGCGTGGTGTAGACTTTAGCAGCCTAAAAGTTGTAATAGTAGATGCAATAACATTTTCTAATGCTGAACTTTTGCACATCTACTATTGTTAAAACTTTGAGGAAGCTAAGGTTTGAACCACGCTCTCATAGAGTTCATGATCACACCATAGAACATTAGGCAAACTTCATGCACACTTTAGGCCATCCTTGTACATGTGAGGGATCTTGTACTCGATTGCCTCCCCTATCTTCATGATCTCAATTAAGCATTTTTTTATACTGTAAGGAAAGCCCCTTTGATCTTATTAGCATCATAGACATCATATTCCTGATTCATAGTGTTGATTTTCTCATCTAAATTGCTAGAGACTATACTATATCACATGGATTGTAATGACGCAAACAGTCCAAGGTCTAGTATATTCATATCTATTGAGTTTGCAGGATGTTGTGTGATGCGAATACCAAGCCATGTTTGGGAACAACATTAACTAAAGCTCGATCATTACCTTGGACATGTGAGGTTGCATTGTCTCATTGTTTCATATAGTATCACCTTCAAGTTGTTGAGGCTAGAATACTTGAATAGATGGTAGTAACTATCAAATCAAATACTCCCTTGATGTATCCCTACTAAGTTTTGTTTTGGTGATTAGTGTCCCTCTTGGACGGTTGTCACTTCTACTTGGTGCTTGCTCCTAAAACTAACAAACTAAGTTAAGTTAGATTAACTACTCATGTGCACAATAACTACAAAATGTAAAGGTTGAAATTCTCCTTTTTGATAAAGGTCCAAATGCATATCTTCCCATAAAACATATAAATACATCATGCAATATATCTAAGTCTAGTTATTAAAACCAAAAATATTACTTTCCAATGGAGTTTTTATTTTGCATAGTCCTATTTGGAGCATGTTCGTATGACATCTTGTAGAATTTCATGGTCTTGTTAGTGGTGTTAAACCACTTTTCATCTAAATGGATTATTTTACGCATGTCTTTGCATGTGGTTCAATTTTGGGTGCTTTGTTTACCAAACATAGAGATGCAAAACAAAATCCTAGCCTTCAAGTTTTCTTTTTAAAAATATGGCTCCATGAGTTTGAATGCCTATCAAGCAAGCATTTCACAAAAATCTTATGAAATGTCCTTCTCTCTAGAACCAAAGCTCTTGCAATACTGCGTATAATTCTCCTCTGACTCTGAAAAATGCTAGGAACACTATTGAGTTCAAGTATATCCTTTTTCACTCACAATTGTTTTTGGCTTGATTGATCTTACCCTAATGGGTATGCCTTGTCAAAGACACTCTTTCACTCTCCTCCAAACGATTTTTTTACCTTGTAGACTAAAACATGGAACATATCATCTTCTATGGGTCGTGTTCTTCTTCAATCTCCAGTCGACACTTCTTGCTATCATTTCTTCATAAATACTATCCCTTTGCTCACTGTCAATTTTTTGTATTTTTCTTCATCAAGAAATTTCTCATTATCTTTCTTGGTCATGCGTCGCATCCATGGCTTCATTTGGTTTCGAGTCATCAAGCTCTTCTTCCTCAAAGTGAACTACATAACCTGCATACACACCATAGTCCCTTAATCAACTTGAAGGTCTTCTAGATCATTATCCATTACTTGCAGTTCCTCTTCCATGGTATGTAAAACACCATCTTGGTCTTCAAGCACATCATATACAAGGTGAGGTTATGTGAGTAGTTGAATAAGATTGCATGAAACATCCAAATACGCCAACTAAAATGTTTCACTAACTTGATTCCTCTGATTTATGCATGTAATCTTCTCCATGCACAACATCGTCCTTGTGCTCATATTCTATGGAGAAAAAGGCACCATTATCATGTGTATAAGATCAAGGAGAAGAAGTGAGTAGATAATAAATGGGTACCTAGGTTCATGATCAAATCAAATTGATGACCGGCCTAGAGTTCTTCATGCAAGGGAGACTCGTGTTAATATTCTACGAAGAAGAATATACCATGAGCATGTGTAAATGATCAAGGAGAACACATGACCATATGATAAGTTTGTACTTGGGTTTATGTCGAGATCAAATTGATGGATATCATGGAGTTCTTCATCATTCAAGGGAGTCTCTAGTTCATATTCTCCCTCATCCGATGTTATGTTCAAGTCAATGGGTATGGATAGCTTTATATCTGGGCGAAATCATTTGGAATGCAAAACTGAAATCTAGCACCCATCGATTTTCTATAAGCTAACACATATTCAAATTTATGTGAGCCTTCTACTCTGACTGTGATGCTAATTAATTTAGCTAGCGGTAAGTGTAATATGTGCTACTAATTGTAGCTAGTGGGAATAGTGAGATATGGTGCTTCTAGCGGGAAATGATTTTACTATAAACATGAATACTTATTCTTAAAATAATTTTTGTGGCATGCAAAATAACTTTTTTAGTGTGGTTCGAATAATTGTCTTGGTTGGTGGTGCAGTGCGGTGACCCAGCATACCACTGCATGTGTAGTACACTATAGTCGTTGACATGACATCCACAGAACATCGTTCCGTAAATATCACATCCCTCAGAGTGGTACAATAGAAACATTGTGGGTCCATATTACAAACATACTCACGTTATTATTATTACAATACCGGAAGTTCAAGGCTTCCAAAAGATTTAACTTACAAACCAAAATATAAGGGTTTCATCGGAAGTTTCAAATTTAAAACTTAAACTCCAAATTGAGCTCAACAACTTATTGCTATATATTGTTCATGTTGCTCGGCTCAAGTGGCTACTAGAACTATAGTAATTATTCGGACTCTTGGAACTCTCCTCCGTAGACGATGTCGTAGTCCTCCCCTTCTACGGCTCCATACAGGTTAGGCTCTTCATAGAAGACCTCCTCTTGACTCTCAGATGCATACATTGGAGTATCTTCGGGATTCTCAGAGTCTAAGCAAGGATTCAAAGGAAAGGATGAGTAACAATGTTACCCAGCAAATTCATTATATGCAAGGTAGGAATTTTGATGCTCTATCTACCACCTCGGACTATCAGTCTTTGGCACTATGCAATTTTCGTAAATCTTTCTTCAAAGTTTGATTTTATTATGAAAATCTCTGACCATCAGCCTTCACAGGTTGACCAAAACTTTCACGGAGTTCCTTTCCTTCCGCGTTCGTAGCTCCTTCCCGGAGCAGGGAGTAACAAGTTACAATTCTTACACTCTGCAGAGGTGCGTTACTTTTCCCATGAGAGATCAACTCCTTGTTGCACAACCGGGTGTACTTTCCCGTCCACAATTCCATGATGTGAGGCCGAGTAGTTGGTCCAAGCCAATCACTGCCCTCTCCGTGACCTCATATGTTTGCACGATCCTTCGGGGTTGTCTCACCTTCGTTAAGCCCCCTTTCGAGCAGGCTAAAACCCTGATGAGTTCCCGAAGATTCTATGACCTAGTGATGCCCGGAATAGTACCATTTACATGGACTAACACCATTCATAGATAATCTAGACACCAAAAGTGTGGGGAGTAAGGGTGCCCACCCATATGTTGGATCCGCACAAGGAATCACAACGTCACGTTAAGGTCATCTTGCCTCCATATGAGAGGAAAAGGATACAACTGACTTCTTCGTCCCATTCCAAATCTCATGGTTAACGCGTAATATACGGCGCTAGAATCACTGGTTCATGGGTTATTATTCCCTAATTGTTCATCATTATTGCAATTAGAACCCTAAGTTTTATTGCTCCTTCATATCATCACTTAGGATGATATCTAAGATTTAGTATCTTGAGAAACTAATGTTTTCTTTTTCTATAATGTAGATGATAACACACAATTCGCAAATACTTTAATAAAGACTCTTCAAAGGACATGAGCAAGTGATGAACTTGCCTTGTGATTGCAAGGTAGTGAAGTCTGATGCTTGCACTGGACCTTGAGCTTCTATGTCTACAAAAACATTATTATTGCCCGATAAGGACAATATTTAAAGAAGCAAAATGATTATGCAAAGTAATGTAATGCATCATTTAGCTTTATATATATTCTCCCCCATTTATTTAAATTATAAAAATTCTTTTAATAATAAAGAATTTATAAATATTAATTTTTTTAATATTTATTGAATATTGTATTATTTTATTTTATTTCAGTTTATTTATTTAATAATTCCTTTAAGAATTCTCATCTTCCCTCTCCCTCGACCCCGTGGGGTTCTGGCGCTGCCGCTAGCGATGCCCGCCGCCGTGGCCCTCCCTGGACACTGTCGTGGTGCAGGGCAAGGTTGGCGACTACGCTCGTCCATCTGGTCCAATTCGATTTGATTCCGGATCTCCCTTGTGTCCAGGTTCACCCCGTTCCCGAACCCTAGGTTTTGGGTTGGGTGCTGCCACCGCCGCTATGGACCCTCCTGTGGTGGTGTACGGTGTTTGTGTGCTACTGTGGCCGCCGCCATGGCTGGTGTGGGTTGCAGCACCCTCTGGGTGCTACCCGTGCCGCCGCGAGCATGTTGGCCCTTCTGCTTCCTCTTCAATTCGTCATTGAGGACCCCTGGTAAGTTGCCTCTGTGGATCTTAGTTCATCCTATCACCATGAATCTCTGTGTGTGTGTATCTGGTGTCTACCCTTTCCTAGTGCCTGCGTTCTGATTAGGGTTCATATCCTAATTAGGTTTCTTGTTCTGATTAGGGTTCATATCCCTATGTTGATCATATCTATGATGATTTGGATCTAGTGGTGATAATCCTTGAGCATGATGAATGACTGTTTGCTGTGGATTATTATTTGTAGTTGGCTTTGGTGATGCTAGTGGCTTGTCAGACTTATTCCAATGGTAATTTACTATGATCCAATGTTAGTGTTTCTACGAAATCCCTACTTGCAAATGTTGTTGATCTGAGAACTTTCTACTGTCAGGATGTTTATACTGATAGTAGTTCTATCAGTAATTGCTTACTACATTTATAATGGTTGGCTTGTATGAGAATATACATACTGAATATAATCATTACATGTTAATGATTTTATGTAGATGTATGGATGAGTTTGATGATGATTCTTGGCATTTTGTTAGTGGCTTGCCCCTTTTTATTTGTGAAATCTAAGTAAAGATTGGGATTAGCTTATTAGAAATTGTCCTTGTGATACCATTATAAACTGGCACACAAGTGATTGGGTCCTATTCCTGAGCTTAGCTCTGACAGTGCTTGTGATTAATACTGGCAAAGATAAAATGAAAGCTTTTGTTAATCCGCCTGCCGATGATGTTGGTCTGAGGCATAGGAACTAGTTTCCTAATGGATGTCCCTGGTAGAAATATTCTGGTAGAATTACCAGCTGCTAATTCTTGAAGCTTAATTGGAAAAAAATGGGTGTGCTAAGGGTTTTACATGGATCCATAGGATTTATGGATACCGAAGTGCTACTCTTTTAAGAGATGTGCCCAGATTTCATAATCTTGCCTTTGGCTATATTGAAATATAAGATTTGGCCTTTGTAACCAGGATCAATGATGTGGGTCTGAGATCCTGGTTATACTAATATGTTGATCTTTTGATTATGACTTTAATTATTTTAAAACCTTCTAGGATGGATTCATCCCACTTGGATGAATACTAAGAGGTTAGATATAAAACAACACATGATTCTTTGATATGATAAACAGATCATGTGATGGTTTTATATAACTCACCACAACTATGGTTGTTGTTGTGGTTGCAACTTGTTGATCTGGTAGCCTGATCTTGCTGGCTTGATCTGGTCCTCCTCTTATTGTTGTCCCTACTGCTTACAGCTCCTGGAACTTGTCCTTGATCTTGCTATCCACCTTCTGGTTCCTGGTAGCTTGGTCTTGACCTTGCTGTCCACCTGATCCACCCCCTCCTTATGTCACCATCTTGGTGAGTTCTGAGAGGATCTGGTTTGTGGTTTAGTTTGGCAGGTTTGGCTGTGGCTACGCTGCTGATGTTTGATGTGTATGAACAAGAAGATGAGGTTGTGGTGCTTGTCCACGGACGTGCTGATAGTTTTGTGTGTATGTAGTTGTTGCTATGGTGCTGACAGCACACACCATGCAGTTTGGTGTGTGTGCTGCCTGTGTGCCTGCTGCACACCTTGTGGATATACACTGAATTTGAAAGTTACTTTTATCAAGTTACATTTTACTTGGCTGGTGAAACTTGTCCCTCCTTGCTGTTTATTGACTTATGGCTTGAAATTTTGAAAGATATATTCTTTCATATTGGTGAAACTTGCCCCTCAGATTTACTTAGTGATGATCTTTGAACAGTGCACTTCACTGTCAAATCTGAGAGTAAAATAATTCTAATCCTTAACTTTTTTTTAGTTTCTGTTTATTTTGCAGGTACCAAACTTGGAGATCAAGACTTTAGTTTAGGTTTCCTTTTCTTTATAGAATAGTCACTTGTAGTATTTTTATTCTTTTGTAATTTTATTTTTTATTCTTTTGTAATAAAGATTATACTATTATTCAATAAATAAAGATCCTTCTTTTTTTTTATTTTCTATTATAAATATTCCTAATAAGTTACATTTTGTAACTCATTTAATGAATAAAGTTTTGGAATAAATATTCATTCTATTGTTTAATTTATTTCATTTAAAGTTTGAGTCATTAATTGTTAACTCTAGATTAAATCAAATCACTCGAACCTAATTCTTAATCCTTTTGAATTATAATTCAAACACTCAAGTTTAAAATTCAAATTTCATTTCCCAGAACACTCTAATCCACAAAGATCATATCAAAGTCTATAACAATCACCCTTCAAGACTATACCTAATCTCAAAGCATGAAAGAAACTTTGATCACTTTAGGTTTTTATTTGGCGAAAATTTTTACCCACATTTTCACAGATGAATGCATGCAATATCACAAATTCCTAAATCTACCCTTCGTTGGTTCCTAAATGTTAGGATGTTACATGCAGTGTAATCGAGAGAAGGAGGGTTTTTTTGTTGCAGAATGCTTAATCTATCGTAGAAAACCCAGACATTCACTGTTTTGCAGACGGAGGAAGTATGTCTCATACAAATTAATAAATTACCAAAAGGCGGCTTTCCATAAGAAAAGAAGCAAAATGATTAATTGTATCATATGACACCAGACAAGGAGGGACAATCATGAAAACCCATGACCTATGGATAGTTCCAGCCGTAGAAAACACCTTCGTATCTCGAATCCCTCCCTCACGTGGGTGACCGAGATGCCCACCCCTACACCAGCCTATCACCCCTCCTCTCCTTCCCACGGACGCTGAACAAACATTGTTGGGGATAGCCTAAGCAGTACCCTGTTGACGGATCCTCTCTTACCTGCACACAAGGAGAGACATGAGGGGGGGTCGACTGGCGGCGGTGCGTTTGTGGAGCGTTGGTGTTGGCTTGGCGACGGCGGTGAATGTCATCGGGACAACGTGCCTCGACTGGAGGGTGGCATCGGGGGTGTGGTCTTTCATGGCAGCATTATATGCATGTCGAATATGGGTATATCTGGGCCTGATCTAGCTCGGGTGTGCCCTGGTCGGTGCATGCGTTCGCATGAGGTTTGTTGGTGGCATTCGACTGGGAGATCCTCTCTAGCTACGGTGTGGTTGTGGCACCAAATTTGGGCCATGCGGACCTAGATCTAGCAGTAGACACATTGGGATTCTGCAAGATGCGATTTGCAGGCGGCACGAAGGTTTCGTGTCCTTCCTGCTCATTGTACTCATGCTACCCACGCACTTGCGGAATCTAGGCCAGGTGGGCCTAGATCTTGGGCTAGCCTCCCTCATTTGTGTGGATAGGCACATGGTGATTGTGCCTGATTTACCGCGACTGTGAGATCCTAGATGCGGGGCAGCGGCCCTGAAAGGTGGACTGCATGGTCGTATCTCTAGCGAGCAACGTTGTGGTGGTGTCTTGTCTCTTTGGACATGTGGATGGTGAAGAACGGGCAACGAAGATCCTGGTGGTGGTGGTGGTGGTGTCTCAATAGTGGCGGATTCCACATTGCATCTTGGAGGTCTATTTTGGTGGCGGCGAGTGGTTTGTGGTATCGTTGTGTGACACGAAGGTGATTTCGGCGCTCCAACGGTGCCTGTGGGAGTCATGGCCCTCTTGGGGGCATCATTGTGGTCACCTCCCTCGTGCGAGGGTTCTATGTAAAAAACCTTGACCATCTCGGTCTCGACGAAGATGGTGCATTGCGCCATCACCTCCTTGGGGGCATTATCGTGGAACTCTATTACATTTCACTCATGTTTCGGTTTATCGATGGACAGATTGATATCCTGCCTTGAAGTACATTCGGCTCTGGCATAGGGCGGTCTTGGCAACCTCTTATATTTTACATATGACTTGTTGTCACCCATTCAGGACCCTCGTTGGTTGCTAGAAGGATCAACCATCCACGGTCCTAAGCGAGAGGACAGGCGGACCTCTTTGAGAACAACATGGTGTGTGAGTTGCGACAATGTTTGACGGTTTCCCAAAGAGACACTATGTCACCTTGAGTCGGTAGTCCTAGATGCTTTGTGGAGTCGAGGTGGGGTGGGCACTTGTACTTTCTTTCTTTTATGTTTAACCAACTTCTTTGTATCTGGTCGGTTGTGTGGTTTTATTTATAAAACATGGCGAAAGACCATTACGAGAGGCACCACACAAGCCGTCAACACACAAGCCGTCGCTATCCGGGAGAGAACATTTTGGAGCACAACCTCCATGTAGGCCGATTTTTGAACCTTTGAGGTTCCGAATTCAAACGTTTCAAAAGAAGTAAAAAGTACCATGATGTAGTCAATGTTGTATTCTACGAGTGTGTAAATTTTTATTATGAAATACTTTATATTTTGGCTAATCAAAAAATGACAAATTGAGATTTTGTCATCGGTGAAAAGTGGTGAACGGCGCACTGAAGTGGAGATTTTGTTGTTTTGTGAGATTTTTCATTTTTTGTTGAACCCAAAAAATAATGTATTTTGTTTTGAAAATTTGCACACTTATAGAATACAACATTGACTACATTCGGATATATTTTTTCGAACGTTTTTGAACATTTAAAACCAAAGTTTTGAAATAAAAGAAAAGATAAGGACTACTCGTGCCCGTGCTCCAAAAACGAATTTCCTCCATGCAATGGAGCGTAGTCACACACACAACAAATGCTTAGAAATCCTATATTCCCACATAACTTGTATACATTCAATCAAATTGTACTATTACTAGTATACTATTCCTCAAAACTTGTGCCAAGTACAGTATACAATTACACCGCTATCAGTCAGGTGATGACGGCCACCATCTAGAGCCTGCAAACGAATCCATCTCTTGGTCAACTGCAATAAACACGGATGCATCGTCCGTAGCACCCTTGACAGTAAACTAATCCGCGTGCTAACCATTTCTTAAACCCTGGGGCTAGCAGCAGAGCAGTACATCTCGCATGCTTCCCCAGTATCAACAGCCACCAGATCGGCCCTCTGCTGGATCACCTCTCGCGAATTTGACCCCTTGATCGCTCCATGATCCGAGATCTAGCAGTGATGTCTCTCAGGGAGAAATGCTTCTAGGACAGGTCTTCTTCACCTGGTCAAGATGTCTGCAAACTTTGGCGTCCTGATGCCGGTGCTTGGGTAATAACTGTTCTTATGTGCGACGAAGCCACTCGCCTTGATCGATCCTGCTTGAAGCGCTGGCGGCGCCTGCGACGGATCACCGACCTGTTTCTGCCGTAAGAAGCTGGAGGCGCCAGCGACGTGCCGTTGACACGCACCGCGTCGGAAGGGCCAGGTGGGCGGCCTGTTGAACGTTTGGAAAAGCTAATGGTCAGTGCAGATCTCATGGCAAGTGACTAGGTGCAATGTCAATGTTTTGACTATGGAGCATGAAAATAGTTGGCCATGAAAGAACTAGAAAATGCAGTAAAGAAAGCAAGATTTTCCTCTGTTCTAAAATAAGCGATTGTATTTAAATATGTTTTAGTATATAAATATATATGAATCTAGATAAACTCAAATTACTTATTTTGAAACGGAGAGAATACTACATTAACCAAGAATTGACAGGTAAGAAAATGCTGTAGAAGAAAACAAGTACTACGTTGAAGACTGTGAGAAGCGAAAAGCACGAACCTTCATGCGCAACGCTCCACCGGCGCCGGCGGAACCGCTTGAGCACGCCATCCAGCGCCACCTCGAACGCGTCGGCCATGCCGTCGCCGAGCCCGTCGGACGACGAACCGTACACCAGCCTCGGGATCATCTCCACGACGCGCTCCTGCATCCGCCGCACCCGCTGCTCGCTGAGCCCCTGCAGGACCTCCAGCACGCTCACGTTTCCCTCGCGCAACGCCCGTTGGTCCATGAACACCGACCACTCCTTCTCCTTGCCTCGCTGCCCCGCCGGCACGAACCACCGGTACTGGTCGTACGCGGTCTTCCGCCAGAACAGCACGGGCACGGCCCCGGCCACCATGCAGTCGAACATCGACCGCCGCGTGTAGCTGTCACCGCGCGGCTGCAGGCAGAACCTGGAGTCCAGGAACAGCCTCGTCACCGCCGCGCTGTGCTCGTTGCACCTAATGCCGCGGCAATCCACGGCGCGGCAGAGCGCGCGCCCGGCGTCCTCGCACTCCTCCAGCAGGACGTCCCGGAAGTCGTCCCTGAACCCCGTCCGCGGCGCGCCGGCGAACCCGAAGAGCTTGGTGCGGTTGCGGGACAGCACGTGCCGCTGCCACGCGCGCACGTCGGCGGCCGCGCGCGGGTGGAAGCCGGTCGGGTACGGGACGCCCACGTCCATGGGGTCATCCCAGTCGCCCTCGATGGCGAGGCGGGTGACGTTGCTCATCCCGGGCATGAGCACGAAGCTGGTGCCCCACCCGTCATCGCTGTTCCGGCGGAAGTCCCAGGTGATGCGCCCGAGTGTGATGAAGTGATCCCACCCGCCGGATCTCTTGAAGGAGGTCTGGTTTGTGAGCCACCGGAGGAGCCGTATGCCGGCGCGGTCCCGGTCGGCAACGGTGGCATTGAGGTCCCACAGGTGGCTGCCCACGTCGAGGCCGACGTAGAACGGCACGTAGAACGCGGTGGCGAGAGACGGGTCGGTGGTGCGGCAGCGGTGGGACAGAAGGCGGCGGTGGATAATGAGCTCGAGTGGGAACTGGTCGGTGTTGTACCAGTTGGGCACCGACGCGTTAGGCACGACGCCGGAGAAGGCCGGCACCGTGGAGGAAGGACGGCCCAGGCCGCCGTTGGATAGGTACGGGCAGAAGGAGTACCAGTGCCAGAGGCCGTCGCAGCGGGCGACGAGGTCGTGGTTGAACTCCGGCGGTAGGTCGTAGACGTAGATGAGCCCGGCCCTGCACGCGCCGGCATCGACCTCGCCGTTGGCCCAGGTGCTGTTGCGGCGTCCCGGGGCCGGGAGGAACCGCGTGCTTGGGAATTTCAGCAGGGACTTGAAGAGCACGAGCTGGAGTGCCAGGAAAGCAAGGAACAGCACGGCGGCTCCCAGCAACACCGATGCCGTGGACGGCGCGGTGGCGTTGACCGGAGATCCGGGCTGCGAGTGGGGCTTGGCCGGGGATGTCGGTGACTCCGGCATTGGGAGCACGCCGAGGAAGTGGGGAGGGACACTGGTTCATGCCAGAAGTGGACTGTGCTTACGAGATTTAAGGTATAGGTTCTCTCCCGAGGAAAAAGTTTGGTTGGCACGTGGAGCGGTGGATGCAGGGTGAGCTGCTACGTGCATTCCCGTAGATCCAAAGCAACCTATCAGATCAGGTTCTGCAACTGATACGAAGAAGGAAGAGAGCAAGCCGGCAAGACGACGATTATATACTCGTACCACCATTCCACCAAGCTTTGCTTCGTTGACTTGGAAGTTTGGAAGATCTTTAAAAATCTGATAGATTATATTTAGAAACAGAGGTATTTGAGAACACATTCTGACGGGGACGAAATATGCAATACTCACCCCTCATGTACTTCTAGGTTGTCCTCGTTAGAGATAGGATTAGATTGAGTTTGTATTCAAACCAACTTCCTATCTCATATGTATTCCGGAGTCTTGTTGTAACAGCCTGCACCGTAAAATGCGTATATATTCAACACGGAATCCAGGGCTCGGTATCCGAGTAGATCCTTTACCCTTGTCGATTTTGACATGGTATCGAGAGCTGGCCTCTCCAACACGTCTACCTGATCGCATCTACCTCCACCTCTCCCCAAGCATCGACGCCGCCGCTACCCACCTCATCGCCGCCACTGCCTCTCAAGCCCTAGCATCATGGCTACCACGAGCAGCTCTTCCCCAAGCCTCGGCACTCCGCCAGAAAAATTGATGCGCGAGAACTACCTGATTTGGCGATCACTAGTGCTGCCGACGATCCGTGGAGCCCAGTACATCGGCCTCTTGGATGGCACCGATGAAGCTCCCGCCAAGATCCTTGTAACACCCTCAGAATCGACCCTATGCAAGTTTCAGCGCTTCCCGCCAAAACCCGCATAGAAACGATTCAAAGGTGCCCACCAGGCACTTTCGTGCGGGTGGAAAACGAAGTAATAACATTACACAACAGTCCTCGATGGGACCCACAGAACAGATATATATACAACACGACTCCATGAGTCAAGAATACAGATATACAGAACAAAGATCCAAATCACCTTTGAACACAATACGGCGTCCGAGTACGGACAAGATGATTGAGCTAAGAGCCCTGAAGAATAACCAATGGCGTCCATAACCCTGCCCAGGCCAAGCCGGAAGGGTAACCCTGCTAACGGCGTCGATCTCAAAACCTGCTTAAACAAAAGGGGTGCCGACAAAGGGCAAAGGAAAAAGAGGAGCGTCAGTACTGAGGCCAGTACACGGCGAGGCTAGAATTCGGCGGTCCTCGCCTACATAGGTATGGTGGACTGAGCGGCAGCGCAGCATGCACTAATCAACCTATAGAGACTCGATACAACTGGCGGCTATCAGAGAGGGGTAAGAAAGACCTATTCGGAACCAACCTGATACTACCACCAAACATACCCATCCTGGTGTTTCCCCCTCGAGACCAAACGAGAAAGTCAACCAAAGAACTCACACAGTTGGCAGTTTTATTTATTCAGTTATCGTTGCAGCAATTACTAGTCAGGTATAGATAGCCATCCTGATAAAATAAGCAGTAGGCCATTTTAGTTAACCATTCCGTTGTAGTTGCAACACCTACTAGTCAGATACAATTAGCATGAGAAATCCCAAACCCAGCAGTTGTTGGTACTTTTATTTAGCCATTCCGTTGTAGTTGCAATACTTACTAGTCAGATACAATGGTCGCAAGCGACAACCCAAACAAGCAATTGTTGACAGTTTTATTTAGCCATTCCATTACAGTGAAGCTGATTACTAGTCATTGTAAAGTCAAATTTATAGCAATACTTTAGTTATAGTTGTCTATGATCGAGATACTGTGCCCCAAGTCGTCCATAACCGCGGACACGGCTTTCAGAAAGTTTTATCCTGCAGGGGTGCACAAATAGCAACACACACTCGATCAACCTCGGAAAAACCAAATCAAAACCCAACGAGGCCTTCACGACAAAGCAATCATAAGATTCAGAAATATTTCAGGGGGCCACCCCATTAAGTATACCCGCAACGAAGTTAGCTGACTTCGAGACGGACTCAAGGTTTGTGGGGCCGGCTGTAAACGACTGGGAACCCAAAACTGGGCTTGTCGATACCGCGTAAACGGGTCACGATCCTAAACAGTACAGGTGCTCCTCGCACAATCGTAAATAAAGCAGTAAAGCATGGCATAAGTACAGGATAGTAAATAAAACCTCAAACTAGTTTGTGGCCCCAATAAATAAGAATGAATCAAGCTCTGGCTCAGGGGGGTCCCATAATCCTCCCGGATGTGGATAGCGCGAATATTCAAGGAACAGGTATCAAGTACTCGGGGTCCTACGGGACACAAGTGAACGGTTAACAACCAAATAACATCTATTGCCCACCTGTGCCTCTGCATTTACCTACTTCAATTTTAGTTGTTAAACAGTAATTAAAGTCTTGATCATCTCCAACAATAACCACACGGCAATACTCCAACAACTATGGTACTTGACGACACGCAACAACACTTGAGCAAGCGAGTACGACGCGCAGGTCCAACTATCTACCAAACAACAGGTAATAGGAGGTGTCCAAGGCAATATAAGGCTGCAAGGGATATCACGGGTACGAAAACTAGAGCATCGCAACACAGATAGCAATAGATCAACAGGAGGGAATAAATACTATAAAAGTAAGATAGGTAGAAAGGGGGGAGATGCTCGCCTGAAAACATTGCCGATGGTTCATTCGAAGATCGGGGCGAATCTCACATCCAATCAACGGCCTTATCCGCGAAGAACCAAAACACTAGAATAAACACCGGATGCACTATTTAATACTATGGCAAAAGATCAGGCATGATGCATGTATGATGTATGGCATGGCAAGGATGCGATGCGATTAGGCAATATTAAGTGGAACCGGGGTCCTGACAATTAATTAATAGGTTCGAGTTGTTTAACTACCCCGCAATTTAAACGTTGTCTTAACATGGCAAAAGATAGCACCGGTTCGCTACACAAATTTAAATGAAGTCCGGAATAAGACAAAGGTATCCCGCATATAGACTCCTTATTTAATTATGAGATGAATCGGCATAATGCCCCCAACCCACAACATGTATGCAAGTATGACAATTTTATATGCAATAAGTTTTATATATAGCATTTAATAAAATAGGGGCTCAGGAAAAAGGTTCACACATCTGGGTTCGGAAGATCTTGGTTCCGGGGGTTCGGGGTTCGACGGGATCGGTCTCGGACAACGGGAAGTCGAACTTGTCGCATCCGGGAAGAAGGACTTGGTTGGCGTCGGGGGCACATCGGATCCGCCCTGGTCGGTGCCGATCTTGTCGTCGATGGCGAACTTGAGTGGATCGGGTACCGGGTCTTCGGATCCATGAAGCAGATCTTGTCGCACGGTGTCCGGGGTAGACGAACTTGGCGATCCCGCGGTTTCGATTGTCGGTGTCGGACTCGGGTCTCGGCACTGGGAGATCTTGGTGTCTTCGAATGTTCATGAAGGAGATCTTGTGGTTCGGGCTGCGGGGTCCGTGTTCACTTGCATTACGTTGGTGAAGATCTTGAATCGACATCGATGACTTCGTGTTGGTTTGTCTAAGAGGAGATCTTGTGACACTAAACACAACATCGGGATAGATCTTGTCGATGAAACTTGAGGAGATGATGGACTTGGCGGCTGCAATTACCACGTATCGGAGCACATAGGCTAACATGTTTGCATCTAAACACACCAACATATGGCCTTGGCTGGCAGGGATGCCCCTGTAGAGACAAGGCAACACTCGTGTGCTGAACAACACCAGCGGCCGTGCGAAGCCCGCAAAACAGAGAAGAGGAGGCCACATAGGAAGGGTGCTCGCTTCCCTATCGGCGGCGACCAAGCTCGGGGTGGAGGGGCGGCGCTAGGCGCCGATGCTCACGGGGATGCAGAGACGGTGCAGCGCGCCATGGGGTGCTCGGGGACACGACAGGAGGGGGTCGTAGAGGTGGAACGGCGACCGACGAGGTTGGGGACGGGCGTGGCGGAAGGCGAGGGAGGCCACAACGGCTCCGACAGGCATGGATTGCAGGGACGAAGGTGGAGACGACCGGCGGAGGAAGCTCGGGTTCGGGGCGAGCGATGGCAGGCGCACGCGCGGTACTCTGGGCGGGCTCGCCGTTGAGGGAGCACCGGACGGTGGCTGGGGCACGGCAGGGAGATAAAGAAGGATGTGGGCGACACGCGGGTCGTCAAGCTCGCGATGGGGGGGAACTAGCTTCGGCGCGGTTGAGGTGGGAGACGGGTGGAGGCTGTGGGGTGGCGGAGCTGTCGGCGGAGGAGGGGGAGGGAAGGTCGGAGGCGGAGGAGGGGATCCCGGCGAGCGGGGCGGCGGCGGCTCGAGACCAGGCGGCGGCAGCGAGCGAGGAAGGAGGGCGCGGAAGAGGGAGGGAGGAGAACGGCGACGAGGGCGGCCCATGCGGCGAAGGAGGAGGCCGGCCGAAGAGAAGGCCGCGGCGGCGGTGTCGTGCGGGACAGGGAGAGAGGGGGCGGGGGTCGCGTGCAGGGGGGACGAGAGGAGCGGGGGAGGCGGCCAGGGGAGTGGGGCCAGGCGGGGCGTGCGTGGTGTCCTGCGGGGTGGGGCCGGGCTGGCAGCGGGACAGAGGCAGGTGCGGCTGTGTGAGTGCGTGTGTGTTGTGTGGCAGGTGGGTGAGGGAGTGGGGTGAGAGAGGTGGGGGTAGGATGAGGTGGCAGGCTGGAATTGGTTAGGGGGAAGGAAGGGGTGAGGTGGCGGCAGGCTATTGGGTGGGGTGAGGTGGCTGCAGTGTGGGTAGAATAGGACTGGGTAGGAAAAGGGTTTAGACGGGCTGGTGTAGGACTAGATATTTTGGTTCGGGTAGTAGGCGGTCTGACCGGTTGGGCTTCTGGCCTGACCGATCGGACTGCCTCCCTGGACAAAACATTTTATTATTTATTTTATTTGTAAAACATTTTTGTAAATACTTTTTAGACAAATAAAAGATCTGAACAGACCGATGTTTTAAAAAGACGGGGGTTATTTAGAAACAAAACTAGGCGTTTTCGAAAATAGTTTCAGACGAACAATGCATGATGATGACGATGCAATTGCACAAAAACAACGCGATTTTCTAGTAGTGGTTTTTGCGGGATGCCACAATTCGACACCACTAACAATGGATCTCGCCCTCGAGATCCGCCTCATGGTACCGGAAGGAAGGTCGGCGATCTGCGTCTTCTCGCTTCGTGTAGATCCTCGCGACACCACTAACAAGAGGTCGTTGTCCGTGATCGTCGAGAGAACACTCCGGGAACAAAAGGTCGAAGGTAGAGGTATCAACAATAAAGCCACCTCTAGCTTCGATAGAAAGAGGGAACCGATGCATTCTCATCCACTTCAATGTACACAAGCGATTAGAGTGAGTAGTCGGCATGGGGGCCAATCCATCACGCACCCAAACTATTACTCCGCACAATCAGTGGAAAAGCATGCAACCATTCTCGGAATCAGACTGAAGATCTCGACAATCGAGGTTCAGAAACAAAGGAGTGATGCAGACTCTGCATCGGATCTAGCGTAGATGATGTCGTCGCGTCGGAAAACACCGGAAGGCACGAGAAGGAACAAAGAGAAGTCCACCAGACAGAGGATTCCTCGGATAGCACGAAGACCAGATGTAGCAACACCGTTACCAAAGGAGGAAGCGAAACCCTGAAGGTACGATGGAACCCAACCACGAGAAATCTTGGACTCGAAGAGAGAGAAGAGAACAGATTCAAAACACGCAGAGGTGAGAGGAGAGCAGCAGAGGGGTAAGGAGTAAAATCAGACCTAATCAGAACTATCCAACCGATTTTGCAAAAATAGTTTTGACACTCTACTTCGGCCGTTAGCTAGGTTATCCTACAGGCCGGACTTGTGGGGTATCGCAACTGCTGAGCTCTGATACCACTCTGTAACACCCTCAGAATCGACCCTATGCAAGTTTCAGCGCTTCCCGCCAAAACCCGCATAGAAACGATTCAAAGGTGCCCACCAGGCACTTTCGTGCGGGTGGAAAACGAAGTAATAACATTACACAACAGTCCTCGATGGGACCCACAGAACAGATATATATACAACACGACTCCATGAGTCAAGAATACAGATATACAAAACAAAGATCCAAATCACCTTTGAACACAATACGGCGTCCGAGTACGGACAAGATGCAAATTGAGCTAAGAGCCCTGAAGAATAACCAATGGCGTCCATAACCCTGCCCAGGCCAAGCCGGAAGGGTAACCCTGCTAACGACGTTGATCTCAAAACCTGCTTAAACAAAAGGGGTGCCGACAAAGGGCAAAGGAAAAAGAGGAGCGTCAGTACTGAGGCCAGTACACGGCGAGGCTAGAATTCGGCGGTCCTCGCCTACATAGGTATGGTGGACTGAGCGGCAGCGCAGCATGCACTAATCAACCTATAGAGACTCGATACAACTGGCGGCTATCAGAGAGGGGTAAGAAAGACCTATTCGGAACCAACCTGATACTACCACCAAACATACCCATCCTGGTGTTTCCCCCTCGAGACCAAACGAGGAAGTCAACCAAGGAACTCACACAGTTGGCAGTTTTATTTATTCAGTTATCGTTGCAGCAATTACTAGTCAGGTATAGATAGCCATCCTGATAAAATAAGCAGTGGGCCATTTTAGTTAACCATTCCGTTGTAGTTGCAACACTTACTAGTCAGATACAATTAGCATGAGAAATCCCAAACCCAGCAGTTGTTGGTACTTTTATTTAGCCATTCTGTTGTAGTTGCAATACTTACTAGTCAGATACAATGGTCGCAAGCGACAACCCAAACAAGCAATTGTTGGCAGTTTTATTTGGCCATTCCATTATAGTGAAGCTGATTACTAGTCATTGTAAAGTCAAATTTATAGCACTACTTTAGTTATAGTTGTCTATGATCGAGATACTGTGCCCCAAGTCGTCCATAACCGCAGACACGGCTTTCAGAAAGTTTTACCCTGTAGGGGTGCACAAATAGCAACACACACTCGATCAACCTCGGAAAAACCAAATCAAAACCCAACGAGGCCTTCACGACAAAGCAATCACAAGATTCAGAAATATTTCAGGGGGCCACCCCATTAAGTATACCCGCAACAAAGTTAGCTGACTTCGAGACGGACTCAAGGTTTGTGGGGCCGGCTGTAAACGACTGGGAACCCAAAACTGGGCTTGTCGATACCGCGTAAACGGGTCACGATCCTAAACAGTACAGGTGCTCCTCGCACAATCGTAAATAAAGAAGTAAAGCATGGCATAAGTACAGGATAGTAAATAAAACCTCAAACTAGTTTGTAGCCCCAAGAAATAAGAATGAATCAAGCTCTGGCTCAGGGGGGTCCCATAATCCTCCCGGATGTGGATAGCGCGAATATTCAAGGAACAGGTATCAAGTACTCGGGGTCCTACGGGACACAAGTGGACGGTTAACAACCAAATAACATCTATTGCCCACCTGTGCCTCTGCATTTACCTACTTCAATTTTAGTTGTTAAACAGTAATTAAAGTCTTGATCATCTCCAACAATAACCACACGACAATACTCCAACAACTGTGGTACTTGACGACACGCAACAACACTTGAGCAAGCGACTACGACGCGCAGGTCCAACTATCTACCAAACAATAGGTAATAGGAGGTGTCCAAGGCAATATAAGGCTGCAACGGATATCACGGGTACGAAAACTAGAGCATCGCAACACAGATAGCAATAGATCAACAGGAGGGAATAAATACTATAAAAGTAAGATAGGTAGAAAGGGGGGAGATGCTCGCCTGAAAACATTGCCGATGGTTCATTCGAAGATCGGGGCGAAGCTCACATCAACTCAACGGCCTTATCCGCGAAGAACCAAAACACTAGAATAAACACCGGATGCACTATTTAATACTACGGCAAAAGATCAGACATGATGCATGTATGATGTATGGCATGGCAAGGATGCAATGCGATTAGGCAATATTAAGTGGAACCGGGGTCCCGACAATTAATTAATAGGTTCGAGTTGTTTAACTACCCCGCAATTTAAACGTTGTCTTAACATGGCAAAAGATAGCACCGGTTCGCTACACAAATTTAAATGAAGTCCGGAATAAGACAAAGGTATCCCGCATATAGACTCCTTATTTAATTATGAGATGAATCGGCATAATGCCCCCAACCCACAACATGTATGCAAGTATGACAATTTTATATGCAATAAGTTTTATATATAGCATTTAATAAAATAGGGGCTCAGGAAAAAGGTTCACACATCTGGGTTCGGAAGATCTTGGTTCCGGGGGTTCGGGGTTCGACAGGGTTCAGGGTTCGACGGGATCGGTCTCGGACAACGGGAAGTCGAACTTGTCACATCCGGGAAGAAGGACTTGGTTGGCGTCGGGGGCACATCGGATCCGCCCTGGTCGGTGCCGATCTTGTCGTCGATGGCGAACTTGAGTGGATCGGGTACCGGGTCTTCGGATCCGTGAAGCAGATCTTGTCGCACGGTGTCCAGGGTAGACGAACTTGGCGATCCCGCGGTTTCGATTGTCGGTGTCGGACTCGGGTCTCGGCACTGGGAGATCTTGGTGTCTTCGAATGTTCATGAAGGAGATCTTGTGGTTCGGGCTGCGGGGTCCGTGTTCACTTGCATTACGTTGGTGAAGATCTTGAATCGACATCGATGACTTCGTGTTGGTTTGTCTAAGAGGAGATCTTGTGACACTAAACACAACATCGGGATAGATCTTGTCGATGAAACTTGAGGAGATGATGGACTTGGCGGCTGCAATTACCACGTATCGGAGCACATAGGCTAACATGTTTGCATCTAAACACACCAACATATGGCCTTGGCTGGCAGGGATGCCCCTGTAGAGACAAGGCAACACTCGTGTGCTGAACAACACCAGCGGCCGTGCGAAGCCCGCAAAACAGAGAAGAGGAGGCCACATAGGAAGGGTGCTCGCTTCCCTATCGGCGGCGACCAAGCTCGGGGTGGAGGGGCGGCGCTAGGCGCCGATGCTCACGGGGATGCAGAGACGGTGCAGCGCGCCATGGGGTGCTCGGGGACATGACAGGAGGGGGTCGTAGAGGTGGAACGGCGGCCGACGAGGTTGTGGACGGGCGTGGCGGAAGCTGAGGGAGGCCACAGCGGCTCCGACAGGCATGGATTGCAGGGACGAAGGAGGAGACGACCGGCGGAGGAAGCTCGGGTTCGGGGCGAGCGATGGCAGGCGCACGCGCGGTACTCTGGGCGGGCTCGCCGTTGAGGGAGCACCGGACGGTGGCTGGGGCACGACAGGGAGATAAAGAAGGATGTGGGCGACACGCGGGTCGTCAAGCTCGCGATGGGGGGGAACTAGCTTCGGCGCGGTTGAGGTGGGAGACGGGTGGAGGCTGTGGGGTGGCGGAGCTGTCGGCGGAGGAGGGGGAGGGAAGGTCGGAGGCGGAGGAGGGGATCCCGGCGAGCGGGGGTGGCGACGGCTCGAGACCAGGCGGCGGGGGCGAGCGAGGAAGGAGGGCGCAAAAGAGGGAGGGAGGAGAACGGCGACGAGGGCGGCCCATGCGGCGGAGGAGGAGGCCGGCCGGAGAGAAGGCCGCGGCGGCGGTGTCGTGCGGGACAGGGAGAGAGGGGGCGGGGGTCGCGTGCGGGGGGGGGGGGGGGGGGACGAGAGGAGCGGGGGAGGCGGCCAGGGGAGTGGGGCCAGGCGGGGCGTGCGTGGTGTCCTGCGGGGTGGGGCCGGGCTGGCAGCGGGACAGAGGCAGGTGCGGCTGTGTGAGTGCGTGTGTGTTGTGTGGCAGGTGGGTGAGGGAGTGGGGTGAGAGAGGTGGGGGTAGGATGAGGTGGCAGGCTGGAATTGGTTAGGGGGAAGGGAGGGGTGAGGTGGCGGCAGGCTATTGGGTGGGGTGAGGTGGCTGCAATGTGGGGAGAATAGGACTGGGTAGGAAAAGGGTTTAGACGGGCTGGTGTAGGACTAGATATTTTGGTTCGGGTAGTAGGCGGTCTGACCGGTTGGGCTTCTGGCCTGACCGATCGGACTGCCTCCCTGGACAAAACATTTTATTATTTATTTTATTTGTAAAACATTTTTGTAAATACTTTTTAGACAAATAAAAGATCTGAACAGACCGATGTTTTAAAAAGATGGGGGTTATTTAGAAACAAAAATAGGCGTTTTCGAAAATAGTTTCAGACAAACAATGCATGATGATGACGATGCAATTGCACAAAAACAACGCGATTTTCTAGTAGTGGTTTTTGCGGGATGCCACAATCCTGGTGATTACACCAGGAGACAAGGACACCGCCACTCCTGCAAAGACGACGCCCATTCCGGCGTATGCAGCGTGGCTAGCCCGTGCCAGCAGGTCCTCTCCTACATGTTGCAGTCGCTCTCCCTCTAGATTCTTCCCCATGTGCACCGTCTTGTGCACGCCCATGAGGTCTGGACAGCCATTGAAGAGATGTTTGCATCTCAGTGCGAGGCCAAGGTCACCAACCTGCTGATCGCCCTCGCCAACACCAAGCGCATCCAGTTCAAAACCATGGCGGATTACTTACCAAGATGCAAAGCTTTATAGATGAACTTACTGCTGCTGGACGGGTCCTCTCCACCAAAGAGACCGTGTCCTATATTCTCGCCGGTCTCGGATCTGGCTATGATTCCCTTGTGGCCGCACTTGGTGTGGTCACCACGCCGATCTCCATCAGCATGCAGTATGCCCAGCTAGATGCATATGATCAGAGACAAGATATGCATCACAGCGCCCACACGGGTGACTTCGAGACGTCAGCAAATGCCGCCTATCGACAGAACCGACCTCGCTTCCCCAACAACAACAACCCACGTGGTGATCGTCGTGATGATTGCCGCCCTGATCGCCGCGACACTCGTCGTGACGGCGGACGAGCACCTCCAGGCGGGGGGCGTGGCCATGGACGTGGACATCGCCGCACCACCCCATGGGTGGACGTCACATGCCACATCTGCTCCAAGGAAGGTCACGCTGCCAAAGACTGTTGGCACCGGTTCAATGAGGATGATGATGAGTTTGGTGAAAAACAAGTCAATTTTGCCTCCTATGGGGTCGACACAAATTGGTATGGTGACACTGGTGCCACCCATCATGTCACGGGTGAACTCCACAACCTGACGGTCAGAGACAACTACAGGGGCTATGATAGGGTCAACACGGCAAACGACCAAGGTATGAGTATATCCCATATTGGTCATTAAATAGTTCGTAGCCCTACTCGTAATTTCCATCTCCGCAATATCTTACACGTCCCTACAGCATCCAAAAATTTATTGTCTGTTCATAGATTCACCTCTGACAATCACATCTTTATTGAGTTTCATCCCTCTTTATTTCTCATTAAGGATCAAGCAACTCGGAGAGTCATCCATAGAGGAAAATGCGTGGGCGGGCTATATCCTCTTATTTCGTCCATGGAGTCATCCCAGTCATCGAAGCACGCCTTCATTGCTGCCAAGCCCTCCCACACCTTGTGGCACAGTCGTCTTGGCCATCCCTCTCTAGCTATTATCAGGCAAATTATTAGCAAGAATAAACTTCCACAAGTTAGTGAGTCAAGTATTCAGTCTATTTGTGATTCCTGTCAACGTGCTAAGAGTCATCAACTTCCCTACCCCATCTCCACCAGTGTGTCCACAGTTCCCCTTCAATTAGTATTTTCTGATGTATGGGGTCCTACTCCCACCTCTGTTGGTCGGCATGATTATGTAAGCTTTATTGATGATTATAGTAAATTTACTTGGATCTACTTGCTTAAGAAAAAATCTGATGCACTTGCTGCTTTTATCAACTTTCAAAAACTTGTTGAACGAAAGTTTGATCGTAAAATCCTCACTGTTCAATCAGATGGAGGAGGAGAATATATTAAGTTGAACTCCTAGTTTCAAACTCAGGGAATTTCCCATCATATGTTGTTCCCTCATGCCCACCAACAAAACGGCTCCGCTGACCGGAAACACTGCCATATTGTTGAGATGGGTCTTGCTCTTCTTGCCAATGCATCCATGCCTCTTAAATTTTGGGATGAGGCATTCCTTACTGCCACATATCTAATTAACATGCTCCCTAGCAAAGTCATCAATAATGATACACCGGTACATCGTCTCCTTGGTACACACCCAGATTATTCATCACTTCGTGTGTTTGGATGTTCTTGTTGGCCCAACCTTCGTCCATATAACCAAAGAAAACTTGCTTTCCGTTCAACCCAATGTGTGTTCCTGGGTTATAGCCCACGTCATAAAGGGGTCAAATGTCTAGAAGTATCCATCGGTCATGTCTATATTTCTCGTGATGTTGTTTTTGATGAGGCTGTTTTCCCTTCAAATCATTGCATCCTAATGCTGGTGCTCTTCTTCGGAAAGAAATCCTTCTCCTTGATCCATCTCTCCACAACTATTCTCAAGGGGACGACACTATTGATGATTCTAATGTGGCTAATACTCATACTGTTTCTAGCCCTATTTATGCTCCTGTGCAGGAAACGGGACGTCTAAATTCCGCACCGGGTGAAAATTTCAGTCAAAATGGTGCCTCTATGAGCCAAAACAGGTCACATGAAATTACAGTAGAAGAAGACACTGGCGCTGAACACGAGACAGATTTTCTGACAGAATCTTCATCGGGATCACCGTCGCCTCCCTCGGATCAGGCGCCTGATCACCAGGCAGATTCTCCCGCGCCTGGTGCGCCGCGTCGCGCGACAGCGCGGTCCTCGCCTGCACGGTCCCCCTCCAGCGTCAGCATGCCGCGATCCTCTACGCCCACCACGGCCCGCACGCCTCTGCGTGCCTCTCATTCTGCCACACCGTCGGCCACAGGATCCCGTGTGGCCACACCGGACTCCACACCAGCGACGTCCCCATCAGCTTCTCCTGGCCACAGCAGATCCGTCTCTGGCGGATCCTCTACCTCTGCACACTCTGTGGATCAGCCTGTGGTCGAGTTGAGACCTATCACTAGAGCTTCCAAAGGCACTGTCAAATCCAAACAATACACGGATGGAACTGTTCGTTGGTGCCTTTCAGTTGTAAGTGATGAACCAGCAAATTTGCAATCTGCTCTGGATGATCAGAATTGGCGGGGAGCAATGAATGAAGAGTTTAATGCTCTCACCGAGAGTAAAACTTGGAGATTAGTTCCACCACATCAAGGTAAAAATATTATTGATTATCATGGATATATAAAGTTAAGAGAAAAGCAGATGGCTCTATTGACAGATACAAGGCTCGCCTTGTATCCAAAGGTTTTAAGCAACGATATGGTATTGACTATGAGGACACATTTAGTCCTGTTGTAAAAATTGCAACTGTTCGTCTTGTCTTGGCCATTTCCGTTTCCAGAGGGTGGAGTTTGCGACAGCTAGATGTGAAGAACGCGTTTCTTCATGGTGTTCTGAAAGAGGAGGTCTATATGAGACAACCACCAGGGTATGAAGACAGTAGCAAACCACACTTTATTTGCAAACTTGACAAGGCATTATATGGGTTGAAACAAGCACCGCGAGCATGGTATTCACGGTTGAGTACTCAATTACTTGCTCTTGGTTTTGTTGCTTCCAAGTCTGATACATCTCTGTTCATCTATCATAAGTCCAACATTACCATCTTCATGCTTATTTATGTGGATGACATTATAGTTGCAAGTTCTTCTCAAGAGGCAACTGATGCTTTGCTCAAGGATTTAAGTCAAGAATTTGCATTGAAGGATTTAGGTGATCTTCATTATTTTCTTGGCATTGAAGTTAAAAAGGTAAATGATGGCTTAGTTCTGAATCAATCCAAGTATGCAAGATATGTATTGGCACGTGTTTGCATGACAGATTGTACAAGCACTCCTACACCTCTGTCTTCATCAAAGAAAATCACTGCAAGAGAAGGTGTCTTGTTGGGTCCCGAAGATAGTACCAAATACCGAAGTATGGTAGGTGCACTTCAGTATCTTACACTCACAAAACCTGATATTTCCTATGCAGTAAACAAAGTGCGTCAATATTTACATGCTCCTACAACAGTGCATTGGACAGCTGCTAAACGCATTGAGGTATGTTAAGAGTACCATTATAGTTGGGTTGACTTTTTCAAAATCCTCCTCTACATTGGTCAGTGGATTTTCTGATGCTGACTGGGCTGGTTGTGCTGATGATCATCGGTCAACTGGAGGATTTGCTGTATTGTTTGGACCTAACTTAATATCTTGGAGTGCTAAGAAACAAGCCACTGTTTCAAGGTCTAGTACAGAAGCAGAATATAAGTCAGTTGCAAATGCCACAGCAGAAATGATATGGGTGCAATCCCTTCTTGAAGAGCTTGGAGTCAAAAAGACACAAACACCTTGTCTATGGTGTGACAATCTGGGAGCCACATATTTATCTGCTAATCTTGTGTTTCATGCAAGAGCAAAACATATTGAGATAGTTTTCCACTTTGTCAGAGAACGGGTTCTTGCTAAACATCTTGAGATACGTTTTATTTCATCACAAGATCAAGTTGCTGATGGGTTTACAAAACCATTACCATATCGAGCATTTGAAGCATTTAAATATAATCTCAACTTGACTAAGTTGTGATTAAAGGGGTGTTAGAGATAGGATTAGATTGAGTTTGTATTCAAACCAACTTCCTATCTCATATGTATTCTGGAGTCTTGTTGTAACATCCTGCACCGCAAAGTGCGTAGGTACCACAGCTCCATCGTGTCGTTGACTATAAGGATGATGGAGCATCGTCTCTCAGTGCTTAGAGGAATGTACTCCCATTCACTACTTCACCTTGTAAGGAAATCCTCGAGTAACACCTGACTTAGTTTTACCATTACATAGAGTATACCATTAATACCCATAAGTGTAGGGAATCCCTGAAATGTTCAATGTAGAAATATGAGTATCAATCCGCATGAGCAAGACGGTTAAGTTACTTATTCTTTCAAATTAGAATGGCACTATTCTAATTATCTATGCACTAAACAAACTAAATAAACTAATGCAAGCGGTTTCTTTGTAGAGATTTAAAACTGAAAGTGAAATGCAAGAAATTAAAGAAGTAGAAAGTAAAGTACTAAAATTTAAAGAGAGCTTTGTTATTGAGAGAAATAAGTGAATCTCTCTTATCAGCAAATTCGTCTTTAGATCGAGATGCGTTTATATCCTTGGTGAGATCTACAATTTGAAGAGCTTGTGATGTCACAGTTTCCTTGGCCTTGTTCAACTTTGTGGTTACTTCTGCAAAATATCTCTATGGAATAAAGCAGAGCTAGACGAGAGAGTAGCAAAATCGGGTTACAAAATAAACTAGTTTGGTACTAGGGGCTATAGCTATTTGATTTTCACGATATGAGTCCACAAGCTAATAAAGAAACTTAAAGAATCATGACACACGGGGGGCTACATGTAATCAATTTCATAAAGTCTCAAGTTGTCAACTAGATGAAACAACACAGTACTTGGGGGCTACATGAATAGAGAACTTGTTAATCGTAAGCCAGTTAAGTACTAATCTAGAGCTTAGCAGTTATTAAGTTCATGTAGCCCCCAATTATTGTGTTGTTAAATCTTGGGGCTATTGTGATAATTGGATAAAATCATGTTTGTTGGTTTCCATCCTCTTTACAAAGTCCTCTTGGGGTTTCCTCTAGCTCCCCAACTTAGCCTAGTAGTCATTCTCCACCTCTTCAAATGATCCATAGCATTGAGTTGCCTTCGACTCAACGACAGTCATGGTGGTGCGATGGACCTAGGCATGAGAGATGTCCTTGATGGGTTCTGTATCTGAAGTAGGGGAAGACCCTGAAGGAAGCACCTCAGCTTCTACGACTTTATTTGGAGGTGGCCGGCTTGGCGACAGGGGACTTGTAGGGGTTTGCAGCATGGAAAACAAAAAAAATCTATTGCGGGAACACACAAAAGCCAAGATCTAATCTACAAGATCGGCGCAACGAGTTTGTAGAGTACTAACCCTCGTAGATCTAAAGCGTTTAACGAGATCAGATTCTCGTGGTTGATGTAGTCATTCACTTGCCGATCTCAAGATCGCGAAGACAATCCTTCCGGCGCCACCTTCCAACAACACTTCCGCAGTCGGTCACACGTTCGGTATTCGATAAAGACCTTCCTCTCCCTTGTTCCAGCAGGCGGTGGAGGTTGTAGATCTCCTCGCGATTCCAGCAGCACGACGGTGTGGTGGTGGAGGAGTAGTTCCTACAGGGCTTCACCTACGCCGGAGCAGGTATGGTGGAGGAGAGAGGGCCTCGGCGGCTAGGGTGTTGGTGCCAAGGAGAGGGAGGCGTTGGAGAGGGGTGGCAACCTAGGTCAAGGGGTGAGATGGGATGGCTCCCCCTTCCCTCCTTATATAAGTGGAGGGGAGGTGGCCAGGGTGGCCGAGTCCTCCCCCAAATCCCCTTGTGGCCGGTGGCTTGGGGAGGGAGAGGGAAACATGTTCCCTCTAGGTTTCCTCTCCTCCCTCCACTAGGCTTTGACTTTTCAATTTGGGATTTGACTTTTCCAAACCATTGTTTGATCTAATCAAACTAGAGTTTGATCTCTCATCCTATTTCCACGCCCAGTTAGTCTAGGGTATTATGCAACCATTCTACATTGGTATGGAACATTCCAAGTACCCCTTCCCGGGGTGGTGGACCTTCTAGAACATTCTACAAGCTTCCGGCTAAAACACCAAAAACATTTCCGAACCTCGGAAATTGACTTTCCTTATATGAATCGTATTCTCCAGACTATTTCGGATCTCCTCGTGATGTCCTAGGTCCAATCCGAGACTCTGAACAACATTCGGTCTCCAACTCATATTCCATATCTACTAAACAACATTGAATCCTTAAGTGTGTCTCCCTACGGTTCATGAACTATGCAGACATGATCGAGATACCTCTTCGATCAATAACCATTAGAGGAATATGGAAATCCATTATGGCTCCCACGTATTTCTACGATTACATTATGATCGAATGAACCATTTACATACGATACCGATTCCCTTTGTCGCGCAGTACTTTACTTATCCGAGGTTTGATCGCCGGTATATCTATACCTAGTTTAACCTCGTTACCGATAAGTACTCTTTACTCGTTCCGTGATATGACATCCCTTGTGACCTAGTCATATGCTTGCAAGCCAATTGGATGACATTCCAGTAAGAGGGCCCAGAGTATATCTATCTGTCATATGGATGGACAAATCCCACTCTTGATCTATGTGCCTCAACACATACTTTCAAAATACCTAATGCCACCTTTATAACCACCTAGTTACGAAGTGGTGTTTGATGTCATCAAAGCATCCATCCGATGATGGTGATTAATATGATCTCATGGTTGAAGGATTAGGTTACTATGTATTTGAAAGCTTGTAGCAAACTAACTCTAATTGACTTGATCTTACGCCACACTTACTATAGGAGTGTGTCCATCATATCATTCTCCTAATGACATGATCTTGTTATTAATAACATCTAATGTCCATGATAAAAAAACCTTGATTATCTATCAATCAACAAGCTAGTTCAACAAGCGGCTTACTAGGGACTCTTTCATGTTTACAGAACACACAAGTATTAATGTTTCCGGTTAATACAATTATAGCATGGGATGTAAACATTTATCATAAACACAAAAATATAATAATAACCATTTTATTATTGCCTCTTGGTAATATCTCCAATAGTCTCCCACTTGCACTAGAGTCAATAATCTAGATTACATTGTGATGTACCTAACACCCATGGCGTTCTGGTGTTGGTCATGTTTTTCCCTAGGGAGAGGTTTAGTCAACGGATCTGCCACATTCAGATCTGTGTGTACTTTGCAAATCTTATGTCACCATCTTGGACAATCTCGCAAATAGCATGAAAACGTAGCTTAATATGCTTTTGTTTCTTGTGTGACCTTGGCTCCTGTGCATTGGCTATGGCACCCATGTTGTCACAGTAGATGGCCATTGGGTCCAATGCACTAGGAACCACACCAAGCTCTGCAATGAACTCCTTCATCCATATCGCCCCTTGTGAATCCTCCGAAGCAGCTATGTATTCCAATTCAATTGAAGCTCTCGCCACAACACTTTGCTTAGCACTCCTCCAGCTCACTGTTGCACCATTCAAAGTAAATACGTATCTAGATTGCAATTTAGAGTCATTGGGATCGGTGTTCCAACTAGCATCGGTGTAACCGTTTACAACGAGTTATTCGTCACCTCCATAAGAAAGAACCATATCCTTAGTCCTTCTCAAGTACTTTAGGACATTTTTTACCGCTATCCAGTGATCTACTCCTGGATCACTTTGATATTTGCTATTCAAACTAACAACATATGCAAAATCTGGTCTTGTACACAACATGGCATACATGATAGATCCTATGGCTGAGGAATATGGAGTTTTGCTCATCCTCTCTCTATCTTCTGCTGTAGCTGTATTTTGAGTTTTACTCAAGGTCATATTTGGCAACATGGGTAAGAACCCTTTCTTGCTATCTTCCATTCCAAACCTCTATAGAACCTTGTCCAAATATGTACTTTATGAAAGCGCTATTAAGCATCTTGATCTATCTCTATAAATCTTGATGACTAAAATATATGCAGCTTCGCCAAGATACTTTATTGAAAAACTATTATTCAAAGTCTTTGACACTTTTAAGAAGTTCTATATCATTCCCAATCAACAATATGTCATCCACATATAGTACTAGAAATGCTATAGATCTCCCACTCACTTTCTTGTAAATACAAGCTTCTCCATAAGTTTGTATAAATCCAAAGCTTTTGATCACCTTATCAAAATGTTGATTCTAGATCTGGGATGCTTGCTTCAATCCATAAATGGACCGTTGAAGTTTGCATACCTTGTTAGCATTGTTAGGATTGATAAAACCTTTGGGTTGTACCATATACAACTCTTCATCAATGTAACCATTGAGGTACACTGTTTTGACATCCATCTGCCATATCGTAATATGCAGCGATTGCTAACAAAATCCTCACAGACTTTAGCTTTGCTACTGGTGAGAAAGTCTCATCGTAGTCAACTCTTGAATTTTTCAGAAACCTTCGCGACAAGTCGAGCTTTATAGACGGTTATATTACCATCAACATCTCTTTTCTTCTTGAAAATCCATTTATTCTCGACAGCTTTCCAGCCATCCGGTAAGTCCACCAAATTACACACTTGGTTTTCGTACATGGATCCAATCTCAGATTTCATGGCTTCATGTTATTTGTTGGAATCTGGGCTCATCATTGCTTCCTCATACATCACAGGATCGTCGTGTAGGGCCACGCAGAGATAAAACAAAAACTTTTTCCTCTAACATGGTCATCCCAAGATCTAGCCGAGGTAGAAGGCCACGAGGTTTACCACTAGACGCGCAGTTGCAGATTACTGATGAAGTGCGTCAGTTGATGCAGTGAAATCCTTTGCGATCCGATCGTCCTGGTGCTGATCGTACAACACCTCTACTGGTATCCACACGTACAAGGAGGAGCACCGACGGCGAACTGCTAGGTTCGTATCGACGACAGGACTGCTGTGGAGCTAGGGTTTCCAACACATAGAATGACCTAACCGATCAACGATTCACATTTCTGGGTTACGATGCTCCACTATATATATAGGGAGTGAACGTGGGCTCCACTCTCGTGGCCCATTCACTAAAGCCCATATAACACTAGTCACCGTGAGTCCGACTCACTGACTCAGTCCTAATCCGGCTCGGGTCCAACCTGACCAGATTTCCGGTTCAGATCCAATCCGAACTTGCTCCCGCTCTTAAGTGTGTGACCCGGCAGGCTCTTGGTTACTCGGACACGATTGGAGTCCGACTCGCAATCGATCAGTCGGCAGCGGCTCCTAGCAGAACGTGCCGACTCCCAAGTACCAATGAATCATGACGACTTGCCTTTCCAATGCGACTTACGTCTGAGTCCCTTTTGCCTCACGATATGCCTTGTCAGACTATAGGTGAATATTTGTTATCCCTTAAATAGTCCGACTCTCTTCTCGATCCGAGATAAGTGATTCATCCGACTAACTCTCAGACGATCGCCTCGGTTAACACTTAACCGAGTCGTGCATGGTCATGCTTTCCGAATCATATCATCCGAGAGGGCCCAGAGAATATCTCTCCGAATGGAGGGGCAAAATCCCATCTTGGTTATTCACATCACGCAGCTTGATTCTCAGTCGACCCGAACTCTGCCTTTATAACTGCCCAGTTACGGATCAGCGTTTGACAGAACCTAAGTCGGTGATCCTCAACTCGGACTATGCAATAACCTCAGGTCTAAGGATTACATTGATTGAGATATACAAATGACAACTTGTTCGTTGTACCTCAATATGGGTCAATCCGACTTGCTAAACTCTTTAGCCGAATCCGTGTAAGTCAGAATGGCATCTCCATGCCCATGACAAGTGGAACCGAGTCATCAAGCCGACTTTCACATTGGTCTAAGTGGTGTGTCTATCACAACCTCGATGATCAAGGATATTTAGTATGAACAACATGAATGCATAGTTCCACAACCGAATCACATATTCAAGGATATACATCAGATGCTCATACAAGGACAACTTAATATCTTTATGAATACAATGGGAAAACATCATCATACATGATTGCCTCTAGGGCATATTCCCAATAGTCTCCCACTTGCACTAGAGTCAATCTTTCAACATCACATGTCTAAGCATCTAATGCCCATGGCTCTTGGTGCACCTCATGCTTTGGCTGTGGTAACGGCTTTGTCAACGGATCCGCAATATTTGCATCCGTGTGTACCTTGCATAACTTGATATCACCCTGATCCACGAACTGGCGAATCAGGTGGTACCGCATGAGTATGTGCTTGTTCTTCTGGTGTTGTCTAGGTTCCTTGGCTTGTGCAATAGCACCATTGTTGTCACAATACATGTCTAACGGATTGGACGAGCCCTGAACCACACCAAGATCCATGAGGAAAATCCTCATCCAAACAGCTTCCTTTGCTGCCTCTGAGGCAACAATATACTCAGCCTCTGTTGTAGATGCAGACACAGTCTCTTGCTTGGAACTCTTCCAGCTCACAGCACCTCTGTTTATAATAAACACGTATCCGGATTGCGAACGAGAATCATCAGAGTCGGTAAGATAACTCGCATCTGTGTAACCCTTTACACTGAGTTCATCTTCACCACCATAAACCAAAAACATATCCTTAGTCCTTCTCAAGTACTTTAGGATATTTTTAGCCGCTGTCCAGTGGATTTCTCCAGGATCAGCCTGGTATCTGCTCACAACACTTAGATCATAGGAAACATCCGGCCTAGTACAAATCATGGCGTACATGATGGATCCGACTGCAGAAGCATACGGAATCACACTCATCCGACTTCGCTTATCAGTTGTCGAAGGACACTGAGTCTTGCTAAGTTTTACACCATGGGACATCGGTAAGAACCCCTTCTTAGACGATTCCATGTTGAACTTCTTCAACACTTTGTCCAAATAAGTACTCTGACTCAATCCAATGAGCCTCCTTGATCTATCTCTATAGATCCGGATTTCGAGGATATATGTTGCCTCACCCAAGTCTTTCATTGAGAAACTCCTTTCCAATGATTCCTTGGTTTCTTGCAACATCTGGACATCATTTCCAATCAGTAATATGTCATCCACATATAAGATTAGAAAGTTTACTTTGTTCCTCTAAACTTCTTGTACAAACAAGAATCATGATCACTCTTGATGAAGCCAAACGAACCCATAAATGGATTTCTGAAGTTTACATACGTTGTCAGCATTAGCCGGATCGACAAAACCCTCGGGTTGTATCATATAAACGTCCTCGGTTAAATTTTTGTTAAGGAAAGCTGTTTTGACATCCATCTGCCATATCTCATAGTCGAAATAGGCTGCTATAGCTAACATGATCCGAACTGATTTAAGCATCGCTACGGGCGAGAAAGTCTCGTCGTAATCAACTCCTTGAACTTGTTGGAACCCCTTCGCGACAAGGCGTGCTTTATAGACGGAAACATTTCCGTCTTCATATCAGTTTTCTTCTTAAAGACCCATTTGCACTCGACGGGTCTTGCACTGTCTGGCAGATCAACCAAGTTCCAAACTTGATTTTCATCCATGGACTTTAACTCAGATCTCATGGCTCCAAGCCATGACTCGGCATCAGATCCCACCATCGCTTCCGAATAATTTGCCAGCTCATCACTGTCTAATAGTAACACATCACGAACACTTCGTAATCTCGCTGATCTTCGTAGTACAGGTGCTGCTGCCGGCTCAACTACCACGACCAGCTCAACCTCCAAGGTTTTTGCCGACTTGCTACTAGCCGGCTCCTCTCGAATTTGTTCGAGATGCACCGTGCTCCCACTTACTCCCCGACTGAGAAACTCTTTCTCAAGGAAGATACCATTCCGAGCGACAAACACTTTGCCCTCTTCTCGGTTGTAGAAGTAGCAACCCAAGGTTTCCCTCGGATACCCCACGAAAATACACTTATCCGACTTGGCCGTAAGCTTGTCCGACTGAAGTCACTTGACAAATGCTTCACAACCCCAAATCTTAATAAAAGACAAACTTGGCTTTTTGCCTGTCCACATCTCATGCGGTGTCTTCTCTACCGATTTTAATGGTACTCTGTTTAGTGTGAACGCCGCTGTTTCTAGACAATAACCCCAAAATGATAAAGGCAGATCTGTCTGACTCATCATTGATCGTACCATGTCCAACAAGGTCTGATTCCGCCTCTCTGAAACACCGTTCCATTGCGGCGTTCCTGGCGGAGTAAGCTGAGAAACTATTCCACAACTTTTCAGATGGTCATCAAACTCATGGCTCATGTACTCGCCTCCTCGGTCCGACCGAAGAAACTTTATTTTCTTGCTGAGTTGATTCTGTGCTTCATTCTGGAATTCTTTAAACTTTTCAAAGGCTTCTGACTTATGTTTCATCAAGTAGATATATCCATACCTACTCAAATCATCAATGAAGGTAATGAAGTACTCATAACCGCCCCTGGCTGTCGTGCTCATTGGTCCACATACATCACTATGTACTAGTCCCAACAAGTCGGATGCCCTTTCGCAACTCTTTGCAAAAGGTGTCTTGGTCATTTTGCCGAGTAGGCAAGATTCACATGTCTCGAACGACTCCAAGTCAAACAAAGTTAGGAGTCCATCATCACGGAGCTTCTTCATGCGTTTCCAACTTATATGACCAAGTCGACAGTGCCAAAATTAAGTCATATTCAGATCATTTGGTTTCAACCTTTTAACATTTATGTTATAAACCGACTCACCATCAAGATTCAAAATAAATAACCCGTCCAGTACGGGTGCAAAGCCGTGAAACATGTCATTCAAATACAAAGAACAACCATTATTCTTGATATTCGACTCATAGCCTTGCCTCATCAAACATGAAGCAGAAATAATGTTTCGACTGAGCACTGGAACATAATAACAATTATTCAGTTCCATAATGAATTCGGAAGGTAAATGAAGCTGCATTGTGCCGACTTCCAACGCAGCAACTTTTGCTTTGTTGCCGACTCGAATATCAACCTCGCCTCTTGCTACGCCCCTAGTTCTTACCAGTCCCTGCAACGAGTTGCAGATGTGAATAACTGATTCGGTATCATATACCCAAGAACTATTAGGTGCATCAGCAAGATATATGTCTATAACATTGCAAACAAGTGTACCTGAGTCGGAAGTCATACCTCCACTTTTGGCTTTATCAGCCAAATACTTGTTGTAGTTCCTCTTCCAGTGGCCATCCGCCTTGCAATATAAGCAAGTGGATCCGGCTGGAGGAGATGGCTTAGTCCCTGAGGAAGCACTTGGGACCGGGTCCTGAGCCTGCTTTCCTCCTGACTTAGCCTTCTTCTTAGTCCAAGAACTCTTCTTGAACTTAGCCTTATTCTGCACCATCAACACTTTACTGGCGCCCTTCTTGAGATCCGCCTCTGCCTGCTTGAGCATCCCATGTAATTCAGTGAGCTTCTTATCCATACCATGCATGTGGTAGTTCGAAATGAACTGCCCATATGCACTAGGAAGAGAGTTCAGAATTATATCCGTAGCTAACTCTTCACTAATGGGGTAGCCAAGCCTATCCAGAGACTGCACATAACCAACCATTTTGATCACATGCGGACTCCATGGATCACCATCCTTAAGCTTGCAACTCAGCAAATCCTGAGAGACTTGATACCTCTCAGTCTTCGCCTAAGCCTGGAACATACTTTTGAGGCTTTCGATCATATCGTAGGCCTCAACATTCTCGAACTGCTTTTGCAAGTCCGGTTCTATGTGAGCAAGCATAAGACAACTAATATCTGTGGACTCATCCTTAGCCCGACGGTAGGCATTGGTGGCAGCGACAATCGCATTCTCATTCGGCTCATCGGGAAGTGGGTTGTCTAGGACATGGTCCCTTTCTTGTTTGAGAACAATTCTCAAATTTCGATACCAGTTGGTAAAATTAGTGTCGTTCAGTTTATCTTTCTCAAGAATGGTTCTCAACGCAAAACCGGATTTCTGAGCGTGACTGCTACTTGGTGCCATGATCTACAAAAGAAATATGCAAAACACTTAAGACATGTATTCATAAAAGAGCAAGCATATTAAACATTTTAATATTTTATGCTCCCACTAGAACCAACACCCCTCCGATGGTTGCTTAGTGATTCAAGACCCTAAATAAGCAAGTCGGCTAGTGAGCTTTAGCATCACCGCTAGCCGCCAAGTGATCTAGGTAGACAACTCCTTATCAATCGCATCTCATACGACTCCTGTTGGACGGGTGGCATCACATGCCCCGGCTCCCATCCGACTTTTCCCCGAGCCCCACAACCGTTGTGATAGACCCGTCTAGCTTATCGAGTGTTTCTGCAGTAAGAGTCCGACTTGAACCCACCTAGTCGGAAAGAATTGGCAGCACCTCAATTTTATGAGCCCACTACCAAAAATGTCCGACTTGTGATGGTGCAAACACTGGCGGGAAAACCGACTAGACCTTCTTTGAGGGATTAAACTTTACCGACTATCTAATAGAGGTAAAACAGAGACATAACAATAACACAGAATAAAGCATTTATAATGTGAAATGGTATGGCTCCCTTCATGGTGATCTCCATCTCCACAAAGCCTGTAATCCGACTCGTGCCAACTCTTATCACTTGCCGTATTACTCCATTTCGCCGACATGTACATCGCCTTGCTTGCCATCCGGATTCTCCAAACAGCTACACTAGCTTAGTAAAGTAAATTAAATAGATAATCCGACACGCAGGTCGTTATACGATAAAATGACAACACCTAGGCTCCAGCCGGCTGACAAAAACCGTGATTCGCAGATCACGTATGGATTACACAGACACATCATATGCACATGAACCATACCATTCACAACTTCCTGCAAAAACAAGTTATGCCTAGATACGATATCTATCGGCGTTGTGAAACTCGCAATGACATCTAAGGCGCTACGACAGGGCGAATCCAGCGGTCCCATCTACGACGTCTAACGCGCTACGACAGGGCAGCGCCCAACTATTTTTCCGAAAATGTAGATCTCATCTACGATCCGGACATGGATTCCGACCATTGTTCCGATTCGATCAAACTTTTTGATCTTCAATCACCGCATCTGGATTTACGTGTCACAGTCTACCCCGATGGCGGAAGCCGACTGGTAGGGGTATGTCGTTCCACGACCTCAGCAGTATGATCACGGAAATCAGATCTACCATTCCCCGAGTACAGTTGATCCAATCAACATCGTACAAAACCGATCTATCTCATAGATCGACCACCAAAACAGCACATAGATCTCATCTACAGCCAACCGCGTATCACATATGTAAGATCTTGATCCAAAAACCAGAAGCTATCGCTCTGATACCACTATAGAGCCACGCGGAGATAAAACAAAACCTTTTTCCTCTAACGTGGTGATCCCAAGATCTAGCCGAGGTAGAAGGCCACGAGGTTTACCACTAGACACGCAGTTGCAGATTACTGATGAAGCGCGTCAGTTGATGCAGTGCAGTCCTTTGCGATCCGATCGTCCTGGTGCTGATCGTACATCACCTCTTCTGGTATCCACACATACAAGGAGGAACACCGGTGGCAAACTACTAGGTTCGTATCGACAGCAGGACTGCTGTGGAGCTAGGGTTTCCAACAAATGGAATGACCTAACCGATCAACGATTCACATTTCTGGGTTACGGTGCTCCACTATATATAGGGAGTGAACGTGGGCTCCACTCTCGTGGCCCATTCACTAAAGCCCATATAACACTAGTCACCGTGAGTCCGACTCACTGACTCATTCCTAATCCGGCTCGGGTCCAACCCGACCAGATTTTCGGTTCAGATCCAATCCGAACTTGCTCCCGCTCTTAAGTGTGTGACCCGGCAGGCTCTTGGTTACTCGGACACGATTGGAGTCTGACTCGCAATCGATCAGTCGACAGCGGCTCCTAGCAGAACGTGCCGACTCCCAAGTACCAATGAATCATGACGACTTGCCTTTCCAATGTGACTTACGTCTGAGTCCCTTTTGCCTCACGATATGCCTTGTCAGACTATAGGCGAATATTTGTCATCCCTTAAATAGTCTGAATCTCTTCTCGATCCGAGATAAGTGATTCATCCGAGTAACTCTTAGTCGATCGCCTCGGTTAACACTTAACCGAGTCATGCATGGCCATGCTTTCCAAATCATATCATCCGAGAGGGCCCAGAGAATATCTCTCCGAATGGAGGGGCAAAATCCCATCTTGGTTATTCACATCACACAGCTTGATTCTCAGTCGACCCAAACTCTGTCTTTATAACTTCCCAGTTACGGATCAACGTTTGACAGAACCTAAGTAGGTGATCCTCAACTCGGACTATGCAATAACCTTAGGTCTAAGGATTACATTGATTGAGATATACAAATGACAACTTGTTCGTTGTACCTCAATATGGGTCAATCCGACTCGCTAAACTCTTTAGCCAAATCTGTGTAAGTCGGAATAGCATCTACATGCCCATGAAAATTGGAACCGAGTCATCAAGCCGAATTTCACATTGGTCTAAGTTGTGTGTCCAGCACAACCTCGATGACCAAGGATATTTAGTATGAACAACATGAATGTATAGTTCCACAACCGAATCACATATTCAATGATATACATCAGATGCTCATACAAGGACAACTTAATATCTTTATGAATACAATGGGAAAACATCATCATACATGATTGACTCTAGGGCATATTCCCAACATGTCGATGTTGTCCACCAACATGGCATTCATAAAAGGATCATACCAATCAGGAGTGGTAGGAGTCCTCGTCGACCTGCGAGGTTCCATAGTAACTTCGTTCGAAGTTTAATGATCATTATCATTAGCTTCCTCTCTTATTGGTGCAGGCGGCACACGAACATCTTCCGACACTGTGCTACTTGTTGGAGATATGCCCAAGAGGCAATAATAAAGTGGTTATTATCATATCTTCATGCTTATGATAAATGTTTACATACCATGCTATAATTGTATTAAACGGAAATATTAATACTTGTGTGATTTGTAAACATAAAAGAGTCCGTAGTAAAGCCTCTTGTTAAACTAGCTTGTTGGTTAATATATGATCATGGTTTCCTGATCATGAACATAGAGATGTTATTAACAACAGGGTCATATCAATAGATGAATGATATGATGGACATACTCCTATAGTTAAGCGTAGCATAAAGATCAAGTCATTTAATATAGTTCATTTGCTATATGCTTTCTGATACATAGTAACATAATTCCTTTGACCATGAGATCATGCTAATCACCATTACCGGAAGGATGCTTTGATGACATCAAACACCACACCGTAACTGGGTGGCTATAAAGGTGGCATTGAGTGTTCGTAAAGTATGTGTTGAGGCACATGGATCAAGAATGGGATTTGTCCATCCATATGACGGATAGATATACTCTAGGCCCTCTCGGTGGAATGTCATCCAGTTGGCTTGCAAGCATGTGACTAGCTCACAAGGGATCACCTATCTCGGGAATGAGAAAAGAGTACTTATCAGTAACGAGGTTGAACTAGGTATGCAGAGATACCGACGATCAAAACCTCGGATAAGTAAACTATCGTGAGACAAAGGGAAATTGGTATTGTATGTAAGTGGTTCATTCGATCGCAAAGTAATCGTAGAAATATGTGGGAGCCATATAAATTTCTGTATTCCTCTATTGGTTATTGATCGGAGAAGTGTCTCGGTCATGCCCGCATAATTCACGAACCGTAGGGAGACACACTTAAGGATTCAATGTTGTTTAGTAGATATGGAAAGTGAGTAAAGAGACTGAATGTTGTTCGGAGTCTCGGATAGGATCCGGGATATCACGAGGAGATCTGAAATGGTCCGGAGAATAAGATTCATATAAGCAAAGTCTTGTTTCGGAGTTCGGAAATGATTTCGGTGTTTTCATCGAAATGTTCTAGAAGGGTCTAGAAGGTTCACCGATCCGGAAGGGGAAGGGTACATGGATGTGTCATGACAATGTGGAATGGTTGCATCATGTACTAGATCACTTGGCTGGGTAATATGAAGAGATAAATCAAATTCAAGTTTGAAAGTCAAACGCCAATTTGAAAAAGTCAAATCCGAACATTGCTTGGTGGAGGGAGAGTAGGAAACCTACCTAGGGTAGGAATCCCACTCCCTCCACCCGCCGGCCATGAACAGGAGTTTGGGGAGGACTCCTGTAGGGGTTCGTAGCATGGAAAACAAAAAATTTCTATCGCATACAAACAAACAAGCCAAGATCTATCTACTAGATTGTAGCAACGAGTCGATGGAATAACTTACCCTCGAAGATTCCAAAGTGTTTAACGAGAGCGGATTCTCGTGGGTGATGTAGTCGTACTCTTTCCGATCTCAAGATCGTGTAGACGATCCTTCCGGCGCTGCGTTCCGGCAGCGCTCCCGCAGTCGGTCACACGTTCGGTACTCGACGAAGACCTTCCTCTCCCTTGTTCCAGCAGGCAGCGGAGGTTGTAGCACTCTTCTCGCGATTCCGGCAGCACAACGGCGTGGTACCGGAAGTAGAGGGGAGATCCCGCAGGGCTTCGCCTTAAGCCGGAGCGAGTATGGTGGATTATGAGAGAGGGCTATTAGTGGTCTAGAGATTATACATACCAATTAGAAGGCTCTAAACCGCAGGCTAAAGCAATTAGAAGCTCTAAACCAAACGGCTCTAAACCTGAGATTAGAGGTGGAAACTTGTGTGTCTCAAGGAGGAGCCCTGCCCCTCCTTTTATGGGTGGAGGGGCCTTGGCGCGCCAGGGGAGGGAGGGAGTCCCTCCCCAACTCGGCCTAGGGCTGGGCGCCGGCCTGGAGGAGTGGGACTCCTCCTCCAAGTTGGTTCCAACTCCTCTTGCTTGTTTCCCACAGTTTCCTGTTTCCCACAGTTTCCTATTTTAGCCGTTTGACTTTCAAACTGGCAATTTGACTTTCATGTTTTTGGAACAGCAAGAACACTTAGTACATGATGCAATCATTCAATGACACACTCATGTACCCTCCCCCCCGGAGTGCCGGACAATCCGGAACCTTCTAGAACATTCCCGATGAAAACACCGGAATCATTCCCGAACTCCGAAACGGGACTTTCCTTATATGAATCTTATTCTCCGGACCATTCCAGATCACCTCGTGATATCCCGGATCCCATCCGAGACTCCGAACAACATTCGGTCTCTTTCTCATAATACCATAACTACTCAAAACAACGTCGAATCCTTAAGCGTGTCTCCCTACGGTTCGTGAATTATGCGGACATGATCGAGACACTTCTCCGAACAATAACCAATAGAGGAATCTGGAAATTCATATGGCTCCCACATATTTCTACGATTACTTTGCGATCGAATGAACCACTTACATACGATACCAATTTCCCTTTGTCTCACGATATGTTACTTATCCGAGGTTATGATCGTCGGTATCTCTGCATACCTAGTTCAACCTCGTTACTGATAAGTACTCTTTTCTCGTTCCCGTGATATGTGATCCCTTGTGACCAAGTCACATGCTTGCAAGCCAATTGGATGACATTCCACCGAGAGGGCCCAGAGTATATCTATCCGTCATGTGGATGGACAAATCCCACTCTTGATCCATGTGTTTCAACCAATACTTTCCGAACACTTAATGCCACCTTTATAGCCACCCAGTTACGGTGTGGTGTTTGATGTCATCAAAGCATCCATCTGGTAAAGGTGATATGCATGATCTCATGGTCGAAGGAATTAGGTTACTATGTATCAGAAAGCATATAGCAATTGAACTATTGAAATGACTTGATATTTATGCTACGCTTATCAATAGGAGTATGTCCACAATATCATTCTCCTAACGATATGATCTTGTTGTTGATAACATCTCAATGTTCATGATATGGAAACCACAATCATTTAATCAACCAACAAGCTAGTGAAGTATAGAGGCTATACTAGGGACTTCAATTTAAGTTTACAATTCACACAAGTATTAATGTTTCCTTGTTAATACTATTATAGCATGAATATAAACATTTATCATAAACACAAAGATATAATAATAACTATATTTATTATTGCCTCTAGGGCATATCTCCAACAGTCTCTCACTTGCACTAGAGTCATCTAATCTAGATTACATGGTAATATACCGAACACCCATGGCAGTTTGGTGTTGGTCATGTTTTGCCCTCGGGAGAGGTTTAGTCAACGGATCCGCCACATTCAGATCTGTGTGTACTTTGCAAATCTTTATATCCCCATCCTGGATATGTTCGCGAATAGCGTGAAAACGTAGCTTGATATGCTTCAGCTTCTTGTGTGACCTTGGTTCTTGCGCATTGGCTATGGCGCCCATGTTATCACAGTAGATAGACATTGGGTCCAGCGCACTAGGAACCACACCCAGCTCTGTAATGAACTCTTTCATCCATATCGCTTCTTGTGAAACCTCCGAAGCAGCCATGTATTCCGATTCAGTTGAAGATCTCGCCACAATGCTTTGCTTTGCACTCCTCCAGCTAACTGCTGCACCATTCAAAATAAATACGTATCCAGATTGTGATTTAGAATCATCCGGATCGGTGTTCCAACTAGCATCGGTGTAACCATTAACAACGAGTTGTTCATCACCTCCATAAGAAAGAACCATATCCTTAGTTCTTCTCAAGTACTTAAGGATGTTTTTGACCGCTGTCCAATGATCCACTCCTGGATCACTTTGATATCTGCTAGTTAAACTAACAGCATATGCAATGTCGGGTCTAGTACATAGCATGGCATACATTAGAGATCCTATGGCTGAGGCATAGGGAGTCTTACTCATCCTTTCTCTATCTTCTGCCGATGTTGGACTTTGAGTTTTACTCAAGGTCGTATTGGGCAACATGGGCAAGAACCCTTTCTTGCTTTCTTCCATTCCAAACTTCTTTAGAACTTTGTCCAAATATGTACTCTGTGACAATGATATTTGGCGTTTCGATCTATCTCTATAAATCTTTATGCCTAATATGTAAGCTGCTTCGCCAAGATCCTTCATTGAAAAACTATTATTCAAATATTCCTTGACACTATTAAGAAGGTCTACATCATTCCCAATCAACAATATGTCATCCACATATAGTATTAAGAATGCTACAGAGCTCCCACTCACTTTCTTGTAAATACAAGCTTCTCCATAAGTTTGTATAAAACCAAAACTTTTGATTACCTTATCAAAACGTTGATTCCAACTTCGGGATGCTTGCTTCAATCCATAGATGGACCGTTGAAGTTTGCATACCTTGTTAGCATCTTTAGGATCGACAAAACCTTTGGGTTGCATCATATACAACTCTTCATCAATATCTCCATTGAGGAATGCTGTTTTGACATCCATCTGCCATATCTCATAATCATAATATGCAGCGATTGCTAACATAATCCTCACAGACTTTAGCTTTGCTACCGGTGAGAAAGTCTCATCGTAGTCAACTCCTTGAATTTGTCGAAACCCTTTTGTGACAAGTCGAGCTTTATAGACAGTAACATTACCATCAGCATCTGTTTTCTTCTTGAAAATCCATTTGTTCTCGACAGCCTTCCGGCCATCCGGTAAGTCCACCAAAGTCCATACTTGGTTTTCGTACATGGATCCAATCTCGGATTTCATGGCTTCTTGCCATTTATTGGAATCTGGGCTCATCACCGCTTCCTCATATGTCTCGGGGTCATCGGTGTTGTCCACCAACATGACACTCATAACGGAATCATACCAATCTGGAGTGGTACGAGTTCTCGTTGACCTCCGAGGCTCTGTAGCAACTTCAACCAAAGTTTCATGATCACCATCATTAGCTCCCTCTCTAATTGGTGCAGGCACCACAGGAACTTCTTCCGGTGCTGCGCTACTCGCAATTTCGAGAGAAGGTTCGACAACCTCGTCGAGTTCTACTTTCTTCTAGTCACTTCTTTCGAGAGAAATTCCTTCTCTAGAAAGGATCCATTCTTGGCAACGAAGATTTTGCCTTCGGATCTATGATAGAAGGTATACCCAGTAGTTTCCTTCGGGTATCCTATGAAGACGCATTTTTCCGCTTTGGGTTCAAGCTTGTCCGGCTGTAACTTCTTTACATAGGCTTCGCATCCCCAAACTTTAAGGAACGACAATTTAGGTTTCTTCCCAAACCATAATTCATACGGTGTCGTTTCAACGGATTTAGACAGTGCCCTATTTAAAGTGAATGCGGCTGTTTCTAATGCATAACCCCAAAATGATAGCGGTAAATCTGTAAGTGACATCATAGAACGAACCATATCTAAAAGAGTTCGATTACGACGTTCGGACACACCATTACGCTGTGGTGTTCCCGGCGGTGTCAATTGTGAAAGTATTCCGCACTTCTTTAAATGCTCGCCAAACTCGTAACTTAGATATTCACCTCCACGATCAGAACGTAGAAACTTAATCTTCTTGTTACGTTGATTCTCTACCTCACTTTGAAACTCCTTAAACTTCTCGAAAGTTTCGGACTTATGTTTCATGAAATAGATATACCCATATCTACTCAAGTCATCTGTGAAGGTAAGAACATAACGATAACCACCGCGCGATGCTACACTCATTGGACCACATACATCGGTATGTATGATTTCCAATAAGTCCGTAGCTCGCTCCATCATACCAGAAAATGGAGTCTTAGTCATTTTTCCCATCAGACATGCTTCGCATCTATCAAGTGATTCAAAATCAAGTGATTCAAGAAGTCCATCGGAATGGAGTTTCTTCATACGTTTCACTCCGATGTGACCAAGACGACAGTGCCACATATAGGTCGAATTATCGCTTGATTTCAAACGTTTAGCCTCAATATTGTTGATATGTGTATTTCCACTATCGAGATTCAATAAGAATAGACCATCTATCAAAGGTGCATGTGCATAAAACATATTACTCATATAAATCGAACAACCATTATTCTCGGACTTAAACAAGTAACCGTCTCGCAATAAACAAGATCCCGATATAATGTTCATGCTCAACACAGGCACCAAATAACAATTATTTAAGTATAAAACTAATCCCGATGGTAGATGAAGAGGTAGCGTGCCGACCGCGATCACATTAACCTTTGATCCGTTTCCCACGCGCATCGTCACCTCATTCTTCGCTAGCTTCCGTTTATTCTGCAGCACCTGTTTTGAGTTACAAATATGAGCAACCGAACCAGTATCAAATACCCAGGCACTACTACGAATACTAGTGAGATACACATCAATAACATGTATATCAGATATACCTTTCTTCTTGATGTTGCCGTTCTTCAAATCCGCCAAGTACTTTGGGCAATTCCGCTTCCAGTGACCTTCTCCCTTGCAGTAAAAGCACTCAGTATCAGGCTTAGGTCCAGCCTTGGTCTTCTTCGCCGGTGTGGTAACTTTCTTACCACCCTTCTTGAAGTGTCCCTTTTGCTTAGACTTGCCTTTCTTGAATTTGGTGGTCTTATTGACCAACAACACTTGGTGCTCTTTCTTGATCTCCACTTCTGCAGATTTCAACATGGCAAAGAGTTCTGGCAACGTCTTGTTCATGTTCTGCATGTTGTAGTTCATCACAAAGTTCTTGTAACTTGGTGGTAGTGATTGGAGGACACGGTAAATCCCCAAAGCATTAGGAATCACTATACCCAAGCTTTGAAGTTTGTTTGCGTGCCCAGACATCTTAAGCACATGCTCACTGACGGAGCTGCCTTCTTCCATCTTGCAGTTAAAGAACTTTTCAGAAGCCTCATAACTTTCAATTGCCGCATGAGTCTCAAAAATCAATTTGAGATCCTCGACAATATCATATGGGTCTGAATCCTCAAACCTTTTCTGAAGCTCCGATTCCAAACCATACAAGATAGCACACTGAACTATGGAGTACTGATTCTTCCGAGCGAGGTAAACATTCTTTACTTCATCGGGAGCATCAGCTGCAGGTGGGTCACCCAGCGGTGCATCCAGCACATAGATCAAATTACCAGCTGTGAGGACAATCCTCAAATTGCGGAACCAATCCGCGAAGTTGCTTCCATTGTTTTTCAACTTTTCTTTCTCTAGGAACGCACTAAAATTGATGGTAGGGGCTGCCATTGATCTACAACATATTTGCAATAGTTTAGACTAAGTTTATGACAAATTGAGTTCAAATTAATAAAGAAATTAAACTAGGTGAACTCCCACTCAAAACAATATCCCTCACATTGTTTTAGTGATCACACGAACCAAATCCACTATATCAACACCGATCATCACGAGAGTTGATATAGTTTAAATGGCGAACAATCGTCATGTTCATCATATCTACTATATGATTCATGCTTTACCTTTCGGTGATCCGTGTTCCTGAGACCATGTCTCTACATGCTAGGCTCGTCAAGATCAAACCTTAGCTACCGCATAAGCAAATCTGGCTTGCTTACGTTGTATACACTTGCGGAATCTAACACACCCGATCATCACGTGGTGCTTCGAAACAACAAGCATTAGCAACGGTGCATACTAAGGGTGAACACTTTCGAACTTGAAATTCATGTGCATGAGGGATCATCTTATAATGCTACCGTCGTCTACTAAGCAATACAAGATGCATAAAGGATTAACATCACATGCAATTCATAATATGTGATATGATATGGCCTTTCTTCTTTGTGCTTCTGATCTCCATCTTCAAGCACGAACATGATCTCCATCATCACCGGCATTGCATCAAGGTCAATGACGCTTCTCCATGGTTGTCGTCCACCAGCTTCAACTATTACAACTACTTTGAATAGACACGCGGGTCTTAACATAAATTAAAGACAACCATATGGCTCCTGCCGGTTGCCAACTTACAATAAGGAACATTGCATACATCAAATATAATCACAATCATGGCCATATCACATCACTGCACACCCCTGCAAAACAAAGTTAGACGCCTCTACTTTCTTTGCATATTTTACGTGGTTTGGGGCTTTCAATAAGTGTCGTTCTAACTTACGAACAAGAACCACAACATTGATACTATCATTGTTGATCACCCGTTGTAAATTGGATCTTAACTATGCTAGGAGAAACAGGCACCCGCAAAGCCACTTATGCAATACAAGTTGCATGTCAAGCGTGGAGCAAGTCTCATGAACGATGTCATGTAAGGTTAGCCCGGGCCGCTTCATCCCAACATACCGCAAGATGCAAAGTACACAAGAAGCAATCGATAATAAAAGCATCAACGCCCACAATGACCATTGTGTTCTACTCGTGCAACAGATCTACATATAGACACGGCTCTGATACCACTGTAGGGGTTCGTAGCATGGAAAACAAAAATTTTCTATCGCATACAAACAAACAAGCCAAGATCTATCTACTAGATTGTAGCAACGAGTCGATGGAATAACTTACCCTCGAAGATTCCAAAGTGTTTAACGAGAGCGGATTCTCGTGGGTGATGTAGTTGTACTCTTTCCGATCTCAAGATCGTGTAGACGATCCTTCCGGTGCTGCGTTCCGGCAGCGCTCCCGCAGTCGGTCACACGTTCGGTACTCGACGAAGACCTTCCTCTCCCTTGTTCCAGCAGGCAGCGGAGGTTGTAGCACTCTTCTCGCGATTCCGGCAGCACAACGGCGTGGTACCGGAAGTAGAGGGGAGATCCCGCAGGGCTTCGCCTTAAGCCGGAGCGAGTATGGTGGATTATGAGAGAGGGCTATTAGTGGTCTAGAGATTAGACACACCAATTAGAAGGCTCTAAACCGCAGGCTAAAGCAATTAGAAGCTCTAAACCAAACGGCTCTAAACCTGAGATTAGAGGTGGAAACTTGTGTGTCTCAAGGAGGAGCCCTGCCCCTCCTTTTATGGGTGGAGGGGCCTTGGCGCGCCAGGGGAGGGAGGGAGTCCCTCCCCAACTCGGCCTAGGGCTGGGCGCCGGCCTGGAGGAGTGGGACTCCTCCTCCAAGTTGGTTCCAACTCCTCTTGCTTGTTTCCCACAGTTTCCTGTTTCCCACAGTTTCCTGTTTTAGCCGTTTGACTTTCAAACTGGCAATTTGACTTTCATGTTTTTGGAACAGCAAGAACACTTAGTACATGATGCAATCATTCAATGACACACTCATGTACCCTCCCCCCCGGAGTGCCGGACAATCCGGAACCTTCTAGAACATTCCCGATGAAAACACCGGAATCATTCCCGAACTCCGAAACGGGACTTTCCTTATATGAATCTTATTCTCCGGACCATTCCGGATCACCTCGTGATATCCCGGATCCCATCCGAGACTCCGAACAACATTCGGTCTCTTTCTCATAATACCATAACTACTCAAAACAATGTCGAATCCTTAAGCGTGTCTCCCTACGGTTCGTGAATTATGCGGACATGATTGAGACACTTCTCCGAACAATAACCAATAGAGGAATCTGGAAATTCATATGGCTCCCACATATTTCTACGATTACTTTGCGATCGAATGAACCACTTACATACGATACCAATTTCCCTTTGTCTCACGATATGTTACTTATCCGAGGTTATGATCGTCGGTATCTCTGCATACCTAGTTCAACCTCGTTACTGATAAGTACTCTTTTCTCGTTCCCGTGATATGTGATCCCTTGTGACCAAGTCACATGCTTGCAAGCCAATTGGATGACATTCCACCGAGAGGGCCTAGAGTATATCTATCCGTCATGTGGATGGACAAATCCCACTCTTGATCCATGTGTTTCAACCAATACTTTCCGAACACTTAATGCCACCTTTATAGCCACCCAGTTACGGTGTGGTGTTTGATGTCATCAAAGCATCCATCTGGTAAAGGTGATATGCATGATCTCATGGTCGAAGGAATTAGATTACTATGTATCAGAAAGCATATAGCAATTGAACTATTGAAATGACTTGATCTTTATGCTACGCTTATCAATAGGAGTATGTCCACCATATCATTCTCCTAACGATATGATCTTGTTGTTGATAACATCTCAATGTTCATGATATGGAAACCACAATCATTTAATCAACCAACAAGCTAGTGAAGTATAGAGGCTATACTAGGGACTTCAATTTAAGTTTACAATTCACACAAGTATTAATGTTTCCTTGTTAATACTATTATAGCATGAATATAAACATTTATCATAAACACAAAGATATAATAATAACTATATTTATTATTGCCTCTAGGGCATATCTCCAACAACTCCCTCCTCCCCAAACCGCCTCTCCCCAACTATATAAGGAGGGGTAGGGCGCACCCCTACCCCTCATACCCAAAACCCTAGCTCTAGGCGCCACCACCCCTCCAAGTGTTGCCGCCACCTAGGGCTCCTCTAGCCGCCGAATTATGGTTTCCCCAAACCCTAGCCGCCGGCCAGGCCACCCCCCTTGGTGCATCTAATCCATAGATCGCTAAGGCCCTCTCTTACTCCACCATACTCGCTCTGGTTTAGGCGAAGCCCTGCGGGATCTTCCCTCTACTTCCGACACCACGCCGTCCTGCTGCCGGAATCACGAGGAGAGTGCTACAAACTCCACTGCCTGCTGGAACAAGGGAGAGGAAGGTCTTCATCGAGTACCGAACGTGTGACCGACTGCGGAAGCGCTGCCGGAACGCAGCGCTGGAAGGATCGTCTATGCGATCTTGAGATCGGCAAGTGTACGACTACATCACCCACCAGAATCTACTCTCATTAACCGCTTTGGAATCTTCGAGGGTGAGTGCTTCTATCGACTCGTTGCTACAATCTACTAGATAGATGTTGGCTTGTTTGTATGCATGCGGTAGAATTTTTTTGTTTTCCATGCTACGAATCCCTATAGTGGTATCAGAGCCGTGTCTATATGTAGATCTGTTGCACGAGTAGAACACAATGGTCATTGTGGGCGTTGATGCTTTTGTTGTCAATTGATTCTTGTGTACTTTGCATCTTGCGGGATGGTGGATGAAGCGGAACGGGCTAACCTAACATGACATCGTTCATGAGACTTGCTCCACGCTTGACATGCAACTTGTATTGCATAAATGGCTTTGCGGGTGCCTGTTTCTCCCAACATAGTTAAGATTCAATTTGCAACGGGTGATTGACAATACTAGTATCAACGTTGTGGTTCTTGTTCGTAAGTTATAACGACACTTATTGAAAGCCCCAAACCACGTAAAACATGCAAAGAAAATTAGAGGCGTCTAACTTTGTTTTGCAGGGGTGTGCTGTGATGTGATATGGCCATGATTGTGATTATATATGATGTATGCAATGTTCCTTATTGTAAGTCGGCAACCGGCAGGAGCCATATGGTTGTCTTTTAAATCCGTTAAGACCTGCGTATCTATTATTCAAAGTAGTTGTAATAGTTGATGCTGGTGGAAGACAACCATGAAGCGGCGCCATTGACCTTGACGCCACACAGGTGATGATGGAGATCATGTTCGTGCTTGAAGATGGAGATCGGAAGCACAAGAAGAAAGGCCATATCATATCACATATTATGAATTGCATGTGATGTTAATCCTTTTATGCATCTTGTATTGCTTAGTTCACGACGGTAGCATTATAAGATGATCCCTCAAGCACACAATTTCAAGTTTTAAAGTGTTCATCCTTAGTAAGCACCGTTGCTAAAGCTCGTTGTTTCGAAGCATCACGTGATGATCGGGTGTGTTAGATTCTGCGAGTGTATACAACGTAAGCAAGCCAGATTTGCTCATGCGGAAGCTAAGGTTTGATCTTGACGAGCCTAGCATGTACAAACATGGTCTCGGAACACGGATCACCGAAAGATAAATCATGAGTCATATAGTAGATATGATGAACATGTTGATTGTTCGCCATTGAAGCTACATCAACTCTCGTGATGATCGGTTTTGATGTGGTGGATTTGGTTCATGTGATCACTAAAACAATGTGAGGGATATTGTTTTGAGTGGGAGTTCAACAACAATATGATTAAGAGTTGAACACTATTTATCATAAATTAAATCAAAGTGAATTTGCATAGTTGTTGTAGTCATTGGCATCCGTTTACCACCTTGCGCTTAGTTTTAATTGAGATGATAGAACTATAGAATTCTGGTTAGTTACTTTACGAACTGGTATCATATTGTTTTGAAGTGTTAATCTAAAGTTTAAAAGTCCCATTGCAAACTTTCAGTAAGTTTCGATTACTCCGCGAAGTTTAATAGTTGATATTAAATCAAGAGTAACAATTCCAGTGTTAGTATATAAGTATCATGCTTATCTCCATGATTCTTGATATTCGAAAGATAGTTTCAATATCAAGGTAATCTAGGAGTTGAAAGAGTTGTTTCAGAAACCATCATGTATGGAAGATATTGCGATATCTGAAATGATGTTTTGGTTACAACATGATAGAGTATAATATGGCAAAGTTTATGTTCTCATATTTGATGAGAATTTACAAAAGGTTGGAGACACTAGTTGTCCTAATCCTCCAAAAGGTTTTGGAGAGTAAAATTATACTCGCGATTCACCGTTATAAGCTAAAAGTAGCTTGATCATGAATAATTCCATGATAAGGGTGAATACTTGATGTAGGTAAAATGTTTACTACACCAATAGATTACTAAAGAATGGATATTGAAAGAACACCAAACATTTGATGATGGTGATCTACTTCAAAGTGCAAGTTCAAAGACATTGGTATTTAACTATACATGCTTTGGACTATGTGTCATATATATGGCTCCACTATTGATGTTGATAGATTCTTTCAAACAGAAAAAGGAAATACTGAAAGAGAATCTCATAAATATATGGCAGAAAAGAAAAGACTAGAATTGTTTAGCTTAAGTATATAGAGGATATACGTGTTATGGTTGTATTCTTTGCTTGTTAAATAATGTGGTTCTTAAGTATTGGATAATGAATTTGTTGGCATGAATCGTCGTACAAAACAACAGAATTCATGAACTATAATGGCCTAAGTAACTAGCAAAAGAATATGTGATGATGTTCATCAAGAACAAATAAAGGGTTATTGTGTTGCTCGTTAAACATCAAAGCTTGCCTTCAAGATTTGTTTTATCAGGTATTATGAGAACAAAAGGGTTGTTCAAATAATTGCCGTAATCCATAAAAGATGGATGATTTACAAATCTCGTTGGAGAAATCACATCCATAAAACTAGTGCTAAAAATGTCGAAAGACAAATTGATTGAAAGATCACTTAGGAAGTGACATCGCCGTTTAAATTATATTGGAAAGGAAACATGAAGAAACTCCATGTGGATGAAATTTTGGAGTCTTTTGATTTTTGATCAAATGACGCTTGTGAAACTTTCCTAGAGATAATTAAAACTTTGTTCATAGGCCAAAAGGGAACGAATGACTAGCTTATTGGAACTTCTACATATTGTTGTATGAAGTCCATTATGTGTAGTCAAGAGCGATGGATTTCAACTTCATATGCTTTCTCCAAAAATTTGAGTGAATATATGAATATTTACTTAATAAGGATGAAGTATGAAACATTTGAAAAGTTCAAAGACTTTTAAGATGAAGTGCAAAATCATTGTAACAAGAATATAAATATTTTATGATAAGATCATAAAGGAAGATATTTGAGTTACAAATTTAGCATAATACCTAAGATTCAAGGAATCGTTCCATGGATTTGCATTTCCCGAAACACCATAAGAGTATGGAGAGTTCGAGATATGTAATTAAACCTTGTTTGACATGGTAAGATCAAAGGTGTAATTCATAAAACTGCCATTATATTTTAAAGATTAAAAGCTTTAGAGACTACCGTTTTCCACTAAAAAGAGCTCCATCATAATCCGTTAAAATGACACCATATAAAGTTATGGTTTGGGATAAAACCCAAGTTGTCCTTTCTTAAACATTGGTATGCTATGCATAAGAAAGATGTTTGCAACCAAAGTCAGATGAACCTGTCTTTGTATATTGTTTCGAATAACTGTTAAGTATTCCTCCATAACATCGGAGACAAAAGTGTTTGTCGCTTAGAACGTCAAGTTTCTTTGAGAAGGAATTTTTCGTGAAAAGATAAGTGGGAGGACCATAGAACTTTGATAACATTAAAGGAACCTTAAGCTATATGTGCAAAGTTGCGCAACCCGAAAAGTGTTCCGGAGGCAGCAACAATGCTCATGCCTCATGTGCCTCAAAGGTTTTGGTCATGGAGGTCTAAGTTTCTATTGAACCTATTAGGTCGGGTAAACAATCAAATACCAAGATTTGAGGGTTGAATCATTATTTGACAATAATGAACCGACTACATGCAAAGAAGCGATGATGGGCCCTGACTCCGTCAAATGGCCTAGAGCCATAAAATTCGTGATAGTTCCATACACGAGAAATCAAGCTTTGAACTTGAAGAACCCTCAAGAAAGGTGTAAGACCTTACAGTCGTGTTTGGATCTATAAAGAAATAGACATGGATGTTTCACATCTATGAAATAGTCGACATGTTGGGAAAGAGTTCACAACAATGTTCAAAGGTTGTATATGACAAGATTTGATCTTTCATAGCGATATTTAGTCGATACGGATTAATGTAGCAACCACTACATATAATTTTGTTATGTGGTAGTTGAATAAACAAAAAAAGTTCTTCTAATAGAATTGTTACCTAGTACGTGTGCATAACACGGTCCATACGGTTTTGTTAATTCAAAGGATGCTAAAAATGTATGCAAACTACAATGGTTGAAGTGAGCATCGCAGAGTTGGAATCTTCACCATGATGAAATTGGTAAAAGAGTTTAAATTCATCAGAGACGATGAAGATGCTTGCATTTGCAAGAAATTAAGTGGGAGCGCTAAGACATATTTCTAATACATTATGTGGAAGACATATTGTTGATTGGAAATGATGTATCTTTTATTAACACATATTAAGAATTTCATCCCAATGAAAGACTTAGGCAAAACCCAAATATTTGGCATCAATAGACGCTAATATGGTTGTGCCAAAAGTACATAGATGATGTATTGAATGAGTTCAATATAGAAACTATAAGAAAGGTTCTTGTCGCACATAAAGGATTGAATGAGTTCAATATTGATGATATATTCAAGTGTATTGACACTTGGTAAGTGAAACAAAGATTCAAGTATAGATTGATACTTGATGTATGAAATCACAAAGAGTATTTATATCAATCATACTGTGATATGTACAAATCCAGATATGTCCTATGCTCTAAATGTTATGAGCATATACCAGAATGATTCATAAGATGATCATTAGACGATAGTAAGGATATTCTTATGATCTTTTGGAAGATCTAAGAATATATTATTTTGTAGAAGTGACAAATAGATGGTTAGTTCATTGTAAAAGTACTACATTGATACTAGTTTTGTCACAAAGTACAAATTAAGTTTATCTCAATCTAAACTAAGGGTGACACGATATAATGGAAAGTAAGTTCCATAATGGATTTGGATGAGTTCCAAAGTTAATACATTGTGACAGATACTACAACAAAAGGCTAAGTATATGACTGCTATAATAGCAGCAAAAGAGGGCATTTGTGTCAAGTAGGTGTGGTTCACAGCGGGATAGTACTATGAAGATATATTGTACGACAATATTATCAACATGTTTTAACCCCAAAGAACTAAAGGTCTCACCAAAGGACCAAATTTATACAAAGCCATCTCATTAGAGAATGAGTGATGCGTAGAGACGCAAAGACATGCAATTACACACGGACCTGGAAGTGTCAGATCCGGAGATCAGTTGACCACTAGCAATCGTGTAAATACAGCACCGGAAAGCCATACGTGTTGAATGCACAAAGGTTTGAAACTAGATTATTGACTCTAGTGCAAGTGGGAGACTGTTGGAGATATGCCCAAGAGGCAATAATAAAGTGGTTATTATCATATCTTCATGCTTATGATAAATGTTTCCAAAAATGGAGTTTCACATGGATTTCAACTTCATATGCTTTCTCCAAAAATTTGAGTGAATATATGAATATTTACTTAATAAGGATGAAGTATGAAACATTTGAAAAGTTAAAAGACTTTTAAGATGAAGTTCAAAATCATTGTAACAAGAATATAAATATTTTATGATAAGATCATAAAGGAAGATATTTGAGTTACAAATTTAGCATAATACCTAAGATTTAAGGAATCGTTCCATGGATTTGCATTTCCCGAAACACCATAAGAGTATGGAGCGTTCGAGATATGTAATTAAACCTTGTTTGACATGGTAATATCAAAGGTGTAATTCATAAAACTGCCATTATATTTTAAAGATTAAAAGCTTTAGAGACTACCGTTTTCTACTAAAAAGAGCTCCATCATAATCCGTTGAAATGACACCATATAAAGTTATGGTTTGGGATAAAACCCAAGTTGTTCTTTCTTAAACATTGGTATGCTATGCATAAGAAAGATGTTTGCAACCAAAGTCAGATGAACCTGTCTTTGTATATTGTTTCGAATAACTGTTAAGTATTCCTCCATAACATCGGAGACAAAAGTGTTTGTCGCTTAGAACGTCAAGTTTCTTTGAGAAGGAATTTTTCGTGAAAAGATAAGTGGTAGTACCATAGAACTTTGATAAGATTAAAGGAACCTTAAGCTATATGTGCAAAGTTGCGCAACCCGAAAAGTGTTCCGGAGGCAGCAACAATGCTCATGCCTCATGTGCCTCAAAGGTTTTGGTCATGGAGGTCTAAGTTTCTATTGAACCTATTAGGTCGGGTAAACAATCAAATACCAAGATTTGAGGGTTGAATCATTATTTGACAATAATGAACCGACTACATGCAAAGAAGCGATGATGGGCCCTGACTCCGTCAAATGGCCTGGAGCCATAAAATTCGTGATAGTTCCATACACGAGAAATCAAGCTTTGAACTTGAAGAACCCTCGAGAAAGGTGTAAGACCTTACAGTCGTGTTTGGATCTATAAAGAAATATACATGGATGTTTCACATCTATGAAATAGTCGACATGTTGGGAAAGAGTTCACAACAATGTTCAAAGGTTGTATATGACAAGATTTGATCTTTCATAGCGATATTTAGTCGATACGGATTAATGTAGCAACCACTACATATAATTTTGTTATGTGTAGTTGAATAAACAAAAAAAGTTCTTCTAATAGAATTGTTACCTAGGACGTGTGCATAACACGGTCCGTACGGTTTTGTTAATTCAAAGGATGCTAAAAATGTATGCAAACTACAATGGTTGAAGTGAGCATCGCAGAGTTGGAATCTTCACCATGATGAAATTGGTAAAAGAGTTTAAATTCATCAGAGACGATGAAGATGCTTGCATTTGCAAGAAATTAAGTGGGAGCGCTAAGACATATTTCTAATACATTATGTGGAAGACATATTGTTGATTGGAAATGATGTATCTTTTATTAACACATATTAAGAATTTCATCCCAATGAAAGACTTAGGCAAAACCCAAATATTTGGCATCAATAGACGCTAATATGGTTGTGCCAAAAGTACATAGATGATGTATTGAATGAGTTCAATATAGAAACTATAAGAAAGGTTCTTGTCGCACATAAAGGATTGAATGAGTTCAATATTGATGATATATTCAAGTGTATTGACACTTGGTAAGTGAAACAAAGATTCAAGTATAGATTGATACTTGATGTATGAAATCACAAAGAGTATTTATATCAATCATACTGTGATATGTACAAATCCAGATATGTCCTATGCTCTAAATGTTATGAGCATATACCAGAATGATTCATAAGATGATCATTAGACGATAGTAAGGATATTCTTATGATCTTTTGGAAGATCTAAGAATATATTATTTTGTAGAAGTGACAAATAGATGGTTAGTTCATTGTAAAAGTACTACATTGATACTAGTTTTGTCACAAAGTACAAATTAAGTTTATCTCAATCTAAACTAAGGGTGACACGATATAATGGAAAGTAAGTTCCATAATGGATTTGGATGAGTTCCAAAATTAATACATTGTGACAGATACTACAACAAAAGGCTAAGTATATGACTGCTATAATAGCAGCAAAAGAGGGCATTTGTGTCAAGTAGGTGTGGTTCACAGCGGGATAGTACTATGAAGATATATTGTACGACAATATTATCAACATGTTTTAACCCCAAAGAACTAAAGGTCTCACCAAAGGACCAAATTTATACAAAGCCATCTCATTAGAGAATGAGTGATGCGTAGAGACACAAAGACATGCAATTACACACGGACCTGGAAGTGTCAGATCCGGAGATCAGTTGACCACTAGCAATCGTGTAAATACAGCACCGGAAAGCCATACGTGTTGAATGCACAAAGGTTTGAAACTAGATTATTGACTCTAGTGCAAGTGGGAGACTGTTGGAGATATGCCCAAGAGGCAATAATAAAGTGGTTATTATCATATCTTCATGCTTATGATAAATGTTTACATACCATGCTATAATTGTATTAAACGGAAATATTAATACTTGTGTGATTTGTAAACATAAAAGAGTCCCTAGTAAAGCCTCTTGTTAGACTAGCTTGTTGGTTAATATATGATCATGGTTTCCTGATCATGAACATAGAGATGTTATTAACAATAGGGTCATATCAATAGATGAATGATATGATGGACATACTACTATAGTTAAGTGTAGCATAAAGATCAAGTCATTTAATATAGTTCATTTGCTATATGATTTTTGATACATAGTAACATAATTCCTTTGACCATGAGATCATGCTAATCACTATTACCGGAAGGATGCTTTGATGACATCAAACACCACACCATAACTGGGTGGCTATAAAGGTGGCATTGAGTGTTCGGAAAGTATGTGTTGAGGCACATGGATCAAGAGTGGGATTTGTCCATCCATATGACGAATATATATACTCTGGGCCCTCTCGGTGGAATGTCATCCAATTGGCTTGCAAGCATGTGACTGGCTCAAAAGGGATCACATATCACGGGAACGAGAAAAGAGTACTTATCAGTAACGAGGTTGAACTAGGTATGCAGAGATACCGACGATCAAAACCTTGGATAAGTAAACTATCGTGAGACAAAGGGAAATTGGTATCGTATGTAAGTGGTTCATTCGATCGCAAAGTAATCGTAGAAATATGTGGGATCCATATGAATTTCCAGATTCCTCTATTGGTTATTGATCGGAGAAGTGTCTCGGTCATGTCCGCATAATTCACGAACCGTAGGGAGACACACTTAAGGATTCAATGTTGTTTAGTAGATATGGAAAGTGAGTAAAGAGACCGAATGTTGTTCGGAGTCTCGTATGGGATCCGGGATATCACGAGGAGATCCGGAATGGTCTGGAGAATAAGATTCATATAAGGAAAGTCCTGCTTCGGAGTTCGGAAATGATTTCGGTGTTTTCATCGGAATGTTCTAGAAGGGTCTAGAAGGTTCACCGATCCGGAAGGGGAAGGGTACATGGATGTGTCATGACAATGTGGAATGGTTGCATCATGTACTAGGTCACTTGGCTGGGCAATATGAAGAGAGAAATCAAATTCAAGTTTGAAAGTCAAACGCCAATTTGAAAAAGTCAAATCCGAACATTGCTTGGTGGAGGGAGAGTAGGTAACCTACCTAGGGTAGGAATCCCACTCCCTCCACCCGCCGGCCATGAAGAGGAGTTTGGGGAGGACTCCCTCCTCCCCAAACCGCCTTTACCCACCTATATAAGGAGGGGTAGGGCGCACCCCTACCCCTCACCCAAAACCCTAGCTGTAGGCGCCACCACCCCTCCAAGTGCTGCCGCCACCTAGGGCTCCTCTAGCCGCCAAATTAAGGTTTCCCCAAACCCTAGCCGCCGGCCAAGCCACCCCCCTTGGTGCCTCTAATCCGTAGATCGCCAAGGCCCTCTCTTACTCCACCATACTCGCTCCGGCTTAGGCAAAGCCCTGCGGGATCTTCCCTCTACTTCCGACACCACGCCGTCGTGCTGCCGGAATCACGAGGAGAGTACTACAAACTTTGCTGCCTGCTGGAACAAGGGACAGGAAGGTCTTTATCGAGTACCGAACGTGTGACCGACTGCGGAAGCGCTGCCGGAACGCAGCGCCGGAAGGATCGTCTACATGATCTTGAGATCGGCAAGTGTACGACTACATCACCCACGAGAATCTGCTCTCGTTAACCGCTTTGGAATCTTCGAGGGTGAGTGCTTCTATCGACTCGTTGCTACAATCTAGTAGATAGATCTTGGCTTGTTTGTATGCATGCGGTAGAATTTTTTTGTTTTCCATGCTACGAATCCCTATACTACTCTCAAATCCAAGAGAAGGTTCGACAACCTCGCCGAGTTCTACTTTCCTTCCGGTCACTTCTTTCGAAAGAAACTCCTTCTCCAGAAAGGATCCATTCTTGGTAATCCTGGGCATATGTGGTTTAAGCCAGTTTTGGCTGGTTTCTCAAACCAACCCATAACTACCAGTTTAAAGTGGGTTGGTTTGGTTTAGACCTCTTATGCATTAGGTGAAAGGACGGTTTGATGCAGGCTGATTATACGGTTTAAATGGTTTGAAACCGTTGAGTGCTGAAATAAACAAATCTGGGACTCCCAGACACACATGCACGAGTCCCTCACGCACATGCACCACCGCCAGCAACGGGCACGTTCAGAAGTTCATGTACAATTCTACTAAACAATCACAGCATATCAATGTGCAGAATACTTATTACATGCCCAGAAAATCGAGCATCATCAACGGATGAAAATTTTGCAGTTTCACTACTTCTTTCATACTGTTTATGTATGTAAAAGTTTAGATGGGCCTATTTAGTTGGTGCTATTTACTTGCTGATAACATCTTCTGAATCTGGATCACCTGCAGCTGCTGCTCAGATATGCTGTTTAGATGGGCAACGAACTCAGTTGCTCAGATGTCAGTTGTAAGACCTGCTGTAGAAGAGCTAACACATCGTCGGGAGTGAGCTGCACATCACAAGAAGGATTGGAATTGCGAGCACATGAAAGTTGTAAGTCCAGAAGGACAGTAAATTGTGAGAACATCACAACTAACAAGGACAAGTATAACCACACAACAGTAAAAGGGAAATAACATACCTGACACTGATATTCTTGCCGGAATCATATTTCTCCACTAAGCTCTGAGCTCTAATGAATTTAAATAATAGGAAACACATTACTACTTATACAACAAGAATAGAAAATCTACTAATTAAGCAACCTATCTACTCATGTTCTTTTTTCTGTGTGCTAAAAAAATCTACTAATTAATCAAGGTTACAGCAAAACGATCAGGAAGGATTATCTGTATGGTCCAAAAATAGGTGTCATCAATTGACTAGACCTGTCGCATACTGAAGCAATTATCTGACCAATCGACCCTTAAAACCTGAACAGATCAGGTTTGATCTGATCTCACTCACTGATTTGTAAATCCTACATATTGATATGCTTGTGTGCTTTCACTTGAGGTTCAGTTCAGCGTCGTGCAGCTTGTCGTCCCGCTAGATGCCGCTTGTTCACACTGTTAAACCCATTTTCAACGCGTCCTCCACTTGTGTTGGCCTATGGCAGGCACAAGGCCGCCCATCACAACATTGTGCATAAACTCTAGACTGCTCTGTTCTCTCCTGTTGATGAAACTAAGCACATATAATGTATTTCATTGGTTTCTCGAGCTATATGGCTCTCCTGTTCGGTCTGATTCCCAATGTTATGTTAGTGTTGTGTAGCATGTACTGATGAATTCAACTTTCATATACAGCCCTCTAAGGATGTGGGTCGATTGCTCACACAAGATATGCCATGCACGCTATTTCTGAAGGTGTTACTTGGTGTTAAGTTTTTCTGTGATTTGGATGTGTATAAGTATTGTTCAGAAATCAGAGCGATTGGTTTGGTTTCCTCTGAAAAAAGTGGGCAATTGGTGACACCTAGTTTTCTCATAAATGGCCGTGGACTGCCACGAGTTATGCATTTGACCACACAGATAATTGACTAGACGTCTAGACCTGTCGCATACTGAAGCAATCTTAACCAAGATCTATCCCTCGGCAAGGCACTACACTTTGCTGCAGATGCTAGATTATAGCCCAGTGCTTGCTGATAACCGAGCCCCAATCGCCTAGCAAACAATCGGACTAGAAAGAGGATGTCACATCCCAAAATTTTCTAAATTTTGAAATGTGAAAAATAAATAAACAAAATAAAACTTTGTTGAAAATTAGGGTGAGAAGAAACTTTTTGAATCCAATTGGAAACTTTCAAACCTATTTTGATCAAATAAATCCTAAAGGTATTTAAAAAGATAAACAATTAATAAAGAAAGTTTTGATAGTTGGAATTACTATTTTAGATCTTTTAATAAAAAGATTTGTTTTTCAAAAGCAAAAGGTAGAATTATAAATAAAGATTATTTCTTAAAGCCAAATTAAAATCTTGGCCAAACTTTTGAAATAAAACATTCCTATTTGATAAAAAGGGTAAAGGTTTAATTAAATAAAATAATGAGGATTTAATATCCAATTTTATTTAAGTAAAGGCTTTTCCATTTTAAATAAACACTAAAACTTATTATTTTATTTTAAATAAGTTTTCCAAGTGTTTTATATTTTCAAATAAAACCTACTGAAATTATTTTGGTATTATTTAGATTTCAAATGGAGTTTTAAAATAAATCAAATCCTATTTGAATTAATGACTAAGGTCTATTTATTTAAATATTAAATGGATCCTAAAAAGAATAAAAAATATTTATTTTTGACTTTGGTTTGTGTTGATAAACAGAACTAAAAAGGATACAAAGTTTGTTGGAAGTTTGAATTCATTTGAGTGTTTGAATTGTTTGAATAAAATCAAAACAGAAAATCAAATGGAAAAGGAAAAAGATTCAGTACAAAAAAAATGATGAAACAGACAGCAGCCCAACTAAGCAGGCCCAGCAGCCCAGCTCTAGCCCAACTAAACCCCCACGCGCGAAACGTTTTTCACCCACAACCGCACCCGCAGAGCGACAGACAGGCAGGCCCCACTCCTATTCCCTCCACCTCGCTGACAGCACGGCCCCACACTCCTGTTCATCGTCTCCACCACGACCTCGTCGCCCCTGCCGTTGCTGCCGCATTATTGCCGGCGTCAATACGCTTAATTGCCTGACTTAATCCTCGCCGTGACCACGCACACTTAAGCGCACGCCTCTCCTCTACCTTTCCCCTCACTCGCCTCTCCCTCTCTGCCCCCAGGCTGAGCGAATCGAGAGCTCGAAACTTTTTGCTCCGGCGACCTTCTCCAGCAAAATCCGGCGAACCACGGCCACCCCTCACCTCCCTCTGCACGCTAGCACATTCTCCACCTCCTGGCGCATCTCCCCGTGCCACTTGTTCACTCGCGCCCGCTCCAGAACGTCGGCAACTTCAAGCTCAACTCACCACCACCGTTTGCCATTGCTCCGGCGACCTTTCCCAGGTAACTCCGACCGCCCCAAGCCCTCCTGTTGACACTCCCGTACTACCCACGCTCTTACGCATCTGACCCTGTCCTTGTTTTGCCTCGGCACGATCTGTAGCTCCATCCCCGACGACCACCAGAGCCGCCAGTCGCCAGGAACTACTCCGGCGAGGAATTGCCACCGTTCCTGTGCGCCCCTCGTCAAACCAACAACACGTTGAGATTCGGCACCTCCTTGCGAACACGGTGAGCCCTCTCCCTCTCTCCCTCGCTTCCTGTATCGCCAGCTCCGCCGCGAGCAAGCGTGCTCCGCCGTCTGCCGTCGCGCAGCGCCGCCAGTGCTTGACCACGCGACCATGTCCGTTAGATCAGAAACCGTTGGCTGAGATTAGATCTAACCGAAGGGGTACGCGCCCATCTGAGCCACTAGATCCAACTTAAATCCTACGGCTCGCAGAGGCCAATCCACCCGAAGCGGTACCGGCCAATTAGGTTGCGCCGCGTGGCACTGGTTTGATTTAAAACAAAATTCTGAATCTGATTTGTATGCAAACTTGTAAAATTCATAACTTTAAATCTACACGTCCAAATTTTGCAAATTTTATATAAATGGAATCAGCAGAACATGTACTTTGCAACCATGCACTTTGTTTAATGTTTTGCTTCTGGAAAATTGGTTGAAATTGCAGAAACTTGTGTAGGCTTATTTTGAATATAAATATTGTTCTAGATAAAATTTTAATGTGAAATCTTTTCAAAATGGTTTGTTGTGAACTTACTGACCCTAGGAACCAACTCATGGATTTAAAAATGAATTTTGTGAAGTTTAGGAATAAATACTTGAATTAGCTCATTTCTAGTCAAATAAAAATATTGATTTTGATATGGAAATGATTTTTGAGTAAAACCTTTGGGAAATAATTTGATTGAAACCTTCTGACCCTAAACACCAAGTTTTGTGAAGTAACAACTTATTTGATGAACAATATAAAATTATTGCTTTGCTAAAAACATTTTTCAACCACATAAAATAATGAAATGACTTAAAAATGGTTTATAGATAAAACCTTTTGCAAATGGTTTTACCACTTTAGTAAATGACCACTTTGAACCTTATAATGTTTAGAGCCTAGTAGAAACCATCTTTGCAAATAAAACTATCTTTTGCATGCTTGCATGCATGCCTTTGTTTCTATTATTTTATGTGTGATGAATTGTTTGAATATTGGTTGGAATGCTAGTTGAATCTATGTTTGCTTGATTGATTTGTAGTGAAGTTAGAAGAGTGTGATATTAGCAAGATCAAGAAGTGAACCAACATTCTCTACCAAAAAGGCAAGTGACACTATCATCCAAGTCCTACTATTTTCATTACACTTAGTGGATTTTTGAAACATACATGATAAGGTTTACTATATTTTTATGCTATGCTAAATCCTAATAAGATACCCTTATATATTCCTTAGTGGAAACAAATGTAGTTGTAGTATGCTTAGCCCTGCTATATATTGGTATGGGATACATGTTAAGATTATATGAAGTATTGAAAAGACTTATGTTTTATATAATAAAACAAGTACTCAATGAACCACCTGGGTGGACAAGGATACTCAAGTTTTGGACAAGGTGGCAACAAAAGGAACCATGTTTATATGGCAATCTCTTTTTGTTGTGCACTAGAAGAAAACCACCCAGGGACTTAGAGATTGAACATGTTTCTCGTACAATGGCTTCCATGTACAGGCACATGCTAAATGGGCTCTGGCTTAGTCAACTACATAGTGGAAGACCCATGCATTGGCATCTTCAGGTTAACTAGATTTGTGCTAGGGAACTTGGAACCCTACATTGGTGCCTGGTAGACAAGCTAGCATTGTGTATTGGGAGGACTCCTATGGAAAGACTTTATCACATTCTCGATCTGCCGGTACTCCATTTTGGTGAGTACTTATCCAGCGGCCACTGGTGGCGTCAAGACGATATTGTGTCATGTAGGTAAAGTGTACAACTTCTGCAGAAGATTAAATTCTAAGTACTTAGTCGTGTCCCCGGTTATGGACAATACTGAGCAACTAAGGCCTGAAGCTATGGAAGATCTCGACATTCCAATTTCTCAAAGTTAAAACTTGAGGGTGACAACAAGGGGTTTGAAACACTTGGAGTTTTCCAAGAAGTTCAGAAAGATTTGACAAAAGATCAAAACCTATTTTGAAAAGATAGGATAAAACTATATTGCTTTCTGCAAAAGAGCCAAAACTCTACTTAGCCAAATATGCATGTAATGATAGGATCCACATATTTCTACATAGTAGTGAAACTTGCCAATACAATTCAAATGTATTGACCCTTGTGGCTGCGACTTATTATGTTGCAGGTTTGTTTGATGTTAGTGAAGTGTGTTGAATAGGATTACAAGTCTACAACCAACATGATTGCCTGTGGCACTTTGAAGATGAAGGACCCCATGCTTATAGATATTCTACTGCAATGTAATATGATAGCCAAATGAGCTATGTAAGATGTAATGAATTATTTTATTCCTGGTTATAAAGTTGTATTATGACCTTTGTTTCTTGATATTACATCTTAACTGTGGATGCTAGCTATTGATCCAGGGACTAGCATTGTAAACACAGGGATCTCTACCTTATTAAAGGTTGGGAACCTTACAGAGGAAAAGAACACAAGCCATGAATTAGTTGGGTCAAGAAACAGGGGAGACGGACGTGTGGTGTGCGAAATTCCTTTCGAAGATTGCGCTGAGGCTAAGAAGATGGAACCCTCGCCGCCTCACCCTCACCCTCGCCGTCACGGATTTGGTGCCATGATCCACTCATCCCTTCTCCCTAACCGGCGGTGGCTCCTTCCACTTTTATTGCTCCCCCGACCTATAGCAATCCCTCCCTGCTAGTTTCTTCCATGCTCGTCGCAGCCTCGAGGACGCCGCCCTCACCCCTCGCCGTTACGCCGCCTCCGCCATGCCCTAGCCCGATGTGGTGATTTGGGATTTCTTTTCCTTGGCGATGGGGGAGACAAGAGGGAGGTTCACATACCTGATACACGGGTTGGCCGATTTAGTTGGATCGGGTAGGTCTTAAACCAGCAAATTGTTTTTTCGGTCACGGTTTTAACCGAGAAACCAACTAACACTTTAATTATGTTCTGGTGCGGTGTGGTATGGGTTGACAGTTTGACCGGTTTCAAACCAAATTATGCCCAGATTTAATTCTTGGCAACAAACACTTTGCCTTTGGATCTATGATAGAAGATATACCCAATTGTTTCTTTAGGGTATCCTATGAAAACGCATTTTTCCTCTTTGGGTTCACGCTTGTCGGGCTATAACTTCTTTACATAAGCTTTGCAGCCCCAAACTTTAAGAAACGACAATTTAGGTTTCTTTCCAAACCACAATACATACAGTGTCATTCCAACGGATTTAGATAGTGCCCTATTTAAAGTGAATGCGGTTGTTTCTAATGCATAACTGCAAAATCTGTAAGAGACATCATAGAACGAACCATATCTAAGACAGTTCGATTACGATGTTCGGACACGCCATTACGTTGTGGTGTTCCCGACGGTGTCAATTGTGAAAGTATTCCACATTTCTTTAAATGCTCGCAAAACTCGTGACTTAGATACTCACCTCCACGATCAGATCGCAGAAATTCCTGTTACATTGATTCTCTACTTCACTTTGAAATTCCTTAAACTTCTCGAAAGTTTCGGACTTATGTTTCATGAAATAGATATACCCATATCTACTCAAGCCATCCATGAAATTAAGAACATAACGATAACCACCACGCGATGCCACACTCATCGGGCCACACACATCGATATGTATGATTTCCAATAAGTCCGTAGCTCGCTCCATTATGCCAAGAATGGAGTCTTAGTTATTTTTCCCATCATACATGCTTCGCATCTTTCAAGTGATTCAAAATCAAGTGATTCAAGAAGTCCATCGGAATGGAGTTTCTTCATACGCTTCACTCCAATGTGACCAAGATGACAGTGCCACATGTATGTAGAATTATCATTCAATTTCAATCGTTTAGCATTTATATTATGAACATGTGTATCACTACTATCGAGATTCAATAAGAATAGACCATCTATCATAGGCGCATGACCATAAAAGATATTACTCATATAAATCGAACAACCATTATTCTCGGATTTAAAAAAGTAACCGTCTCGCAATAAATAAGATCCAGATATAATGTTCATGCTTAACGCAGACACCAAATAACAATTACTTAAGTATAAAACTAATACTGATGGTAGATGAAGAGGGAGCATGCCGACAACGATCACATCAACCTTGGAGCCATTTCCAACGCGCATCGTCACCTCGTCTCTCACTAGTCTTCGCTTATTCTGCAGAACCTGTTTTGAGTTACAAATATGAGCAACCGAACCAGTATCAAATACGCTGATACTACTACGACTACTAGTAAAATACACATCAATAACATGTATATCGAATATACCTTTCTTCTTGATGTTTCCATTCTTCAGATCTGCCAGGTACTTGGTGCAATTCCGCTTCCAGTGACCTTCGCCCTTGTAGTAAAAGAACTCAGTATTAGGCTTAGGACCAGCCTTGGGCTTATTTGTAGGCGCAACAGCTTTCTTGCCACCCTTCTTGAAACTAACCTTCTTCTTAGGCTTGCCTTGCTTCTAGAAATTGGTGGTCTTATTGACCATCAACACTTGGTGCTCTTTTTTGATCTCCACTTCCATAGACTTTAACATGGGAAAGATTTCAGGCAACGACTTATCCATACACTGCATGTTGTAGTTCATCACGAAGTTCTTGTAACTAGGTGGTAGTGATTGGAGGACACGATGAATACCCAACGCATTAGGAATCGTTATTCCCAAATCTGCGAGTTTATTTGCGTGCCTAGACATCTTAAGCACATGTTCGCTCACGGAGCTGCCCTCTTCCATCTTGCAGTTAAAGAACTTCTCGGAGGCTTCATAGCTTTCAATAGCCGCATGAATCTCAAATATCACTTTGAGCTCATAGACTATATCATGATGTTCACGGTTCTCAAACCGCTTCTGAAGCTCCGATTCCAAACCGTACAAGATGGCACACTGAACTATGGAGTATTGATTCTTCCGAGTGAGGAAAACATTCTTCACCTCATCGGTAGCATCATCTGTAGGCGGGTCACCCAGCGGTGCATCCAGCACATAGGTCAACTGACTAGCATTGAGGACAATCCTCAAGTTACGGAACCAGTCCGCGAAGTTGCTTCCATTGTTTTTCATCTTTTCTTTCTCTAGGAACACATTAAAATTGATGGTAGGGGCCGCCATGATATACAACATATTTACAAAGAGTTTAGACTAAGTTTATGATAAACTGAGTTCAAATTTAATTCTTAAATTAACTAGGTGAACTCCCACTCAAAACAACATCCCTTACATTGTTTTAGTGATCACACGAACCAAATCCACTACACCAAGTCCGATCATCACGAGAGATGATGTAGATTCAAAGGCGAACATTCAACATGTTCATCATATCAATCATATGACTCATGCTTTACCTTTCGGTATTGTGTGTTCCGAGACCATGTTTGTACATGCTAGGCTTGTCAAGGTTAACCTTAGTATCCGCATGTGCAAATCTGGCTTGCACCCGTTGTATGCACATGTAGAATCTATCACACCCAATCATCATGTGGTGCTTCGAAACGACGAGTCTTAGCAACGGTGCCAACTAAGGACGAACACTTTATTACTTGATATTTAGTGAGAGAGATAATCTTATAATGCTATTGTCGCAATCTAAGCAATACAAGATGCATAAAAGGATTAACATCACATGCAATTCATAATATGTGATATGATATGACCTTTCTTCTTGTGCCTTCGATCTCCATCTCCAAAGCATGAACATGATCTCCATCATCATCCGTGTGGCGTCAAGGTCAATGGCGCCGCTTCATGGTTGTCCTCCACCAATAGCAACTATTACAACTACTTTGATGAATAGACACACAAGTCTTAAACGAAATTTAAAGATAACCATAAGGCTCCTGCCAGTTGCCAACTTATAATAAGGATCATTATATACATCATATATAATCACAATCATGGTCATATCACATCACAACACAAGCCTTGCAAAAACAAGTTAGACGCCTCTAATTTTCATTGCATGTTTTACGTGGATGGGGCTTTAAAATAAGAACCGTTCTAACTTACGAACATGAACCACAACGTTGATACAAGTATTGTCAAGTGCCCGTTGTAAATTGAATCTTCACTATGGTGGGAGAGACAAACACCTGAAAAGCCACTTGTGCAATGCAAGTTGCACGTTGAGCATGGAGCAAGTCTCATGTATGATGACATATAAGGTTAGCCCGGGCCACTTTATCCCATCATCCCGCAAGATGCAAAGTATACAAAAATCAAGCGACAACAAAAGCATCAATGCCCACAAAACCATTGTGTTCTACCAGTGCAACAGATCTACACATAGACACGACACTAAAACCACTGTAGGGGTTCGCAGCATGGAAAACAAAAAAATTCTATCGCGAGAACAAACAAAATCCAAGATCTAATCTACAAGATCAGTGCAACGAGTTTGTAGAGTACTCACCCTTGTAGATCCAAAGCATTTAACAAGATCAGATTCTCATGGTTGATGTAGTCATTCACCTGCCGATCTCAAGATTGCGAAGACGATCCTTCCGGCGCCATGTTCCGGCAGCGCTTCCATAGTCGGTCACACGTACGATAGTCGATGAATACCTTCCTCTCCCTTGTTCCAGCAGGCATCGAAGGTTGTAGATCTCCTCGCGATTCTAGTAGCACGACGGTGTGGTGGTGGAGGTGGAGGAGTAGATCCTGCAGGGCTTCGCCTAAGCCAGAGCAGGTATGGTGGAGGAGAGAGGGCCTCGACAGCTAGGGTGTAGGCACCAAGGAGAGGGAGGCAGCAGCTAGGGTGTAAGCGGCGGATAAGGTGTAGGCGGCGGCGACTTGGAGAGGGTGGCGACCTAGGTCAAGGGGTGAGAGGGGGTGGTGTCGTGGTTGTGGCACGGCAGATGCCATGGGTAGGCTAAAGTAGGGGGCCAATGGATGCTAGTGGGATCTGGGGAGGGAAGATGCAACTGTCTCTACACTCAAGCTGCCAAAGTGATGATCTTTATTTATCTCTTTCTCTATTACAAGTGCTCCTTGAGATGTATCCAGGGGACAAGATGAATCTCCCCAGCCTAACGGTGCTCAAAGATTCGATCCCTCCCTCAGGGTCCAAGCCTCTCCTTATAAAGGAGCGCCTTGGGTGCCCTTAGGGCTGACGAGGCAAGCATATTCGTGGAATATGCTTGTCCCAAATTGGTAGTTCGGCGGCCTCCTTTCCCTGTCGCCCTTCTAACGACGGCAAAGTTCCAGTGGCCCCCTCCTGCGTGCCTCGGGCTCCAGGACTGTCATCTCCGTGACCTCCTTCTGCCCCTCTGACGCTGTGCATCCTTGTCTCTTGCGCTTGGCTCTGCTCTGATTCCTCCTAGCCTGCATCTATAGTTTGACCTTGGGCTTCTCCTTCTCCTGCAAGCTTCGTATCACTCGGCCTTACCTCTTGTTACTCGGCTCGTTCTTCACCTGCATCAAGATCACCTGGGTAACCCGGCCGATTCTCTCATCAGCTCGGCCGGGTAACTACTTGATACATATACGTGGGCTTCTTGCCTCCGTTCATCGGCCGACATATCCATGATTCGGCTGACTCGGACCGTAACTCGGAAACTAGACGGGGATAGTACCTCTGTCTTTCTCCGTCTCTGACCTACCCGAGGTTAACCCCCCGACATTAGTCCCCGAAGCTGGTGTGGCCCTGTCAATAGCTTTGGCCGGGTTATATCAGCTTCATTATATTCTTCAGTCTTGTTTCCGAGTTATGGCCTTGTCCGAGGTTTCCTCGTTCCTTCCCTCATACGCCATGTCCTACGTGTCGTCCCATCATTGTTCTTCTAGTTTTTAGGTCCTTCTACAGTGCTTACTGACAAGCTACAGTGAACCCTGTACCTGCTGCGCTGCCGCTGCGGCGCCTCGTGTGCCATTCCCCTTGGGGATCGTGACAACCCTTATTCGTGTGCGGCCGTTGGTGTGGCTCCACTCACCATCGTGCGTTCGTGCTGCTTCCACGATCTACACGGGTAACTGCCACACCCACGATCCCACTTCCCTGTTCATGGCTTGACTATAAAGAGGGAAACTGCGCTCGTGGGATTCACCTTTCCCCTTATCGCTCGCCTCCGTTCTTCTTCTTCCTTTCACCGGCGCGTTCTTCTGCAGTTCCTCCGCCGCTCGTCAGCCAGAGCCTCCGCCGGCGAGGATTCCGCCGCGTCGTTCCGCCTTTCTTGCCCGCGCTCTGCGGCTTTGGCTCCGCCGCCGGTGAGTCCTTTCCGGCCGTCTTGCCCCGATCTTTCCCTAGATTCATCTGCTTCGTTTTCGCGCTTAGGCAACGGTTCCTCCGTTTCTTCGCCATTGTTTTCGTGCAAAGTTCCGACGGGGCCTTGCAGTTCAAAACTCCCCTCCGCCGCCAGTTTTTCCTCCGGCGATCTTTCCGGCGCACATATGTCTAGTTCGTTTAGCGGCGCTCTTGTTGAGGACGACGACGCTGGCTCTGGGCCCGAGCGAGGCTCGTGGCAGGGCTCTTCAGTCACGCGCCGTGAGATTGAATGGCTCATCCGGACTCGACGGATTCCCGCCGAGGTTTCTTGCCGTTTACCCGGCAGCGAATCCTCTCCAGATATCAGAGAGGGCGAGTATGTGGTTTTCATGTCTCACTTCGCCCGCGGCTTCGGTCTCCCTCTTAGCGATTTCGCTAGAGAATTCCTCGATTACTTCGGCCTTCAGCCGCATCACCTTCCTGCGAACGCCATAGCTTCTCTTTCTGCTTTCATTTCCGCCTCGGAGGGTTACTTCGGCCTGTGGCCGTCAGTGCATGTCTGGTCGAAATTCTTCCAGATCCGCTCCAACGTTGTTCCTGACAAATCTCTGCACCCCTCCGAGAAGTTGCTCACCCAATGTGGGGCGGCGTCTATCACGCCTCGGAGGAAATCCGTGTTCCCTCGCGTCACCGGGTTGGAGTCGTGCAAGAAGTTGCACAAGTCATTCTTCTATGTCAAGAACAGAGGGGCGGAAGATAAGATTCGGCTCCCCCCATTCTCAATTGGCCCACCCTCTAAAGTGAACTGGCTCTACAATCCGAGGAAAACTCACGCCTTGGCCGAGGCCTTCGAGATTCGGCTAAAAGAGTTGATCCGGGCCGGGTTATGCGGTGAAGATCTGATGGCAACCTTTATTAGTAGCCGGATCTGCCCCTTCCAGCAGCGGACCCACAAGCTGTGCTACATGAGTGGTCCCCTCGACCCTAACCGAGTCTCGACCGTGGAGCTGGATAATTATCTTATTCATAAGCGCGTCCGAGCTATCTTCAAGACTGAGATGCCTGAGGATTGGTCTTGGGGGTTAAAACCATTCACCCGCGATCGTCCGCCTCCCGAGGTAAGCTTGATCAGTATTGCTCTGTTATTCCACAGTTTTTTAGAAACTGGTTTACAAGATTTTCTTTCTTCTTGTCCTGCAGAGGTTCGCAGAGCAGAAGACCGAGGACGCCGAAGTTCTGCAGCTCCCTTGTCCCGCAGACAGGAGTATCCCGGATACTGGCGAGCCGGACTCCGAGGAGTTCGTCCCTAAGTCGGATCCTGCTCCGGCTCGAGCTCGCGGCAAAACTTCAGCGCATGAGGAGGAAGGTGATTCGGACGAGGTCCAAATTCTTGAGGTAGTTGCCGCCATGCCTATTTCTTATGCATTTCCGGCTTCTACTTTCCCAGCTAATCCGGCCGGTCAGGTTCACGACGCCGAGCCTATTGCTTCCCGGCCTCCCGTTACCTCGGGGAAGCGCGGGGCTCCTGCTAGTGCCTCGGAGGCGGTTCCTAAGAAGCGAATGAAGAAATCCGCTCCGAACCCTCCCAGGCGCAGGACTATGCCCGGGGTCGCCGGGTAAGTTCTTTTGCCTATATTTCTTGTTTCTCTCTTTCTGTTTCTCATACTGACAAACCTTCCTTCTTATTTTTGCAGTGCTCCTCTTTCTGTTAAACCCGACGGTCCTAGCATGACTAGCCGTCCGATTCGGCCGCCATCTCCTCCTCCCGCTGATGATACCAGGATTCCTAGCCCTATTCGTCCTGCTTCTCCTCCAGCTCCGAATACGTCGCCTGTTCGTCGCGATGTCCCTGAGACCCCTTCCATTGACCTGGATCCGATCCGGCCCTCCGAAGTTTTCGTTGAGCCCGCCGCCCCTTCTATGGGCCCCAGCGCTACTACTGAGCCTCCATCTACTCCGGCAGTTTCTACGGCCATTCCGACATCGGTCGAAAAGGTCGTTATCCCGGCGCCCTCTGCGACCTTATCTTCCGCTGCTCCTAAGGACTCCGTCCCCACTTCGGAGGTGCCACTTCCTGCTGATGCCTCTTCTAAGGCGAAAAAAGTTATTGCCGTCAAGACTCCTTCTCAGAAAAGTATTGCCGGCTCTTCTCAGCCGAGTATTGCCGACGTGCTGCGCAAGGGAGCTGCGCCTACCAAAGTCCCCGTTACCTCGGCCACCGGCAGCCAGCTTGCTCTTCATAAGAGCCCTGCGACTGCCGTGGTCGGACCGCCTGCCCGGGGTAAAGTTTTAACTCGGACAGCTAGTGGGAACAGCCTTGGAGCGCTGGTTGAGTATGCCAATAACTGGAATGCTGCTGATCAGTTTGAGGGTAATCCAACAAACCAGCCTTTTCAGCTTTCTGACATCAGCGGCCGTTTTGACCATGCCGCCCAGTTCATCATTGATACCAACAAGATGAATGAGGTAATTGTTTTTTCTCTGAGTCTTAAATTATTCTCCAGATGTTACCATATGCTCTAGTCCCCAAAACTTGCAAGGAAATAACTTGTTGTATACTTGGAAGTTTGACTTAAATTTATTTCTAAGGTTCGCTAGTCCGGCAATCTAGTTCGGAGTTTAGTTGTGTTTTATTCGGACTTGGTTTAGCTTTGAATATCCAGCCACCTAGTTCTGAATTAAGCTTCACTTGATTTGGATCTAATTTAGCTTTGAATATCCGGCCACCTAGATCTGAGTTAAGTCCTTCATGACTCGGATCTGGTTTAGCTTTGAATATCCAGCCACCTAGAGTCGAATTGAGCTTTGCTTGATTCGGATCTAATTTAGCTTTTGCTCGTTGATTTATCATTTTGCCTCATTACTCAGGTTGCACATGACCGGCGGACTGCCGAGTTCTAGAGGTTGCTTTTTTCTCACCGCAAGCTGGAAGATAAGTACGAGAAAGTTCTGCCCGTGGCAAAGAAAGCTGGTATGTTGATAGTTCCTTTTCCTTATTCCCAATTTTCTCATGTATTCGTCCATGGAATGCCGCCTTACTCCTTGTTGAATAGGTAATATTAATAACCTCAATATTCGCCTTGAAAAGAAGATCAAGAACTTGGAAGGTTAGCTTCCTTTCCATTTTACTCCTTCTTCTTCTTAATATATATGCTAAGGTTTCTTATTGCGTTTGGCTGTGGTAAAGCCGAGTTGCAAGACTTCGCAGTGTTGCATCAATATTGCATGCCCATGCCTGACGTGATGCTGCATTTTTTAGAACAAAATGCGGTTCATTCGGCGCAACTACAAGAAAAAGACGATGAGATAGCTCACCTGCGATCCGAGGTGGACACCCTTAAGCTCTCTCAAAAATCCGAACTAGAGAAGGTTGACCAAGAATTTTCCGAGGAAAAGAATCGGCTGACTCTGGATCTGCAGAAGAACAAAGAACTCCTTGAAGCTGCCGAACTTAAAAACCGGGGTTTGGGTGAGGAAATTGCTCGTTTTGAGAAGAGCAAGGCTGACTGGGCCAAAGATCTTCAGATAATGATGAGCTACATTCATCGTAAGCTACTTGCCATGGCCGAATTATACTTTTCTTTTCTGTCCCTGCTACCCTTTGACACGTTCGTGCTTTGCGCAGATCATTTCCCCGAGGCCAAGCCCGTGAGTTCTAAAGCAGTTCTTGCAGCTCGTGCGCGCCGAGGTGAACCTGTTACTGTTGATTCAGAATATTCCATGGAGGATTACTTGGTTGCCGTTGGTGCCGCAGTTGGTCCGATGAAAATTATGGGCCGGGACTTGGTGCAGGCCGCTATCCGAGCTTACCATGTACTCTGGCCGAATACCTCGATGGACTCCTGATATCAACGAAATCGAGTTATTGGTGACAAGGCTGATGGCATCTGAGAGGCAGTTGAGTCTTTGGAGAGAATCGGCTGGGCGTGCTGGTGCCGACATGGCCCTTACTGTCATCATGTCATGGTACGAAGATATCTCTTTGGACATCCTGAGAAATTTGCGCACCGGCTCCCGCTGGGTTGAAGATCCCACTTTTGTTGCTCTACGGCAAGCTCGGGCGTTCCAACTCGTCGAGTATGCCGACGTGCACACTTGGAATGAAGGGCCGAGTTTCCTCCCAGACCCGGATCAGGAGGTTGCGGCTGAGGGTGCCTCGGATGATGATTCAGCGGAGCAGGGGGAAGGCGAAAATGATTCGGCCGCATCTGACAGCTCTAGCTCAAGCTCGGATAGCAACGGCGATGCGCGGTCCTCTTCCAAAGGTACCGGGCATTCTACTGCACGGACTGATGCTCCTGAACAACCTCGGACTTCCGCCGAAGTTTCCCCTGGGTCAGCGGATGGTGAGGCAACCTCAGTCGAGGTCCCTCCTACCTCGGAGTGCCCCGCACCTAAGCAAGTAGCTGCCTCTCCAAGGAACAACGCCTAAATTATTTCCGATCCCTGGTATGCCGGGCGTGTGATGTAGCCAAAAAAAATTGTTAACTCGCTGTGTGATCTGAATTTCTTTTGCCATGTATTGTTGAGATATTTGGTTAAGTGGATGCTCGTCCGAATTCTTGCTTCTCTGGTCCTTAATTTCTTGACCTTTTAGGGCTTATCTTTGCTGTTATTTTTTATGGTCTTATCCAGGCACGAGCGCTGAATACCTATGATATTGATCTGTTGTGAACATAAGTTAACTACTTCGTTGTGGAAGTATATAGCGATCGCTGGATCGTTGTTTATTGTTCGAAACTTCCTTATGTAAATCAAATTTTGGAGGTAGTATAAAACTGATATGAGTGCGTTCAGTATAAGTTTGGGGTAGCATACGGTAGTCCCCGAGTCGCTGCTTTAGTTACCGAAGTTTTAAGTATCAATACGAAATTGATATATCATATGATAGTCCCCGAGCCACTGCTCTGGGCACCAAGGTTCAAGCGCGTAACGCGAAAGAAATAAATATAACATATGGCAGTCCCCGAGTAACTGCTCTGGGTGCCGAGGTTAAAACATACAACACGAAATAACATAACATATGGCAGTCCCCGAGTAACTGCTCTGGGTGCCGAGGTTCAAACATGAAATAACATAACATATGGCAGTCCCCGAGTAACTGCTCTGGGTGCCGAGGTTCAAACATGAAATAACATAACATATGGCAGTCCCCGAGTAACTGCTCTCGGTGCCGAGGTTCGAATACATAATACGAAATAAATATATCCTAAGGCAGTCCCTGAGTCATTGCTCTGGGTGCCGAGGTTCAGATACATCATTGGATTTTGACCTTGAGATATAATGCTACGAGTAGAATGGCCGAAGTAAAGCCACATTCCAGGGGCGCTTCGTTTCTTCACCAGCTTTGTCTGCCTTGTTCTTCCCAGGGGATTGAGCATCGATCAGATAATATGCATCGTTGTGCAATGCTTTGCTCACAATAAATGGTCCTTCCCATGGGGGTGACAATTTGTGCATGCCGGCCGTGCGTTGCACTAGCCGGAGGACCAAATCTCCTTCTTTGAATACTCTTGGATTTACTTTCTTGCTGTGATACCGCCGTAAGTTTTGTTGATAAATAGCCGATCGTGATAATGTCAACTCTCTGGCTTCTTCCAATAGGTCTACGGCATCTTGCCGAGCTATCTCATTTGTCTCTGAGGTTGTGTACTGAGCAACTCTTGGCGAGTCATATATTATGTCGGCTGGGAGTACGGCCTCTGCCCCATACACCAGAAAGAATGGAGTGTAACCGGTTGATCTATTCGGAGTAGTCCGAAGGCTCCATAACACGGCTGGGATTTCTTCGATCCAACATCCTGCCGACCTTTGCAAAGGTTCAACAAGTCGTGGTTTTATTCCTGATAGCACCAGTCCATTAGACCTTTCCACTTGTCCATTGGATGCTGGGTGAGCCACCGAGGCAATATCTAGTCTTATGTGCTTCTCTTGGCAAAATCTAGCGAAAGCTCCTTCTGCAAAATTTGTGCCATTATCCGTAATAATACTATGTGGGTACCCATATCTCAAGATAATGTCCTTGAGAAATTTCACTGTTGTGAGCCCATCACACTTTTTAATCGGTTTTACTTCAATCCATTTTGTGAACTTGTCTACCATAACCAACATGTGGGTCATTCCTCCTCTCGCCGGCTTGAACGGTCCCACCATATCTAGACCCCATACAGAAAATGGCCAAGTGATGGGTATTGTTTTTAACTCGGCCGACGGCATATGTATTCTGGTTGCGTATCTCTGACATCCATTGCATTTTTTAACTAATTCTTTCGCCTCTTTTAACGTCGTTGGCTAGTAAAATCCATGCCTAAATGCCTTGGCTACTAAAGCGCGAGATGAAGCATGGTGCCCACATTCTCCTTGGTGTATGTCTAGAAGGATTTCCTGACCTTCTGTAGAACTCACGCACTTCTGCAATACGTTTGTGACGCTTCTCTTATATAACTCATTGTTTATGATTGTATAGGCTTTTGCTCTTCTTATGGTTTGTCTAGCTAATACCTCATTACCCGGCAATATCGCGTCTTTTAGGTAAGAAAATATGGGTTGCGCCCATATCGGTGTTACTTTTTCTGCAGTGATCTCACTGTCTATCTCCATGTTTTCTGCCGACGTATATACCTCGGCTCTCTCCATGATTGTTATTACCTCGGCTGTCCCCCTCTTTAGGGGTTCCAAATCTTTCTGCGGATCTACCTCCATTGGCGTGTGATTTTCTGCAGAACTTGCTGGGATAAAGGTTGATTCGGATTCTGGTGATGGTTTTATTGATGGTTTCCTGAGGTGCTCCAAGGCAATACCTGGTGGAATTGACTGCCGAGTTGATCCTAATTTTGACAATGTGTCGGCAGCGTCATTTTCTGCTCGTGGTATGTGGTGGAATTCACATCCTTCAAAGTATCCACTGATCTTTTGCACATGGAATCTGTATAAAGCCATATTCGCATCTAGTGCGTCCCAACTGCCCGATACTTGCTGTACTACTAGATCCGAGTCACCGTAGCATAGGATTCGGCGTATACCAATTTATTTTGCCACTTTTAATCCATGGACTAGCGCTTCATATTCAGCTACATTGTTGGACGCAGCAAAATGTATTTGCAGTACATATTTCAATTGATCTTTTTTAGGCGAGGTTAGCACTATTCCTGCTCCCAAACCATTCCTTAGTTTGGAACCATCAAAATGCATTGTCCAGTAATTTGGATCTGGCAATGGTGGCTCATACTGCACCTCGGCCCAGTCTACGAGGAAGTCGGCGACAGCCTGAGATTTGATTGCATCTCTTCTATCAAATTGTGGAGCATACGGTGATAACTCGATCGCCCATTTTGCTATTCGGCCACTTGCATCTTTGTTGTTCAATATGTCGGCTATGGGTGCCTCACAGATCACTTTGATGGGATGCTCTTCAAAGTAATGCTTAAGCTTTTTTGCTGACATATATACTCCATAAGCCATCTTCTGATAGTGCGGATAATTCTGCTTTGAAGTGGATAACACTTCACTTAGATAATACACTGGCCTCTGAACTGACTTACCATCTTCCAGTCGTTCCACTACAACCACAGTACTAACTACTCGATTGGTAGCCGCTACATAGAGTAGCATTGGTTCTTTCGATAATGGAGAAGCTAAAATGGGTGCCGTAACTAGCATCTTTTTCAACTCATGAAATGCCAGGTCCGCCTGTGGAGTCCAGCTGAATTTGTCCGACTTTCTCATCAGTTGATAAAGTGGCAGTGCCTTTTCTCCTAGCCGACATACAAATCGACTAAGCGAGGCCAGGCAGCCCGTGAATTTTTGTACATCGTTCAAACATCTCGGCAATTCCATCCTTTCTACTGCTCTTATCTTTGTTGGATTAGCCTCGATACCTCGGCTAGACACAAGGAAACCGAGTAGTTTTCCTGCCGGTACGCCAAATGTGCATTTCTCTGGATTAAGTTTCATTCGGAAACTCCTCAGGTTCGCGAAAGTTTGCCGTATATATTCTAGCAAGGTTTTGCTCTCCTTAGTTTTGATGACTACGTCATCCACATACACTTGTACATTTTTTCCTATCTGATCATGTAGGCATTTTTGCATGCATCTTTGATATGTTGCTCCTGCATTTCGCAGGCCGAATGGCATTGTGCGATAACAATAAGCCCCGTACGGGGTAATAAATGCAGTCTTTATTTGATCGGCCGGATTTAACGGTATCTGGTGGAAACCAGAATACGCGTCTACAAATGATAACAGCTCACAGCCTGCGGTCGAGTCAATGACTTGGTCTATTCTAGGCAATGGAAAAGGATCTTTCGGACATGCCTTGTTCAGGTTAGTGTAATCAATACACATTCGCCACACAATGGCTACATTGGGGTCATCTTTTTTCTTTTCTACTAGCACCGGATTTGATAACCAATCCGGATATAGCACCTCCATGATGAACCTGGCTGCGAGGAGAGGTTGCTTCACCGGCCTCGAGCCTGGCTGCGAGCTATTTCATCCCCTATTACTTTTCTCCTGTCTTCGGCGAAGCGGCGGAGAGGTTGCTTCACCGGCCTCGCTCCGGGCCTGACGTTCAAAGAGTGCTCAGCCAACTCCCTCGGAACACCTTGCAGATCTTGAGTTGACCATGCAAATATGTCCCGATTCTCACGGAGGAAGTTGGTGAGCTCGCCTTCCTATTTAGCGTCAAGGCCTGCACCAATAGTAACTGTGCGTTCTGGGAACTGCTCATCAATCTGAAATTTCTTCGTCTCTTTGGTTGGCTGGAAAGAAACACTGCCATGAGGGTTGGCCAGTGCCGGCATGTTTAACTGTGCTGACTGAGCGAGGGCTGCCACCTCCTGAATTCTTTTCTTTTCTCTTGCTATAACCAGTGACTCGGCCAAATTTGACCCGGCCGAAGCACACTCCATTGACTTCTTGTAATCACCTGCAACTGTTATCACCCCTTGTGGTCCGGGTAACTTCATCTTTAGATAACTTATATGACAGCTGCTCATGAATTTGGCCAGTGCGGGCCGTCCGAGTAGAGCATGATAACAACTTTCCAGATCCACCACTTCAAATTCCAAGTTTTCTGCTCTGCAGTTGTCTCTCGTACCGAATAACACGTCCACTCGGACTTTACCGATGGGTTCACATGAAAGCCCCGGCACTATCCCATGGAAAGTTGTCCGTGTGGATTGCAGCATATTCTGCGATATTCCGAGTTTATGCATGGTATCTTTGTACATGATGTTGATACTGCTCCCATTGTTGATGAGTACTTTTGAAAATTTTACATTGATACTTGGTCCAACAAATGTCGGATCCAACACAAGTGCATATGATCCTGGATTCGGCATTATTCTGGGGTGGTCTTTCATGCTCCAGGTCACCTCCTGATCAGACCATGGCTGGTATCTTGGCACCGCCGGCACAACCGCATTCACTTCCATATGCCGGCGCTGCACACTTTGCTTGTCCTGCTGTTCTGTTGTGAACACACAATAAGACTGGTGATGCTCCCTGTAATCATTACGTCCAGTATTTGCCGGATTCATCCTTCCATCCTGGCCTGGTTCATTACTTGATGCACTGCATCCCTCCGATCCGAGTTATCATACCTAGGGGGAGGGGGCGGTAGCATCAGTTGCTGTGTATTTGCTCCAGTTAATTGCGGCTGATGCTGCTGTTGTACCTGATGGGGAGCCTGAACTCCTGCTGGGTTCCCCATCGCATTTTTCATCCAGGCACATTGGCGGGTTGTATGATTGGCTGGTCTGGATGGGTTTGATGTGTGAAATTTGCACGGCTGATCTAACATGGATTCGAATGTATACTTCGGCCTCTCTTGCCATTGCTTCTTTTGCTCTGGGGTCCATTGCCTTTTTCCCTCATTTCTTGATGTCCACTGTTGAGGTCCGTTTTTCTGTCGTTGAGTTGCTCCGTGACTCGGCTGCTCTTGTGCTACCGCCGCCACCTGGGCCGAATTATATCTATAATCCGGCCTCTCTTCCCTTCTTCTTCCTCTGAAATCACGCCTGGATGACCCGGCCAATTCTCTCGCGTACTGGTCCTGTTGCTCATGATGATCTGCCGACATTAATTCCGGTTGGGTTGGGTCGCCCAATGCATAGGAGTCTGCTATTCTGATAGTTTCTGCCAGTGTGGTCGGCATATCTCTTTGCAGGCGCTGCCACAACACACTGGCATAACGGCAGCCTTGCGCGAACCAAGTGATTGCTTGTGATTCGATAACTCCCTCACATGAGTTTCTCAGGTTACACCATCGAGTTAAAAACTCTCTATCCGTTTCATTCGGCCTCTGTTTGCACATGGCTAGCTGTTGTGGCCTATTTGGTCTCTTGTATGTGCTGGTAAAGTTGCTGACAAACATTTCTTCGAAATCTAACCAGCAGTTGATACTGCCAGCTGGTTGATTATTCAACCATACCCTGGCTGGTCCTTCCAGCATCTGCGGGACATACCGCACTGCCCATCTTAGGTTACCACCCGCTATCTTCACAGCGGTGGCATAATCAATCAGCCAGTCTTGTGGCTTGGTACTTCCATTGTACGTTTTTGTGCCCCTTGCCAACTGAAAATTCGGCACTGGTGGTTCGCCCATGATCCGTGGTCCAAAACATGTCGGACCCGGTGGACCTTGCTCTTCCAACAACTCGGACCGGTATAGCCGATCCAACTTTACTCTTGCATCATTTGCTGGCAGATCTCTGTACATGATTCTGTCCTGCATCCCATAATGATTGTTTCCACCCTGGTTTGCGTATTCCATCTCGGAATATCCATCATTATACCTTTCATTCTTCTGAGCATGGCGAGCTGGCCTCACTTCTCTTTCCTGCCGAGGCTCATGTCTTGGTTGCGGGTTGGGCGGCACTTCTCTTCTTACTTCGGCCGGGGTTGGGTTTTCATGATTATCTCTTGCTGGTTCTCTCCTGCCGAGATCCCCATTGCCTCGGCCGCCGCCGTCCTTTTCCATACGGCCGTGGTTTCTCTCCCCACTGTTACCTCGGCTGGCATTGCTTCGGCCGGCATTGCCTCTGTTCTCATTTGCCTTTCCAGCTATTGCCGGGTCATATGGAACAATTTGCTTGTTCCTCTTCCCTGAGGTTACTGCTCTCTCTTTCCGAGCGTTGTTTCCGGGTGAAGATGCCGCTGCCGCGGATAACGCAGGTGCTGCCCCCGCCGAATGAACCATCCGCGAAGCCCCTGGTCTTGCCGGGTTAGTTCTGAGTATTTCCTCATTTTGCTGGTTCGCGATGCGCACCAGCTCATTCACTCTTTCTTGTTGTTTCTGCCGAGCTTCCCCGGTCAACCCCTCTAATTCCAATGCTGCGGCATTTGCCGCTCTCAGGTTTTCGCCGGGGTACTGTACCTCGGCAAACCCAAATCACCTGACTCCGCTCTGTGAGCTTCATGCTCTTTGTTAATGTCATTCATGAGGTTCTTCCCTCTTAACCTTAGTTCATCCACCCGCTCAGGCGCGATATCAAGCTTATTAGCTTTCGCATATTCTCTCAGGGTCCTGTTCAAGGATTCCCGCAAAGCTGATACTTTTTTGGCCTCTACCAGCACCTTTTGCCTGGTTTCTTCTAACTCTGCCTGAGCATTTGCCGGATCCAGTATCGGCGCTACAGGTGTGGTCAAGTTTTCTATAGTCGTCTGAAGTATGTTCTCTGGTCTTTCCAGAGGTGGCCCTCTCACCCTTGGTGCCTTTGGGGTGGTGTCATGCAGCTCGGCCTGGTTTGTCACTGGCGGAATTACCTCGGCGGTTTGCAGTGTGATCTGTTTGGGCGGACCCTGTGCGCCTGCGGCGGGTTCTCTGCTTGACCCGGCTAACGCTGCTCCCGCTTGAGCTCCTGCTGCGACCATCACCTCGACGCTGCCTGCAAGATGCTCTCCTGATGGACAGCTCGCCGCGCTTCGAGGTGGTTCTCCTGCAATAACAACCTGGTGAGGATAAATGCCGGTGATGTCGACGCCGACGTAGACCCTGTGCTCGCCCAGGCCGATGAAGATCCCGTTGCGCGGGGGGTTTTCCCCCTGAAGCTCCCTGCATTGTCTCTGACATAGTCGCAGAGACCAAATCTCTGGACCAAGCCAGAAACAACGCGCTCGCCGGTGTTGATGAAGTTTCCCGTCCGGATCACAACTCCAGCTAGCACCGCTGCTGGCCCCACGGTGGGTGCCAACTATCGTGGTTGTGGCACGGCAGATGCCATGGGTAGGCTAAAGTAGGGGGCCAATGGATGCTAGTGGGATCTGGGGAGGGAAGATGCAACTGTCTCTACACTCAAGCTGCCAAAGTGATGATCTTTATTTCTCTCTTTCTCTATTACAAGTGCTCCTTGAGCTGTATCCAGGGGGACAAGATGAATCTCCCCAGCCTAACGGTGCTCAAAGATTCGATCCCTCCCTCAGGGTCCAAGCCTCTCCTTATAAAGGAGCGCCTTGGGTGCCCTTAGGGCTGACGAGGCAAGCATATTCGTGGAATATGCTTGTCCCAAATTGGTAGTTCGGCGGCCTCCTTTCCCTGTCGCCCTTCTAACGATGGCAAAGTTCCAGTGGCCCCCTCCTGCGTGCCTCGGGCTCCAGGACAGTCATCTCCGTGACCTCCTTTTGCCCCTCTGACGCTGTGCATCCTTGTCTCTTGCGCTTGGCTCTGCTCTGATTCCTCCTAGCCTGCATCTATAGTTTGACCTTGGGCTTCTCCTTCTCCTACAAGCTTCGTATCACTCGGCCTTACCTCTTGTTACTCGGCTCGTTCTTCACCTGCATCAAGATCACCTGGGTAACCCGGCCGATTCTCTCATCAGCTCGGCTGGGTAACTACTTGATACATATACATGGGCTTCTTGCCTCCGTTCATCGGCCGACATATCCATGATTCGGCTGACTCGGAACGTAACTCAGAAACTAGACGGGGATAGTACCTCTGTCTTTCCCCGTCTCTGACCTACCCGAGGTTAACCCCCCGACAGGTGGCGACTCTCCCCTCCTTATATAGGTGGAGGGGAGGCGAACAGGGTGGCCAACTCCTCACCGAACTCCCCTTGTGGTCGGCGGCTTGGGGAGGGAGAGGGAAACATCTTCCCTCTAGGTTTCCTCTCCTCCCTCCACTAGGCTTTGACTTTTCCAAACAATTGTTTGATCCAATCAAACTAGAGTTTGATCTCTCATCCTATTTCCTCGCCCAGTTAGTCTAGGGTATTATGCAACCATTCTACATTGGTATGGCACATTCCAAGTACCCCTTCCTAGGGTGGTGTACCTTCTAGAACATTCTAGAAGCTTCTGGTTAAAACAATGAAAACATTTCCGAACCCTGGAAATTGACTTTCCTTATATGAATCATATTCTCCGGACCATTCCAATCTCCTCATGATGTTCTGGATCCAATCCGAGACTCCGAACAACATTCGGTCTCCAACTCATATTCCATATCTACTAAACAACATTGAATCCTTAACTATGTCTCCCTACGATTCGTGAACTATGCAGACATGATCGAGACACCTCTCCGATCAATAATTATTAGAGGAATCTGGAAATCCATTATGGTTCCCACATATTTCTACGATTAGATTGTGATCGAATGAACCATTTACATACGATACCGATTCCCTTTGCCGCGCGATACTTTACTTATCCAAGGTTTGATCGTCGGTATCTCTATACCTAGTTCAACCTCATTACCGATAAGTAATCTTTACTTGTTCCATGATATGACATCCCTTGTGACCTAGTCACATGCTTGCAAGCCAATTGGATGATATTCCACCGAGAGCGCTGACGCGGCTCAGTTGTAGAGCTTCGTTGGGAGACCCCAAGAGGAAGGTATGATGAGCACAGTGGGAAATTTTCCCTCTGTTATGAAACCAAGGATATCGAACCAGTAGGAGCAAGGAAACAACTCCAAGGTGTTGCTAGCAACTTGGAATCCTGCACAACACAAACTCAATACTTTGCCCCAACTTACAGTGAGGTTGTCAATCTCACTGGTTTGCTAAAAACAAAGGATTAAACATATAGTGTGGAAGGTAATGGTTGCTTGTATAAAGTAAATGGTAACAGTAGATGATCTAACAATGGAAAAGATTGGACCGGGGTCCATAGTTCACTAGAGGTGTTCTCTTTAAGATTGATAACATGCTGGGTGAACAAATTACAACGGGGCAATTGACAGGACTGAGCAAGGCATAACAATGCAAATACTAGACATCATGATTCCTATGAGATTTGATTGGGCATTACAACAATATACATAGACCTCCATCCAACTGCATCTATCACTAATAATCCACCTTCGGGTTATCATCCGAACCCCCTCCAGCAATGTGTGTAAAGTAAACAATACAATTGTTCCATGAACAAAAGATTGTTGTTTTCTCCCTAGTGGCAACAACACATCTACAACCTTAGAGATTCCCGTCACTTCCCTAGATTACTAGAGGCATCAATCCACTATCGAGCATAAATACTCCCTCTTGGAGTCAATAGCATCTACTTGGCCAAGATAACTACTAGCAAGAGAGAGCATGCAAGATCACAAACAACACAGACATGATAGAATAATTAATCAATAAGACATGATAGAATCAATATCAATCTGACATAGTATCTCAATATCCATCGGATCCCCGCAAACACAACATGCATGATTACAAATAGATGATCTTGATCATGAACGGAGCTCACAAGATCTAAACATGATAGCACAAAGGAGGCGAAACAACCATCTAGCTACTGTATGGACCCATAGTCCAAGGGTGAACTATTCATGCATCATATCGGAGGCTGGCATGGTGACGAAGAAGGCCTCTGGGATGATCTCTCCCCTCCAGCAGGGTACCGGGAAGAGCTTTAGACCCTCCCGATCTAGGGACGATGGTGGCGGCAGCTACAGACTGTTTCGTGGAGATCTGATCGGGAGCTTAGGGTTTCTGCATCAGGGGGATTTTATAGGCGTAGAGGCGAGGCAGTAGGTGTTGGAATTATGCCCTAGAGGCAATAATAAAGATGTTATTATTATAATTCTTGTTCATGATAAAGTTTATATTCCATGCTAGAATTGTATTAAGCGGAAACTTTAATACTTGTGTGGTTTATGAACAACACCGTGTCCCTAGTATGCCTCTATGGACTAGCTCATTGATTAATGATGGTTAAGGTTTCCTAACCATAGACATGAGTTGTCGATTAATAATGAGATCATACCATTGGGAGAATGATATGATGGACAGACCCAAACTAAGCGAAGCAATTAGATCGTGTCATCGTGTTCATCTTTGCGAAGCTTTTCTTATGTCAAATATTGTATTCCTTAGACCATGATATAATACAACTCCCTGGTATCGGAAGAAAGCTTTGAGGTCATCAAACGTCATCCTATGAGAGGGTGATCATAAAGGTGTCTCTTAGGTGATCGGAAAGTACCTGTTGGGTTGTATGTATCGAGATGGGATTTGTCCCTCCCAAGTCGGAGAGATATACTTCGGGCCCACTCGGTAATCGATATCAACACCACTTGCAAGCATGTGGTTAAGGAGTTAATCACAAAGTGATATCGGATTATGGAACGAGTAAAGTACTTGCTGTGAACGAGATTGAACTAGGTATGACGGTACCGACGATCAAATCTCGGGCAAGTAAAATATCGCGAGACGAAGGGAATATATATATATGGGATTGATTGAATCCTGGCATCGTGGTTCATCCGATATGATCATCGATGAATGTGTGGGAGTCAATATGGGTTTCCAGACCCCGCTGTTGATTATTGATATAAGATCATGTCTGCATATTCTCGAACCCGAAGGGTCACACACTTAATGTGTCTCGACGCTAGGATAGATTGGATAATTGGTTTATGAGTTTTTGTTCGGAGTCTCGGATGGGATCCGGGACATCACGAGAGGTTCCGGAATGGTCCGGAGAATAAGATTCATATAAGGCAATGCAGTTTTTGGAGTTCGGAATTGTTTCGGGTTAATCGGTATTGTACCGGAAGCTTCTAGAACCTTCCGGAGGGGGACCAACGTGGCCCCACCTGTCGGGAGGGGGCATGGGCCTATGAGGGAGTGCCCTGGCCGCATTGGGCCAGGGGCACAAGGCCCCATAGGGCCCAGCCGGCCAACCTAGGGCAAAAACCTAGGGGAGCTTCTAGAAGGGGGGGAACTTGCCCCCCACTCCTCCCTCCTTGGCCGCCGGCCCTAGGGCTTGGGGTAAGGGCAAGGGCTGGCCGCCCACCCCTCTATAAAAAGAGGGCTGGGGGCACACCTGTCACATCCCAAAATTTTCCAAATTTTGAAATGTGAAAAATAAATAAACAAAATAAAACTTTGTTGAAATTCAGGGTGAGAAGAAACTTTTTGAATCCAATTAGAAGCTTTCAAACCTATTTTGATCAAATAAATCCTTAAGGGATTTATAAGGATAAACAATTAATAAAGAAAGATTTTAATAAGTAGAATTACTATTTTTTGGATCTTTAATAAAAAGATTTGGTTTTCAAAGGAAAAGGTAGAAATATAAATAAGGATTATTTTATAGAGCCAAATTAAATCTTGGCCAAGCCTTTGAAATAAAATATTTCTATTTGAAAAAAATAGTAAAGGTTTATTTAAATAAAATAATGAGGATTTGTTAACATCCAATTTTATTAAAGTAAAGGCTTTTCCATTTTAAATAAACACTAAAACTTATTATTTTATTTTAAATAAGTTTTCCAAGTGTTTGGTATTTTCAAATAAAACCTACTGATTTGGTTTTGATAATATTTAGATTTCAAATGGAGATTTTAAATAAAACAAATCCTATTTGAATTAATGACTAAGGTCTATTTTATTTAATTATTAAATAGATCCTAAAAGAATAAAAGTATTATTTTTATATTGGACTTTGGTTTGTGTTGTTAAACAGAACTAAACTCAATACCAAAGTGTGGTGGAAGTTTGATTGATTGGAATGTTTGAATTGTTTGATAGAATTTCCAAACAGGAAAATCAAATAGAAAAAAGAAAAGATTACAGAATAAAAAAATGGAATCAGACTCGACCCACTAAACTGGCCCAACAGCCCAACAACACAGCCCATCTGCTTACCCCACTCGCGAACCGTTTTCACCCAAAAGCAAACCCGCTAAGTCACTGACTAGCAGACCCCACTCTCTCTTCCTCTCTCTCACAGACATCGCGGCCCCACGTTGCTGGTCGTCGTCTTCACCCGCGGTGGCCACTCCCCACCTCGCTGCCGTTTCTCCCCGTTGATAGCTCCTTCAATCCCCGTTAACTGCCGCGTTAATTCGCCCAGCCATCACGCAAGGTAAAAGCACCTGCCTCCCCTCTTCCGTTTCCCCCAGACACCGCCTCCCCTCTGCCTCCAGGCTGCCCCAATTTCGAGCTCGAGCACCACTGCTCCGACGAGCTTCTTCAGCCGATTCCGGCGCCGTCCAACCGCCCCTCGCCTCCCAGAGCACACGGACCTGCTATCCCTCTTATTGCGCATCTCCCAGCACCAACCCCACACCCGCGCGAGCACCGTAGCCTCGGCAACCTCAACATCAGAGCATCACCGCCTCCTGCCTCGACTCCGGCGAGTTCCCCCGGTGAGTACAGACTGCCCCAGCACCTCCCAATGGTGCTCCTGTGATCCCCAGTACCGTACGCAGCTAACCGTATGGTCTGTTTGCCTTAGCGCGCCCTCAAACCTCGCCTCCGACGACAACCAGAAGCACCCGACGCCGCTGCAAGCTCCGGCGAGCAATCCACCCCGTTCCTGTGCGCCCCTCGACGAACCGATCACGCCTTGAGCTTCGCTGCACTTCGGCAAGCACGGTGAGCATCCTCCCCCTCTCCCGCGCGACCTAATTCGCCGGCAAGCTCACTGGCCGAGCACGCGCCGCCGTCCGCCGCCGCTAGCGCCGCCCAGTTATAGTCTGGCTGTTGTGATCCGTTGGATCTCAATCCGTTGGCTAGGATAGATTCATTAAATCGAAGGGGTACGTTTGATCTGAGCCGCGCGATCTATTTAAATACAACGCCCCGCAGAGGCCGATCTGCACGAAGCGGTACCGCCCAATAAGAACACGTCGCGTGGCATTGGATCTGTTTAAATCAGAATTAGAATCTGGTTTGTATGCAAATTTGAAAAATCTATAACTTTAGTTCTACACGTCCAAATTTTGCAAACTTTATATCAATGGATTAAGAAAAACCAGCCCTAGACAACCATGAACTTTTTTTAGTAAAAATCTTCTGGTAAAATGTTGGTTTTTGCAGAAACTTGTGTATGCATGTTTAGGACATAAAATTTATTCCAAAATGATTTTGGGGTTGAAATCTTTACAAAATGGTTTGTTGTGAACTTACTGACCCTAGGAAACAACTTATGGATTTAAAAATGTATTTTGTGAAGATTAGGATTGAATAATTGAATTAGCTCATTTCTAGTCAAATAAAAATAGTGATTTTGGTATGGAAATGATTTTTGAGAAAAACCTATGGAAATGTTTTGATTCAAACCTACTGACCCTAAACACCAAGTTTTGTGAAATTAACAACTTATTTCTTAAACAAAATAAAATTGTTGCTTTGCTAAAAACATTTTCCACCACATGAAATAATGATTTGATTTAAGAAATGGTTTATAGATAAAACCCTTTTGCAAATAGTTTTGACACTTTAGAAAATGACCACTTTGAACCTTACAATGTATAGAGCCTAGTAGAAACCACCTTTGCAAATAAAACTATCTTTTGCATGCTTGCATGCATGACTTAGTTTCTATTATTTTATGTGTGATGAATTGTTTGAATAATGGTTGGAATGCTAGTTGAATCTATATTTGCTTGATTGATTTGTAGTGAAGTTAGAAGAGTGTGATATTAGCAAGATCAAGAAGTGAACCAACATTATCTACCAAAAAGGCAAGTGACACTATCATCCAAGTCCTACTATTTTCATTACACTTAGTGGATTTTGAAACATGCATGGAAAGGTTACTATATTTTTATGCTATGCTAAATCCTAATAGGATACCCCTATATATTCCTTAGTGGAAACATTGTAGTTGTAGTATGCTTAGCCCTGCTATATATTGGGATGGGATACATGTTATGAATATATGAAGAATTGAAAAGACTTATGTTTTATATAATAAAACAAGTACTCAATGAACCACCTGGGTGGACAAGGATACTCAAGGATGGACAAGGTGGCAACAAAAGGAACCATGTTTATATGGCTATCTCTTTTTATTGTGCACTAGAAGAAAACCACCCAGGGACTTAAAGATTGAACATGTTTCTCGTACAGTGGCTTCCGTGTACAGCCACATGCTAAATGGGCTCTGGCTTAGTCAACTACATAGTCGAAGACCCATGCATTGGCATCTTCAGGTTAACTAGATTTGTGCTAGGGAACTTGAAACCCTACATTGGTGCCTGGAAGACAAGCTAGCATTGTGTATTGGGAGGACTCCTATGGAAAGACTTTGTCACATTCTCAATCTGCCAGTACTCCATCTTGGTGATTACTTATCCAGCGGCCACTGGTGGCATCAAGATGAGATTGTGTCATGTGGGTAAAGTGTACAACTTCTGCAGAAGATCAAATTCTAAGTACTTAGCCGTGTCCCCAGTTATGGACAATACTGAGCAACTAAGGCCTGAAGCTATGGAAGATCTCGACATTCTAATTTCTCAAAGTTAAAAACTTGAGGGTGACAACAAGGGATTGGAAGCACTTGGAGATTTCCAAGAAGTTCAGAAAGATTTGACAAAAGATCAAAACTATTTTGAAAAGATAGGATAAAACTATATTGCTTTCTGCAAATGAGCCTAAACCCTACTTAACCAAATATGCATGTAATGATAGGATCCACTTATTTCTACATAGTAGTGAAACTTGCCAATACAATTCAAATGTATTGACCCTTGTGGCTGCAACTTGTTATGTTGCGGGTTTGTTTGATGTTAGTGGAGTTTTATGATTAGGATTACAAGTCTACAACCAACATGTTTGCCTGTGGCACTTTGAAGATGAAGGACCCCCTGCTTATAGATATTCTGCTGCAATGTAATGTAATAGCCAAATGAGCTATGTAAGATGTAATAAAATTATGTTATTCCTGGTTATAAAGTTGTATTATGACCTTTGTTTCTTGATATTACATCTTAACTGTGGATGCTAGCTATTGATCCAGGGACTAGCATTGTAAACACAGGGATCTCTACCTTATTAAAGGTTGGGAACCTTACAGCACCCCTCCTACACCTCCTCCTCAAGCCTTAGCCGCCCTGCTGCCCTCCTCTCTCTCTCCCTCCCGACTGTGTGTAGGCGAAGCCCTGCTGCAGAAACTCTCCACCACTTGCACCGCGCCGTCGTGTTGTAGATCCAATCCGTCTCTCCACCATACTTGCTGGACCGAGGAAGGAGGAGACGTCGAGGTGCCGCGCGTGTGCATCTCTCGGAGGCATCGCCACTTGCGGTGTTAGATCGGATCGCGAGGAGGAGAAGCGAGTACGACTACATCACCCACGTTCCGTCGAACGTTCCGCTGTGCGAATCTTCAAGGGTATGAAGATCTCATCTATTCCCTCTCGTTGTTTTCATCTCCTAGATTAGATCTTGGCTTTCCTGTTCGCATCCGTAGAATTTTTTTTATTTACTATGCTGCGAAACCCTTCAGTAGGCACCCGAGGTGCCCACACCAGGTGGCGGCGCGCCCTAGGGGGGCGCGCCACCCTAGGGTGTGGCGGCCTCGTGGCCCTCCTTCGGTTGCCATTCGGTCTTTGTGTTCGTGCCAGTAAAATATTTACTTTGGCTTTTGTCCTGTCCAATTCCGAGAATATTTCCTCACTAGCTTTTCTGAAACCAAAAACAGCAGAAAACAGGCAACTGACACTACGACATCTTGTTAATAGGTTAGTCCCAGAAATAGTTTAGACAAAGTTTAGACAAAGCATAGCAAAGTTGATACTAAATAAGCATGGAACATAAAAAAATTATAGATACATTTACGACGTATCAAGGGCCTAGAGTATATCTATCTGTCATATGGATGGACAAATCCCACTCTTAATCCATGTGCCTCAACACATACTTTTAAAATACCTAATGCCACCTTTATAACTACCCAGTTACGAAGTGGTGTTTGATGTCATAAAAGCATTTATCCGGTGATGGTGATTAACATGATCTCATGGTCGAAGGATTAGGTTACTATGTATTTGAAAGCTTGTAGCAAACAAACTATAAACGACTTGATCTTACGCTACGCTTATTATAGGAGTGTGTCCATCATATCATTCTCCTAATGACATGATCTTGTTATTAATAACATCTAATATCCATGACCAGGAAACCATGATCATCTATCAATCAACAAGCTAGTTCAACACGAGGCTTACTAGAGACTCTTTCGTGTTTACAAAACACACTAGTATTAATATTTCCGGTTAGTACAATTATAGCATGAGATGTAAACATTTATCATAAACACAAAGATATAGTAATAACCATTTTATTATTGTCTCTTGAGCATATCTTCAACAGGACTTGGCAGCAAGAACAACGTTCTATAGTAGTTTTGAGACAATCAAACAATAGGCCGGAGATACTGCTTATAAAAGTTCAATAAAATGGATTGAGTTATCAAGAACTTACCCCTCGACTATAGGAGGAAGTGCGTGATCGCTGGAGTCAAAGGACACCTCAATTGATTCTCCAAAGGCTAGATCTGAATACTCAGGAGCATCTTTGGGAGAAGAGGATATGTCATCATCCATGGAGTTTTTGGATGACTCACTGTCATCCACGATGTCTTCCATATGGTCTTTCACAATCTGCTGGCGTTTCTTCGACAACTCGCCAAGTGTTGTCCTTTGTTGTCTGAGAAGCTGGGACCTTGTGGGTTGCCCTCCTATCCGATCGACGGCTTGTTTCATTAGGCGGAGCCACGGCTTCAGGTTACTCACTATAGGAGATGGAGGATTTCGCAAAGGGAGCTGCAAAATCAAGCTCCTCCCACTCCTCCAGGGAGACGTTGCGGGGTAGGTCAAAGTTCTTGACTATGGGCAATGAGTGTCCTAGAAGTTCTGTTGTTAAGTGATAATTGGGACGTTACAATAGAGTAACTAAGCTGGTAAAACAAGTTGAATCGGTGAAGAAAACTAAAGAAAGTCGGAATTACCTCATCCGGCTTGTAGATGGCGGAGAAACGCTCAAAGCCACCAAGTTCAAGGTTGGTGATCGGGTCCTTGATCACAATCTGCATCGCCCACTTTAGAGTACCAAGTTCGATTGGCCCCTCAGTCCAACGATCTGGATCAACAAGAGTGTCAATATACTCCCACATTGTCAATTTGCATTGTAGTTCTGGCTCGTGTATGATTCTTTGTTTTTATGGGATGCTAACTTTATTTCATATTTTCATTTATTATTTTTCTAGATTTTTTCTCTTCATAAATTTTTGTAAAGGTGAATTTTTCATGCTATCGCTTCTCTCTATATATATCTTGGGCTTGTTTAGCGAGCTACCTGTCTTTGGTCACATGGTTGATCTACTCCTGAACCGTTATACAACATCATGATTTATTATACTGTGGAAGTTGCAAGTAACTAAGATTTTTAGTCACAAATGGATCGAACGGAGATTTTCTAGTTTATTGGTCGGTTGCAATCGAGGTTTCCTCGTTGCAACCGAGATTTTCTAGTTACAACTAAAATATCATAACTAATATTTATTAGTTACAAGTTATGCTACAAAATATCCTGTACGTGGCATTTTTCTGGGCAACAAAAGCAAAAAAATACCCGTAAAATTTGTTTACCCGGTGGATGAGCAATCACAACACTATTTTTTATTTTGTGGCGGCCATATATATGTCATGACAGAAATGATACCGACATAGTAGTCCCGTGATAGATATCAGGTAGATCAGTGCATTGTAATTTCATAGTACATGGATTGATGCATATATAAGTGTGTGTGCATTGTACACGATGCTTGGAGTGTGTTTCACGTTGTTGAATGGTCAACAACACCCGTTGACTGATCATGCTTGTCTCACTAACTGGTATAGTCCATCACCACCGAGCCGTTTTATTCTCTATTATTTATATTTCTCTCTTGCATTACTATACTTATCTCTTCCACACACTCTCCCAACAACTCTCAGCAACAGAGGGTACGGTAGAGGCGGCGGTTGGTGGTGACATCAAGATGTAGAAATCTCAAGGTGTTGAGCATGGAAGAGAGATGCTAGATCGTGGCCGTGCCGCGAGGGGCATCGTGCCGAGGTGGATAGATTTTAAAGTACATGGGTAGACCAACTTCATCAAATCAAACTCTGGTCTACTCTGCAAGTGTGGCCTACAACTGTGTTGCCTCATCGCATACAAGGGCATGAACACCGACCACAAGTTCCTCAGGTGTCACGGTGAGCTGAAGAAATACGACTTCTTATTTTATATTTATAAAGAGAACTCAGCGGAGTTGCAATGTGTGTTGGCGTCCTTGTGGAAGGATATTATCGATGACTTGTACAAATTGTCCGACTCCATTTACAATGAAATATTGAAACCGGCAAAGAAGGAATCGTAAGAAAGGTGGCTCCTGAAATAAGAACGATTAAGTTGACGTGCGTGGCGGTGGCCAATACGCTGGAGCCACTTGCAAAAAATCTAGATCATCTTACTTATAAATAATAAGGGCTTTTCAATTTAGGTAGCAGCATGTACACCATATATATGTATTTTCGGCAAGAATAATTCAGTTTTTGTTGTTCATTTAATCATAATCGATTCACAAGTATTAACCTACTATGATTCCTAGGATCAAAAGTGGTCCATAATGTTATGCCACAATTAATAAAGGGCAGTTAGAAACCCTAATCCACATACCCCAATCCTGATTCCTATATAATACAACAAACCGTTGACCCCCACTCCCAACTTTCCACTCTCCCCGCTACCCAGCTGTCGTACTCTAGAATCTCCAAGGCAAACCTATTATCTCGATCTAAAATTTTCTCATTCAGTCGATATGGCTTGAACTTTATCCCCGCACCGAAGGGTAAGGCTTCCAGGCAATCTACAAATCATGTTTTGTGTCGTCGTCTTCTCTTCTTTAATCGTGTCTCTATCCCTCTCAGAACCACGACGAGGTCGCCAGCACCATGCAGATCCACTGCGCGGAATATGGTGGCCAGCGTCGTACATATCAACCGCGCGGAAGATGGAGGCCAGCGTCGTGCAGATACATTGAGCGAAAGACGGTTATATCAGCACAGTGCAGATCCACATCGCGGAAGATGGTGGCCAGTGCCGCCCTCTGTATTGTAGCCGAGTTTGTACCTAAGTTCTTCTCTAGTTACAACCAGCTTGCAACTAAGTTTTTCAATTGCAAGTGAGCTTGTAACTAATTTTTCAACTGCAATTTGGATCACAACTGAGAAAAATATTACTAAACCTTGGATTTATGTTGTGATTCGTGATAATTAGTACTCTACATTAAAGTTACACTATTAGGCATATAAATAATAAATCATGGCTTATAGAAGGACCCAAGAAGAAAATATGGCTTCCCTTGGCTAAATATAATGTTGGGTTTACCCCTCCCAAGAATGGATCACATAAAAACCATAAACACAGCCAGGAAAAACCTTTGCCCAGGGCACAATGGATAAAAACGCTAGGAGCCGAGGATCTCTGGATTGATTCAGGTGAGAAGTGAGCTTTTTGTGCGTGAATTACGTGTGACTAGAACAAGAATTAGTGCTCATCTATGCGATTGAATACGGGAATTGACAGTAGTGGTCCAGGGCGTGTTTGGTTGCTCGTGCTCTTTAGTAGTACCTGGAGATCATGTCTCCATGGAAGCTGCGCACGGCAATGCAACCTCTCGTGCCTAAAGGGCAATTCGTTTGATTCCATGTATTTTCATTTCCCTAGAGGTTTAGAAGCCAAGCCCTATTCCAATCGATTCTTGGTTTTCAGTAAATTGGTACTTGTTTGGGTAGTTGCATTGTCCCTGATAGCCTTATCTTCTGACTGGTCAGTTGAGCTTACCGAACATCAGCAAGGCATAAAACAAAGTTCAGAAAATTGCAATTTAGAGGACTACTAGCTTATATTCAGATTGAATCGACATAATCAGTTATGGAGTGTGTGATGTAGCACGAGTTCATGAATAACTGCCCGTGATGCAGCACAAGTTCATCACAAACGGATGGGTTATAACTGAATACCACCTCCCAAGTTCAGGGGTCACCGCAAGCAAAGTTCATCAGCCTAGATACTCCAAAATACACATCACAATCATCATCATCAACACCGCTACCAGCACCTCCTCGAACACCTCAGTCCGCTGCTCAGAGGTAGTGCTTGTTCAGGAAGGCCGTGAACAAGCTCATCCTGTGCTCAAGGGTCATGGAAATATACCTGGCCGCATGTACACTATGCTCCATCAGGTGGCTAAGAGCATGGTGTATCGTGATCAGATAGATGGGCGCAAAGAGAATGCGAAGCCCGTAGATCATCTTCATCTGAGCATAGTTCTCAATTGGCTTATTGATCAACTCGGTGTCCTTCGGCTGAGCCTACATGAGAATCACAGTTAGTTCAAGACATGTAGTTCATATGTGAGCTTTACAACTACTGATGCAAGTGCAAATATATCGAACCTTGATGTGCACATAGTAATCATCATCTTCCATCATGATAGCAGAGGTCTCCTCAACCCAGTGCACGTTCTCAAGCCTTTTGATTATCTCAGCACCTGAATCCATCTAACTCTCCAGCGCCTCATGTGGTTGTACACCTAGTTCGAAGTGACTATATGATCACAGAACTTGAAGACATCGTTAGCAATCAAGCGCATGTTCGCTTATCTGAATCCCCGAACAACTGAACCATGAAATGGCCAACTTCTTCTTGCTGACCTGATTCAGGACAAAGGTGGACAGAGATGCTGGCCATGAAATGGCCAACTTCTTCTTGCACACCGCATCAGGCATTGACACATAATTTAGAGGCCGCATAGAGGTTGTCGACAGATTAGGGGACACAACCTTCTCCTACGGCACCAGAGATATGCAATGTGTTTAGTTCTAGGGAAACAACTATACTTGTAACACTAATCCTATCTATAGCACATAAAAATCCTCACGGTACAACATGAATACTGACTGCCAAAATGCACCACCAAAGGTACAGATCTACTAGAAGCGAGCACAGGCAAACATATGAACTGTGATCTAGAACATGGTAACAGATCGAAGCTGTGAGAGCTAGGGGTATGTGTCTCTTACCACGATCTCAATTTTGACCGATGAGGACGACATGTCGGATATAGCCGAGGATGAAGGCGTGCCGAAGATAAGATACACCCACTAGAGTAGGAGGCGCTGCTTACCTACTCATCGGTGAGGAAGAGGATTTAGAGGGAGAGCTCAAAATTGAGGGAAACGGTGGCGGGAATTTTGGAGGCGGAGGATGGCGGTGTAAATAGCCAATGCGAATTGGCAGGCGGTAACCCCAATTTCTCCCGCCGGATTTCGTGAGCTCCCATCATCCCTCCCTTGCACGCGCGCGTGCATCTTCTTCTCCCCCGAGCGCGAGAAGAACTTGGCTCCATGGAAACGCACGATTTGGGCGTTCCTCCAGGGCCAGGCTAAGTGATGCTTTAAAACTCGTGCAATGCAAAGATTGTTCCATGTGTGTGATACGTCGGAAACTTATCTATAATTTTTTATGTTCCATACTTGTTTAGTATCTACTTTGCTTTTCTTTGTCTACACTTTGAGATGTTTTTATATCTTTTCTGGAACTAACCTATTAACAAGTTGCCACAGTGCCAGTTGCATGTTTTCTTCTGTTTTTGGTTCCAGAAAGGCAGAAAATCAATATTCTCGGAATTGGACGGGACAAAAGCCAAAGTTATTATTTTTTCGGAGCAACAAGGAACCACGAAGCAGAGCCGGAGGGGGGCCACAGGGTGTCCGCACCCCCTAGGCGCAGGAAAGCCCTGGAGGTGCCTGGGGAGGGTGTGGGCCCCCTGTCCCTCCACCGACCTTGATTCCTGCGCCTATAAGAAGCCTTCGACCCAAAAACCCTAGGGCATCCAGGAGAAATCGATGAAAACCTCTGAGGCGCCGCCGCCAGCGAAGGGGAGATTCAGGGGACAGAAAGTCTCTGTTCCAGCACCCTGCCGGGATGGGGAAGTGCACTCAGAGCCATCTCCATCGATCTCCATCGCCATCTTCATCACCATTGCTGATTCCCATGATGAGGAGGGAGTGGTTCTTCCTCAGGGATAAGGCCTCTACCGGTAGCTATGTGTTCATCTCACTCTCTATGCATGATCTTGTGGTCATGAGCATTGTAATCAAGTAGATCTACCTTGCTACTCAAGTGCTTCATTAGATCTCTGCTCTCCCCATGTGTGTGAAAGTGACAACGTGCACGCCATGGTGGCACTTAGGTTTGAGTCTACATAAATACTCTTTGTGCTTTAATAGATCTATGTTTTCCCCACGTGTGTGAAAGTGACAGCGTGCATACCGTGTGTGTGGCACTTTGGCTAGATTGAATATTTATTATGAGTTATATTTGGAGTTGGATGTCTCTATGAAATTGTGGTGTTTGTTGGAACCATCTAGAGCTCAAGGTGACAGTGTGGGGTTATCTAGATTGGGGAAGGCGGACTTTGAGATGTGCTGTTATAGCTCTACCATGGATTAGAGTGTCCAACCAGAGAGTAGATAAGAGTAGTATCATGAAGAGAGGATATTTATATGAGAGATTGTTCACCTATGAAAGTATGATCCCTAGGCCTTGTTTCTAAGCATTGAAACACCGTTTTCTACTAGATCTGTTGCATGTTTGCTTGCTTCCATCTTTGTTCCGTTTGTCGGGAGGTTTTAGTCCTTTACCTTACCTCACCATCAAGCTCTTTTCTGGAACCATTACCCCACGTCAACAACAAGTCAGAAGCTATTTTATGGCACCGTTACCACTTGTATTTCATTATCTCTTCGCTGAACTAGTGCACCTATACACCTGACAAGTGTATTGGGTGTGTTGGGGACACAAGAGACTTCTTGTATCTTGATTGAAGGGTTGCTTGAGAGGGAATACCTTTGACCACTTCCTCCCTGAGTTCAATAAACCTTGGGTAATCCACTTAAGGGAAACTTGTTGTTGTTCTACAAACCTCTGCACTTGGAGGCCCAACAACTGTCTACAAGAATAGAATTGCGTAGACATCAAGCTCTTTTCTAGCGCCATTACCGGGGAATAAATAAGAAGAAGCTCCCTCGTCAACAAAGCGCCATCAAAAGTATTTTCTGGCGCCGTTGCCGGGGAGTTAAGGTAAAAGGTACTCACATCCTCCGGTGTGAGTGCTCGAAGTTATTTCCTTTAGATTCTGCAGTTTTGTCTTTTTGTTTCTTGTTTTCACTAGTTAGGCTTAATGGAAAACAACAACAAAATTTAGAGAGCTTTATAGTGTTATCTTGAGTTAGGACATGAAGTGTTTGAAGAGAAAATTAAAAAACCTTTGGAGTTTTATTTGCATGCTAATAACAATGTTATTAGTATGAATTCTTTGGACACCATTGTTGCTAATGCTATGGAAAACTCTAAGCTTGGGGAAGCTAGTTTTGATGAAAATGATCTTTTTAGTCCCCCAGCTTTGGAAGATAGCTATTATATTGCTTATGATGATACTATACCTCCAATATATGAGGATTACAATGATGAGTATGATATTTTCAGTCCACCTACTATTGAGGAAAAAATTGATTGTGATTACAATATGCCTCCTATATTTGATGATTATGGTGATGAGAATAACAGTGATAGCTATTTTTTTGAATTTGCTCCCAGTACAATTAATAAGAATGGCTATTCTTATGTGGAGAGTAATGCTCATTTTATGCATGTGGCTCATGATAAGAATGTTTTATGTGATAGTTATATTGTTAATGTTATTCATGTTGCTACTGAAAGTTATTATTAGAGAGGGAAACATGGTCTTATGTACCTCAACAATATTAAGTTTCCCCTTTTTATGTTGAAAATTTTGAAGTTGCACCTGTTTTACTTTTCTATGCTTGTTGCTTTGTGCTTTCATGACTTGTTTCTTTACAAGATTCCTATGCATAGGAAGTGGGTTAGACTTAAATGTGTTTTGAATTTGCTTCTTGATGCTCTCTTTTACTTCAATTCATATTTCTTATGTGAGCATCTTCTCAAACTATCAAGCCTAACTTAAAGGCGTTAAAGAAAAGTACTTGTTAGGAGCCAAAAGTTTTCTTGAGTCTTAGAAGTTATTACTTCTGTAATGACCTCTCCTTATACTTTTTGTTTGCTTTTTGTGCCAAGAATGACCTCTAATGAGAGGGAAGTAAGATTTGGGGAGTTGCTGTCCCGAAACAGATTTCTGTCCTTCACCATAAAAATTCGTGAGGAGTCTCTGTAAGTAGTATTGAGCTGAAAATTTAAGAATAAATCCCCCAGTATGTTAGATAACTTTCGTTAGTTCAACACTTTTTTATTTGAGTAACATAATATTTTCGAAAAAATCGGTTTCTACCTGCTGGTCTGTTTTGACAGATTTGTGCCATTATTTGCATTTGCTTCTTATTGATTCCTTTTTGAGTTCTCTTTTGGGGAATTGAGCTTTTTGAAGGAGTTAATACAGTAGCTTGTGTTTTTAGTGAAAAGTCTTGCTGTTCCAAAGCTTTGCCTAAGGGTCTATTATCTTTTGAATACACTAATGTTGCTAATAAAGATTGTGTGAAGTTTTGTATGAAGGAAAATTTTCAGGTGTAGAGAAAGAATGATGTAATAAGATGAAGAATGGACAAAATCTCAAGCTTAGGGATGCCACCCCAAGAAATATTCAAGAGGTACAAGCGTCAAAGCTTGGGGATGCCCAAGGAATCCCCTTCTTCATCAATAAAAATCTCAAGTCTTTCTAGACACTTCGTTTTTATTGTTTCATGCATTGTTGTGTTGTTCTTGGAGCGTCTTAGTTTTCGTTTTTGGTTTTAGTTTGTTTAATTTGCTTGATTAAGTTTGTTGGTTACACCACACTTCTTTTGGAGAGAGACACACTCTGTTTCCATTGCCTAGAACACTTTAGTTTTCATTCTTATTATTTTGTGAGTGTTCACTTTTGCTAGCACTGCGTTCAGCCTTAGTTTTCTTATGCTTTCAGCTTAGAACTTTTCAGTTCTTCTTTGTGGATTTGTGAGACAAGCTCACTGATCGTTATTGATTATTATCTTTGTGAGTTGTTTCAAATAAGTTGTTTGGTGTTGGAAAAGAGTAGAGAGTTTCATGCTTATAGTGGTACAAAAGTGAGCTTGCTTTGACTGTGGCTTAGGCTTTATCATGTCATGCTAGATGTTGTTTTGACCTTATGCTTAGTGATTATTGCTGTAGCATGACTTGCTCCAAATCATAGAGAGTGTTTAGTGTGCCTTGAAAGAATCATGCGTTGTTTTAGCATACAAAAGCATAGTATTGTGGTATTCTCCTTTGATGCTTTCCTTGGGTTGACTTGGCACATTCTTACACCATGTTATGACTATGACAAGTCACCATTAGCCTCTATGATCATTTAGTCCTTGACTTGTAGTACCACTCTTTGCTTTCATTAGTATGCTTTGTTGCACTGCATGATTATGGCCATTTTAGTTGGTTGCTCCTAGTCTTTTGCTAGCCTCCTCCACTTGTATGAGTAAGCTCTACTCATGCTTCCAACTCCCAAGAAACCAAGTTATTCCAAAGTGTCCACTATAAACTCCTATGCATGGTGTGTTACACCATTCCAAGTATATTCTTGTTTTCATCTATCTTCCAATTAAAATGTATTTTGTTATGTGAAAACTTAGTGATTAAAGCTCTCACGAGCTTGATGGAACACTTTATATTCTTTGCCCCTAATAGAATTTAACCATTGTGACAACTTTGTTGTATATGCTTGCACTTATACGTTGGAATTAGCAGAACTGTGTTGTCACGGGGAACGTTTTCAACATTGCACTTGTACTTTGTACTCAGTTGATATCATGCTCTTTTGTCTTTGGATGTCACCGGTGTGAAATAAAGAGGGAACTTGTAAGTCCAAGAAGTTTGTATTCTGTGTTAGAGAAACGCCTGGGCCGCTATCCTAAGCCATGCTTAATCATGGTGGAAACTTGCAGCATCACCATAGTGAGCTATCTATGAAGCATCCTAAATAAAAATCTATGCATATAGTAAATAAAAAGATCGCTAAGATGCTCATTGTCTGCTTGCCTTGTCATTTTGGTTATGGGAAAGCTCCTGTACCATGTGCAAGGGGTACCCCATTGGCGGTTCTCAATGATATGCAAATACTTACAATGATAAGAACTTACCTATGCCCAAAGTTGAGTATGCATGAGGTGTGGCCCTCATATTCAAGGGACTTGAGATTGCCAACTTATACTTCGTCAAGCATATACTCCACCTTTGCCACTTTAACCTTAACCAATTCAAGATGCTTATGATAGGGGCAATGAGGGCTGAAAGCTAACAAGTACCATAATTTTTGGAAACTCTTTTTGAAACTTGTAATCCATGCTTCCTTTACAAAAAGGCCTTTATTCCACCACTATTGAGTCTCCACCTTCTACCTTTAGCCACCATTAAGAGAGCATAGTTCTCATCCTGTGTGTAGTGTTCCAAAGCTTACTGATTGATGCATATTGTGATATTACTTGTTCTTGTACTACTTGTTTCTAGTCACCCTTGTGAACTTTGAAGGTGTCCTATGCATCTATATTGCTACTCTATGAGGGAAAAGATGATTGCCACTATTCTAGGTTTTCTGTATGTGAAACAAACAAACGTTTTTCAATGCATGTTATTCATGAGTTTGTAGCCTTTCATGTTGCATGCATAGTTACTATGTCTTATTGTTAGAACTCCATCTTTCATGCACATGTTTAGAGTTCTTTGATCCCAGCTTTCAATGCTTGCAAATGGTTGGATCTTTATTTTGAGGGTGCATGTCACCTCAAAAATTATTCTTTTATCACTTACCTACTCGAGGACGAGCAGGAGATAAGCTTGGGGATGTTGATACGTCAGAAACTTATCTATAATTTTTGATGTTCCATGCTTCTTTAGTATCTACTTTGCTTTGCTTTGTCTACACTTTGAGATGTTTTTATATCATTTCTGGAACTAACCTATTAACAAGTTGCCACTGTGCCAGTTGCCTATTTTCTTCTGTTTTTGGTTCCAAAAAGGCAGAAAATCAATATTCTCGGAATTGGACGGGACAAAAGCCAAAGTTATTATTTTTCCCGGAGCAACACGGAACCATGAAGCAGAGCCGGAGGGGGGCCACTGGGTGGCCGCACCCCCTAGGCGTGGGCAAGCCCTGGAGGCGCCTGGGGAGGGTGTGGGCCCCCTGTCCCTCCACCGACCTTGATTCTTGTGCCTATAAGAAGCCTCCGACCCAAAAACCCTAGGGCATCCAGGAGAAATCAACGAAAACCTCTGCTGCACCGCCGCCACCGAAGTGTAGATTCGGGGGACAGAAAGTCTCTGTTCCGGCACCCTGCTGGGACAGGGAAGTGCCCCCGGAGCCATCTCCATCGATCTCCATCGCCATCTTCATCACCATTGCTGATTCCCATGATGAGGAGGGAGTAGTTCTTCCTCAGGGCTAAGGGATCTACCGGTAGCTATGTGTTCATCTCTCTCTCTCTATGCATGATCTTGTGGTCATGAGCTTTGTAATCAAGTAGATCTACCTTGCTACTCAAGTTCTTCATTATATCTCTGCTCTCCCCATGTGTGTGAAAGTGACAGCGTACACGCCACGGTGGCACTTATGTTTGAGTCTACATAAATACTCTTTGCGCTTTAATAGATCTATGCTTTTCCCCACGTGTGTGAAAGTGACAGCGTGCATTCCATGTGTGTGGCACTTTGGCTAGATTGAATATTTGTTATGAGTTATATTTGGAGTTGGATGTCTCTATGAAATTGTGGTGTTTGTTGGAACCATCTAGAGCTCAAGGTGACAGTGTGGGGTTATCTAGATTGGGGAAGGCGGACTTTGAGGTGTGCTATTATAGCCCTACCATGGATTAGAGTGTCCAACCGGAGAGTAGTTAAGAGTAGTATAATGAAGAGAGGATATTTATATGAGAGAGTTTTCACTAGTGAAAGTATGATCCCTAGGCCTTGTTTCTAAGCATTGAAACACCGTTTGCTACTAGATCTGTTGCATGTTTGCTTGCTTCCATCTTTGTTCTGTCTGCCGGGGAGGTTTTGGTCCTTTACCTTACGTGATCAAGATCTTTTATGGCACTATTACCCCACGTCAATAACAAGTTAGAAGCTATTTTCTAGCACCGTTACCACTTGTATTTCACTATCTCTTCGCCGAACTAGTGCACCTATACACATGACAAGTGTTTTGGGTGTGTTGGGGACACAAGAGACTTCTTGTATCTTGATTGCAGGGTTGCTTGAGAGGGAATACCTTTGACCACTTCCTCCCTGAGTTCGATAAACCTTGGGTAATACACTTAAGTTAAACTTGCTGCTGTTCTACAAACCTCTGCACTTGGAGGCCCAACAACTGTCTACAAGAATAGAAGTGCATAGACATCAGTGTGCGGAACCAAACGCCATTATTTAATTTTTCCCGCCCCATGTGAGAAATAGGTAAACGAGCAACCAAACAAACCCTTAGTCTCCTTGTACATACACGAAAAAATAAGTTTCTTGTACAGTGCTCGCAATGATGTGAACCGGACGAACTGCCACCAAGAGACGGCGGAAGAGAAGCTGGTGCCAATGTAAATACTAGGTGCTTAGAAGACTATCAAGCATGGTCAGTGCTGGTGTCGGGGGATGACCCCCGGTAGCGTCAAGCAATGGTATAAAGATAAGGTTGACTAGGACTAAGATTGTCCAACATAGGGCGACCGACATATCCAAGACGACATAAGCCGACATATCCAAGCCAAAATACAAAGTTATGTCGGCATGGCATTAATTGTTTCTTCTGTGCAGGTTCACTAAGGCCGAGTTATCAAGGCTGAGGTCGACATTTGGGGTTGGCGTATGGCCGCAGGTTATATGCCGACCCCCAAGTCAATGCTTCTGCCCGTTCCCAGGAAATCCGGAGGACATAAGCACGCTCCTCTTAGGCATGCCCCTTAATCCCGGAGGCCAGTCCCATCGAGGGTTTCTAGGAGGGTACACTTTTCAGTGGGAGACCGTTAGTGATGGTCACGTCAAGTCCCATCGCTAACAATAAGAGCATTGATGGCTCTTGAGAGCGCTTCGTCGGGAAACCCCAAGAGCAAGGTGTGAAGAGCATAGCAGCAAGTCTTCCCTCAGTAAGAAACCGAGGTTATCGAACCAGTCGGAGGAAGAAAACGTCTCAAAGGTGTTGCAAGCAACATGGAGACCTGCACAACACAAACTCAAGACTTTTCTCCAACAAACAGTGAGGTTGTCAATCTCACTAGTTGCTGTAACAAAGGATTAACTGTATGGTGTGTAAGGTAATAGTGGTTTGTAGAAAGTAAACAGTAACAATTGAAGATGTATCAATGGTAAAGATTGGACAGGGGTCCATAGTTCACTAGAGGTGTTCTCCTTAGATAAACAAACATGGCATGTTGGGTAAACAAATTACAGCAGGGCAATTGACAGGACTGAGCAAGGCATAACAATGCAATACTAGACATCAAGATCATATGAGATTCGATTGGGCAATACAACAAGATACATAGACCGCCATCCAACTGCATCTATGACTAGAAGTCCACCTTTGGGTTATCATCCGAACCCCCTCCAGTATTAGGTTGCAAGCAATAGACAACTGCTTTAAGCAAAGTGTGTAAGGTAAACAATCCACTTGTTCCATGAACAAGAGACCGTGGTTTTCTCCCTAGTGGCAATAGAACATCTACAACCTTAGAGATTTTTGTCACTTCACTTAGATTAAATAGAGGCATGAACCCACTATCGAGCATAAATACCCCCTCTTGGAGTCACTAGCAACTACTCAGCCAAGATAGCTACTAACAATGGAGAGGATGCAAGATCACAAACAACACAGACATGATAGAATCAATAAGACAAAACCATTAATCAATCTGACATAGTAATCTCAATATCCATCGGATCCCCGCAAACACAACATGCATGATTACAAATAGATGAGATCTTGATCATGAACGAAGCTCACAAGATCTAACATGAAAGCACAAAGGAGGAGATACAACCATCTAGCTACTACATGGACCCGTAGTCCAAGGTGGAACTACTCACGCTTCATACCGGAGGCTGGCATGATGAAGAAGAAGGCCTCCGGGATGATCTCCCCACCGGCAAGGTGCTGGGAAGAGCTTATGATCCTCCCGATCTAGGGACGATGGTGGCGGTGGCTACAGACGGTTTCGTGGAATATTGATCGGGTCCTTAGGGTTTAGGCATCGGGGGCTTCTTATAGGTGAAGAGGCGAGGCAGGTGGGCGTCCAAGGGGCCCACACCCTACCTAGGCGTGGCCTAGGGTGGTCCTGCGCCTGGGGGGTGCGGCCGCCCTGTGGCTCCCCTCCGTCTCTCCTCTAGACTCTGTTTTCTCCTCGGGGAAATATTGACTTTGGCTTTTGCCCCGTCCAATTCCGAGAATATTGATTTTCTGCCTTTCTGGAACCAAAAACAGAAGAAAACAGACAACTGACACTATGGCATCTTGTTAATAGGTTAGTACCAGAAAACAATAAAAACACCTCAAAGTGTAGACAAAGCAAAGGAAAGTAGATACTAAACAAGCATGGAACATCAAAAATTATAGATATGTTTCCGATGTATCAAGCATCCCCAAGCTTAACTCCTGCTCGTCCTCGAGTAGGTAAGTGATAGAACAATAATTTTTTAGGTGACATACACCATCAAAATCAAGATCAAACCATTTGCAAGCATTGAAAGCTGGGATCAAAGAACTCTAGACATGTGCATGAAAGATGGAGTTCTAACAATAAGACAAAGTAACTATGCATGCAACATGAAAGGCTACAAACAAATATCATGAATAACATGCATTGAAAAATGTTTGTTTTTTTCACATACAGAAAACATAGCATAGTGGCATTCAGCTTGTCCCTCATGGAGTAGCAAATAGATGCATATGACACCTTCAAAGTTCATAAGAGTGACTAGATACAAATAGCACAAGAATAAGTAATATCAACAGTATGCATCAATCAATAAGTTTTGGGACAATGCACATAGAACTAAGAATGGCAACTATGCTCTCTTAACTGGTGCCTAAAGGTAGAAGGTGGAGACTCAGTATAATGGTGGAAGAAAGGCCCTTCATAAAGGGAAGCATGGATTTCAAGTCTCAAAGAGAGCTTCCAAAAATTATGGTACTTGTTATCTTTCAGCCCTCATTGCTCCTATCATAAGCATCTTGAAGTGATTAAGGTTAAAGTGAACAAACTATATGCTTGACAAAGTATAAGTTGGCAATCTCATGTCCCTTGAATACGAGGGTCGCTCCTCATGCTACTCAAGTTTAGTTACTTGCAAGTTCTTGTCATAGTAAGTACACCTGTATCATAGAGAACCGCCAATGAGGTACCCCTTGCACATGGTACAGGATCTATCCCATAACCAAAATGACAAGGCAAGCAGACAATGAGCATCTCAGCATTCTTCTTATTTACCATGGGAATATGGTGCTTTTTTCTCTCTTTCCTCTTTTCTCAATATGTATCTTTTTCTTAATCACTTTTTTATAAGAATAATGCTTCATAGATGTCACTATGGTGATGCTGCAAGTTTCCACCATGATTAGGCATGGCTTAGGCTAGCGGCCCAGGAGTTTCTCTAACACACATACATAACTCCATGGACTTACAAGCTCTCCTTTCATTTCACTCCGACGACATCCATAGACAAAAGAGCATTATATCAACTAAGTATAATGTACAAGTGCAATGTTGAAAGCGTTCCCCATGACAACATGGTTCTGCTAATTCCAACGTATAAGTGCAAGCATATACAACATAGATGACACAATGGTTCAAGTTTATTAGGGGCAAGAAAAATAAAGTGTGCCATCAAGTTCGTGAGAGCTTTAATCACTAAGTTTTCACATAACAAAGAGACTTTTTAATTGGAAGATAGATAAAAACAAGAATATACTTGGAATGGTGTAACACACCATGCATAGGAATTTATAATGGACACTTTGGAATAAATTGGTTTCTTGGGAGTTGGAAGCATGAGTAGAGCTTACTCATACAAGTGGAGGCTAGCAAAAGACTGGGAGCGACCAACTAAGAGAGCAATAATGGCCATAATCATGCAGAGTGACAAAACATTACTAATCAAAGCATAAAGTGGTACTACAAGTCAAGGACTAAATGATCATAGAGGCTATGGTGACTGGTTCATAGTCATAACATGGTGTGAGCATGTGCCAAGTCAACCCAAACAAAGCATCAAAGGAGAATACCAAAATACTATGCTTTTGCATGCTAAAACAACGCATGATTCCTTCAAGGCACAGTAAGCAATCCCAATTGTTTGGAACAAGTCATGCTACATCAATAATCACTAAGCATAGGGTCAAAACAACACCTAGCATGACATGCTAAAGTCTAAGTCACAGTCAAAGCAAGTTCCTCTTGCACTATTTCAAGCAAGAACTTTCTACTCCTTTCCAACACCAATCAACTTATTTTAAAAAACACAGCGAGAACGGGGGTCCAAACTACTTTATTCAAGCAAACTAAGCAAAGAAAACGAAAACTAAGACGCTCCAAGAACAACACAAAAGTGTGTGAAAATGAAGTGTCTAGAAAGACCTCAGCTTTTTATTGATGAAGAAGGGGATGCCCAGGCATCCCCAAGATTTGACGCTTGTACCTATTGGATATTTCTTGGGGTGATACCGGGGTGGCATTCCCAAGATTGAGCTTTTGTCCATTCTTCATCTCATTACATCATTCTCTCTCTACACCTAAATTTTTTCCTTCATACAAAACTTCACACAATCTTCATTAGCAACATTAGTGTATTCAAAAGATAATAGACCCTTGGGTTTAGCTTTAGAACACAAAAACTTTCACTAAAAACACAAGATACTGCATAAATTCCCTCAAAAAGTTCAATTTCCCAAAAAGAACCCAAAAAGAAATCAATAAGAAGCAAATGCAAATAATGGCAGAAATCTGTCAAAACAGACCAGCAAGTAGAAACCGAATTTTTAGAAGACCTTCTGTTGCTCAAATCAAAAAGTGTCGAACTAACGAAAGTTATCTAACATACTAGGGATTTATTAGTAAATTATCAGCTCAATCCGACTTACAGAGATTCCTCACTAATTTTTATGGTGGAGCAAAAAAATCTGTTTTAGGACAGCAACTCCCCAAATCTTACTTCCCTCTCATTAGAGGTCATTCTTGGCACAAAAAGCAAACAAAAAGGATAAGGAGTGGTCATTACTGAGGTAATAACTTCCAAGACTCAAGAAAACTCTTGGGTTATCTCCCAACAAGTAATTTTCTTTAACGCCTTTAAGTTAGGCTTGAGAATTTGAGAAGATGCTCACATAAGAAATATGAATTGAAGTAAAAGAGAGCATCAGGAAGCAAATTCAAAACACACTGAAGTCTAACCCACTTCCTATGCATAGGAATATTGTAAGAAAATAAATCAAAGAAGCACAAAGTAACAAGAATGGGTAGATAAAACAAGAGCAACTTCAAAACTTTCAGCATATAGAGAGGTGTTTCAGTACCATGAAAACTTCTACAACCATAATTTCCTCTCTCATAATAATTTTTAGTATCCTCATGAATAAACTCAACAATATAACTATCACATAAAGCATACTTTTCATGATCTAGAAACACATAATTTTTATCAAGCTAAAAAATAGTGGGATTAAAACCTTAAAACCCACTTTTAACAATTTTATAACAAGAAGACTGATCATTCAATATAGGACCATCATCTAGAGATTTATCATAAACATTTTCTAAGCAAAACTCTTTAGTACCATGCATTTTGAAGTTAAGCACCAATATAGGATTATCATAGATAATAGGAGCATAACTATTATCACAAGTTTTACCCATAGTAGACATTTCAAAAGAATCCATAGGAACATAACATCCATCCTCCTTTGTAAGCATGGGGGGCAATCAAATAATGTAATGGGTAAAGAGTTACTCTAATTAGAAGGTAGGCATGTGTAGCTAATCCATTCTTCCTCCTTTTGTTCATCACTCTCCTCCTCTTTTTCATCTAATGAGCTTTCAGGTTCAGCAATTTCGTCTTCCATAGGCTCCTGCAAGGCATTAGTCTCTTCCATTTGTGGAAAGCATCTATTAAAATATTCAAGAATATAGCCATTTTCTTCCTTGTAATTATCAAAGAAAAAATTAAGTATATCATAAACCTCATATTCATAAGGTGCATCATCAGTATTTTCAAGAAAACTGGCAAGTTCAAATGCACCCTTGAAAGCAATAAATTCTTCAATTTGTTCCACATCATAAAAGTCATAATTTCCTTTAACATAAGAAGATATGGCAACATTATCATTATACTCACATTGAAAAGGCAGGTGTTTATACCTCCTACAGCAACAAGATTTATCAAAGCAATAAGTAACATTATAAGTAGAGCACACCTCTCTAGCAATAGTATTCAATTTATCAATTTGTTCCCATAAGTGTTTCCCTTTTTGTGACAAACGGTGTTCCTTATAATAAGACTTTTGTTCTTCCGTGACCCACCTTGCCAAATAAGAACTAGTTTCAGAGAAACCATCCATTGATAGAAATCATGACAAAGCAAGGCAATAACAGACCAGCAACTATAGTAGGAATTAATTTTTTGGGGGGGTTTTTTATAAGAGAAAGCAAACCAAACTAAACTATTTTTTGGAGTTTTTGATAAAAAGAGGCAAACAAAACCAAGCAAAACAAAAACAAAGTAAATAGAAAGTTTGAGAAGGACTCCCCTTGTGAAGACGTCCTTAGCCTCCCCGGCAACGGCGCCAGAAAACTTGTTGATGGCGCCTGAGAGCGCTTCATCGGGAAACCCTAAGAGCAAGGTGTGAAGAGCAAACCAGCAAGTATTCCCTCAGTAAGAAACTGAGGTTATCAAACCAGTAGGAGGAAGGAAACGTCTCAAAGGTGTTGCAAGCAACTTGGAGACCTGCACAACACAAACTCAAGACTTTGCCCCAACGAACAGTGAGGTTGTCAATCTCACCAGTTGTTGTAACAAAGTATTAACTGTATGGTGTGGAAGGTAATAGTGGTTTGCGGAAAGTAAACAGTAACAGTGGAAGATCTATCAATGGTAAATATTGGACCGTGGTCCATAGTTCACTAGAGGTGTTCCCCTTAGATAAACAAACATGGCATGCTGGGTAAACAAATTACAGCAGGGCAATTGACAGGACTGAGCAAGGCATAACAATGCAATACTAGACAAGATACATAGACCGCCATCCAACTGCATCTATGACTAGAAGTCCACCTTTGGGTTATCATCCGAACCCCCTCCAGTGTTAAGTTGCAAGCAACATACAACCGCTTTAAGCAAAGTATGTAAGGTAAACAATCCACTTGTTCCATGAACAAGGGACCGTTGTTTTCTACCTAGTGGCAACAACACATCTACAACCTTAGAGATTTCTGTCACTTCTGTTAGATTAAATAGAGGCATGAACCCACTATCGAGCATAAATACCCCCTCTTGGAGTCACTACTAACTACTTGACCAAGATATCTACTAACAACGAAGAGCATGCAAGATCACAAACAACACAGAAATGATAGAATTAATAAGACAAAACCATTAATCAATCTGACATAGTAATCTCAATATCCATCGGATCCCCGCAAACACAACATGCATGATTACAAATAGATGAGATCTTGATCATGTACGGAGCTCACAAGATATAGACATGAAAGCACAAAGGAGGAGATACAACCATCTAGCTACTACATGGACCCGTAGTCCAAGGTGGAACTACTCACGCTTCATACCGGAGGCTGTCATGATGAAGAAGAAGGCCTCCAGGATGATCTCCCCTCTGGCAGGGTGCCGGGAAGAGCTTCAGATCCCCCCGATCTAGGGACGATGGTGGCGGCAGCTACAGACGGTTTCGTGGAATATTGATCGGGTCCTTGGGGTTTAGGCATCGGGGGATTCTTATAGGCAAAGAGGCGAGGCAGGGGGCGGCCAGGGGGCCCACACCCTACCCAGACGCGACCTAGGGTGGGCCCGCTCCTGGGGTGTGTGGCCGCCCTGTGGCTCCCCTCCGTCTCTCCTCTGGACTCCGTGTTCTCCTCGTTGAAATATTGACTTTGACTTTTGTCCCGTCCGATTTCGAGAATATTGATTTTCTGCCTTTCTGGAACCAAAAACAGAAGAAAACATGCAACTAGCACGGTGGCATCTTGTTAATAGTTTAGTACCAGAAAACATATAAAAACACCTCAAAGTGTAGACAAAGCAAAACAAAGTAGATACTAAATAAGCATGAAACATCAAAAATTATAGATACGTTTCCGACGTATCAAGCATCTAGGCCTAGCCAGCGACTTCTGCTATAGCATATTCTAGGCATATTCCATGCCACATCATCCCTTACTTGTAACCTAGGCACCCCTTTATAAGGTGTCCCAGAGCCTCCTAGAAGAGGGTCAGTCGATTGTTCTTTCATCCCCGCCCCCCCTAGGAGCACGCAGAGAAAAGGGAGATCCAGAGAGCTTCTTCCTGCTCTCACATACATCTCAAGGAGCATTTGTAGCCACGGTGTGATCATGGATATAATATCTAGCATGCAGGAGTAGGGGTTTTATATCAATAGGAAAGCCCTGAACCTAGGTACATCGTGTCTTTGTGTGCTTGTTTGTTCTTGTTCGAGTGCGGTCTCCACCGCATCCTCCCTTCCCGGATTCCTCCGGCGTCCATCGGCCCCTCGTCTTAAGTTATCCCATTGCATATGTCGTGACACCACCATGACAGCTGGTGGCTGGCGATGACCTGACCCAGGTTGGATGAAAATCAATACCGATGGAGTTGCTTCTATTCAAGGTCGGTGGTGGCAATGCTATGGCCAGATCACACACGACTTTCCTTGAAGCTTGGAGCAAACCCTACGAATGGTGTCACGAATCCAATTATCGTGGAAGCGTTGGCCCTGGGCGACGGTGTAATCTTTGCTCGGCTGAGACTAAGGAAGAAATGATTTGATAGTACACATGCTAAACGGGGAAGGTTTCGATAGGAACGAAGCGTTTCAAGAGTATACAAATGCCATGTGCTGGTGATTAGAAGGAGCGCATATCCCGTCAAAAGGAAATCATCGAGCGATGGAACTAACGTATGATTAAACCAGAAATAATGGCTGATTAGCGGACCCCAATGTTTTGGTGAGTAAGAATTAATGGTAGAGGGATTTTGGCGTCTCTCAATATTTGGTTGACGGTCCAGATTCGTCCAATGTTTAAAGTCGAGCGATGACCTATCAACATCAACTTCAATCTAATATTAATGATAAAGATACACAAGTTCTCGTTTTACCATGCCGTGCCAGTCTGGCCATAGTTCAATGTATGTATTTGCATGGGTCTTGGTGTGACCCATGCACGCATCAGGAAAGTATTTCTCTATTTTCATCTTAGCGTTCTTTGAAGTTTATTTTGTGCCCGCATTCTCTCAGCGCACTTTAAAATCCATACCGTGTCCGTCCCTGAATACGTGGATTTTGGACATCTCAACCTTAATTGTGCTTGTGTAGCTACGTTGTGTTTCAGAGTACTACTCCTTATGGTTTGGCATCTGGCATCATGATTTATCAGTGTTGCTTCACAGGATGCATACCTACAAATGTACTATATAGATGTACATGTACATGCCTAATGACCATAGGCCTGAGCTTAAACTAATTAAGGTTAGGTTACCAGTCATGTGATGTGTGCTTACATTAATACCTTTCACAGGTTGGTGCTGTGAGAAAGATTGTGTTTTCAGAGCGATCACGAAGGAGATCGGTCAGCACGGAAAAGCTAAGTGAGCGCGATTGAGCGACCATGAAATTTATTGTGTTTTATTGCTTTGGCACTCAACTATTATTTTGTTTGATTACCAGCTAAGAAACATTCAATGAAACAATTCAAGTGCAGCAACCAGAACAAGCATCCTTCTTTTTATATATTATTATTTGGATCAATCTTTCTGTGTGGCTTAATTTGCTAAGATATTATTTGATGTTGTTAGCACATTCATAAATCTTTTCAAGCGTAGTAACAATAATGGACATGCCTCTTTTCGTGTATTACATGGATCAATCTTTCTGTGTAGATTAATTTGCTAAGATTTATATTGATGTTACTAGCATCTGCATGTTTTGAGCCATTTTCATCTTATGGCTTACAATATATTTCCTAATTATTGTAGTGATCCATATTATTCTTCAAATTCTCTTGAAATCTCTCTTTGGTTGCGCTCTTACGCAGTAGCTCTAAATTTGAGGACATGTTTATGTTACGAATGTAGAACATGCCTCGATATGTGTGGCTTGGGTTTCATTTTTTGAATATGTACACCGACCACCAATACTACTGATGTCGAATTTAAAAAAAATGTAATATTTCACTACTGTATATAATAGGTTTCATCCGTTGCACGTGCACGCTTACTAACTAAAATTACATATGAATCTAGATAAATCTACATCTAGGTTTATAAATCATGGCTCATAGACGGATCCAAGAAAAAATATGGCTTTTCTTAGCGGTGGCACACGGGGACACGCGTCAAGCATGTACACAAGTTTTGACACGTATATCAAATAGTTGGTACACCGTGTTAAAATTTGGTCCTCCACAAAACGAGGTTCGAACTCGATCACAAAACACACCGCTTGTGCATGCGAGACGGGCGGCAGCGAAGGAGTGCGCTTGGACTCCTTTTCTCACTCCTTAGTGGAGGTGGAACAACTCACATATAAGCTGCTCCAACTCTCCCCCAACTAGTTATATGGGACTAGACTTTATCACTCTTTAGCTCTCAAGCTACCTTAGTGGATGGATTTTTAGATTTCAAAATTTATTAGGCTACATGGGCTATGACTCATACAAATTTAACATTATAGATGGACCCAAGAAGAAAATATAGCTTCCCTTAGCTAAAGATTCTTTTCGGTTCATGCCTGCCACTAATGGATCACATAAAAACCATGAACACATCTAGGGAAAAAATTCTACAAAGGGCCCAATGGATACACACGCTGGGACTACAAATGGCAATGGGTACCCATGACCAACGTACCCGCCGGGTAAAAACCCATAAAGGGTGCAAGTATGGGATAAAAGTACACATGGATGTGAATTTCACATACCCATTGAGTAGAGAGGGTACATGTGTTATATGTTGATCCAAATTTTACAAAGTATAGACCAACTTCTGACGAGTGGAGCGAGGCCCGTCGCCGGAGGCTTGGACAGAGTGTAACGATATATAAACCCCTTGTAAGCCGCCGGGTGGGATGAGTTGCATCTATGAAATCCCCGGCGTTTGTAAACACGCTCTGATATAGTGAAGTTTCGCTGACTAGCGCCCGTGGTTTTTTCCTCTCTTTGTTGGAGAGGTTTTTCCACATTAAATCTGTGTCCTCTTATTATGGTTTTTGTTTTCGTTTTTTGTTATATTCTTGTCGCAATTGTATCAACATGTATAGCATTGTAGAACCCATACCCACGTACCATCTACTTGTCTAAAATTTGACAAGCAAGTCCTCCGTAGTATTCTAGCATACTTAATTTTTCCTAATCATGTATTGATGGTCTTCTCACACTTCCTTGTCCGAAGATGGATCATAAGTTAGTTAGGATCGCTTCACCTTCCTCCATGTGACTATCGTAGCCAATATCAATTTTTTTATCATATCCTAATTTTCGAGCGATCAGTATCGATCTCGTATTTCTCATATCGATCGCAACTTCGTGAGTCGCATCAGGGTTATCATCAGACTGTTGGCATCTCTATTCAAGGTTTGCCGCTGATTATAATGTGTTGATGTTTATATTGTCATGTTAAACACGTAGATATCCATTTACCTTGCCGGGTGACGAGTATACGAAAAAAAACGTTTAACTATTAGCTGGTATGGGTACAGATGATGAGTAAAATCCAAGGGAATGAGTATGGTACGAGGTGGTTCCACATGTACTCATACACTGCTGGCGCCATCCCTGGCTAGGAGGCAAGGATCTTTTGGATTGATTCCATGGGGGGAAGTGGGCGTAGTTTGTGTGCGTGAATAACGTGCGATTGGAACGGGAATTAGTGAAGTCTGTCATCTATGCGATTGAATACGGGAATCGACGGCAGCGGTTCAGTCTCCCGGTACATAAACGACGAAGCGAGTTTGTTGTACAGTGCACGCGACGACGTGAACCGGACGAACTGCCAGCAAGCCAATGGACGCGGCACCGTCCGATCGATCACACGGCACGGGCACGCCGCGCGCGCGGGCGGGCAACGAGTACGAGGCCCGTCCCACAGCCATGCGGCCCCAACGAGGCGCGTACGCCCCGGTCGCAACCCTACACAGTATATTCTACCCAGCCATGGCGCTCGCACAACCGTCCTACCTATAAATAGCGGCCGCCCCGATTGGCCGCTGTTCCTGCTGCCTCCCGTCCGCTTCGCATGCCCCCAAGCCCGACGCCGCCGCGCCTCGCGCAGCAGCAGCAGCGGCAGGAGGAGGAGGAGGAGGAGGACATGGCGAGGGCGTCGTCCGACGAGGAGGCGTTCGAGGAGGTTGACCCGACGGGGCGGTTCGGGCGGTACGCGGCCGTGCTGGGCCACGGGTCCGTCAAGAAGGTGTACCGTGGGTTCGACCAGGAGGAAGGGATCGAGGTGGCGTGGAACCGGGTGCGCGTGCGCGCCCTGGCGGACCGCGACCCCGCCATGGTCGACCGCCTCCACGCCGAGGTGCGCCTCCTCCGCTCCCTCCACCACAACCACATCATCGGCTTCCACAAGGTCTGGCTCGACCGCGACAACGGCATCCTCAACTTCATCACCGAGGTCTGCAACTCCGGCAGCCTGCGCGACTACCGCGAGCGCCACAAGCACGTCTCCGTCAAGGCGCTCAAGAAGTGGGCGCGCCAGATCCTCGAGGGCCTCGAACACCTCCACACACACGACCCCTGCATCATTCACCGCGACCTCAACTGCAGCAACATATTCATCAACGGCAACACCGGACAGGTACATATCGATCTCTTGGTCGCCTAATTGCCCTCTCCATGAACCACGCGCTCGATCAATTCTCCCCAAAATACTATGATTAGGCCTTGTGCTAAATTCCCTCGCACGATGCTGTTCCCCATCATTTAATTTTAAGGATCCTTAATTGCATTGTGCCAGTAATTTAGGGATCCTTAATTGTATTTTGCCAGTAATTTAGCACTTTTAGTTACACACGTTTTCCGTTTTAATTAGATTCTGAATTGGGGATAATAGTCACAGGATTTACTTTATTTACGCAGCAGAATATCATTACTTTATTAGTACCAACCCGTGCATTATGGCCGGAAATTAGCGGAGTACCTTTTATGCTTCTTTTTTGTGAAAGACCTAGCTGTAGACCTCTCTTGCCCCGTGTTCTTGTGTGAGAGAAATATCTCTAGAAGTATCTCAAGAACTGTAACCCAAGATTTATGCGCGTGTGAGGTAAGGTGCACCTTGCTTTCGAATATAAAGGAGATCGAAACACAAGTGATTCACGTTGACACCCACTTTAATTTGTTGCGCTAATTTATTTCCTTCAATTTGCGTGTCTTTTTGCGACATTTAGCACGCATTGCTTGCGTGCCTGCCTGCTGCATCTACTTGCCTTCGTGCTCCCGTCAGAATGGAGTTTGTATCTTGGTCAATTTGCGTGAGGCTAACGGCTCTCTTGGCGCAGATCAAGATCGGGGACCTTGGGCTGGCGGCGATCGTGGACAAGACCCACGTGGCGCACACGATCCTGGGCACGCCGGAGTTCATGGCGCCGGAGCTGTACACGGAGACGTACACGGAGTCGGTGGACATCTACTCGTATGGGATGTGCGTACTGGAGATGGTGACGCGGAAGATGCCCTACGCCGAGTGCGAGAGCGTCATTCAGATCTTCAACAATGTCACCGGCGGGGTACTGCCCGCCGCGCTCAGTCAACTCAAGAACCCGGAGCTGCGGGGATTCATCGAGCGTTGCATCGGCCAGCCCCGGAACCGTCCCTCGGCAACCGAGCTCTTGCAGGACCCTTTCTTCAACGGCATCGACGACGACGACACCATCAGCACGCTAAGCTAACACCCGACAAGCAGCGCCTGCTAGTGTGGATTGGATGTATTATTGACTTCTCCGTCCTGCGGGATCCTTAGCTAGCTTTATTACTAGGGGTTTTATTTCCGTGTCATCTAAAGATTCTAGTAGTACTGCTCAATTTTTTTCATGGGTGCCAAGTTTCCTATTTTTTGCTCTCTGTCTTCAAAACCACCCTCGAAAATAATGAGATAGTGTGTTTTCGTCGGTCTACGCCCCTTTGACTATTCGTGGACTAAGGTCTGCCATGTGCGAGACACACTTAAAGCTTACAAGTGAGACCGGATATAAGTTATTCCCTCACTTAAATATAAGATGTTTTAGCTTTGTGAGGAAGATAAATTTAGACTTCTTTTAGTATGTAGATTCATCCTAAAGTTGAGTGAACCTACATACTAAAACAGGTCTAGATTCATTTCCTTCACAAAACTAAAACATCTTATATTTTGAAACAGAGGGAGTATATGTAGTATACAGCTAGCACTAGTGCAGAGCCCCCCTTTAACTCCGGTTGGGAGGGCCCTCTAACAGCGGTTCATCAACCGCTGTTGAGGGTTCGGTGTTAGAGGGGGCCCCTTTAACACCGGTTTTTATACGAACCGGTGTTAAAGGGTGGCGCACGTGGGGCTGCCGCAGGCCTCAGCCCCCCCCTTTAACACCGGTTCGGGGCTGGAACCGGTGTTAAAGGTTCTTCTGCCGCGGCAGAGATTTAGGCCGTTTTCCTGTCGCGGCAGAACTCTGCCGCGGCAGGAAAACGGCCTAAATCTTTGCCACGGTAGACTTCTGCCTCTGCCCCGTTTTGGGCGTATTTCTGCGGGAGGTGGGGAGGGGGAATCGATCGGGAGCGGTATACACATAAATCGTCATCGGTACATACGAGTACATGAATAATTAAGCAACTATTATTATACACAAACATCGTCATCGGCACATACATCGTCATCGTTCATTTTGGTGGATATCTAAAGAGTTCTCCGCCAGGCGTGACGACCTCATCAAGTATGAACCCCGCCAATTCCTCTTGAATGGCTCGTATGCGTTCAAATGGTAGGAGTTGGTCCCGCATCCGTTCGATCTGAATATATATAAAGAATGGGCCGTCAATATATATATAAGAATAAAACTCAACACAATTGATGGTAATAAAATAATGTTGTGGACTTTGTTTACTTACTCTAAGTTGTTCTAGTGCGGCTTGGCCCGTCGCACATATCGTGTTGCGAATGAACTCGCAAATATAGTACCCACATAAGTTATTGCCGTGTCCCTGATGCGCGCACTTTACGAGAATAGAGAGTTCAATCAAAATAATAATCAATAAAGCATGATATAATGGAATTGGAAGCAGAATCAAAGAGATACGCAGACCTAGCTAGCTAGTATTACTTACATTCTGGTCTACAAATTTTAGTTCTTCTGACCATTCACCCACGGCCCTGCCCGTGAACCTTTTCCAAACCCTGTCCGGCAAAGAAAATGGATAAAGGAGTAATTAATTACTTGTTGTCACGAAAGTTGCCGATCTAGTGCGATAATATGATTGAAATTACATCTGGAGCATCTCTCTAAAGTCTGCCCATATCTCTTTTTCTTTTCGTAACGAGTCCATGACAAGGACTTTTCCTGAGTCGGGTTGAATGACTAGCAGAATAAAGTGGAACCTACGCACGCATAACTCATCATCAGTTACACTTAACATCAAGTAAGCCGAAATAGAATGTGTACAAGAGAGAGGGTAACAGTACTCACGAGAAGTTGTAAGGCAATAGTATTTCCCTTTTGGTTTGTTGTCTCAGTAAAGACCTTAGCAAGTAATCTTCTGTTTGCCCGGGTTTGGTTCTTACCACTTCTTCATGAACTCTATTTGGGTCAACGAACCCAATGTCAAAAGGGCCTCCTTTCCTGCATTCCATAACCTTTTTCCTGCATAATAGTATATACATATATGGTGAGCATATATATATACATGCAATTAATGAAGTGAATGAGATGAGATATAAATTACAGAAATAGTACTTACACACAATAAAGGCTGATGGCAGCTTTGTCGAGTTCCTTCTGATTGAATAGAAAATGCAAGTCTTGAATGTTGAAGTCGATCCCGTCGTCTCCGCAGAAGAAAATCTCATCTCTTATATGCGCCGTGATCCATTCTTCTTTTCTCGTCATGCAGAAATCAAGGTACCACTTGTGCAATTTTCGCATCTTTGTTGGTAGATTCTTGAGCTCCTCTTTCTTGACGAGATTCTTCCCATACTTCCATGGCTGTATGGAGTTGGCATCGCATTTGGGCAAGTTGTCTCCCATGACATTCAAGTATGGAATGTAAGTCATCCCCATCTCATTGGCCTTTCTTTGTAGCTCTGCCTCGTAATCATTTACGGGAGGAGCGTCCCGTGTGTCAAACATTTGGAGCAGGGCGCATGATTGGTTTTCCTGCTCTCCGAGCATGGGAACTGTTTTCTGGGGTGCCTCACGACTGCTACTTTCAGTCTCCCTACGGCGCCTTGCATCCGCCTTCAAAATCTGGCGCTCGTAGTCCGGCACAAGTGGGGTTTCGGGTTTCAAAAGATTTTTGTAAAACTTCTCCACCACCGCCGGATCTATTTTCTCCTTTGGCTCGGACCGTCTAGGTGCAAAGAATTTCTTGACCTGTTCTTCCGAGATCCTATTGGTCTCCTCGTCGCTGCAATTCCACGGTAAAACCAACAATGGCTTGGCGGAAGGCTGCGGGATGTAGTTTTTTGAACTCTTTGGCGTACGGTTTCCTGCGGATTTCTTTGTGGCAGTGCTACTGATGCTCTTCGTGGCAGTGCTCTTCCACTTACACTGAGGAGATGGCTGAAGCACAGGTGATGGCTGACGGGCCGGAGATGGCTGCCGCGCAGGAGATGGCTGAAGCGCCGGAGATGGCTGCCGCGCAGGAGATAGCTGAAGCGGCTCAGACTGCTGACGCTGCGGAGACGGCGGGGGTGCCAGTGACCTCCAATTTGGAAGCACAATGTGTTCCTTCTTCCAAAGAATGGTTGTTTTCACTGCAAATTTGAGTTGAGTTTCCCCTTCACCTGTAGCATGGTCAAGCTGTGCTTCCTCATATTCCTGCACAACCTCATCCACCCCGACAATAGCATAGCCATCTGGAATCGGTCGGCAGTGGTAAGTTCCACCAGCTACAGGAGGTAAGGCATAGCCGACAGCTACCTTAATGGATAAGCCCATTAATCTCAGATGCAGCTCAGCGTGTTCGCTCTCCGTGATCTCATCCACGGGGTATCGAGGACCCGCCATTTCAAGCGTGGGCTGCACGTTCTCCGTGGAAGCCACACTGCTTTTCCGTGCAGAGTCTGGGCCGCCGGCAGCTTCCAATGCAGGCTCTTCGTGCCGCTGAGATGGGCTGGTAGCTTGATGGCTCTGTTGTGCATTCACTTGCGCCTGCAGCGCCGCAAGTGCATGTTCTATCTGTGTCATCCGCTCTGTACGCTCTTTTTCTTTTCTGCCGCGCCATCTGTAAGAGTCGCTCCAGTCGGCAAACCCACCCTTCCACGTCATACCCCCTGTGCCTCGTGCATGTCCAGGGTGTTCTTTTTTACCGATGGCGCGTGTGAGCTGGTCATTCTCTTTGTCGGGATGGAAGGTCCTGGTGGATGTTTCCTCGTATGCCGTGATGAGTTCAGTGACGGGTTTGGCAAGAAGGGTTGGGAAGATACACAATCCTGTTTCTGGGTCCAACCTTGCCCCGATTCCGTAGAACCAAGTCTTTGCACGTAGGTCCCACCCATCTGTCTGGGGTGTGATCCCTCTAGCGCGCAGGGCCTTCTCAGCTTCCTCCCACTTAGGCCTCTGAGATATGTAGCCACCTGACCCCGTCCTCTGGTGATATTCCTTCTTCAGGGCATTAAGCGTATTGGTTTCTGACCTCTTTTTAGCTATAGCACTTTTTTTATATGTCTCAAATTCGGGCCAGTGAGGTCTTATCTTCGCATAATATGCGTCTTCGAAATTTGGAGTCTCGCTAGATTTGACAAATTTGTTCAATTTTGTCTTCCAGTTGCGGAAAGCGTCAGCCATCTTCTTTAGAGTCCACTCTTTGACCTTTTCCTTTATAACCGGGTTGTTTTCATCCTCCTCTGGCGGAAGGGTGAAATTTACCAACAACGAATTCCAAAGCGTTTCTTTGGATCTGTCATCGACAAAGGTACCGTCGCCCTTCTTTGGCTTATTCCAATTTTCAATTATGATTGGGATTTGGTCCCTAACAAGAACTCGAGCCTGACGTACAAATTTGTCTGCGGCCTTCTTGGGCTCCATCGGCCTGCCATCAACACGGACTGCTTCGATCGTGAACTTTGCACGATCTTTCAACCGTTGGCTCACGCCTCTCTTGCTCTTTTTCGTAGAAGAAGATGGTTGCTGGTTGGTCGATCCAGAGGGCTAAAAGAAGAAAGAAGCGTTAATTAATACATGTAGAAGAAGATTGTTGGTGGAAGTCAGCAGAGGCTTAATCAATGCATATACCTCGCCGGACTTTGTAACCACTAAATTGCGTTCACCGGAGTCTTCATCTTCTCCATGACTAGTACTTGAGCTGTCGTCATCATGTCCCTCCAAGTTCAGATATTGTGAGGTGTCCTCGTCAATAATGTTCTCCATTATTTCTTCTTCTTCAAGGTTTCTACTAAGTGGATCCATAGTTTCTAAAACAATAATATTATCTACAGTAAGAGTGTAAACATTCAAGTGGACTTGGATTCATACACAAAATAAAGAATCCAATCATTTTATCTTGATACCTGGGTGCCTTTCCGCAATGATACCACCAAAAATTATCAATCCCATCACACCCAGGAGATTCATTGATTAAGTTGTTTTAGTTTTCGCAAACCAACACATTTAGAAAAAACTTTCAGTGATGTAACCCAGCCCTCGTCCATCATAGCATGGCTAAGCACATCTACCAACGGTGGTTCATCTACAAGGAAAGCCCTACCTCATAATAGGACATAGCATAGCGATAGTATTATCCTACACATGCATCTACAAAATACACGACAATGCATTGAAAATAGTAGGATAACATCATGAACAAGGTAGCATCTACTTGGATTTATAGTTGTTGGAATCGTTCAAGCACTCGTAGCAATCACACACGTTGCACTCCTCGCAATCTATCGAGCAAACAATTTCATACAACATAAACAATAGCACATAGAGATCAAACAAATGCAACAAATGCATGCATGGCAATTTAATAAGTCACAATGGTTGTTACTTTAGTTCTCTAAACAATACTGAAGTATATGATGCATGCAAGAGGCCAATTAATGCAATGGAGTATTTGTTATTCATAATTACTTGCCAATATAGGGTTTTTAATAGTTCTGTTGTAACGCTTGTTCTAACTGTCGAATTAAATTTGTTTCTTGGGTTTACTGGATAGAGGACATTAATATGAACCAGTAGGCGTTGGATTAACCCTAATCAGAGTTACAAATCTTTTCTTATGATTTAAATAGTGTTTAATGGGTTTTAAATCATTTAAATAGTTTCTGTTGTCTAAAAATCAAACTAAAATTAGATATATAATCCCCACGGGGTTGTGATTCCAGGGACATATTATTTGTAATTTTCTGAACATTATTTGTTTTCTTATAAATTTATTACTCTAAATAAGCCATTATACCATTTATTTAATTGCTGAAAAACCTTATATTATTTGGCTTAACCATTTGCATATTGATGATCTACACACAATTGTGAATCCATAGGTATATTATTTGTGATTTTTGGACCAGTAGATATTTTACTATGAATTTATTAACCTAAAAGACCATTAAAACTAATTAAATTATTACAGTAAACACGTACTGTAAAATTTAAATCCAACTTGATATTAATAATCTACTCAATTTTCTGAATTCATTGATATTAATTTGCTATTTTTGGATCTACGAATCTTTTTATATGATTTTTGCAAGATTATACAATTTTCTGCAATTTTTATCTTTTCTTCTATTTTTCAGGAGAGTCAACGTTGACTGGCGCTGTGTCATCGCTGACGCGGCAGACAGGTGGCACATTCTGGTTTGCTGGTACCCTTTCGACCTGGGGACAGATGGTGGCCGTCGGATCTTAGATTGATCGGACGGTGCAGGGCGTCCGAGGCGAGACTCACCTGTGGGGTGACGTGGAGGCGGCGGGCTCGTCGGGCGGCGGTGCTAGTGGCGGATGCGGCGGTCTCCGGCGATGTCGAGGTGGCCTACGAGAGGCGGGGTACTATGGCGAGAAGGTTGGTGGCCTCGGCGCGGTGGATTGCTTCCTCGGGCGACAGAGGCAGACGGCTGGAGACGGGCGGCGTCGGCGGTGCTTCGGCGAGGAATTGGGCGCGGTCGGCTGCTCCTGCACGGGGAAGAGGTGGTCAGGGAGATGCGGTCAAGTGAGAGGGAGAGGTCATACGGAAAAGAGAGGGTCGGGGGCGACTGCCTCGTCGAGGACCTCGAGCTCCGAAGCTCGACAATGGAGGCGGCGGCGGCGAGATTCGTGGCGGCGAGAGAGGTGGGTGACAGGGCCGACGATTCAGGGCACCCACGGACGATTCCTCCCTCACTCCGAGGGCGGTGGCGGCCGGCGGTGGCTTCTCTCTGCTCCGATGGGCGGTGGCGGTGGCGGCGCTTCTCTCTGCTCCGATGGCGCGCGCGCGGTGGAGGTACGGTGGCGGTGGCGGTTCGATCTGGCTCTGGGGGAAGAAAGGAAGGGGAAGGCGAATTTAATACCCCCCCCTTTAACACCGGTTTGTGGCTGGAACCGGTGTTAAAGGGGGGGATTCCGTTTCGCGCGCGCATTTATTACCCCCCCTTTAACACCGGTTACAGCCAGGAACCGATGTTAAAGGGGGGGTGCGCGCGCGAAACGAAATAAATGCGCCCCCCCTTTAACACCGGTTCGTGTCTGGAACCGGTGTTAAAGGGGGGGGCATTTATTTCATGCATTAAAGGGGCATTTTTAATTCAAAAAATATGATATGAATTTAGAAAATTCATATCTTTTTCATTTCAACTCAGAAAAATATGAATAATATATCATAATTTTCAGAAAAATAATATCTATCCATTCATGTAAATCATTTTATATTTACCTTATATGAAAATTTTCAAAATAATTAAAACACTTACATATAAATTTTGATTATTCAATTCAAACAAAAATAAATTGTTAAATCCTAAAACTTTGAACATAAGAAATATTAAGCATATAAAAATAAATCTAACCCTATTTTATTAGATCAAATCATATTTTAATGCCGCATCTTTTGTATTAACATTTTTGAATTGATTGGATATTTAAATGTCGCATCTTTTGTATACACTTGAATCTCACCAAGCCTCGCTCAACTTGCATTGTTTTTTTGATAAAATAGCATATTGTGAACCTAAAAATGATTTTTGTAAAAAATCATGAGCATCGTATCATGTACCTGTAGTTCAGATCTGACCCACTTCCTACCGATTCGGTAGGAATTTGTCTTTTTCACCAGGGGTGGACGGAAAGGTTTCAGATCCCCCTGTTGGTACATTGTGCATATAAGGTGGTCTAGTATTTTTGTAAAATGTGTTAGTGGTTTTTTGAATTAGCCATTTGGTGGTTGCTTCACAAAACCGTCCGTTTTTTATGCTCGGAAAATGGAAAATGCCTTTTTGGTGCGATAAAAAGGAAAACTTACTCTTGCAACATTGTTTGCCATGCCATGATGCACATGTATGCACAATATGGTCATATTATCACAAACTATGCCTTGATTCTAGCCATAACATTGGTCATTTGACCCGAAAGCCAAGAAACCTCGAATGAGATAGGTCATTTTGTGAAGGTTTTTTCGAGACATAATCAATATACCAAGTTTGAGATTTTTCCTTCTAACTATGTCACATAATATAACACCACGCGAAGGTTTCGCACTGTTTCGATCTTTTTTTATTTTTTATCCCCGTTTTAAACTATCGACAAACTTTGTCGAACAACGGGCATGATGATTCTTAGCTCGGGGCCAAGCCTCGCTCAACTTGCATTGTTTTTTTGATAAAATAGCATATTGTCAACCTCGAATGAGAATGCAACTAATAGTAAGTTACATAAAGCCGAACTGGAACTGAAAATTAAGATACATAAAAGAACTGAAAATTAAGATACATGGCCAGATTAAGTAACAATCGGCCGAACTTGTTTCGGAATGTTGGAGTGATTCAGTCATGCTCCTGCCTACACCTGTAATACTCGCCACTGTAGTCGTCGTACTCGCCGTCGCCGTCATCGCTATCGTCGTCGGGGTCGCCGTAATTGAACCTCTGGAGAGTACGCGTGGGCTGGACTTGAGGGTAGCGCGTAGGCTGGACTTGAGGGTAGCGCAGACGGGGGTTAGAGTCGGCGGCAGTTTCATAGGCCATGACGCTCTGAAGAGTCCGACCGCGCCACCATAGCCGACGGCCGGCCTCGTTGAAGTTAGGAGGAGGTGGGCCGTCCTCCTCGTGCCTGGCGAGCGCCCTCTCACGCCGATCCACGAAGAAGACTTCCCAAGTAGGGAAATAGTCGGGATGCCATCTGGGATTCCTCCGCTGCTCCGGCGTGAGATCGAAGTAGTAGTGGTTCGTGATGGCCATCCGGCGCGCCACACCTAGAGGGACAGGAGGAACCGGCACGCCTCCGACGCTCAGCATCCAGCCGACAGGGACACAGTAGCCCGGCGGGCAGGGGTAGTTCGAGGCGCAAAGCGCCTCCGCCTCCCTGGGGGTTAGTGCTACGGTGGAAGCCATGGGAAAGAGTGATGAGGTTGCAAATATGAGTCTAGAGATGTGCAATGACAATGGAGGCCAACCCTACATATATATAGTGAACTAGCGGGAAGAACTGGAGGGAAGAACTGGCGGGAAGAAAAATGGCGGGAAGAAGAACTGGCGGGAAGAAAAATGGCGGGAAGAAAAATGGCGGGAAAAAATGGCGGGATGAACCTTTAGTCCCGGTTGGAGACAAAACACGAGTCAGCACTAATAATAGGGGTGAGTGTCGACATTATGTCGTGCGGCGTGTACCTTGTCCCGGATGGTGTCACCAACCGGGACTAAAGATGAACCTTTAGTCCCGGTTGGAGACACCAACCGGGACTAAAGATGAACCTTTAGTCCCGGTTGGAGACACCAACCGGGACAAAACACGAGTCAACACTAATAATAGGGGTGAGTGTCGACATTATTTCGTAAGTGTCGACACTATGTCGAGCTGCTTGTACTATAAATAGGCATCCTTGTGAGTCCAGTCCTCCAGCCAGTTTGAGGCTATGCCTTACCTCCTTTCGAGAGCAGGGACACCACTACAGCCAGTTTCAGGGAGATGCCGACGGAGCCCAGTCCTCCGGCATCTTCGAGAAACTGGTCATAGAGGCACTCCCTAATATGTGAAATTAGTTAGCTCCCAGGTGTATTGATCTAGTTAGAGAAGTTACAAAGCTGCAAGATGGTTTTCGAGAGCAGGGACACCACTACGGCCAGTTTCAGGGAGATGCCGACGGAGCCTAGTCCTCCGGCATCTCCAAGAAACTGGTCATAGAGGCACTCCCTAATATGTGACCGCGCGCGTTTGGATATCAGATCTTAATGGTAAGTACGAATCGGGACAACTTCTTCTCATAGTCCCAGTCCATCCACAAAACATGACTAACACTCAAGACATGTATTAATATTAAAAACATGAACTAGAGTTACATAATATGAGCATGAACTTCTTGGCATATGTCCTTCCTTATGATCGCTTCAGATGTAACCATGGAGCATCTTCTTTACTTAACGGAATGCTTGGGTCAGTTTTCACTGTGAAGGGCGGAATTTCATCAAACTTATTATAATCTTCTGACATGTCTGTCTTGTCCTCGATTCCCACGATGTTTCTTTTCCCTGAAAGAACTATGTGAGGCTTTGGCTCATCATATGATGTATTCGTTTGCATATTTTTTCTTTTTTTTGGTCTGTAGGACATGTCCTTCACATAGAAAACCTGAGCCACATCATTGGCTAGGACGAATGGTTCGTCTAAGTTCTTGTCTACCTTCATAAGATTGTTGAGATCCACCGTTGTCATTCCGTACTTCTTGTCTACCTCAACCCCTCCTCCTGTTAGCTTGACCCATTTGCATCGAAACAAGGGGACCTTAAAATTAGGTCCATAGTCAAGTTCCCATATCTCCTCTATGAACCCATAATACGTGGTCTTTTGTCCATTGTCTTCTGCTGCATCGAAGCGGACACCACTATTTTGGTTGGTGCTCTTTTTATCTTGGCCTATCGTGTAAAATGTATTCCCATTTATCTCGTACCCTTGGAAAGTACATACAGTCGAAGATGGTGTCCTGGCCAACAAGTACAGCTGATCCCCAACAGTGGTGTTATTCGTGAGAAGTCTTTGCAGCCAGCCGCCAAAATTCGCCATGTGTTCACTTATAATCCATTCATCAGACTGCCCCGGGTGTTTGAGGCGTATTAAATTCTTGTGTTCATTGATATACGAGGCAACCAAGATAGATCTTTGTAAAACCGTGTAGTGTGCTTGATTGAGAGAATGCCCGTCCCTACATATCATTGCTTTACATCCTAGGGTTCCTTTTCCACGCAGTCTCCCCTCATGTCGTGATTCTGGAACACCAATCGCCTTAAGGTCAGGAATAAAATCAACACAGAACTCAATGACCTCCTCTGTTACATAGCCCTTGGAGATGCTTCCTTCTGGCCTAGCACGGTTATGAACATATTTCTTTAAGACTCCCATGTACCTCTCAAAGGGGAACATATTGTGTAGAAATACAGGACCGAGAATGGCAATCTCTTCTACTAGGTGAACCAGGAGATGCGTCATAATATTGAAGAAGGATGGTCGGAACACCAACTCAAAGCTGACAAGACATTGGGCCACATCTGTTTGTAACCCTGGTAGGCTTTCTGGATCGATTACCTTCTGAGATATTGCATTGAGGAATGCACATAGATTCACAATGGGTACTCGAACATTTTCAGGTAGAAGCCCCCTCAATGCAATCGGAAGCAATTGTGTCATAATCACGTGGCAGTCATGAGACTTCAGGTTTTGGATTTTTTTCTCTGCCATATTTATTATTCCCTTTATATTCGACGAGAAGCCAGACGGGACCTTGATACTGCTCAGACATTCAAAAAAGATTTCCTTCTCTGCTTTGGTAAGAGCGTAGCTGGCAGGAGTTAAGTGGCATCGTTTACCCTTCTCGTTCTCAGGATGCATAGGCTCTTCAGGGGCTTTCAGACGTTGTTGGTCCTGCCGTGCTTCCGGTGTATCTTTTCTCTTCCCATACACTCCTAGAAAGCCTAGCAGGTTCACGCAAACATTCTTCGTCACGTGCATCACGTCGATTGAAGAGCGGACCTCTAAGACTTTCCAAGAGGGTAGGTCCCAAAATATAGATTGCTTCTTCCACATGGGCGCGTGTCTGGCATCGTCATTCGGAACAGATAGACTGCCAGGACCTTTTCCAAAGATTACTTCTAGGTCCTTGACCATACCAAATACCTCCTCACCGGTACGGAGGACAGGCTTCCTCCGGGGTTCTGCCAGACGTTTGAAATGCTTGCCTTTCTTTCTTACTGGATGCAGGTTCGGAAGAAATCGGCGATACCCTAGGTACACAACCTTCTTAAATTTATCCAAATATACACTTTCAGTATCATCTAAACAGTGTGTGCATGCATTGTATCCCTTGTTTGTCTGCCCTGAAATGTTACTAAGAGCAGGCCAATCATTGATGGTTACGAAAAGCAATGCTCGTAGGTCAAATGGCTCCCCTTTGTGCTCATCCCACATACGTACACCTGGTTTGGCCCACAGCTATAAAAGTTCTTCAACTAATGGCCTTAGGTACACATCAATGTCGTTGTCGGGTTGCCTCGGGCCTTGGATGAGCATTGGCATCATAATGAACTTCCTCTTCATACACAACCAAGGAGGAAGGTTATACATACATAGGGTCACAGGCCAGGTGATGTGACTGCAGATCTGCTCACCAAAAGGATTCATGCCATCTGTACTTATACCAAACCTTAAGTTCCTTGCGTCACGTGCGAAGTCCGGGTACTCTCGCTCGACTTTTCTCCACTGTGACCCATCAGCGGGGTGTCTCAACATCGCGTCTTTCTTACGGTCTTCCATGTGCCATCGCAACAACTTGGCATGCTCTTTATTTCTGAAGAGACGTTTTAACCGTGGTATTATAGGAGCATACCACATAACCTTGGCGGGAACCTTCTTCCTAGGGGCCTCGCCCTCAACATCGCCAGGATCGTCTCGTCTGATCTTATACCGCAGTGCAGTGCATACCGGGCATGCATCCAAATTCTCGTACTTCTCACCGCGGTAGAGGATGCAGTCATTAATGCAGGCATGTATCTTCTGCACGTCTAATCCTAGAGGGCAGACAACCTTCTTTGCTTGGTATGTACTGTCGGGCAACTCATTATTTCTTGGAAGAAGATTCTTCATTTTTACCAACAACTTTGAAAATGCGCTGTCAGTCACACCATTCTCTGCCTTCCATTGCAGCAAATCCAGTGTGGCACCTAGCTTTTTGTGGCCATCTTTGCAAGTTGGATACAACAATGTTTTGTGATCCTTTAACATCTGCTCCAACTTCTCCTTCTCCTTTTCAGTTTCACATTCTTCCTTTGCATCAGTAATGGCCCGACCAAGATCGTCATCAGCGGGCCCATATGCTCCCTCTTGATCTTCATTCTCTACCCCCGTTGCATTATCATCATATTCAGGATACATATTATGATAGTTGTCATCATCCTCTTCTTCTTCGTTGTCTTCCATCACAACCCCTTTTTCTCCATGCTTGGTCCAACAATTATAGCTGGGCATGAAACCGGATCGAAGCAGGTGGGCGTGAATGGTTCTGGTATTTGAGTAGTCTTTCTTGTTCTGACAGTGAACACACGGACAGCACATAAAACCATTGTGACCACGGTTTGCATTAGCCACAACGATGAAATTTTGGAGGCCCGTAATGTACTCGGAAGTGCGGTGGTCACCGTACATCCATTGCCGGTTCATCTGCATTAATAGTTAGTATATATCAATAACTAATAGGGAGATGACCATTTATATATATAGTACATCAATGACACATGAAAGGATAGTTGCCGACCTCGACCGAGACGGAAAGAGCAACAAGAAAACTTATTTTGAGCTCTCGGGCATTTCACCGAACACCTCTTGTGCATATGAAAAAAAAACTAGCACTCTTCACACCCTCTTGCTAGGCTCCAAAATGTGAAAGAATGGAAGAGTGGGGTGTGTGTGGGCTGGGGTGGTGTCTTATATAGCCCCCCCTTTAACACCGGTTCATGCCACGAACCGGTGTTAAAGGGGGGGGCTGCGCGGGCCACTGTTGCAGGGTCCTTTAACACCGGTTCGTGGCATGAACCGGTGTTAAAGGGGGGCTCCTTTTTTGCCGCAGGGGCCACGCTGGTATGGCCCCCCCTTTAACACCGGTTCGTAGAAGAACCGGTGTTAAAGCCCTTTTTCGGGATCAACAAAAGACCTCATTTCCACTAGTGTAGTCTTCTCCTAATTACCGCACCTTCAATTGCGTTGTCCTGGTAGGTAAAAAGATGTCTTGATGCCTACGTTGACGGTCTGGCCGATCTTCTTCTCATCTCTTGCTTAGTATGTCCCACCACGTCCTTAGTCTAGCGAGTCTAATCAATGCCCCCTTGGCACGCGATTGCTCATCGGTCGCCACTACTACCGGTCCGGCTAGTCATCTCATTCTCTTCTCTTTGCACCCACACTGCCCACTAACCCCCTCTTTCTTCCCTTGGCACCCACACTCACTCCTCTGTCCTTTCCATGGCTCATGGTGGCTCCACCCGGCTCGTGACAGCAGTTCCAAATGTCGTCGCCACATCACATGTCCATGGTTTCTTCAGCCGATCGAGGGTGCATCGTCCTTGGCACCTCCGGACACGAGCATCACTTCTCAGAGCTCGACAATGCCGGTTGCAAAGTGACATTGACGAGGAGCAGTATATGATGCATGAGACTCTGGCTTGGTCCAAGGCCGAGTTTCTCACCAAAGAGCAGCCAGATATGCCGCGGAATAGGGACAGCTCGCGGGAACTATGATCGCTTATGTGGCCGCGACCCAGAAGCATAGCAGGCCATAGTCGCAAATGTAGGGTTTCGTAGCATGGAAAACAAAAAATTTCTATCGCATACAAAAAAACAAGCCAAGATCTATCTACTAGATTGTAGCAACGAGTTGATGGAATAACTTACCCTCGAAGATTCCAAAGTGTTTAACGAGAGCGGATTCTCGTGGGTGATGTAGTCGTACTCTTCCCGATCTCAAGATCACGTAGACGATCCTTCCGGTGCTGCGTTCCGGCAGCGCTCCCGCAGTCGATCACAAGTTCGGTACTCGACGAAGACCTTTCTCTCCCTTGTTCCAGCAGGCAGCGGAGGTTGTAGCACTCTCCTCGCGATTCCGGCAGCACAACAGCGTGGTACCGGAAGTAGAGGGGAGATCTCGCAGGGCTTCGCCTTAAGCCGGAGCGAGTATGGTGGAGTATGAGAGAGCTCCTCGGCGATCTAGGGTTTAGACACACCAAGGAGGAGGGGCTAGAGCCGGCGGCTAGGGTTCCGGGGACCCCAAGTCGGCGGCTAGGGAAAAACCCTAGGGGGGCGGCGGCAGCTATGGTGGGCTGCAGCTTCTAGGGTTTGAGGTGAGGGACTTGTGTGTGCTAGGAGGGAGCCCTGCCCCTCCTTATATAGGTGGAGGGGCCGGCGGCCAAGGGGAGGGAGGGGAGTTCCTCCCCAACTCGGCTTGGAGGGGGCGCCGCCGGTTGGAGGAGGGATTCCCTCCCCAACTCGGTTTCCCACTTCCTCCTCTTTTCCTCTTTCCAATTTTAGCCGTTTGACTTTTCAAACTAGCTATTTGACTTTTCAAACTAGGATTCGATTAATCCTTTATTTGGAACAGCGATGACACTTAGTACATGATGCAATCATACCAAGTTTGATACAACACATTCATGTACCCTTCCCCTCCGGAGTGCCGGACATTCCAGAACCTTCTAGAACATTCCCGATGAAAACACCAGAATCATTCCCAAACTCCGAAACGAGACTTTCCTTATATGAATATTATTCTCCGGACCATTCCGGATCTCCTCGTGATATCCTAGATCCCATCCGAGACTCCGAACAACATTTGGTCTCTTTCTCATAATACCATAACTACTTAAACAACGTCGAATCCTTAAGTGTGTCTCCCTACGGTTCGTGAATTATGCGGACATGATCGAGACACTTCTCTGAACAATAACCAATAGAGGAATCTGGAAATTCATATGGCTCCCAGATATTTCTACGATTACTTTGCGATCGAATGAACCACTTACATACGATACCAATTTCCCTTTGTCTCACGATAGTTTACTTATCCGAGGTTATGATCGTCTGTATCTCTGCATCCCTAGTTCAACCTCGTTACCGATAAGTACCCTTTTCTCGTTCCCGTGATATGTGATCCCTTGTGAGCCAGTCACATGCTTGCAAGCTAATTGGTTGACATTCCACCGAGAGGGCCCAGAGTATATCTATCCATCATATGGATGGACAAATCCCACTCTTGATCCATGTGTCTCAACCAATACTTTCCGAACACTCAATGCCACCTTTATAGCCACCCAGTTACGGTGTGGTGTTTGATGTCATCAAAGCATCCATCCGGTAAAGGTGATATGCATGATCTCATGGTCGAAGGAATTAGGTTACTATGTATCAGAAAGCATATAGCAATTGAACTATGGAAATGACTTGATCTTTATGCTATGCTTATCTATAGGAGTATGTCCATCATATCATTCTCCTAACGATATGATCTTGTTGTTGATAACATCTCAATGTTCATGAAAGGGAAACCACAATCATTTATCAACCAACAAGCTAGTGATGTATAGAGGCTATACTAGGGACTTCAAATTAAGTTTACAAATCACACAAGTATCAATGTTTCCTTGTTAATACTATTATAGCATGAATGTAAACATTTATCATAAACACAAAGATATAATAATAACCATATTTATTATTGCCTCTAGGGCATATCTCCAACAGTCTCCCACTTGCACTAGAGTCATCTAATCTAGATTACATGGTAATATACCGAACACCCATGGCAGTTTGGTGCTGGTCATGTTTTGCCCTCGGGAGAGGTTTAGTCAACGGATCCTCCACATTCAGATCTGTGTGTACTTTGCAAATATTTATATCCCCATCTTGAATATGTTCTCGAATAGCGTGAAAACGTAGCTTGATATGCTTCAGCTTCTTGTGTGACCTTGGTTCTTGCGCATTGGCTATGGCGCCCATCTTATCACAGTAGATAGACATTGGGTCCAGCGCACTAGGAACCACACCCAGCTCTGTAATGAACTCTTTCATCCATATCGCTTCTTGTGAATCCTCTGAAGCAGCCATGTATTCCGATTCAGTTGAAGATCTCGCCACAACGCTTTGCTTTGCACTCCTCCAGCTAACTGCTGCACCATTCAAAATAAATACGTATCCAGATTGTGATTTAGAATCATCCGGATCGGTGTTCCAACTAGCATCGGTGTAACCATTAACAACGAGCTGTTCATCACCTCCATAAGAAAGAACCATATCCTTAGTTCTTCTCAAGTACTTAAGGATGTTTTTGACCGCTGTCCAATGATCCACTCCTGGATCACTTTGATATCTGCTAGTTAAACTAACAACATATGCAATGTCGGGTCTAGTATATAGCATGGCATACATTAGAGATCCTATGGCTGAGGCATAGGGAGTCTTACTCATCCTTTCTCTATCTTCTGCGGATGTCGGACTTTGAGTTTTACTCAAGGTCGTATTGGGCAACATGGGCAAGAACCCTTTCTTGCTATCTTCCATTCCAAATCTCTTTAGAACTTTGTCCAAATATGTACCCTGTGACAATGATATTTGGCGTTTCGATCTATCTCTATAAATCTTTATGCCTAATATGTAAGCTGCTTCGCCAAGATCCTTCATTGAAAAACTATTATTCAAATATTCCTTGACACTATTAAGAAGGTCTACATCATTCCCAATCAACAATATGTCATCCACATATAGTATTAAGAATTCTACAGAGCTCCCACTCACTTTCTTGTAAATACAAGCTTCTCCATAAGTTTGTATAAAACCAAAACTTTTGATCACCTTATCAAAACATTGATTCCAACTTCGGGATGCTTGCTTCAATCTATAGATGGACCGTTGAAGTTTGCATACCTTGTTAGCATCTTTAGGATCGACAAAACCTTTGGGTTGCATCATATACAACTCTTCATCAATGTCTCCATTGAGGAATGCTGTTTTGACATCCATCTGCCATATCTCATAATCATAATATGCAGCGATTGCTAACATAATCCTCACAGACTTTAGCTTCGCTACTGGTGAGAAAGTCTCATCGTAGTCAACTCCTTGAATTTGTCGAAACCCTTTTGCGACAAGTCTAGCTTTATAGACAGTAACATTACCATCAGCATCTGTTTTCTTCTTGAAGATCCATTTGTTCTCGACAGCCTTCCGGCCATCCGGTAAGTCCACCAAAGTCCATACTTGGTTTTCGTACATGGATCCAATCTCGGATTTCATGGCTTCATGCCATTTATTGGAATCTGGGCTCATCATCGCTTCCTCATATGTCTTGGGGTCATCGGTGTTATCCACCAACATGATACTCATAACGGGATCATACCAATCTGGAGTGGTACGAGTTCTCGTTGACCTCCGAGGCTCTGTAGCAACTTCAACCAAAGTTTCATGATCACCATCATTAGCTTCCTCTCTTATTGGTGCAGTCACCACAGGAACTTCTTCCGGTGCTGTGCTACTCGCAATTTCGAGAGAAGGTTCGACAACCTCGTCGAGTTCTACTTTCCTTCCAGTCACTTCTTTCGAGAGAAATTCCTTCTCTAGAAAGGATCCATTCTTGGCAACGAAGATTTTGCCTTCGGATCTATGATAGAAGATATACCCAATAGTTTCCTTCGGGTATCCTATGAAGACGCATTTTTCCGCTTTGGGTTCAAGCTTGTCCGGCTGTAACTTCTTTACATAGGCTTCGCATCCCCAAACTTTAAGGAACGACAATCTAGGTTTCTTCCCAAACCATAATTCATACGGTGTCGTTTCAACGGATTTAGATGGTGCCCTATTTAAAGTGAATGCGACTGTTTCTAATGCATAACCCCAAAATGATAGCGGTAAATCTGTAAGTGACATCATAGAACGAACCATATCTAAGAGAGTTCGATTACGACGTTCGGACACACCATTACGCTGTGGTGTTCCCGGCGGTGTCAACTGTGAAAGTATTCCGCATTTCTTCAAATGCTCGCCAAACTCGTAACTTAGATATTCACCTCCACGATCATAACGTAGAAATTTAATCTTCTTGTTACATTGATTCTCTACCTCACTTTGAAACTCCTTAAACTTCTCAAAAGTTTCGGACTTATGTTTCATGAAATAGATATACCCATATCTACTCAAGTCATCCGTGAAGGTAAGAACATAACGATAACCACCGCGCGATGCTACACTCATTGGACCACACACATCGGTATGTATGATTTCCAATAAGTCCGTAGCTCGCTCCATCATACCAGAAAATGGAGTCTTAGTCATTTTACCCATCAGACATGCTTCGCATCTTTCAAGTGATTCAAAATCAAGTGATTCAAGAAGTCCATCGGAATGGAGTTTCTTCATACGTTTCACTCCAATGTGACCAAGACGACAGTGCCACATATAGGTCGAATTATCGCTTGATTTCAAACGTTTAGCCTCAATGTTGTTGATATGTGTATTTCCACTATCGAGATTCAATAAGAATAGACCATCTATCAAAGGTGCATGTGCATAAAACATATTACTCATATAAATCGAACAACCATTATTCTCGGACTTAAACAAGTAACCGTCTCGCAATAAACAAGATCCCGATATAATGTTCATGCTCAACGCAGGCACCAAATAACAATTATTCAAGTATAAAACTAATCCCGATGGTAGATGAAGGGGTAGCGTGCCGACCGCGATCACATCAACCTTTGATCCGTTTCCCACGCGCATCGGCACCTCGTTCTTCGCTAGCTTCCGTTTATTCTGCAGCACCTGTTTCGAGTTACAAATATGAGCAACCGAACCAGTATCAAATACCCAGGCACTACTACGAGTACTAGTGAGATACACATCAATAACATGTATATCAGATATACCTTTCTTATTGATGTTGCCGTTCTTCAAATCCGCCAAGTACTTTGGGAAATTCCGCTTCCAGTGACCTTCTCCCTTGCAGTAAAAACACTCAGTTTCAGGCTTAGGTCCAGCCTTGGTCTTCTTCGCCGGCGTGGTAACTTTCTTACCACCCTTCTTGAAGTGTCCCTTCTGCTTAGACTTGCCTTTCTTGAATTTGGTGGTCTTATTGACCAACAACACTTGGTGCTCTTTCTTGATCTCCACTTCTGCAGACTTTAACATAGCAAACAGTTCTGGAAACTGCTTGTTCATGTCCTGCATGTTGTAGTTCATCACAAAGTTCTTGTAACTTGGTGGTAGTGATTGGAGGACACGGTAAATCCCCAAAGCATTAGGAATCACTATACCCAAGCTTTGAAGTTTGTTTGCGTGCCCAGACATCTTAAGCACATGCTCACTGACGGAGCTGCCCTCTTCCATCTTGCAGTTAAAGAACTTTTCAGAAGCCTCATAACTTTCAATTGCCGCATGAGTCTCAAAAATCAATTTGAGATCCTCGACAATATCATATGGGTCTGAATTCTCAAACCTTTTCTGAAGCTCTGATTCCAAACCATACAAGATAGCACACTGAACTATGGAGTACTGATTCTTCCGAGCGAGGTAAACATTCTTTACTTCATCGGAAGCATCAGCTGCAGGTGGGTCACCCAGCGGTGCATCCAGCACATAGGTCAAATTACCAGCTGTGAGGACAATCCTCAAATTGCGGAACCAATCTGCGAAGTTGCTTCCATTGTTTTTCAACTTTTCTTTCTCTAGGAACGCATTAAAATTGATGGTAGGGGCTGCCATTGATCTACAACATATTTGCAATAGTTTAGATTAAGTTTATGACAAATTGAGTTTAAATTAATAATAAAGTTAATCTAGGTGAACTCCCACTCAAAACAACATCCCTCACATTGTTTTAGTGATCACACGAACCAAATCCACCACATCAACACCGATCATCACGAGAGTTGATATAGTTTCAATGGCGAACAATCGTCATGTTCATCATATCTACTATATGATTCATGCTTTACCTTTCGGTGATCCGTGTTCTGAGACCATGTCTGTACATGCTAGGCTCGTCAAGATCAAACCTTAGTTTCCGCATGAGCAAATCTGGCTTGCTCACGTTGTATACACTTGCAGAATCTAACACACCCGATCATCACGTGGTGCTTCGAAACAACAAGCTTTAGCAACGGTGCTAACTAAGGGTGAACACTTTATGACTTGAAATTCATGTGCATGAGGGATCATCTTATAATGCTACCGTCGTCTACTAAGCAATACAAGATGCATAAAGGATTAACATCACATGCAATTCATAATATGTGATATGATATGGCCTTTCTTCTTTGTGCTTCCGATCTCCATCTTCAAGCACGAACATGATCTCCATCATCACCGGCATTGCATCAAGGTCAATGACGCTTCTCCATGGTTGTCGTCCACCGGCTTCAACTATTACAACTACTTTGAATAGACATGCGGGTCTTAACATAAATTAAAGACAACCATATGGCTCCTGCTGGTTGCCAACTTACAATAAGGAACATTGCATACATCAAATATAATCACAATCATGGCCATATCACATCACTGCACACCCCTGCAAAACAAAGTTAGACGCCTCTACTTTCTTTGCATACTTTACGTGGTTTGGGGCTTTCAATAAGTGTCGTTCTAACTTACGAACATGAACCACAACATTGATACTAGTATTGTTAATCACCCGTTGTAAATTAGATCTTAACTATGCTAGGAGAAACAGGCACCCGCAAAGCCACTTATGCAATACAAGTTGCATGTCAAGCGTGGAGCAAGTCTCATGAACGATGTCATGTAAGGTTAGCCCGGGCCGCTTCATCCCAACATACCGCAAGATGCAATATACACAAGAAGCAATCGACAATAAAAGCATCAACGCCCACAATGACCATTGTGTTCTACTCGTGCCCCAGATCTACATATAGACACGGCTCTGATACCACTGTAGGGTTTCGTAGCATGGAAAACAAAAAATTTCTATCGCATACAAACAAACAAGCCAAGATCTATCTACTAGATTGTAGCAACGAGTCGATGGAATAACTTACCCTCGAAGATTCCAAAGTGTTTAACGAGAGCGGATTCTCGTGGGTGATGTAGTCATACTCTTCCCGATCTCAAGATCGCGTAGACGATCCTTCCGGCGCTGCGTTCCGGCAGCGCTCCCGCAGTCGGTCACACGTTCGTTACTCGACGAAGACCTTCCTCTCCCTTGTTCCAGCAGGCAGCGGAGGTTGTAGCACTCTCCTCGCGATTCCGGCAGCACAACGGCGTGGTACCGGAAGTAGAGGGGAGATCTCGCAGGGCTTCGCCTTAAGCCGGAGCGAGTATGGTGGAGTATGAGAGAGCTCCTCGGCGATCTAGGGTTTAGACACACCAAGGAGGAGGGGCTAGAGCCGGCGGCTAGGGTTCCGGGGACCCCAAGTCGGCGGCTAGGGCAAAACCCTAGGGGGCGGCGGCGGCTATGGTGGGCTGCAGCTTCTAGGGTTTGAGGTGAGGGACTTGTGTGTGCTAGGAGGGAGCCCTGCCCTTCCTTATATAGGTGGAGGGGCCGGCGGCCAAGGGGAGGGAGGGGAGTCCCTCCCCACCTCGGCTTGGAGGGGGCGCTGCCGGTTGGAGGAGGGATTCCCTCCCCAACTCGGTTTCCCACTTCCTCCTCTTTTCCTCTTTCCAATTTTAGCCGTTTGACTTTTCAAACTAGCTATTTGACTTTTCAAACTAGGATTCGATTAATCCTTTATTTGGAACAGCGATGACACTTAGTACATGATGCAATCATACCAAGTTTGATACAACACATTCATGTACCCTTCCCCTCCGGAGTGCCGTACATTCCGGAACCTTCTAGAACATTCCCGATGAAAACACCAGAATCATTCCCGAACTCCGAAACGGGACTTTCCTTATATGAATCTTATTCTCCGGACCATTCCGGATCTCCTCGTGATATCCCGGATCCCATCCGAGACTCCGAACAACATTCGGTCTCTTTCTCATAATACCATAACTACTCAAACAACGTCGAATCCTTAAGTGTGTCTCCCTACGGTTCGTGAATTATGCGGACATGATCGAGACACTTCTCCGAACAATAACCAATAGAGGAATCTGGAAATTCATATGGCTCCCACATATTTCTACGATTACTTTGCGATCGAATGAACCACTTACATATGATACCAATTTCCCTTTGTCTCACGATAGTTTACTTATCCGAGGTTATGATCGTCGGTATCTCTGCATCCCTAGTTCAACCTCGTTACCGATAAGTACTCTTTTCTCGTTCCCGTGATATGTGATCCCTTGTGAGCCAGTCACATCCTTGCAAGCTAATTGGATGACATTCCACCGAGAGGGCCCAGAGTATATCTATCCGTCATATGGATGGACAAATCCCACTCTTGATCCATGTGTCTCAACCAATACTTTCCGAACACTCAATGCCACCTTTATAGCCACCCAGTTACGGTGTGGTGTTTGATGTCATCAAAGCATCCATCCGGTAAAGGTGATATGCATGATCTCATGGTCGAAGGAATTAGGTTACTATGTATCAGAAAGCATATAGCAATTGAACTATTGAAATGACTTGATCTTTATGCTATGCTTATCTATAGGAGTATGTCCATCATATCATTCTCCTAACGATATGATCTTGTTGTTGATAACATCTCAATGTTCATGAAAGGGAAACCACAATCATTTATCAACCAACAAGCTAGTGATGTATAGAGGCTATACTAGGGACTTCAAATTAAGTTTACAAATCACACAAGTATCAATGTTTCCTTGTTAATACTATTATAGCATGAATGTAAACATTTATCATAAACACAAAGATATAATAATAACCATATTTATTATTGCCTCTAGGGCATATCTCCAACAGCAAAGTATGAGGAGGACATGCAGACGACTCAGACAATGACGTTGGCACACCAAAAGATACAGGGAAAGGTGATGACCCACAATTACAGGGGATCGCAACAGTCTTCGAGGGTAGTATTACCCAATTTATTGATTCGACACAAGGGGAGAAAAAGAATACTTGTAAGCCTGAACAACTGAGTTGTCAATTCAGCTGCACCTAGAAATAGTTCTTGCTCACGGAAGTTTATCAGTAGCAACAGTTTGGTAGTAGCAACAGCAAAGCAACAACAACAGTAAAACAAGAGCAACAATAATAGTAACAGTAAACAGTGGGATTCGAGTGCGGTAGGCATAGGGATGGATGGACGGGCGTTGCATGAACAAGTCTAAACATGTAACTTCAAGATCTAGGGCATTGCAGATAAATAAGAATAAGCATCCAAGTACTAAAAAATCCTAGGCATGTGCTCTATATATAGTCATACGTGCTCGCAATGAGAACTTGCACAACATCTTCTGTCTAGCCAGCCCGTGGCAGCGAGGCCTCTAGGGAACTACTGGTAATTAAGGTGCTCCTTTTAATAGAGCACCGGAGCAAAGAATTAACACTCCGTGAATACATGTGATCCTCACACCACAGCCATCCCCTTTGTTGTCCCAATTTCTGTCACTTCGGGGCCTTTGGATCCGTACAATGATATATGTACACAACTTGCAAATAAGATCACAAACAATACTATCATAATGATTCAATAATAAGTTCAGATCTGAGATCATGGCACTCGGGCCCTAGTGACAAGCATTAAGCACAACAAGTTGCAACAAATTCAAATAACACTAATAGAGATACTAGGCACTATGCCCTAACAATCTTATTCGATTACATGATAGAACTCATCAAATCCCTACCATCCCCATAGCCTATAGCGGGGGATTACTCACTCATGGATGAGGGAAACATTGATGGTTGATGGAGAGGCGTTGATGATGACGATGGCGATGATCCTCCCCAAATTCCCCGTCCTGGCAGGGTGCCAGAACGGAGTTTCTGGATCCGAATCTTGGTTTATGATGGTGGCGGTGGAGCGGAACTCTCTCTGGAAAAACTTTGAACCCCCCTCGGTTTTTAGGTCAAGGGGTAACCTATAGGCGAAGAGGGAGCCAGAGGGGGTGCCTGGGGTGGCCGCACCTCCCTAGGAGCGGGAAGGGCCCACCCACGCCTGGCAGGGGTGTGGGACCCCTAGGCCTCCACTCTGTTTCGTCTTCTGGCTCCATGGATCTTCTAGTGAAATATATTTTTTGGCATATTTTCCGGGATTTTCCTGATAGTTGATTTTATGCACAAAAACTAGACACCAAGGTAATTCTACTGAAAATAGCGTCAGTTAGTATTAGTTGTATCCAAATCACACAAGTTTAGAGGAGAAACAATAGCAAAAGTGTTCAGAAAAGTAGATACGTTTTGGACATATCAACTCCCCCAAGCTTAGCTTATTGCTTGTCCTCAATCAATTCAGTTGAAAACTTAGTGCGATAAAAGAACTTTCACGAACACATTTGCTTCATATGATGTATATATTCTTAGCACAGGATTAGATACTTAAACCATTCATAATAAGAAGTATGCAACCAAGTTTACTCAATAGTCATTGCAAGCTATGAAGAGAAACCAACTCAATAATAATAAGTAGCATGGAACATAAATATAAGCAACATTGCAATGCTCATAGTAAGGTATGATAGAGTGGTGTCTCGCTTGCCTTTGTATGTAGATGTAGAGGGAGTGTCCCAACCTTACAAACAATATAAAGTGGAGTCCCGTGTGTTTACAATGCTAGTCCCTGGATCAATAGCTAGCATCCACAGTTAAGATGTAATATCAAGAAACAAAGGTCATAATATAACTTTATAACCAGGAATAACATAATTTTATTACATCATACATAGCTCATTTGGCTATTACATTACATTGCAGCGGAATAACTATAGTCATGGGGTCCTTCATCTTCAAAGTGCCACAGGCAGATGTTGGTTGTAGACTTTGTAATCCTAATCAAACAATCTTCACTAAAATCAATCAAACCTGCAACATTACAAGTTACAGCCACAAGGGTCAATACATTTGAATTGTATTGGCAAGTTTCACTACTAAGTATAATATAAGTGGATCCTATCATTACATGAAAATTTGGCTAAGTAGAGTTTTAGGCTCATTTGCATAAAGCAATATTTTATCCTATCTTTTCAAAATGGTTTTGGTCCTTTGTCAAATCTCCTTTTCAAAAATCTCTTGAACTCCTTGGTAACCCCAAGTGTTCAAGTCTTTGTCAAAAATCCCTTGACCTACTTGGTAACCCCAAGTGCATCAAGTCTTATAAAAATCTCATGAGTTCCTTGGTAACCCCAGGTGTTCATGTTTTTAACAAAATCTCTTGAGTTCCTTGGTACCCCCAAGTACATCAAGTTTTGTCAAAGTCTCTTGAGCCCCTTGGTAACCCCAAGTGCATCAAGTCTTTAAAAGTTTTCTTTTAGAAATTAGAATGTCGAGATCTCCCATAGCTTCAAACTTTAGTTGCTCAGTATTGTCCATAACCGGGGACACGGCTAAGTACTTAGATTTTATTATCTTCTGCAGAAGTTGCACACTTTACCCACAAGTCACAATCCCATCCTTTTGCCACCAGTGGCCACTGGATTAGTGCTCACCAAGATGGAGTACTGGCAGATTGAGAATGTGACGAAGTCTTTCCAAAGGGTCCTCCCATACACCATTGCTAGCTTGCCTTCAGCACCCATGTAGGATTCCAGGTCCCCATGTCCAGTTAACTGAAGACAGTGCATGGGTCTTCCCAATGTAGTTGACTAAGCCAGAGCCATAATAGCATGTGGTTGCACACGAAAGCCACAATTGGAGAAACATGTTCCATCTCTAAGTTTCCTGGGTGGTTTCTTTTGGAGCACAACACAAAGAGATTGCCATAGACATGGTTCCTTTTGTTGCCAACTTCTCCAATACTCAAAGTATCCTTGGCCACCCAGGTGGTTCATTGAGTCCTTGCTTTATTATATAAAAACACAAGTCCTTTTCTCAACTTCATAAAATCTCAACATGTATCTCTTTTCAAAATATAGCTTGGCTAAGCATGTAACAACTACAATGTTTTCACTAAGGAATGTTTAGGGTATCATATTAGGATTTAGCATAGCATAAGTATAAAATTATTTTCATGCATGTTTCAAAATCCACTAAGTATAATAAAAAATAGTAGGACTTTGAATGATAGTGTAACTTGCCTTTTTGGTAGGGAATGGTGGTTCACTCCTTGATCTTGCTAGTCTCACACTTTTCTAACTTCACTACAATCAATCAAGCAAACACAATATCAACTAGCATTCCAAACCAATAATCAATCAAACAATTCACACACATAAAACAATGGGATCTAAATCATGCATGTAAGCATGCAAGAGGTGGTTCTATTTGCAAAGATGGTCTCCACTAGGTTTCTAAACTTTGTAAGGTCCAAAGTGGTCATTTTCCAAAGTGGCTAAGTCATTTGCAAAAGGGTTTGGTCCAAAAACCATTTTTAAATCCAATCATCATTTTATGTGGGAGAAAATATTTTTATTAAAGCAACAACTCTAGGTTTTTCACCAAATAAGTTATTGTTTCACAACACTTGGTGTTTAGGGTCAGTAGGTTTGATCCAAAACATTTTCCCAAAGTTTTTACTCCAAAAACATTTTCATAACAAAACCATTCTTTTTATTTGGATAGAAATGGGCTAAGTCAATTAATCCATCCTAAACTTTACCAAATACATTTTCAAAACCATGGGTTGGTTCCTAGGGTCAGTATGTTCACAACAAACCAATTTGCCAAGGTTTCAAACTTAAAAACATTTTTGAATCATTTTTCTAATCTAAACAAGCATACAATTGTTTCTGCAAAAACCAACAAGCTAACAGATACTATTTACTAAACAAAAGGCATGGTTGGATAGGGCTTGTTCCACTGATTCCAATGGTATAAAGTTTGTAATTTTTGGACGTGTGGAGCAAAAGTTATAAGAGTTTCAAAATGCAACTCAAATCTGTTTTCAAAATCTGTTTTAAACAAAACTGGCCACGCGTCACTTTCTCATTGGACGGTACCGGTTCGGCCGGATCGGCTCTGCGGCGCGTTGGATCTAAACATATCGTGCGGTCCTGATCGCGTACCCCTTCGGTGATTAAGTGGATCTGTTTCATTCGCTCGATCTAGATCCTACGGTCGCTAGCAAGCTTGCCAAAGATCGGCGGCGCTGGCAGCGGCTAGCGGCGACGCACGGCCAGGCAGTGGCGCTACGGCGGTTACAGGAAGCGGAGAGTGGAGGGAAGGTGCTCACCAGAATCGCGAGGACGTGGTGATGCTCGACGTGTGCTTGTCGTGGCAAGGGGTGCTCTGGTACAGTTGCGATTGCTCGCCGGAGTAGAGAACAACGTCGGGTGGTCCTGGTCGTGGTCGGAGGAGAAGCTGTCGATCACGAGGAGGCGAACAGAGGGCGTGTACAGATGCAGGAGGTCACGGAGATGACGCGAGCGTGAAGGAGAAGACTTGGGGCGGTCTGGTCTTACCGGAGGAGCTCGACGGAGACGAGACAGACGGCGGCGCTCAGAGCTTTATCGAAGACGGCTCCCTGGGGCGCCCGCGGTCGAACGGAGGGTACTGGGAGATGTGCCAGGGAGTGGTGAGTGTGCTTGTGTGCTTGTGGAGGCAGGAGGTGGTGTGGCTCGGCCGGAATCGAGGGAGGACGGTGGTCGGAGCTGCGGCGGTGCAAGCTCAAATTGAGGCAGCCTCGGGGCAGAGAGGGAGTGGCGTGTGAGGGGAAAGGAGGAGGAGACGCTGGCGATTAATAGCGTGCAGTCACGGCGAGGTTAAGGCGCGGAATCAATGCGTATTCAAGCCGCGACATCAACGGCAGAAACGGCCGGTGTGGTCGTCGCGAGGAAGGAGATGAGCTGGAAAAGTGGGGTCTGCTGGTCAGTGGGAAAAGGAGTGAGGGAAGGGTCCACCAGTCAGCTTCTCTGTGGGTTCAAAATCGAGTGCGAAACGTTTTCTTCGGGAGAGGAAAGTTGGGCTGGTTGCTGGGCTTATTGGGCTTTGCCGGCTGGGCTGGTCCAGATTATATTTTTTCTTCCAAAATGTTTTTCCTTTTCTGTTCTCATTTTCTGTTTTGAAAACCAAACAATAAATCAAACAAACAAAACAAATCAAACAATCATCAAACTTTTCATTTGAATTTGGTTCTGTTTAACACATAAACCAAAGTCCAAAATGAAATAATATTTTAAGTCTTTTTAGGTTCCATTCTTTAATTAAATAAAATGGACCATGGTTTATTAATCAAATAGGGTTTGATTTATTTAATAAAATATCTATTTGGAATCTAAATATTTTCAAAACCAAATCAGTAGGTTTTATTTGAGAATATAAAATACTTGGAAAACTTATTTCAAACAATAAATAAGTTTTGTTGTTTTGGAAATAGTAAAACCTTTATTAATAAAACTTGGATATTAAATCTTTATTATTTTATTTAAATAAACCTTTACTATTTTTATCAAAACAAAACATTTTATAACAAAGGTTTGGCCAAGGTTTAATTTGGCTCTATAAAATAATCCTTATTTGGAAAATTTCTATTTTATTTGAAACCAAATCTTTTTATTTAAAAAGATCCAAAATAGTAGTTCTAAAATATTTTATTTTCCTTTATTAAATGTTTTCCTTTTTAAATCTCTTTAGGATTTTATTTGATCCAAATTGGTTTGAAGGTTTCCAATTGGATTCAAAAAGTTTCTTTTCACTCTGAAAATCAAACAAAGTTTTATTTTACTCATTTATTTTTCACATTACAAGATTTGGAAAAATCTTGGGATGTGACAGTAGAGCACAATATGAATGCCAAGGCACCTCTAAAGTTCACATGAAGACTAGAGGTAAAAATATCAGAAATACAAGCATCAAAGTCATGACAAAATTAACCAAGTTTTGAGACAAACACAAGAATGACAACTATGCTCTCAAGAAGGTGATCATAGAATAGGTGGTGACTCAACAAGGAAGTGAAAAAGGTTTTGAAAAGTTTGAAAGGATTCCTAATGCTGAAAGGAAGGTACTCATTAGCTTGAGCCCTCATTGCCCCTATCATAGGCATCTTCATATGGTTAAGGTGAAAGTGAGGTCCAATATGAGTTATATGTTTGACATACCATAAACTGAAAATCTCAAGTCCTTGGAGTACGAGGATCGCTCCGCATGCTGCTCAACTTTGGTTACCTGCAGATTCTTGTCATTGCACATACATGCATATCATAGATAACCGCCACCGGGGTACCCCTTGCACATGATACAGGAGCTATCCTGTCGTGGGAATGGTCACGACAGATGCTGCAATCGGCAGCAAGTAGTAGAACGAGGGGCAAGGGCGGCCAGCCATCTGCGGTGCGAGATGAGGGCAAAGACACAGGGTTTTACCCAGGTTCGGCCCCCCGGAGGGTAAAGACCTACTCCTGCTAGATTGTATTATGGAGGTGTTGCAATGGGCGAGCTCAGCGGCTAGGCGGCGAGTCGCTTGGGTGTATGAGGGAACGTATCTCTACTCACCCTTTAGGGAGGTTTATATAGGCTCACCTTCCCTAGGGTTTACATATCTCAACCGATTCGGTTACAGCTTTAACAGTCGTTTAACCCAATCCGACTGGGCCTATCTACTCGCCTAGGCCTTCAGCTTCCAGTCGCTCGGTACCTTGCTGGGCTTCAATCCACTCGCCGTTCTGCAGGCCCACTCGCCAGCTCTCGGTCCAGTCGGAAACGCCTTGCTGGGTATACCCCAGTAGGCATATCCCCATCAGTAGTCCCCGAGGCCGTCGTCGATTGGGTGTAAGTGGCTGCTGGCAGTCGGAGTATACGGCTTCAGTGTAGGCATCCAGTCGAATCGTCGACGGGCTCCTGTATAAAGGAGGAAATCCGGTGAACCAAGTCGCGGCTTGGGCGAGTCGAGTCGGCGGGACGCGGTCATGGTGATTGACCTGGCGAGCCGAGTGGCTGGAGTTGGACCGTCAGGCGTGGTCAAACTAGCCGTTGGGGTAATCCAACGGTAACTTTCGGCGTAATCATCGCGCGGTAATGGCCCCCTGATTTGGCGGGTAACTCCCGCTATATAAGAGGAATGGCAGGCAATCGTAGAGCCAACTGCCCACCACTTCTTCCGAGTGCGCGCATTTTCCTTCCTTTGCTCCGCGATCCAATCGACCCGAAATCCTCCGATCTCCAACCAACCTCTCGGCCATGGCCCTTTCCACCGAACCATGGGGCAGGTCCAAGTGCACGAGGGTGCAGCTGGCCTCTTTCGAGGAGGCCGGGATCCTGCGAGCCGGCTGTTGGCGTATCCCCGCAGCCAGAGAAACGACCCCAAACCCGCGAGAGAGGGAGTTCGTTTGTTTCACCAATCATCTTGAGCGAGGGCTAGGGTTTCCCACGTCCTTGTTCTTCCGGCGCTTTTGCGCCTACTATGGGATCCAGCCTTCAGATCTGGGTCCCCACAGCATCGAGCAGCTCGCCATCTTCATGGCGTTCTGCGAATGCTACTTGGGCTGCCGGCCCTACTTTCCCTTGTGGCAGGATATGTTCCATGGACGGATCAGCCGCGAGGAGGCAGGTGGACCAATGCTAGCCGCGGGCGGCTTGACGTTCCAGCTCAAGTCCAAAGCCTCCTTCTTCGACCTGATGCTACCCGCCAAGGCAGCGAGCGACTGGAAAAAGTCGTGGTTTTACGTGACCGAGGCGACCCCGGAGGGCGAGGCGGCGATCCCGCGGTACTCCGCTAGCCGTTCGGAGCCGTGCCATCTCCAAGTCGGCAAGCTTCCCGACGACCAGCAGATGGTCGTTGACGAGATGCTCCAGACCATCCGTGGTTTGAAGAAGAAGGGCCTCCAAACGATAAATCTGTACAATTGCTGGCTTGGGCGGCGGCTTGTTCCACTCGCCCAGCGCGACCACTACATGTACCAATACACCGGCCGGGGGGACTCGACGAAGGACTGCCTCGACGAGTGGAGGCTGGAAGATTACCTCTCAGCGCTGAAGAAGATTACCCAGGCGGTGTACCTGGATGCGCAGGCTGGGATCGCCCCCTACACCGCGAAGCGTCCAGCTCCAACGGTAATTTCTTAACCTTGTTCGTAGTTGCAGTGTATGCAGTCGCGGTAATCCTGATCCTGTTTGTATCCATTGTAGCTATTCCAGGTGGTGGAAGGGTGGCTCCCACCTTCGGACGATGAGAGCCCGGACCCATCCGCCCAGGACGTAGGCGAATCACCACCCGCGAGGGGCAACAAAGACGACGAGGACGAGTCCGAAGAAGAGGTCGCCCCGCTGGTCCGAAAGACCCGCGGGCAACGTCAGCGCGAGATCGCAGCGAGCAGAAGCCTCGAGCGCCATGACGATGACGACGAACTCCCAGAGACCACCTCGCGCCGTCAAGCCACTCCGTCGAAGAGGAAGGAGAAGAAGAGGGAGGCGAGGGCCCCCCTGAAGAAGAAAATGAAGCCGTCGAAGACGGCCTCACCGCCACATTCGGCGAGCAGCTCCGATGCTCCCAGCCCAACTGGTGACGGTGCGCCACCAGCGACGACCGCGCTGGACACGGCGACTATGGAGGTGCCGCTGGCCTCATCGCCTCCGCCATTCGCCCCAGTCTCCGGGCTGGGGGAGGCTCCGGCCGCGGCGGCTTCGCCGCGCAGGGAGGCTCCGGCTGTGGCGGCTTCACCTCGCAAGGAGGCTCCAGCTGCAGCAGCTTCGACTCACGAGGAAGCTCCCGCCGAGGATGTCCCAGAGGCGCCGGCTGCAGCCTCAACGACGAAGAAGCCGTCCGTGTCTTGGGCACACGATGTCCTGGAACTGGGGCTCAGTCACCGACTGGGCCCTGAACTGGAAAAACCGGCCGGCCTTCGTACGGGGCTACGTTTCATCCCAGTCGCCAAGTGAGTGTGCTCACCCCTTCTTATTTTCCATAACTATTTCGATTGTCCTTGTTGATTCAATTAATGCGCAGGACCGGAGTGAAAAGGATGGGCCATCCGACCGTGGCCAAGGTGCCCTCCGCCGCTAGCGAGGAGAATCCTTCACGCAAGAGGAAGGCGAACGAGGTCGTCGCCTCAGCGGATGGCAGTAAGAAGGCCAAGGGCGACGACATCGTCACCATCTCTGACGATACGGCGGCCGCGCCGGCCGAGCCCGCGGCGGAGGCAGCCGCGTCTACGAAGGAACCCGCGGCGAAGGCGACCTCCCTTGGAGCGGGTGCCTCCATCGCTACCTTCCCCCGCTTCATGACCAAGGCGGCCACGGCGAGTGGGGTTGCACCCTCAAGCCACGCTCCTGGGACCGCCGATGCTGAAGTCGACCAGCGTCGTGGGCATACGCCAGTGTTACTCGCGTCCGTGGACGCGATCCAGCTCCACAGCATGCTTGGCGCGGCCATCCAGGTACATCCAGTCCCCGAGGATCAGGTCGGTGTTTTGCAGCGGCGTGATGCTTATAATTTCTCGTCTTTTATTTTCGTATCTAGTCCCCGAGTGCGTACTCGCTGAATTTCAGCGAGTGGGCACTTAGGAATTTCTTGATCGCCAGTCCCTGAGTGCGCACTCGCTGAATTTCAGCGGGTGGGCACTTAGGAATTTCTTGATCGCCAGTCCCCGAGTGCGCACTCGCTGAATTTCAGCGGGTGGGCACTTAGGAATTTCTTGATCGCCAGTCCCCGAGTGCGCACTCGCTGAATTTCAGCGGGTGGGCACTTAGGAATTTCTTGATCGCCAGTCCCCGAGTGCGCACTCGCTGAATTTCAGCGGGTGGGCACTTATGGAGTTCGTTTTAACTGACTTTTTCGGTGATGTGCAGGGTCTGCAGCTTGAGTCGGCGGACCGATTGGCCGCGAAACAGCGCGCGGAGAAGGAGCTGGCCATCATCCAGGAGGCAAACAAAGATCTTCAGGCTGTTGCTGAGAAGGCAGATCAAGCTCGCCAGGGGCTTGTCCCCGCTGGTGAGTTAGTGGCGGCGCGGTCTGCTCTGGGTGCCCCTGAACAACGGATCACCGACATCGAGCGCGAACTGCGGGAGGCGAGAGAAGAAGCTAGCTTGGCGGACGGGCGAGCTAAGGCCGCCATTGCGGCCGCAGAGGAGGATCGCAAGGTGTCGGAAGTCCTTATTGCTGGGCTTCAGGACGACCACACGTCGCTTCAGTGCTTCATCACGGGACTCGCGCGCCCGCTGCTTGGTGAGTGCTTCCTCATTTTCTTATGGTTGTGGTTTTTGTGGTACCCATTATACTCATCATTGTCTTTTTCTTTGCAGGTCGCATCATTGATAGTGACGAAGAGGCGAGCTCGCTCGACGCAAGGCAGTGCGTAAGCATGCTCGTCGACTCGGCGACGCTGTCAGCGACCTGCATCCGCGCCTACCTCCAAGAAATATCACCCACGGAGGTGATTCCCAGCGACCTCGTTGAGGTGTGGAAGTACTTGGAGAAGGCACCCGCGGTCGTTAAATTTATGACGCGATCGGCGTTTCGGCGTGGAGCATCGACGGCCCTGAGCCTTGGATTCGCCCACTTCCCCGAAGACTTCGACATCGACTATGTGACGAGTGGGTACCCATCGTCAACTGGCGCAGTGGATCTGTCCGAGGTTCTCAAGTTGCAAGATCGTGTCGCCACGTACTCGGAGCGTGTCTGGGCGATGGGCGACCTCCTTCCCTACCAGGAAACGGTCGTCGCGCCGAACGACCCCGAGCCGCCGCATCGTGACTTCAAGGTCGAGCAACCTTTTCGCGCGGCGATGGCAGGTGAACTGACGCCGTATCCATCAAACCCGTACACCGCGTTCATCCGTAATCGCCGGGATGCTGGCGAGTCATCATCGAAGCCTGCAGAGTAGGGTAGTTTGCCTTGAAGCGTTAGCAGCAGTTCTGCAACGCGGGCATATTTTGTAACATAAGACAATGCAATATGCGACTGAATGGGACGTCGTGTCTATTTTGGTATTTGTTTGTGTGCTTTGGATTGATTTTGGACGAGTCCCCGAGCGCGTCCGCCCTTTTGTGGGGTTTACCTCGTATATGATGTGTGTTGTTATCATGTGTTTTGTTGCTTTGGTCGACTCGCCCGAGCTCGGAGAGCCAGTCGCAAGGCGACTCCCTTGAGTGCTCTGTACTTTACCGTTTTCCCGTACGCGAACGAAGTCGGGTGGCCGAGTCCCCGAGCGTGGTACTTGGTAGTTCTAGGCGCGACTCAAGGGTGGTTGAGGACTTAGCGCGTTGGTGTGAGCGCGTCACTCCTGCCTGGCCCGTAGGGTCAGTCGCTTGGCGAGTCCTGGGCATGCTCTCTTACTTGGCGTTTTCCCTGACCGCTCTTGACGAACTGGTATTCAGTCCCCGAGCGTGGTACTTAGCCGTTCGAGTCGCTATGCCGAGGATGCGGAGGACCAAGGTCGTTGTGAGAAGCGAGGGCAGTTATCTTGGCTCGTAGAACCAGTCGAGCTAGGCGACTCCAATGGGGCTCCGGGTTGGCGTTTTTCGTGGACGATGCAAGACCTGAAGTGACTCAGTGCTCTTACACCGCACTACTTAGCCGTGCCGATCGCTGTACCAAAGGTTGACTTCTGCATTTTAGCATACCGCTGTTATTACGAGTGCGAGTGGCACAAGTCATGGAGAGTAGGCGCAATTTGCGGTAACCGTTTCTTTTATTTCATAGCGACTGGAGAGTACATGTGTGGGGTTCTAGGAGTAGAACTTCCGGAGGAGGTTTACATTCCATGGTCGCTTGACGTCGAGCTCGCCGTCCCCGCGGACATCGATGAGGTAGTAGGCGTCGTTGCCGAGTACGCGCCCGATAGCGAATGGGCCTTCCCACGGAGGGGAGAGCTTGTGCATGCCCTTCTTGTCCTGGATGAGGCGTAACACCAGGTCGCCTTCCTGGAAGGTGCGGGCTTTCACCCGCCGGCTGTGGTAGCGGCAGAGTCCTTGCTGGTAGATGGCGGTGCGTGACCGAGCAAGGTCGCGTGCTTCGTCGAGCTGGTCGACCCCATCTTGGCGGGCCAGCTCGTTTGCAGCCTCCGTATAATGGACGACTCGCGGCGAGTCGTGTTCGAGGTCGGTGGGCATGACTGCTTCGGCGCCGTAGACCATGAAGAAGGGAGTGAATCCCGTCGATCTGTTAACCGAGGTACGGATTCCCCAGATGACGGAGGGCAACTCTTCGACCCAGCACCCGGCGGTGCGCTCGAGTGGTACTTAGAGTCGCGGCTTCAGGCCATGGAGGATGCTTTGGTTGGCCCGTTCCGCCTGGCCGTTGGATTCCGGGTGGGCGACTGACGCGAGGTCGAGCCGGATGTGGTGCTCTTCGCAGAATTCGGCCATGGCTCCCTTGGCGAAGTTGGTACCGTTGTCCGTGATGATACTGTTTGGGAACCCGTAGCGATATATGAGCTCGCGTAGGAATTTAGTGGCGGTCTTCCCGTCGCATTTCCGGACTGGCTTGGCCTCCACCCACTTAGTGAATTTGTCGACGGCGACTAGCAGGTGGGTGTAGCCGGAGGGGGCTTTCTTGAAGGGGCCTACCATGTCCATGCCCCATACGGCGAATGGCCAGGTGATGGGGATTGTCTTGAGCGCCGAGCTCGGTACGCGCGTCTGATTGGCGTACTTCTGGCACCCGGCGCATCGCTGGACGATGTCGACAACGTCGGCGTGTGCGGTGGGCCAGTAGAAGCCGTGTCGCATAGCCTTGGCGACCAGGGAGCGAGCGGCGGCGTGGTGGCCGCAGTCACCTGAGTGAATGTCGTGGAGGATTTTGCGTCCTTCAGCCGGTTGGACGCAGCGTTGGAACACGCCGGTGACGCTGCGCTTGTGTAGCTCACTGTCGATGATGGTGTAGGACTTGCATCGGCGAGCGATCATTCGAGCGTCTGTCTCTTCTGCTGGCAGGGTGCCGGCTTCTAGGTAGGCGATGTAGGGCTTGGTCCAATCGTCTGGCTCGGTGATGAGTGCGACCAAGGCTGCCTCTGGTTGGAGTGGGACTCCGATGTCGATCTCCCTCGGGGGAGAGACTGATGGTTTGGAGATTGTGTCGAGGAACACGCCAGCGGGTGGTGCGAGTCGAGCCGACCCGATGCGAGAGAGGGCGTCGGCCTCCTCGTTTTTCCGCCTGTCGATCCACTTGACAGAGTAGCCGGTGAAGTGGCCGCCCAACTTGTCCACCGCTTGGCGGTACGCCGCCATGGTAGGGGAGACGGCGTCGCAGGTGCCGGCGACTTGCCCCGCGACGAGGTCGGAATCTCCGTAGCATCGGAGGCGATTGACGTTCATCTCCTTGGCGGCTCGCATGCCGTGGAGTAGGGCCTCGTATTCAGCCATGTTGTTGGTGCAGGGCGTGAAGTCGAGGCAGAGGATGTAGCGGAGCTTGTCGCCCTTTGGTGAAGTCAACACTATCCCTGCTCCTGCACCGTCCGCGTTCTTGGAGCCGTCGAAGTGCAGGCTCCAGTAATGGAGGTACGGCAGCTTCTCTGGCTGCTGGGCCTCCTCCCAGTCGGCGATGAAGTCTACCAGCGCCTGCGACTTAATCGCCTTTCGTGGCTCGTATTTGATGTTGTGGACGCCGATCTCGACAGCCCACTTGGCGACCCGCCCGGTCGCCTCACGATTGCGGATGATGTCTTGCAGTGGCGCTGAGGAGACGACCGTGATCGGGTGCTCCTGGAAGTAGTGCGGCAGGCGCCGCTGAGCCCTGAAGACCGCATATACTAGCTTTTGGTACTGTGGGTACCGCTGGCGCGACTCGGTGAGGACCTCGCTGATGTAGTACACCGGCCGCTGAACCGGGCGCTCCTTTCCTTCCTCTGGTCGTTCGACGACCATCACAGCGCTGACGACGCGCTCGGACGCCGCGACGTAAACCAGCATAGGTTCTTTGTCGGCGGGGGCGGCGAGTAGTGGTGCGGCGAGTAGCACCTTTTTGAGGTCGCGGAGCGCGTCGTCCGCCTCCTCGTCCCACTGGAAGGTGGGGTTCTTGCGCATCAGGCGGTATAGGGGCATCGCCTTTTCGCCCAGGCGGGGGATGAAGCGACTAAGAGCCGCTACTCGCCCGGCCAGCTTCTGGACGTCGTGCAGGCACTCGGGTTTGCCGAGCCGGGCGATTGTGTCGATCTTTGTTGGGTTCGCCTCGATCCCTCGTTTGGAGACGACGTACCCCAGTAGTTGTCCGGCGGGTACACCGAAGGTGCACTTGCCTGGGTTGAGCTTTATCTTGTACCTTCGCAGGTTGGCGAAGGTTTCCGCCAGGTCGGCGAGTAGGTCGCCTTGGCGAGCGGACTTCACGACCACGTCGTCGATGTAGACGTGGATGTTGCGGCCAATTTGGCTCGCGAGGCATTCTTGCATGCACCGCTGGTAGGTTGCCCCGGCGTTCTTGAGGCCGAAGGTCATGGCGGTGTAGCAGAAGGCTCCGAATGGCGTGATGAACGCCGTCTTCTCCTCGTCTTCGACAGCCATTTTGATCTGGTTGTACCCAGAGTAGGCATCGAGGAAACATAGCGACTCCGAACCCGCGGTTGAATCGATTATCTGGTCGATCCGCGGGAGGACGAACTTCTCCTTTGGGCAGGCGCTGTTCAGGTTTGTGTAGTCGATACACATTCTCCAGGTCCCGTTTTTCTTCTCAACCAGGACTGGGTTTGCCAGCCACTTGGAGTACTTGATTGGCCGGATGAAGCCGGCAGCGAATAGACGCTCCACTTCCTCGGCGATTGCTCGACGGCGTTCTTCATTGAAGGGCCGTAGCGACTGCTTGACAGGTCGCACTTTGGGGTCGGCGTTTAGTTTGTGCTCAGCGAGCTCCCTAGGGACACCGGGCATGTCGGAGGGTTTCCATGCAAAGATGTCCCTGTTATCACGGAGGAACTCGATGAGCGCGCCTTCCTATGTTGGGCTCATGCCTGTCCCGATCGTCACCGTCTGGCTAGAGTCGCCTGGGACCAGCTCGACGGTGCGGGTGTGCGTCGTTGCCTCAAAGGTTGAGGTGTTTGCGCCCTCTGAGTTGGGCTTCTTGAGTATTGTGGGGTCGTCATTGTTGAACCCGCTCGCGTATTTGGCGAGCTCGTCGGCGTGATTAGTCTCTGCCGCGATGACGGCGTAGGCGATCTCGGCTCCTTTCGCCTCGCACTCGGCGGCCATGTCGGGGTCGCCGTTGATGGTGATGACGCCGCACGGCCCGGGGATCTTCATCGCGTTGTGCGCGTAGTGGGGCGCTGCCATGAATTTAGCGAACGCCTGGCGCCCCAGGACGCAGTGGTAAGGGTTGTCGAAGGGCACCAGCTCGAAGACGATCCGCTCGGTGCGGAAGTTTGCCGGTGTGCCGAAAGTGACTGGCAGCGTGACCTTGACGATCGGATACGCCTTCCGACCGGGGACGATGCCGTGGAACGTGGTGTGGGTCGTCTCGATCATCGACTGCGGGAGCCACAGCCACCTGAAGGTGTCGAGGTAGAGGATGTTGATGGAGCTACCGCCGTCCATCAGTGTCTTGGGGAGCCAGTAGTCGCCAACCTTGGGCTTGACCACCAAGGCGACTCGTCCTGGGTACTCGATGCGCGGCGAGTGGTCTTGCCGGCTCCAGGTGATGGGCTGTTCTGACCAGTTCAGGAACTGGGGGACGTCTATTTGGGCCACCGCATTGACGGCGACAGCGCGGGCGATGACCTTCTTCTCGCGCTTCGTGTTGAAGCCTGTGAAGGTGTGGAGCGAGCCGGCTACTTTGCCGAATTTTCCGCCATTTGGCGGGTCGTTGTCGGTGTCCTCCCGCGCTTGCCGTGCCTTCTCGATTTCCCTGAGGGTGTGGCAGTCGGCGGTGGTGTGCGTTGCGGGCTTCCCTTCCCTGCTATGGAACGCACATGGTTGGTTAAGGAGGGCCGCGGGATCGAACCTTGGCTTGTTCTTGTAATTGCCGCCATCGCGGCGTTGCCCTCCGTCGCGGCGGTAGCTCTTGGGCTCGCGCTGTGCGTGCCCGGCGTTGGCGACGAAGTCGACTCGCCCGTCACTGCGGCGCTTGCCAGTGAGGCGAGTGCCGCTGTAGCGTAGGTCGGTTCAGCGTCCGCCGTCGTTGCCGCCCGTGCGGCGTTGCCCTCCTGACTCGTCGTCAGTTTCCTGGTTTGGATCTTCCTCGGCGTACCGTTTGGCGATATCGAAGAGGTCGGGGATGTTGTCGAGTGTGCGGGAGTGTCGCTTGAGCTTGGCGACTAGAGGCTCGTAGCGGCACGAGGTCTTGAAGCAATGGATCGCGGTGTCCGGGTGGATGCCGACCGCGTTGTACCAAAGCTCTTGCCACCGTTGGACCCAGTTGCGGGTCGACTCGCGGGGTCCCTGGACGCATCGTTCCAGGTCCTCAATAGTGGTGGCGCGGGTGTAGGAGCACTCGAAGTGCCTGACGAAGGCGTCGCGCATTTCCTCCCAGGAGTCGATACTGTCCTGGGGGAGAGTGTTGATCCACTGCCTGCACGTCCCCTCCATCATCAGGGGGAGGTAACGGGCGGCGAGTAGGTCAGTGTGACCCGCGATACCCATTGCCATGAGGTATGTGTCGAGCCAGACTGCGGGGTCGTACGAGGAGTCATACTTTTCTATCTCCTTTGGCGCCTTGAAGTTTGGCGGGTACTTCTCGCCTCGGATCATTGGTCCGAAGCACTTGGGCCCGAGTCGACTGAGCGACCCCATAGGCTCGCCGTCACGGCGATTAGTTAGGGTGTGCCGCAAGTCGTCGGGCTGGCGTACGCGCCAGCTTTGGTTGTTGATGATGTGGGTGCGGGCGTCGATGGGTTGCCCGTTAGCGGCGAAGAAGTTGGTCGCCGGCCTGGGGTCGTTGGTGGAGAGTGCCGCGTTCGCGGGTCGGTGTTGGAGCTGCAGTGGCTCTGGTGGCGGGCAATTGAGGGTGTTTGCCGCCGCTGGGCGGCCGCTGGAGGCCGCTCTGCTTCCCGAGGAACGCGAGTATACTCGACCTTGCGAGTCGGCGCCCGCTTTTTGCTGCTCCACGGCCTTCGCGAGCAGGGCCCTGACGTACTGGATCTGTAGGGCGCCGTCGCCAGTGGCCGTGATGCTGTCGGCTGCTGCTCGGCCTGCCACGAGGTTGTCCATCGGGGTGGAGAACAGTGGGAGGCCGTTTGCGTCTCGCTCCCGTGAGGAGACAACTATCCGCGGCTGGTCCCTGGGAGGGGTGCGGTTGGGTGGTGGTGGGGCACCCATCGGCGTCGATCCTGGCGGGGGCCGGGCGCTTCCTCCTGGTGGCGCGTTCTCGCAGATTGCGCGCTCAGCTATGCGGGCCGGGTCGTTTTCGTCGTCGAAGTTCAGGGCACGCCCTTGAACGGTGGGGTTCAAACGTGACCTGATCCGCTGCTGGTGGTAGCGCGACAGCTCCTGCGCCGTCACCTGCTCGAGGTGAAATTTTTCGCGCTCGGCTTGCTCCTTGCGCACCGCCTCCGCCAGTTTCAGGCGGAGTTCCTCGACCTCCGTTGCCGTGGCGTTAGGAGGGATTAGGGTGGAGAAAGGATCCTCCGGCGGATCGGCGTCGGTGGCCATGTAGGCCGCGGCGTGGCGACTGGCTCCATCGCGGAGGTCGGCAGAGTTTTCTGACCCGGAGTCGAATTCGAAGATCCCGAGGATGGAGGGGTCCTCGAAGTCTCCCGCGTTGGAGACCTGGGCGATGGAGCCCGCGGACGAGGCCGTGGTGATGGATCCGGCGAGTGACGCCGGGGTCGCCGAGTCGGCGTCGTCGGTGAGGGCCGCATCTTCTGCGGCCGCTGAATTCCCGGCCACGTTGCTGTGGGCCGAGTTGTACTCGGAGGCGAGGCGGTGGATCGTGCGGACCTGGCTCTCGGAGAGCCGATCGCATGGCGGCGACTCGCGGATGCGAGCCGAGTCCTCCCAGACGATGACGTCGGTGAGGCCGACGAAGAGGCTGATCGTGCCGATTGGCAGGATCACGCTGTGCGTGACGGGTCGCGCCACCGGGACGTAGCTGCTCGGCAAGATCTGGAGCATCTCGCCGATCGCTATCATGCGGCCGGTGGCGACCGTCTCGTTGATGGGCAGATTGGATCTCGCCGCAGAACACCGGCCAGACCGGCCAGGCCCCACGGTGGGCGCCACTGTCGTGGGAATGGTCACGGCAGATGCTGCAATCGGCAGCGAGTAGTAGAACGAGGGGAAAGGGCGGCCAGCCATCTGCGGTGCGAGATGAGGGCAAAGACACAGGGTTTTACCCAGATTCGGCCCCCCGGAGGGTAAAGACCTACTCCTGCTAGATTGTATTATGGAGGTGTTGCAATGGGCGAGCTCAGCGGCTAGGCGGCGAGTCGCTTGGGTGTATGAGGGAACGTATCTCTACTCACCCTTTAGGGAGGTTTATATAGGCTCACCTCCCCTAGGGTTTACATATCTCAACCGATTCGGTTACAGCTTTAACAGTCGTTTAACCCAATCCGACTGGGCCTATCTACTCGCCTGGGCCTTCAGCTTCCAGTCGCTCGGTACCTTGCTGGGCTTCAATCCACTCGCCGTTCTGCAGGCCCACTCGCCAGCTCTCGGTCCAGTCGGAAACGCCTTGCTGGGTATACCCCAGTAGGCATATCCCCATCATATCCCGTGATCAAAATGACAAGGCAAGCAGACAATGAGAATCTCAGCGGTCTTTTTATTTACTATGTGCATAGATTTTTATTCAGGATGCTTCATAGAATGCTCATTATGGTGATGCTACAAGTTTTCACCATGATTAGGCATGACTTAGGCTAGCGGCCCAGGCGTTTCTCTAACACATATATATACTCCATGAACTCACAAGCTCCCCTTTTATTTCACACCGCCGACATCCGCAAACAAAAGAGCAAGGTATCAACTGTATAGGATATCCAAAAAGTGTTGAAAGCGTTCCCCGTGACAACACGGTTCTCCTAACTCCCAGCATATAATTTGCAAGCATATAACTTTCATGGACAGGTCACAATGGTTCGGTATTATTAAGTGCAAGTAATAAAGTGTGCCATCAAGTTCGTGAGAGCTTACTAACTAACTTTCTCAAAATAGACAAACATTTTATTTGGAAGAAAACAAGGTATATTGAATATGCACTGAAATATCAAATGATGTTAATAGGTAGGTATGGTGGACACAGTTGGCAATATTGGTTTTGGGGAGTTGGATGCACAAGTAGAGCTCATACTCAGTGCAAGTGAAGGCTAGAAATAGAGAGGGAGCGACAAACGAGAAGGCAATAATTGTCATAATCATGCTTGCAATAAAACATGACTAATTATGGCATGAAAGTGATATAAGAACTCTGAGACAAAATAAATCGTCGAGGCTTCCTGACTATTGTTTAGTCATATGCATGCGTGAGCATGTGCCAAGTCGATTCACATGAAACTTGCAGAGGAGGATACCACCATTTCATACCAAAATATAGATAGAACAATGCAAGCAAACATTCATATGACATGCTACATGTCGTGGTGGTATCACGGCATATGCCATGGGTAGGCTAAAGTTGGGGCCGATGGACGTGGAGGAATCCGGGGAGGGATGATGCGGTGAAGACCGCACTCATATGAACATAGAGAAATACAATGTATATTGGATTGAAGCTCTCAAGTGGAGATAACACCTTATTCTATACATCTAATCCTTTGTAATCTTGCCATACTTGTGGCTACAATCATGCTCCTTGAGCTGTTTCCCCTATGCTTCTATCTAAGCTCTCTGTGAGAGTGGAGGAAGAGGAAGAAGGAGAGCTCCTAGTGAGCAGAAAGGAGAGGAGCCCTTCGGGGCCTCCTCGCGAACAATCCCCCTGGTGCTCCTTATAAAGGGGAGCCCAGGGGACAAGGCTTGTTCCACACGATTGGTATCTCTTCAGCATATTCTAGGCATCTTCAGGAGATGCTCAGCATATGCCTTGGTGTCGTGGTGGTTGCACGGCAGATGCCATGGGTAGGCTAAAGTACGGGGCCAATGGATGCTAGTGGGATCTGGGGAGGGAAGATGCAGCTGTCTTTACACTCAAGTTGTCAAAGTGATGAACTTTATTTTTCTCTTGATGGGTTACAAGTGCTCCTTGAGCTGTATACAGAGGGACAATGTGAATCTCCCCAGCCTAACGGTGCTCAGCGCGTCCCTCTCCCCCTCAGGGTCCCAACCTCCCCTTATAAAGGGGTGCCTTGGGTGCCCTTAGGGCTGACAAGGCAAGCATATTCGTGGAATATGCTTGTCCCAAAATAGTAGTTCGGCGGCCTTCTTTCCCTGTCGCCCTTCTAATGACGGCAAGACTCCAGTGGCCCCCTCCTGCGTGCCTCGGGCTCCAAGATTGTCACCTCCGTGACCTCCTTCTGCCCCTCTGACACTGTGCATCCTTGTCTCTTGTGCTTGGCCCTGTTCTGATTCCTTCTAGCCTGCAGCTATAGTTTGACCCTGGGCTTCTCCTTCTCCTGCAAGCTTCGTATTACTCGGCCTTACCTTGTGTTACTCGGCTCGTTCCTTACCTGCATGAAGATCATTTGGGTAACCCGGCCGATTCTTTCATTAACTCGGCCGGGTATCCACTTGATACCTATACATGGGCTTCTTGCCTCCGTTCATCGGCCGACATATCCATGATTCGGCCGACTTAGGCTGTAGCTCGGAAACCAGACGGGGACGGTACCTCTGTCTTTCCCCGTCTCTGACCTACCCGAGGTTAACCCCCCCGACATTAGTCCCCGAAGCTGGTGTGGCCCTGTCAATAGCTTTGGCCGGGTTATATCAGCTTCATCACTTTCTTCAGTCTTGCTTCCGAGCTATGGCCTCACCCGAGGTTTCCTCGTTCCTTCCCTCGTACGCCATGTCTTACGTGTCACCCCATCATTTCTCTTATAGTTTTTAGGTCCTTCTACAGTGCTTACTGACAAGCTACAGTGAACCCTGTATCCGCTGCGCCGCCGCTGCGACGCCTCGTGTGCCGTTCCTCTTGGGATTGTATCAATTTTTCTTCGTCTGTGGCCGTTGGTGTGGCTCCACTCACCGTCGTGCGTTCGTGCTGTTCCCACGATCTACACGGGTAACTGCCACACCCACGATCCCACTCCCCTGTTCATGGCTCGGGTATAAAGAGGGGAAACGCGCCCGCAGGATTCATCTTTCCCCTTATCGCTCGCCTCCGTTCTCCTTCTTCCTTTCGCCTGCGTGTTCTCTTGCCGCTCCGCCGCCGCTCGTCAGCCAGAGCCTCCGCCGGCGAGGATTCCGCCGCGTCGTTTGGCCTTTCTCGCCCGCGCTCTGCAGCTGTGGCTTCGCCGCCGGTGAGTCCTCTCTGACCATCTTGCCCTGATCTTGCCCTAGATCGATCTGCTCCGTTTTCGTGCTCAGGCGACGGTTCCTCCGCTCTTCGCCATTGTTTTCGTGCTAAGTTCCGACGGGGCCTTGTAGCTCTAAGCTCCCCTCCGCCGCCAGTTTTTCCTCCGGCGATCTCTCCGGTGCACCCATGTCTAGTTCATTTAGCGGCGCTCTTGTTGAGGACGATGATGCTGGCTCCGGGCCCGAGCGTGGCTCGTGGCAGGGCTCTTCAGTCACGCGCCGTGAGATTGAATGGCTCATCCGAACTCGTCGGATTCCTGCCGAGGTTTCCTGTCGTTTACCCGGCAGCGAATCCTCTCCAGTTATCAGAGAGGGCGAGTATGTGGTTTTCATGTCTCACTTCGCCCGCGGCTTCGGTCTTCCTCTTAGCGATTTTGCTAGAGAATTCCTCGATTACTTCGGCCTTCAGCCGCATCATCTTCCCGCGAATGCCATAGCTTCTCTTTCTGCTTTCATCTCCGCTTCGGAGGGTTACTTCGGCCTGTGGCCGTCAGTACATGTCTGGTCGAAGTTCTTCCAGATCCGCTCTAACGTTGTCCCTGACAAATCTCTGCACCCTTCCGAGAAGTTACTCACCCAATGTGGGGCGGCGTCCATAAAACCTCGGAGGAAATCCGTGTTCCCTCGTGTCACTGGGTTGGAGTCGTGCAAGAAGTGGCACAAGTCATTTTTCTACGTCAAGAACAGAGGGGCGGAAGACAGGATTCGGCTCCCTCCATTCTCAATTGGCCCACCTTCTAAAGTGAACTGGCTCTATAATCCGAGAAAAACTCACGCCTTGGCCGAGGCCTTTGAGATTCGGCTTAAAGAGTTGATCCGGGCCGGGTTATGCGGCGAAGACCTGATGGCAACTTTCATTAGTAGCCGGATCTGCCCCTTCCAGCAGCGGACCCACAAGCTGTGCTACATGAGTGGTCCTCTGGACCCTAACCGAGTCTCGACCGTGGAGCTGGATAACTACCTTATTCATAAGCGCGTCCGAGCTATCTTCAAGACTGAGATGCCTGAGGATTGGTCTTGGGGATTAAAACCATTCACTCGCGATCATCTGCCTCCCGAGGTAAGCTTAATCCGTATTGCTCTGTTATTCTCCTGTCTTTAGAAACTGGTTTATCTAATTCTCTTTTTCCTCGTCTTGCAGAGGTTCGCAGAGCAGAAAAATGAGGACGCCGAAGTTCTGCAGCTCCCTTGGCCTGCGGACAGGAGTACCCCGGATACTGGCGAGCCGGACTCTGAGGAGTTCGTCCCTAAATCAGATCCTGCTCCGACTCGAGCTCGCGGCAGAACTGCTGCGCATGACGAGGAAGGTGATTCGGACGAGGTCCAAATTCTTGAGGTAGTTGCCGCCACGCCTATTTCTTATGCATTTCCGGCTTCTACTTTCCCAGCTAATCCGGCCGGTCAGGTCCACGACGCCGAGCCTATTGCTTCCCGGCCTCCCGTTACCTCGGGGAAACGCGGGGCTCCTGCTGGTGCCTCGGAGGCGGTTCCTAAGAAACGAATAAAGAGATCTGCTCCGAACCCTCCTAGGCGCAAAACTATGCCTGGGGTCGCCGGGTAAGTTCTTTTGCTTATATTTCTTGTTTTTCTCTTTCTGTTTCTCATACTGATGAATCTTCTTTCTTACTTTCACAGTGCTCCTCTTTCTGTTAAACCCGGCGGTCCTAGTATGACTGACCGTCCGACTCGGCCGCCGTCTCCTCCTCCCGCTGATGATACCAGAGTTCCTAGTCCTGTTCGTCCTGCTTCTCCTCTAGCTCAGAATACTTCGCCTGTCCGCCACGAAGTCCCTGAGACCCCTTCCATTGCCTTGGACTCGACCCGGCCCTCCGAGGTTTTCGTTGAGCCCGCCGCCCCTTCTATGGGCCCCAGCGCTGCTTCTGAGCCTCCATCTACTTCGGCGGTTTCCACGGCCATCCCGACCTCGGCGGAACAGGTTGTTATCCCGGTGCCCTCTGCGACCTTATCCTCGGCTGTTCCCACGGACTCCGTCCCTACTTCCGAGGTATCACTTCCTGCTGATGCCCCTTCTAAGGCAGAGAAAGCTGTTGCCGTCAAGACCTCTTCTTCTCAGAAAGGTCTTGCCGGCTCTTCTCAACCGAGTATCGCTGACGTGCTGCGTAAGGGAGCTGCACCTAAAGTCCTCGTTACCTCGGCCTCCGGCAGCCAGCTTGCTCTTCATAAGAGCCCTGCGACCGCCGTGCTCGGACAGCCTACCCGGGGTAAAGTTTTAACTCGGACAGCTAGTGGGAACAGCCTTGGAGCGCTGGTTGAATATGCCAACAACTGGAATGCCGCTGATCAGTTTGAGGGTAACCCGGCCAACCAGTCTTTTCAGCTTTCTGATATCAGCGGCCGTTTTGACCACGCTGCCCAGTTCATCATTGATACCAACAAAATGAATGAGGTAATTATTTTTTCCTCTGAGTCTTGCATTATGCTCTAGTCCCCGAAACTTGCAAGGAAATAACTTGTTCTATACTTGGAAGTTTGATTTAATTTTATTTCTAAGGTTTGTTATTCCGGCCGTTTAGATCCGAGTTTAATTGTGTTTTATTCGGACCTAGCCTAGCCTTGAATATCCAGCTATCTAGATCCGAGTTTAGTTCTGCTTGACTCGGATCTGGTTTAGCTTTGAATATCCATCCACCTGTAGCCGAATTAAGCTTTGCTTGATTTGGATCTGATTTAGCTTTGAATATCCAACCACCTAGGTCTGTGCTAAGTCCTGCTTGACTCGGATCTGGTTTAGCTTTGAATATCTAGCCACCTAGAGCCGAATTAAGCTTTGCTTGATTTGGTTCTGATTTAGCTTTGAATACCCAGCCACCTAGATCTGAACCAAGTCCTGCTTGACTCGGATCTGGTTTAGCTTTTAATACCCAGCCGCCTAGAGCCGAATTAAACTTTGCTTGATTTGGATCTAATTTAGCTTTGAATATCCAGCCACCCAGATCTGAGTTAAGTGCTGCTTAATTCGGATCTGGTTTAGTTTTGAATATCCAGCCACCTAGATCGGAGTTAAGTTCTGCTTAACTCGGATCTGGTTTAGTTTTGAATATCCAGCCACCTAGATCGGAGTTAAGTTCTGCTTAACTCGGATCTGGTTTAGTTTTGAATATCCAGCCACCTAGATCGGAGTTAAGTTCTGCTTAACTCGGATCTGGTTTAGTTTTGAATATCCAGCCACCTAGATCTGAGTTAAGTGCTGCTTAACTCGGATCTAGTTTAACTTGTACTCGTTGATTTATCATTGTGCCTCATTACTCAGGTTGCACATGACCGGCGAACTGCCGAGTTCCAGAGGTTGCTTTTTTCGCATCGCAAACTGGAAGAGAAGTACGAGAAAGTTCTGCCTGTGGCGAAGAAGACTGGTATGTTGATAATTCCTTTTCCTTATTCCGAACTTTCTCATGTATTCGTCCATAGACTGCCGGCTTACTTCTTGTTGAACAGGTAATGTTAATAACCTCAACATTCGCCTTCAAAAGAAAATCAAGGACCTGGAAGGTTAGTTTCCTTTCTATGTTACTCCTTCTCCTTTTAATATCTATGCTAAGTTTCCTTATTGCGTTTGGCTGTGGTAAAGCCGAGTTGCAAGACTTTGCAGTGTCGCAACAAGATTGCGTGCCCATGCCTGACGTGATGCTGCATTTTTTAGAACAACACGCAGTTCATTCGGCGCAATTACAAGAAAAGGATGATGAGATAGCTCGCCTGCGATCCGAGGTGAATACCATCAAGCTCTCTCAGAAGTCCGAGTTAGAAAAGGTCGACCAAGAATTTTCCGAGGAAAAGAATCGGCTGACTCTGGATCTGCAGAAGAACAAAGAACTCCTCGAAGCTGCCGAACTTAAAGCCCGCGGTTTGAGCGAGGAAATTGCTCGTTTCGAGAAGAGTAAAGCTGCTTGGGCCAAAGACCTTCAGATAACGATGAGCTTCATTCATCGTAAGTTATTCGGCATGGACGAACTATTATTTTTCTTTGTCGTTCCTGCTACCCTTTGACATGTCCATGTTTTGCGCAGATCACTTCCCCGAGGCCAAACCCGTGAGTTCTAAAGCTGTTCTTGCAGCTCGCGCACGCCGAGGTGAACCGGTTGCTGTTGAGTTCGAATATTCGATGGAGGATTTCTTGGTTGCTGTTGGTGCTGCAGTTGGTCCGATGAAAATTATGGGCCGGGACTTGGTGCAGGCCGCTATCCGAGCTTACCATGCACTCTGGCCGAATACCTCAGGGACTCCTGATATCAACGAAATTAAGTTATTGGTGACAAGGCTGATGGCATCTGAGAGGCAGCTGAGTCTTTGGAGAGAATCTGCTGGGCGTGCTGGTGCCGACATGGCCCTTACTGTAATCATGTCATGGTATGAAGATATCTCTCTTGACATTCTGAGGAATTTGCGCACTGGCTCCCGCTGGGTTGAAGATCCCACCTTTGTTTCTCTTCGGCAAGCTCGGGCTTTCCAGCTCGTCGAGTACGCCGACGTGCACACTTGGAATGAAGGGCCGAGTTTTCTCCCAGATCCGGATCAAGAGGTCGCGGCTGAGGGTGCTTCGGGTGATGATTCAGCTGAGCATGGGGAAGGTGAAGATGATTCGGCCACATCCGATAGCTCCATCTCAAGCTCAGATAGCAACGGTGATGCGCGGTCTTCCTCCAAAGGCACCGGGCATTCTACCGCACGTACTGACGCTCCTGAACAACCCCGGGAGACTGCCGAAGTTGCACTTGGGTCGGCGGAGGGCGAGGCGACCTCAGTCGAAGTTCCTCCTACTTCGGAGTGCCCCGCCCCTGAGCAAGTGGCTGCCCCTCCAACGAACAACGCCTAAGTTATTTGCGATCCCTGGTATGCCGGGCGTATAATGTAGACGAAAAAATTTGTCAGCTCGTTGTATGATTTGAATTTCGTTTGCTATGTATTGTTGACTCTTGGTTAAGTGGATGCTCATCCAAATTCTTGCCTTGCTGGCCTGTAACTTCTTGATCTTTTTAGGGCTTAACTTTGCCGTTATTTTGATGATCTTATCCAGGCATTAGCGCTGAATATCCATGTTATTGCCCTGTTTTGAACATCAGTTAATTATTCCGTTGTGGAAGCAAACAACAACCGCTGGATCGTTGTCTATTGTCTGAAATTCCCTTATATAAATCAAGTTTCGGGGGTAGTATAAAACTGATATGATTGCATTCAGCATAAGTTTGAGGTATCAGACGGTAGTCCCCGAGTCGCTGCTTTATACGCCGAAGTTTAGGTGTCAATACGAAATTGACATATCATATGATAGTCCCTGAGTTATTGCTCTTGGCACCGAGGTCATATTCGTAACATGAAAGGAATACAACATACGGCAGTCCGCGAGTCACTGCTCTGGTCGCCAATGTTCAAGTATGTAACGCGAAAGAAATAAATATACCATATGGCAGTCCCCGAGTCATTGCTCTGGGTGTCGAGGTTCAAACATATAATACGAAATAATCATTACATATGGCAGTCCCCGAGTAACTGCTCTGGGTGCCGAGGTTCAAACATCTAACAGGAATTAACATAACATATGGCAGTCCGCGAGTCACTGCTCTGGTCGCCAATGTTCAAGTATGTAACGCGAAAGAAATAAATATACCATATGGCAGTCCCCGAGTCATTGCTCTGGGTGTCGAGGTTCAAACATATAATACGAAATAATCATTACATATGGCAGTCCCCGAGTAACTGCTCTGGGTGCCGAGGTTCAAACATCTAACAGGAATTAACATAACATATGGCAGTCCCCGAGTAACTGCTCTGGGTGCCGAGGTTTGAATACATGATATGAAATAAATATATTTCCTACGGCAGTCCCCGAGTCACTGCTCTGGGTGCCGAGATTCAAATACATCATTGGATTTCGACCTTGAGATGTAATGCTACGAGTAAAATGGCCGAAGTAAAGCCACATTCCAAGGGCGCTTCGTTTCTTCACCAGCTTTGTCTGCCTTGTTCTCTTCAGGGGACTGAGCATCGATCAGATAATATGCATCGTTGTGCAATGCTTTGCTTACAATAAATGGTCCTTCCCATGGGGGTGACAATTTGTGCATGCCGGCCGTGCGTTGCACTAGTCGGAGGACCAAATCTCCTTCTTTGAATACTCTTGGATTCACTTTCTTGCTGTGATACCGCCGTAGGTTCTGTTGATAAATAGCCGATCGTGACAATGTCAATTCTCTGGCTTCTTCCAACAAGTCTACGACATCTTGCCGAGCTATTTCGTTTGTCTCCGAGGTTGTGTACTGAGCAACTCTTGGCGAGTCATATATTATGTCGGCTGGGAGTACGGCCTCTGCCCCGTACACCAGAAAGAATGGAGTATAGCCTGTTGATCTATTCGGAGTAGTCCGAAGGCTCCATAACACGGCTGGGATTTCTTCGATCCAACACCCTGCCGACCTTTGCAAAGGTTCAACAAGTCGGGGTTTTATTCCTGATAGCACTAGTCCATTAGACCTTTCCACTTGTCCATTGGATGCTGGGTGAGCTACTGAGGCAATATCCAGTCTTATGTGCTTCTCTTGGCAAAATCTAGCGAAGGCTCCTTCTGCAAAGTTTGTGCCATTATCCGTAATAATGCTATGTGGGTACCCGTATCTCAAGATGATATCCTTGAGAAATTTCACTGCTGTGTGCCCATCACACTTTTTGATTGGTTTTACTTCAATCCACTTGGTGAACTTGTCTACCATAACCAACATGTGGGTCATTCCTCCTCTCGCCGGCTTGAATGGTCCCACCATGTCTAAACCCCATACATAAAATGGCCAAGTGATGGGTATTGTTTTTAACTCGGCTGACGGCATATGTATTTTGGTTGCGTATCTCTGACATCCATTGCACTTCTTAACTAATTCTTCTGCCTCTTTTAACGCCGTTGGCCAGTAAAATCCATGCCTAAATGCCTTGGCTACTAAAGCGCGAGATGAGGCATGGTGCCCACATTCTCCTTGGTGTATGTCTAGAAGGATTTCCTGACCTTCTGTGGAACTCACGCACTTCTGCAATATGTTTGTTACACTTCTCTTATATAACTCATTGTTTATGATTGTATAGGCTTTTGCTCTTCTTATGGTTTGTCTAGCTAATACCTCATTACTCGGCAGCATGGCGTCTTTTAGGTAAGAAAATATGGGTTGCGCCCATATCGGTGTTACTCTTTCTGAAGTGATCTCACTGTCTATCTCCATGTTGTCTGCCGACGTATATACCCCGGCTCTCTCCATGATTGTGATTACATCGGTTGTTCCCTTCCTTAGGGGTTCCGAGTCTTTCTGCTGATCTACCTCCATTGGCGTGTAATTTTCTGCAGAACTTGCTGGGACAAAGATTGATTCGGATTCTGGTGATGGGATTATTGATGGTTTCCTGAGGTGCTCCAAGGCAATACCTGGCGGAATTGACTGCCGGGTCGATCCTAATTTCGACAATGTGTCGGCAGCGTCATTTTCTGCTCGTGGTATGTGGTGGAATTCACATCCTTCAAAGTATCCACTGATTTTTTGCACATGGAATCTGTATAAAGCCATATTAGCATCTAATGCGTCCCAACTGCCCGATACTTGCTGTACTACTAGATCCGAGTCACCGTAGCATAGGATTCGGCGTATACCGATTTCTTTTGCAACTTTTAATCCATGGACTAGCGCTTCATATTCAGCTACATTGTTGGACGCAGCAAAATGTATTTGCAGTACATATTTCAATTGATCTTTTTTAGGCGAGGTTAGCACTATTCCTGCTCCCAAACCACTCCTTAGTTTGCTATTCGGCCACTTGCATCTTTGTTGTTCAATATGTCGGCTATGGGCGCCTCACAAATTACTTTGACGGGGTGCTCTTCAAAGTAATGCTTAAGCTTTTTTGCCGACATATATATTCCATAAGCCATCTTCTGATAGTGCGGATAATTCTTCTTTGAGGCGGATAATACTTCACTCAGATAATACACCGGCCTCTGAATGGACTTACCATCTTCAAGTCGTTCCACTACGACCACAGTACTAACTACTCGATTGGTATCCGCCACATAGAGTAGCATAGGTTCTCTCGATAATGGAGAAGCTAAAATGGGTGTCGTAACTAGCATCTTTTTCAACTCATGAAATGCAAGGTCCGCCTGCGGAGTCCAGCTGAATTTGTCCGACTTTCTCATCAGTTGATAGAGTGGCAATGCCTTTTCTCCTAACCGACATACAAATCGACTAAGCGAGGCCAAGCAGCCCGTGAATTTTTGTACATCGTTCAAACATCTGGGCAATTCCATTCTTTCTACTGCTCTTATCTTTGTTGGATTAGCCTCGATACCTCGGCTGGACACCAGGAAACCGAGTAGTTTTCCTGCCGGCACGCCAAATGTGCATTTCTCTGGATTAAGCTTCATTCGGAACCTTCTCAGGTTCGCGAAGGTTTGCCGTATATCTTCTAGCAAGGTTTTGCTTTCCTTAGTTTTTATGACCACGTCATCCACATACACTTGTACATTTTTCCCTATCTGATCATGTAGGCATTTTTGCATGCATCTTTGGTACGTTGCTCCTGCATTTCACAGGCCGAATGGCATTGTGCGATAACAATAAGCCCCGTACGGGGTAATAAATGCAGTCTTTATTTGATCGGCCGGATTTAACGGTATCTGGTGGAAACCAGAATATGCGTCTACAAATGATAACAGCTCACAGCCAGCGGTCGAGTCAATGACTTGGTCTATTCTAGGCAATGGAAAAGGATCTTTCGGACACGCCTTGTTCAGGTTAGTGTAGTCTCTACACATTCGCCACACAATGGCTACGTTGGGGTCATCTTTTTTCTTTTCTACTAACACCGGATTTGATAACCAATCCGGATATAGCACCTCCATGATGAACCCGGCTGCGAGAAGCCGAGCTATTTCATCCCCTATTACTTTTCTCCTGTCTTCGGCGAAGCGGCGGAGAGGTTGCTTCACCGGCCTTGCTCCTGGCCTGACGTTTAAAGAGTGCTTAGCCAACTCCCTCGGCACACCTTGCAGATCTTGAGTTGACCATGCAAATATGTCCCTATTCTCACGGAGGAAGTTGGTGAGCTCGCCTTCCTATTTAGCGTCAAGGCCTGCACCAATAGTAACAGTGCGCTCCGGGAATTGCTCATCAATCTGAAATTTCTTCGTCTCTTTGGTCGGCTGAAAAGAAACACTGCCATGACGGTTGGCCAGTGCCGGCATGCTTAACTGTGCTGACTAAGCGAGGGCTGCTACCTCCTGAATCCTTTTCTTTTCTCTTGCTATAACCAATGACTCGGCCAAATTTGACCCGGCCGAAGCACACTCCATTGACTTCTTGTAATCCCCTGCAACTGTTATCACCCCTTGTGGTCCGGGTAACTTCATCTTTAGATAACCTATATGACAGCTGCTCATGAATTTGGCCAGTGCGGGCCGTCCGAGTAGGGCGTGATAACAACTTTCCAGATCGACCACCTCAAATTCTAAATTTTCTGCTCTGCAGTTATCTCTTGTACCGAATAACACGTCCACTCGGACTTTTCCGATGGGCTCACATGAAAGCCCTGGCACTATCCCATGGAAAGTTGTCCTCGTGGACTGCAGCATATTCTGTGATATTCCGAGCTTATGCATGGTATCTTTGTACATGATGTTGATACTGCTTCCATTGTCGATGAGTACTTTTGAGAATTTCACATTGATGCTTGGTCCCACAAACATCGGATCCAACACAAGTGCATATGATCCCGGACTCGGCATTATCCTGGGGTGGTCTTTCATGCTCCAGGTCACCTCCTGATCAGACCATGGCTGGTATCTTGGCACTGCCGGTACAACTGCATTCACTTCCATATGCCGGCGCTACACACTCTGCTTGTCCTGCTGTTCTGTCGTGAACACACAATAAGACTGGTGATGTTCCCTGTAATCATTACGTCCAGCATTTGCCGGATTTATCCTTCCGTCCTGCCCCTGGTTCATTACCTGATGCACTGCATCCCTCCGATCCGAGTTATCGTACCTCGGGGGAGGGGGCGGTAGCATCAGTTGCTGTGTATTTGCTCTAGTTAATTGCGGCTGATGCTGCTGTTGCACCTGATGGGGAGCCTGAACTCCTGCCGGGTTCCCCATCGCATTTTTCATCCAGGCGCATTGCCGGGTTGTATGATTGGCCGGTCTAGATGGGTTTGATGTGTGAAATTTACACGGCTGATCTAACATGGATTCGAACGTATACTTCGGCCTCTCTTGCCATTGCTTCTTTTGCTCTGGGGTCCATTGCCTCTTTCCCTCATTTCTTGATGTCCACTGTTGAGGTCCATTTTTCTGTCGTTGAGTTGCTCCGTGACTCGGCTGATCTTGTGCTACAGCCGCCACCTGGGCTGAATTATATCTATAATCCGGCCTCTCTTCTCTTCTTCTTCCTCTGAAATCACGCCTGGATGACCCGGCCAATTCTCTCGTGTACTGGTCTTGTTGCTCACGATGATCTGCCGACATTAACTCTGGTTGGGTTGGGTCCCCCAATGCATAGGAGTCCGCTATTCTGATAGTTTCTGCCAGTGTGGTTGGCATATCTCTCTGCAGGCGTTGCCACAACACGCTGGCATAACGGCAGCCTTGCGCGAACCAAGCGATTGCTTGCGATTCGATAACTCCCTCACATGAGTTTCTCAGGTTACACCATCGAGTTAAAAACTCTCTATCTGTTTCATTCGGCCTCTGCTTGCACATGGCTAGTTGCTGTGGTCTATTTGGTCTCTTGTATGTGCTGGTAAAGTTGCTAACGAACATTTCTTCGAAATCTAACCAGCAGTTGATACTTCCAGTTGGTTGATTATTCAACCACACCCTGGCTGGTCCTTCCAACATCTGTGGGACATACCGCACAGCCCATCTTAAGTTGCCACCCGCTATCTTCACAGCGGTGGCATAATCAATCAACCAGTCTTGTGGCTTGGTACTTCCATTGTACGTTTTTGTGCCTCTTGCCAACTGAAAATTCGGCACTGGTGGTTCGCCCATGATCCGTGGTCCAAAACATGTCGGACCTGGTGGACCTTGCTCTTCCAATAGCTCGGACCGGTATAGTCGATCCAACTTTACTCTTGCATCATTTGCTGGCAAATCTCTGTACAGGATTCTATCCTGCATCCCATAGTGATTGTTTCCACCCTGATTTGCGTATTCTACCTCGGAATATCCATCATTATACCTTTCATTCATCTGATTGTAGCGAGCTGGCCTCACTTCTCTTTCCTGCCGAGGCTCATGTCTTGGTTGCGGGTTGAGCGGCACTTCCCTCCTTACCTCGGCCGGGGTTTGGTTTTCATGATTGTCTCTTGTGGGTTCTTTCCTGCCGTGCTCCCCATTACCTCGGCCGCCGCCGTCCTTTTCCATACGGCCGTGGTTTCTCTCCCCACTATTACCTCGGCTTGCATTGCCTCTGTTCTCATTTGCCTTTCCAGCTATTGCCGGGTCATATGGAACAATTTGTTTGTTCCTCTTCCCTGAGGTTACTGCTTTTTCTTTTCTAGCGTTGTTTCCGGGTGAAGATGCCGCTGCCGCAGATAAAGCAGGTGCTGCCCCTGCCGAATGAACCATCCGTGAAGCCCCTGGTCTTGCCGGGTTAGCTCTGAGCATTTCCTCATTTTGCTGGTTCGCGATGCGCACCAGCTCATTCACTCTTTCTTGTTGTTTCTGCCGAGCTTCCCCTGTTAACCCCTCTAATTCCAATGCTGCGGCATTTGCCGCTCTCAGGTTTTTCGCCGGGGTACTGTACCTCGGCAAACCCAAATCGCCTGATTCGGCTCTGTGAGCTTCATGCTCTTTGTTAATATCATTCATGAGGTTCTTACCTCTTAATCTTAGCTCGTCCACCCGCTCGGGTGCGATATCAAGCTTATTAGCTTTTGCATATTCTCTTAGGGTCCTGTTCAAGGATTCCCGCAGGGCTGATACTTTTTTAGCCTCTACCAGCACCTTTTGCCTGGTTTCCTCTAACTCTGCCTGAGCATTTGCCGGATCAAGTATCGGTGCTACAGGTGTGGTTAAGTTCTCTATAGTTGCCTGAAGAATGTTCTCTGGTCTCTCCAGAGGTGGTCCTCTCACTCTTGGTGCCTTTGGGGTGGTGTCATGCAGCTCGGCCGGGTTTGTGACTGGCGGAATTACTTCGGCGGTTTGCAGTGTGACCTGCTTGGGCGGACCCTGTGCGCCTGCGGCGGCTTCTCTGCTTGACCCGGCTAATGCTGCTCCCGCTTGAGTCCCTGCTGCGACCATCACCTCGACGCTGCCTGCCAGATGCTCTCTTGATGGACAGCTCGCCGCGCTTCGAGGTGGTTCCCCTGCAACAACAACCTGGTGAGGATAAATATTGGTGATGTCGACTCCGACATAGACCCTGTGCTCGCCCAGGCCGATGAAAATCCCGTTGCGCGGGGGGGTCTTCCCCCTGAAGCTCCCTGCATTGTCTCTGACATAGTCGCAGAGGCCAAATCTCTGGACCAAGCCAGAAACAACGCGCTCGCCGGTGTTGATGAAGTTTCCCGTCCGGATCACAACTCCAGCTAGCACCGCTGCGGGCCCCACGGTGGGCGCCAACTGTCGTGGTGGTTGCACGGCAGATGCCATGGGTAGGCTAAAGTACGGGGCCAATGGATGCTAGTGGGATCTGGGGAGGGAAGATGTAGCTGTCTTTACACTCAAGCTGTCAAAGTGATGAACTTTATTTTTCTCTTGATGGGTTACAAGTGCTCCTTGAGCTGTATACAGAGGGACAATGTGAATCTCCCCAGCCTAACGGTGCTCAGCGCGTCCCTCTCCCCCTCAGGGTCCCAACCTCCCCTTATAAAGGGGTGCCTTGGGTGCCCTTAGGGCTGACGAGGCAAGCATATTCGTGGAATATGCTTGTCCCAAAATAGTAGTTCGGCGGCCTTCTTTCCCTGTCGCCCTTCTAATGACGGCAAGACTCCAGTGGCACCCTCCTGCGTGCCTCGGGCTCCAAGACTGTCACCTCCGTGACCTCCTTCTGCCCCTCTGACGCTGTGCATCCTTGTCTCTTGTGCTTGGCCCTGTTCTGATTCCTTCTAGCCTGCAGCTATAGTTTGACCCTGGGCTTCTCCTTCTCCTGCAAGCTTCGTATTACTCGGCCTTACCTTGTGTTACTCGGCTCGTTCCTTACCTGCATGAAGATCATTTGGGTAACCCGGCCGATTCTTTCATTAACTCGGCCGGGTATCCACTTGATACCTATACATGGGCTTCTTGCCTCCGTTCATCGGCCGACATATCCATGATTCGGCCGACTTAGGCTGTAGCTCGGAAACCAGACGGGGACGGTACCTCTGTCTTTCCCCGTCTCTGACCTACCCGAGGTTAACCCCCCCGACACTTGGCATCTTTGGAGATCCTCAGCATATTCCTAGATGCCAAAGGCATATTCCGTATCGCATGTGCCAGTCTGTGGCGTCCCAAGATTGGCACGATTCTTGTGGAGCTTATCCTGGCTTGATGGCGTGCTCTCGTGAAGGTTGAAGGTTCATCCGGGGATAGATAAAAGGGCGCCTGAAGTGAGCTGATTCGGCCTAGGTGTTTTGGATATAAGGAAGACTCGGCCCATGGAAGAACTAACTCGGCCTGGGGAGAGGAAGCAGCCCTGCAGGATTCCTGGGTGGCCCAGCCAGGTTTCCCCCTAGTCGGCCCAGACTAGTTGCAGCCCAGCCGGCTTATTCCCAACCGGATCTCGTACAACTCGGCCCTTAGGGCGAAGCAGCAGCCCAGGCCGAGCCTCAGGTTGTTCCGCTGGCAGTGATCCCGTGGTGGGCCGACTTAGGCTGTGTCGGCCCATCCGGATTGTCCTGGGAGCACGGGGTTGGCGTTGGAGAAGATCCCGCGGTGGGCCGAGCTACTCGTGCCGGCCCACCCGGGGAAGGAACATGCGGGAGCAGCTTGGCGCTTGGTGGGCCGTTAAGTCCGACGTCAGCCCACGCCGGGCGCTCTGATGATCGACGCCGACTGGCGTCGTGGAGCACAGCGCGGGAGCCGGAGGGAGCACGGGGAGAGGTCGGTGGAGTAAGGTGGCGCGGTGGTAGCTCGGCTACTGGGCCAGATTAGGCCCATGTTGCTGTTTTTCGCCTAGGAGGGTGGCAGGATCAGGCCAAATTAGCTTCAATTCGGCCCAGGTCCTCTTTTCCTCTTTATCTTTTTCTGTTTATCTTTTATACTCATATTTAATATCATTTTCCTACATATGTATCTTATTGACTTACTTAATTCACCAACTCTGGGGTACCTGGGGGTACACCCCCGACATTAGTCCCCGAGGCTATGTGGGACTCGTAGAGTCGTGCATAGGCTTCATATTAAATATTCCGAGAGTTGTCTTCCGACTTATAATCTCTTGGTTGCATAATGTTTTTGGGCAAGTTTGTGACTTTGTCCTTCTTGGGCTGTGCTCATAACCTCTCTGGGCAGGTTTTTCGACTTCTGGCCTTCTTGGGCTCTGGTCATAACCTCTCTGGGCAGGTTTTTCGACTTCTGGCCTTCTTGGGTATTGGTCATAACCCCTTTGGGTAAGTTTCTAGACTTCCGGCCTTCATGGGCATTGGTCATAACCCCTTTGGGAAAGTTTATAAGTTCCTGCCTTCTTGGGTGTTGCTCTTTTAACCTCATTGGGTAAGTTATGAGTTCCTGCCTTCTTGGGCATTACTCTTTTAACCTCATTGGGTAAGTTAGGAGTTCCTGCCTTCTTGGGCATTGCTCTTTTAACCTCATTGGGTAAGTTATGAGTTCTTGCCTTTTTTGGCATTGCTCTTCTAACCCCATTGGGTAAGTTAGGAGTTCCTGCCTTCTTGGGCATTGCTCTTTTAACCTCATTGGGTAAGTTATTAGTTCTTGCCTTCTTTGGCATTGCTCTTTTAACCCCATTGGGTAAGTTGTGAGCTCTTGCCTTCTTTGGCATTGCTCTTTTAACCCCATTGGGTAAGTTATGAGTTCCTGCCTTCTTGGGCATTGCTCTTTTAACCTCATTGGGTAAGTTGTGAGTTCTTGCCTTCTTTGGCATTGCTCTTTTAACCCCATTGGGTAAGTTGTGAGCTCTTGCCTTTTTTGGCATTGCTCTTTTAACCCCATTGGGTAAGTTGTGAGTTCTTGCCTTCTTTGGCATTGCTCTTTTAACCCCATTGGGTAAGTTATGAGTTCCTGCCTTCTTGGGCGTTGCTCTTTTAACCTCATTGGGTAAGTTATGAGTTCTTGCCTTCTTTGGCATTGCTCTTTTAACCTCATTGGGTAAGTTTGGTGTCGTGGGAATAGTCACGGCAGATGCTGCAATCGGCAGCGAGTAGTAGAACGAGGGGCAAGGGCGGCCAGCCATCTGCGGTGCGAGATGAGGGCAAAGACACAGGGTTTTACCCAGGTTTGGCCCCCCGGAGGGTAAAGACCTACTCCTGCTAGATTGTATTATGGAGGTGTTACAATGGGCGAGCTCGGCGGCTATGCAGCCAGTCGCTTGGGTGTATGAGGGAACATACCTCTACTCGCCCTATAGGGAGGTTTATATAGGCTCACCTCCCCCTAGGGTTTACATATCTCAACCGATTCAGTTAAAGCTTCGGTAGTCGTTTAACCTAATCCGACTGGGCCTATCTACTCGCCTGGGCCTTTAGCTTCCAGTCGCTTGGTGCCTTGCTGGGCTTCAATCCACTCGCCGTTCTGCAGGCCCACTCGCCAGCTCACGGGCCAGTCGGAAACGTCCTGCTGGGTATACCCCGGTAGGCATATCCCCATCAGTAGTCCCCGAGGCCGTCGTCGATTAGGCGTAGGTGGCTGCTGGCAGTCGGAGTATACGGCTTCAGAGTAGGCATCCAGTCGAATCGTCGGCGGGCTCCTGTACAAAGGAGAAAACCAGTGATCCAAGTCGCGTCTTTGGCGAGTCGAGTTAACGAAACATTGTCATAGTGATTGGGTCGGCGAGCCGAGTGGCCGGAGTTGGACTGTCAGGCGTGGTCAAACTAGCCGTTGGGGTAATCCAACGGTAACTTTTGGCGTAATCATCACGCGGTAACGGCTTCCTGATTTGGCGGGTAACATCCATTATATAAGGGGAATGGCAGGCGATCAGAGAGCCAACTTCTCATCACTTCTTCCGACTGCGCGCATTTTCCTTCCCTCGCATCGCGATCCAGCCGACCCAAAATCCTCCGACCTCCAATCAACCCTTCGGCCATGGCCCTTTCCACCGAACCGTGGGGTAGATCCAAATGCACGAGGGCGCAGCTGGCCTCTTTCGAGGAGGCCGGGATCCTACGAGCCGGCTGTTGGCATATCCCCGCAGCCGGAGAAACGACCCCAAACCCGCGAGAGAGGGAATTCATCTGTTTCACCAGTCATCTCGAGCGGGGGCTAGGGTTTCCTACGTCCCTGTTCTTCCGGCGCTTCTGTGCCTACTACGGGATCCAGCCTTCAGATCTGGGTCCCCACAGCATCGAGCAGCTCGCCATCTTCGTGGCGTTCTGCAAATGCTACTTGGGATGCCGGCCCTACTTCCCCTTGTGGCAAGATCTGTTCCACGGACGGATCAGCCGCGAGGAAGCAGGCGGCCCAATGCTAGCCGCGGGCGGCCTGACGTTCCAGCTCAAGTCCAAAGCGTCATTCTTCGATCTGATGCTGCCCGCCAAGGCAGCGAGCGACTGGAAGAAGTCGTGGTTCTACGTGGCCGAGGCGAGCCCGGAAGACGAGGTGGCGATCCCGCGGTATTCTGCCAATCGGTCCGAGCCGCGCCATCTCCAAGTCGGCAAGCTCCCCAACGACCAGCGGATGGTCGTCGACGAGATGCTCCAGACCATCCGTGGTCTGAAGAAGGGCCTCCAGACGATAAATCTGTACAACTGCTGGCTCGGGCGGCGGCTCGTTCCGCTCGCCCAACGCGACCACTATATGTACCTGTACACGGGCCGGGGAGACTCAACGAAGGCCTGCCTCGACGAGTGGAAACTGGAGGACTACCTCCCAGCGCTGAAGAAGATTACCCAGGCGGTGTACCTGGACGCGCAGGCTGGGGTCGCCCCCTATACCGCGAAGCGTACAGCTCCAACGGTAATCACCTTACTTTGCTCGCAGTCGCAGTCTATGCAGTCGCGGTAATTCTGATTCCATTCTGTATTCGTTGCAGCTATTCCAAGTGGTGGAAGGGTGGATCCCTCCTTAGGACGACGAGAGCTCGGGCTCATCCGTCCAGGACGTGGGCGAGTCGCCGCCCGCCAAGGGCGACGAGGACGACGATGACGAGTCCGAGGAAGAGGTCGCCCCACTGGTCCGAAAGACCCGCGGACAACGACAACGCGAGATCGAGGCAAGCAGAAGCCTCGAGCGTTATGATGACGACGACGAGCTCCCAGAGACCACCTCGCGCCGTCAAGCCACTCCGTCGAAGAAGAAGAAGAAGAAGGAAAGGGAGGCAAGGGCCCCCCCCGAAGAAGAAGACTAAGCCATCAAAGCCGGCCTCGCCGCCGCACTCGGCGAGCAGCTCTGATGCTCCCAGCCCAGCCGGTGATGATGCGCCACCAGTGACAGCCGTGCTGGACGCGGCGACCGTGGAAGTGCCGCTGGCTTCAATGCCTCCGCCATTCGCCCCAGTCTCTGGGCTGGGGGAGGCTCCAGCTGCAGCGGCTTCGCCTCGCAAGGAGGCTCCGGCTACAGCGGCTTCGCCTCGCAAGGAGGCTCTTGCCGAGGATGTCCCAGAGGCTCCAGCTGCGGCCTCAACAACGAAGAAGCCGTTCGTGTCTTGGGCACGCGACGTCCTGGAGATGGGGCTCAGTCGCCGACTGGGCCCTGAACTGGAAAAATTGGCCGGCCTCCGTACGGGGCTACGTTTCATCCCAGTCGCCAAGTGAGTGCACTCACCCTTCCTTGCTTTTCATAACTATTTCGATTGTTTTTGCTTATTCGATTGATGCACAGGACCGGAGTGAAGAGGATGGGCCATCCGACCGTGGCTAAGGTGCCACCCGTCATTAGCGAGGAGGACCCTTCCCGCAAGAGGAAGGCGGACGAGGTCGTCGCCTCGGCGGATGGCAGCAAGAAGGCCAAGGGTGGTGACACCGTCACTATCTCTGACGACACGGCGGTTGCACCAGCCGGGCCCATGATGGAGGCAGCCGCGTCTACGAAGGAGGGCGCTTCCTTGCCTGGAACGGCGGAGGCGACCTCCCTTGGAGCAGGTGCCTCTATCGCTACCTTCCCACGCTTCGTGACCAAGGCGGCCAGGGCGAGTGGAGCTGCGCCCTCGAGCCACGCTCCTGGGACCGCCGATGCTGAAGTCGACCAACGTCGTGGGCACACGCCGGCGTTACTCGCGTCCGTGGACGCGATACAACTCCATGGCATGCTTGGCGCAGCCATCCAGGTACATCCAGTCCCCGAGGATCAGGTCGGTGCTTTGCAGCGGCCTGATTCTTATAATTTCTCATCTTTTTATTTTTCGCATCCAGTGCCCGAGTGCGCACGCGCTAAATTTTAGCGGGTGGGCATTTAGGAATTTCTTGATTGCCAGTCCCCGAGTGCGCACTCGCTGAATTTCAGCGGGTGGGCACTTAGGATTTTTGATTGCCAGTCCCCGAGTGCGCACGCGCTGAATTTCAGCGGGTGGGCACTTAGGATTTTTTTGATTTGATTAACCTTTTTGTTGACGTGCAGGGTCTGCAGCTTGAATCGGCGAACCGATTGGCCGCGAAGCAGCGCGCGGAGAAGGAGCTGGCCATCGTCCAGGAAGCGAACAAAGGGCTTCAGGATGTTGCTGCGAAGGCAGAGGAAGCTCGCTAGGGGCTTGTCCCCGCTGGTGAACTGGCGGCGGCGCAATCAGCGTTGAGTGCCACTGAACAGCGGATCGCCAATCTCGAGCGCGAGCTGCGGGAGGCGAAGGAAGAAGCGAGCTCGGCTGACGGGCGAGCTAAGGCCGCCGTTGTAGCCGCTGAGGAAGATCGCAAAGTTTCGGAAGTCCTTATTGCGGGGCTTTAGGACGACCATACATCGCTTCAGTGCTTCATCACGGAACTCGCCCGCCCGCTGCTTGGTGAGTACATCTTCCCTTTCCGGTGGTTATGTCTTTTGTGGTGTCCGTCGTACTCAGTATTGTCTTCTACTCGCAGGTCGCATCATCGATAGCGAGGAAGAGGCGAGCTCGCTCGACGTGAGGCAGTGCGTAAGCATGCTCGTCGATTCGGCAACGTTGTCGGCGACGTGCATCCGCGCCTATCTCCAAGAAATATCGCCCACGAAGGTGATTCCCAGCGACCTCGTTGAGGTGTGGAAATATTTGGAGAAAGCGCCCGCGGTCGTTGAGTTCATGACGCGGTCGGCGTTTCGACGCGGAGCGTCGACGGCGCTTAGTCTTGGACTTGCCCACTTCCCCGAAGACTTTGACATCGACGATGTGACGAGTGGATATCCATCGTCGACTGGCGCGGTGGAGCTGTCCGAGGTTCTCAAGTTGCAGTACCGCGCCGCCACGTACTCAGATCGTGTCTGGGCCATGGGCGACCTCCTTCCGTACCAGGAGACGGTCGTCGCGCCAAACGACCCCGAGCCGCCACATCGTGACTTCAAGGTCGAGCAACCTTTTCGCGCAGCAATGGCGGGTGAACTGATGACGTATCCGTCGAACCCGTACACGCCGTTCATCCGCAATTGCCGGGATGTTGGCGAGTCGTCGTCAAAGCCTGCAGAGTAGGATAGTTTGCCTTGTGGCATTAGTAGCAGGTCTGCCGTGTGGGCATATTTTGTAGCATGAAACAATGCGATATGCAATGGAATGAGACGTCGTGTCTATTTTGGTATTTGTTGTGTGTTTGTGATTGATTTTTGAACGAGTCCCCGAGCGCGTCCGCCCTTTTTGTGGAGTTTACCTCGTATATGATGTATGTGTTGTTGTCATGTGTTTTGTTGTTTTTGGTCGACTCACCCGAGCTCGAAGAGCCAGTCGCTAGGCGACTCCCTTTAGTGCTCTGTACTTTACAGTTTTCCCTTGCGCGAACGAGGTCGGGTGGCCGAGTCCCCGAGCGTGGTACTTGGTTGTTCTAGGCGCGACTTGAGGGTGGTTGAGGACTTAGCGCCTTTGTTTCAGCGCGTCACTCTTGCCTGGCCCGTAGGGTCAGCCGCGTGGCGAGTCCTGGGCATGCTCTCTTACTTGGCGTTTTCCCTGACCGCTCGCGATGAACTGGTCTGCAGTCCCCGAGCGTGGTACTTAGCCGTTCGAGTCGCTATGCCGAGGATGCGGAGGACCGAGGTCGCTGTGAGAAGCGAGGGCAGTTGTCTTGGCTCGTAGAACCAGTCGAGCTAGGCGACTCCAATGGGGCTCCGGGTGGGCGTTTTTCGTGGACGATGCAAGACCTGAGGTGATTCAGTGCTCTTACACCGCACTACTTAGCCGTGCCGATCGCTGTACCAAAGGTTGACTTCTGCGGTTAGCGTAACGCTGTTATTACGAGTGCGAGTGGCACAAGTCATGGAGAGTAGGCGCAATTTGCGGTAACCGTTGCTTTTTTATTTCATAGCGACTAAAGAGTACATGTGTGGGGTTCTAAGAGTAGAACTTCCGTAGGAGGTTTACATTCCATGGTCGCTTGACGTCGAGTTCGTCGTCCCCGCGGACGTCGATGAGGTAGTTGGCATCGTTGCCGAGTACGCGCCCGATAGCGAATGGGCCTTCCCACGGAGGGGAGAGCTTGTGCATGCCCTTCTTGTCCTGGATGAGGCGTAACACCAGGTCGCCTTCCTGGAAGGTGCGAGCTTTCACCCGCCGGCTGTGGTAGCGGCGAAGTCCTTGCTGGTAGATGGCAGTGCGTGACCTAGCGAGGTCACGTGCTTCATCAAGTTGGTCGATCCCGTCTTGGCAAGCGAGCTCGTTTGCAGCCTCCGTATAGTGGACGACCTGCGGCGAGTCGTGTTCGAGGTCGGTGGGCATGACTGCCTCGGCGCCGTAGACCATGAAGAAGGGAGTGAATCCTGTCGATCTGTTGACTGAGGTGCGGATCCCCCAGATCACAGAGGGCAACTCCTCGACCCAGCACCCGGCGGTGCGCTCAAGTGGTACCTGGAGTCGCGGCTTCAGGCCGTGGAGGATGCTTTGGTTGGCTCGTTCCGCCTGGCCGTTGGATTCTGGGTGGGCGACTGACGCGAGGTCGAGCCGGATGTGGTGCTCTTCGCAGAATTCGGCCATGGCTCCCTTGGCAAAATTGGTGTCGTTGTCCGTAATGATGTTGTTTGGGAACCCGTAGCGATATATGAGCTCGCGTAGGAATTTCATGGCTGTCTTCCCATCGCATTTCCGGACTGGCTTGGCCTCCACCCATTTCGTGAATTTGTCGACGGCGACTAGCAGGTGGGTGTAGCCGGAGGGGGCCTTCTTGAAGGGGCCTACCATATCCATGCCCCACACAGCGAATGGCCAGGTGATGGGGATTGTTTTGAGCGCCGAGCTCGGCACGTGCGTCTGGTTGGCGTACTTCTGGCACCCGGTGCACCGCTGGACGATATCGACAACATCGGCGTGTGCGGTGGGCCGGTAGAAGCCATGTCGCATAGCCTTGGCGACCAGGGAGCGAGCGGCGGCGTGGTGGCCGCAGTCACCGGAGTGAATGTCGTGGAGTATTTTGCGTCCTTTAGCTAGTTGGACGCAGCGTTGGAACACACCGGTGACACTGCGCTTGTGGAGCTCGCCGTCGATGATGGTGTAGGACTTGCATCGACGAGCGATCATCCGAGCGTCCGTCTCGTCTGCCGGCAGGGTGCCGGCTTCCAGGTAGGCGATGTAGGGCTTGGTCCAGTCGTCTGGCTCGTTGACGAGTGCGACCAAGGCTGCCTCTGGTTGGAGTGGGACTCCGATGTCGATCTCCCTCGGGGGAGAGACTGATGGCTTGGTGATCGTGTCGAGGAACACGCCGGCGGGTGGTGCGAGTCGAGCCGACCCGATGCGAGAGAGTGCGTCGGCCTCCTCGTTTTTCCGTCTGTCGATCACTCGACGGAGTAGCCGGTGAAGTGTCCGCCCAACTTGTCCACTGCCTGGCGGTACGCCGCCATGGTAGGGGAGACAGCGTCGCAGGTGCCAGCGACTTGCCCCGCGACGAGGTCGGAATCTCCGTAGCAGCGGAGGCGATTGACGTTCGTCTCCTTGGTAGCTCGCATGCCGTGGAGTAGGGCCTCGTACTCAGCCATGTTGTTGGTACAGGGTGTGAAGTCGAGGCAGAGGATGTAGCGGAGCTTGTCGCCCTTTGGTGAAGTTAGCACTATCCCTGCGCCTGCACCGTCCGCGTTCTTGGAGCCGTCGAAGTGCAGGCTCCAGTAATGGAGGTACGGCAGCTTCTCTGGCTGCTGGGCCTCTTCCCAGTCGGCGATGAAGTCTGCCAGTGCCTGCGACTTGATCGCTTTTCGTGGCTCGTATTTGATGTTGTGGGCGCCGATCTAGACCGTGATGTTGTGGGCGCCCGGTCGCCTCGCGGTTGCGGATGATGTCTTGTAGTGGTGCTGAGGAGACGACCGTGATCGGGTGCTCCTGGAAGTAGTGCGGCAGGCGCCGCTGAGCTCTGAAGACCGCGTATACTAGCTTTTGGTACTGTGGGTACCGCTGGCGCGACTCGGTGAGGACCTCGCTGATGTAGTACACCGGCCGCTGGACTGGGCGCTCCTTTCCTTCCTCTGGTCGCTCGACGACCATCACGGCGCTGACGACGCGCTCGGAATCCGCGACGTAAACCAGCATGGGTTCTTTGTCGGCGGGGGCAGCGAGTAATGGTGCAGCGAGTAGCACCTTTTTGAGGTCGCGGAGCGCGTCGTCCGCCTCCTTGTCCCACTGGAAGGTGGGGTTCTTGCGCATCAGGCGGTATAGGGGCATCGCCTTTTCGCCCAGGCGGGGGATGAAGCGACTGAGAGCCGCTACTCGCCCGGCCAGCTTCTGGACGTCGCGCAGGCACTCGGGTTGCCGAGCCGGGCGATCGTGTCTATCTTCGTGGGGTTCGCCTCAATCCCTCGTTTGGAGACGACGTACCCCAGTAGTTGTCCGGCAGGTACACCGAAGGTGCATTTGCCTGGGTTGAGCTTTATCTTATATCTCCGCAGGTTGGCGAATGTTTCAGCCAGGTCGGCGAGTAGGTCGCCTTGGCGAGCGGATTTTACGACCACGTCGTCGATGTAGACGTGGATGTTGCGGCCAATTTAGCTCGAGAGGCATTCTTGCATGCACCGCTGGTAGGTCGCCCCGGCGTTCTTGAGGCCGAAGGTCATGGCGGTGTAGCAGAAGGCTCCGAATGGCGTGATGAACGTCGTCTTCTCCTCGTCTTCGACAGCCATTTTGATCTGGTTGTACCCAGAGTAGGCGTCGAGGAAACACAGCGACTCCGAGCCCGCGGTTGAATCGATTATCTGGTCGATCCGCGGGAGGACGAACTGCTCTTTTGGGCAGGCGCTATTCAGGTTTGTGTAGTCGATACACATTCTTCAGGTCCCGTTCTTCTTCTCGACCAGGACTGGGTTTGCCAGCCACTTGGAGTACTTGATTGGCCGAATGAAGCCGGCAGCGAGTAGACGCTGCACCTCCTCGGCGATTGCTCGACGGCGTTCTTCATTGAAGGGCCGCAGCGACTGCTTGACAGGTCGCACTTTGGGGTCGGCGTTTAGCTTGTGCTCAGCGAGCTCCCTAGGGACACCGGGCATGTCAGAGGGTTTCCATGCGAAGATGTCCCTGTTCTCACGGAGGAACTCGATGAGCGCGCCTTCCTATGCTGGGCTCATGCCCGTCCCGATCGTCACCGTCTGGCTGGAGTCGCCTGGGACCAGCTCGACGGTGCGGGTGTGCGTCGTGGCCTCAAAGGTTGAGGTATTTGCGCCCTCTGAGTTGGGCTTCTTGAGTATGGTGGGGTCGTCGTTGTTGACTCCGCTCGCGTACTTGGCGAGCTCATCGGCGTGGTTGGTCTCCGCCGCGATGACGGCGTCAGCGAGCTCGGCTCCTTTGGCCTCGCATTCGGCGGCCATGTCGGGGTCGCCGTGGATGGTGATGACGCCGCACGGCCCGGGGAGATTCATCGCGTTATACGCGTAGTGGGGCGTTGCCATGAATTTAGCGAACGCCTGGCGCCCCAGGACGCAGTGGTAGGGGCTGTCGAAGGGCACCAGCTCGAAGACGATCCGCTCGGTGCGGAAGTTTGCCGGTGTGCCGAAGGTTACTGGCAGCGTGACCTTGCCGATCGGGTACGCCTTCCGACCGGGGACGATGCCGTGGAATGTGGTGTGAGTCGTCTCGATCATTGACTGCGGGAGCCGCAGCCGCCTGAAGGTGTCGAGGTACAGGATGTTGATGGAGTTGCCGCCGTCCATCAGCGTCTTGGGGAGCCATTAGTTGCCGACCTTGGGCTTGACCACCAGGGCGACTCGTCCTGGGTACTCGATGCGTGGCGAGTGGTCTTGGCGGCTCCAGGTGATGGGCTGCTCCGACCAGTTTAGGAACTGGGGGACGTCTATCTGGGCCACCGCGTTGACAGCGACAGCGCGGGCGATGACCTTCTTCTCGCGCTTCGTGTTGAAGCCTGTGAAGGTGTGGAGCGAGCCGGCTACTTTGCCGAATTTTCTGCCGTTTGGCGGGTCGTTGTCGGGGTCCTCCCGCGCTCGCCGTGCCTTCTCGATTTCCCTGAGGGTGTGGCAGTCGGCGGTGGTGTGCGTTGCGGGCTTCCCTTCCCTGCTATGAAACGCACATGGTTGGTTAAGGAGGGCCGCGGGATCGAACCTTGGCTTGTTCTTGTAGTTGCCGCCGTCGCGGCGTTGTCCTCCGTCGCGGCGGAAGCTCTTGGGCTCGCGCTGCGCGTGCCCGGCGTTGGCGACGAAGTCGACTCGCCCGTCACTGCGGCGCTTGCCGGTGAGGCGAGTGCCGCTGTAGCGTAGGTCGGATCGGCGTCCGCCGTCGTTGCCGCCCGTGCGGCGTTGACCTCCTGACTCGTCTTCAGTTTCCTGGTTTGGGTCTTCCTCGGCGTATCGTTTGGCGATCTCGAGGAGGTCGGGGATGTTGTCGAGTGTGCGGGAGTGTCGCTTGAGCTTGGCGACCAGGGGCTCGTAGCGGCACGAGGTCTTGAAGCAATGGATTGCGGTGTCCGGGTGAATGCCGACCGCGTTGTACCACAGTTCTTGCCACCGTTGGACCCAGTTGCGGGTCGACTCGCGGGGTCCCTGGACGCACCGCTCCAGGTCCTCGATAGTGGTGGCGCGGGTGTAGGAGCACTCGAAGTGCCTGACGAAGGCGTCGCGCATCTCCTCCCAGGAGTCGATACTGTCCTGAGGGAGGGTGTTGATCCACTGCCGGCACGTCCCCTCCATCATCAAGGGGAGGTAACGGGCGGCTAACAGGTCAGTGTGGCCTGCGATCCCCATTGCCATGAGGTATGTGTCGAGCCAGACGGCGGGGTCGTACGAGGAATCGTACTTTTCTATCTCCTTTGGCGCCTTGAAGTTTGGCGGGTATTTCTCGCCTCGGATCATTGGTCCGAAGCACTTGGGTCCGAATCGACTGAGCGACCCCATGGGCTCGCCGTCGCGGCGATTGGTTAGGGTATGTCGCAGGTCGTCGGGATGGCGTGCGCGCCAACTTTGATTGTTGATGATGTGGGTGCAGGCGTCGATGGGTTGCCCGTTGGCGGCGACAAGGTTGGTTGCCGGCCTGGGGTCGTTGGTGGAGAGTGCCGCGTTCGCGGGTCGGTGTTGGAGCTGCAGTGGCTCTGGTGGCGGGCAGTTGAGGGTGTTTGCCGCCGCTGGGCGGCCGCTGGAGGCCGCTCTGCTTCCCGAGGAACACGAGTATACTCGACCTTGCGAGTCGGCGCCCGCTCTTTGTTGCTCCACGGCCTTCGCGAGCAGGGCCTTGACGTATTCGATCTGCAGGGCGCTGTTGCCGGTGGCCGTGATGCTGTCGGCTGCTGCTCGGCCTGCCACGAGGTTGTCCATCGGGGTCGAGAACAGTGGGAGGCCGTTTGCGTTTCGCTCCCGTGAGGATACTACTATCCGCGGCTGGTCCCTGGGAGGGGTGCGGTTGGGTGGTGGTGGGCGCCCATTGCAGTTGATCCTGGCGGGCGCCGGGCGCTTCCTCCTGGTGGCGCGTTCTCGCAGATCGCGCGCTCGGACACGCGGGCCGGGTCGTTTTCGTCGTCGAAGTTCAGGGCGCGCCCCTGAACGGTGGGGTTCAGGCGTGACCTGATCCGTTGCTGGTGGTAGAGTGACAGCTCCTGCGCCGTCACCTGCTCGAGGCGAAATTTTTCGCGCTCGGCTTGCTCTTTGCGTATCGCCTCCGCCAGTTTCAGGCGGAGTTCCTCGACCTCCGTTGTCGTGGCGTTAGGAGGGATTGGGGTGGAGAACGGGTCCTCCGGCGGATCGGTGCCGGTCGCCATGTAGGTCGCGGTGTAGGTCGCGGTGTCGGTCGCCATGTAGGTCGCGGTGCCGGTCGCCATGCGGGGGTCACCGGAGTTCTCCAATCCGGAGTCGAACTCGAAGATCCCGAGGATGGAGGGATCCTCGAAGTCTCCCGCGTTGGAGACCTGGGCGATGGAGCCCGCGGACGAAGCCGCGGTGATGGATCCGGCGAGTGACGCCGGGGTCGCCGAGTCGGCGTCGTCGGTGAGGGTCGCATCCTCTGCGGCCGCTGAATTCCCGGCCACGTTGCTGTGGGCCGAGTTGTACTCGGAGGCGAGGCGATGGATCGTGCGGATCTGGCTCTCGGAGAGCCGATCGCGCGGCGGCGACTCGCGGATGCGAGCCGAATCCTCTGAGACGATGACGTCGGTGAGACCGACGAAGAGGCTGATCGTGCCGATCGGCAGGATTACGCTGTGCGTGACGGGTCGCGCCGCCGGGACGTAGCTGCTCGGCAAGATTTGGAGAATCTCGCCGATCGCTATCATGCGCCCGGTGGCGACCGTCTCGTTGATGGGCAGATTGGATCTCGCTGCAGAACACCGGCCGGACCGGCCAGGCCCCACGGTGGGCGCCACTGTCGTGGGAATAGTCACGGCAGATGCTGCAATCGGCAGCGAGTAGTAGAACAAGGGGCAAGGGCGGCCAGCCATCTGCGGTGCGAGATGAGGGCAAAGACACAGGGTTTTACCCAGGTTCGGCCCCCCGGAGGGTAAAGACCTACTCCTGCTAGATTGTATTATGGAGGTGTTACAATGGGCGAGCTCGGCGGCTAGGCAGCCAGTCGCTTGGGTGTATGAGGGAACGTACCTCTACTCGCCCTATAGGGAGGTTTATATAGGCTCACCTCCCCCTAGGGTTTACATATCTCAACCGATTCAGTTAAAGCTTCGGTAGTCGTTTAACCTAATCCGACTGGGCCTATCTACTCGCCTGGGCCTTCAGCTTCCAGTCGCTTGGTGCCTTGCTGGGCTTCAATCCACTCGCCGTTCTGCAGGCCCACTCGCCAGCTCACGGGCCAGTCGGAAACGTCCTGCTGGGTATACCCCGGTAGGCATATCCCCATCATTTGGAGTTCCTGCCTTCTTTGGCATTGCTCTTTTAACCCCATTGGGTAAGTTGTGAGTTCTTGCCTTCTTTGGCATTGCTCTTTTAACCCCATTGGGTAAGTTGTTATCTGAGTCATCTGATTCCAAATCCGAGTTACTTTACTCAAAATTGACCTCATGTCTTAAGCCTGTCATTTGACTCGAATCTGAGTTATATGACTCAAATCCGAGTTAACTCATCCCAAATCCGAGTTACTTTACTGAATTTTGACTTATATGTCTTAAGTCTGAGTCAGCTGGCTCAAATCCGAGTTTCATTACCCAAATCCGAGTTAACTCATCCCAAATCCGAGTTACTTTACTCAGAATTGATTTAAGTCTGAGTCATCTGGCTCAAATCCGAGTTATATTACTCAAATCCGAGTTAACTCATCCCAAATCCGAGTTACTTTACTCCAAATTGACTTTATGTCTTAAGTCTGAGTCATCTGACTCAAATCCGAGTTAACTCATCCCAAATCCGAGTTACTTTACTCCAAATTGACTTTATGTCTTAAGTCTGAGTCATCTAACTCAAATCCGAGTTATATTACTCAAATCCGAGTTAACTCATCCCAAATCCGAGTTACTTTACTCCAAATTGACTTTATGTCTTAAGTCTAAGTCATCTGACTCAAATCCGAGTTATATTACTCAAATCCGAGTTAACTCATCCCAAATCCGAGTTACTTTACTCAAAATTGACTTTATGTCTTAAGTCTGAGTCATCTGACTCAAATCCGAGTTATATTACTCAAATCCGAGTTAACTCATCCCAAATCCGAGTTACTTTACTCAAAATTGACTTTATGTCTTAAGTCTGAGTCATCTGATCCAAATCCGAGTTATATTACTCAAATCCGAGTTAACTGTTTTCCACGATATAACTTGATTTGGCATGATGACGATAATTTGCCTTTGATATGGATCCGAGATATAGATCCAAGATTAAGCTTTGGGATATGATGATAGGGACTACCGCTGAGAGATCTGATTCGAGATGTAGATATGAGATATAGATCCGAGATATGATAAGATGGTCAATTAGTCGTCCGAGATATGGGGTAACCTGGCAAGATGGTGAAATATCAATTCAAGTCATAACATAACCTGGCAATTTGGGGAACTGAATAAAGCTTCGGCATGAATCAGAGATATGATTAGTACGCTGAGTCTGAACACCAATCCGAATTATAATATACCCTGTCAAGCTGAATCAAATGTTAGTCCGAATCAGAGACAATCTACTGAGCTGAGTTAAAGGTTAATTCGAAGCATAAACAAATTGACTCAAACTATATCCGAATCATCAATAAGCTGGCCTGTAAGCTGAGTTAGAGGACAATCCAAAGCATACATAAACTAACTTAAATTCTATCCGACTCAAAAGTAAGCAGCCTCAAACTCTACCTGGATCATAAATAAGCTGACTCAACTTCTGCCCGAGTTAAAAATAAGCTGGCTGGGGAGCTGAGTTACAGGGTAACTCAAAGCATAAACTAACTGACTCAAAATCTACCTGAATCACAAATAAGATGATTCAACTTATGGCCGAGTTATAAATAAGCTGGCTGGAGTACAGATCTAAATCAACATAATGCTCTCTTAATCCAAAGGTGACCCTACGGATAAGCTGACTAGTCCCCGGGTTGAGTTATTTTCTCCCTGGGATGAAGGATTGAGTGTAGGTGGCTGAGTTACCTGGCACCTACAGCATACTTGGAGAAGTACTTACAGTAATCTTGAAGTAGTGCTTGAGTCCTTCCTGCTGAGTCTTACCAGCTTTGATGGGTCAGACTTGGTGAGCCTCTGCGCTTACCTATTTGTTCTCTGTTGACTTGGTGAAGCTGAATGAGCCCTATGAGGAAGAAGTTGATGAAGATGTTCCCGTCCGGATGGAAACCCAACCAACGCCACTAGAAGGCCCCACGGTGGGCGCCAAATGTCGTGGTGGTATCACGGCATATGCCATGGGTAGGCTAAAGTTGGGGCCGATGGACGTGGAGGAATCCGGGGAGGGATGATGCGGTGAAGACCGCACTCATATGAACAAAGAGAAATACAATGTATATTGGATTGAAGCTCTCAAGTGGAGATAACACCTTATTCTATACATCTAATCCTTTGTAATCTTGCCATACTTGTGGCTACAATCATGCTCCTTGAGCTGTTTCCCCTATGCTTCTATCTAAGCTCTCTGTGAGAGTGGAGGAAGAGGAAGAAGGAGAGCTCCTAGTGAGCAGAAAGGAGAGGAGCCCTTCGGGGCCTCCTCGCGAACAATCCCCCTGGTGCTCCTTATAAAGGGGAGCCCAGGGGACAAGGCTTGCTCCACACGATTGGTATCTCTTCAGCATATTCTAGGCATCTTCAGGATGCCAAGGCATATTCCTCAGCATATTCCTAGATGCCAAAGGCATATTCCGTATCGCATGTGCCAGTCTGTGGCGTCCCAAGATTGGCACGGTTCTTGTGGAGCTTGTCCTGGCTTGATGGCGTGCTCTCGTGAAGGTTGAAGGTTCATCCGGGGATAGATAAAAGGGCGCCTGAAGTGAGCTGATTCGGCCTGGGTGTTTTGGATATAAGGAAGACTCGGCCCATGGAACAACTAACTCGTCCTGGGGAGAGGAAGCAGCCCAGCGGGATTCCTGGGTGGCCCAGCCGGGTTTCCCCCTAGTCGGCCCAGACTAGTTGCAGCCCAGCCAGCTTATTCCCAACCGGATCTCGTACAACTCGGCCCTTAGGGCGAAGCAGCAGCCCAGGCCGAGCCTCAGGTTGTTCCGCTGGCAGTGATCCCGTGGTGGGCCGACTTAGGCCGTGTCGGCCCATCCGGATTGTCCTGGGAGCGCGGGGTTGGCGTTGGAGAAGATCCCGCGGTGGGCCGAGCTGCTCGTGCCGGCCCACCCTGGGAAGGAACATGCGGGAGCAACTTGGCGCTTGGTGGGCCGTTAAGTCCGACGTCAGCCCACGCCGGGCGCTCTGATGATCGACGCCGACTGGCGTCGTGGAGCACAGCGCGGGAGCCGGAGTAGCACGGGGAGAGGTCGGTGGAGTAAGGTGGCGCGGTGGTAGCTCGGCTACTGGGCCGGATTAGGCCCATGTTGCTGTTTTTCGCCTAGGAGGGTGGCAGGATCAGGCCGAATTAGCTTCAATTCGGCCCAGGTCCTCTTTTCCTCTTTATCTTTTTCTGTTTATCTTTTATACTCATATTTAATATCATTTTCCTACATATGTATCTTATTGACTTACTTAATTCACCAACTCTGGGGTACCTGGGGGTACACCCCCGACACTACAAACTATTAGCAAGCTAGAGCTAATCATAGACAAGCAAGAACTACTAAGCATCCATCAATAACACACTCCTTACAATGAACAGACTAAGCATGCTCACAGTGATGAGTATATGTACAAAAATGAAAACAAATAGAGTTTGTTACTAGCCTCTTACCACACCTCGAGTTGTCTTAATCTTCATTATTGCTCTTCACTTGTGTGGCTTGAATAATAACATGAAACCAAAATCCACTGAGGACGGTTGAACCCTGCAAAGAACTCATAAAACCAAAGAACAACAACAAATATTTTTGGTGTTTTCGATTTTTCAAACAAGCCAACAAAACAAAAACAAACCAAGCAAAGAAAAATCTTTTTGGATTTTTCTTTAAGGCAAACCAAAGCAAAGAAACAAACCAAGAGAAACAACGAAAATATTTTTGGCATTTTTTGTTTTTGAGAAAGCAAGAACATGAACCAAAAATAAAGCGAAATAATGGATATACAAAGAACCGACGAACATGATATATAGATGAGTGTAATGTCGGTATACCTTCCCCTAAGCTTAGGCTTTTGGCCTAAGTGGGGCTCAATCCCATGGTGCCCAAGTAGGTGCACCTCTGTAGTACGACGAGGAGGCGCCCTCGTCCTGGTACGAGCTAGAGGACTCCCCTGTGTAGTGTACAATGGGGTCATATGAGGGTGCTTCCTCCTGATAGTGTCCATGGAAGCTAAGAGAGCGCAGCTTGTCATCCATCTCCTCCTTGGAGCGTGGCAAACGTCCCTGAGAAATACTGAACAAAGTGGTTTGGGTGAGAGGGATCTCTCTCTCTTCTCCGTCAATAAACAGCATTCGATAAACCAAGTTCTCAAGGGTAGAGCTAGTGGTGACAAAGTGACGTGCCTTCATGGCAAAAAGATCAAGTCTCTGAGGGGCCAAAACTGTATCATTTGGATCAATAGCAAGGTCCAAAGCAGCAACACGCATAGCAATAATTCCCCCATAAATGGGTCCCTTAGCAATTAAGCGACGAGCAATGAGAGAACCAAGATTGTACTTAGTATCATTGTTGAGCGCAGCAACTAAGAAAGCCAAATGATAGCTGGAAATATTACTAGTGTTCTCCCTACAAAGAACACTAGTGGCAAGATAGTAAGCAAAGTACCTGATGGATGGAACCTGAATATTTCTTATCTTTCCCCGTTGAGCTCTACGGTTATCATCATTGGTTATCCCGCGGTAGAGCTCCAACAAATCAGCGGGTTGAGCTGGATTCTTCTTTGCTGACCCAGTTGTACCAAGTCCCAGAGCCTCACAAAATTTCTTCAATGTCATATGGTAGGACCTGATGACCCACAAGTATACGGGATCGCAACAGGCTTCGCGGGTAGTATTACCCAATTTACTGATTCGACACAAGGGGAGCCAAAGAATACTTGCAAGCCTTAACAACTGAGTTGTCAGTTCAGATGCACCTGAAAATAGTTCTTGCTCACAGAAGTTTATCAGTAGCAATAATTTGTAGTAGCAACAGCAAAGCAACAGCAACAGCAACAGTGAAACAGTAGCAATAGTAACGGTAACGGTAACAGTAGGATTCGAGTGCGGTAGGCATAGGTATGGATGGACGGGCGTTGCATGGACAAGTCTAAACATGTAACTTCAAGATCTAGGGCATTGCAGATAAATAATAACAAGCATCCAAGTACTAAAAAATCCTAGGCATGTGCTCCAAATATAGCCATACGTGCTCGCAATGAGAACCTGCACAACATCTTCTGTCCAGCCAGCCCGTGGCAGCGGGGCCTCTAGGGAACTACTCGCAATTAAGGTGCTCCTTATAATAGAGCACCGGAGCAAAGCATTAACACTCCGTGAACACATGTGACCCTCACACCACAGCCATCCCCTCCGGTTGTCCCAATTATTGTCACTTTGGGGCCTTTGGATCCGGACAATGATATGTGTACACAACTTGCAGATAAGGCCACAAACAATACTATCATAATGATTCAATAATAAGTTCGGATCTGAGATCATGGCACTCGGGCCCTAGTGACAAGCATTAAGCACAACAAGTTGCAACAAAGTCAAATAGCACTAATAGAGATACTAGGCACTATACCCTAACAGATCTTATTCGATTACATGATAGAACTCATCCAATCCCTACCATCCCCAAGCCTACAGCGGGGGATTACTCACTCATGGACGAGGGAAACATTGGTGGTTGATGGAGATGCGTTGGTGATGACGATGGCGATGATCCTCTCCAAATTCCACGTCCCGGCGGGGTGCCAGAACGGAGTTTCTGGATCCGAAACTTGGTTTCTCGTGGCGGCGGCGGAGCGGAACTCTTTCTGGAAAACTATCGAACCCCCTCGGTTTTTAGGTCGAAAGGCAACTTATAGGCCCAGAGGGAGGCCGAGAAGGTGCCTGGGGAGGCTGCACCCCCTCCAGGCGCGGCCAGTGGTGGGACCATGCCTGGGGTGGGTCTGGGCCCCCTAGGCCTCTCCTCCGTCACTTCTTCTGGCTCCGTGGATCTTCTGGTGAAATATAATTTTTGGCATATTTCCCGGATTTTTCCTGATAGTTCATTTTCTGCACAAAAACAAGACTCCAAGGTAATTCTGATGAAAATAGCGTCAGTCTGTGTTAGTTGTATCCAAATCACACAAGTTTAGAGAAGAAACAATAGCAAAGTGTTCGAGAAAGTAGATACGTTTTGGACGTATCACCTCCCACCAAGCTTAGCTTATTGCTTGTCCTCAAGCAATTCAGTTGAAAACTGAGTGCAATAAAAGAACTTTCACGAACACTTTGCTTCGTATGATGTAAATATTCTCAGCACAGGAGTAGATGCTTAGACAATTCATAATAAGGAGTATGCAACTAAGTCTACTCAATAGTCATTGCAAGCTATGAAGAGAAACCAACTCAATAATAATAAGTAGCATGAAACATAAGCATAAGCGACATTGCAATGCTCATAATAAGGTATGATAGAGTGGTATCTCTCTTGCCTTTGTTTGAAGAGCACAATATAAATGCCAAGGCACCTCTGAAGTTCAAGTGAAGACTAGAGATAAAGATATCAGAGATACAAGCATCAAATTCATGACATAATTAACCAAGTTTTGGAACAAACACAAGAATGACAACTATGCTCTCAAGAATGTGTTCATAGAATAAATTGTGACTCAACAAGGTTGTGAAAACAATTTTGTGAAGGTTTGAAAGGCTTCCCAATGTTGAAATAAAGGTACTCATTAGCTTTGAGCTCTCATTACCCCTATCATAGGCATCTTCATGTGGTTAAGGTGAAAGTGAGGTCCACTCTGAATCATATGCTTGACAGACCATAGACTGGAAATCCCAAGTCCCTTGAGTACGAGGGTCGCTCCGCATTCTACTCAACTTTGGTCACCTGAAAGTTCTTATCATTGTAAATACATGCATATCATCGAGAACCGCCAACGGGGTACCCCTTCCACATGGTACAGGAGCTTTCCCATAACCAAAATGACAAGGCAAGCAGACAACGAGCATCTCAGCAATCTTTTTATTTACCATATGCATAGCTTTTTATTGAGGACGCTTCATAGATGCTCATTATGGTGATGCTGCAAGTTTCCACCATGATTAAACATGGGTTAGGCTAGCGGCCCAGGCGTTTCTCTAACACAATGTATAAACTCCATGAACTCACAACCTCCCCTTTTATTTCACATTGTCAATATCCGTAAACAAAAGAGCAAGGAATCAACTGGATGAGATATCCAAAAAGTGTTGAAAGCGTTCCCCGTGACAGCATGGTTCTGCTGACTCCCAGCATATAATTAGCAAGCACATTACTTTCATGGACTAGTCACAATGGTTCAGAATTATTAAGCGCAAAGAATAAAGTGTGCCATCAAGTTCGTGAGAGCTTTACTAACTAACTTTCTCAAAACAGACAAACATTTTATTTTGGAAGAAAAAACGACATATATAAAATATGCACTAAAGTAGCAAATGTTGCTAATAGGTAGGTATGGTGGACACAGTTGGTGATGACCCACAAGTATAGGGGATCAAAACAGTCTTCGCGGGTAGTATTACCCAATTTATGATTCAACACAAGGGGAGCCATAGAATACTTGCAAGTCTTAACAACTGAGTTGTCAGTTCAGCTGCACCTGGAAATAGTTTTTGCTCACAGAAGTTTATAAGTAGCAACAATTTGTAGTAGCAACAGCAAAGCACAGCAACAGCAATAACAATAGTGAAACAGTAGCAATAGTAACAGTAATGGTAACAATAGGATTCGAGTGCGGTAGAAATAGGGATGGATGGACGGGCGTTGCATGGACGAGTCTAAACATGTAACTTCAAGAACTAGGGCTTTGCAGATAAATAATAACAAGCATCCAAGTACTAAACAATCCTAGGCATGTGCTCCAAATATAGTCATACGTGCTCGCAATGAGAACTTGCACAACATGTTCTGTCCAGCCAGCCCGTGGCAGCGGGGCCTCTAGGGAACTACTGGCAATTAAGGTGCTCCTTTTAATAGAGCACCGGAGCAAAGCATTAACACTCCATGAACACATGTGATCCTCACACCACAGCCATCCCATCCGGTTGTCCCAATTTTTGTCACTTTGGGGCATTTGGATCCGGACAATGATATGCGTACACAACTTGCAGATAAGATCACAAACAATACTATCATAATGATTCAGTAATAAGTTCAGATCTGAGATCATGGCACTCGGGCCCTAGTGACAACCATTAAGCACAACAAGTTGCAACAAAGTCAAATAGCACTAATAGAGATACTAGGCACTATGCCCTAACAAATCTTATTCGATTACATGATAGAACTCATCCAATCCCTACCATCCCCAAGCCTACAGCGGGGGATTACTCACTCATGGATGAGGGAAACATCGGTGGTTGATGGAGATGCGTTGGTGATGACGATGGCAATGATCCTCTCCAAATTCCCCGTCCTGGCAGGGTGCCAGAACAGAGTTTCTAGATCTGAATCTTGGTTTCTGGTGGCGGCGGTGTAGCAGAACTCTTTCTGGAAAACTATCGACCCCCCCCTCGGTTTTTAGGTCGAAATGCAACTTTTAGGCGCAGAGGGAGGCCGAGGAGGTGCCTAGGGAGGCTGCACCCCCTCCAGGCGCGACCAGTGGTGGGCCCGCGCCTAGGGTGGGTCTGGGCCTCCCAGGCCTCCCCTCCGTCTCTTCTTCTGGATTCGTGGATCTTCTGGTAAAATATAATTTTTGGCATATTTTCCGTGATTTTTCCTGATAGTTCATTTTCTGCACAAAAACAAGACACCAAGGTAATTCTGCTGAAAACAGCATCAGTCCGTGTTAGTTGTATCCAAATCGCACAAGTTTAGAGAAGAAACAATAGCAATGTGTACGAGAAAGTAGATACGTTTTGGACATATCAACTCCCCCAAGCTTAGCTTTTTGCTTGTCCTCAAGCAATTCAGTTGAAAACTGAGTGCGATAAAAGAACTTTCACGAACACTTTGCTTCATATGATGTATATATTCTCAGCACATGAGTAGATGCTTAGACAATTCATAATAAGGAGTATACAACTAAGTCTACTCAATAGTCATTGCAAGCTATGAAGAGAAACCAACTCAATAATAATAAGTAGCATGAAACATAAACATAAGCGACATTGCAATGCTCATAGTAAGGTATGATAGAGTGGTATCTCGCTTGCCTTTGTTTGAAGAGCACAATATAAATGCCAAGGCACCTCTGAAGTTCACATTAAGACTAGAAGTAAGGATATCAGAGATACAAGCATCAAAGTCATGACATAATTAACCATGTTTTGGAACAAACACAAGAATGACAACTATGCTCTCAAGAATGTGCTCATAGAATAAATTGTGACTCAACAAGGTTGTGAAAACGATTTTGTGAAGGTTTGAAAGGCTTCCCAATGCTGAAATAAAGGTACTCATTAGCTTTGAGCTCTCATTACCCCTATCATAGGCATCTTCATGTGGTTAAGGTGAAAGTGAGGTCCACTCTGAATCATATGCTTGACAGACCATAGACTGGAAATCCCAAGTCCCTTGAGTACGAGGGTCGCTCTGCATGCTACTCAACTTTGGTCACCTGAAAGTTCTTGTCATTGTAAATACATGCATATCATCGAGAACCGCCAACGGGGTACCCCTTCCACATGGTACAGGAGCTTTCCCATAACCAAAATGACAAGGCAAGCAGACAACGAGCATCTCAGCAATCTTTTTATTTACCATATGCATAGCTTTTTATTGAGGACGCTTCATAGATGCTCATTATGGTGATGCTGCAAGTTTCCACCATGATTAAACATGGCTTAGGCTAGCGGCCCAGGCGTTTCTCTAACACAATGTATAAACTCCATGAACTCACAACCTCCCATTTTATTTCACATTTTCGACATCCGTAAACAAAAGAGCAAGGAATCAACTGGATGGGATATCCAAAAAGTGTTGAAAACGTTCCCCGTGACAGCACGGTTCTGCTGACTCCTAGTATATAATTAGCAAACATATAACTTTCCTGGACAGGTCACAATAGTTCAGGATTATTAAGCGCAAGGAATAAAGTGTGCCACCAAGTTCGTGAGAGATTTACTAACTAACTTTCTCAAAATAGACAAACATTTTACTTTGAAAGAAAACACGGCATATAGAATATGCACTGAAGTAGAAAATGATGCTAATAGGTAGGTATGGTGGACACAGCTGGCAATATTGGTTTTGGGGAGTTGGAAGCACAGGTAGAGCACAAACTCAGTGCAAGTGAAGGCTAGCAATAGAGAGGGAGCGAAAAACGAGAGAGCAATAATTGTCATACACATGCTTGCAACAAAACAAGACTAACTATGGCATGAAAGTGATACAAGAACTCTGAGGCAAAATAAATCATCGAGGCTTACTGCCTATTGATTAGTCATATGCATGCGTGAGCATGTGCCAAGTCAATTCACATGAACAGTCAGAGGAGGATACCACAATATCATACCAAAGTATGAATAAAACAATGCAAGCAAACATTCATATGATATGCTACAAACTATTAGCAAGCTGGAGCTAATCATAGACAAGCAAGAACTACTAAGCATCCATAATGACAAAAGCAGGCTCACAATGATGAGTATATGTACAAAAAATGAAACAAATAGAGTTCGTTACCAGTCTCTTACCATACCTCAAGTTGTCTTAATCTTCATTATTGCCCTTCACTTGTGTGACTTGAATAATTAACATGAAACCAAAATCCACTGAGGACGGCTGAACCCTGCAAAGAACTCACAAAACCAAAGAAGAACAACAAATATTTTTGGTGTTTTTGATTTTTTAGAAACAAGCAAACAAAGAAAAACCAAACAAAAACAAAGAAAACCAAACAAAGCAAAAAAATATTTTTGGATTTTTTTTCTTTTAAGGCAAAACCAAAGCAAAGAAACAAAGAAACAAACCAAGAGAAACAACGGAAATATTTTTGGTATTTTTGGGTTTTTAGAAAGAAGCAACAAAAACCAAAAAGAGAGCTAAAACAATGGATATACAAAGAACCGACTGCACATGATATATATATGAGTGTGACGTCGGTATATCTCCCCCCAAGCTTAGGCTTTTGGCCTAAGTGGGGCTCAATCCCATGGTGTCCAAGAGGATGAACCTCCGTAGTATGTTGAGGAAGCTCCCTCGTCCTGGTATGAGCTCGAGGCATCCCCTGTGTAATACGCAGGGGGGTCGTATGATGGTGCTTCCTCCTGATAGTGCCCATGGAAGTTAGGAGAACGCAGGTTGTCGTCCAACTCCGCCTTCGAGCGTGACCAAGGTCCCTGAGAAATACTGAACAAAGTGGTTTGGGGTAGAGGGATCTCTCTCTCTTCCCCGTCAGTAAACGGCATTCTATAAACCAAGTTCTCAAGAGTAGAGCTAGTGGTGACAAAGTGGTGTGCCTTCATGGTAGCAAGATCAAGCCTCTAAGGAGCAAAAATTGTATCATGTGGATCAACAGCAATGTCCAAGGCAGCAGCAATACGAGTAGCAATAATTCCCCCATAAATGGGTCCCTTAGCAGCTAGACGACGAGAAATGAGAGAACCAATATTATACTTATCCTCATTGTTGAGCACAACAGCTAAGAAGGCCAATTGATAGTTGGAAATATTACTAGTGTTCTCCCTACCAAGAACACTGGTGGCAAGGTAGTAGGCAAAATACCATATGGCTGGAAGTTGAATGTTCTTTATCTTCCCTCGGTGAGCTCTACGGTCATCATCATTGGTTATTCCTCGGTAAAGCTCTAACAAATAAGCGGGTAGAGCTGGAATCTTCTTTAATGACCCAGTTGTACCAAGTCCCACGGCCTTGCAAAATTTCTTCAAAGTCATAGAATGAGCCCTGCCATAAATTTTGAAAGACACAGAAGGCTTGAACATGTTGTTAGTAAAGGAGAAACTCTCCACAAATGTTATAGTAAGCAAAGCATATTGTGTGCTCTCATCCTGCATGTAACGTGTTAGTCCAGCCCTCTGCACCAAAGTCATAAAATCATTAAGAATCCCAACAGCTTGCAAGAAAGTTTGGCAAGGAAAGGTGGAGGGGTGCGCATCCCCTTCATCTCCCTCGTCACCAAATCGCGGAGTGATGAGATCCTCATTGTACGAGGGTCTAGTACTGGTAGATGACCTTTGGAATCCTTGCCCTTCTAGGTGCATCACTCTCAAATATATCACCAAATGTGTGGAGGTCCATGACTTCACTTTTCTGAAATTTTAAACAACCATCAAACCAGGTGATTTCTAAGTTGATAAATGATGAGCAACTACTATAGGAACTTTCTAGAGGACTACACATGCATCAAAACAAAGTTTCTAAGCAAAGAACAAGCATGCAAGCTCAAACAACTTGTCACCTATAGCAGCAAAATACTCAAGATACAATCTACCAATCACAAATCTAATTGGACAAGTGGAGGAGGCACATACCAAGGAGCAATCCCTCCAAAAATCAGCACTTGAGATGGGCTGAACAAACAGATTGAAAATCGCGATCAAGAACAGCAAGAACTCGAGCTTGAGCAAGTTTTCTGGTGTTTTTCGGGAGAGAGAAAGAAGATGGCTTTGAGGAGGCAGCCTGGAGGGGCCCAGGTGGTCCAGACCCCCCCCCCCTAGGCGCCGCCACCTGGTAGGTCGCGCCTACCACAAGTGTGGTGGCCTGGAGTGGCCCCATGGGTCACCTCAGGTGCCTCTCTGCCCCTTTTTTCGAGGAAAAATTTATTTTGAATTTTCTGGGATTTTTCGGGAAACTTTATTTTTGGCCAATTTTCAGGGTATGAAAATTGATTTTCTCGCAGAAACAGTTTTTTCAGAAGAAGCAAAAGCAAACCAAAAGCCAAACTACAGGAGCTCTAAGAAACTCAAACAAGCAAACAACTAGCAAAACTAAAGCAAAGACTAGAAAGGGGAAAAGTAAAAAGAAAGCACGTATAACCATAGTGGAAACAATATTTTATTCATTAAAATCCTTTTGTTAACAAGGTTGATCAAGTCTTGTTACCAAAACAATCTTATATGAAACAAAACTTTGCATTCCACATGGTGATTATGTTACCTCATACTTGATAGCAATGGTCCCAATCATAATAGTTTCAAAATTTTCTTGTGGAATGGGACAATATATTTCTCCAACCTTGATGCTCTCAATATTTTCAATGGAATTCAGGCAATAGCTTTTAACAACCTTGGGGAAATAGACAGTGTGCTCTTTGTCATTAATATTGAATGTTACTTTTCCTTGATTGCAATTGATGACAGCACCTACAGTATTAAGAAAAGGTCTCCTGAGAATAATAGACATATTATCATCTTCAGGCATTTCAAGCACAACAAAATCAGTTAAAACCATGCAATTATGAGCAACTTGAACAGGAACATCCTCACATATACCAACATGAATAGTAGTTGACTTATCAGCCATTTGCAAAGAAATATCAGTTCGTATCAACTTTTCTAGCTGGAGTCTCTTATAGAGAGAAAAAAGCATAACACTAACTCCAGCTCCCAAATCACATAAAGCAGTTCTAACCTAATTATTCTTAATGGAGCAAGGAATAGTTGGTATACCTGGATCACCAAGTTTCTTTGGAACCTTACCATTGAAGGAGTAATTAGCAAGCAAAGTAGAAATCTCCTCATTAGGAATCTTCCTTTTATTAGAGACAATATCCTTCATATACTTTGAATAAGGTGGCAACTTAATAGCATCAGTCAAAGGAATTTGCAAGAATAAGGGTTTCATCCACTCACATAACTTGTTGTAGTGTTCCTCCTCCTTTGACTTGTGTTCCTTACCTGGAAAAGGCATAGGTTTATACACCCAAAGTTCTCTCTCTTTACCATGTTTATTAGCAATAAAATCTTCTTTTGTGTACCTAGTGTTCTTAGTGTGCTTCTCAGGTTCTTCCTCACCTTCCTCCTTATCAGGAGACTCATTTTTATCATTACCACTCTCAGTTTCAGCATCAGAGACAGACATACTATTAGGATCTACAGCAGGTTCAAGTGGTTCATCAACTACATTGTATTTCTTTTTCTTTCTCTTACGAGGACTACCACTATCTTCACCTTGTTGGGAATCCTGCTCTATTCTTTTAGGGTGTCCTTCAGGATATAAAGGATCTTGAGTAGTTATACCACTCCTAGTTCTAATTCCATAAGCATGTTTATCTCCTGAAGCATTAACTAGCATATCCTTTTGTACCTTAGCAAGTTGATCAAGTTGAGTTTGAACCATTTGAAAGTGTTTACAAAGCATTTTAATATCATTAGAAGTTCTTTCCACAATATCTTTCAACTCATGGATAGCTCTAGAGTTTTCCAATAAATGATTCTGAACTTGTTTATTAAAATACCCTTGTTTAACAATAAATGTGTCAAGTTCCTCTAAACATTGATCAGGAGGCTTACCATAAGGAATATCACCTTTATCAAAGTGTTGGAGAGAGTGCACCTCAATAGTAGATGAGTGGGGAATTGGCTTACATAATTCTTCTATAGAAGGTAGATTCTTCACATCTTCAGCTCTAATACCTTTCTCCTTTAGACACTTCTTTGCTTCCTTCATCACTTCATCATTTAATGCAATAACTTCCCTCTTCTTTGTTGTTGGTGTTGGAACTGGTTCAGGAACAACTGGTTCAGGAGTAATAAGCTCTGGTGCATTCAGTTTAGTTGAAGTCCAATCATCATAATTCTTGCTTATTTTAGACATTAATTCTTCAGCATCTGTAGGAGTTCTTTTCTTGAAAACACAAGCAACAAAGCTATCTAGGTAGGTCCTAGAATCATCAATTAGTCCATTATAATAAATATCAAGAAGCTCGTTCTTAGGTAATGGACATCCAGGATGTGCATGAATCAAGGCACAGAACCTTTTCCATGACTCAGGCAATTTCTCTATTCTCCCTGTTTAAAATCAAAAAGTCTCTACAAAGAAGCATGTCTAGCACTGGGAGGAAAATATTTCTGAAAGAAAGAAGCAATCAAGCAATCAGGGCTATCAATGGAACCAGGAGGTAATCTATTAAACCAAGCCCTAGCTTCTCCTTTTAGTGAAAAAGGGAAGATCTTAGCAACAAAGTACTTGCGCATCTTAAAATCATCAGAGAACAAAGCACTCATAGTAGAAAGCTCATTCATATGAGCCACAACACTCTCATTTTCAGTCCCACAAAAAGGTTCTTTCTCAACAATATCTAAATAAGATAAATCAAGAGAGAAATCATAATCTTTATCTTTAATATCTATGGGAGAAGTGGCAAACTTAGGATCAGAGGATATCTTAGGCATATGTCTAGCAAGGAGACTCTTAATAGCACTAGTACCATGTGTGTTTCGGCACTCTTCAACAAAATCATCAGTGAACTCAATGTAACCATCATTAATATCATAACTCTCACTAGACTTAGGTGAGCTAACAGGTGTAACAATGTCTTCACTAGGAGTTTTGGTATTTCCTAGACTAGCCATAGTAGCATCTAGAAAAGGACCTAATGAACCACTCGCATCAAGCATAGTAGAAGTAACATCATGAGCATCAAAAGCAATTTCAGACTCAACAGTAGTAGCAGTGTGTGTAGCATGTGTATGTGGTGGTGGTGTGACAAGCTTACTTATAACAGACGGTGAATCAAGAGCAGTAGAGGTGTTTAGGACTGTACATTTTCTTGTAGTGGATGGTAAAATAGGGAACTTTCCATCACGAGACTTCCCCATGATGAAAGGAGTAGAAGTGAACAATAATAGATCCAAGTGAACTTACAAATAAAGCTATGCTCCCCGGCAACGGCGCCAGAAAATAGTCTTGATGACCCACAAGTATAGGGGATCGCAATAGTCTTCACGGGTAGTATTACCCAATTTATTGATTCAACACAAGGGGAGACAAAGAATACTTGCAAGCCTTAACAACTGAGTTGTTAGTTCAGCTGCACCTGGAAATAGTTCTTGCTCACAGAAGTTTATCAGTAGCAATAGTTTGTAGTAGCAACAGCAACAGTGAAACAGTAGCAATAGGAACAATAACGGTAACAGTAGGATTCGAGTGCGGTAGGAAGAGGGATGGATGGACGGGCCTTGCATGGACGAGTCTAAACATGTAAATTCAAGAACTAGGGCATTGCAAATAAATAATAACAAGCATCCAAGTACTAAACAATCCTAGGCATGTGCTCCAAATATAGTCATACGTGCTCGCAATGATAACTTGCACAACATCTTTTGTCCAGCCAGCCCGTGGCAGCGGGGCCTCTAGGGAACTACTGGCAATTAAGGTGATCCTTTTAATGGAGCACCGGAGCAAAGCATTAACACTCCATGAACACATGTGATCCTCACACCACAGTCGTCCCCTCCGGTTGTCCCAATTATTGTCACTTTGGGGCCTTTGGATCCGGACAATGATATGTGTACACAACTTGCAGATAAGATCACAAACAATAGTATCATAATGATTCAATAATAAGTTTAGATCTGAGATCATGGCACTCGGGCCCTAGTGACAAGCATTAAGCACAACAAGTTGCAACAAAGTCAAATAGCACTAATAGAGATACTAGGCACTATGCCCTAATAGATCTTATTCGATTACATGATAGAACTCATCCAATCCCTACCATCCCCAAGCATACAGTGGGAGATTACTCACTCATGGATGAGGGAAACATCGGTGGTTGATGGAGATGCGTTGATGATGACGATGGCGATGATCCTCTCCAAATTCCTTGTCCCGGCAGGGTGCCAGAACGGAGTTTCTGGATCTGAATCTTGGTTTCTCGTGGCGGCGGCGGAGCGGAACTCTTTCTGGAAAACTATCGACCCCCCCCCCTCGGTTTTTAGGTGGAAAGGCAACTTATAGGCCTAGAGGGAGGCCGAGGAGGTGCCTGGGGAGGCTGCAGCCACTCCAGGCGCGACCAGTGGTGGGTCCGCGCCTAGGGTGGGTCTAGGCCCCCCAGGCCTCCCTCCGTCTCTTCTTCTGGCTCCGTGGATCTTCTGGCGAAATATAATTTTTGGCATATTTTCCGGGATTTTTCCTGATACTTCATTTTCTGCACAAAAACAAGACACCAAGGTAATTCTGCTGAAAACAGCGTTAGTCCGTGTTAGTTGTATCCAAATCACACAAGTTGAGAGAAGAAACAATAGCAAAGTGTTCGAGAAAGTAGATACGTTTTGGACGTATCAGCTGGCAATATTGGTTTTGGGGAGTTGGAAGCACAGGTAGAGCACATACTCAGTGCAAGTGAATGCTAGCAATAGAGAGGGAGCGACAAACGAGAGAGCAATAGTTGTCATAATCATGCTTGCAACAAAACAAGACTAACTATGGCATGAAAGTGATACAAGAACTCTGAGGCAAAATAAATCATCGAGGCTTACTGACTATTGATTAGTCATATGCATGAGTGAGCATGTGCCAAGTCGATTCACATGAACAGTCAGAAGAGGATACCACAATATCATACCAAAGTATGAATAAAACAATGCAAGCAAACATTCATATGACATGCTACAAATTATTAGCAAGCTGGAGCTAATCATAGACAAGCAAGAACTACTAAGTATCCATAATGACATACACCTTACACAAACAGGCTAAGCATGCTCACAATGATGAGTATATGTACAAAAATGAAACAAATAGAGTTCGTTACCAGCCTCTTACCACACCTCGAGTTGTCTTAATCTTCATTATTGCCCTTCACTTGTGTGACTTGAATAATTAACATGAAACCAAAATCCACTGAGGACGGCTGAACCCTGCAAAGAACTCACAAAACCAAAGAAGAACAACAAATATTTTTGGTGTTTTCGATTTTTTTAGAAACAAGCAAACAAAGAAAAACCAAAAAAACAAAGCAAAACAAACAAAGCAAAATAATTTTGGATTTTTCTTTTACGGCAAACCAAAGCAAAGAAACAAACCAAGAGAAACAATGAAAATATTTTTGGTATTTTTGTGTTTTTGAGGAAGGAGCAACAAGAACCAAAAAGAAAGCGAAACAATGGATATACTAAGAACCGACCGAACATGATATATAGATGAGTGTGTGATGTCGGTGTACCTCCCCCCAAGCTTAGGATTTTGGCCTAAGTGGGGCTCAAGCGGATAGTACCCCCATGCTGGTGGGTCATCATAGGAATGATCATAGTCAGGCACCTGTGATGAAGAAGAAGACGCGCTCCAATCAAATGAGGGCTGCTGGTATGAAGACTCTCCCAAGTTGGAGGGCTGAACTGAATTGTCTTTGACATCCTATTCAACATTCTCCTCTTGCTGGGAGAGTTCCCCACATAAGTGTCAACCTCCTCCTCCGTAAGCGACCATCCTTGCATGTTATCAAAGTTAAACAAAGCAGGTGCAGGCAAATAAACTATTTTCTCAGTCCTACCTTTTCTTCGTGTAGGGGTTCGTAGCATGGAAAACAAAAAAATTCTACCGCATGCACACAAACAAGCCAAGATCTATCTACTAGATTTTAGCAACGACTCGATTAGAGTACTCACCCTCGAAGATTCCAAAGAGGTTAACGAGAGCAGATTCTCGTAGGTGATGTAGGCGTACACTTGCCGATCTCAAGATCGCGTAGACGATCCTTCCGGTGCTGCGTTCCGGCAGCACTTCTGCAGTCGGTCACATGTTCGGTACTCGATGAAGACCTTCCTCTCCCTTGTTCCAGCAGGCAGCAGAGGTTGTAGTTCTCCCCTCGCGATCCCAGCAGCACGACGGCGTGGTGTCGGAAGTAGAGGGAAGATCCTGTAGGGCTTCGCCTAAGCCGGAGCAGGTTATGGTGGATCTCGGGTTTTCGGTGATCTAGGTTTAGAAGGCCGAAGAGGAGGAGTATGTGTCGGCGGTGGCTAGGGCGACAGCGACGGACCAGTGGCGGTGCAGCGGCGCTGGGCGGAGGCGGCTGGCGGCGGAGGAGCTAGGTCGGCGGCGGCGCGGCTTGGAGGTGGGGAGGGCTGGTTGTGGTGCTTTGGGGCAGCCCCTCCCCTCTATTTATGAGAGGGGGACAGCTTGGAAGAGGGGAGTTCGAATCCTTCCCCAACCTAAGTTGGAGAGAAGGAAGGACTCTTTCCTTCTTCCACTAGGAAACTATTGTTCTCGTTTGACTATTTCAAACCTCCCTTTTGACTTTCAATTTAGAGCTTTATTTCTCTCTCGCAAATGCCCAACCAAGTGACCTAGGACATGATCCAATCATTCCACTTAACCATGACACATTCATGACCCATTCCCCTTCCGGTCCGGTGAACCTTCTAGACCCTTCTAGAACCTCTCCGAGGAAAACATCGAAATCATTCCTGAACTCCAGAATCGGACTTTCCTTATATGAATCTTATTCTCCAGACCATTCCGGATATCCTCGTGATATCCCGGATCCCATACGAGACTCAGAACAACATTCGGTCTCCCTACTTACATTCCATATCTACTAAACAACATCGAATCCTTAAGTGTGTCTCCCTACGGTTCTTGAATTATGCGGACATGACCGAGACACTTCTCCGATCAATAACCAATAGAGGAATTTTGAAATTCATATGGCTCCCACATATTTCTATGATTACTTTGCGATCGAATGAACCACTTACATTCGAAACCAATTTCCCTTTGTCTCGCGATAGTTTACTTATCCAAGGTTTGATCGTCGGTATCTCTACCTAGTTCAACCTCGTTACCGATAATTAATCTTTTCTCGCTCCCGTTATATGTGATCCCTTGTGAGCCAGTCACATGATTGCAAGCTAATTGGATGAAATTCCACCGATAGGGCCCAGAGTATATCTATCTGTCATATGGATGGACAAATCCCACTCTTGATCTATGTGCCTCAACACATACTTTCCGAACACTCAATGCCACCTTTATAGCCACCCAGTTACTGTGTGGTGTTTGATGTCACCAAAGCATCCTTTCGGTGATGGTGATTAGCATGATCTCATGGTCAAAAGAATTAGGTTACTATGTATCTGAAAGCTTATAGCAACTGAACTATATTAAATGACTTGATCTTTATGCTACGCTTATCTATAGGAGTATGTCCATCACACCATTCTCCTAATGATATGATCTTGTTGTTAATAACATCTCAATGTTCATGATCAGGAAACCATGATCATATATTAACCAACAAGCTAGTTTAACAAGAGGCTTTACTAGGGACTCTTTTATGTATACAAATCACACAAGTATTAATGTTTCTGGTTAATACAATTATAGCATGGTATGTAAACATTTATCATAAGCATGAAGATATGATAATAACCTCTTTATTATTGCCTCTTGGGCATATCTCCAACACTTCGACCTTGTTGGGCAAAAGATAATTCATATGGTGAACTTCTCACATTAGCCCCCAAGGAAACAAAACCATGTTGAATCATGGATTCAATATCAAGCCTCTCTATGGGAGGTGACCCCGGATAGGGTCAAGACAGGGGAAGGATGAAAGGAGTCTCCCTTGTCATATGCCTAGTTACTGTTTATATCGGCCGAGTCATGTAAGAGTCGGCCGAGATAAGCAAGGCCATGACAGCTACGGAAAGAGTAACACCTTACCCGGTCGACATACGAGTTAAGTCACTACAAGAAATCTGGCTACATATGACCCTTCATTTTCGTCACAGAATCGTCATAGTAGTCCGTTTATGACGATTCTATGACGATTTTGAGATCGTCAAAATCTGGGCGTCGCAAATGAACTATAACGACGTTTTTGGTAAAATCGTCATAACTGTCTATGACGATATTGGATCGTCATAATGTCTATGACGATTCAATATCATCACGGGCCATCTATCCAGGCCAGCTCAGATCCTACGTGGCCAATCCTACGTGGCAAAATTGTGACGAAATGAATTCGTTGTAATGTAAATTTAGCCCAGTTCATTTCGATCTTTTATATGGGCTGAGCCCAATAATTCGTCTGATTTATGATTCTTGCTTCACCAATTCTAGTTGGCTACATGGGCCAACCCATGAAAATCAGCGTTTATATTATTGGGCTTTGGCCTTTTCAAATTATTTTATTTTCTATTTTTGTGGTTTTTATTTTATTCTGAAGTCGATCCCACTATGTAGATGGTTCCTAGATCTCACATGTTGTTTACACTCATCGATCAGGTATTTGCACAATAACCATTAATTTGGTTCAAAGAAGGCCAATATACTCAAAAGTATTTCATATGACAGCCAAAAAATGTATATTACAATCATGTACAATTCAAATCTGGTATTCAGCTACCAAAATACAACTAGATAACCAGTTCTACAGAGTAGAACACTTTGTTGGGTGAGGTTTTTCCAGGATTCATTCTGGAGGTCTTGATACATGCATCAATGGAGAGATGCCCATCCAAGTGTCGCCATCCTAGAGTGAGAAAAGAAGGTCATTGTTAAGTTAAATCACAAGATATTGTATAACAGACAGATGTGCTACAGACTCCGTCTTTAAAACTCGCATTTTGCTGTCACATGAACATTGTCCATCACATACATGAACATTGGACAGATGTACAACATTCCTCCAACAAGTACAGATCTGGTTCTCTAAACAAAACGAACTATAGAAAAAAGTACAACAAGCACTTACGATAGGACTGTGGCAGAAATATTAATCAAGATATCCCAGTGCAAGATAACAGAGTAACTATGTCAAGAAAAAATTACTAATTTGTTTGTCACATGATACATGCATAAAGCATCAGGCACATATATGTCTAAGAAGACAAGTAGATACTTGACTTCATGTTGATTCGGTGGATGGGGCGGTAGTTAATATGGTCTACATTGTTGTCAAACAACTTTAAAGGTTTGCCCGAAGTTGTTACAACTACAAAAAAGGTATTGTTACTGTATAAAGCACACAGAACATATAAATTTTTCCTGTAAACATGTCGTCTACACACGCATGAGGTACTAGTAGATACTAAAAGAAAACAGACAGCATACCACCTATTCATGTGATTTATTGTAGAACTAGAACCACACACCATGAAACATACAAAAAGAGACTTAATAAAAAAGATTTTTTTAACATTACCATGCTTAACTAACATCGGAATACAATTTGAGGAATTCTTAAAGCATAAACAAACAAGTGTAACAAACATATATATACAGATCATGCATGCATGCAGCAGCTCACAATATTGGGGCTATAAATTATGTTCAGATAATGTAAGAGAACTACTTACTTGTATAGCTAGCAGGAGACTTTCTTAGTAGTAATTAGATATTCATCAGAAGCCAAGTGTAAACTACCATATTCAATTAGAGACTGAACTAATTAGAACTAGGTTGCACCACGTAGTACTTAGTTTTGTAAAAAAAACATCAGAAGTTAATATAACTGCTCTTCTCTTCTAGTCGGCATATTTCTTAGACTAGAATATTACCATGAACCAAATTGCCGATCAACCAGGCCATACGTACACACTAAAGAATTCAAGGCATGACCCGTACAATTCACACAAATATCATTTTTACTTGCATCATGCATTTTAGCCGAGCAAGATCCGTAAAGATCAGGACCAAGTACTTAGAATCAAACACTTGTAACTTTATAACTATGACAACAATAAAATGATTGAGCTCACAGATACACACCAGCTGGCACAATTCATCTACATGATTTTGTTCTACAAGTTCATCTATCCCTAGTTCAATTGTTGGCTATAAAGTTCACGAAGATAAGTAGCTATTGATTTAACACGGTTGGTTTGCAGCGGGTATTGATGTTGAGCAGTTCTTTTTCAGTAGGGGTAGCTATACAACTGTGATTATATAGAAACAAGTATAGCACTAGGGCTAACCATTTAACAGGCCTTAGCATAGCTTAGGCATAAAAGAAAATCTACTTTATCTAGCATTTAGAATAGGCCTGACAGTTCCAGACTTGTTGCAATACGAGAAAGGTTTGAAATTTAGACCCTAGCAAACTTCTACAACACCCAGTCGCAGAGCAGAACAGAAAGGAGCAGAGGTGTGAGAGCCATATAGATACCATGAAGAGGTCGAGCTCCTCGCCCTCTGAGGGTCCGAGGGCCCAGCCGACAGCGTCAAGTGGGGGCAGGCGGGCCGCGACCTGAGCATCGATGCGGGGGAGCTGGTCGACGGGGGTGGCGACACAGAGGCAGGCGACGACCTCCTTCATCCATGGAGGAGCAGGGTGTGCAACATCAAGACATGGCACTGCCAAAAGGAAAGCAAGGCACAATTAGGTGGCCACATGACGCATCATGATCTCATGGCAACCGTAGGTGAGAGAATAATTATCAATGAGGGATATGAGAAGGTTTTGAAAATAAATAGACTCACATAAATACATACATAACCCGCAACTATCTTATTGAATGAAAGGCACCATGTTGGTAACTAAACAAACCTCAAGAAGCAGAAGGTATGTTACCAGAATAATATTTATTTCTCAAATACACTCAAACCAGAAAGTATGTTACTAGAATATAATATTTACTTCTCCAATGGTCATAGTCATGCATATTGATACTACTTGATAATACTCAAGAGAATAATTTAAGAGAAAAAATCAAGATTGATATGGTCTGACTAAACTAATGCAAGCATGGTCTGATCAAACATCTAGAGTGGATGCATTATTTATTCTAGCATAAACACAACCGTAACAAACAAATTAATGCCTTCATGCAAAGAAGAACAGATAATAACAACACTTTTGCACCAAACGATATAAAACTGGTGCGATTATTTCACACTTATCACAGTTATCACCCCTTCTTTCTAGCTACAACCATGCATACATGGACCTGATATGAAAAACAACATTAAAGCACTAGATGCATTAAGAACGATAACTGGTTCATAGTATCATGAGCTACACCCCTTGTTCACCAAATTTTTGACACCACTGTGTAGGGGTTCGTAACATGGAAAACAAAAAATTTCTACCGCATACAAACAAACAAGCCAAGATCTATCTACTAGATTGTAGCAACGAGTCGATAGAGGAACTCACCCTCGAAGATTCTAAAGCGGTTAACGAGAGCAGATTCCCGTGGGTGATGTAGTCGTACACTTGCCGATCTCAAGATCGCGTAGACGATCCTTCCGGTGCTGCGTTCCGGCAGCGCTCCCGCAGTCGGTCACACGTTCGGTACTCGACGAAGACCTTGCTCTCCCTTGTTCCAGCAGGCAGCGGAGGTTGTAGCACTCTCCTCGCGATTCCGGCAGCACAACGGCGTGGTACCGGAAGTAGAGGGGAGATCTCGCAGGGCTTCGCCTTAAGCCGGAGCGAGTATGGTGGAGTATGAGAGAGCTCCTCGGCGATCTAGGTTTTAGACACACCAAGGAGGAGGTGCTAGAGCCGGCGGCTAGGGTTTGGGGCACCCCAAGTCGGCGGCTAGAGCAACCCTAGGAGGCGGCGGCAGCTGCAGGAGGTGGTGGCGCCAAGCTAGGGTTTGGAGGAGAGGTACTTGTGTCTGCTAGGAGGTGTCACATCCCAAAATTCTCCTAATTTTGGAATGTGAAATAAATAAATAAGATTGATTGATTGTTTGACTATGTTGAAAATTCTCAAAGAGAAGAAACTTTTTGAATAGAAAATCCTCTCAACCTTGAATTCAAAATTTTTTATTCTTTTGTTATGACCTAAGTAGCCATATAGGAAAAAGGGCATGGATTGATTATGGATTGTAGAGTTGGTGTGCAAGATTTCAAAATGAAAATCATGAAGCATTCATAAGCATTTCATTACATCCATGCAAAGTTCTCACAAACTAAATCCAAATCCTAGTATCTAAATACCATAGTTGATTCGACCAAATGTTCCTAAGAGTAATTAAATTCACTTATTAAAACCCACTGTTGATAAGGCATAAATTATTGATAATTATAGCCTAAAAATATCCAATTAACATTACAAAATTTTAGAAACAAAATTGAGCTCATTTGGAGCTAGTATGAAAAAGTTATGGAACAAATACAAACACATAAAGATATAAATAAAATGGAATATACAAGGATTTATAAATCCACTACTTCCAAACTAGTAAAAAGATTACAAATTTGATCCTATAATGATCTATTCGATTTTAAAAAAATTTAGAAACAAGAATCATGTCATTTGGAGTTCGTATGCAAAAGATATGAGAAAAACAAGTATATAAAAAAAACTGAGCGGGCCGGCCCACCAGGACCGACCAAGGCAGCCAGCCACTTTACGTGACCGATGGTTGTTCCAGTTGCTTTAAAAACCGTGCGATTCGGTTTTTCCTAAACCTATCTCTACTCAAACACTTGTAACTTTTTATCTACAACTCCGAATTGACTTACGTTTGTTTCTACTTGTTCCCTACTCCAAGGCCTATCTCTAAACCGTCTCAAACCTCCATATAATCTCGTGGAGCCATAGCTGTACGAGTTTCTCTCCTCGAAATCCCGAATCTACACATGCCCGAATCTTATTTCGCTTTTTAACCCATCTAGATTTCGTTGTTTGCCTTCGGTCAAAAAATGAAAGTTGTAGGGATCGTCGAAATCTTTCAATCCCGACAAACCTCACCTCTTTTCATCCACCACAGCCGGAGAATTTTGTATCGCAATATTTCAGATCTTACGGTGTAAATCCAAGATGTACTCGCGCTCGTTTCTTCAAATCCAAATTCCTTTGGTGAGAAGGTAGGAATAATGATTCCCCACAACTTTCATGTTTTGAGTTTTTCAATTTGACCTACGGATTTGTCTCTCTAACACAGATCTATTTCTTGTCTATTCTGAGCCAAAATCGGGTCAATCTCTTCTTCTAGCCACCGGATCCTATCCTGACGGTCGAGATCCAATCAAACCGGTGCGTGCCATGTCGTCATCCCGGTCATCTTCCTCATCAACGCCACGTCAACGTAAGGTCAACATCTAGTCCCAGTCAGCATGCAAAGTCAACCTGTCCAGTCAGCGGAATATTCCCTGCAATATTCCGTTCGAATTTAAAATTGCATATTATAGATCTAAATTGTAAAATTCATTAGAAATTCATACCATGTCCAAAAATTGCGTATAATATATCAAATTGAATATAATTTCATGTAGAATCATCTTATCAGAATAGATCCAACTTTTACTGTACGTGGTTACTGCAGTAATTTAATTAGTTTTAATGGTCTTTTAGGTTAATAAATTCATAAGAAATTATCTGTAACTCCGAAAAATATGAATAATATATCAAATTGAAGCTACTGTAATGTACTTTAACAATATCTTGTTGGATCTAGCCTTTGCAGATTATGTAACCCGTAGAAATTTAATTAGTTTTAATTGCTTTATAAATCATTAAATTCATAGTAAATTAATTGCTTGTCACAAAAATATAAATGATATACCGATGGAAAGCTGGTTCCATGTAGATCATCAATATGCAATTAGTTCAGCATTTTACTGTAAGGTTTTGCCGTGAAGATTTAAATAGGTTAATGGCTTATTTAGAGTAATAAATTCATAAGAAAATAAATACTATTCAGAAAATTACAAATAACATGTCCCTGAAATCACAATTCCGTGGAGATTACAGATATAATTTTAGTTTGATTTTTAGACAACAGAAACCATATGAATCATTTAAAACCATTAAAAACTATTTAAATCATACAAAAAGATCTATAATTCCGATTAGGGTGAATCCAAGTGCTAAGGTTTTGTATTGACAATATCTATACAGAAAAATTGCATGAAAAATTATTTGGTACTGTTAAAATAGAAATTCATACAGAAATATTTAAACCCATTGAAATAGTGTTTTAAACATAGGAAAATATCTATAACTCCTTTTTAGGTGACTCAAATTGCCACTGTCTCTAAATTGCATTATCTATCCAGTAGCATCTAGTTCACAATTTAATACGACATAAACATATTTAGTTCAATTAAATGGTATACACCATATTAAATCGATACATCTTTAGTAATAAAAGCTTTAGTGCATTAAATGACTTTCCACATGCATCATGTAATCTAATTATGTTCATAACACTAAATGCAACCATTGTGACTCATTAAATCGTCATGCATGCATCTGTTCATCATTGTTTTCTTGTAATGTTGCACTGTTGTATGTTTGCAATGTTTTGAATGGTGTTTGTTGTGTTTGCTTCAAACGTTAGATTGTGAAGAGTGCAACTACTGTGATTGCAACTACTATGATTGCAAGTATTGTGGTTATGACGAGTGCAGCCATTATATCTATGAGAATTGTGAGGATTATCTAATCGACTACATCTACAACAAAGGCAAGTGGTGCTATCTTGGTCATAAATGTCCTATTGTTTTCCTATGCATCGTAGATGTTTTTGTAGAATTGCATATGTAGGAATTGATGTGTATATGCTATGCTATGTCCCATATTATTCCCTAGTATTCCTTGTTTATGAGCCATCGTATTGGTAGATTGCTTAGCTATGCTATTTAGACGAGGAAGGGAATCACATCATGAAAAGTTATATGTTTTGAAAGGATTATGTTTTGCTAAATGACAAACCAACATGTTTTAATGAACCACCTGGGCGGAATGGCATTGATTGGGTCATCGAGTGTGGATTTTGGTGGGGAATGCCGCCCAGGACACTGAGAAATGATTGGTTTCTTTGTTTGGAAGCTTTCGTGTGCAACCATGTGCCAATAATGAAATGGGCGGTTGGTTGAACTCAGTAGGTTGTGGTAACTCGAACCCGCGTATCCAGAGATGTAGATAGTGTAGGTTGGACTGGTGCGCGTCGGGATTGGGGAGCTACTTCCCGAATGGTTCCTTCTTGGACTTCTCCCTATCATCACCCAATATGAGAGTGGTGGTACGAGCTGGGCTGGCCAAGTCACATGGGTAAAGTGTACTAACCCCTGCAGGGTGTATAAACTAATCGATTAGCCGTGTCCCCGGTTATGGACAATTTGAGCGACCTGATACTGATGCTATGATATTTCTCACTCATCCTTATTTCTTAATTACTTAAAACTTGTTGGGTGAACATAATTGGGTAGGAGAACCTGGGAGTGAACCAGAGTGTCCTATTTATCGTATTGGAAAACTACTTTGTTACAAATGTTAGGATAAAACTTTTATGCAAATGAGCCTGAACTCCACTTGGCCAAATAAGCATGTAGTTGATAGATCTGTTGTTAACCACTTTAGCTTACTTGCCATACATTAAATGTATTGACCATTCGTGGCTACAACGTTTCATGTTGCAGGTTATATCGTATCTGAGTGATCGTTCATAGGTCGCGAGACTCCACTCAACAATTGTTCGCCTGTGGCACATTTGAAGGATGGAGATCTACCTTGTATTCGTTTTCCGCTGTGTACTTGAATAAATAATGTAAATTCTGGATCATATTCGTTGTATTTATGATGCACAGTTATATTTGGTATCATTTTGTACTGTGTGTGCCAGTGAACCAATCCAGGGATTGGCACTATACACATGAACTCAGTCTTATCAGGCGAGGGTGTTACAAGATGGTATCAGAGCTGTGTGTTGGCTGTAGGATCGTGACCTTAGAAATGGATTAGCAATAGAAGACCTCTATTAGGAGAACTATCATATTTTATACTTACTAGAGTTCTTATATTCCTTATCTATCTTTTCTATAACCTCTTCTTGTTCAAAATTTGTAGTTGGCCATTCTTATGATACCTATATGAGAGTTAGCTAAGTAAAAGAACAAATAGTATGACCTAAATAAACATCTCATCAAGTTTGGTTAGGTCTAGACCACCATATTCTATCTCTTTAGGAGATCATCGCTATCGTGTTAGCATATTGTTCTTACCAACTTATGTGGTATGACAATATAGGTTGCTTGCTTGTTTGTACTGAACCATATCGTGTGATGCTTTGTTTAGGATCAGTTAGTTTTGAACTCTAATGTTTCTGAAATTGTGATGAGGTTTTTAAATTAGTTTAATGTTGTGAATTGATTGAAATTCGTGATTTTACTGCTGCAGTTTTCTGCATAACCTGTTGTACCGTGCGATTTTTCATATTTTACTGGTAACTCAAAAAAATTCAAAAAAATAGGATCTGGAGCGTAATTACCTGTAGTACATGCACAAAAATTGGCTAAAATTCCTGACTAGTTTAAGGTGTCCAAAAAAATTCGTTAAACCTGCTGTACCGTTTTGCCAGATTTTGTTTATTGCTTACATGTTGCTCTATTTTATTCTAGTATTGTTCCCAATGCTTTCAAACTATTTTGTGGTTATATACTACTAAGTTTAGACCCCTCTAATGTTATTATAAAATGTTTGCTTGTGTGTTGATTTCTTATGATTGTTTCCTTGTTTGTGACATTGATTGCTTCATATAGTTATGGGTAGGATTATTTTCTTAGTCGTTTCTTTCCTATAGAATCTATCTTCCCTATCTTGAACCCTGGGAGATATAATGATGTGTTAAGCGGAAGGTTTGACAACACAATGCATTTAGGAAGGAGAATGCTTTATCTAAATGGAAAAAAAAAGATATGGGAGTATGAAGTGTTGAAAGGATGTTATGTAGTAGATTACGCAACCTGAAAGTTGAAGTATCGATAGTTTAGTTTTAGTAGTAGCTTTGTTGATTGAATACATGGGAGTATACATAGAGCATTAGTACGTGCCCATGGAAACATTCTTCAAGGCAAGTGAGAATGCCCGAGTGATAGAAAAACGTGATTCTCCTATCCTCATACAGGGTAATGATTTGGGTGCAGGATGGATTGATCACCATTCCTACTACTCTTATTATTCGCTCTTGTACTGTTGGCTTTGCGAATCTTGAGTGCCTTTCAACCTTAGAAGAGAGTCGACGTTAAGCCTAGACCTTAGAATGGTATATTTTCCCCTTTATAAAAGCACCCAGTGCTTAGCGTAGGAATGTACGGTAAGGATGAATCCCAACCGTGTTTAATGGGTATCATGAAGCAAACGTTTCCTAATTGCCCACCATGAGAGTTTCACTAGTTTAAGAAATGCTTCCTCGGAAACTATCAATCATGGAATTAGAATGTGCAATGAAAACCAATTGAGCCAAGTGAATCCTTGAGAAGTGACCTAGTCAGATTTCTTTTAAGGGTGGTAGCATCCTAATGGATCCCGAACCTTTCTTTCTTTCTAGCCTTCCCAAATCTCGGGACGAGATTTCTTTTAAGGGTGGTAGTCTGTCACATCCCAAAATTCTCCTAATTTTGGAATGTGAAATAAATAAATAAGATTGATTGATTGTTTGACTATGTTGAAAATTCTCAAAGAGAAGAAATTTTTTGAATAGAAAATCCTCTCAACCTTGAATTCAAAATTTTATATTCTTTTGTTATGACCTAAGTAGCCATATAGGCAAAAGGGCATGGATTGATTATGGATTGTAGAGTTGGTGTGCAAGATTTCAAAATGAAAATCATGAAGCATTCATAAGCATTTCATTACATCCATGCAAAGTTCTCACAAACTAAATCCAAATCCTGGTATCTAAATCCCATAGTTGATTCGACCAAATGTTCCTAAGAGTAATTAAATTGACTTATTAAAACCCACTGTTGATAAGGCATAAATTATTGATAATTATAGCCTAAAAATATCCAATTAACATTACAAAATTTTAGAAACAAAATTGAGCTCATTTGGAGCTAGTATGAAAAAGTTATGAAACAAATACAAACACATAAAGATATAAATAAAATGGAATATACAAGGATTTATAAATCCACTACTTCCAAACTAGTAAAAATATTACAAATTTGATCCTATAATGATCTATTCGATTTTAGAAAAATTTAGAAACAAGAATCATGTCATTTGGAGTTCGTATGCAAAAGATATGAGAAAAACAAGTATATAAAAAAAACTGAGCGGGCCGGCCCACCAGGACCGACCGAGGCAGCCAGCCACTTTACGTGACCGATGGTTGTTCCAGTTGCTTTAAAAACCGTGCGATTCGGTTTTTCCTAAACCTATCTCTACTCAAACACTTGTAACTTTTTATCTACAACTCCGAATTGACTTACGTTTGTTTCTACCTGTTCCCTACTCCAAGGCCTATCTCTACACCGTCTCAAACCTCCATATAATCTCGTGGAGCCATAGCTGTACGAGTTTCTCTCCTCGAAATCCCGAATCTACACATGCCCGAATCTTATTTCGCTTTTTAACCCATCTAGATTTCGTTGTTTGCCTTCGGTCAAAAAACGAAAGTTGTAGGGATCGTCGAAATCTTTCAATCCCGACAAACCTCACCTCTTTTCATCCACCACAGCCGGAGAATTTTGTATCGCAATATTTCAGATCTTACGGTGTAAATCCAAGATGTACTCGCGCTCGTTTCTTCAAATCCAAATTCCTTTGGTGAGAAGGTAGGAATAATGATTCCCCACAACTTTCATGTTTTGAGTTTTTCAATTTGACCTACGGATTTGTCTCTCTAACACAGATCTATTTCTTGTCTATTCTGAGCCAAAATCGGGTCAATCTCTTCTTCTAGCCACCGGATCCTATCCTGACGGTCGAGATCCAATCAAACCGGTGCGTGCCATGTCGTCATCCCGGTCATCTTCCTCATCAACGCCACGTCAACGTAAGGTCAACATCTAGTCCCAGTCAGCATGCAAAGTCAACCTGTCCAGTCAGCGGAATATTCCCTGCAATATTCCGTTCGAATTTAAAATTGCATATTATAGATCTAAATTGTAAAATTCATTAGAAATTCATACCATGTCCAAAAATTGCGTATAATATATCAAATTGAATATAATTTCATGTAGAATCATCTTATCAGAATAGATCCAACTTTTACTGTACGTGGTTACTGCAGTAATTTAATTAGTTTTAATGGTCTTTTAGGTTAATAAATTCATAAGAAATTATCTGTAACTCCGAAAAATATGAATAATATATCAAATTGAAGCTACTGTAATGTACTTTAACAATATCTTGTTGGATCTAGCCTTTGCAGATTATTTAACCCGTAGCAATTTAATTAGTTTTAATGGCCTTATAAATCATTAAATTCATAGTAAATTAATTGCTTGTCACAAAAATATAAATGATATACCGATGGAAAGCTGGTTCCATGTAGATCATCAATATGCAATTAGTTCAGCATTTTACTGTAAGGTTTTGCCGTGAAGATTTAAATAGGTTAATGTCTTATTTAGAGTAATAAATTCATAAGAAAATAAATACTATTCAGAAAATTACAAATAATATGTCCCTGAAGTCACAATTCCGTGGAGATTACAGATATAATTTTAGTTTGATTTTTAGACAACAGAAACCATATGAATCATTTAAAACCATTAAAAACTATTTAAATCATACAAAAAGATCTATAATTCCGATTAGGGTGAATCCAAGTGCTAAGGTTTTGTATTGACAATATCTATACAGAAAAATTGCATGAAAAATTATTTGGTACTGTTAAAATAGAAATTCATACAGAAATATTTAAACCCATTGAAATAGTGTTTTAAACATAGGAAAATATCTATAACTCCTTTTTAGGTGACTCAAATTGCCACTGTCTCTAAATTGCATTATCTATCCAGTAGCATCTAGTTCACAATTTAATACGACATAAACATATTTAGTTCAATTAAATGGTATACACCATATTAAATCGATACATCTTTAGTAATAAAAGCTTTAGTGCATTAAATGACTTTCCACATGCATCATGTAATCTAATTATGTTCATAACACTAAATGCAACCATTGTGACTCATTAAATCGTCATGCATGCATCTGTTCATCATTGTTTTCTTGTAATGTTGCACTGTTGTATGTTTGCAATGTTTTGAATGGTGTTTGTTGTGTTTGCTTCAAACGTTAGATTGTGAAGAGTGCAACTACTGTGATTGCAACTACTATGATTGCAAGTATTGTGGTTATGACGAGTGCAGCCATTATATCTATGAGAATTGTGAGGATTATCTAATCGACTACATCTACAACAAAGGCAAGTGGTGCTATCTTGGTCATAAATGTCCTATTGTTTTCCTATGCATCGTAGATGTTTTTGTAGAATTGCATATGTAGGAATTGATGTGTATATGCTATGCTATGTCCCATATTATTCCCTAGTATTCCTTGTTTATGAGCCATCGTATTGGTAGATTGCTTAGCTATGCTATTTAGACGAGGAAGGGAATCACATCATGAAAAGTTATATGTTTTGAAAGGATTATGTTTTGCTAAATGACAAACCAACATGTTTTAATGAACCACCTGGGCGGAATGGCATTGATTGGGTCATCGAGTGTGGATTTTGGTGGGGAATGCCGCCCAGGACACTGAGAAATGATTGGTTTCTTTGTTTGGAAGCTTTCGTGTGCAACCATGTGCCAATAATGAAATGGGCGGTTGGTTGAACTCAGTAGGTTGTGGTAACTCGAACCCGCGTATCCAGAGATGTAGATAGTGTAGGTTGGACTGGTGCGCGTCGGGATTGGGGAGCTACTTCCCGAATGGTTCCTTCTTGGACTTCTCCCTATCATCACCCAATATGAGAGTGGTGGTACGAGCTGGGCTGGCCAAGTCACATGGGTAAAGTGTACTAACCCCTGCAGGGTGTATAAACTAATCGATTAGCCGTGTCCCCGGTTATGGACAATTTGAGCGACCTGATACTGATGCTATGATATTTCTCACTCATCCTTATTTCTTAATTACTTAAAACTTGTTGGGTGAACATAATTGGGTAGGAGAACCTGGGAGTGAACCAGAGTGTCCTATTTATCGTATTGGAAAACTACTTTGTTACAAATGTTAGGATAAAACTTTTATGCAAATGAGCCTGAACTCCACTTGGCCAAATAAGCATGTAGTTGATAGATCTGTTGTTAACCACTTTAGCTTACTTGCCATACATTAAATGTATTGACCATTCGTGGCTACAACGTTTCATGTTGCAGGTTATATCGTATCTGAGTGATCGTTCATAGGTCGCGAGACTCCACTCAACAATTGTTCGCCTGTGGCACATTTGAAGGATGGAGATCTACCTTGTATTCGTTTTCCGCTGTGTACTTGAATAAATAATGTAAATTCTGGATCATATTCGTTGTATTTATGATGCACAGTTATATTTGGTATCATTTTGTACTGTGTGTGCCAGTGAACCGATCCAGGGATTGGCACTATACACATGAACTCAGCCTTATCAGGCGAGGGTGTTACAGGAGGGAGCCCTGCCCCTCCTTATATAGGTGGAGGGAGTGGAGTCCCTCCCCAACTCGGCTTGGGTGGTGCGCCGTCTTGGGGAGGAGGGACTCCCTCCCCAACTCGGTTTCACCTTCCTCCTCTTTTCCTCTTTCCAAATTTAGCCGTTTGACTTTTTTAATTTAGCTATTTGACTTTTCAAACTAGGATTTGAATTAATCCTTTATTTGGAACAGCGATGACACTTAGTACATGATGCAATCATTCCAACTTGCAATGACACATTCATGTACCCCTTCCCCTCCGGAGTGCCGGAACCTTCTAGAACATTCCCGATGAAAACACCGGAATCATTCCCCAACTCCGAAACGGGACTTTCCTTATATGAATCTTATTCTCCGGACCATTCCGGATCTCCTCGTGATATCCTGGATCCCATCCGAGACTCCGAACAACATTCGGTCTCTTTATCATCATACCATAACTACTCAAACAACGTTGAATCCTTAAGTGTGTCTCCCTACGGTTCGTGAATTATGCGGACATGATCGAGACACTTCTCCGAACAATAACCAATAGAGGAATCTGGAAATTCATATGGCTCCCACATATTTCTATGATTACTTTGCGATCGAATGAACCACTTACATACGATACCAATTTCCCTTTGTCTCACGATAATTTACTTATCCGAGGTTTTGATCGTCGGTATCTCTGCATACCTAGTTCAACCTCGTTACCGATAAGTACTCTTTTCTCGCTCCCATGATATGTGATCCCTTGTGAGCCAGTCACATGCTTGCAAGCTAATTGGATGACATTACACCGAGAGGGCCCAGAGTATATCTATCCGTCATATGGATGGACAAATCCCATTCTTGATCCATGTGTCTCAACCAATACTTTCCGAACACTCAATGCCACCTTTATAGCCACCCAGTTACGGTGTGGTGTTTGATGTCATCAAAGCATCCATTCGGTAAAGGTGATATGCATGATCTCATGGTCGAAGGAATTAGGTTACTATGTATCAGAAAGCATATAGCAATTGAACTATTAAAATGACTTGATCTTTATGCTACGCTTATCTATAGGAGTATGTCCATCACATCATTCTCTTAATGATATGACCCTATTGTTAATAACATCTCTATGTTCATGATCAGGAAACCATGATCATATATTAACCAACAGGCTAGTTTAACAAGAGGCTTTACTAGGGACTCTTTTATGTTTACAAATCACACAAGTATTAATGTTTCCTGTTAATACAATTATAGCATGGTATGTAAACATTTATCATAAGTATGAAGATATGATAATAACCACTTTATTATTGCCTCTTGGACATATCTCCAACAGTCTCCCACTTGCACTAGAGTCAATAATCTAGTTTCAAACCCTTGTGTATTCAACACCTATGGCTTTCCGGTGTTGTATGTACACTATTGCTAGTGGTCAACTGATCTCCGGATCTGACACTTCCAGGTCCGTGTGTAATTGCATGTCTTTGCGTCTCTACGCATCACTCATTCTCTAATGAGATGGCTTTGTATAAATTTGGTCCTTTGGTGAGACCTTTAGTTCTTTGGGGTTAAAACATGTTGATAATATTGTCGCACAATATATCTTCATAGTATTATCCCGCTGTGAACTACACCTAGTTTGATAACAAACTACTTGACTCAAATGCCCTCTTTAACTGCTATTATAGCAGTCATATACTTAGCCTTTTGTTGTAGTATCCGTCACAATGTCTTAACTTTGGAACTCATCCAAATCCATTATGGAACTTACTTTCCATCATATTGTGCCACCCTTAGTTTAGATTGAGATAAACTTTAATTTGTACTTTGTGACAAAACTAGTATCAATGTAATACTTTTACAATGAACTAACCATCTATTTGCCACTTCTACAAATAATATATTCTTAGTTCTTCCAAAAGATCATAAGAATATCCTTACTATTGTCCAATGATCATCTTATTAATCATTCTGGTATATACTCATAACATTTAGAGCATAGGACATATCTGGATTTGTACATATCACAATATGATTGATATAAATATTCTTTGTGATTTCATACATCAAGTATCAATCTATACTTGAATCTTTGTTTCACTTACCAAGTGTCAATACACTTGAATATATAATCAATATTGAACTCATTCAATCCTTTCTGTGCAACAAGAACCTTTCTTGTAGTTTCTATATTGAACTCATTCAATATATCATCTATGTACTTTTGGCATAACCATATTAGCGTCTATGGATGCCAATTATTTGGGTTTTGCCTAAGTCTTTCATCGAGATGAAATTCTTATCTTGTGTTAATAAAAAGATACATCACTTCCAATCAACAATATGTCTCCTACATAATGTATTAGAAATATGTCTTAGCGCTCCCACTTAATTTCTTGCAAATGCAAACATCTTCATTGTCTCTGATGAAATTAAACTCTTTTAACAATTTCATCATAGTGAAGATTCCAACTCCGCTATGCTTACTTCAACCATTGAAGTTTGCATATGTTTTTAGCATCCTTTGAATTAACAAAAACCCTATGGACCGTGTCATGCACACGTCCTAGGTAACAATTCTATTAGAAGAACTTGTTTTGTTTATCCAACTACCACATAACAAAATTATATGTAGTGGTTGCTACATTAATCCGTCTAGACTAAATATCGCTATGAAAGATCAAATCTTGTCATAGTCAACCCTTGAACTTTGTTGTGAACTCTTTCCCAACTTGTCGACCATTTCATAGATGCGAAACATCCATGTATATTTCTTTATAGATCCAAACACAACTGTAAGGTCTTACACCTTTCTCGAGGGTCCTTCAAGTTCAAAACTTGATTTCTCGTGTATGGAACTATCACGGATTTTATGGCTTCATGCCATTTTACGGAGTCAGGGTCCATCATCGCTTCTTTGCATGTAGTCGGTTCATTATTCTCAAATAATGATTCAACCCTCAAATCTTGGTATTTGATTGTTTACCCGACCTACTTGTTTCAATAGGAACTTAGATCTCCGTGACCACAACCTTTGAGGCACGTGAGCCATGAGCATTGTTGCTGTCTCCGGAACACTTTTCGGTGCTGCGCAACTCTGCACATATAGCTAAGGTTCTTTTAACCTTATCAAAGTTCTATTGTCCTCCCACTTAACTTTTCACGAAAAATTCCTTCCCAAAGAAACTTGACGTTCTAAGCGACAAACACTTTTGTCTCTGGTGTTATGGAGGAATACTTAACAGTTATTCGAAATAACATACAAAGACAGGTTCATCCGACTTTGGTTGCAAACATCTTTCTTATGCAAAGCATACCAATGTTTTAAGAAAAGACAACTTGGGTTTTATCCCAAACCATAACATATGGTGTCATTTCAATGGATTATGATGAAGCTCTTTTCAGTGGAAAAACGGTAGTCTCTAAAGCTTTTAATCTTTAAAATATAATGGCAGTTTTATGAATTATACCTTTGATCTTACCATGTCAAACAAGGTTTAATTACATATCTCGAACGCTCCATACTCTTATGGTGTTTCGGGAAAATGCAAATCCACGGAACGATTCCTTAAATCTTAGGTATTATGCTAAACTTGTAACTCAAATATCTTCCTTTATGATCTTATCATAAACTATTTATATTCTTGTTACAATGATTTTGCACTTCATCTTGAAAGTCTTTGAACTTTTCAAATGTTTCATACTTCATCCTTATTAAGTAAATATTCATATATTCACTCAAATTTTCGGAGAAAGCATATGAAGTTGAAATCCATCGCTCTTGACTACACATAATGGACTTCGTACAACAATATGTACAAGTTCCAATAAGCTAGTCACTCGTTCCCTTTTGGCCTAAGAACGAAGTTTTAATTATCTCTAGGAAATTTTTCACAAGCGTCATGTGATCAAAATCAAAAGACTCCAAATTCCATCCACATGGAGTTTCTTCATGTTTTCTTTCCAATATAATTTAAACGGCGATGTCACTTCCTAAGTGATCTTTCAATCAATTTGTCTTTCGACATTTTTAGCACTAGTTTTATGGATGTGATTTTTCCAACGAGATTTGTGAATCATCCATCTTTTATGGATTACGGCAATTATTTGAACAACCCTTTTGTTCTCATAATACCTGATAAAACAAATCTTGAAGGCAAGCTTTGACGTTTAACGAGCAACACAATAACCCTTTATTTGTTCTCGATGAACATCATCACATATTCTTTTGCTAGTAACTTAGGCCATTGTAGTTCATGAATTTTGTTGTTTCGTATGACAATTCACACCAACAAATTCAGTATCAAATACTTAAGAACCACATTGTTTAATAAGCAAAGAATATAGCCATAACATGTATATCATCTATATACTTAAACTGAACAATTCTAGTCTTTTCTTTTCTGCCATATTATTTATGAGATTCTCTTTCAGTATTTCCTTTTCTGTTTGAAAGAATCTATTAACATCAATAGTGGAGTCATACATATGACACATAGTCCAAAGCGTGTATAGTTAAATACCAATGTCTTTGGACTTGCACTTTGAAGTAGATCACCATTATCAAATGTTTGGTGTTCTTTCAAATTCCTTTCTTTAGTAATCTCTTGGTGTAGTAAACATTTTTCCTACATCAAATATTCACCCTTATCATGGATTTATCCATGATCAAGCTACTTTTAGCTTGTAACGGTGAATCGCAAGTATAATGTTGCTCTCCAAAACCTTTTGGAGGATTAGGACAACTAGTGTCTCCAACCTTTTGCAAATTCTCATCAAATATGAGAACATGACTTTTGCCATATTATACTCTATCATGTTGCAACCAAAACTTCGTTTCAGATATCACAATATCTTCCACACATCATGGTTTCTGAAACAACTCTTTCAGATCCTAGATAACCTTGATATTAAGATAATCCTTTGAATATCAAGAATCATGGAGACAAACATGATACTCATACACTAACACTTGGAATTGTCACTCTTGTTTTAATACCAATTATTAAACTTCATGGAGTAACCGGAACTTACTGAAAGTTTGCAATAGGACTTTTAAACTTTAGATTAACACTTCAAAACAATACGATACCAGTTCGTAAAGTAACTAACCAGAATTATATATTTCTATCATCTCAATTATAACTAAGCGTAAGGTGGTAAACGGATGCCAATGACTACAACAACTATGCAAATTCACTTTGATTTAATTTATGATAAATAGTGTTCAACTTTTAATCATATTGCCGTTGAACTCCCACTCAAAACAATATCCCTCACATTGTTTTAGTGATCACACGAACCAAATCCACCACATCAAAACCGATCATCACGAGAGTTGATGTAGCTTCAATGGCGAACAATCAACATGTTCATCATATCTACTATATGACTCATGCTTTACCTTTCGGTGATCCGTGTTCCGAGACCATGTCTGTACATGCTAGGCTCGTCAAGATCAACCTTAACTTCCGCATAAGCAAATCTGGCTTGCTTACGTTGTATACACTCGTAGAATCTAACACACCCGATCATCACGTGGTGCTTCGAAACAACAAGCTTTAGCAACGGTGCTAACTAAGGGTGAACACTTTATGACTTGAAATTCACGTGCATGAGGGATCATCTTATAATGCTACTGTCGTCTACTAAGCAATACAAGATGCATAAAAGGATTAACATCACATGAAATTCATAATATGTGATATGATATGGCCTTTCTTCTTTGTGCTTCCGATCTCCATCTTTAAGCACGAACATGATCTCCATCATCACCGGCATTGCATCAAGGTCAATGACGCTGCTCCATGGTTGTCGTCCACCAGCTTCAACTATTACAACTACTTTGAATAGACACGCGGGTCTTAACAGAAATTAAAGACAACCATATGGCTCCTGCCGGTTGCCGACTTACAATAAGGAACATTGCATACATCATATATAATCACAATCATGGCCATATCACATCACTGCACACCCCTGCAAAACAAAGTTAGACGCCTCTACTTTCTTTGCATGTTTTACGTGGTTTGGGGCTTTCAATAAGTGTCGTTCTAACTTACGAACAAGAACCACAACATTGATACTAGTATTGTCAATCACCCGCTGTAAATTGGATCTTAACTATGCTAGGAGAAACAGGCACCCGCAAAACCACTTATGCAATACAAGTTGCATGTCAAGCGTGGATCAAGTCTCATGAACGATGTCATGTAAGGTTATCCCGGGCCGCTTCATCCCAACATACCGCAAGATGCAAATTACACAAGAAGCAATCGACAATAAAAGCATCAACGCCCACAATGACCATTGTGTTCTACTCGTGCAAACAGATCTACATATAGACACGGCTCTGATACCACTGTAGGGGTTCGTAGCATGGAAAACAAAAAATTTCTACCGCATACAAACAAACAAGCCAAGATCTATCTACTAAATTGTAGCAACGAGTCGATAGAGGAACTCACCCTCGAAGATTCCAAAGCGGTTAACGAGAGCAAATTCTCGTGGGTGATGTAGTCGTACACTTGCCGATCTCAAGATCGCGTAGACGATCCTTCCGGCGCTGCGTTCCGGCAGCGCTCCCGCAGTCGGTCACACGTTCGGTACTCGACGAAGACCTTCCTCTCCCTTGTTCCAGCAGGCAGCGGAGGTTGTAGCACTCTCCTCGCGATTCCGACAGCACAACGGCGTGGTACCGGAAGTAGAGGGGAGATCTCGCAGGGCTTCGCCTTAAGCCGGAGCGAGTATGGTGGAGTATGAGAGAGCTCCTCGGCGATCTAGGTTTTAGACACACCAAGGAGGAGGTGATAGAGCCGGCGGCTAGGGTTTGGGGCACCCCTAGTCGGCAGCTAGAGCAACCCTAGGAGGCGGCGGCAGCTGCAGGAGGTGGTGGCGCCAAGCTAGGGTTTGGAGGAGAGGTACTTGTGTCTGCTAGGAGGGAGCCCTGCCCCTCCTTATATAGGTGGAGAGGCCGGCCGGCCAAGGGGAGGGAGTGGAGTCCCTCCCCAACTCGGCTTGGGTGGTGCGCCGGCTTGGGGAGGAGGGACTCCCTCCCCAACTCGGTTTCACCTTCCTCCTCTTTTCCTCTTTCCAAATTTAGCCGTTTGACTTTTTCAATTTAGCTATTTGACTTTTCAAACTAGGATTTGAATTAATCCTTTATTTGGAACAGCGATGACACTTAGTACATGATGCAATCATTCCAACTTGCAATGACACATTCATGTACCCCTTCCCCTCCGGAGTGCCGGACATTCCGGAACCTTCTAGAACATTCCCGATGAAAACACCAGAATCATTCCCCAACTCCGAAACGGGACTTTCCTTATATGAATCTTATTCTCCGGACCATTCCGGATCTCCTCGTGATATCCCGGATCCCATCCGAGACTCCGAACAACATTCGGTCTCTTTCTCATCATACCATAACTACTCAAACAACGTCGAATCCTTAAGTGTGTCTCCCTACGGTTCGTGAATTATGCGGACATGATCGAGACACTTCTCCGAACAATAACCAATAGAGGAATCTGGAAATTCATATGGCTCCCACATATTTCTACGATTACTTTGCGATCGAATGAACCACTTACATACGATACCAATTTCCCTTTGTCTCACGATAATTTACTTATCCGAGGTTTTGATCGTCGGTATCTCTGCATACCTAGTTCAACCTCGTTACCGATAAGTACTCTTTTCTCGTTCCCGTGATATGTGATCCCTTGTGAGCCAGTCACATGCTTGCAAGCTAATTGGATGACATTACACCGAGAGGGCCCAGAGTATATCTATCCGTCATATGGATGGACAAATCCCATTCTTGATCCATGTGTCTCAACCAATACTTTCCGAACACTCAATGCCACCTTTATAGCCACCCAGTTACCGTGTGGTGTTTGATGTCATCAAAGCATCCATTCGGTAAAGGTGATATGCATGATCTCATGGTCGAAGGAATTAGGTTACTATGTATCAGAAAGCATATAGCAATTGAACTATTAAAATGACTTGATCTTTATGCTACGCTTATCTATAGGAGTATGTCCATCACATCATTCTCCTAATGATATGACCCTATTGTTAATAACATCTTTATGTTCATGATCAGGAAACCATGATCATATATTAACCAACAAGCTAGTTTAACAAGAGGCTTTACTAGGGACTCTTTTATGTTTACAAATCACACAAGTATTAATGTTTCCTGTTAATACAATTATAGCATGGTATGTAAACATTTATCATAAGTATGAAGATATGATAATAACCACTTTATTATTGCCTCTTGGGCATATCTCCAACACACTGGAACACCACGGGAGGGCACCAACACCACCAGAACACCATTGGAGGGCACCACCAACACTGGAACAGCAAGGTGTCATGGGAAAAACCGAATGTCGATAAGCATTCAACACAGATCAGTTCCTAGAATAGGTGTATGCATAAGAGAATAGGTGTATGCATAAGAGATCAGTTCCTAGAATAGGTATATGCATAAGAGATCAGTTCCTAGAATAGGTATGTACTGCTATGAGAGTGCATGTTTTAAGTAGTGTAAGCATGTTTAAACAATATCAAATTACTTTGTGCACATGGCAGCATGGGTTCCTCATGATTATTGTAAGTACCAACACAAATTATAATTACTTATCAGTGAACCATATAAGTAGACCACAGGCAGATGGATTACATGTGTTTTGATGTATATACAACTAACTAAATCACATTAGACTTATCCAGATAATAAAGCATCAAAAAACAAAGTTATTAAACAAACACAAACTAATCTGGTACCTAAATCCGATGTCTTATTCGAAAGACCTGCAGCAAGAACTCATGCAAAGGTTTTGCAAGGTTTCGTAAAGTCTGTGAAAAGTGCAGAAACATTTGGGTTTTTTTTTACTTTGTGCAGAAACATTTAGCCGAGCTAAAATTTGGATGCTCCCCGGCAGATCAGCTCTAAAATCGACCGAACGGGTGAACGGCAGCCAGCATCCGAGCCATTGACCACCGAGCTGGACGAGATTCTAGTTTCTAAATAATACCTGGGTAAGAAGGAGCCGCTCCGTACGGCCAGGAAACGCGTGGATCTACGGGCGGCCGGCGTAGATCTGAGAAGGAGAGATAGAAGAGGCGTCGCGAAGCTCACCTTCGGAGATTGCGGTCTGGATCTCGGCACACTTGACGACGACGTTGTGGTTGTTGAGGCCCTCCTCCTCCTCGATGAGGTAGTCCCCGTAGCCGTTCTTGCCGGCCCCCGAGGCGTTGGCGGCGCCCGGCGTGACCTTGACCTTGGAGACGATGACCCACTGTGCGACGGCGAAGACGATGCCGATGACTCCGGTGACGGGGATGAGCACCTGGGTGCCGAGCCCCCCGAGGATCGCCATGGCTGGCGGCGGGAAACCCTAGAACAGACCGAACGGAAGGACGCGAGGGGAAGGCGGCGGCGGGCGAGGGGGGACGACGCGCCTCTCGCAGTAGACGATGGGGATTCGGGGGAGGTGGATGGCGAGGCAGTAGCCGGATTTGGCCGAGATCTATCCTGGCGGCGGAGGTTGGGGCGTACAGGAATGACAAAGGAGAGGATGCAGCGCTTGGAGGTGGATGCGGAGGTTCGCTAGGTATGGGTTCCTCTCGCGCCTATAGCCAGGTCATCCACCGGTGGTGTGCCAGGTCATCGATCCACGGCTAGTGTTCCACAGATCACCATCTCATCCCTCCATCATGTTTGCATCCAACGGCTGGAATTTCCTTCGCCTATATCTTGTCCTTCCTAGCACTATGACGATTTTATCTTATGCAATTACGACGTTTCTGAGAAAAAATCGTCATGATTTTGCTAGGTTTCGACCCTCCCAAACAGCCATGACCATGTAGTCTAGAATCGTCATAAATTTATGACGATTTCATACACGGTCACTACCAAAAGGTCATAGTTTGACACATTACTTGTAGTGAGTCGGCCGAGCGAGTCTGGATAACTTGAATGCAGGTGAAGGCCAAGCCGAGTTATGCGAGACGAGGCCGAATAACACGAAGCTTGTAGGAGAAGGAGGTGCCTATAGTCAAACCCTAGTCACGGGCTAGGAGGAATCTGGACAAAGCCAAGCATAGAGGACAAGGAGCAGAGCAGCAGAAGGGCAGAAGAAGGTCACGGAGGTGATAGTCAGGGAACCCGAGGCGCGCAGGTGGGGCTCTCTGGAACATTGTCGTCGATAGAAAGGGGACACGGAAAGAGGGTTGTCGAGTTACCATATTGGGACAAGCATATTCCTCGAATATGCTTGCCACGTCAGCCCTAGGAGGAACCAAGGCACCCCTTTATAAGGGGAGACGCGGGCTCCTGAGAGGGGATCGATTCATTCTACGCCGTAAGGCTCGGGTGGTAGCTCTCTTCTTCCTGCAAACAGCTCAAGGAGCACTTGTAGTCCCTAAGAGGAGAAATAAAGATCTACATGTTAGTCATTTGAGTGTAGAAATCACTACATCTTCCCTCCCCGGATCCCACTAGCATCCATTGGCCCCATACTTTAGCCTACCCATGGCATCTGCCGTGCCACCACCACGACAGTTGGCGCCCACCGTGGGGCCAGCAGCGGTGCTAGCTGGAGTCAAGATCCGGACGGGAAACTTCATCCACAACGGCGAGCGCATTGTCTCTGGCTTAGTCCAGAGATTTGATCTCTGGGACTATGTCAGCGATAATGCATGCAGCTTTAGGAGGAAATCTCCTCCACGCAACGGCGTCTTCATCAACTTGGGCACGCACAAGATCTACGTCAGCGTCGACACCTCCTGCGTTTATCCTCACCGAGTTATTGATGCAGGAGAGACTCCCCTCAGCGTTGAAAATGGTCTGCGTGGAGCATGCCCCGTCGGCAGCGTCGAGGTGATGGTCGCAGCCGGGGCACAGGCGGCAGCAGCAGGCGTCGGATCAAGCAAGGACCCGACGATGGGAGGACAGGTGACCACGAAGCAGGCAGCTCCACAGCCCACCGAGGTAGATCCGTCAGCAGCCAAATCAGCCGAGGTGCAGGAGACAACCCCAAAAGGCAGCAAGGGTAATATGGCCACCTCTGGAAAGACCAGAGAATATTCTCCAGGAAACTATAGATAACCTAACCACGCCTGTGGCACCGATACTTGATCCGGCTAATGCTCGGGCAGAGTTGGAAGAAACTAGGCAGAAAGTGCTCGTAGAGGCAAAAAAGGTGTCGTCCCTGCGGGAATCCTTGAACAGTACCCTGCGAGAATATGCTAAGGCAAATAAACTAGATGTTGCCCCCGAGCGAGTAGATGAATTAAGATTGAGAGGAAAAAACCTCATGAATGATATCAACAAAGAGCACGAGACTCATAAGGCAGATTCAGTCGATCTAAGCTTGCCGAGGTATAGCACCCCGGCAAAGAACCTAAGAGCGGCAAATGTCGCTCCATTGGAGTTGGAAAGGTTGACCGGCGAAGCCCGGCAGAAACAGCAAGAAAGAGTGAATGAGCTAGTGCGCATTGCGAACCAGCAGAATGAAGAAATGCTTAGGGCAGACCCGGCAAGACCGGGAGCCTCGCGTATGGTTCATTCGGCTGGAGCAGCGCCTGCACTATCAGTGGCAGCAACATCCTCACCCAGAAACAACGCGCGAAAAGATAGAGCAGTAACTTCAGGAAAAAGAAATAAGAAAATTGTCCCGTATGATCCGGCAGTAGCCGGAAAGGTCAATGAGAATAGAGGCAATGGAAGCCGAGGTAACAGTGGCGAAAGAAACCCCGTCCGTGCCAACAAAGGCAACGGAAGCCGAGGTAATGGAGAACTCAGAAGAGGAAATCATGAGAACAATAACCCGGCGGAGGGAAGGAGAGACCCACCGCCTGACCCTCAGCCGAGGTATGAGCCTCGGCAAGAGCGAGAAGTGAGACCAGCTCACCACAATCAGGCAAACGAGAGATACAATGATGGTTACTCAGATATGGAGTATGCAGGGCATGGTGGAAATAACCATTATGGAATGCAGTAGAGAATCATGTACAGAAACTTGCCATCAAATGATGCAAGATTAAAACTGGACAGGTTGTACCGGTCCGAGTTGTTAGAGGAGCAGGGTCCGCATGGTCCGGCGTGTTTTGGACCTCGGATCATGGGCGAGCCACCAGTGCCGAACTTTCAGCTGGCAAGGGGCACGAAAACATACAATGGGAGCACCAAACCACAGGATTGGGTGATTGACTATGCCACTGCAGTAAAAATAGCTAGTGGAAACTTGCGATGGGCGGTAAGATATGTCCCGCAAATGCCGGAAGGACCAGCCAGAGTATGGCTGAACAATCTGCCAGCAGGCAGTATAAACAGTTGGCTAGATTTTGAAGATATGTTTGTCAGCAACTTCACCAGTACTTACAAAAGACCAAACAGGCCACAACAGCTTGCTATGTGCAAGCGGAGGCCGAATGAGATAGATAAAGAATTCATGACTCGGTGGTGTAACCTTAGAAACTCATGTGAAGGAGTTATAGAATCTCAAGCGATAGCTTGGTTTGCTCAAGGCTGCCGATACGCTAGTGTATTGTGGCAAAGGCTGCAAAGAGATATGCCGACCACCTTGGCAGAAACCATCAGGATAGCAGACTCGTATGCATTGGGGGATCCGACACAACCAGAACTAATGTCGGCAGAGCATCGGGAGCATCAAGATCAATATGCAAGAGATGCAGCCGAATCATCGAGGCGCAACGAGTTCAGAGGTAGAAGAAGAGAGGAAAGACCGGACTACAGATACGCTTACAATCAGGTGGCAGCGGTAGTGCAAGATCAGCCGAGTCACAGAAACAGTCAGTGGCAGAAAAATGGTCCTCAACAGTGGACACCAAGGAACGAAGGGAAGAGACAGTGGACACCAGAACAGAAGAAGCAGTGGCAGGAAAGGCCGAAGTACACGTTTGAATCCATGTTGGATCAATCGTGTAAGTTTCATACTCCAAATCCGGCCAAGCCGGCTAATCATACAACTCGGCAATGCGCCTGGATGAAAAATGCAATGGGAAACCCGGCGGGCATGCAAGTGTCTTCTCATCAAGCGCATCAGCAGCAGCAGCGTTAACTGGGGCAAATGCACAACGGTTAATGTTACCCCCACCTCCTCCGAGGTATGTTAACTCGGACCAGTGAGATGCAGTGCATCAAGTGATAACTCAAGGTCAGGATGGAAGGACAAACCCCGGAAATAATGGACGTAATGATTACAGGGAGAATCATCAATCATATTGCATGTTCACAACAGAACAGCAAGATAGGCAAACTGTACAACGCCGACATATGGAAGTGAATGCAGTTATGCCAGCGGTACCAAGATATGTGCCTTGGTCAAATCAAGAAATAACCTGGAGCATAAAGGATAACCCGAAAATAATGCCGAATCCAGGGTCGTACGCACTCGTACTAGATCCGACATTTGTCGGGCCCATCATTAATGTCAAATTCTCAAAAGTACTCATTGACAATGGGAGCAGTATCAATATCATGCACAAAGATACAATGCATAAACTCGGAATAGCGCAGAATATGCTGCAATCCACAAGAACCACATTACATGGAATAGTGCCAGGACTTTCATGCGAACCCATTGGGAAGGTCCGAGTAGATGTATTGTTCGGTACAAGGGAGAATTGCAGAGCAGAAAATTTGGAGTTTGAAGTGGTGGACCTAGAAAGTTGTTATCACGCTTTACTTGGACGGCCTGCATTGGCCAAATTCATGAGCAGCTGCCACATTACTTACTTGAAAATGAAGTTACCCGGACCACAAGGGGTGATAACAGTATCCGGAGATTACAGGAAATCGATGAAATGTGCGTCAGTCGGATCAAACCTGGACGAGTCACTAGTGATTGCAAGATAAAAAAAGAAGGATTCAGGAGGTAGCGGCTCTCGCTCAGTCGGCATAGCTGAATATGCCGGCGTTAGCCAACCCACATGGAAGTTTTTCTTTTCAGCCGACTAAATAGGCAAAAAAGGTACAGATAGATGAGCAGTTCCCAGAGCGCACCATCACGATTGGTGCCGACCTAGATGCCAAATAGGAAGGCAAGCTCACCAACTTCCTCCATGAGAATCGGGATATCTTTACATGATCAACTCAAGACCTGCAAGGTGTGCCGAGGGAGTTGGCTGAGCACTCTTTGCATGTAAGGCCAGGAGCAAGGCCAGTGAAGCAACCTCTCCGCCGCTTCGCCGAAGACAGGAGAAAAATAATAGGGGATGAGATAGCTCGGCTCCTTGCGGCCGGGTTCATCATGGAAGTTCTTCATCCGGATTGGCTATCAAATCTGGTGTTAGTTGAAAAGAAAAAGGATGACCCAAATGTAGCCGTCATATGGCGAATGTGTATTGATTACATGAGCCTAAACAAGGCATGTCCCAAAGATCCTTTTCCTTTACCTAGGATAGACCAAGTCATTGATTCGACCGCTGGTTGTGAGCTGTTGTCATTTGTAGACGCGTATTCTGGTTTCCACCAGATACCGTTAAATCCGGTCGATCAAATAAAGACTGCGTTTATTACCCCGTATGGGGCTTATTGCTATCGCACCATGCCATTCGGCATGCGTAATGCAGGAGCAACGTACCAGAGATGCATGCAAAAGTGTCTACATGACCAGATAGGAAAAAATGTACAAGTATATGTAGACGATGTGGTTATAAAAACCAAAGAGAGCAAAACACTCCTGGATGATATTCGGCAGACATTCGCAAACCTGAGAAGGTTCCGAATGAAGCTTAACCCGGAAAAATGCACCTTTGGTGTACCAGCTGGGAAATTACTCGGTTTTCTTGTATCCAGCCGAGGTATAGAGGCAAATCCAACTAAAATACGAGCAGTTGAAAAAATGGAATTGCCGAGGTGTCTAAATGATGTACAGAAATTCACGGGCTGCCTGGCCTCGCTTAGTTGATTTGTATGTCGGTTGGGGGAAAAGGCATTACCTCTGTATCAACTGATGAAAAAGTCTGATAAGTTCATTTGGACACCGCAAGCAGATAATGCGTTTCATGAACTAAAAAATATGTTAGTCACAGCACCAATCCTGGCCTCTCCACTGTCAAAAGAGCCTATGTTACTTTATATAGCTACCACTAACAGAGTGGTAAGTGCGGTGGTTGTCGTGGAACAGAATGAAGGTGATAAATCAATACAAAGGCCGGTATATTACCTAAGAGAGGTACTATCGGCCTCAACACAGAACTACCCATACTACCAGAAGATGGCCTATGGAGTATACATGTCGGCGAAAAAACTTAAACATTACTTCGAAGAACATCCGATCAAAGTGATTTGTGAAGCGCCCATAGCCGAGATATTGAGCAACAAAGATGCAAGTGGCCGAATAGCAAAATGGGCAATCGAATTATCACCTTATGCTCCGCAATTCGATAGGCAAGATGCAATCAAATCTCAGGCAGTGGCCGACTTCTTTGTGGATTGGGCTGAGGTACAATATGAACCACCATTACCAGATCCGAATTATTGGATAATGCATTTCGACGGATCCAAACTGAGTAATGGCTTGGGGGCAGGGATAGTGTTGACCTCACCGAAAAAAGATCAGTTGAAATATGTGTTGCAAATACATTTCGCCGCATCAAACAATGTAGCTGAATATGAAGCACTCGTCCATGGGTTAAAGGTGGCAAAGGAAATTGGTATACGTCGGATCCTATGATACGGGGATTCAGATTTAGTAGTACAGCAAGTATCAGGCAATTGGGACGCACTAGATGCGAATATGGCCCTATATAGATTCCATGTGCAAAAAATCAGTGGATACTTCGATGGATGCGAGTTTCATCATATACCTCGGGCAGAAAATGACGCTGCGGACACATTGTCAAAACTCGGATCAACTAGGCATTCAATTCCCCCAGGTATCGCCCTAGAGCACCTGAGAAAACCATCGATTATACCATCACCAGAGTCCGAGTCAATTCATATCTCGGCAGAATTGAAAAAAGGAAATATGCCAATGGAAATTGACAAAGAGTGCAACCCAGGCTCTCTGAAAGTGAACCTGGACATCGCACGAATAAATACAGAAGAATTCAAAGCTGTTATGTCGGCAGAAAACATGGAAATCGACAGTGCAATTATCCCAGAGAAAGTAACGCCGACATGGGCGCAACCCATATTCTCTTTCCTTAAGGACGCAATCTTGCCGAGTAATGAGGTACTGGCTAGACAGACAATAAGAAGAGCAAAAGCTTACACAATCATAAACAATGAGTTGTATAAGAGAAGCGTCACAAGCGTGCTGCAAAGATGTGTTGACTCGGCAGAAGGCCAGGAAATACTCCTGGATATACATCAGGGAGAATGCGGGCATCACGCCTCATCCAGAGCTTTAGTAGCCAAAGCATTCAGACATGGGTTTTATTGGCCGACAGCATTAAAGGAGGCAAAAGAGTTAGTAGAAAAATGTAACGGTTGCCAGAGATACGCCAGCAAAATACATATGCCATCATCCGAGTTAAAGACAATACCAATTACTTGGCCATTTTCTGTATGGTGCTTGGATAGGGTAGGCCCGTTCAAGCCAGCCCGAGGCGGAATGACTCACATTCTAGTCATGGTGGATAAATTCACAAAGTGGATCGAGGTAAAACCTATAAGAAAGTGTGATGGACAAACAACAGTAAAATTTCTCAAAGATATTATCCTGAGATATGGTTATCCACACAGTGTTATTACAGACAATGGCACAAATTTTGCTGAAGGAGCCTTTGCTAGGTTCTGCCAAGAGAATCACATAAGGCTAGATATTGCCTCGGTGGCCCACCCAGCATCAAACGGGCAAGTAGAAAGATCAAATGGGCTGGTATTGTCCGGAATAAAACCCCGGCTTGTTGAACCTCTGCAAAGGTCGGCAGGATGTTGGATCAAGGAACTACCAGCAGTACTGTGGAGCCTCAGAACTACACCAAACAGGTCAACAGGGTATACCCCATTTTTTTGGTATATGGGGCAGAAGTTGTGCTTCCAGCCGACATAATGCATGATTCGCCACGAGTAACCCAGTACACAACTGCTGAGGTAAATGAGGTAGCTCGGCAAGACGATGTTGATTTGCTAGAAGAGGCCAGGGACTTGGCATTATCAAGATCAACTATCTATCAGCAAGACCTCCGACGATATCACAGCAAGAAAGTCAATCCAAGAGTTTTTAAGGAAGGAGATTTGGTTCTTCGGCTAGTGCAGCGCACGACCGGCATGCACAAACTATCACCCCCATGGGAAGGACCATTCATAGTGAGTAAAGCATTGCACAATGATGCGTATTACCTAATCGATGCTCAGTCACCAGAAAAGAACAAGGCAAACAAAGTAGGCGACGAATCAAAAAGACCGTGGAACATAGCTCTACTTCGCCTGTTCTACACTTAGGAGCTATATGTTGTACGTCGTAGTATGACGCATCAAGTTGGAGTATCAAGCGTGTATTGAACCTTGGCACCTCGAGCAGCGACTCGAGGACTGCACAATTTTTTTCTATTTTTTAAGACTATGTGTTAAACCTCGGCATCTCGAACAGTGACTCGGGGACTGCACTGTGTTATTCCTTACTTTGAATTATGCGTTAAACCTCGGCACCTCGAGCAGTGACTCGGGGACTATACCGTGTTATTTCTTATTCTTGAATTATGTATTAAGTTTCAACACCTCGAGCATTGACACGGGGACTACACCGTATTATCCCTTATTTCGGATTATGCACTAAAACCTCAATACATCGAGCATTGACTCGGGGACTGCCCCGTGATCGTTTCTTGTTCTAAAAATGCGTATTAAACTTCCGCACCTTGAACGATAACTCAGGGACTATCCCGTAGTATTCTCTGCCTTAACCCATGAATTATATTTCGGCAACCCAGTTCGTAACTCGGGGACTGCCGCATGATCCAAGATAATTCTTTGAGCACACGGAAGAACTCGAAAAACCGAGTGATAACTCGGGGACTAGTGTGTATTACCCACTGTTTGTCGCCAGACACATAAAAGGTCCATAGCCCAGCTACAAACTCGGGGATTCCCTAGAATTGATGATCATAACTTGTAAGATATAATATAAACTTCTCTCAGTAATCGGAGGAATAGCAAAGCGAGAACAAACAAAGATTTCTAAGGATAATGCAAAAAAGAATAACACACCCAGCTAATCGAAGTATGATAAGGGATGCAACCTATTGTATCACTTTACCAGATATGGGCTTCGGGCTTTGTATTTTCAGATAGAAGTTGAAAACACAACAACTATGCTGTCGAGTTTATAAAGGGCAGGCAAGATAAATGCCGAATTAAGGTCAGCCACATGGGAAAATACAATCTGAATCTATGAAATCAAAGGTCGCCAAAGCAAAGATATAAAGCAATGAGACTTTTTTAAACAAAGTAATAACGATTAACATCACCCATGCCTCAGCGGCGAAAGGCAAAAAGGTTCGCACCACACCAAAAGCCGGACAATTGTTTCACAGACATCATACGCCCGGCATACCAAGGACTGAAAATAACTTAAGAGGTTTTTAAACCTAAACAGCGAGAAGGGCCAAAGCACCCTTAAGGGGCGGCAGCATGATCAGGGGCATCGAGAATGGCTATCTCGGATGATGGCGGGGCGACCTCGGTCTCCTGTGCAGGGGTGTTTTATGGAACTGGGCGCTCCGAGGTAGACGGTGCCTCAGCCGAAGTTACTTCGCCTTCAATAGAAGCAATAGTAGCCTCGGGGGAAAGCCTCGGCTGCTGAGAAACATTAGCTTGAGGTTGAGAGTGCCCAGTCCCTTTAGAATATGATCGCGCGTTGTCATCCTCATCCGAGCTTGCATTGGAGTCACGGGAGTTGTCCGAGTCACCCTCTGCCTCATCCTGATCGACCGAATCATTATCAGAGGCATCTTTGACCTCGACATCATCCGCAGGATTGGGAAGAAAACTCGGCCCTTCAATCCAATTGTGTACGTCAGCATACTCAACAAGCTGGAAGGCACGAGATTGGCGGTGAGCGACGAACTCTGGATCCTCAACCCAACAAGAGACAGTGCGCAAATTCATCAAAGTGTCGATCGATATGTCTTCGTACCAATACAGAACGGCTGTAAGTGCCATATCAGCACCAGCCCTCCCAGTAGATTCCCTCCAGAGATTTAACTAGGTCTGAGATGCCATTAATCTCTCCACAAGTATTTTGACCTCGTCAATATCAGGAGTTCCAGAAGTATTCGGCCAAAGAACATGGTAGGCCCGAATGGCTGCTTGCACCATATCCCTGCCCATAATCTTCATTGGTCCAATAGCAGCGCCGACGACAATCAAGAAGTCTTCCATTGAGTATTCTGGACTCGAATCTGCGGGGACACCTCGGCGCTGACGAGCAGAAATCATTGCCTTAGAGCTCACCGGTCTAGCTTCCGGAAAATGATCTACGCGAAATGAAAATATATCAGTTAAAAATAAGAAAGAGAAGAAGATAACTCGGCCACGGTCGAAAATTTATGATGAATATAACTTAGCATTTTCTGGAGATCCTGGGTCCAGTCGGCCTTATTTTTCTCAAAGCGAGTGATTTCCTCGCCCATCATCCGGTTCTTCAGCTCGGCAGCATCGAGGAGTTCCTTGTCTTTCTGCAGTTGCAGGCTTAGTCGATTCTTTTCTTCAGAGAACTCCTGATCAACCTTTTCCAATTCGGATTTCTGCGAGAGTTTGAGAGACTCAACCTCGGCACGTAACCGGGTTATTTCATCATCCTTTTCTTTAAGCTGCGTCGAATGAGTGGCGGCTTGTTCTAAAAAATGCAACGTCATATCAGGCATGGATATGCATTCTTGATGCGACGCTGCAAGTGTTTGTAACTCGGCTATACCAAAGCAAGAAGGTTATAAGAAACCCAGGATAAGTCGCAAACGAAAATCAATAGACAAGAAGAATAACTAACCTTCCAGAGCTTTGACCTTCTTGGTAAGGCGGATATTAAGATTATTGATATTAGCTGCATACCAGCAAAGAATGAATTAGCACATCAAGTCGAAAATATTAAGAACTTAAGGAACAATACAAAGATTTGTTAAGTTACCAGTTTTCTTCACCACGGGGAGAACTTTGCCATATTTCTCTTCCAATTTCTTGTGTGCAAAGAGCAACCTTTGGAATTCGGCTGTCCGCCGATCATGGGCAACCTAAGTACCAAAATGAATTACAGCTGGATATTCAAAGCTAAGACAGATCCGAATCAAGCAAAATTTAACTCGGATCTAGGTGGCTGGATATTCAAAGCTAAGACAGATCCGAATCAAGCAAAACTTAACTCGGATCTAGGTGGCTGGATATTCAAAGCTAAGACAGATCCGAATCAAGCAAAACTTAACTCGGATCTAGGTGGCTGGATATTCAAAGCTAAGACAGATCCGAATCAAGCAAAACTTAACTCGGATCTAGGTGACTGGATATTCAAAGCTAAGACAGATCCGAACCAAGCAAAACTTAACTCGGATCTAGCTGGCTGGATATTTAAAGCTAAGTCAGATCCGAATCAAGCAAAACTTAACTCGGATCTCAGTGGCTGGATAATCAAAGCCGAAATAGGTCCGGAGTCAGCAACGCTTAATTCGGAATACGGATGAACCACGATCAATCCAATTCATACAAGAAATTTACTTAGCAAATAACGCATTTGAAGCCTAACAAAGCTTCCAAACGAACAACAAGTTATTCGGTTGCAAGCTTCGGGGACTAGTGTATGTATACTATCATTTGAATAACAGACCAAATATCAACAAAAGCGCTTACCTCGTTCATCTTATCACTTTCAAGAACAATCTTAGCAGCCATATGCAAACGACTGCTGATGTCGGAAAGCTGAAATGGCTGGTTACTTGGATTGCCCTCAAGCTGATCGGCGGCGTTCCAATTGTTGGTGTATTCCACCAAAGAGCCAAGGTTGTTCCCGCTCTCAGTATGGGTCAGCACTTTACCTCGGACCCGTTGGGTAACCACCGCCGCCGCGGGACTCTTGTGGAGAGTAAGCTGAGTATCAGCGGTCGGGGTGACAACAGGCTTAGCAGAGGAAGCCCCCTTGCGGAGTGCATCAGCTATGTTGGGTTGAGAAGAGCTAGCCGGCCCCTTATGAGATGCTGAAGGTTTGGCGACAACAATCTTCTTAGCCTTAGAAGAGGTGTCGGCAGGGGCAGCAACCTCGACACTAGGAGTAGCATCCTTGGAGGCAGGAGGAACTATGGTGTCTAAGGGGTCCGAGATGGTGATATCCTCGGCTGGAGTTGGAGTAGCAGCTGGAATTGTGGGGTTCGAAGGAATATCGGGGGAAACCGCAGTGGTCATAGCGGGGGCAACAGGCTCAACATGATGATCTATTGGCGGAGTTATGTCGGCATTAACGGTGGAAGCTGTGGGTACATCTTGCCGAGGCGAAGTTTGAGTCGGTGCAGGAGGAGAGTCAACACGAGAGGGACTAGGAGCCCGGGTATCTTCAGGGGGCGGAGGAGAAGGTGGACGAGTTGTATGACTTGTCATACTCGGACCACTTGTCTTGGCAGAGAGAGGAGCCCTGCAAAGGACAAAGAGTCGAATCAAAAGATAGAAAGAGAGAAACAAGAAGTACAAATGAAAATAAACTCACCCAGTAACTCCGGGCATGGTTTTACGCTTCGGAATGTGCTGGGAAGATTTCTTTGTTCGCTTCTTGGGAGCAGCTTCAGAGGGATCTGCTAGAGCGGTGCGCTTCCTCGAGGTAGCAGGAGCTTGAGAGGCGAGAGGCTCGGCGTCGTGCACCTGACTGGCCTGATTAGCTGGGAAAGTAGAAGCCGGAAATGCATAAGAGATAGGCATCGTGGCGACTACCTCAAGAATTTGGACGTCGTCCGAGTCACCTTCATCCCCGTGGGCCGAGGTCTTGCCACGGGCGCGAGCCGGAGCAACATCCGACTTAGGAGCAAACTCTTCCGAGTCAGGATCCCCGCTGTCCGGGGTGTTCCGATCTGCGGTCCACGGAAGGGCCAGAACCTCAGCATCCTCGATCTTCTGCTCCGCAAACCTCTGCGAGGAAAGAAACAAAGTGGAGTTAGCAAAAGAAGTCAAAAACGTGATTCGGAAACAAACACAAATGCGTAAATTTACCCCGGGAGGGGGATTCTCGCGAATGAACGGCTTCAGCCCCCATGTCCAGTCCTCCGGCATATCAGTCTTGAAGATAGCTCGGACACGCTTGTAAATAAGATAGTCGTCGAGATCAACCGTCAAAACTCGGTTGGGATCAAGAGGACCACTCATGTAACAAAGCTTGTGAGAGCGAAGCTGGAAAGGGCAGATTCAGCTGCTGACGAATGTGGTCATCAGATCCTCACCGCGGAGCCCGGCGCGAATCAACTCCTTGAGCCGAATCTCGAATGCCTCGGCCAAAGCATGGCTCTTCCTAGGATTGTAGTTCCAATTCTTCTTGGAAGGGGGCCAATAGAAAAGGCAGGGAGCTGAATCCTGTCTTCTTTTCCAGTGTTCTTGACATAGAAAAATGATCTATGCCACTTCTTGCAAGACTTGAGGCTAGCGACACAAGGGAACTCGGATTTTCTTCGAGGTGTAATGGACGCGGCTCCATACTGGGTAAGGGATTTCTTAGAGGGGTGAAGATATTTGTCTGGAACGACATTAGATCGGATCTGGAAAAATTTAGACCAAACGGACACAGAGGGCCAGAGGCCGAAGTACCCCTCCGAGGCCGAGATATAATCGTACAGGGAGGCGATAGCATTAGCCGGAAGGTGATGCGGATGTAGGCCGAAGTAATCAAGGAATTCCCTAGCAAAATCGCTAAGGGGAAGGCCGAACCCACGAGCAAAGTGGGACATGAAAACAACGTACTTGCCTTTGTTGAGTACAGGAGAGGATTCGTTGCCGGGCAAGCGACGGCTTACCTCGGCAGGAATCCGACATGTCCTAATTAGCCACTCAATCTCACGACGAGTGACGGAGGAGCCCTGCCAAGAGCCCCGCTCTGGACCGGACGCTACGTCGTCATCTTCGACGAGCGCTCCGCTAACAGAACTAGACATGAGCTCGCCGGAGGAATCGACAGAGGAGAAACTAGCGGTGGAGGAAGGCCTAGAAGCGCAGGGCCCCGTCGTGATTCTGAGCAAACACGGCGGCGGAGCAAAAAGGAACCGCCGCAAGAAATCCAGAAAAGCAGAAGATGCGCCTAGGGAAAGAACCTAACGATGGAACCATAGGAAAACTCACCGGCGGAGGCGCCAGAGCAAGCGCACAGCGGTGAGGTCGTCAGAGCAGAAGGACTGCAGTGTCGCCGTCGAGGAAATCGACAATGGCGCAGCTGTTGGAATTATGCCCTAGAGGCAATAATAAAGATGTTATTATTATAATTCTTGTTCGTGATAATGTTTATATTCCATGCTAGAATTGTATTAAGCAGAAACTTTAATACTTGTGTGGTTTGTGAACAACACCGTGTCCCTAGTACGCCTCTATGGACTAGCTCATTGATTAATGATGGTTAAGGTTTCCTAACCGTGGACATGAGTTGTCAATTAATAATGAGATCATATCATTGGGAGAATGATATGATGGACAGACCCAAACTAAGCGAAGCAATTAGATCGTGTCATCGTGTTCATCTTTGCGAAGCTTTTCTTATGTAAAATATTGTATTCCTTAGACCATGAGATAATACAACTCCCTGGTATCGGAAGAAAGCTTTGAGGTCATCAAACGTCATCCTATGAGAGGGTGATCATAAAGGTGTCTCTTAGGTGATCGGAAAGTATCTGTTGGATTGTATGTATCGAGATGGGACTTGTCCCTCCCAAGTCGGAGAGATATACTTCGGGCCCACTCGGTAATCGATATCAACACCGCTTGCAAGCATGTGGTTAAGGAGTTAATCACAAAGTGATATCGGATTACGGAACGAGTAAAGTACTTGCTGTGAATGAGATTGAACTAGGTATGACGGTACCGACGATCAAATCTCGGGCAAGTAAAATATCGCGAGACGAAGAGAATATATATATGGGATTGATTGAATCCTGGCATCGTGGTTCATCCGATATGATCATCGATGAATGTGTGGGAGTCAATATGGGTTTCCAGACCCCGCTATTGATTATTGATAGAAGATCATGTCTGCATATTCTCGAACCCGAAGGGTCACACACTTAACGTGTCTCGACGCTAGGATAGATTGGATAATTGGTTTATGAGTTTTTGTTCGGAGTCTCGGATGGGATTCGGGACATCACGAGAGGTTCTAGAATGGTCCAGAGAATAAGATTCATATAAGGCAGTGCAGTTTTTGGAGTTCGGAATTGTTCCGGGTTAATCGGTATTGTACCGGAAGCTTCTAGAACCTTTCGGAAGGGGACCAACGTGGTCCCACCTTCCGGGAGGGGGCATGGTCCTATGAGGGAGTGCCCTGGCCGCATTGGGCTAGGGGCACAAGGCCCCATAGGGCCCTGCCGGCCAAACAAGGGATAAACCCTAATTGGAGCTTCTAGAAGGGGGGGTTTCCTTGCCCCCACTCCTCCCTCCTTGGCCGCCGGCCTAGGGCTTGGGGGAGGGGTTAGGGCTGGCGCCCACCCCTCTATATATAGAGGGCTGGGGCGCACCACCCCCCCACACCTTCCCCTCAAGCCAGTCGCCCTGCTGCCCTCCTCTCTCTCTCCCTCCCGATTGCGTGTAGGCAAAGCCTGCTGCAGAAACTCTCCACCAATTGCACCGCGCCGTCGCGTTGTAGATCCAGCCCATCTCTCCACCATACTTGCTGGACCAAGGAAGGAGGAGACGTCGAGGTGCTGCATGTGTGCATCTCACGGAGGCATCGCCACTTGTGGTGCTAGATCGGATCGGATCGCGAGGAGGAGAAGCGAGTACGACTACATCACCCACGTTCCGACGAACGTTCCGCTATGCGAATCTTCAAGGGTATGAAGATCTAATCCAATCTCTCTCGTTGTTTGCATCTCCTAGATTAGATCTTGGCTTCCCTCTGTTCGCATCCGTAGAAAATTTTGATTTACTATGCCGCGAAACCATTTAGTGGTATCAGAGCTAGATCTATGCGTAGATGTGTTTCACGAGTAGAACGCAACATGGTTGTTGCAGGCGTTGATGTTTTCTGTTGCAAGCCTCTTGTTTGTGTTCTTATTATGACGCGGGATAATGAGATTGAAGCGGTCCAGGCCAACCTTACGCGACGTCGTTCGCGAGACCGGCTCCGCACTTGACGTGTGGCTTGTTCCACACATGCGGCTGGTGGATGCCAGTTTCTCTAACTATAGTTGTCATGGGATCTATACCGGAGTTTGGCAACCATAATATCACCGTTGTGGCTTTCTGTAGGTAAGAATAGTTCTTAGCATCTACTCCCATAAGCCACGTAAAACATGCAACAACAAAGTAGAGGCGTCTAACTTGTTTTTGCAGGGAGTGTTTTCTGTGATATGGTATGGCCCAAGATGTGATGTGTATATTGTATGCGATGATCATGTTTTGTAATGTTTCACGACTTGCATGTCGATGAGTACACAACCGGCAGGAGCCATATGGTTGTCTTTATAATTGTGTATGACCTGTTTGTCAACTTCTTATGCGCCATGTAATAGTTTCACTTTATCGCTAAGTAGTTAGCAATAGTTGTAGTTGCTGTTCGTGGTGGAGGCAATCATGGTGGAGTGATGGAGATCATGCCGGCACGCACAAGATGGAGATCATTGCACGAAGATTGGCTATACCATGTCACATAAAGTTATATGCATGTGATGTTTATCCTTTTATGTATCTTATTATGCTTAGATCGCGACGGTAGCATTATAAGATGATTCCTCACTTAAAGATCAAGATAAAAACTGTGTTCTCCCCAAGTATGCACCGTTGCGAAAGTTCGTCGTGTCCAAGCATCACGTGATGATCGGGTGCTATAGACTCTACGTTCACATACAACGGGTGCAAACCAGTTTTGCACACGCGGAAACACTTGGGTCTAACTTCACGAGCCTAACATGTACAGACATGGCCTCGGAACACATGAACCGAAAGGTTAAGCATGAGTCATATGAATGATATGATCGACACTTCGTTGTCCACCATTGAAACCACATCTCTTCTCGTGAAGATCGGATTAGGTGCGGTGAATTTGGATCGTGTTCACTAAACAACTTGAGGGATGTTGAATTTAGTGGGAGTTCATCTAGTAATTTGATTAAAAGTTGAACTAGTTATCATGAACATAGTCTAATTTGTACTTGCAAATATTGTAGATCAAATGGCTAAGTCCAACTTCAACTTCAACGTTTTTTGCTGAGAAGGAAAAGCTTAAAAACAATGGGTCTAACTTCACCAACTGGTTCCGCAATCTGAGAATCATTCTCTCTGGCGGTCAAAAGGACTATGTCCTTGAGAATGCGTTAGGTGACGCCCCTGCTGCTACTGCGCCTGCTGATGAGAAAGTTGTCTATCAGTCGCGCAAAGATGATTATGGTGTGATTAAGAGCACCATGTTGTTTGCTATGGAATCGGACCTTCAAAATCGTTTTGAAGACTATCCCGGGCCCTTTGAGATTCTCGAGGAGCTGAAAACCATGTTTCAGACTCAAGCCCGTTCTGAGAGATATGAGATCTCAGAGAAGTTCTTTAACTGCAAGATGGAGGAAGGGAGTTCCGTTAGTGAGCACGCCATTAAGATGTCGGGCTACACTCAACGCCTTGAGCAACTAGACTGCAAGATTCCAGAGGAGCTCAAGATTGACAGGGTTCTGCAATCACTCCCTCCCAGCTACAAAAGTTTTGTAGTGACTCACAATCAGATTGGTTCCACTGATACGATCACCGAGCTCTTCGCAAAGCTGAAGGCTGCGGAGGTGGACATCAAAAAGGATAATCATGTGTTGATGGTCAACAAGCCCCCCACCTTCAAGAAAGGTAAGGGTGCAAAGAAGCCCTTCAAGAAAGGCGGCGGCAAGCGCGTTGCCCCTGCTGAGAAGAAGCTCGGGTCTGGTCCTAAGCCGGACACTGAGTGCTTCTATTGCAAGGACAAGGGTCACTGGAAGCGCAACTGTCCGAAGTACTTAGCGGACAAGAAGGCTGGCACCATCAAAGGTATATTTGATATACATGTTATTGATGTTTTCCTTACTAGCCCTCGTTGTAGTGCCTAGGTATTTGATACTGGTTCAGTTGCTAATATTTGTAACTCGAAACAGGAGCTACGGAATAGACGGCGGCTTGCGAGGAATGAGGTGACGATGCGCGTTGGCAACGGATCAAGAGTTGATGTGATGGCCGTCGGCACGCTCTCCTTAGTTTTACCTTCGGGATTAGTTTTAAACCTCAATAAATGTTATTATGTGCCTGCGTTGAGCATGAACATTATTTCTGGATCTTGTTTATTGCAAGACGGTTATTCATTTAAATCGAAGAATAATGGTTGTTCTATTTATATGAGTAACATCTTTTATGGTCATGCACTTATTGTGAATGGTTTATTTCTTCTAAATCTCGAAAGGGATGAAACACACATCCATAACATTGAGGCTAAGAGATGCAAAGTAGATAGTGATAATACTACTTATTTGTGGCACTGTCGTCTAGGTCATATTGGTGTAAAGCGCATGAAGAAACTCCATTCTGATGGACTTTTGGAGTCTCTTGATTTTGAATCATTTGACACATGCGAACCATGCCTCATGGGCAAGATGATCAAAACCCCGTTCTCCGGTATGATGGAGCGAGCAACGGACTTGTTGGAAATCATACATACCGATGTATGCGGACCGATGAGTGTTTCGATGCACGGTGGATATCGCTATTTTCTCACTTTTACCGATGACTTAAGTAGATATGGGTATATCTATTTAATGAAACATAAATCTGAAACATTTGAAAAGTTCAAGGAATTTCAGAATGAAGTGGAGAACCATCGTAACAGAAAGATTAAGTTTCTACGATCCGATCGTGGAGGTGAATATTTGAGTTATGATTTTCTCACGCATCTTAAAGCAAGCGGAATCGTTTCGCAACTCACGCCACCTGGAACACCGCAGCGCAATGGTGTGTCTGAACGCCGGAATCGAACCCTATTAGATATGGTCCGATCAATGATGTCTCTTACTGATTTGTCGTTATCATTTTGGGGTTATGCATTAGAAACTGTTGCATTCACTTTAAATAGGGCTCCATCTAAATCCGTTGAGACGACACCGTATGAACTGTGGTTTGGTGCTAAACCTAAGTTGTCGTTTCTTAAAGTTTGGGGATGCGAAGCTTACGTCAAGAAATTGATGCCGGACAAGCTCGAACCCAAAGCGGAGAAATGTGTCTTCATAGGATACCCTAAGGAAACTATTGGGTATACCTTCTATCACAGAACTGAAGGCAAAGTGTTTGTCGCAAAGAACGGTTCCTTTCTTGAGAAGGAGTTTCTCTCGAAAGAAGTGAGTGGGAGGAAAGTAGAGCTAGACGAGATTATTGAACCTTCTCTTGAATTGGAGAGTAGCGCAGCACCTGAAATTGTTCCAGTGCCGCCTGCACCAACAATAGAGGAAGCTAATGACAAGGATCATGAAGCTTCGGACGATGCTGCTACTGAACGTCGCAGGTCGACAAGGTCGCGTGCCCCTCCTGAGTGGTACGGCAACCCTGTCTTGACTGTCTTGTTGGTAGAAGACAGTGAACCTACGAGCTATGAGGAAGCGATGATGAGCCTAGACTCTAAGAAATGGCTAGAAGCCATGAAATCCGAACTGGGATCCATGAGCGAAAACCAAGTATGGACTTTGGTGGACCCTGCTAGCGACCGAAAGGTCGTTGAGTGCAAATGGATCTTCAAGAAGAAAACGGACGCGGATGGTAATGTTACCGTCTATAAAGCACGGCTTGTCGCGAAAGGTTTTCGACAAGTTCAAGGTGTTGATTACGATGAGACTTTCTCTCCCGTAGCGATGTTTAAGTCCATTCGGATTTTATTAGCAATTGCTGCGTTTCATGATTATGAAATATGGTAGATGGATGTCAAGACTTCTTTCCTCAATGGCAACATTGATGAAGAGTTGTATATGATGCAACCCGAAGGTTTTGTCGATCCTAAGGATGCTGATAAAGTATGCAAACTTCAGCGTTCCATTTATGGACTGAAGCAAGCATCTCGGAGTTGGAACCTTCGTTTTGATCAAGTGATCAAGAGCTTTGGATTTGTTCCAAATTGCTACGAAGCTTGTATCTACAAGAAAGTGAGTGGGAGCTCGGTGACATTTCTGGTACTATATGTGGATGACATATTGATTATTAGAAATGACATTAACATGCTTAACGATGTGAAGAGTTATTTGAACAAGTATTTTTCAATGAAAGACCTAGGTGAAGCTGCTTATATATTGGGCATCAAAATCTATAGAGATAGACAAAGACGCCTGATAGCTTTAAGCCAGAGTACATACCTAGACAAAGTTCTGAAAAGGTTCAGAATGGATAAGGCAAAGAAAGGTTCAGTGCCTATGTTATCAGGTAAGATATTGAGCAAGGCTCAGTGTCCAGCTACGGTAAATGATAGGGAAGCTATGAGAAAAGTGCCTTATGCCTCGGCCATAGGTTCTATCATGCATGCCATGCTGTGTACTAGACCGGATGTGTCCAATGCTCTTAGTTTGACGAGCAGATATCAAAGTGATCCAGGAGTGGAACACTGGACAACCGTGAAGAACATCCTAAAGTACCTAAATAGGACTAAAGAAATGTTCTTAGTCTATGGGGGTGATGAACAGCTTGTCGTAAAAGGTTACGTCGACGCTAGTTTCGACACCGACAAGGATGATTCTAAATCTCAGACAGGATACGTGTATATTTTGAATGGAGGAGCTATGAGCTGGAGAAGCTGCAAGCAAAGCGTGATCGCGGGATCTACAGTAGAAGCGGAATACATGGCTGCTGCAGAAGCGTCAAGTGAAGGAGTTTGGATCAGAAACTTCATCACTGAGCTTGGCGTGGTTCCAAGTGCATTGGACCCACTGGAGATATTGTGTGACAACACTGGCGCCATAGCACTCGCTAAGGAACCAAGATATCATCCAAAGACCAAGCATATCAACTGCAAGTTTCATATAATCCGAGATTATATTGCAGATGGAGATCTGAAGATTAGCAAAGTACATACAGATCTGAATGTCGCAGATCCATTGACTAAACCTCTTCCACGTGTAAAACATGATCAGCACCTCAGTGCCATGGGTGTGAGATTGTTGCCAAATGTAAACTAGATTATTGACTCTAGTGCAAGTGGGAGACTGTTGGAATTATGCCCTAGAGGCAATAATAAAGATGTTATTATTATAATTCTTGTTCATGATAAAGTTTATATTCCATGCTAGAATTGTATTAAGCGAAAACTTTAATACTTGTGTGGTTTGTGAACAACACCGTGTCCCTAGTATGCCTCTATGGACTAGCTCATTGATCAATGATGGTTAAGGTTTCCTAACCATAGACATGAGTTGTCAATTGATAATGAGATCATATCATTGGGTGAATGATATGGTGGACAGACCCAAACTGAGCGAAGAAATTAGATCGTGTCATCGTGTTCATCTTTGCGAAGCTTTTCTTATGTCAAATATTGTATTCCTTAGACCATGAGATAATACAACTCCCTGGTATCGGAAGAAAGCTTTGAGGTCATCAAACGTCATCCTATGAGAGGGTGATCATAAAGGTGTCTCTCAGGTGATCGGAAAGTATCTGTTGGATTGTATGTATCGAGATGGGATTTGTCCCTCCCAAGTCGGAGAGATATACTTCGGGCCCACTCGGTAATCGATATCAACACCGCTTGCAAGCATGTGGTTAAGGAGTTAATCACAAAGTGATATCAGATTACGGAACGAGTAAAGTACTTGCTGTGAACGAGATTGAACTAGGTATGACGGTACCGACGATCAAATCTCGGGCAAGTAAAATATCGCGAGACGAAGGGAATATATATATGGGATTGATTGAATCCTGGCATCGTGGTTCATCCGATATGATCATCGATGAATGTGTGGGAGTCAATATGGGTTTCCAGACCCCGCTATTGATTATTGATAGAAGATCATGTCTGCATATTCTCGAACCCGAAGGGTCACACACTTAACGTGTCTTGACGCTAGGATAGATTGGATAATTGGTTTATGAGTTTTTGTTCGGAGTCTCGTATGGGACCCGGGACATCACGAGAGGTTCCGGAATGGTCCGGAGAATAAGATTCATATAAGGCAGTGCAGTTTTTGGAGTTCGGAATTGTTCCGGGTTAATCGGTATTGTACCGGAAGCTTCTAAAACCTTCCGGAAGGGGACCAACGTGGCCCCACCTTCCGGGATGGGGCATGGGCCTATGAGGGAGTGCCCTGGCCACATTGGGACAGGGGCACAAGGCCCCATAGGGCCCAGCCGGCCAAACAAGGGATAAACCCTAATTGGAGCTTCTAGAAGGGGGGTTTCCTTGCCCCCCACTCCTCCCTCCTTGGCCGCCGGCCTAGGGCTTGGGGGAGGGGTTAGGGCTGGCGCCCACCCCTCTATATATAGAGGGCTGGGGCGCACCACCCCCCCCACACACACACACACCTTCCCCTCAAGCCAGTCGCCCTGCTGCCCTCCTCTCTCTCTCCCTCCCGACTACGTGTAGGTGAAGCCCTGCTGCAGAAACTCTCCACCAATTGCACCGCGCCGTCGCGTTGTAGATCTAACCCATCTCTCCACCATACTTGCTGGACCAAGGAAGGAGGAGACGTCGAGGTGCTGCACGTGTGCATCTCACGGAGGCATCGCCACTTGTGGTGCTAGATCGGATCGGATCGCGAGGAGGAGAAGCGAGTACGACTACATCACCCACGTTCCGACGAACGTTCCGCTGTGCGAATCTTCAAGGGTATGAAGATCTAATCCAATCTCTCTCGTTGTTTGCATCTCCTAGATTAGATCTTGGCTTCCCTCTGTTCGCATCCGTAGAAAAATTTGATTTACTATGCCGCGAAACCCTTTAGCAGCCACCAGAGGCACGGGCGCGAGAAGGAAAAATAGGAACGGTGAGCGAAGGGGTAAACTAAATCCTCTAGCCCCGCACCCCTCCTTATAACCACGTAGTCCTGGCGGTAGTGGGATCGTGCGTGCGCACGCTAACCGTGTAAATCACGCGTGCAGCGGAACCGCTCGCAGCTGAGTGGAGCCACACCGAAGACCACACGACGCAGGAGAGGATCGAGCCCCCTGACCGATGCGGTACTCGAGGCGTCACTGCGCCGACGCGACGGGCGCAGTAATCACTGTAGCTTGTCAGTGGACACTGTAGGGGAACAGAAAACTAGAGGAATATTGATGAGTGGTACACGTAGGACGAGGTGTGCTCAGGAAGCTGCGCGGATACCTCGAACAGAAAAAAGTAACTCGGAAATAAGGAGAGACGTATATTGGGAAACTGATGTGGCCCGGCCGAGGTTACCGGCAGGGCCACACCAGCTTCGGGGACTAATGTTGGGGAGGTGACCCCGGATAGGGTCAAGACAGGGGAAGGATGAAAGGAGTCTCCCTTGTCATATGCCTAGTTACTGTTTATATCGGCCGAGTCATGTAAGAGTCGGCCGAGATAAGCAAGGCCATGACAGATACGGAAGGAGTAACACCTTACCCAGCCGACATACGAGTTAAGTCGGCCGAGCGAGTCTGGATAACTTGAATGCAGGTGAAGGCCGAGCTGAGTTATGCGAGACGAGGCCGAATAACACGAAGCTTGTAGGAGAAGGAGGTGCCTATAGTCAAACCCTAGTCATGGGCTAGGAGGAATCTGGACAAAGCCAAGCATAAAGGACAAGGAGCAGAGCAGCAGAAGGGCAGAAGAAGGTCACGGAGGTGACAGTCAGAGAACCCGAGGCGTGTAGGCGGGGCTCTCTGGAACATTGTCGTCGATAGAAAGGGGACACGAAAAGAGGGTCGCCGAGTTACCATATTGGGACAAGCATATTCCTCGAATATGCTTGCCACGTCAGCCCTAGGAGGAACCAAGGCACCCCTTTATAAGGGGAGACGCGGGCTCCTGAGAGGGGATCGATTCATTCTACGCCGTAAGGCTCGGGTGGTAGCTCTCTTCTTCCTGCAAACAGCTCAAGGAGCACTTGTAGTCCCTAAGAGGAGAAATAAAGATCTGCATGTTAGTCATTTGAGTGTAGAAATCACTACATATTCCCTCCCCGAATCCCACTAGCATCCATTGGCCCCATACTTTAGCCTATCCATGGCATCTGTCGTGCCACCACCACGACAAGTGAGGCTCTAAACCATGGAAAGCTAGCAACCTAGAAGCAATGATACCTCCACAAATTCCACCCTTCTCGCAGTTGGTGGTGAGACAGTGAGCTATCAGAGCACCCAACCTATAAGATCTATTCCTATTCAGAGCAGCTGCGATAAAATCTAGATCAAAAGAAGATAACTTTCTAGCAAGAACACACTTGGTAATGAAATAGGAAAAGTATCTAACAGCTAGGAGCTGAATGTTCCAAATTTTACCACTTTACTTTGAGAAGTCGAAATCTTGGCAAATCTCAGCATATAAATCCACAAGTGACTTGGGCCTCTCCTTGATCTTCTCACAAGATCCCCACTGAGGTACTCTAATTGCTGCACAGAAATCAGCAAAAGGCAGGTCGACAGGTATATTGTATATTTTGTGATGGACCATGGGATTAGATGTAGACCAAGTGAACCGGAAATCCTGCACAAAAGCCATGGTTAGCTTAACATAATGGAATGGTTCACCTTAAAAAAAGTGTTCCAACCCTCCATTTGTAACCATAGTTTGGAAATCTTGGAGGATCCCCGCAGCTCTCATAAATTCATGGCATGGATATATGGAAGGAAAAACTGCCTCCTCACGATGAACCTTCATTGGCTCATGCACCATCAATTCATATTGATTCAGTGGATAAGAACTCATCTTACTTGCTGAAATTTTTAGACAACCATCAACCCAAGTGATTTCTAAGTTGATAGATGATGAGCAACTACTATAGGAACTTGCTAGAGGACTACACATGCATCAAAACAAAGTTCCTAAGCATAGAACAAGCATGCAAGCTCAAACAACCTATCACCTATAGCAGCAAAATACTCAAGATACAATCTACCAATCACAAATTTAATTAGACAAGTGGAGGAGGCACATACTAAGGAGCAATCCCTCAAAAAATCAGCACTTGAGATGGGCTGAACAAGGAGATCAAAAATCATGAGCAAGAACAGCAAGAACTCGAGCTTGAGCAAGTTTTCCAGTGTTTTTCGGGAGAGAGAAATAAGGTGGCTTTGAGGAGGTAGCCTAGAGGGGCCCAGGTGGGCTAGACCCCCCCTCCCCAGGCGCCGCCACCTGGTAGTCCATGCCTACCAGGGGTGTGGTGGCCTGGGGTGTCCCCTGGGTCACCTCAGGTGCCACTCTGCCCCTTTTTTCGAGGAAAAATTTATTTTGAATTTTTTGGGATTTTTGGGGAAACTTTACTTTTGGCCAATTTTCAGGGTATGAAAATTTATTTTCTCGCAGAAACAGTTTTTCAGAAGAAGCAAAAGCAAACCAAAAGCCAAACTACAGGAGCTCTAAGAAACTCAAACAAGCAAATAACTAGCAAAACTAAAGCTAAAGCAAAGACTAGGAAGGAGAAAAGAAAAAGAAAGCAAGTATAACCAAAGTGGAAACATTATTTTGTTCATTAAAATCCTGTTGTTAACAAGGTTGATCAAGTCTTGTTACCAAAACTATCTTATATGAAACAAAACTTTGCATTCCACAAGGTGATTATGTTACCTCATACTTGATAGCAATGGTCCCAATCATAATAGTTTCAAAAATTTCTTGTGGAATGGGACAATATATTTCTCCAACCTTGATGCTCTCAATATTTTCAATGGAATTCAGGTAATAGCTTTTAACAACCTTCTTAGGAAATAGATAGTGTGCTCTTTGTCATTAATATTAAATGTTACTTTTCCTTGATTGCAATTGATGACAGCACCTGCAGTATTAAGAAAAGGTCTCCTAAGAATAATAGACATATTATCATCTTCAGGCATTTCAAGCACATCACAATCAGTTAAAACCATGCAATTATGAGCAACTTGAACAGGAACATCCTCACATATACCAACAGGAATAGTAGTTGACTTATCAGCCATTTGCAAAGAAATATCAGTTAGTATCAACTTTTCTAGCTGGAGTCTCTTATAGAGAGAAAAAGGCATAACACTAACTCCAGCTCCCAAATCACATAAAGCAGTTCTAACATAATTGTTCTTAATGGAGCAAGGAATAGTTGGTATACCTGGATCACCAAGTTTCTTTGGAACCTTACCATTGAAGGAGTAATTAGCAAGCAAAGTAGAAATCTCCTCATTAGGAATCTTCCTTTTATTAGAGACAATATCCTTCATATACTTTGAATAAGGAGGCAACATAATAGCATCAGTCAAAGGAATTTGCAAGAATAAAGGTTTCATCCACTCACAAAACTTGTTGTAGTGTTCTTCCTCCTTTGACTTTTGTTTCTTACCTGGAAAAGGCATAAGTTTCTGCACCCAAGGTTCTCTCTCTTTACCATGTTTATTAGCAATAAAATCTTCCTTTGTGTACCTAGTGTTCTTAGTGTGCTTCTCAGGTTCTTCCTCACCTTCGTCCCTATCAGGAGACTCATTTTTATCATTACCACTCTCAGTTTCAGCATCAGAGACAAATATACTATTAGGATCTACAACAGGTTCAAGTGGTTCCTCAACTATCTTATGTTTCTTTTTCTTTCTCTTATGAGGACTACCACTATCTTCACCTTGTTGGGAATCATGCTCTATTCTTTTAGGGTGTCCTTCAGGATATAAAGGATCTTGAGTAGCTATACCACTCCTAGATCTAATTCCATAAGCATGTTTATCTCTTGAAGCATTAACTAGCATATCTTTTTGTACCTTAGCAAGTTGATCAAGTTGAGTTTGAACCATTTGAAAGTATTTACAAAGCATTTTAATATCATTGTAAGTTATTTCCACAATATCTTTCAACTCATGGATAGCCCTAGAGTTTTCCAATAAATGATTCTGAACTTGTTTATTAAAATACCTTTGTTTAACAATAAATGTGTCAAGTTCCTCTGAACATTGATCAGGAGGCTTACCATAAGGAATATCACCTTCATCAAAGTGTTGGAGATAGTGTACCTCAATAGGAGATGAGTGGGTAATTGGCTTACATAATTCTTCTCTAGGAGGTACATTCTTCACATCTTCAGCTCTAATACCTCGCTCCTTTAGACACTTCTTAGCTTCGTTCATCACTTTGTCATTTAATGCAATAACTCCCCTCTTCTTTGTTGTTGGTGTTGGGGTTGTACATGTTCTTGTAGTGGATGGTAAAATAGGGAACTTTACATCACGAGACTTCCCCATGATAAAAGGAGTAGCAGTGAACAATAATAGATCCAATTGAACTTACAAATAAAGCTATGCTCCTCGGCAACAGCGCCAGAAAATAGTCTTGATGACCCAGAAGTATAGGGGATCGCAACAGTCTTCGCGGGTAGTATTACCCAATTTATTGATTCGACACAAGGGGAGACAAAGAATACTTGCAAGCCTTAACAACTGAGTTGTCAGTTCAGCTGCACCTGGAAATAGTTCTTGCTCACAAAATTTTATCAGTAGCAACAATTTGTAGTAGCAACAGCAAAGCAACAGCAACAACAACACCAGTAGCAATAGTAACAGTAACGGTAACAGTAGGATTCGAGTGCGGTAGGCATAGGGATGGATAGACGGGCGTTGCATGGACGAGTCTAAACATGTAACTTCAAGATCTAGGGCATTGCAGATAAATAATAACAAGCATCCAAGTACTAAACAATCCTAGGCATGTGCTCCAAATATAGTCATACGTGCTCGCAATGAGAACTTGCACAACATCTTCTGTCCAGCCAGCCTGTGACAGCGGGGCCTCTAGGGAACTACTGGCAATTAAGGTGCTCCTTTTAATAGAGCACCGGAGCAAAGCATTAACACTCCGTGAACACATGTGATCCTCACACCACAGCCATCCCCTCCGGTTGTCCCAATTATTGTCACTTTGGGGCCTTTGGATCCGGACAATGATATGTGTACACAACTTGCAGATAAGATCACAAACCATAGTATCATAATGATTCAATAATAAGTTCAGATCTGAGATCATGGCACTCGGGCCCTAGTGACAAGCATTAAGCACAACAAGTTGCAAGAAAGTCAAATAGCATTAATAGAGATACTAGGCATTATGCCCTAATTGATCTTATTCGATTACATGATATAACTCATCCAATCACTACCATCCCCAAGCATACAGCGGGGGATTACTCACTCATGGATGAGGGAAACATTGGTGGTTGATAGAGATGCGTTGGTGATGACGATGGCGATGATCCTCTCCAAATTCCCCGTCCCGGCTGGGTGCCAGAACGGAGTTTCTGGATCCGAATCTTGGTTTCTCATGGCGGCGGCGGAGCCGAACTCTTTCTGCATTGGTCTGGGAGGCCGAACCCCCAGACTATCGAACCCCCTCATTTTTTAGATCGAAAGGCAACTTATAGGCAGAGAGGGAGGCCGAGGAGGTGCCTGGGAAGGCTGCACCCCCTCCAGGCGCGACCAGTGGTGGGCCCGTGCCTGGGGTTGGTCTGGGCCCCCAGGCCTCCCCTTCTTCTCTTCTTCTGGCTCCGTGGATCTTCTGGTGAATATATTTTTTGGCATATTTTCCGGGATTTTTCCTGATAGTTCATTTTCTACACAAAAACAAGACACCAAGGTAATTCTGTTGAAAACATCGTCTGTCTGTGTTAGTTGTATCCAAATCACACAAGTTTAGAGAAGAAACAATAGCAAAGTGTTCGAGAAAGTAGATACGTTTTGGACGTATCAGGACCTGCCATAAATTTTGAAAGAAACATCTGGATTGAACATGTTGTTAGTAAAGGAGAAGCTCTCCACAAATGTTTTAGTGAGCGTAGCATATTGCACGCTCTCATCTTGCTTAAGGCTTGTTAGTCCAGCCCTCCAAACCAAGGTTGTAAAATCATCAAGAATCCCGGCAGCCTGTAAAAAGGTTAGGCAAGGAAAGGTGGAAGGGTGAGCACCCCCTCCTCTCCCTCGTCGCCGAATCGCGGAGTGATGAGATCCTCATTGTATGAGGGCTTGGCTTAGGTGGATGATCTTGAAGGCCTTGCCCTCCTAGGTGCATCACCCTCAAATACCTCTCCAAATGTGTGGTTTTCCATGACTACTCTTTTCTGAAATTTTTGGACAAACATCAAACCAAGTGATTTCCAAGTTGATAAATGATGAGAAACTACTATAGGAACTTGCTAGAGGGCTACACATGCATCAAAATGAAATCTCTAATCATAGAAGAATCATGCAAGCTCACACAACCTATCACCTATAGCAGCAAAATACTCAAGATATAATCTATCAATCACAAATCTAATTGGACAAGTGGAGGAGGCACATACCAAGGAGCAATCCCTCCAAAAATCAGTAGCAAAGATGGGCTGAGCAAGGAGATCGAAAATCGCGAGCAAGAACAGCAGGAACTCGAGCTTGAGCAAGTTTTCCTGTGTTTTTCGGGAGAAATAAAGAAGATGGCTTTGTGGAGGCACCTGGGAGGGGCCCAGGTGGGTCACACCCCACCCAGGCACCACCTCTGGGTAGGCCATGCCTACCAGGGGTGTGGGTGGCTGGGGTGGCCCCCTAGGTCACTCTAGGTCTCCCTCTGCCCCTTTTTTCGAGGAAAAAATTATTTTGAATTTCTGGGATTTTTCAGGAAACTTTATTTTTGGCCAATTTTCAGGGTATGAAAATTGATTTTCTCGCTGAAACAGTTTTTTTAGAAGAAGCAAAAGCAAACCAAAAGCCAAACTTCAGAAGCTCTAAGACACTCTAACAAGCAAACAACTAGCAACACCAAAGCTAGAAAAAGAAAAGGAAAAGACTAGGAAGGAGAAGAGTAAAAGAAAGCAAGTATAACCATAGTGAAAATATTATTTTGTTCATAAAAATCCTTTTGTTAACAAGGTTGATCAAGCCTTGTTATCAAAACAATCTTATATGAAACAAAACTTTGCATTCCACAAGGTGATTATGTTACCTCATACTTGATAGCAATGGTCCCAATCATAATAGTTTCAAAATTTTCTTGTGGGATGGGACAATATATTTCTCCAACCTTGATGCTCTCAATATTTTCAATGGAATTCAGGCAATAGCTCTTAACAACCTTTTTGGGGAATAAATAGTATGCTCTTTGTCATTAATATTGAATGTTACTTTTCCTTGATTGCAATTAATAACAGCACCTGCAGTATTAAGAAAAGGTCTCCCAAGAATAATAGACATATTATCATCTTCAGGCATCTCAAGCACATCCTCACATATACCAATAGGAATAATAGTTGACTTATCAGCCATTTGCAAAGATATATCAGTTGGTATCAATTTTTCTAGCTGGAGTCTCTTGTAGAGAGAAAAAGGCATAACACTAACTCCAGCTCCCAAATCACATAAAGCAGTTCTAACATAATTATTCTTAATAGAGCAAGAAATAGTTGGTATACCTGGATCACCAAGTTTCTTTGGAACCTTACCATTGAAGGAATAATTAGCAATCAAAGTAGAAATCTCCTCATTAGGAATCTTCCTTTTATTAGAGACAATATCCTTCATATATTTGAATAAGGAGGAAATTTAATAGCATCAGTCAAAGGAATTTGCAAAAATAAAGGTTTCATCCATTCACAAAACTTATTATAGTGTTCTTCCTCCTTTGACTTGTGTTTCTTACCTGGAAAAGTCATAGGTTTCTGCACCCAAGGTTCTCTCTCACTACCATGTTTCTTAGCAATAAAATATTTCTTAGTGTACCTGGTGTTCTTAGTGTGCTTCTCAGGTTCTTTCTCAACTTCCTCCTTATCAGGAGCATCATTTTTATTATTACCACTCTCAGTTTCAGCATTAGAGACAGATATACTATTAGGATCTACAGCAGGTTCAAGTGGTTCCTCAACTACCTTATGTTTCTTTTTATTTCTCTTACGAGGACTACCACTACTTTCACCTTGTTGGGAATCCTGCTCTTCTTTTAGGGTGTCCTTCAGGATATAAAGGATCTTGAGTAGCTATACCACTCCTAGTTCTAATTCCATAAGCATGTTTATCTCCTGAGGCATTAACTAGCATATCTTTTTGTACCTTAGCAAGTTGATCAACTTTGGTTTAAACCATTTGAAAGTGTTTGCAAAGCATTTTAATATCATTAGAAGTTCTTTCCACAATATCTTTCAACTCATTGATAGCTATAGAGTTTTCCAATAAATGATTCTGAACTTGTTTATTAAAATTACCTTGTTTAACAATAAACGTGTCAAGTTCCTCTAAGCATTGAACAGGAGGCTTACCATAGGGAATATCACCTTCATTAAAGTGGAGGGAGTGTACCTCAATAGTAGATGAGTGGGGAATTGGCTTACATAATTCTTCTATAGGAGGTAGATTCTTCACATCTTCAGCTCTAATACCTTTCTCTTTAGACATTTCTTAGCTTCTTTCAGCACTTCATCAGTTAATGCAATAACTCCCCTCTTCTTTGGTGTGGGTATTGGATCTGGTTCAGCCACAACTGGTTCAGGAGTAATAGGCTCAGGTGAGTTTAGCTCAGTTGAAGTCCAATCATCATATTTCTTGCTTATCTTAGTCATTAATTCTTCAGCATCTGTAGGAGTCCTTTTCCTGAAAATACAATCAGGAAAGCTATCTAGGTATGTCCTAGAATCATCAGTTAGTCTATTGTAATAAATATCAAGAAGCTCAATCTTAGGCAATGGACATCTGGGATGTGCATGAATCAAGGCACAAAACCTTGTCCATGACTTAGACAATTTCTCTTCTTCTCCCTGTTTAAAATAAAAAAGTCTCTGCAAAGCAGCATGTCTAGCACTGGGAGGAAAATATTTCTGGAAAAAAGAAGCAATCAAACAATCAGGGCTATCAATGGAACCAGGAGGTAATCTATTAAACCAAGCCCTAGCTTCTCCTTTTAGTGAAAAAGGGAAGATCGTTGTAACAAAATACTTGCGCATCTTAAAATCATCAGAGAATAAAGCACTCATAGTAGAAAGCTCATTCATATGAGCCACAACACTCTCATTTTCAGTCCCACGGAAAGGTTCTTTCTCAACAATCTCCAAATAGGATAAATCAAGAGAAAAATCATAATCTTTATCTTTAATATCTATGGATGAGGTGGCAAAGTTAGGATCAGAGGACAACTTAGGAATAATGGTGCGTCTATCAAGGAGACTCTTAATAGCACTAGTACCATGTGTGTTTCGGCACTCTTCAACAAATTCATTAGTGAACTCAATGTAACCATCATTAATATCATAACTCTCTCTAGACTCAGGTGAGCTAACAGGTGTAACAGTGTCTTCACTAGGAGTTTCAGTATTTCCTAGAGTAGCCATAGTAGAATCTAGGAAAGGACCTAATGAACCACTCGCATCAAGAACAGTAGAAGTAACATCATGAGCATCAAAAGCAGTTTCAGATTCAGCAGTAGTAGTAGTGTGTGTAGCATGAGTATGTGGTGGTGTAACAAGCTTACTTATAACAAACGGTGAATCAAGAGCAACAAAGGTCTTTAGGACTGTACCTCTTCTTGTAGTGGATGGTAAAATAGAAAACTTTCCATCACGAGACTTCCCCATGATGAACGGAGTAGCAGTAAATAATAGTAGATCCAAGTGAACTTACAAATAAAGCTATGCTCCTCGGCAACGGCGCTAGAAAATAGTCTTGATGACCCACAAGTATAGGGGATCGCAACAGTCTTCGAGGGTAGTATTACCTAATTTATTGATTCGACGCAAGGGGAGCCAAAGAATACTAAAAATCCTTAATAACTGAGTTGTTAATTCAGCTGCACCTGGAAATAGTTCTTGCTCATAGAAGTTTATTAGTAGCAACAGTTTGGTAGTAGCAACAGTAAAGCAACAACAACAATAAAACAAGAGCAATAGTAACAGTAACAGTAAACAGTGGGATTCGAGTGCGGTAGGCACAAGGATAGATGGACGGGCGTTGCATGGACAAGTCTAAACATGTAACTTCAAGATATAGGGCATTGCTACATATATGAACATCTTACCTTAGCATCATGTTGCATAAACATTGAACATTCTAAATTCTAGCTAGATATAGCACGATATATAAGTAGCACATTAATTAAACATGTTAAGCATTCTAAAGTATAGCAAGATAAAGTATGATAAGTAGTATGATCAACTGCATAAGAAACATCCTAAGGCTCTACTCCGAGTCAGAGCTGCTGCAGTCAAAGTTAAAGTCCGATGAGTGCAAAGACGACGTCGGCTCAAGTAAAGTCACCTGGGATTAGGGTTGAAAACGTTAAGGAAACTTTCCGTTCATTTTCGAAAAAAAGAAATGAAGAGCTAAAAACAGAAGTGACATTTTAAGGAAAAGGAACAGAAACAGAATATTCTAAACAGAAACGGAAAATAAAACGGATGAGTCATTTCCAGCAGAAATGGAAACGGAAAGAAAATTCTGAAGAAACAAATACGAAAACTCTCCAAAAAATATAACCAACCAGGCTTATGTACGAAATAGTACTTTGTGTTCGTGATTTATCTTGCTCTTATCAGGCGGTTTACATGATACACGCAGCCAACCCATGCTATCAATCAAGTGAGTGTCTTACCATCTATGTGAACCTATTATGCGAACTTATGTGCTTGTATTTATTTTTTGAGAATCACTTATCTTCTTGTCTGAGTGTTGAATTTTTAGATGATTTATGGGAAAATTGCATAAACAGTGATATAACAATATAAACTAATTATATATGTGGCTATTATAATGATACAGAATGCAAGTATCAACATGACACTCTAATCATGTATTTTTTTGGTTCATGTGTTTTTCATGTTTCACGAATCAATTAGGTTAAATTGTATAGTGAGCTGTCTTATGCTTATTATACTTGTTTTAAGTTGTTTTAGTTTTGGACAGTATTAAGCATTCTTCGGGCGATAGAAATCTTCTATCACCCATGTCCTCCTCGTTACATGTGTCCCTTTTCTACCAAAATCTCGGTTTTGCTGCTATGTAGCAAATGAAATCCGCTTTGCTGCTATATAAAAAAAATGTTTTGCCCCACAAAACACAAGTAAAAAAAGATGGACCTTGTCATAGGCTTCATCGGAGACTGTCAAGCAAAAAATGTTATCTTAATATAGCAAAACGACTTCGCCGGAGGCATCATTACAAAAAATATGTTCTAATGTAGCAGTTTAATAACATCAAATGTAGCAAAAATAATATAGGTATGTAGCAAATCCCCGCACCGAGCGGCTTCAGGAAGCAATGCCACCTGCTATTGGGATCAATACCAGGTGTTGTCGGTAGCAACGTCGGGCGCCACAGGGAGCAACGCCAGGCAACTTCAGTACTACCCCTATCCCAGTTTATAAGACTTACGCGTATACCTAGGTCGTCCGCATGAGCTATATAATATGAATTATATAATATAAAAATTATATCATTAGAAAATATAACATTTGAAGTTTCTAATAGTATAGTTTTTTATCTTATATACCTCATGCTAAGTTGGTTAATTTATCGACATAGAAATACGCGTAGGTCTTATAAACCGAAACGGAGAGAATAGAAATGCTGGATGCCGCTCTGCAGTGTCTCCATGGAGGTTCCAGGCTCCATAGAAATGCCAACTGTCGTTGTGTTGGGAGCTCGTCAGAGAGAGACGGAGGCAGTAGGGTGACCGCGGTGCCCGAAAAAGGGAGCCAAATTTTCAAGGTGGCAGTGCATGCATGCGAGCAGGGCCGTGAGGTAGCCTCGATGAGGAAGATGATTCGTGAGAAAAAATGTAGGCAATAGACGTTAAGGGAGGATGGGCCACGATAGGCATGGGCCCATAAGACGCGTGAGAGCGTACAACGTGGACACATGACGTTAGCGACCCGGAAGATCGATCGTCCGAGAGAGTAGTATCATTTTGTTCTAGTTTTTTTTTGTGAGAAGATATTATAAATCCAATGATGTTTTTTTAGAATCTAAGTCGAGTGATGTTGAGACCCTTCCTTAGCTATACTCCATGGAGCCCGGTTTTTAACCTTCAAATTTTTGATTTTGCAAGTTTTTTAAAAAATGAAAAAAGGAACATCTTCTGTCTGGAATTAAGTAACTTTGGTTTGTCTAGATCACATGTATTTAGATGTATTTTAATATATACTCTCTTTATTTTAAAATATAAGATGTTTTAGCTTTACGAAGCAAATGTATAGATATATTTTTTTCACAATCCTAAAGCATCTTATATTTTGAAACCGAGCAAATAGATACGTTGAATCTTAATATATATATATATATATATAACACTTATTTCCGAAAGAAGTGACAGCCAACCATGTGTTCTAGCGTTGTGTACAATTTCAGCTCAAATTATTTTGTACTTTAGGCTCAGGCCGATTTACCGTCCTGGTGGCCGGGGGACCGGGCCTAGCAGCTTGGCAGGAGTCTACCTGAAGTCCCCTGCCGCGGTAGCTGCCAATCAGCGATTCAGCGTAGAGCAGAGCGAGCCGGACACCCGTTCACCGAAAGCAGCAGCAGTCCTTTTCCACTACCATACCAATCTAGTACTCCAGTACACTACTCCTACACTGCCGAGTACTTCCCCGAACCAGCACAGCTCCGGCCATCTCCATCCTTCTGCATCTCCCGATCTACCATTCCTCTCCCGGTACCGCGGCCCACGTTCTCTCCCTGCGCGGGTGGTCCTCCTCCAGCTCGCGCTTCCCAAATCATCCCCACCCGGCGTCGCGATCCACAGCAGGCTCCGAGCTCCTCCACCCCACTATGGCCGCGATGCACCGCCCTGAGCCGCCGAACCCCGCCGCTCGCCGTCAGCGCCTCGCAGTGATCCTCCTCGGCGCCTTCTTCGCCTTCCAGCTCGTCCTCTTCGCCTCCTACCGCTCCGCGCCCCCCTACACGAGCGCCCCGACCGGCGCCGCTTCTTCCATGTCCGTGCAGGCGCCACCGCGCCCCGTCGCCGCTTCTTCCGTGTCCGTGCAGGAGCCGGCGCGCCCCTCCTCTGATGACTCCGGCTGCGGGGGAGGGCTCGTGTACGTCTACGACCTCCCCGCCGTCTTCAACGAGGATCTGCTCTCCATGTGCGAAACGCTCATGCCGATGTACTCGATCTGCCCCTACCTCGCCAACGACGGGCGCGGCCTCCCGGCGGAAGGGACCAGCCTATCGTCCATCCTGCCAGCCGAGCTGCTGGGGTCCTGGTACTCCTCCGACCAGTTCGCGCTCGAGCTCATCGTCCACCGCCGCCTGCTCTCGCACCGGTGCCGCACCCCCGACCCGGCGCGCGCCGCGGCGTTCTTCGTGCCCTTCTACGCGGGGCTGGCCGTCGGGCGCCACCTGTGGGCGGCGAACGCCACCGACGCCGACCGGGACAGCGACTGCGTCGCGCTGCTCTCGTGGCTCCACGCGCAGCCGTACTACAGGCGGTCCAATGGCTGGGACCACTTCCTCGCGCTGGGCCGCATCACGTGGGACTTCCGCCGCGGCCCGAGCGGCGGGTGGGGCGGCAGCTTCCTCGCCATGCCCGGAGTCGCCAACGTCACCCGCCTCGTCATCGAGCGCGAGCCCTGGGACGCCATGGACGTCGGCATACCGTACCCCACCGGCTTCCACCCGCGCACCGCCGCCGACGCGCGCGCGTGGCAGCGGCACGTCGTGTCCGTCTCGCGCCCTAGGCTCTTCGCTTTCGCCGGCGCGCCGCGGTCAGCCATCAAGGGCGACTTCAGGGCGCTGCTGCTCCAGGAGTGTCAGGCCGCCGGGCCCGCGTGCGGCGCGCTGGACTGCGCCAACGGCAAGTGCATCAAGAACAACGCGCTCGTCCTGGAGCTGTTCATGGGCGCACGGTTCTGCTTGCAGCCACGCGGAGACAGCTTCACGCGCCGCTCGCTCTTCGACTGCATGGTGGCCGGGGCCGTGCCGGTGCTATTCTGGCGGCGGAGCGCGTACATTCAGTACAGCTGGTACCTGCCAGTAGACCACGGGCAGGACGGGGAGTGGTCCGTCTTCATTGACCGCGACGAGCTGCGCGCCGGCAATGTGACCTTGCGCGGCGTGCTGGCAGCCATGCCCGAGGCGCGGGTACGGCAGATGAGGGAGCGCGTGGTAGAGATGATACCGAGGTTGGTCTACTCCGCCACTGACAAGGATGGGCTCGGCGGTGGCATGAAGGACGCCTTGGACATCATGGTCGACGGCATGCTACGGCGGGTCGCTGAGCAGCGACGGAGCTGGAGGAGGAGAACGTAATTTGGGTGCTTGGAGAGGATCAAATTCTCATACTGATCATTCTTTTTGTTTCCTTTTCCAGATTCGTTGTGTGAAGATCTAATTACTGTATTAAACAAAAAATACATGTAATCTTACGTTTGACCGTGGTTGTAGATGTGAATTACATCACCACATAGGTAATGAACAGAATCTAAGCAAGTGTATGAAACTGTGTATTCTGAATACTAGTTCCTTCATGGGACACGCTGGACATTGGAGTTTGTAGTACAGTTTGACAGGCTGCATCCATTAGATTCTTAGCAAAGTTGACTCTTTTAATCTGTATCAAATGGTTAGCGCCTCAATCTAGTGTAAGCATGTTACCAGGAAGCACGGCAGTTTCTGGTCTGCCGCACTTCACTTAGCTGGCACTAAACGCGCATAAAAACGAGTGAAGGATTCAAATAGTCTTGAGTCAACATATGAGTTGCATGACCATGAGTTGGTTAGAAACTTAGAACCATCCCATATTTAGAGATTTTTTAGCTGGTGGGATTTGAAAGTGCAGAAATAAACAAAATAGAAATCAGATGTTACGGCAAGTTTAATCGGAAATAAGAACATATAAACATGCAATAGATGTTATACCATGAGAAAAACATATTACTTTCTTGAAAGTTTAGATGCCAGCTGCCGCAAAAACGAAGGCAAATCTCCATTAGGTTAGACTCCAAGAAATATTCATTTCAAACATATGCAACAAACAAGTTCTATACAAAATATCATAAGAAATATAATCCTCTCAAATTTATATTTAATTAGTTTGAAACCATGGAAACCCTTAATGCCTATTTGATTTGACTGGTACTCAAAACATATGAATATTAAGACTCATAATAGGTGTCATGTCCTCTTTGATCATATAGGATTACATAACTATAGAAGTGTTTGATACCACATGAAAAACAAAAGAATAGTAAGAATCCAGAAGAAATAGTTTGAGTGGCTGAACTTTATCCTACAAAATAAGGTACAAAGTTCCTTTGGAGAAAATATTCAAATCCTACGAATCAGGTGATCTCCATCAGAAAAAAGTTAGGATTAACATCCTCTGGAAATCATAGGGAATACCATTTATTGACTCCTCCCGATGATGATGTTCTTAATAAGAAGTCATCAACTCATGCAGACGTAAGATGTGGAATTGTACAAATTTATATATATGGAAGATACACTTAGACCTAGTTCAAGCCGGTAGCTAGAAAAAACAAAGCGTATAAACAATATTGAAGTCTCAAACTAGGCATATGCTTCCACCTTACATCTTTTCCAGCAACACTTCTATGCTAAATTAACCAATTCAACTCATAACAATTCAAATTATATATATGAATATAGTTGATTGATTGCATGTCGGGTGTTAGTATTATGTGGTATTTTGGGCTAACTTGTAGTGATATTCTTGTGATAATTATAACCATTGTAGCGTTCATGACTATGATTTTTTATATTGAGTAACTGAGCTGATAATAGTTTGCATTCAAATATTATGTTGTATAAAAAATTTCTAACAAACATAACTACAATATTTAAGGCCCATATAAATCCACCCACAGGTAATAAGATCGACCTAATGTAGTTATTGTCTTGTTGATTATGTGCGACGGTAATTTCTCGGTGTTTAAGAAAAACTACTCCCTCCATCCCAAGGCTTAAGGCATATTAATTTTTTAAAAAGTTAAACCATGTAAAATTTGACCAAACTTTTAGAAAAAACTATCAAGAACAATTATATTATATAGATACCATGTGAAAATATATTTCATGGTGTATGAAAGGGTATGGATTATGTATTATAAATATTAATATTTGCTCTAAAAACTTGGTCAAAACTTTAGTTGGTTTGACTTTTTAAAAAAGTTATATGTCTTAAGCCTTGGAACGGAGATAGCCTTGGAACGGAGATAGTATAGTTACAAATGGCACTTTATAATCATTTACATTTACCCATGCCTATTACTATTGATATAATATTTTTTATCACGAATACAGTAGTGAAGCTCTCACTATGGTCAACCGTGTCTTAGTACTCGCAATCCGTGTCTTAGCGCCGAAACCATCATTTCTACGCCCCATGCTGAAAGACCGATCCTTCTTAGTACTCGCAATCCGTTTCATCATTCTGTGAACAGCGAAGTCATCATCGTCCAACAATTTGGTTCGAAAGGAAATGCACCACCAGCCACCAGCGTACCATGTGCAGCGCAGGCGCGCAGGCACGTCGAGCCCCGGTACCAGGCCGCCCGACACTGCAGCCTTTCCCGTCTTTTGTTCCGCCGAGAATCTTAAGCTTGAGTAAACTCCGAGGAAACGAGCGGATCTCGTCTGCTAAAAGGCAAAAGCCGTATCCGCCGCGGCGGGAGCCGCACGCCAACTCTCCCGGAACCGGCAATGATTTCCCCCACCGTCGCCCACGGTCGAAAGTAGCCGGTCCCCCCCGGTACTCTGTACGAAGTTCGCCGGAGACAGCTCCTCGGTAATCCATTGTTACTCAGTGCTGCCGATGGCCGATGAGTGCGTAGATACGGGGTAGATGATCATGGCGCAGTCTACGTACGTACAGAACGAAAGGGCTGTGCGAGTTGTTGCGCCCATGATTTTCTTCCACCATTGATTTCTACCTCCACATCATTGCGCGGTTCATCAGAAAAACGTCACGAGGGCGTCGATGTCCAGTTGCTGTGCTGGGGGCTGGAGTTGGAGATTCAGGAAGCTAAACGATGAAATGGGTCGAAAACGACTCTTCGTTCTTCAACATGTCATGTTAATATACAGAAAAGGAAAATCAGATAAACAAACAATGAGTAATGTCTAGTACTAGCAGCTTGTCGATGTACCACTTGCGACATGTCCGCCCACATACTATGCGCTAGGCAGGCCTCTAGTGTTAATCTTCTTTTGTGTAGGTTAATCAGTAGGCAGTAGCCTAGTCTAGTGCCTTGTCTAACGGTCAGACGAGTATACTGTACTACCTGCTTAAGGATTGTAATAATAAACTAATAATGCTCAGAAAGATAAGATTACCCTTTTTCAAATTAATGAAAATATTATACATGCGGAAAAAAAAGGTACATACTGACAATTCTTTTTTGCCGGAGTAGGTACTGATTGTTTGTATAGGTTCACATCAGTTAATATCACTTTGCACTGCATATTTACTGATATTTGTGAAAATTGTAGAATCCCTAAATATTGTGTTGTTTTTATTTTGTTGACTCTCATGAAGTTTATAGAAATACGGGAGGAGGAGAGACTTGGACTAAAAAAAATTACAATCCAATATATTCTAATCTCAGCCGTACTACTGCATCTATTCTAACAATATTTTCAGTGCCTTCTGAAGCCCACTGGCGGGGCAGTGATGAAGGGCATCCGGGTTGCACCGGAGTTCCTTGTTGCCGAGCATTTCCGCCCAGCTTTGCAAATTGCCTCCGTTAAAGAAAAAAAACTTTTGCAAATTGGCTGTCATCGACTCTATTCCCTCTCCACATGGCCGACAGCACATGCTTTCTTTCCACTAGTCATAGATGAGTGCACCCGACAAATAAGAACAAAACCCAGTTCCAGCTATTCTTCTGTGGATCACAAGCTTACTCTAGCCTCCAGGGACATCTAGGTCTTATCCCGATTTTGTACTGAACGAAGGCAATATTGTGAATCATTCCTACATACGGTCATAATTTTTTTCTCTATAGCCTAAAAATAATGACTTTTTTACCAAAATCGGTTATACTACTCCCAAAATAAAATTACTACTTTTTAGAACTCAAAAGTACAATTTTCAAAAGTTTTCAAAAAGAGGACACTAGTGAGCCTGAGTGCTGCAAATCCTGTATCATATTACCTCCCTTTCAATATCTAAGTTGCGTCAACACCTCACTCGTTGTCCCTCCGGTTTGGTAGATTCTCTAGGCGAGAGCCTAGATCCGGAGTTGGATCGACGCGATGGCAACGTCCTCAAGGTCGTTCCCCCGTTGAGAATATTGTATTTGGGGGCACAACTTGGGAGGTCCTATGTTGCTCCCTTCTTGTGCTCGCCGTTGTTTAGGGTTGATCTTCAGGGGCCTATGCACGTCGTCACTCGGGAGTTACAACCAGAGCTATGGGGAGATTTGATCATACCCTTTAGGGTTCTGCTATCGGGCCTTATATATGCGACTTGGCTAGGGTTTTATAGGATATGTTTAGGCTCGGTTCTGGGTACTGAGTCACTTTAGGAATAGACTAGGCCTAAGGCTTCAGCCTGTGATCCAAGTTGATCCCCACACTTGGGCCTTCCAAGCCGGACCCACCTAGTTACGGTGCAAGTCCACCAACGGAACGGCCACGAGAGTGCCATGGAACACTCTGGTCCGTAGTGCCGATTTGGCTCCGAGGGCCTATATTCTTTCTAATTTCAGTTATCTTTTTAAAAGGATTAAATTTATTTATGAATTTCGCAATACAATTTTCCAAGCAATTAATGTAATGACGAGGGAGAGAATATAACCAGTTTAAAACTTTACCTTTAAGAGACCAACGGAATAATTTTAAATGGGAGAAATCTCTACCTTTTGGTCCAATTGATGTTATCACATCATCGAACTCTCTAAGATGTTTCCTCGGTCTTTATCTGCCCTTCCACTGAAAGCTTTTTCCTGCAAAATTTTAATAACCTCGCCATCAAATTGATATTCTCTAACTCCGGGATTAGGAAATTCTATTGGTTGTTTAATATAAGCGGGATCTAGAGCACTGTATTCTCTGAGATTTTTCTCAGGTTTCTTGGCAGTTGTCCTGTGAATGGACATGATTTCCATAAAATCACTCAGGTTTTCAAATTCAACCTTATTTGATCTCAAAAGTTTTTCAATAATTTTTTCGCACCTTTGAGTAGGCACGCGCTCAAAATAATTTGATAGATAGATCCTACCAGAGCGTGTAGACCCTTTATCTTCTAGGGGGACCATTTGGTAGTAGTAACACCTGAAATGTCAAGAGACAAACACTTAGCGCTTAGCTCCCTGGCAACGGCGCCAGAAAATAGCTTGATCTCTGCAAGTGCACAAATCGGTTGTAGTTAGTTTCAAAGTTAAGATATCGATCCCACAGGGAGCCCAAAGAAAAGTGTTTATTAATAAAGTCTCTGTCACACTCAAAGTTGTCACATGTCTTTGAGTGAATTGACTGCAATTATTGAAATAATAATAAAATTTGAATTAAACTGAATGTATTTAAATAAAACTAAAATATAAACTTTAGAAAAAAAAAGCATAAAATTAAAGAACGATTCGATTGTTTGTTCTTTTCCGCAAATGACAAAGGAGACGCTGGGAGATACAGTTCATGGTGATAATGACCGTGCCAAATAGATGAGTGATAAGTGTAACAATTATAATTTTATAAGTATGTGTGTTGACGAGCAACCTATAATTAGTCAGAACTTCTCTTGATAGATTTTATCCCAACTTCAATAATCCTATTAGTTTGTTATCAAAACCATGGTCAATCACTAGGCGATTAAGATCCTTCAGGTTGTTTACCAATTAAGCTCCTTGGATCGGACTAATGCAATAGACACAGTGGTTCCTTGTCCTCCTCGAGTTAAACTAGGTTTCCATTAATATCCTCATGTCACTCGGGGGGTCGCCGATCTACTAGCAAACATGATCTTATCTATGTAGAACAAAGTTTTATGTTGTCTAGGCCTTTAATTGGACAATAAGCATTGGGCATCCAACAGATAGTCAAGCACACATAATATAATAATTAAAATCAATGACAAACTATTGGAAAATATGTAGGCACATCACATCTTACCAATCTCCTATATCTTCCACGCCCGAAGGAACTTAATCACACATGAGAGAAGAAAGCAACATCGATATAACTAAATAAAACAAGTTCTTCTCAATATTACCGTGGAGATCCATAATAAGAATAGAAAATCAATCCAGCAATTCAAGATAGGAAGAAACAATCTCAAACCCTAATATTGCAAGGTGAAGATCTCTCTCTCTCTTAAGTACAAGTAATGGCTATGGGGTGTTGTGGGTAGGAGGTTGAATATTGTGGAGTGGAATGGACAACGTCTTCCCTTTCTTCTCCGGATCTCTTCTTTCTCCCTTTTGGACGGAATGGCGGCTGTTGTGTTGTGTTTTCGCATATGCCTCCTTCATGAAAGTTATTCCTTTTGATAGGGCGAAGGCGGTGGCAACTATACGGCGGGTACTATATGGCCGGAGAAAATGGCCTCGCCGTATAGTTGGTCGTTAAACCTACCGGTTGCCTTCCTTGATTGCTTCCAAAAAGAGATTTGCTTGTTTTTGTCTGAATATTGTATTTTTGCTGTTGAAACCTTTTGTTGATGTTCAGAATCTGAAACATACACTGAAAACCAACTTTTCTTCGCTACCAAAGTATTAGCATTAGGTAAAGCTAGAAAACCATCAAATCAAGAAGAAAACCATGAATAAAAACCATTAAAATGTATTGAATCTCACAACTATCAAGAGTCCAAGACAATGCTTTCTCGAAACCAACCAAGTTCTGCCATCTGTTTGGCGTCTCGCTGAGGCATCAAGGGTGGATGGTGTGTCATGTGTTGTAGTTCTTCAAAGGTGTCTGGCGTTGGGTTGAGATGCAGCTTTGCTACTCAGTTTAGGACATGCTCTTTCATCTTGTAGTTGTTTCGTATGTGGTGGTTGCGTTCGGACAGTCCTATGTGGAGTTCATACAAATCTCGTTGTTTGCATCAAGTGATAATCGTCTTGTACTTGAATCGTGACTTCTATTAAAATAGGCCATGCCTTTGGTGTATTCTAAAAAAAATCCGATCCGCAATTCGTTTCCAACCGTATATTGAGCCAGAAGATGCTACATGATTAGCTTATGAGAGGTGGATGGTGAAGGAGGCATTAGAGATTCCTAGGACGAGGTTGACACAACGATGTATCTAGGTTCAACCTCTCTTGGTAGAGGAAAATACCTTCTTCCTTCTTTGTGTGAATTGCTCAGATTGATTACAAGATCATCTGAGTTGAAGTTACAACCAGAGCTATGGGAAGATTACATCATACCCTCTAGGGTTCTGCTGTCGGGCCTTATATATGCGACTTGGCTAGGGTTTTACAGGATATGTGCAGACTCGGTTGGCCTAAGGCTTCAGCTTGTGCTCCAAGTTTATCCCCGCACTTGGGCCTTCCGAGAGACCCACCTAGTTACTGTGCAAGTCCACCAACGAAACGGCCACGAGAGTGCCATGGAACACCCTGGTCCGTAATGCCGACTCGGCTCCGTGGGCCTATCAGGATAGGCATTCTCTCATCATTGGTCCCCGAGTGCGTTAGGAGTTAGGACTTCCTGCCAGCTCCGCTTCTGGCTAGGAGTCAGTTATTCTCCGTCTCCGCGGAGCAGCGGGTCGAAAGTCGATGAGGGGCCTCTAAAATAAATAAAAAATTAAATGGCATTGTGAAAGTAAGTTTTACCACAAACGCCTGGTCTTATTCGATTTTAATTATGTCGGCTCGTGCCTGTTGGGACACCTTGCGATAATTATAGCAGTCTGCATCAACAGCAGTATGCGATGACTATAGCAGCCTTGCGATGGCTATATTTTGCAGTTCAAAACATATCGGTGGAATTTCAAAAGAAAATGTAGTCGGACGGCCGTAATGGAAAAAAAAACGTAGGCACGGACAGTCTTCTGCATCATGTTTTGCTTGTCTGTTTGTTGGGCTGCGCTTTGACGACGCACTGGAAGTCCAGACTCTATAGACGGTCACATCCCATCCCTGGAGTTGCGAGGCCCTTATTATTGCCGATCATTTCCGGCCCATCTTCCTAATTCACTGCGCTGGACTCCATTCCCCTTCCATTTCCTTCCCAGTGGGTCCTTTGGTAATGCATGTGCATCCGACAAATAAGAACAAGCCCAGATGCCATTATATAGAAGTACTTTGGAGGACCAGAAGTGTTCTTCTATGGGGACCCTCCAGCCCTTATATCTGAATTTTCTACTACTACTGACGAAGTCTAGATTATAGGAACACACTAAAATTTTCGTCGCACGAACTAAGGTACATTGGAAGGTCCCGTTGTTTGCCAACAACAAAAAATATGAGAATCCCCACATGCAATGCAATAAACAACAGCAGGAGTATTGACTTCCCGAAGAAATCGAGTAGTAGGACCCGGACGGAGAGCGACTCGCTCATTGACCGTTTGTGTCGTCTTTCGAACACGGGAGTCAGCATGGTGCTTGACACCGAGAGGGGCAGCGCCGAGGATACGTCGCAAGAGTTTCCCTATGACACACTCCTCGTCCTCGGATACCCCGGTGGCGGGCTGGCGTCTTGGGTGATGATGTATGGTTTTCGTAGCATTGAGCAGATTGAGGGGGTGGGCCGGGAAGGTCCAAAAATCAGCAAGCGGCCATCTCAATCGCAATCCAGCCAAGAAGTGTACAAACGGCACGGTAGGCGGCACACGGCAGCAGGCATCCACCCAAAAGTTCCCAAGAAACGAGACGGTACAACACGTCAATGCATTGCTCAGCTTGCCATCCCAATATACTCCGAGGTCCGAGGTCCAAGCCATGGGAGCCACACGTATCGGCAAGGATACAGATGGCAGAAACGTAAACGAGTTAAAGGCGGGCGTGGGGCCGGCCGTGTCGGGCTCGGCGCAGAAGGCAGAGTCACATGATATGCAATGCGACCCCAGAAACGAGGCGGCAGCAGGACTACTTTCGTCTGTGCAGGTGAGGGGATGGGTGAAAAGAGATTTAGGCGATGAACGTGATGAGGAGGAAATGTTTTGAAATTTTGACCGATTTCAAAACCACGTTGCGGCAAAAAAGAAAAGAAAAAAAAGCGCTCCTGCTTGTGATGAGCGCTCCTGTGCAAGGGTGGTACGGAGTTATAGCAAGTGTCATTGTTGTTCACCTGTGCACAGCACGCGCATCATACGCAGTCTGCCTGCCTCGTGTTGGTCCTGACTCCTACTAGTAGCAGAATGAGAAATTCGTAGTCGCGTGGGCTTAAATGGCCCACGATTTAGTACAAGGGTGTGAAGGTTCCTCCTTAATACGGGCCCCTGTCACGGTACTTTCACTAATAAAGTACTACGCATCTAGAAGCCCAGCAGTACGTTTTGGTCATATCGAACCCATTCCCAGCAAGGAAGATGCACGTATGTGCTAAAATCAAAGAATGCACAGAAACACTGATGTAAATCTAAAATGCGCAAGTAGATATATATATGAACTGCAAAATCTAGAATGTGCAAGCACGACCGCAATCTATGATCAAGAATGCGAGACACTGGATGCGAAATTGAGTCATGGTAGATGTAACGCAGATCGAACGGGCATAGCGAAATCGAACTCAATAGACTTGTCCGGAGACTACCAAAGCAGGCATCACAATCGCCTAAATCCAACCCTACTACTACCTTCTACTAGCAAATCAGTAACAAGAAACAACGTCGGATGAACTCACAAGAATGCATCACGTCATGCGCGCCCAGAGGAGAACAAACGAGGGTCGAACACCTGCGCAGCAGATCACAGCAATGACGCGCCGACAAGAGCGGCGACAGAGGCCACCACCGTGGCCGCGAAGCTCACGCCCACCGCGGTGCCGCCGTTCTTGTCTTGGTCCTTGTCCGACGGCTCGCCGTCTCCCACCGGCCCCGGTGCGTCGGCGGGGGCCATGTCAGGCGAATCAGCCGCGGGCGGGGAATGCGACTTGGCTTTCGGCTTCTTCTTCTTCTTGTCGTGCTTGGGAGAGGGCGCGGGCGCGGAGGAGGCTTCTGGCGCAGGGGCAGACGCCGGTGTGTCGGCGGCTGACTCTCCTGCGGGCGCGGGCGACGGGGCGCCGCCGAAGAGCTCCCGCGGCAGCAGCACGCTGTCCACCGTGTGCACGGCCACCGGGGTGTCGTCGAGCAGTGTGGAGGCGACGCGGGACTTGTCCATGCCTGTGTCCATCGACACGTCGTCGCCCTTGGCAACGACGGAGAGGTCGTACTTGCCGCTGCCGGTGGAGGCCAGGGTCGGGATGCCGCCCTTGATGGTCTTGAGCGACGCCTTGGGCGCGTACTGCGGCAGGGCGTGGTACTCCAGCAGCGTGACGAGGTCGGCGGCCGTGAGCTTGCTCAGATCCGGCAGGCCCTTGGCGTGGAACGCGTCGTCGTTTGGCGCGAAGAGGGTGAGCCCCTTGTCCATGGCCGCCTGGTACGTCTTGATCACCCCGGACGACACGATGAGCGCCGCGAACCGCTTGCAGCCGGCCTTCTCGAGGAGCGCGGTGAGGTTGGTGGAGGCGGCGGACGGGGAGCTGAAGAGGCCGGGGAAGGTGATGGGGTCGGATACCTCGAGGACGGAGAGGTTGTAGGGCTCCTCCTTGACGGACTTGGTGTAGGTGGCCTGGAACTTGGCGCCGGGCTGGGCGGATGCGAAGCCGACCTTGCCGCCGCGGAGGTTGGTGATGTTGACGTGGCCCATGTCCCCGGAGGCGTCGCCCGTGGTCTGGTAGAGCGTGGTGGTGAGCTCGGAGCCGCCGTGGAGGGAGTGCAGCTTCTTGGGGTCGTAGTAGTCGAGGAGGGTGAGGAGGCGGAGCGCGTTCTTGACGTCGGCGAGGGAGAGGTTGGAGACGAGCGAGGACATGGCGCCGTTGGTGAGGACGAGGGAGGTGACGGTGCTGCGGCTGTTGATCTCGTCGCAGACCTTGGTCTGGGAGAGGTAGCTGTTGTACAGCGAGTACTCCGAGTAGCCGTCGAGGATGGCCGTGATGTTGTGGGCGCGGGTGGAGGCGACGGCGGCGAGGGATAGGGCCAGGAGGAAGAGGAGACGGTGGGCGGCGGCCATTGCGGATTGGCGGTGGTGGCGGTGGGGAATGGGGAGAGATGGGTGGTGCGGCCTGCGTGGCGTGGGGGGTTTAGCTTTCTGCGTCTGGGTTTAGCCTTTTTGGGGATTTGGTTGAGTTGAGGTGTGGTTGGGTTAGTTTGACCATGGTTAGGTTAGGTTGGGATGGAGTGTGGGACAGTAATGTCTGGGCGTGTTCCAGTGCGTTGAGAGCTGTGTTGTGATGATCTTCAGCGGTGCGCGGAGACCTTTGCTTCTGTGTGAAGATTGGCATGTTCTGTTCATATATCTCCGAAAAGAAAGACCGGCCTCTGCATTTCTCAATTATTAGAATTTCCGGATTTTTAATTGAATTCACCTTGAATTCATGCCTAGATAATTTCTTCGAGATTTTATTTCGGTGTGATTTTCATCTCTGTACAATCCTTAGTTATTATCTGAGTAAGTTGATATAAGGTGTCAAGTAGGATGCCACCTAAGTCCCACCTCAGTACATTTAAGATTTCTAGTGTAAAATTTTAATAAAATTTTTGTACTTTCTTCGATCTATATTAGTTGACTTAGATTTTTCAAAATTTAGATGAACTTATATATACTAAATACTGTCTAAATTCGTTTAAATCTAGAAAAATTTAAATCAACTAATATGAGTCAAAGAAAGTACTACAAAATTTAAAATAAAATAGAAATAAGATTTTGATGGGATCCCACTTTTGACACCTTAAGCTGATATTTCCTCGTCCTTCCGCAGAAGATCATAGTAGTGCTCTTCGTATGAACAGCTGGCCCTCCTTTGACGGTGAGGCTGTGCCCTGCCAAAAGTGCTACCCAGGACGCGCTCTCGTCACACCGAAAAAAACAAGAGAAAAGAAAACGAAAGCATGGAGTAAATTTTAGCAGCCCCATTTTATCGGTGAACTAGTAGATTATACATTGAGCATTTTATCCCTAATACAGATATATTAGGGCATTACCCAGCGGGCCACCGTATTTCGGACACCGAAATGTCCGATCTGTTAATCGTACAGAGGACACGAAGAGACACATTATACATTGACCATTTTATTTTCTAATACAATCATATTAGGACATCTCCCATTTATGATATCCATGGTTTGATTCCGTCTGTTTCGCTTGGTCCGCGGACACAGGGTGATCTTCCGTTCGTTTAGGTCGGAAGGAGCTTGACACGTAGAGGGGAATGGGGCCTTATTAGTCATGTCCACTGGTTTCTGCTTAGCTTGCCTCGGCTTCCTTGACGTCTTCGGCTTGGCCGGCGTCAGCATCGAGTCGTTTATCGAACGAGGGGTCGACGAACTTGTTTGGCGGCATGGCAGCATGGAGAAGGCGTGGTGTGGGAGCTAAGATGGCGGGAGTGGCGTCGGGGCGGGGGGGGGGGGGGGGGGGGGAATGGAAGTAGGCTATGTGGAAAAGGGAGGGAAGATGAAACTGGGGGAGAAATTTTTGTTTGCCTCGCCGACAGAGCTAACCCACGTGCCTTTTTCTCCATCTGCCGACCCGCTAACCCCATGAGTTTGGTTAGGTGTGTGAGCACCGAATGAAATTGAGCTATAGGGAGCGGCTGGGCTATTTTCAGCGTAGGCTCTCCATAGGTCGTTTGAAGGGGCGTGTATGCGGTGTGTCTTGACTACTTTATTTCATCGTTTGATGGAGATAATGCCACATGATCAATTTACTAGGGTTGATGTGACATTGTGGGCTATTTGGGCTGCCAGAAGAAAATTCATCCACGAGGATATCTTTTAGTCTCTCATGTCTACTCATGGTTTTGTGAACTCTTTCCCAGAAGAGTTAAAAGGTTTAGAGGTGAGTTCTTGTTAACAATAAGGTACGTGTACCAGTTTGGCCAATCAATCCAGATGGACACCACCTCCTCATCCATTTTTCAAATTTAATGTCGATATGGCTGTTTCCTAAACGAGTAACACAAGATCAATAGTGGCTTTCTATCGAGATCATAATAGAGTTTATATAGGCTTTTCTATTGTAATTTTCAAGGGAATCACCAACCCTGCTTGGAAGCTCTAGCACCATGGGGAAGCAAGGAATTTTTTCACATTTGTCACACTTTTTATCTAAAATTTGTATATTTGCCACATGATCACCACATGTCAGTGACACAGAAAATGGCAAATATGCAAAGCGCAAAGAAAAATGTGGCAAATGTGCAAATCATCCGGGGAAGCAATGATTCTAGCACTAGGCCTTGGCCTTACTCATATTTTCATCACTTCCGACTACAAACACGTGGTATGCGATATACAAGAAGGAAGCATAGCGGTGTTTGGATCGGTGGTAACTGAAATAAAATCATGGGCTTCACATTTTGCGGAATGCAAGTTTTCTTTGAAGGAAGGGCTTCTAAGTTTGAAGCACACAATCTAGCTAGACATGTACTCCCTCTGTCTTAAAATAGATGTAGCATATTTATCAAAATTTAGAATCTACACACTATTTTGTATATACATACATCCAAATTTTGAAAAAATTCCGGCAGCTACTTTAAGACAAAGGGAGTATTACCTTTAGATAGTAGCTGCCACCTATGGTTGGGATTTTTTTTAAAGGAGCATATATTAATATCACGATGATACCAATTATACCTTGTCTCTACAACAACATATTACCCTGATGGCATTACCGATGCACATAGCAAAAAAAGAAGAATTACCAACAAAAATTCTCGCTATAACGATAAGATTCTTAGTAGCAACGACACTAACCCCACCGGAATAACACCAGAAGTCCAACATATCCAATAGCGACGCCTTCAAGAAGGAAACAGAGCACAAGCGTCGTCGTCGCGTGATCAAAGATCATAGGTTTTCACCCTGGAGAAAGTCCTCGCTCACAAAACAATGCCTTCAATAAGTTCATTGCTAGATACAACCAATTAAGCCAGACCTTCGATTTTCACCTTGCAAGGTAACACTGTGAACTTCTCCTATGCCGCCGCCCCCACTTTCCGATGTCGCTGCTACAAATCACGAATCTCCAAGTTAATTCCTCGTCGCCACTAGGACTCGATCCACCATTGCTAGTCCATAAATCTTTGGCTTCCGTGACATTCTCCGTACACTAACTTCACCATGGAACTAAAGACATGTTTCACAATGGCAACAGAGTGCAGAGCTTCGCCTTGCTCTCTCTGAAACCAACCGTTCAGAAAAACAACGGTTGCGCGCGACCGAATCCCATCCGTTCCAGCAAACTTCAGGCATGAATCGCCCATAGGAGTTCGTCGGCGAAGCCTTTTGAAACATGACATTGCCACTAGATCAATGAAAACAGGGTGAAAGCAGAACTTCATCTTGGCGTGAGAAACCCTATGACTGCGCCCCTGCCAGCAGATGCGACCCGCGCCACCATCCGCGGAGGGAGGACCGCCATCAAAGCCTGAGGCTGCCGCCCCGGCTCTAGACACCGCCACTATTAGATCGCGCCCAAGGGGCTCATTGCGGGGGAGAGGCCACCACGCGTGGAAGCAGCCCCGCAGCCACCATCTGCTGGGCAGGCTTTGCCCTTTTGCGTCCTTCGATGGCAGCGGCGGATAAGCGGGAGGAGGAGTCGGGTGCGGCGGTGGCTTAGGGTTCCGCTCATGCCTCCCCCCCCCCCCCCCCCCCCCCCCCGCTCCACACACACACACCGACCCACCCGCCTACACACACACAGTAGAGAGATGCGTGCGGTATCTCCTTAAATTTGTGTTGGGGGCGATTTGCAGTGGTTGGACATGCATTATTCTCTCAGTATTCATGTAAACATTCAAATGGAACAATAAAGTCTAGTCGAGATTGAGTAAAAAAATACTTGTTTCATCATTCGTGAGTTAAAATGCAGGCTGGAGTTGGCAACTGCAACTCGAGTGAGCTAAAATACAGATCAGACCTCGCAGGCGTGATGAGCAGCATTGCAGCAAGGCAAAAAGCCAGAACCATTCAAAAGCGCCCATGATTGACATGCAGGCAGCAGGCGTGCTCTATCCTCGATCATCTGCCGGCCGGCGATAAGCCTACTGAAGTGGATTCAAGAACAACAAGTGGGTTTTCAGCCGCTCCTATCATTTGCCAAACAGCGTTTTTGTACAGTTTTTCTGCACAAAAATGAGGGACAACGAGCAGTGGGCTTACTTTTATTTTCAATGTTACTAGATGAGTGCATGAGTGAATGGTGGTCCACCACTATTGGTGGACATGGGAAGTCGGTGGACGCATCGCTGATACGAGCCACACATTACGAAGCCCTTCAGACGAAGGAAGGCCGGAACCCAGTGGCGGTGGGCTGTCAGGGATGCGTCGGAATTTGTCAGCTGGGCCTGGTCACCGGGTATCTGATTGGCCATTAGCTCATATGTGCCGACCTGGTCGCATATCTGATTGTTTGCGGACAGCCCATTAGCAGGCGCCTAGAGCTCCGACCCATTAGCAGGCGCCGCACACCCCAGGCGGAGCCTGTTGGGGCAGCCCAGTGCCGCTTTTCTCTTTTTATTTTTTTTCTATTGTTATTTCTCTGTTTTTAATTTGAACACTTCTTAACAACTGAACATATTTTTAATCCAAAATTTTAAATCTGTTTTTTTAATCTGAACATTTCTAATATTTTTATTTTTTTTGAAATATGGTCAATTTTAAAATTTAAATAATTTTCTAATCTAAACATTTTCATAAATTTTAGTGTTTGAACAGTTTTTCTACTTGAACAATATTTGAAAATACGCATTTTAAAAAATTTAAACTTTTTCAAATTTGAGAATTATCTTTTTAAAAAATGTGATACAACAAAAACAGATAAAGAAAAAGAAAATAGAAAAGAAATGGAAAAATAAAAAACATAATGGAAATAATTTAGAACAGAAAGAAAGAAAAATGCAAAAGTGGCCGACCTGGGCCTTTCGTACCGCGCGTGGGGCTGTGCGACACGCGGTAGGCACTGACCTTGTCGGCATATAGGTTTCCCTGTGCTACTGGGTAGCAACTTGCACAACATGTTAGGCCGGGAAGATGTGTTTCTCACAAATGGGCCTATCCGTCCTTTGTGTATGCATACTGGACTTTGGACTTTTGGCTGGAACCAGGAACAACTATTTTCCTCAAAATGAAAAAAAAATAATAACAACAACAACAATATTTAAGTTTAGTCGAAAACAAATTTGTACTCCATATAAGAAAGTTGTATCACGAAAAAACCATTTGAGCTCCGTCCTGCGTGATTAAGGGCACGGTGGCCCTGTAGTAGGGTTGCACATGCAGGTTTAGCTTTGGCCCGCAAAACAGTATGAACAGTATAAATTATACTATAGCTTCGTATCCCATCTCTATGGAAAATGATACCAATCAGCCGAGGGATATCACCGCTCAATCCCCCGGGTCGGTTTCGCTGCCTACGCGCGGACCTCGCACAGCCTTGTACAGGTGAGACCCATGCTCTTCCTTATCTCTTCAGTTTCTTCTCAATCCTAATCATGTCGCCGTACTATCTGTTTCTACGCCGCCGGCCAGCTCACAACTGCTGCCAAAGCACCTCGCGCGGTTGCCGCCGGCCTGTCCCTGCAGCTCGTGCTGCCATGCTCCTTGCTCCTCTCGACGGAGATGGCGGCCACTCGCCATGGCCGCCGCGCCTCCCGCCTCGCATGGCGGCCACCCGCCATGGCCACCGCCCGGCGTTGCTCCTCCACACCTCCTCTCATCGGACATCGTCTGTGCAAGCATCTCTGCTCCGGTCTGCTGCCCACGCGACCCTCCCGGTGGTCCACATCGGGTGGCCTGACTTGCTACAATGGGCGGCCGCCGCCCCGGCCGAACTTGCTACAGCGGGCGGCTGCTGGGCTTGCTACAACGGGCCGCCACCGGCCGGACGAACTTGCTATAGCAACGAGCGGCCACCGGCCGGACGAACTTGCTATAGCAACGAGCGGCCACCGGCCGGACTTGCTACGGCGGGCGGCCGAACTTGCTACGAGGAGCGGCTGCTGGGCTTGCTACAACGGGCGGCCGCCGGCCGGACTTGCTACAACGGGCGGCGTACCTTGCTACAAGGAGCGGCGAAGCTTGCTACAAGGGGTGGCCGCCGTCTCGGGCGAACTTGCTTCAAGGAGCGACGGCTCGCTTGCTACAACGGGCGGCCTCCGGCCGGATTTGCTACAGCGGGCGGCCAGACTACATTATTGCGAGAGGCCCTGCTACACAAGGCGACCGGCCCTGCTACATACAGCTTTTGGTGTTGCTACCTGTGGCGAGCGGCGCTGCTACATGGCATTTTTTTTTACAAGTTTTTGCTCCGGCGATGTCGGCTTTTGCTACATTAGTATAATTATTTTGCTACATCTGTTTTCTAAGTTTGCTACAATAGCGCAAACTTTTTGCTACGAGGTCTCCGACGAGATCTCCGGCGAAATTCTCCAGCGAGTCTAAGACGGAGTCAGTTTTGCTATATTAGCACAAATATTATGCTACATAGTCTCCGACGAGGTCTCCGACGAGATCTGTCTTTTTTATTTGTCTCATGAACGAACCGTTTTTTGCTACAGTGTAGCAAAAGCGGGGCGTATGTAACAAAAGCGGGTCTGAGTGTAGCAAAAACGGGATTTGGATGGACACGTGTCAGTATGAGGACCCAGGATCATAATTTTTATCACCGGTGGGACGCGTAGCAGTGTCCCATCTCTATTTGATTTGTACTAATCGGATAGCGAGTTCACCCCGCGTAACATGCTGCTTGCAACCTTACCCTCGAGGCGATGGCTCGTGTTGAGGCATTGGCATTGTTGGCTGATCTCAAGTCGTCAACAATATCAAGATGGCAAGATAAATGATAGAGTACTAAGGAGCGGTGGGAAATTTTCCAAAGTTGATCTTACCATTATTTTAGCTAGTTGTATTGTAAGACTAATAATAACATAGTTAAAATACTAGTCTATCGATGGTAGATCATCACTAATGTTTGCAACAGCGTGACATTTGTTGTACAGTATATCCATGATCTTGAAATTGCATAAAAGTATTTTACTAAATCTAATCTTTTTTGCAGCGCCATATAGAATGGCCTTGCCCTCTACAGTACAACGCCATCGCATGTGGAGTTGCACAACAAGTGCAATACCGTCGGACATGGCGTTGCACTTAGAAAGTGTGGCGCCATCGGTCATGGCGTTGCACAATACAGTGCAATGCCGTAGATCATGGCCACTCTATACGGCGCCGCAAAAAACGTTAGATCTGGTGAAATACTTTTGCCACTAGATCACCTTATGAATTTCTTTTCAGTTTAGGTCAATTTTGTCCAAATAGCCGCCAAACATACCGTGCCCTCCCCTGAAGCACTGACATTCCACCACTCGTCGTTTCTTCTCCAGACTATCGTAACGCTAGCGCTAGGTAGTGCCCGCCGGTGGAGTTTCTTCTTATTCCTAGTGTGGCCGCTGCTGTGATATAGTAGAATGAACAAACTGGGTTGAATCTCCAAAGGTCGTACTTTGTTGCCCTTCTTTATGTTTATGTTTGAAGAAGTGGAAAGATCTAATTTATTCTAGTGGAAAGCACATTGAATGTTTTTGGTAAAACAAGTCAAGCTTTGTTTGTCCAAGAGTAAAATACATCGGACCTCACGAAACTTATAACTTGAGCTCATCCTTATACTTAGGAAATCATCAAATACGGTCACTGAAGCAACAACGAGTCACATAGTCACGTACGATCACCGTAGACACGAGCGCAACGCTAAGTACGTATTGCCTACGGGATCCACATGACAGTGGCTCATGTTTGGACCGAGCGGTGTCCAGAGAAACCCTTAAATTGCACTTATTTCATTGTCTTTTCTTGGTCACTCTGACATCTCCGCAACTGTCTTTTTGTTTTCTTTTATTTTTGGTTGTCGATCGTTTTGAGGTGAGAAGCAGAGGGACAGGGAGGAGAAGGGACACACACTATCGGCAACGATCTGGCGAGAGAAGGTCGACTATGTCCTTATTCATTGGCCAGGTGTAGGTAAGCCGCCGAGGCTCTTCTCAGCTGGGAGGAGGTGGCATAGATGATGCCTACTCGTTGGCCGGAAGGAGCTCGACCTCCGGACTACGGTAAAGTCAAAGAAATCGACCCAAAATCATATTTTTTCGTCATCTACAGCTAGATTAGTTGCAAAAGGGTTGTTATGCTAGGGCTAGCAGTGTTTAGGTTGCTAGGAATTTTTTGAAGATTTTATTGGCATGGTTTCGGTTAGGGTTTATGTAGGGTTTTACAATGAAAAAATCGAAATTTGTATTCATGCAAGGAAAATTTTGAACATTTGGATGCATGTTCTAGTGCTTTTGCTTGCACATGGACTAGTCAGAGAGTAGGGGATCTCTTGTTTCTGTTTGGAAAAAACTATTTTTTTATAGAATTCTCTGAATTTTGGTGTCAAAAACCTGAACTCTTTTACACTCATGCATTGCAAACACTGAAAGAGATAGTTTTCAATTGCCATTTACCATGGTGGATATTTTCTTAGAACTAGCTAGTAGCAATATGTCCTATGTGAATGAGTCAGTCATTTTGTATGATGATTGTCAGGTTAATTTTTTTTTGAGATGGTCAGGTTAAGAACTGGACACCATATGTTGTGGAGGATATTGTTAAAGATATGGGTTGTTCGGTTGCAGGGAGGATCAAGCTACACTACTGCATCCCAATACTTGCATTGAACAATAATGGATTGAGGGGAATAAGGAGTAAGCATGACACTGAATTCATGCTCACCTTTTGTTTTAATCAGAAATCTATTTCTGCATGTAAATATTGATCATGACGAGTGTCCGAGGAGCATCAACTGGTATGATGTAGTTGAGTTTCTAGTAACTCAATTGCCACTTGCGGTTAACCCTATGAAGCAAAGGAATCAGGGAGATGATGAACTAGAAGCAGTTGCCAAAGAAATGGCACATGAGAATGAGGCTGAGCCTATTCAAATGGTGGCACCTGAGCATGATCATGAGCCATTGAAATTTGGAATGCCAGTTTCTAGCAAACCTAGGAGAAAGACCAGTAGAGTCCAGGAAATGGAAGCATAGCCAGCGGCAATATCAGATTCAGGATCAGATGATGATTCTGATTACAATGAATCATTCATTCTGGACAAGGAGTATAAAATCGTTGATGATGAGGATATCCATAGTGACGATGAGGATAATAAGGGAGAGAAGGATAAGAAACAACATAGAAGTGACACACGCAAAAACATGAGTTGTAGTAAGAAAGGAAATGAATAAGCAAAAGTTGAGGATGATCTTTTTGAATATGAAGATATTTGGGAGGTAGAGTCAAATGAAGACAACGTCATGCTCAGGTTTAGGACATTTTGGAATGATGATATGCACAATCCTAGGTTCCATACAGGCCAAGTGTTTCAGTTAGTGGAACTGCTGAGGAGATCCATTACAGAATACAATTGCATTGAAAGGAGGGCAATCACATTTGGAGTGAATGACCAAGAACGATTGTGTGCCAAGTGCAATGGAAAGCCTGATTGTGGATGGTATCTGTGGGAATCCAAGGATAGTAGATCTGTGGCCTTGATGATCAATACACACACTCCAGAGCACACATGTAGCAGGAGATGGAAGATCAATTCAGTTACATTAGTGTTTCTAGCAGAAAATATGTAGAGAGGTTCATAGGTGATGAGAACACTAACATGAAGAATTTTTGGAGGACTGTTTAAAAAGAGTGGAACATGCGACCAAGGACAAGCAAGTTGTAAAGGGCGAGGAGGCCTACTATGAAGGATATTTATGGTGATTAAGTAGGCCAGTATAAGATATTGTGGGACTATACAAGTGAGGTAAGGAGAAGTAACCCTGGTAGCACATTATTTCTTGCCAGCCGCACCTAATGGGGGCTAGCCAACTGCACCTGAGATAGTCCAACCAAGTGCACCTACCTATGGACATTCTGTTATTGAGCAATTGGTACACCAGGTAAAATGATTTCTGACCGATGTTACATACATGCCAATTTCCGACCTATGCAATATACATACCAATTTCTTACCTATGTTATATACATGACAAATTATGATAGAGGCCACACCCAAGGGTTAGGACACCAATGCCACTACCATAGTCATATTTCCTCACTGCAACACATAGGCTAGTTAATCATGCTAGTCATATCACTTCTACTCTGAGACAAGGGGAGTTAACACAAAAATTAGAAGTTATGAAGCAAGCAAAGGCTCGTGATTTGTAAAACAGAAGAACAACCATTATGGAAGTTAGGTATGAGTAGAAATTAAAGTGGGCTGAAGAAGCCGGACCGAGAAAATAAAAGAAAGAGAAGGGAGTAGAAGAAAAGCAAAAAACAATAAAATCACAAGAGAAAAGGGAGAAGAGCAAGCTTCGAAAAAAATCCAAGTTGAGACCAGAAGAATCATCTCAGAAGTTACAAAGGAAGTAGTAGAAAACAAAACAAAGGAAGCTCAAGAGAAGAACAAGAAAGAAGGTGAGCTGAAGAAGCTAGAAACAAAAGAGAAAAGGAAGGAATAAAAATATAAGAAGAAGAAATAAATAGAAGAGAAGATGAAAGAATAAGTGGCTAGCATAAGAAAAGAAGAGATAATCAGAAGATAAGCAGAAACGAACACTTGAGAAGAAGAGGTAACTACAAGCAAAAAGGTCAAGGTCATATGATCCAGAAGCAGGGGTGGATGATGTGTAGCCCAAGAAAAAAGTGAATATGTTCGATGAATTTAGATGATCATGTAGTATGGCATGTAATAAGTACTATTTAGGTCATGTTTTGATCGTGTCTTAGCACCTCGAACCTGGGCTACAACCAAACTATGAAACTATGCTACTGTTATGCACCTGTTAAACCTGGGATGTTGCTTTACTATTTCATAGTTATATGGTCATCATGTTTGTTGTAATTTGGTAATAATTATCCAATCATGCTTGCAATCTCTTCAGATGGAACATCTTAAACACATGGCACATCAACTAGAGTAGATAGTACTTAAACACATAGCACATCAACTAGAGTAGATAATACTTAAACACATTGTGCTGACAGTAGTTCAACAACACACAATACTTAAACACAAAGTAGTTTAACACGTATTATAACCAGAATAGCACTACAACTATAGTAGATAGTATACAATAGTAGCATTGCAACTAGATAGGCTCCAGGATCTCTTATTTAGAAAAACACAAACTGCAACCACCATTACAGCTGACAGCATTGCCACTGCAATCTTTAGCAGGAGCAATGATATGTCGAAAACGTATCTATAATTTTTTATGTTACATGCTTGTTTTACCTATTAACAAGATGCCACAGTTCCAGTTGTCTATTTTCTTCTGTTTTTTGGTTCCAGAAAGGCAGAAAATCAATATTCTCGGAATTGGACGGGACAAAAGCCAAAGTCAATATTTTACCGTGGCAAACAGGGAGCCTGAATACGAGACGAAGGGGAGGCACCAGGGGGCCACACACCCTGGCGGCGCGGGCTAGGGCTAGCCGCGCCTAGGGGGTGTGACCACCCTGGCCGCCCCCTGCCTCGCATCTTTGCCTATAAAGACCCCCCAATGCAGAAACCGTAAGTACCCGATCAATATTCCATGAAACCGTCTGTAGCCGCCACCACCATCGTCCCTAGATTAGGGGGATCTGAAGCTCTTCTCGGCACCCTGCCGGAGGGGAGATAATCCCGGAGGCCTTCTTCATCATGCCAGCCTCCGGTATGAAGTGTGAATAGTTCCACCTTGGACTACGGGTCCATGTAGTAGCTAGATGGTTGTATCTCCTCCTTTGTGCTACCATGTTTAGATCTTTTGAGATTCGTTCATGATCAAGATCATCTTTTTGTAATCATGCATGTTGTGTTTGCAGGGATCCGATGGATATTGAGATTACTATGACAGATTGATTAATGGTTTTGTCTTATTGATTCTATCATGTCTGTGTTTTTTGTGATCTTGCATGCTCTCCGTTTCTAGTAGCTATCTTGTCCAAGTAGATGCTAGTGACTCCAAGAGGGGGTATTTATGCTAGATAGTGGGTTCATACCTCTATTTAATCTAAGAGAAATGACAAAAATCTCTAAAGTTGTAGATATGTTGTTGCCACTAGGGAGAAAACAACGGTCTCTTGCTCATGGAACAAGTGTATTGTTTACTTTACACACTTTGCTTAAAGCAGTTATCTGTTGCTTGCAACTTAATACTGAAGGGGGTTCGGATGATAACCTCAAGGTGGATTTATAGTCATAGATGCAGTTGGATGGCGGTCTATGTATCTTGTTGTATTGCCCAATCGAATCTCATAGGACCATGAATGTCTAGTATTGCATTGTTATGCCTTGCTCAGTCCTGTCAATTGCCCTGCTGTAATTTGTTTACCCCGCATGCCATGTTTGTTTATCTTAAGGAGAACACCTCTAGTGAACTATGGACCCCGGTCCAATCTTTACCATTGATACATCTTCCACTATTAGTGTTTACTTTCTGCAAACCACTATTACAGTTAATCCAGTGAGATTGACAACCTCACTGTTCGTTGTGGAAAAGTCTTGAGTTTGTGTTGTGCAGGTCTCCAAGTTGCTAGCAACACCTCTGAGTCGTTTCCTTCCTCATACTGGTTCGATAACCTCGGTTTCTTACTAAGGGAATACTTGCTGCTGTGCTCATCACACCTTGCTCTTGGGGTCTCCCAACGAAGCGCTTCCACGCGCCATCAAGCAACATCTCCCTTCCTTGCACAACGAGCCCCATACTCAAGATCTCATTAGCCCTGTTCTTGCTACAAGTGGCTCCAGAACCTCTTCCTCACTCCTCTGCTAGCTTCTCCTAGGCTAATGCACGCTCGAGATCTTCCCTCCTACCTTTATCCCACCCAACTACTTCCAGTTCAACATCACCTCTCAGCACATTGGTGTCACATAGATGGTAGACATACTCACGTTTCCAGTGCTAGAAATTACGCGTGCTCTAAACATATCAACAACACACGAAAAATCTAGTCTAATCAAACCACCCAATCGATCCAATAAAAAATGCCGGTCCGGAGAGGCCAGTGTGTTACAATTGGTATCATAGACAATCCTCGCGGTTACATGGGTGTGTGCGGATCAGGGGCGCGGACATGGGGATCATGTCGTGTGTGGCCCAGAGTGGACATGGCACATGTGCCGACACTTGACGTACGGACGTGCGTCAAGAGGGAACGTTCCTGGCTTGTGGTTGACCGACTAGGGCGTCGATCTTATAAGGGTGGGTGTATGTAAGATTTTGGCGCATGTCTGAATAGGATTGTAAGGATACTCATACCAACAAGCTACAACTTATTTTTCGCGGCTCATCTTTGAAGGAACTACAGGTTAAGCATGCTTGTCCTAGAGCAAATTGAAGATGGGTGACTGGCCGAGAAGTTGTTCCTAGGTGCGCACGAGTAAGGATAAAGTGCGTAGAAAATACAAGTATTGGTTTGTGGGGCCAGTCTAGAGATCCTAATAAGCTGTCATGGTTGACCGTCGTCGGTCCAGAGAGGCCGAGGTGTTACAACTCGCAAGCGAACTCGAACAAAGGCGAGCTCCGGCGACCTCGAACAAAGCTCCGCTCGCCGAGAAGGGGAAGAGAGGAGAAGGGATTTAGGACGATCATTGTAATGCCCTTGAATCGACCCTATGCAGAATTTAGCGATTCCAGCAAACCCGCATAGAAACCATTCGATGACGCCAACAAAATACTTGCGTGCAGGTGGAAAATGAAGTAATGCAATTACACAATAGTTCACGATGGAACCTAAAGAGTGGGTACCTGCTGACCTTCAAGAAGATTCATCCAAAGGTATACAAGATGGTCATGTACGACTACAGTCAAGTTGAGATGGTCAAGGTGTGCCCTGGCCACCCTAAAGCGTGCCGAAGGATCGTCAATGAGGAGACAGTGTTATTTGCTAAAATGTTGTTTGTTCTTATGCCATAATCCTAAACTTTAGTTGCAATTCCTATTATGAACTATGTCCTAATGCTAAATCGTGAAATTTAGCATTGTCGTCACCGTCGTGAATATACGATGTACTGCAATTGTTTCAGATTGATAGCGTCACCTCTCAGAAGAAGAGGTTAACACGTTGCAAGCTGTATTAGCGGCATGGTGCAGCTTACCAAACATCACAAATCATGTCTTACCTAGATGCAAAAAATGAGCAACATGCTACAAACGGGCTGAAGAATATGGCAGGGAGACTGATTTCGGCTCACCTGTTGTGCTGGCCCAGAAAATAGCCGGACTACCGTCCTTCGTGTCTAAAATAAACGTTGGAGATGGCTTGGGGCTACTCAAACGGTCCGAGCATGTTCGAATAGGTCCGCGCGGACCACGGGACATACGCGGTGCCCCAGCGCCGGCGGCATGACCTATATTAGGCCAGACCGTACCATTCGTGACACCAGATCTAATATATGGATGGGTCTATCTGAATAGACGCAGAAACAGACCGGCAACAGATACAAACACACATGAGCCTTCTTCTTTTGAGCTGACCTGTCCGTTTGGGTCGCGCTGACTCAAGCCATGGACTAAAACAAACCGTTTAGATCGTTCGTTCGGATCTTTCTGATGATGGAGATGCGCTAACTTCAAAAACAATTGGAAACCAAAGGCGAGTGGATCCACCATCAACGCTACAGGAATCGCTTGGCTGCAAGCTCACGCGTTGCTGCTGGCAAAGTACGTACCGCTGCTGAGGGAGGCTAGCTGGGTAGCAGGGACATGGGTCCATGGCAGGAAGCGCAGAGAGCCGGGCCATGTTGACCAAGCACGGTCCCACTCCCACAGTCACTCCCATGCGTCTCACGGACGTGACACATCCATACGCGGTAACGCGGGTCGGGTGGAGAAATACGCGAGCACCACCCGGCATGCGCGGCTGGCCTTCTACGTACGGTCAGAGCGTGCCCGGCTGAATGAGTACGCCGTCTTGGCGTATCGGGCGTGCCGTGGTTGAGTCATTGCCGTGGGAACGTTGAAACGCCATGGGCGCGGAGTGGCAAGCCCGGGCATGGGCATCATTTTGCTCGCAAACGAAGCTGAACAATGTCGACGCGCGACACCTCCAAAGTCCACCTGTCGAGCTACCAGGCTCAAGCGTCGGTCTGGCCCGGCCTTCAGTTTGACAGTTTCAACGCCATCTTCACCGGGGCAGATCTAAATGGTCCGATTTCTGTTTGTTTGGTTGAGCCGGGATCGCTTTTAGGTTGAGGTCCAGCCTATCTGACCGACCGCGTCCAGCGGTGTGATCTATCTGTCTGTGTTTAGCCATCGTCAACGTCGGCGTATTTTTAGTGTCTTTTCGCCGCCATGCCATCTTCTACCTTTTTTTCCGCCGGTTTCCGTCAGTTCTGGATGTTTCCCCGCCACGTCTAGGCGCATCCGTAAAATGAGAGGTCCCGAGATATCTTCGACCAGACGCACACCACCATGCCTGGCCATCGGTGTCAGCCCGACGAGCTTCGTGGCAACCCCGACGCCGGCAGAGAAGAGTTGCCTGAGTACCCGCTGCCGTCGTGGTGGCCGAACCAGCCATTGGCACCGGACGTGTTGCCGCCTCCGATTCCGGGCGCCTGCATATATTTCATATCACTGCAGTCGCGGCGCTCTCACTACACGACTACAACAGGACCACCGGCGAGCGCTTCTCGTGGGAGGTTATGGAGCGCGTGTTTCAGCCAGAACATGGGTGGCGCCTAGCGCTCACAGAAGTGTGTGGCGACCTCCGGGAAGTGGTGCGGGCCAATCCCAACGACGCGTACATGCGTTTCCACCTTGCCCAACCTCAAGACGAGCTGCCATGTCGGCGTCGTCGGCGCTAGCGCCGTTGGCGGCGCATAGCTAGAATGCTGTTGTAGTGTTGTTTGTAACATATTCGAAGACTCGAATAAAACTTTTCATTATAAATGGCCGATGCCCACATTGCTACATCGTAGATGGCGAGTGCACGTCCTAGTCTACTCAATCGGAGTCGGAGTGGTAGCAGTGACGACACATGGTGTCGTCGAAGACGCTGACGGCGAGCATTGCTTCGCCGTCGTACTTAAATACGACGATGTTTCCCGATTCGATCTAGTGCGCGCGGGCGAGCACTCCCAGCCATCGGCGAGGAACATCTGGCCGAGGTGGTCGAACATCAACTCCACCGGGTACTTGGTGGTCCTGAAATCGTTCACCCGCAGAAAGACAAGATGGGGCGGTGGGGCGGCGACCAGCGACGCGAAGTTGTGGGGAAGGAGGAGCCTGTCCCGCGCCATGCCGGAGTTGATGGCCACGGCGAACTGGATGCCTGGGTCGACCTCCTCGGGCGACAACGACGTTGAGGGAGAACGTGGTGGCGCGCTGCTTTGGTCGTGTCCTCCGTGCCTCCCTCGACGTCCATGACCGGGACCCGGTGGTCGTCCGGGACACCCTCTTCTCGATCCAATGTTGTTGGCCATGGCTAGCTACCAGTAGTGGAGAACGGAAAAGGGAAGAGGAGAGTGTGATGCGATGTGGGAGAAAATGGCCGTGGGCGGCGGACTGGCATCGGATACCGGTGCGGAGGCCAAAGCGACGATATTGAAGTGTTCAGTCAGGAGAGCAGTCTTCGGACAGCGCCAACATCGACATTGAGGGAGAGCGTGGCGTCCAGTCAGTCAGGATATCGTCCCATCGTCATTGATAGCGTAGGCTCCGCCGGTCAGCCTTCTGCCCACGTCTCTAAATCGTTGTCACAATTGCGTCTGAATCGATATCGCCTGGGAGCGTCTGAATCAATACCACGATACGCGGTTGTTGACGGACGGACCAGTGACACCATCAGGGCAGGACACACCTGCTATTGGCACGCGTCCAAGCCAACACAATCGTTACAATGGATCGATCGAGTGTTCCGTTCGGAAGGACATCCCGCACGGATACGTTCGGACGAATTGGATCGGGCCGGTGGAGATGTCGTCGGTTATTGCATCCGGACAGAAATCGGAGCACCAGTGAAGCTGTCAGGGGTGGAGCGTCCCGTAGACGTATCCAGTATCCCAGTCCATACTGACACCGACAACCGACGGCACACGGCAGCGTAGCGTCCGTTCAGTTAACCTGCGCAAGCTACACCAGTATACCACCCTGCCTCCATAGCGAGAACACGAGCAAAGTGAAGGACGCCCAGGCCACGCACTCGCACCTACACGCCAAAACAAAGCGTCAGGAGTCCAGAGATGACCGAACGAAGGCTGGCCGACTCGCCGCCGTCCAAGCTTCCGCGCCTCTCCGGCGCCGACGCCTATGACGGTAGGGGTGTCTCGTCCTCTAAAAGTTCCTTTTTTCTTCACTCTGTCTCGGGCCGAGGATTAGTTATCGATGTCTCTTGCTCGTGTGTATCCCTAGGGGCGGTGACCGTGGCGGCGCCAGCCACGGCGCAGCTGGGTCTCGGGCTGGGTCTCGGCGTGGGCGGCAGCCGCAGCGACAGCAGCGGGAGCGACGCGTCGGAGGCGTCCGCGACGACGGCTGTGACGCGGCCGTCGCCGCTGACGTTCATGCAGCGGCAGGAGCTGGAGCACCAGGTGCTCATCTACCGCTACTTCGTCGCCAGCGCCCCCGTGCCGGTCAACCTCGTGCTCCCCATCTGGAACAGCGTCGCCGCCGCCTCCCCCGCCCCGCAGAGGTTCCCATCCCGTACGTGCCGCCCGCCCGTTCTTCTCCTGTTCTACATATACTTAGCTTAATCTCTTTTTTCGCTTAGCCACGGCGTTTCGCTCCTCCGAGTTGTTTGGATTATTTTCCCCTTGTTTTCTGCCAACGTTGATCGTCCGATGATCCGTGTACTGTGCAGTGGCGGGTCTGGGGAGGCTGTGCTTCGACCACAGGAGCAGCATGGAGCCGGAGCCGGACCGCTGCCGGCGCACGGACGGGAAGAAGTGGCGGTGCTCGCACGGCGTGGTGCCGGGAAGCAAGTACTGCGAGCGCCACGTCCACCGGGGCCGCGGCCGTTCAAGAAAGCTTGTGGAAGCGGCGGCCACATCAGCCGTCCCGATCCGTGCAATCCACGCCGCCGACGCGCAGGCCAGCAACACCAACGCGCACGCGCCGCCACAGCAGCAGCAGCAGCAGCGCCTCGGCTTCGCCTCCCCCGCCGGCGTCTTCCTCGCCCACGGCACCGCGCGTGCCACCTGATGGTGCTGGAGTATTTGTTAGTTGTAATCTGTAACTGGAACGGAAAATCTCCGAGGATTATGCTGTCTGTAATCTTATTTCCGGCCTTGACCACGCCTCGGTGTTCGCGGCTCGTCAAAGCTCGACGGCATGCGTAGGCTGCCTTGTTTACTGCTACTCCTGCCACTCTGTCTGTGCCTCGCGCAGTGATACACTGACATGTCTGGGTTGTTTTTTTGGTTTTGTGGCGGGAGGCGCGCCTCGGTGCGGGGCGGTGGTGTGGGCGGGAGGGGCCCCGGCTAGTGCTTCCTGGGGCCGAGGGCCATGCTGCACGACCGGTCAGATGCTGGGGCGCAGAGACAGAGGACTGGAACGCTGGACCCATCCACACGGTGCAGAGTGGCCCGGTCGACGACCAACGCCGCAGCGGAGCGACCAGCGTGCGTGTTGTTGTTGTTGTTTCCGCGCCGGCGTCGACACGGCCCTTTTTTTTTTCAGCTTCTTGGCGAGTCCCATAAGTTACCCTCGACCAGCTTTTTTCCAAAATCTCATCTGTTAAAATCGTTTATACTTTTAAATTGATATTAAAACTACTAGTTAAGAAGTTTGAACGAATTTTAAAGATGAGATTTTGGGAGAAGCTGGTTGAGGGTAACTTTTGCGAGAAGCTAAAAAGAAGGGGGCTACGGACGGTGCTGGATGCTGCTGTGCACTCGTCGAGGAATAGAGCATTGTCAGCCGCGGTGATTTTGACAAAATTGATCCTTTGCCAAAGTTTAATGATTTTATTCTTTCCGTTGATTCTCTACGTTTCTTAGCAATTTTAGCAGCATTCAAGGACATAAACAAAGTGTCATTTATATCCATACATGTGCTCATAACGGGAGTATTTTTGATAGTTTTCATTTTATATTTTTTAAGTTTTATTAGCCTAGCACCACACTCCCCTGCAACAGCGTTAGAATCATTTTATATTTTGTAAGTTTTATTAGCCTAGCACCATGCTCCCCTGCAACAGTGTTAGAAAAGTACTTGATAATCTCCAATAATAGTGAATTCTTGCGCTAGCAAAGTACTTGATAATCCCCAATAGTAGTGAATCCCTGTAATACAATTCGATATGTATTTGAAGCTCGAATCCACGAGGATCTGAAGGAAAACTATCTATTCTCCCTATAACCCACTTTTTTTTAGAGCAACCACATATATTGCATTGATAGTTACATGAACATACACATGTGGAAACTAAAAAACTAAAGGATTATCCTGGAAACTTTGCACATAAAATCCTAAAAATCCAAGAAATACAAAAGACCGAAGGATTTGCAAAGGAAGATATTTTAACCAAGTTCGCTCACTGCAACATGATTGAGTTAGATATTGAAGCTTCGCAATTCGTTGAAGGTAAGGTAAAAGTTAAAGAAGTTGGTAAGCCTATTCTTCCTTGTATCTTCGGAGGAACTTCCTATTGTGGCCTCTTCGACATAGGTGAACTTTTATTTAAAAATTAAAAACAAACTAGCACCAACCGAATTAGAGGATACATATATGACTATAATGCTTGCGGATAAAACACTTAGAGTCCTTATGGGAATAATTAGAGATGTTTCAATTTATGTTGGACCATATAAATACCCCCATTGATTTCGTGCTTATTGATATGCCTACCGATGTTTATTGTCCTATCATTTTTGGAAAAAAATTTCTAAATACCATAGGAGCAAACATAGATTGCAGGAGACAAACTGTGTCTCTCAAGTTCGGTGAAGAGAAAATGAATTTTCATTTTTCCAAATTTGACCATAAGCTGACTATTGAAGAACTAGATGATGACGAGTACGAATGTGAGGAAGAAGGTAGTATTGTCAATTTAGCTTCATTTGTTATTGAGACTCCCGATGATATTTCAACAAGGAGTTTAGTCAATAATAATAATATCCTCCATGACATTGAAAAAGCTGAAATGGATGATTACCTTGATTCCACACCTGAGGTGGATCCTGAGGTTAATCAAGAGTATGAAGAACTTATAAGAAAGGGGGATGAGGATCCTCCCCTCCTACCCTCAAAACTATACCAAAATAATTAAAATATAGGTTTCTTGATGAGACAAATAGATTTACTATTATTATAATTTCTAACCTTGCAGAAAAAGAGGAGGAGAATTTAATGAAAGTTCTGCATATGCATAGAAATGCTCTTGGGTATTCAATGAGTGACTTGAAGGGGATCAGCCCTTCGATACCACTCATAGGATATTCTTGGAGGAAGGAGCTCAGTCAGTCGCAAACTTTCAGCGACGTCTCAAACCTCATATAAAAAAGGAGGTAAGGAAAGAAATAATACGTTTGTTAGATGTAGGAATCATTTTTTATGTAGAAGAAAGTGAATGGGTAAGTCATGTTTCTTGTGTCCCTAAGAAAGGTGGACTTACTGTTGTCGAAAATGAACATAATGAGATGGTACCTACGAGAACTGTTGAGATAGGACGTGCATTGACTATAGAAAACTTAATAAAGAATATAGGAATGACCACTATCCAATACCGTTTATAGATCAAAATTTAGAGAGGTTAGCTATGCATTCTCATTTTTGTTACTTAGACGGCTACTCTACATCCTGATGATCAACTTAAGACCACTTTTATCTTTCCTTACGGTCTTTACGCTTATCGCCGTTGACATGGATATGCCTAAGGGTACCTGACGTTAGCATACCTTTTTTGGACCAACGGAGGCCCACGGGAAGAACCTGTTGAAATCATGAAGCCCAAGGAGACTTCGGATGGCTCAAGCCTGGAGATTACTCGACTTCTTGGAGGACACGGCTAATATAGATAGAAATTCAAAGGGGTTAACCCTAATCTGTAACCGACTCAACCTACCTCGAGACCTGTCCTCCCCATATAAAGGCCAGGAGGGCACGACAAGGAGGCGATCTCACCTCATATATACCCTAGAACACGCATCATGCCAGATTGCATCTGCGTACCCTTGTAATCATCGGTATCGCCATCAATCAAGAACAGACAAGCAGGAGTAGGTTTTTCCCCGGGGGGCCTGAACCTGGATAAACCTCGTGTCCCCGTGTTGCGAGTCTGTTAGCTGTAGCGCGATCTCTAGCTCCCCTTCTTCTCCAAACCCAAGTCCATAACAATGGGCATTGACGAGTCGAACCCTCGTCAGCCGTATGCCTTTCGGTCTCTCCAATGCTCCTGCTACGTTAAGCCTAGACTCTACTTTTGAAAGAATTTTATTTGTAGATTCTACAAAGAAAAGAGAAGATAGAGGGGATATCCGTGGAAGTTCAAGAAACTGCTCCACCTAAAAAAGTGTCATCCATCTACATGCATGTGGGAACTACATTGCCGAAAATAAAGTTCTTAATTTTTCATCGTAATGGTTTTTGGTGATTTCCTTCAACCAACTACCGTTCGGAAGGGAAAAACAAAAAAGATGATTTAGAAGGGAGAAGGTACCTAAATGATTTCATTCTCTCTAGAATGATCCGGGTATGTGAAATCTCTATTTAACTTTGTTCTAGGTTATTTTCTCCTATTTATTTTTGCATTTCTATTTTCCTCTTGTTTTTTTCAATGTACTGCCAGGTTTGCGAAGTCGGTACGGGCGGACGGTATGGCTGCACCCGCTCGTACCATTGATCGTCAAACATACGGTACTTGGGTCTTAATTTTTGATGCATTGGTACGACCGAGCGGTGTAGGCGCACTCGCCCGTACCACTGGTCGTTACCGATACAATATCGCATAACCTAAATTTCGTTTCGGTATTAAAAAATGAAGTCGGTAAAGTTAGTAAGAACAGGTAGTAAATGTAGGAATTCGTAGCATGGAAAACAAAAAATTTCTATAGCATACAAACAAACAAGCCAAGATCTATCTACTAGATTGTAGCAACGAGTCGATGGAATAACTCACCCTCGAAGATTCCAAAGTGTTTAACGAGAGCGGATTCTCGTGGGTGATGTAGTCGTACTCTTCCCGATCTCAAGATCGCGTAGACGATCCTTCCGGCGCTGCGTTCCGGAAGCGCTCCCGCAGTCGGTCACACGTTCGGTACTCGACGAAGACCTTCCTCTCCCTTGTTCCAGCAGGCAGCGGAGGTTGTAGCACTCTCCTCGCGATTCCGGCAGCACAACGGCGTGGTACCGGAAGTAGAGGGGAGATCTCGCAGGGCTTCGCCTTAAGCCGGAGCGAGTATGGTGGACTATGAGAGAGCCCTCGACGATCTAGGGTTTAGACACGCCGAGGAGGAGGCTAGGCCGGCGGCTAGGGTTTGACCTAGGCGGCGGCGGTTTGCCCTAGGGCGGCGGCGGCAGCTGGAGGTGGCGGCGCCGGCGGCTAGGGTTTAGAGGTGGAGGAGTTATGTGTCTAGGAGGGGAGCCCTGCCCCTCCTTTTATAGGTGGAGGGAGGCGCGCCAGGGGAGGGGAGTTCCTCCCCAACTCGGTTTCCACCTCCCCTCCACTTCCCAAAAATAGCCGTTTGACTTTCAAATTGGCGTTTGACTTTTTCAAACAAGGATTTGATTAAATCCTCTATTTTATTCAGCGATGACACTTAGTACATGATGAAATTATACCAACTTGATATAACACATTCATGTACCCTTCCCTCCGGAGTGCCGGACATTCCGGAACCTTCTAGAACATTCCCGATGAAAACACTGGAACCATTCCCCAACTCCGAAACAGGACTTTCCTTATATGAATCTTATTCTCCGGACCATTCCGGATCTCCTCGTGATATCCCGAATCCCATTCGAGACTCCGAACAACATTCGGTCTCTTTCTCATCATTCCATAACTACTCAAACAACGTCGAATCCTTAAGTGTGTCTCCCTACGGTTCGTGAATTATGCGGACATGATCGAGACACTTCTCCGAACAATAACCAATATAGGAATCTGGAAATTCATATGGCTCCCACATATTTCTACGATTACTTTGCGATCGAATGAACCACTTACATACGATACCAATTTACCTTTGTCTCATGATACTTTACTTATCCGAGGTCATGATCGTCGGTATCTCTGCATACCTAGTTCAACCTCGTTACTGATAAGTACTCTTTTCTCGTTCCCATGATATGTGATCCCTTGTGAGCCAGTCACATGCTTGCAAGCTAATTGGATGACATTTCACCGAGAGGGCCCAGAGTATATCTATCCGTCATATGGATGGACAAATCCCAATCTTGATCCATATGTCTCAACCAATACTTTCCGAACACTCAATGCCACCTTTATAGCCACCCAGTTACGGTGTGGTGTTTGATGTCATCAAAGCATCCATCCGGTAAAGGTGATATGCATGATCTCATGGTCGAAGGAATTAGGTTACTATGCATCAGAAAGCATATAGCAATTGAACTATTAAAAATGACTTGATCTTCATGCTACGCTTATCTATAGGAGTATGTCCACCATATCATTCTCCTAACGATATGATCTTGTGTTAATAACATCTCAATGTTCATGATAGGGAAACCACAATCATTTATTAACCAACAAGCTAGTGATGTATAGAGGCTTTACTAGGGACTTCAATTCAAGTTTACAAATCACACAAGTATTAATGTTTCCTTGTTAATACTATTATAGCATGAATGTAAACATTTATCATAAACACAAAGATATAATAATAACTCATTTATTATTGCCTCTAGGGCATATCTCCAACAGTCTCCCACTTGCACTAGAGTCATCTAATCTAGATTACATGGTAATATACCGAACACCCATGGAAGTTTGGTCCTGGTCATGTTTTGCCCTCGGGAGAGGTTTAGTCAACGGATCCGCCACATTCAGATCCGTGTGTACTTTGCAAATCTTTATGTCCCCATCTTGGACATGTTCTCGAATAGCGTGAAAACGTAGCTTGATATGCTTCAGCTTCTTGTGTGACCTTGGTTCTTGCGCATTGGCTATGGCACCCATGTTATCACAGTAGATAGACATTGGGTCCAGCGCACTAGGAACCACACCCAGCTCTGCAATGAACTCTTTCATCCATATCGCTTCTTGTGAAGCCTCCGAAGCAGCCATGTATTCCGATTCAGTTGAAGATCTCGCCACAACGCTTTGCTTTGCACTCCTCCAGCTAACTGCTGCACCATTCAAAATAAATACGTATCCAGATTGTGATTTAGAATCATCCGGATCGGTGTTCCAACTAGCATCGGTGTAACCATTAACAACGAGCTGTTCATCACCTCCATACGAGAGAACCATATCCTTAGTTCTTCTCAAGTACTTAAGGATGTTTTTGACCGCTGTCCAATGATCCACTCCTGGATCACTTTGATATCTACTAGTTAAACTAACAGCATATGCAATGTCGGGTCTAGTACATAGCATGGCATACATTAGAGATCCTATGGCTGAGGCATAGGGAGTCTTACTCATCCTTTCTCTATCTTCTGCTGTTGTCGGACTTTGAGTTTTACTCAAGGTCGTATTGGGCAACATGGGCAAGAACCCTTTCTTGCTATCTTCCGTTCCAAACCTCTTTAGAAATTTGTCCAAATATGTACTTTGTGACAATGATATTTGGCGTCTTGATCTATCTCTATAAATCTTTATGCCTAATATGTAAGCTGCTTCGCCAAGATCTTTCATCGAAAAACTATTATTCAAATATTCCTTGACACTATTAAGAAGGTCTACATCATTCCCAATCAACAATATGTCATCTACATATAGTATTAAGAATGCTACAAAGCTCCCACTCACTTTCTTGTAAATACAAGCTTCTCCATAAGTTTGTATAAAACCAAAACTTTTGATCACCTTATCAAAACGTTGATTCCAACTTCGGGATGCTTGCTTCAATCCATAGATGGACCGTTGAAGTTTGCATACCTTGTTAGCATCTTTAGGATTGACAAAACCTTTGGGTTGCATCATATACAACTCTTCATCAATGTCTCAATTGAGGAATGTTGTTTTGACATCCATCTGCCATATCTCATAATCATAATATGCAGCGATTGCTAACATAATCCTTACAGACTTTAGCTTCGCTACTGGTGAGAAAGTCTCATCGTAGTCAACTCCTTGAATTTGTCGAAACCCCTTTGCGACAGGTCGAGCTTTATAGACAGTAACATTACCATCAGCATCTGTTTTCTTCTTGAAAATCCATTTGTTCTCGACAGCCTTCCGGCCATCTGGTAAGTCCACCAAAGTCCATACTTGGTTTTCGTACATGGATCCAATCTCGGATTTCATGGCTTCTTGCCATTTATTGGAATCTGGGCTCATCATCGCCTCCTCATATGTCGCAGGGTCATCGGTGTTGTCCACCAACATGATACTCATAACGGGATCATACCAATCTGGAGTGGTACGAGTTCTCGTTGACCTGCGAGGCTCTGTAGCAACTACAACCGAAGTTTCATGATGATCATCATTAGCTTCCTCTCTTATTGGTGCAGGCACCACAGGAACTTCTCCCGGTGCTGCGCTACTCGCAATTTCGAGAGAAGGTTCAACAACCTCATCGAGTTCTACTTTCCTTCCAGTCACTTCTTTCGAGAGAAATTCCTTCTCTAAAAAGGATCCATTCTTGGCAACGAAGATTTTGCCCTCGGATCTATGATAGAAGGTATACCCAATAGTTTCCTTCGGGTATCCTATGAAGACGCATTTTTCCGCTTTGGGTTCAAGCTTGTCCGGTTGTAACTTCTTTACATAGGCTTCGCATCCCCAAACTTTAAGGAACGACAATCTAGGTTTCTTCCCAAACCATAATTCATATGGTGTCGTTTCAACGGATTTAGATGGTGCCCTATTTAAAGTGAATGTGGCTGTTTCTAATGCATAACCCCAAAATGATAGCGGTAAATCTGTAAGTGACATCATAGAACGAACCATATCTAAGAGAGTTCGATTACGACATTCGGACACACCATTACGCTGTGGTGTTCCCGGCGGTGTCAATTGTGAAAGTATTCCGCATTTCTTCAAATGCTCGCCAAACTCGTAACTTAGATATTCACCTCCACGATCAGAACGTAGAAATTTAATCTTCTTGTTACGTTGATTCTCTACCTTACTTTGAAATTCCTTAAACTTCTCGAAAGTTTCAGACTTATGTTTCATGAAATAGATATACCCATATCTACTCAAGTCATCCGTGAAGGTAAGAACATAACGATAACCACCGCGCGATGATACACTCATTGGACCACACACATCGGTATGTATGATTTCCAATAAGTCCGTAGCTCGCTCCATCATACCAGAAAATGGAGTCTTAGTCATTTTACCCATCAGACATGCTTCGCATCTTTCAAGTGATTCAAGAAGTCCATCGGAATGGAGTTTCTTCATACGCTTCACTCCAATGTGACCAAGACGACAGTGCCACATATAGGTCGAGTTATCGCTCGATTTCAAACGTTTAGCCTCAATGTTATTAATATGTGTATTTCCACTATCGAGATTCAATAAGAATAGACCATCTATCAAAGGTGCATGTGCATAAAACATATTACTCATATAAATCGAACAACCATTATTCTCGGACTTAAACAAGTAACTGTCTCGCAATAAACAAGATCCCGATATAATGTTCATGCTTAACGCAGGCACCAAATAACAATTATTTAAGTATAAAACTAATCCCGATGGTAGATGAAGGGGTAGCGTGCCGACCGCGATCACATCAACCTTTGATCCGTTTCCCACGCGCATCGTCACCTCGTTCTTCGCTAGCTTCCGTTTATTCTGCAGTACCTGTTTCGAGTTACAAATATGAGCAACCGAACCAGTATTAAATACCCAGGCACTACTACGAGTACTAGTGAGATACACATCAATAACATGTATATCGGATATACCTTTCTTCTTGATGTTGCCGTTCTTCAAATCCGCCAAGTACTTTGGGCAATTCCGCTTCCAGTGACCTTCTCCCTTGCAGTAAAAGCACTCAGTATCAGGCTTAGGTCCAGCCTTGGTCTTCTTCGTCGGTGTGGTAACTTTCTTACCACCCTTCTTGAAGTGTCCCTTTTGCTTAGACTTGCCTTTCTTGAATTTGGTGGTCTTATTGACCAACAACACTTGGTGCTCTTTCTTGATCTCCACTTCTGCAGATTTCAACATGGCAAAGAGTTCTGGCAACGTTTTGTTCATGTTCTGCATGTTGTAGTTCATCACAAAGTTCTTGTAACTTGGTGGTAGTGATTGGAGGACACGATAAATCCCCAAAGCATTAGGAATCACTATACCCAAGCTTTGAAGTTTGTTTGCTGCCCAGACATCTTAAGCACATGCTCACTGACGGAGCTGCCCTCTTCCATCTTGCAGTTAAAGAACTTTTCAGAAGCCTCATAGCTTTCAATTGCCGCATGAGTCTCAAAAATCAATTTGAGATCCTCGACAATATCATATGGGTCTGAATTCTCAAACCTTTTCTGAAGCTCCGATTCTAAACCATACAAGATAGCACACTGAACTGTGGAGTACTGAGTCTTTCGAGTTAGGTAAACATTCTTTACTTCGTCGGTAGCATCAGCTGCAGGCGGGTCACCCAGCGGTGCATCCAGCACATAGGTCAAATTACCAGCTGTGAGGACAATCGTCAAATTGCGGAACCAATCCGCGAAGTTGCTTCCATTGTTTTTCAACTTTTCTTTCTCTAGGAACGCATTAAAATTGATGGTAGGGGCCGCCATTGATCTACAACATATTTGCAATAGTTTAGACTAAGTTTATGACAAATTGAGTTCTAATTAATAGTTAAATTAATCTAGGTGAACTCCCACTCAAAACAATATCCCTCACATTGTTTTAGTGATCACACGAACCAAATCCACCACATCAACACCGATCATCACGAGAGTTGATATAGTTTCAATGGCGAACAATCGACATGTTCATCATATCTACTATATGATTCATGCTTTACCTTTCGGTGATCCGTGTTCCGAGACCATGTCTGTACATTCTAGGCTCGTCAAGATCAACCTTAGTTTCCGCATGAGCAAATCTGGCTTGCTGACGTTGTATACACTTGCGGAATCTAACACACCCGATCATCACGTGGTGCTTCGAAACAACAAGCTTTAGCAACAGTGCTAACTAAGGGTGAACACTTTATGACTTGAAATTCATGTGCATGAGGGATCATCTTATAATGCTACCGTCGTCTACTAAGCAATACAAGATGCATAAAGGATTAACATCACATGCAATTCATAATATGTGATATGATATGGCCTTTCTTCTTTGTGCTTCCGATCTCCATCTTCAAGCACGAACATGATCTCCATCATCACCGGCATTGCATCAAGGTCAATGACGCTTCTTCATGGTTGTCGTCCACCGGCTTCAACTATTACAACTACTTTGAATAGACACGCGGGTCTTAACATAAATTAAAGACAACCATATGGCTCCTGCCGGTTGCCAACTTACAATAAGGAACATTGCATACATCAAATATAATCACAATCATGGCCATATCACATCACTGCACACCCATGCAAAACAAAGTTAGATGCCTCTACTTTCTTTGCATGTTTTACGTGGTTTGGGGCTTTCAATAAGTGTCGTTCTAACTTACGAACATGAACCACAATATTGATACTAGTATTGTTAATCACCCGTTGTAAAATGGATCTTAACTATGCTAGGAGAAACAGGCACCCGCAAAGCCACTTATGCAATACAAGTTGCATGTCAAGCGTGGAGCAAGTCTCATGAACGATGTCATGTAAGGTTAGCCCGGGCCGCTTCATCCCAACATCCCGCAAGATGCAAAGTACACAAGAATCAATCGACAATAAAAGCATCAACGCCCACAATGACCATTGTGTTCTACTCGTGCAACAGATCTACATATAGACACGGCTCTGATACCACTGTAGGGATTCGTAGCATGGAAAACAAAAAATTTCTATCGCATACAAACAAACAAGCCAAGATTTATCTACTAGATTGTAGCAACGAGTCGATGGAATAACTCACCCTCGAAGATTCCAAAGTGTTTAACAAGAGCGGATTCTCGTGGGTGATGTAGTCGTACTCTTCCCGATCTCAAGATCGCGTAGACGATCCTTCCGGCGCTGCGTTCCGGCAGCGCTCCCGCAGTCGGTCACACGTTCGGTACTTGATGAATACCTTCCTCTCCCTTGTTCCAGCAGGCAGTGGAGGTTGTAGCACTCTCCTCGCGATTCCGGTAGCACAACGGCGTGGTACCGGAAGTAGAGGGGAGATCTCGCAGGGCTTCGCCTTAAGCCGGAGTGAGTATGGTGGACTATGAGAGAGCCCTCAACGATCTAGGGTTTAGACACGCCGAGGAGGGGGCTAGGCCGGTGGCTAGGGTTTGACCTAGGCGGCGGCGGCGGTTTGCCCTAGGGCGGCGGCGACAGCTGGAGGTGGCGGCGCCGGCGGCTAGGGTTTAGAGGTGGAGGAGTTGTGTGTCTAGGAGGGGAGCCCTGCCCCTCCTTTTATAGGTGGAGGGAGGCGCTCCAGGGGAGGGGAGTCCCTCCCCAACTCGGTTTCCACCTCCCCTCCACTTCCCAAAAATAGCCGTTTGACTTTCAAATTGGCGTTTGACTTTTTCAAACAAGGATTTGATTAAATCCTCTATTTTGTTCAGCGATGACACTTAGTACATGATGCAATTATACCAACTTGATATAACACATTCATGTACCCTTCCCTCCGGAGTGCCGGACATTCCGGAACCTTCTAGAACATTCCCGATGAAAACACCGGAACCATTCCTCAACTCCGAAACAGGACTTTCCTTATATGAATCTTATTCTCCGGACCATTCCGGATCTCCTCGTGATATCCCGAATCCCATTCGAGACTCTGAACAACATTCGGTCTCTTTCTCATCATTCCATAACTACTCAAACAACGTCGAATCCTTAAGTGTGTCTCCCTACGGTTCGTGAATTATGCGGACATGGTCGAGACACTTCTCCGAACAATAACCAATAGAGGAATCTGGAAATTCATATGGCTCCCACATATTTCTACGATTACTTTGCGATCGAATGAACCACTTACATACGATACCAATTTCCCTTTGTCTCACGATAGTTTACTTATCCGAGGTCATGATCATCGGTATCTCTGCATACCTAGTTCAACCTCGTTACTGATAAGTACTATTTTCTCGTTCCCGTGATATGTGATCCCTTGTGAGCCAGTCACATGCTTGCAAGCTAATTGGATGACATTTCACCGAGAGGGCCCAGAGTATATCTATCCGTCATATGGATGGACAAATCCCAATCTTGATCCATGTGTCTCAACCAATACTTTCCGAACACTCAATGCCACCTTTATATCCACCCAGTTACGGTGTGGTGTTTGATGTCATCAAAGCATCCATCCGGTAAAGGTGATATGCATGATCTCATGGTCGAAGGAATTAGGTTACTATGCATCAGAAAGCATATAGCAATTGAACTATTAAAAATGACTTGATCTTCATGCTACGCTTATCTATAGGAGTATGTCCACCATATCATTCTCCTAACGATGTGATCTTGTTGTTAATAACATCTCAATGTTCATGATAGGGAAATCACAATCATTTATTAACCAACAAGCTAGTGATGTATAGAGGCTTTACTAGGTACTTTAATTTAAGTTTACAAATCACACAAGTATTAATGTTTCCTTGTTAATACTATTATAGCATGAATGTAAACATTTATCATAAACACAAAGATATAATAATAACTACATTTATTATTGCCTCTAGGGCATATCTCCAACAGTACAGGCGGGACCTGCCCGTACTGTTTAGTCGGTTGACCGGTTATCGTCTTCGGTACGCGAGTTTTCTTGGAAATGACCCAATACGGGCATCCATCCGTACCAGGTGGTCGTTACGATCGCGATTTCTTCCTTTTTGCTTATTTCTTTCCATATTTGTTAGGATTCTTTTTTTGGCCGACCCTTTTACTTCCAGTATGATTTTTTCCCTTTCTCTAACCTCTTGTAAGCCTTCTTAGAGGGCCTCCTTGTTTCCATTGACAAGGCAGATCTTGTCCGCATCCTCAAGGATCACGGAGGAAGTCAAGGTTGTTGAACCAAATAAAGAGGAGTTGGAAGTCGAGGACAGATTCAAGCTAATAGAAACAATAAAAGATGGACATAAGCCTTGGTGTTGGAAAATAAGGAGACTCTGAAGAGGTTCAACTTGATTTAGAAGAAGATGGAGATATATATTTGAAAAAGGCAAAGGAGCAAGGAGAGAAGATCCAAGCCTCCTTGGATGACCTCAACCGCCGCATCAAGAAGATTGAGGTAAAGTCTCCAGGATCTTCTAAACATATTGAACCGTTGCATCGTTATCTGGACCAGACGGATCTAAAGATAATGGAAGGGCTCGAAGCAAACCTCAACATCAGCCTTCGATCTATCAACACTCAAAAGAAAACAATAGAGATGTACAGAGCTCTTGTAGAGCAGTTGGAGAAAGATAGCGAGCAGTGCCAGATTCGAATCTTGTTCCTGGAAGCATCAAACAAGACGCTTCGAGCAAGCATTCATGGTTCAAGGGGTTACCCCTCTGCAGACTAAAAGGGCGTGCCACGGTATTAAATAAACTCAAGGAATTATTTGATCCATCCGGTTTGATTCCAAGCTTGGGGGGATCTGTGAGAGCCTTGTAATCTATCTTACAGTTTTTAGCATGTTTATGTTTCTACATGCATGTTAGACTTTAATTCCAATGTTTGCATTAGTTGCATCAACTTCGAGTTCCCTTTGTTGAAGAGAAGATTTATATCCATTGGGTTGCGAGACTTTATGATATTTTAAGTTGTGTTATGATTCATGATTATTATATTATATGATTGAACTAGGTTGAGTGTTATGATACTTGTACATATGTCGTTATTTTAGGGACTTCCACACCAATAAAAGTATTGATTAGGCTATGAGAAGAAGGACAGGAAGAAAACTAGAACAAAAGTAAAACTAGAAAGAGGTGAATGCAATGAGATGAAATATTAATGCTATGATTCCTCAAGTAATGTTGTGTATACCGGTGTGCATGATAAGTGCTCATGAAATAGCTATAAACTGTACTTGTGGTGGTCCCTCAAATACTATTGTCTCCCACCGTTGTTAAGTGGCAACTACACAAATCAATTTTCCACACCCTCTTCGGATATGGGTCATCTCGTAAGAGAATAGTGTATGAAGGTAACTAGACCAATCAAGGTAAACCAGAGCGAAGGCATTAAATTATATGGACAACCATACTCCTAAGCAAGTAGTGTGCTAGTCACAAGATATCTCATCTGTCACTTTGGGGTCAACAAGAAATTCGCAATACTATACTTATCTAATCATGAGTGATCTTGGGGAACTCTGGGCGGTGCATCCTAAGCTACTATTGCCTCCGCTAGTCACTTATAGTAAATATCCTATTAGTTCTACCCATGGAAGAGTAGAGACTAATGATAAGTTTTGTGACACTCCGTGAATCCCTAGTAAATTTCTCAACAATGGATTGGACGTCTCCAACCACTAGAATAATATCATGAATAGAGCAATGTAAAGAGAAAGCACAAACATATTAATTAACAAGAACACACCACACTTCAATTACTCAAATCATCATAACATTAATAAAAGGGGGTTCAAGCCATGTTACAACCCATCATGGAGACCATGATGGGGAAGGATGAAGGAGTAGCGGCGATGGAGATGGTGATGACGGCGCGGTGATGGTGATGACAACGTGGTGATGGTGGCGTCCTTCTTCTCCTTCTCTTATTGCTTGTATGGCTTGATGGTGTTGATGGAGATTGGATCTTGGTGGAGCTTGAGAGGCTATGGAGGCGGCAGGGCGCCGCCGTGGAGGCGGTAGATGGGATCTAGATCTTGTATATGGTTGGTGGGTGGCTTCCTCCTCTCTTCTTTGATTCCTCCCCTCCTTTATATAGGCCTTGGGGGTACCCTAGGGTTCCCCCAATACCGTCATATGACTTAGTGAAGGTTCTTAAGCTTCTGGAGGGTGAAATCCTGTTGTTTATGACCTTTTTTGTAACTATACGGCCGGAGCTATTGTAGGGGTTCGCAGCATGGAAAACAAAAATTTTCTATCGCATACAAACAAACAAGCCAAGATCTATCTACTAGATTGTAGCAACGAGTCGATGGAATAACTCACCCTCGAAGATTCCAAAGTGTTTAACGAGAGCAGATTCTCGTGGGTGATGTAGTCGTACTCTTTCCGATCTCAAGATCGCGTAGACGATCCTTCCAGCGCCACGTTCCAGCAGCGCTCCCGCAGTCGGTCACACGTTCGGTACTCGACGAAGACCTTCCTCTCCCTTGTTCCAGCAGGCAGCGGAGGTTGTAGCACTCTCCTCGCGATTCCGGCAGCACAACGGCGTGGTACCGGAGGTAGAGGGGAGATCCCGCAGGGCTTCGCCTTAAGCCGGTGCGAGTATGGTGGAGCTTATGAGAGAGGCTATTAGTGGTCTAGTAATTAGACACACCAATTAGAGGGCTCTAAACCAATTAGAAGGCTCTAAACCGAATAGCTCTAAACCGGGGTCTAGATCTAGGGTTTAGTTTAGAGGATAGGAAACTTGTGTTGTGTCTAGAGGAGGAGGCCCTGCCCCTCCTTTTATAGGTGGGAGGGCCGGCGCCATGGGGAGGAGTTCCTCCCCAACTCGGACTAGGGAGGTGCGCCGGCCTAGGGGAGGAACCCTCCTCCAACTCGGCCTCCACCTCTCCTCCTCTTTCTCCACTTTCCGAAACTGGCAGTTTGACCGAAAACTGGCAGTTTGACTTTTCCAATTAGGATTTGAATTAACCCTTTATTTCGGACAGCGAGAACACTTAGTACATGATGCAATCATTCCAACATGCAATGACACATTCATGTACCCCTTCCCCCCCGGAGTGCCGGACATTCCGGGACCTTCTAGAATGTTCCCGATGAAAACACCGGAACCATTCCCCAACTCCGAAACGGGACTTTCCTTATATGAATCTTATTCTCCGGACCATTCCGGATCACCTCGTGATATCCCGGATCCCATCCGAGACTCCGAACAACATTCGGTCTCTTTCTCATAATACCATAACTACTCAAACAACGTCGAATCCTTAAGTGTGTCTCCCTACGGTTCGTGAATTATGCGGACATGATCGAGACACTTCTCCGAACAATAACCAATAGAGGAATCTGGAAATTCATATGGCTCCCACATATTTCTACGATTACTTTGCGATCGAATGAACCACTTACATACGATACCAATTTCCCTTTGTCTCACGATATGTTACTTATCCGAGGTTATGATCTTCGGTATCTCTGCATACCTAGTTCAACCTCGTTACTGATAAGTACTCTTTTCTCGTTCCCGTGATATGTGATCCCTTGTGACCCAGTCACATGCTTGCAAGCTAATTGGATGACATTTCACCGAGAGGGCCCAGAGAATATCTATCCGTCATATGGATGGACAAATCCCACTCTTGATCCATGTGTTTCAACCAATACTTTCCGAACACTCAATACCACCTTTATAGCCACCCTGTTACGGTGTGGTGTTTGATGACATCAAAGCATCCATCCAGTAAAGGTGATATGCATGATCTCATGGTCGAAGGAATTAGGTTACTATGTATCAGAAAGCATATAGCAATTGAACTATTGAAATGACTTGATCTTTATGCTACGCTTATCTATAGGAGTATGTCCACCATATCATTCTCCTAACGATATGATCTTGTTGTTAATAACATCTCAATGTTCATGATAGGGAAACCACAATCATCTATTAACCAACAAGCTAGTGAAGTATAGAGGCTATACTAGGGACTTCAATTTAAGTTTACAATTCACACAAGTATTAATGTCTCCTTGTTAATACTATTATAGCATGAATATAAACATTTATCATAAACACAAAGATATAATAATAACTATATTTATTATTGCCTCTAGGGCATATCTCCAACAGTCTCCCACTTGCACTAGAGTCATCTAATCTAGATTACATGGTAATATACCGAACACCCATGGCAGTTTGGTGTTGGTCATGTTTTGCCCTCGGGAGAGGTTTAGTCAACGGATCCGCCACATTCAGATCTGTGTGTACTTTGCAAATCTTTATATCCCCATCCTGGATATGTTCTCGAATAGCGTGAAAACGTAGCTTGATATGCTTCAGCTTCTTGTGTGACCTTGGTTCTTGCGCATTGGCTATGGCGCCCATGTTATCACAGTAGATAGACATTGGGTCCAGCGCACTAGGAACCACACCCAGCTCTGTAATGAACTCTTTCATCCATATCGCTTCTTGTGAAGCCTCCGAAGCAGCCATGTATTCCGATTCAGTTGAAGATCTCGCCACAACGCTTTGCTTTGCACTCCTCCAGCTAACTGCTGCACCATTCAAAATAAATACGTATCCAGATTGTGATTTAGAATCATCCGGATCAGTGTTCCAACTAGCATCGGTGTAACCATTAACAACGAGCTGTTCATCACCTCCATAAGAAAGAACCATATCCTTAGTTCTTCTCAAGTACTTAAGGATGTTTTTGACCGCTGTCCAATGATCCACTCCTGGATCACTTTGATATCTGCTAGTTAAACTAACAGCATATGCAATGTCGGGTCTAGTACATAGCATGGCATACATTAGAGATCCTATGGCTGAGGCATAGGGAGTCTTACTCATCCTTTCTCTATCTTCTGCCGATGTCGGACTTTGAGTTTTACTCAAGGTCGTATTGGGCAACATGGGCAAGAACCCTTTCTTGCTATCTTCCATTCCAAACCTCTTTAGAACTTTGTCCAAATATGTACTTTGCGACAATGATATTTGGCGTTTCGATCTATCTCTATAAATCTTTATGCCTAATATGTAAGCTGCTTCGCCAAGATCCTTCATTGAAAAACTATTATTCAAATACTCTTTGACACTATTAAGAAGGTCTACATCATTCCCAATCAACAATATGTCATCCACATATAGTATTAAGAATGCTACAGAGCTCCCACTCACTTTCTTGTAAATACAAGCTTCTCCATAAGTTTGTATAAAACCAAAACTTTTGATTACCTTATCAAAACGTTGATTCCAACTTCGGGATGCCTGCTTCAATCCATAGATGGACCGTTGAAGCTTGCATACCTTGTTAGCATCTTTAGGATCGACAAAACCTTTGGGTTGTATCATATACAACTCTTCATCAATGTCTCCATTGAGGAATGCTGTTTTGACATCCATCTGCCATATCTCATAATCATAATATGCAGCGATTGCTAACATAATCCTCACAGACTTTAGCTTCGCTACCGGTGAGAAAGTCTCATCGTAGTCAACTCCTTGAATTTGTCGAAACCCTTTTGCGACAAGTCGAGCTTTATAGACAGTAACATTACCATCAGCATCTGTTTTCTTCTTGAAAATCCATTTGTTCTCGACAGCCTTCCGGCCATCCGGTAAGTCCACCAAAGTCCATACTTGGTTTTCGTACATGGATCCAATCTCGGATTTCATGGCTTCTTGCCATTTATTGGAATCTGGGCTCATCATCGCTTCCTCATATGTCTCGGGGTCATCGGTGTTGTCCACCAACATGACATTCATAACGGAATCATACCAATCTGGAGTGGTACGAGTTCTCGTTGACCTCCGAGGTTCTGTAGCAACTTCAACCGAAGTTTCATGATCACCATCATTAGCTTCCTCTCTTATTGGTGCAGGCACCACAGGAACTTCTTCCGGTGCTGTGCTACTCGCAATTTCGAGAGAAGGTTCGACAACCTCGTCGAGTTCTACTTTCCTTCCAGTCACTTCTTTCGAGAGAAATTCCTTCTCTAGAAAGGATCCATTCTTGGCAACAAAGATTTTGCCTTCGGATCTATGATAGAAGGTATACCCAATAGTTTCCTTCGGGTATCCTATGAAGACGCATTTTTCCGCTTTGGGTTCAAGCTTGTCCGGCTGTAACTTCTTTACATAGGCTTCGCATCCCCAAACTTTAAGGAACGACAATTTAGGTTTCTTCCCAAACCATAATTCATACGGTGTCGTTTCAACGGATTTAGATGGTGCCCTATTTAAAGTGAATGCGGCTGTTTCTAATGCATAACCCCAAAATGTTAGCGGTAAATCTGTAAGTGACATCATAGAACGAACCATATCTAAGAGAGTTCGATTACGACGTTCGGACACACCATTACGCTGTGGTGTTCCCGGCGGTGTCAATTGTGAAAGTATTCCGCACTTCTTTAAATGCTCGCCAAACTCGTAACTTAGATATTCACCTCCACGATCAGAACGTAGAAATTTAATCTTCTTGTTACGTTGATTCTCTACCTCACTTTGAAACTCCTTAAACTTCTCGAAAGTTTCGGACTTATGTTTCATGAAATAGATATACCCATATCTACTCAAGTCATCCGTGAAGGTAAGAACATAACGATAACCACTGCGCGATGCTACACTCATTGGACCACACACATCGGTATGTATGATTTCCAATAAGTCTGTAGCTCGCTCCATTATACCAGAAAATGGAGTCTTTAGTCATTTTACCCATCAGACATGCCTCGCATCTTTCAAGTGATTCAAAATCAAGTGATTCAAGAAGTCCATCGGAATGGAGTTTCTTCATACGCTTCACTCCAATGTGACCAAGACGACAGTGCCACATATAGGTCGAATTATCGCTTGATTTCAAACGTTTAGCTTCAATGTTATTAAGATGTGTATTTCTACTATCGAGATTCAATAAGAATAGACCATCTATCAAAGGTGCATGTGCGTAAAACATATTACTCATATAAATCGAACAACCATTATTCTCTGATTTAAACAAGTAACCGTCTCGCAATAAACAAGATCCTGATATAATGTTCATGCTCAACGCAGGCACCAAATAACAATTATTTAAGTATAAAACTAATCCCGATGGTAGATGAAGAGGTAGCGTGCCGACCGCGATCACATCAACCTTTGATCCGTTTCCCACACGCATCGACACCTCGTTCTTCGCTAGCTTCCGTTTATTCTGCAGCTCCTGTTTCGAGTTACAAATATGAGCAACCGAACCAGTATCAAATACCCAGGCACTACTACGAATACTAGTGAGATACACATCAATAACATGTATATCAAATATACCTTTCTTCTTGATGTTGCCGTTCTTCAAATCCGCCAAGTACTTTGGGCAATTCCGCTTCCAGTGACCTTCTCCCTTGCAGAAAAAGCACTCAGTTTCAGGCTTAGGTCCAGCCTTGGTCTTCTTCGTTGGCATGGTAACTTTCTTACCACCCTTCTTGAAGTGTCCCTTTTGCTTAGACTTGCCTTTCTTGAATTTGGTGGTCTTATTGACCATCAACACTTGGTGCTCTTTCTTGATCTCCACTTCTGCAGATTTTAACATAGCAAACAGTTCTGGCAACTCTTTGTTCATGTTCTGCATGTTGTAGTTCATCACAAAGTTCTTGTAACTTGGTGGTAGTGATTGGAGGATGCGGTAAACTCCCAAAGTATTAGGAATCACTATACCCAAGCTTTGAAGTTTATTCGCGTGCCCAGACATTTTAAGCACATGCTCACTGACGGAGCTACCCTCTTCCATCTTGCAGTTAAAGAACTTTTCAGAAGCTTCATAACTTTCAATTGCCGCATGAGTCTCAAAAATTAATTTGAGATCCTCGACAATATCATATGGATCTGACTCTTCAAACCTTTTCTGAAGCTCCGATTCTAAACCATACAAGATAGCACACTGAACTATGGAGTACTGATTCTTCCGAGCGAGGTAAACATTCTTTACTTCATCGGTAGCATCAGCTGCAGGTGGGTCACCTAGCGGTGCATCCAGCACATAGGTCAAATTACCAGCTGTGAGGACAATCCTCAAATTGCGGAACCAATCCGCGAAGTTGCTTCCATTGTTTTTCAACTTTTCTTTCTCTAGGAACGCATTAAAATTGATGGTAGGGGCTGCCATTGATCTACAACATATTTGCAATAGTTTAGACTAAGTTTATGACAAATTGAGTTCAAATTAATTAATGAAATTAAACTAGGTGAACTCCCACTCAAAACAACATCCCTCACATTGTTTTAGTGATCACACGAACCAAATCTACTATATCAACACCGATCATCACGAGAGCCGATATAGTTTTAATGGCGAACAATCATCATGTTCATCATATCTACTATATGATTCATGCTTTGCCTTTCGGCGATCCGTGTTCCTGAGGCCATGTCTGTACATGCTAGGCTCGTCAAGATCAAACCTTAGCTACCGCATAAGCAAATCTGGCTTGCTTACGTTGTATTCACCCGCGGAATCAAAGACACCCGATCATCACGTGGTGCTTCGAAGCAACAAGCTTTGGCAACGGTGCATACTAAGGGTGAACACTTTAGAACTTGAAATTTATGTGCATGAGGGATCATCTTATAATGCTACCGTCGTCTACTAAGCAATACAAGATGCATAAAGGATTAACATCACATGCAATTCATAATATGTGATATGATATGGCCTTTCTTCTTTGTGCTTCCGATCTCCATCTTCAAGCACGAATATGATCTCCATCATCACCGGCATAGCATCAAGGTCAATGACGCTTCTTCATGGTTGTCGTCTACCAGCTTCAACTATTACAACTATTTTGAATAGACACGCAGGTCTTAACAGAAATTAAAGACAACCATATGGCTCCTGCCGGTTGCCAACTTACAATAAGGAACATTGCATACATCAAATATAATCACAATCATGGCCATATCACATCACTGCACACCCCTGCAAAACAAAGTTAGACGCTTCTACTTTCTTTGCATATTTTACGTGGTTTGGGGCTTTCCATAAGTGTCGTTCTAACCTACGAACAAGAACCACAACATTGATACTAGCATTGTTGATTACCCGTTGTAAATTGGATCTTTACTATGCTAGGAGAAACAGGCACCCGCAAAGCCACTTATGCAATACAAGTTGCATGTTAAGCGTGGAGCAAGTCTCATGAACGATGTCATGTAAGGTTAGCCCGGGCCGCTTCATCCCAACATACCGCAAGATGCAAAGTACACGCAAAGCAATCTACAATAAAAGCATCAACGCCCACAATGATCATTGTGTTCTACTCGTGCAACAGATCTACATATAGACACGGCTCTGATACCACTGTAGGGGTTCGCAGCATGGAAAACAAAAATTTTCTATCGCATACAAACAAACAAGCCAAGATCTATCTACTAGATTGTAGCAACGAGTCGATGGAATAACTCACCCTCGAAGATTCCAAAGTGTTTAACGAGAGCAGATTCTCGTGGGTGATGTAGTCGTACTCTTTCCGATCTCAAGATCGCGTAGACGATCCTTCCAGCGCCACGTTCCAGCAGCGCTCCCGCAGTCGGTCACACGTTCGGTACTCGACGAAGACCTTCCTCTCCCTTGTTCCAGCAGGCAGCGGAGGTTGTAGCACTCTCCTCGCGATTCCGGCAGCACAACGGCGTGGTACCGGAGGTAGAGGGGAGATCCCGCAGGGCTTCGCCTTAAGCCGGTGCGAGTATGGTGGAGCTTATGAGAGAGGCTATTAGTGGTCTAGTAATTAGACACACCAATTAGAGGGCTCTAAACCAATTAGAAGGCTCTAAACCGAATAGCTCTAAACCGGGGTCTAGATCTAGGGTTTAGTTTAGAGGATAGGAAACTTGTGTTGTGTCTAGAGGAGGAGGCCCTGCCCCTCCTTTTATAGGTGGGAGGGCCGGCGCCATGGGGAGGAGTTCCTCCCCAACTCGGCCTAGGGAGGTGCGCCGGCCTAGGGGAGGAACCCTCCTCCAACTCGGCCTCCACCTCTCCTCCTCTTTCTCCACTTTCCGAAACTGGCAGTTTGACCGAAAACTGGCAGTTTGACTTTTCCAATTAGGATTTGAATTAACCCTTTATTTCGGACAGCGAGAACACTTAGTACATGATGCAATCATTCCAACATGCAATGACACATTCATGTACCCCTTCCCCCCCGGAGTGCCGGACATTCCGGGACCTTCTAGAATGTTCCCGATGAAAACACCGGAACCATTCCCCAACTCCGAAACGGGACTTTCCTTATATGAATCTTATTCTCCGGACCATTCCGGATCACCTCGTGATATCCCGGATCCCATCCGAGACTCCGAACAACATTCGGTCTCTTTCTCATAATACCATAACTACTCAAACAACGTCGAATCCTTAAGTGTGTCTCCCTACGGTTCGTGAATTATGCGGACATGATCGAGACACTTCTCCGAACAATAACCAATAGAGGAATCTGGAAATTCATATGGCTCCCACATATTTCTACGATTACTTTGCGATCGAATGAACCACTTACATACGATACCAATTTCCCTTTGTCTCACGATATGTTACTTATCCGAGGTTATGATCTTCGGTATCTCTGCATACCTAGTTCAACCTCGTTACTGATAAGTACTCTTTTCTCGTTCCCGTGATATGTGATCCCTTGTGACCCAGTCACATGCTTGCAAGCTAATTGGATGACATTTCACCGAGAGGGCCCAGAGAATATCTATCCGTCATATGGATGGACAAATCCCACTCTTGATCCATGTGTTTCAACCAATACTTTCCGAACACTCAATACCACCTTTATAGCCACCCTGTTACGGTGTGGTGTTTGATGACATCAAAGCATCCATCCAGTAAAGGTGATATGCATGATCTCATGGTCGAAGGAATTAGGTTACTATGTATCAGAAAGCATATAGCAATTGAACTATTGAAATGACTTGATCTTTATGCTACGCTTATCTATAGGAGTATGTCCACCATATCATTCTCCTAACGATATGATCTTGTTGTTAATAACATCTCAATGTTCATGATAGGGAAACCACAATCATCTATTAACCAACAAGCTAGTGAAGTATAGAGGCTATACTAGGGACTTCAATTTAAGTTTACAATTCACACAAGTATTAATGTCTCCTTGTTAATACTATTATAGCATGAATATAAACATTTATCATAAACACAAAGATATAATAATAACTATATTTATTATTGCCTCTAGGGCATATCTCCAACAGCTATATGGCCGGAATTTTTTCTCCGGCCGTATAGTTGGTCATTGAATGTAACACCCTCAGAATCGGCCCTATGCAAGTTTTAGCGAAACCCGCCAAACCCGCATAGAAACGATTCAAAGGTGCCCACCAGGCACTTTCGTGCGGGTGGAAAACGAAGTAATAACATTACACAACAGTCCTCGATGGGACCCACAGAACAGATATATACAACAACGACTCAATGAGTCAAGAATACAGATATAATATACAAAGATCCAAATCACCTTGAAAATGATAGAGCGTCCGAGTACGGACAAGAGGCAAATTGAGCTAAGAGCCCTGAAGAATAACCAATGGCGTCCATAACCCTGCCCAGGCCAAGCCGGAAGGGTAACCCTGCTAACGACGTCGATCTCGAAACCTGCTTACACAAAAGGGGTGCCGACAAAGGGCAAAGGAAAAAGAGGAGCGTCAGTACTGAGGCCAGTACACGGCGAGGCTAGAATTCGGCGGTCCTCGCCTACATAGGTGTGGTGGACTGAAGCGGCAGCGGCAACACTAAACAACCTATAGAGACTCGATACAACTAGCGGCTATCAGAGAGGGGTAAGAAAGACCTATTCGGAACCAACCTGATGCTACCACCAAACAAACCCATCCTGGTGTTTCCCCCTCGAGACCAAACGAGGAAGTCAACCGAGGAACTCACACAGTTGGCAGTTTTATTTATTCAGTTATAGTTGCAGCAATTACTAGTCAAGTATAGATAATCATCCTGATATAATAAGCAGTGGGCACTTTTATTTAACCATTCCATTGTAGTTGCCACACTTACTAGTCAGATACAATTAGCATGAGATATCCCCAAAACCCAGCAATTGTTGGTACTTTTATTTAGCCATTCCGTTGTAGTGGAGCCGATTACTAGTCATATCGGATACAAGTCAATTTATAACAGTAAACTTTAGTTATAGTTGTCTATGATCAAGCACTGTGCTCCAAGTCGTCCATAACCGCGGACACGGCTTCTCAAAAAGATTTAACCCTGCAGGGGTGCACCAAAGTATCCACACGCACTTCGACCCTTTTTGCCAGATCAATTAACATACACCCATCGGTATGTCGGCGGGGCCTAAGTCATGACGTTTCCCAGACCCAAAGCAAGCACGGGGGGCCACCCCACTAAGTCTACCCGCAACGAAGTCGGCCGGTCTCCGAGACAGACTCAGGGTTTGTGGAGCCGGCTGTAAACGACTGGGTACCCAAAACTCTCAGGCTTGTCGATACAGCGAAAACGGGTCACGATCCTAAATAGTACAGGTGCTCCTCGCACAATCGTAAATAAAGCAGTAAAGCATGGCATAAGTACAGGATAGTAATAAAGCCCCAAACTACTTGTGGCCCCCAGTACAGTACTTTGAAATCAGGTACTAAATCGATGGGGTGCCCATACATCCCACATGTGGTTAGCGCGCTCGATCTCGGAACAGGTGTCAAGAACTCGGGGTCCTACGGGACACAAGTGGACGGTTAACAACCAAATAACATCTATTGCCCACCTGTGCCTCTGCTTACCTACTTCAATTTTAGTTATTAAACAGTAATTGAATTAAACGATAATTAAAGCCATGATCATCTCCAACATTAAACATGTGGCAATACTCCAACAACTGTGGTACTGGACGACACGCAACAGCACTTGAGCAAGCGACTACGAGCGCAGGTCCAACTATCTACCAAACAACAGGTAATAGGAGGCGTCCAAGGCAATATAAGGCTGCAAGGGATATCACGGGAACGAAAACTAGAGCATCGCAACACAGATAGCAATAGATCAACAGGAGGGAATAAATACTATAAAAGTAAGATAGGTAGAAAGGGGGGGATGCTCGCCTGAAAACATTGCCGAAGGTTCATCCGAAGATCGGGTCGACACTCGCATCAACTCATCGGCCTAGTCCGTGAAGAAGCAAAACACTAGCACAAACACCTGATGCACTATTTAATACTATGGCAAAAGATCGGGCATGATGCATGTATGATGTATGACATGGCAAAGGTGCGATGCAATTAGGCCATATTAAGCGGAACCGAAGTTCAGACAATTAAATAGGTGGTTCATGTTGTTTAGATACCCCGCAATTTAAATGTTGTAATAACAGGGAAAGATAAGTTACCGATTCGCTACACAAATTTAAATGAGGCCAATATGAGACTAGATTTGCCCGCATATGGGCCCCATATTTAATTAGGTTAATCGGCATAAGGCCCCCAAACCACATGACAATACGTATGCAAGCATGGCAATTTAAATATGCAACAATTTATATAGTTGACAATTTATAAAATAGGGTTCTCGGATAAGGGTCACACATGGGTTCGGCGATCTTGGGGTTCCGGGGGTTCGGGGTTCGGTCTCAGGGTCTCGACGGGATCGGTCTTCGAAGGTCGGTTGCCAGATGAAGAGCTTGGCGTCCGAGAGACGATCTTGTAGCATCCGCGGTCGTCGGGTCGTGTCGTCGGTCTTGTCGTTTCACGGCGGAGATCTTGGTGTCCCGGGTCTCGGCGCCTTCGGGTCCGGGAGGAAGAACTTGGCGTGTCGGGTTCGGTCTTCTGATCCGAGAAGGAGAACTTGGCGATTCCGAGGGTCTTGGTGATCGACGGGATTCGGGCGCGCCGGGATCGGTCTTCGAATCCATGTAGTAGACCTTGTCAGTGGACAATCTTGTTTGGCCGGGGTCGTTCGAGGAAGTTCTTGTCGAGGTCCTCGGGTTCATGTGGCATCAGCGGTGGACGAACTTGACGGATCATGAAGGTCTTGTCGTCAACGTAGATCTTGTCGATGGGAAAGAAATATATGTAGTGCCATACTTTGTCGCGGAGAAAACAATGCACGGCAGCAGGGCACAAGGCCAGCAAGAATGCATCAACTTTGCAAGGGACATGTCTCATTCAGGCATATCGTCGAACAGCCGCCATACAAGGCTGTTCAAAAAAAACAGCAGATTACAAGGGCACGAGCGACATGAAGGGGTAGGGGACCTCGTGATCTTGGATTGGAACTCAAGGAGCAGGGAGGCATCACGTGTCCGGCAGCAGGCGACAACGACCAAGGCCGGCAGAAGGCATCCCTGGCGGCAGCACGAAACACGGAGAAGGGAACAGGCGCGAAGTGGTTCAGGTCGACGACGTCACGGGTCAGTCCGAGCGGGTGGCGTGATGTAGAGGAGGCCCGAGAAACACGACGGCGCTACAGGGTCGCGCTGCCGGCGGGGAGGCGCCGGAGGCGATCGAGGACGTGAGCCAGGCCAGGGACAGGCGCGGCCAAGAGGGGCGGTGGTTAATGGCGACATGGTAGAGAGGCGACAGGGGCTCCGCTAGGCGGCGAGCAAGGATGGTGAGAGGCAGACGCACCGGACGCGAGATGTGCGAGGCCAGCGATGTCCTGGCACGGCGGGGAGCTTACAAGGGGAGACAAGGTCACAGGGGGGCAGAATCTGCAGGGCCGGTTGGAGGGAGAGGTCGGGGCAGGGACTCGCGTCGGGGTAGTTGTTGGCTAGGGGCGAGGGGAGACGGAGGGGGAGCACTTGGGGAGGGTGGTGGCGGCCGACGCTGGAGGCAAGGCACGCGCGGAAAGCGGCGGGGCTGGAGAGGAGATCCAGGCCGGGCGACGAGCGGCGCCTGGGCCTGACATGAAGACAGAGGGCGGCCAGCGCAGGGGCCTCTGGCGGCGGCAGATCGTGCCCGAGAGGGAGGCGCTCGCGAGAGGGAGAGGAGAGGCGACGCGGGTGCCTGGGGGTGGTGGTTGGTGGAGGAGAGGGTGGGAGCGGAGCGGGCCCGAGGCGGAGGGAGCGGTCAGGAGCGTCGGGGAGGGGAGGCGCTCGCTAGCCGAGGGTGGAGGCGGGGTGAGGCTAGCGGCGAGGTGGATGCAGGAGGGAAGGGCGGCGGCGGTGGTTGGCCAGAGGAAGAAGAGGGCCAGGGGAGAGCGGGTCGGGCAAGGTGGGGAAGGGGTGTGGCGTCGCGTGGGGGGCGAGTGGGTGGGCCAGGGGCGTCGGTTGGAGTGGGGAAGCAGGTGGCCGGTGGGGCGCGGGCCCAGGTGGGAGGCAGGGGCCGGCTGCGGGTGGGACCGGGGGGACAGGGGTGAGAGAGAGGGGGGGGGTTGGCCAGGTGGGATTTGGGTGAGGTGGCGGGCGCTGGTTGGTGGGGTTTTGGGCCAGGGGGGATGTGGCGACCCGTGGTTGGCCGGGGTGAGGTGGAGGGGGCTGGGTAGACTAGGTTTAGGTAGAAAATGGTCTAGGTTTTAGGTTTATTATTTTGTAAAATATTTATTTGTTTTGTTTTGTTTCAAATCCTTTTAGCAGATAATTTTTAGTTAAATAGTTTAGCAGATAATTATGAGACTTTGTTTCGAAATAAAAGAAGGTTAATTTTAGAAAACAAAAATAGGTTTTTTGAAAATAGTTTCAGGCAAACAAATGCATGATGATGACGATGCAATGCACAAAAACAACGCGATTTTCTAGTAGTGGTTTTGCGGGATGCCACATTGAACTTGCAGGCTCTTCAGTGTTTTGGCCGTCATTTCTTCATACGAACTCCGTTTTGGATGTTCTTGGGCTCGTTGGATTCGTATCGTCGAGGGATACAACCTCATGGTCTTGGATATTTATTTTGAGAAGCCGAAAAAATTCACTTTTTCCAACACCTCAAATGGCTATGTCTGGTACTGCAGTTCCTCCATACTATACTCTCTTTGTACCTTTTGCCTTTGTTTTATCCATAATCATCATCAACACCTACACACATGTCAAAGACAAGAAAGTGGGATACAATTTTACCTAAACTACTAAATGTGCAAAGCTCATATTGACTGTAATGAAAACAAGTAATCATGCATATCAGGCATAACAATAGTTAGATGGAGCATAATATAATGGGAAAGTGGCACAATTTATATAGCTAAAAAGTGTTGTATTATCACAACCATCAACTTCCCCAAGCTAGATCTTGCTCGTCCTCGAGCAAAAGGGATCGATAACTTAATGGATGTGATCTTGCTTATCATTGAAAATCAATGCACCGTGTTCTTGTTTTTCCTGCAAACTTAAAGCAAGCGTGCACATAATCATACATGGCAATATAAGCTCAGTTATATTATTCCCAAACACTAGAGATTAATCAAAAACTTATATGCCCCAAGTCAAAGTTAAATCTAGCTTGTATGTAAACTTGTGATCCTTCTATACGCACTTTATTGTATTTTTGTATTTTTATTTATATAAGGCAAAGCTGAACACCGTTAGTTTTCAATCATAAATAGATATAGAGTTTTCCAATGCTGCCCACTCATGCCATCTACTAAAGTATCTCAAGTGCAAGCTTTGATTGTTGAACTCATAGGAAATCTATTTCTTAGTAAAGAGACCATGCCAAAAGAGTGGTATATGAATAATCGAGACTGTGTAGGCTAGGAAGGACACTCGTGACCTTTACCAAGGTTTACCTTTTTGGTATAATGATTTCTCATAACGGTCAGAGGAGTATTCCGACTTTTGATTTTAACGCAGGTCCATGAGAATACCAATGCATACTCAAATATAGCATTTTTGCTACATATGTTGGACAACTCATAGCCAAACTCCAAGAGTTTCCTCTTTTTGGATTTTCAAAGTCTAGAGGAGTTGTTAGCATCCCATGTAGTGCGACAGCGGCGCAAGACATGCATAAAGCAATATCTCACTTTGATTTCCAAAACAAAATTTTGGCATATGTAATCTCGAAACTTTGAAACATCATTTCTTATTTGCCAACTCACTTAGTAAGCATCTATTAAAACCATCATTTCCAACACTATGGGGTCGTGCTACTCCATAACCATTCGCTTAAGACAATTCTGAACAGTGACAACTAGCATTATATTTTTTTGTTTTCAAAATGTATAGAACATGGCAATGTATATTTAGAGGACCACAATATTTTTCACAATCTAGATAAAAGTTGAACAAGGTGCATCAAAGCTATGGCTTGTCTCCTATGGGGCCTAACATGAGCAAGTATATCCCTTATATAAATATGAGCTCACATAAGCAAGCATTCAAAACCAGAGGGATATACAATAGCATGAAAACTTTTTAAGGTAAATAACATCGCACAAGACTCTACTGATACGTCGTAAACATATCTATAATTTTTGATGCTCCATGCTTGTTTTGTATCCACTTTCTTATGTTTTTTCTACACTTTGAGGCATTTTTATACATTTTATAGAACTACCCTATTGACAAGATGCCACAGTGACAGTTGCCTGTTTTCTGCTGTTTTTGGTTTCAGAAAAGCTAGTAAGGAAATATCTCGGTATTGGACGGAACAAAATCCAAAGTCAATATTTTACTAGAAGGAACACGGAGTCCGGAGGGGAGACGAAGTGGGGCCACGAGGCGGACACACCATGTGGTGGCGCGGCCAAGTGTGGCGCCACCAGGTGGTGTGGGCCCCTCAGGAGCCCACCAACCTTGCCCTTCTGCCTATATAAATCCCTTGACGCATAAACCCTAGATAATCCAGCCTCCATCCACGAAAAGTTCTGCAGCGCCGCCGCCACCGAAGAGGAGATTTGGGGGACAGAAGTCTCTATTCCGGCACCCTGCCGACACGGGGGTTGCCCCCGGAGCCATCTCCATCGACTCCACCACCATCTCCATCGTCGTTGCTGACTCCCATGATGAGGAGGGAGTAGTTCTTCCTCGAGGCCAAGGCTCTACCGGTAACTATGTATTCATCTCTCTCTATGTGTGATATTTATGTGATCATGAGCTTTGTAATCTAGTTGAAAGTAGATCTACTCTGCTACTCAAGTGCTTTAATAATTGTAATCTCCGGTTAACCCCACATGTCTGAAGTTGAAAGTGTGCACACCGTGTGGCACTTAGGCTAAATATTACAGAAATACTTATCATGAATATAAGTTGGATGTCTCTATGAAATTGTGGTGTTTGTTGGAACCATCTAGCGCTCAGAGTGACAGGGTTGGGTTTACCTAGATGGGGAATGCGAACTTTAAGGAGAGTTTTTGTTGCCCTACCATGGATTGGAGTTATCCAACCGGAGAGTAGTTCAGAGTAGTATAATAAAGAGAAGGTATTTATATGAGAGTGTCCACTAGTGAAAGTATGATCCCTAGGCCTTGTTTCTAAGAATTGAAACATCGTTTACAATCAGTCATGTTACATGTTTGCTTGCTGCCATCTTTATTTCAGATTGCAATTACCACTTATAATCATCCATATTACTTGTATTTCACTATCTCTTCGCCGAACTAGTGCACCTATACACCTGACAAGTGTATCGGGTGTGTTGGGGACACAAGAGACTTATTGTATCTTGATTACAGGGTTGCTTGAGAGGGATACCTTTGACCACTTCCTCCCTGAGTTCGATAAACCTTGGGTGATCCACTTAAGGGAAACTTGCTGCTGGTCTCCAAACCTCTGCACTTGGAGGCCCAACACTATCTACAAGAATAGAAGCATGCATAGACATCAAGTTATTTTCTGGCGCCGTTGCTGGGGAGGTAAGGTAAAAGGTACTCACATCCTATGGCTACTAAGATATCTTCTGGTACTTTTGCTGGTGTTTGAGTGCTTGAAGTTATTTCCTTTAGATTCTATAATTATATCTTTTTGTTTCTTGTTTTTATTTTCACTAGTTAGGCTTAATGGAAAAAAATAGAGAGCTTTATAGTATTTATCTTGAGTTAGGACATGAAGTGTTTGAAGAGAAAATTAAAAAACCTATGGAACTTTCTTTGCATGCTAATAGCAATGTTATTAGTATGAACTTTTTGAACACCTTTGTTGCTAATGCTATGGAAAAGTCTAAACTTGGGGAAGCTAGTTTTTATGAAAATGATATTTTTAGTTCCCCAGATTTAGAGGAATTTTTTTGTTATGATGATACTATACCTCCAATATATGATGATTACAATGATGAATATGATGTTTTTAGTCCACCTACTTTAGAGGAGAAAATTTGCTATGATGATATTATACCTCCAATATATGATGATTACAATGATGAATATGATATTTTCAGTCCACCTACTATTGAGGAGAAAATTAATTGTGATTACAATATGCCTCCTATATTTGATGATTATGGCGATGACAATAATAATGATAGCTATTTTGTTGAATTTGTTCCCACTACGATTAATAAGAATGACTATGCTTATATGGAGAGTAATAATTATTTTATGCATGTGGCTCGTGATAAGAATGTTTTATGTGTTAGTTATATTGTTAATTTTATTCATGATGCTATTGAAAGTTATTATGAGATAGTTAAAATGGTTTCATGCATCTCAATAATATTAAGTTTCCCCTCTTTATGTGAAATTTTTGAAGTTGCACTTGTTTTGCTTTTCTATGGTTGTTGCTTTGTGCTTTCATGACTTGTTTCTTTACAAGATTATTTTTCATAGGGAGTGGGTTAAACTTAAATTTGTTTTATATTTGCTTCTTGATGCTCTCTTTTACTTCAATTCATATTTCTTATGTAAGCATCATCGAAATTATCATACCTATCTTAATGGCTATAAAGAAAGACCTTTTGGGAGACAACCCGTTATATTTTTGCTTTCAGTTTATTTTTGTTTTGTTGAGTCTTGGAAGTTATTGCCTCTGTAATAACCTCTCCTTATCCTTTTTGTGTATTTTTTGTGCCAAGAATAGCCTCTAATGAGAGGGAAGTAATATTTGGGGAAGTTGCTCTCGCGAAACAGATTTCCATACTTCGCTATAAAAATCGTGAAAAATCCCAGTATGTCAGACTGAGCTGTAATTTTTTGTGCATATTCCCCAGGTTATTATCTAACTTCCTTTAGTTTAACACTTTTTGATTTTAGCAACAGAAGGTCTTTAAAAAAATCGGTTTTTACCTCGTGGTATGTTTTGACAGATTTCTGCCATTATTTGCATTTGCCTCTTAATCGGTTTATTTTGAGTTCTCTTTGATCACTTGAGATTTAAAAGTAATTTCTACAGTAGCTTGTGTTTTAATGGAAGTTTTATTTGTTTTGAAACTATACCTAGGGGCTTATTATCTTGAATACACTAATGTTGCTAATGAAGAATCGTGTGAAGTTTTGTATGATGGAAATTTTCAAGTGTAGGGGGAGAATGATGTGATGAGATGAAGAATGGACAAAATATCAAACTTGGGGATGCCACCCGTGTTGATCCAATAAATATTCAAGAGGTACAAGCGTCAAATCTTGGGGATGCCCAAGGCATCCCCTTCTTCATCAATAAAAATCTCAGGTCTTCTTTCTAGACACTTTATTTTTATTGCTTCATGCACTATTGTGTTGTTCTTGGAGCCTATTTGTTTTTGTTTTTAGTTTTATTTTGTTTGTTTTGCTTCAATAAGTTGGTTGGATCACATCACACTTATTTTGGAGAGAGACACGCTCCGTTTTCATTGTTTAAAACACTCTAGTTTGCACTCTGAGTGTTCACTTTTTCTAGCACTGCGTTTAGCTTTAGTTTTCTCATGCTTTCTGCTTAGAACTTTTTAGTTCTTCTTTATAAATTTGTGAGAAAAGCTCTCTAGTCTTTATTGATTATTATCTTTGTGAGTTGTTTCAAATAATTCGATTGGTGTTGGAAGAAAGTAGGAAGTTTCATGCTTATAGTGGTACAAAAGGAAGCTTGTTTTGACTGTGACATAGACTTTATCATGCCATGTTAAATATTGCTTTGAACATATGCTTAGTGATTATTGTTATAACATGACTTGTTTTAAACAATTGAGATTGCTTAATGTGTGTTGAAAGAATCATGCATTGTTTTAGCATACAAAAGCAGAATATTGTGGTATTCTCCTTTGATGCTTTATTTGTGTTGACTTGGCACATGCTCGCATTATGTTAAGACTACGAACCAGTCACCTTAGCATCTATGATAATTTAGTTTTTGACTTGTTATATCACTTTATGCTCTAATTAATAATTTTTTATCGCTTTGCATGATTATGACCATTATTGCTCTCTTAGTTGGTCGCTCTGAGTCTTTTGCTAGCCTCCACCTATACTGAGTATGAGCTCTACTCGTGCATCCAACTCCCAAGAAACCAAGTTATTCCAAAGAGTCCACTGTAAATTCCTATGCATGGTGTGTTACACTGATACGTCGTAAACGATCTATAATTTTTGATGTTCCATGCTTGTTTAGTATCAACTTTGGTATGCTTTGTCTAAAATTTGAGGTATTTTTTATACATTTTCTGGGACTAACCTATTAACAAGATGTCGCAGTGCCAGTTGCATGTTTTCTGCTATTTTTGGTTTCAGAAAAGCTAATAAAGAAATATTCTCGGAATTGTACGGGACAAAGCCAAAGTCAATATTTTACCGAAACGAACACGAAGTCCAGAGGAGAGACGGAGGGGCGCCACAGGGTGGCCGCACCCCCTAGGCGCAGGCCCTTCCTAGGCCACGCCAGGGCAGGGTGTGGGCCCCTTGGCCGCCCTTCTGCCTCGCCTCTTCGCCTATAAAAGCCCCCGATGCCAAAACCCTAAGTACCCGATCAGATCTCCACGAAACAGCTCGTAGCCGCTGCCACCATCGTCCCTAGATAGGGTGGATCTGAAGATCTTCCCGGCACCCTGCCGGAGGGGAGAGATCATCCTGGAGGCCTTCTTCATCACCATGCCAGCCTTCGGTATGATGCGTGAGTAGTTCACCCTTGGACTATGGGTCCATAGAATAGCTATATGGTTGTTTCTCCTCCTTTGTACTATCATGTTTAGAACTTGTAAGCTCCATTTATGATCAAGATCATCTATTTGTAATCATACATGTTGTGTTTGTGGGGATCCGATGGATATTGAGATACTATGTCATATTGATTATTGATTCTATCATGTATGTGTTGTTTGTGATCTTGCATGCTCTCCGTTTCTAGTAGCTATCTTCGTCAAGTGGATGCTAGTCACTCCAAGAGGGGGTATTTATGCTCGATAGTGGGTTCATGCATCTATTTGATCTAAGGGAAGTGACAGAAATCTCTAAGGTTGTAGATGCGTTGTTGCTACTAGGGAGAAAACAACGGTCTCTTGTTCATGGAACAGGTGGATTGTTTGCCTTACACACATTGCTTAAAGCAGTTATCCGTTGCTTGCAACTTAATACTAGAGGGGGTTCGGATGATAACTTGAAGCTGTATTACTAGTCATAGATGCAGTTGGATGGCGGTCTATGTATCTTGTTGTATTGCCCAATCGAATCTCATAGGATCATGAATGTCTAGTATTGGATTGTTATGCCTTGCTCAGTTCTGTCAATTGCCCTGCTGTAATTTGTTTATCCAGCATGCCATGTTTGTTTATCTTAAGAAGAACACCTCTAGTGAAATATGGACCCGGTCCAATCTTTACCATTTATACATCTTCCACTGTTACTATTTACCTTTCTGCAAACCACCATTACCTTCCACATCTTACAGTTAACCCTTTGTTTTCAGCAAATCGGTGAGATTGACAACCTCACTGTTTGTTGGGCAAAGTATTGAGTTTGTGTTGTGCAGGTTTCCAAGTTGCTAGCAACACCTTTGAGTCGTTTCCTTCCTCCTACTGGTTCGATAACCTTGGTTTCTTATTGAGGGAAGACTTGTTGTTGTTCTCATCACACCTTCCTCTTGGGGACTCCCAACGAAGCTCTACATTGATCTGAGCCACCATTAGCAACACACACTATCAATTTGATTCTGCAAGGAATCGACAGCTTGCCTAAGTTCAAGAAGATACTTGGCCAAGGCAAGTCTTTCACCATTTTTGTGTATGGGCATAACCGCACTTTGGAATGCATGATATCCTTCACCAAGAAGAGGGAATCATAAGGCCAGGAGTAACCAGATTTGCTTCTCAGTTTCTCACTTTGCAAAGCATGGAAGAAAAGGCTGGTTCACTAAGGAGGATGGTGGTGCCTAGGAAGTGGGAGAAGATCAAGGTTCTAAAGAAGAAGAAAAGGAAGGATGCAACAACAACAATTATGAGCATTGCCTTTTGGAAGGGTGTTCACCTTTGCGTTAAGGTGTTCGAACCCTTGGTGGGAGTGTTGCGCTTGGTTGATGGTGATGTGCAACCATCAATGGGGTTTTTGTATGTAGAGGTTGCGAGGGAAAAGAAGGAGATCAAAGAAGCATTTGGCAATATTGAGCTTCGGTACAAAGATGTGATGGAAATTATGGAAACGAAGATGAAGGATAGGCTTGATTCTCCGCTGCATTTAGCTGCATACCTGCTAAATCCACACTACAACTATTAAGATGAGAGCATATTTGAGTCAGCAAAGGTCACCACAGGTTTTATGGTGTGTGTGGAGACCTTCTTCCATGGAGATGACATCTTGCAATACCAAGTTTTCAACTATGATTTTCCTTTGTTCCAAAAGAGGGCGGGGAACTTTGGAAAGAAGCAAGCAACGATGTGTCAAAACTTTGACTACAATCCTGGTTAGTACCACTTAAAATTTGCATTTCTCAATTCATATGATCATATCTATTAATAGATTTGATAGCCGACTTTCATTTTTCTAGTGGCTTGGTGGAGAATGTATGGAGGTGAGGCACCTGATTTATAGAAGTTGGCTATTAGAATCCTTTCTTTGACCTCTAATGCTTCTGGCTGTGAGAGAAACTAGAGCTGCTATGAGCCGGTTAGTTCGTACACTTACTAATTCATTTTATTCTCTTGTTCATTGTGAATTTGTGATAAGAACGTATGTTGTTTTGTTGTACTATAGTTCTATCCTTAATCTTGTCACTTGGAGATCCACACCAAAAGGAGGTACTGACTTACCATAGATCGCATTGATGATCTTGTGATTATCCAGTTCAACTCAAGGTTGTTGTCCAAGAGGAGAAGGATCAAGGGTAGGAAGAAAATAGATGTCTTGCTAAAGTTCTGATGCATCCGAAGCACAAGGCTTCTTATATGAGGGAGGCGATGATCATGCTTTAGTGGTGTTTAGGGATGGATATAAGACAAATGATGGCATACCTTGGGATGTGGTTGGAAATGCCATGGGAGCAAGTGAGCAGCTAGAACTTCGCGGGAGTAAAAGGTCTGAGATCTTCATGATGAAGAGTTTGAGTCTGACAAGGAGGATGAACAAGAGGACCCGGATTCATATATTGAGGTGATAGCATTTGAGGATGATGAGAACAATATGGATGTGGTAACTGGCAACAACTACATGGATGAGGAGTGACCTAGTGAGCCATGATCATGGAAACATGGAAGCAACATATCTGTTGTTTGCTTGTGTGAACTGAAGTTTACCTATTTGCATGCCAATTTGAACTTGAACATGTTGTGATTGTGGATGTTTGATTGTTATGTGTGTGTGATCGTTGATCATCTTATCAGACTTATTTATTTGATTGCTTGCTAGCTTTGCTTGTTGTGTGCAATCTAGTATCAATTCATATGTTTGATGGCTTGCAATTCTATTGTATCATTAATTTATTCACATATATCCTGCTATATCATTCATATTTTACATGCAAACTGTGTTGAATGCTATGAAACAGGAAAAGTTCTGCCATTTTTTTAAAACGCTTAAGCACAAAAAACTCTAAGACAAAGCTTGTCTCTACGCCTACACTTTACGCCTTTTAAAACCTTGCTCATGGTAGAGGGCTTTGGTTCCATGAGAAATATAAATATGTGCATTTTCTCAGTTTTGTATGATGTCTTGAAAGTTACTAAAATAATAAACATACAAAAGGGTTTTCTACCTTCTAAGATTACATTGCATTTTGATAGGAATTTAATGCAAATATTAAATAAAAATAGTAAATAACAATAAAAACATTATATTTGTGGCATGTATATTGTGATTAGATTGCTTATAGAGAAAATATATTTTGTTAACCTAATTAACTATGGATTTTTTTGGTTAAACAATGAGAAAATCGAGAACCATCCATTAAGGTCGAAAACTGCCAAATGGTTGGTTGCACCTACCACGGACGCTCATAAAACTACAAATAATATGTGGGTCCACCTTTATGGCATGCATGTAAGTTTTAGCCGCACAAATCCTACAATAAACTATGTGCGCCAATGGTTTTATAAAATAAGAATACCGGTATTGCCTAGATCTCACTATAAATATATCATATACCATGCCTTACTAAGCATAATACATTGTAGTCTTGAGTCACAAAGAATCATTGTTTGTACAATGAAAGGGGAGTCAGTGCCTTCTTGGCTAGAGCTATTGCTCACAACACAGTTCTTTACAATATGCATGAGCCATCTATCCTCTGCTCGCAATGAGTGTAACCTATTTTGCATAGATTGTGAGGCACAACAGACTGCCTTTTGCTATTATTGCCGTCAGTGCCATCATTCTACTCATCGTGTCATCCAGGTAAAACATTCAACATTGTGATTTGGTAATAGGAAGGTATGCAAGAGGTATTTTCCCCATAATTTTATGTTATATAAATGACTTGTGGATCTTCATATAAAAATATACTACGGATTAACTCTTCTCGCCCTCATATTAAAACATTTCAAAATCCACTAAAATAATCACAATTATTGTTCATTAAAAGTATAAAAAATCAATATCTATGTAACTATCTCAACATGAATTGAATTATGGATTTTTTCAGGTAAGGCGGTCATCGTACCACGATGTGGTCAGGGTTGCTGAGTTGCATGACATCCTTGATATCAGTGATGTACAAACCTATGTGATCAATAGTGCAACCGTTGTATTTCTTAATGAGCGCCCACAACAATTACGTAGTTGTGGTGTTTCTGTGGTCAAGGCATCATCTGCGTCATATAATTGTGAGAGTTGCAATCGTGCTCTTCTTGATGCATATCGCTTCTGCTCTCTAGGTTGCAACGTAAGTTAGTAATACTAAACTATTGACACATTGGCACTGTTTTATACCGTTATTCATGGTTTGACATGGCATACTTTGCAGCTTAAAGGAATAAAAGAGGATATGGAGACAACTGTTGTGATGGGAAACATAACTGCATATACCAAGAATGATGGCGATATTGACTTAAGTACTGAAAGTGCAAACACCGAAAACAACAATGAAAGTTGCAGTGACACTGATCTTTGCAAGGAAAAACCACCACCAGCAAAGCGTCACAGGCGAAAGGGGATTCCTCAGCGTGCACCATTTTTTTGAGAGAAAGCATATGCGAAAAATTTCCATGCACCCAAGGAAATCATGCGAGAATGATAATGACTTTGATTGCACATCCTATGTACTATGGTGCCAATAAATTAATAAAATATTTGATGGGTTGTTTATTTCATACTTCTTAATTGGCAATATATATTTATTGTACTACGAATTTATGGTGTGTATCATTATAAAATCTTGTATACTAGTATGATTTTAAGCTCTTACAATTATAGGGCATCAATGTATGGCATGTGCGGCAAACAAATTCCTGAAGTTATAGTATCCTAAAAAATATATAATGCTAACGCTTGCTACTGCATGGTAATATATATATATTTACTGTACTGAATTTATGATGTGGATCTTTATAAAATCTTGTAGAATTATTATGATTTTAATCTCATACAATTAGAGGACTCGGTTAGTGATGTTAAAACATCCTCGTATGACGTATGACCGCACTAAACAAAATTTCTGATGTGGAGTACTAAATAAGAATATAACGCGAGCTTTACATGTAATGCCATCACATGGGGACACCCAGTTAAAATCACTAGCTACCATAAATCAACTCTCATAACCGCAGCTTGGTTTTAACAAGACTCTCTCTCGAATTAGGCTTTCGCTCCGTTTTATAAATAAAGCCAAAACGCCAAACCGATACAAAGTGATGAGGAGTTCCTCTTACAAGCATATCAAAGATAAACTGTAAAGCCTAGGAAGCAACTAGCTTGCCACCAAATACGACGAGGCTATGGGGACCGGAGCTCCACGACAACGCCTCCAAGAAGGTAACGACGCCCCAAACGTCGCCGCTGCCGAGACCACAAGGGTCTAGGGTTTTCACCCGGAGCCCTACTGGGATGAGAGTAGCCACAACAACGCCCCCAAGAGGGTCACGACACCCACGGGCATCGCCGTTGCTGGCGCCAAAGCGCTGGGCTTTCGCCCGGAAAAACTCTCGCCACCAGTGGTACCTCAAACCAGCACCATGCTTCGAGCCGAGCTTCCAGCCGCGATCTGGGTGCTGCCACCACCAGGAGCCCCCGAAGCCCCTTCCTTGCCACCCGCATGGACCAAAGAGAAGGGCCATCACCACTGCAATGTCGCCCCGCCGTCGAGACACGCGTGCAGTCCACCTTCCGGGGCCGCCGCCCCGGCATCCACGAACTCGCGACAGGGCGCCCATAAGCGTCACACCGCAAAGCCGTCGGGAAGGGCGCAGTATGGCGGCATCGGGTCAGCAAGTGTCGGGCCACACGGCTGCCTAGAGAAGGGGACCCGCCCTCCATCACCATCACCATGGTGATTGCCGTCCGGAGACGCGGCAGCAGTGCCAAACATGCCTAGATCAGGCCCAGATCAGGCCCGGCCCGCCAGCCAGGCCCAGATCGGGCCCTTTGTCTCTGCCGCTGCGCTGCTGCAGCTAGGGAGCCCCGCTGCCGTCGATCTGTGACCCGCACCGCCCTACCCCGCCGAAGCCGCACGGCCAAACCGTCATGCCCGCCGCCGGAGCGCCTCGGTCGCGCCGCCGCCGCAGCTCCGTCCAGCGCCAGACGCCGGAGCGCCCCCGCCAGAAGCAGTGCCACGGCCGCGCCGTCCTGCAGCCACTCGTCAGCCGCACTGCCCTGCGACTCGCGACTGCCGCGCCGCCGCCGGACGAGCTCGCCACCAGCGCCATGCCGCACCGTCTCCAGAAGAGCCCGCCCGCGCGGCCCCCCAGCACCGGGTAGAAGAAGACCCGCCGCCGCCGGACCGCACGGACTTAGCCGGGCGGCGCTCGCCAGCGGCGACGGCGGCGGGGGAGGAGGGGAGGAGGAGGGAGAAGGCGGCGGGCGCTAGGGATCGCGTCTCCGTCGCCCTCGCGGGGGGCGACGCGAGACGCAGGGTCGGGAGGATACGATCAAGACAAACCAGCCGGATACAGCAACCAAACAATAGAAAAAAGGTCAAAGACCGCATGAGAGTTGGTGGGAGTTTACTGAATTGTGTGGCGTGGGCGGTTTGGTTATAGGGGTTTACTTCGGGTTGGGTTTGGGCTTGACTTTTGTAAGTCGGGCCTGAAGGCCCAACCTTTGCCTAGACGTGATCTCGATCAAGGTCTCCTTTGATTCTCAGGATTGGAACTATGTGCTTTATTTTCACATGAAATTTTGCACGAAGGTCAGACCTCATGGTAAAATTCCTTGCTATAATCAAACGACCATGTATGCAGTGACGGAGCTAGGGAAAAATAAGTGCCTGGGCGAACCAAAAGCTTAATAAAAAAGCAAGAATCATAACAACATGTTTGCATATATATAATCAAAATATAAGTTCTAAATTAAGAACCATACGTTCTTAATAGTTTGGAAGCACTTAAACTGAAACTAAATATGATAATTAATAGCTCACTAGACAAAATGAGTCACAAATAAAACTCTAGATATCCAAATGCCCATTCAAACACCCAATGAAACCTGCAAGATTAAGACGGGAGTAAGAACAAGTAATTCATAATGTTATAAATACTTGCTCACATTAGAATGCATCTGACATACCCTTCAAATGCTAAATGTGCCTTGGCAAAATCCCTTTGCGGTTCTTGAAGGCTTGAAACAGTCGAATAATAACAACATCATCAAGAGATTTAAATATCTCTCGCTCAGTGTAGCATATCATCAAGTGATTAAACCAAACATCATTTATCTTATTGCGCAACTTAGACTTGATAATTTTCATTGCCGAGAAAGCTCTCTCAACAGATGCTGTTGACACCGGCAACAATAAAGCCAACTCAATGAGCTTGTAAACCAATGGAAATACCAAGTGTTTCTCTGTTCCAACCATTTTTGCAGACAAACTTTCAAGATCATTGCAATTAGCAAAGGCAACATGATTTCTCAAATGAAGAACATAAGTCTCAAGTTGATCCCTCAATATTGTACGATCAGAATTAGAGAAATCTGCACTATAAATTTCAGCAAGATGGCAAAGCTTCTCCATATCGAACTTGGAGAAAGAATTCTTGGGATCAAGACATGAGAAACAAGAAAGTACCTCCTGATTTGTGTCACCAAAACGATGATCCATCTCGACACATATTTTATCAATAACCACATAGAAGATTTCAGCTCGATAATAATGAAGATTGGTGATGGTCCTTCCCTCTAGCCTCGAGCGACCTCGAACCGGTATTTCATCATCCATATTTGGCACCGGAATACCTTTGGAATTGCAAAATTGTTGGACCTCTCCAAAAAGAATATCCCAACCACTATCTCTCATGTTGGCCAACCGGAATTTGACATCATTAACTAATTCCATGGCATATACAATATTTGTATCTTTTTTTTGCAACAGATGTGAAAGCTCATTTGTAATACCAAACAACTTCAACATAAGCTTCAAAACGAGAGCAAATTGAAAGCGCTCCATCTTCTTGATGCAACCCGCTGCACTATTTGGGTTACGCCCATTTCCATCAACTGTGCTAAGTACTTTTATCACACCAGCCCACATTTCATCCAAACGAAGCAGTGTTTTGTGATGTGAGCCCCATCTAGTATCTCCAGGTCTAGCAAGACTAGTTTGTTGATTCAAGCCTCTTCCTGTAGATATTTCACCCCTCTCAAGCTTATCCAAAATATCTTTGTGAGTTTCTTCCACCAATACTTCCATCTTCTTACATGACGAACTTGTTGTGTTCACAATCAATGAAACATACTCAAAAAAATCATGAATATATGAGCAAGAAGAAGTAGCGACAGCAACAACAACCAACTGTAGACGATGAGCAAAACAATGCACATAAAAGGCATATGGGTTCTCATCTAGAATTTTTCTTTGCAAGCCATTAAATTCACCTCTCATGTTTGAAGCTCCATCATATCCTTGCCCTCGAAGCCTTAAAATTGGAAGTTTGTAATGATCAAGAAGCATAACAAGAGCTAACTTTAGTGCCTCTGGTGTAGTGTCTTTGATGTGGTATAGACAAAGAAATCGTTCCACAACTTTCCCTTCATTATTCACAAACCTACAATAATAACAGATAATTGTTAGATTAAGGGCGGTTGCAGAGATAATATAAAACAAATAGGTGAAACAAATAGCTAACCTTAACATTACCGTCATTTGTTCTTTCACTGATATATCACGTGACTCATCAATAAGTACAAAAAATTACTTATCACCAAGCTCTCCCATAATCACTTCGGTGACTTCTTCTGCACAGCACCTTGCAAGATCTTTTTGAATCTCACCAGAAGTCATCTGACAATTTCTTCCACCATGATCAAAAGCATCTCTTATTTGTTCATTGCCATCTTTCAACATATTGATCATCTCTAGAAAGTTGCCTTTGTTCAAAGAAGTGGATGATTCATTGTGACCACGAAAAGACAAACCTTGTGCCATGAGATATCTACAACACTCTAGAGAAGAAGTCAAACGGATTTTATATAGTTCCTTTGATTCATTCGTCACTCTAGCCAATTTAGTTGCCACACTTTGGTTCTGATTTTTAAAGGCATCACAATGGCGAACACAATTATTGTGATCACTGCCCACACCACCAATATGGTCGGGTAAAGATTTATATGCATTCTTCCAATTCTTACCACCAGTTTTGGTGAAAGCATTCAGCTCTTCTGGGATTCCTAAATAGAAAGCAATAGAAGCAAAATGCTGCATCCTTGGACACACTATATTCAATCCAACTGTACTTTTGAAACCAAGCTTGAGAAAATGCCCTACCATCTGTGCGGGGAAATTTAACTATTGGTTGGGTAGGTCCCTTCAATATGTATGCCCTCCTCACTTGATCTTGAAGTTCCGGATCATATGAAGAAATTTGTCTTCGGAGAGCAGGATCACAAACAATTTCGTCTGGATTAAACTCATTCATATTCATATTGACAACATTAGCATAAAAATCTGGCGCTATATTCACATCATTCCCAGAATTTGGGCTTTGCACATCGTTCCCTGATCCGGTGCTTGGGTTTGGCTCCATAGGAATTTGAGCATTATTACCTGACACGCTAGGACTTGCCGCTGCCGCACTCCCATGGCTTGACCTTTTAACCACATACCTCCATATTTTCTGAAATTGAAAATTTGATACAGTGATTAAAAAACATAAAATATATACTGCTATTCTCCTTGCTAAGATTCTAAGTGGGGAAGTACAAGTACTCCATAAAAGAACAAACCTTTCTTCCCAGTGGCCTATTTGTAGATTATAAATTCAGCCCTTAAGAACCACAACTGCCGTCTGCCCGCTATGGCAAGCAAGCGAGCGAGCACACCGCCGGTCGTCGTCCTGCCGCAGAGTTGTCCAGCGTCGTCGCCCGTGCAGTCTCGTCTCTGCCTGTGCGTGCGTCGGCGTCGTGGCGTTTTTGCAGCCGGCAGCCGCCGCTCGTGCGGCGCTAAGAAACGAATGAAGGAGCGATCGGCGATCGGCGATCGAACTGTCTCTGGCTTTGTTTTCTTCTACGGACGTGCATAGGAACCTAACGTGTTGGTGACTTGGGGCTTGGTCCAAAGAGAATTGGATCAATTTACGTTGGGCTAGACAAAATAGGAAAGGCCATATCGATTGGGCTGGATAGTTTGCCCCGGCAAACAGCCAACTAATCACGATTTTTACCCTATCAATACGATCTTTGTACGCCTGCCGGACGAAGCTACGCCCGGGCAGCTGCCCAGGCATGCCGGGCTGAAGCTCCGCCCCTGCATGTATGAGATTTTATGTATCCATAGGATCGAATTACGCATGGCATTTCAATCCGGGAGCTGTTATTTGCCGCTTTAAGCGGCCGTATCCGCACGCGCCGCCTGGAGGCTACACGAATTAGGCCAACCCAGTTAAGCGTGAGTTCTATTTTTCTTTCTTTTATATCTTATTTTAAATTCCAAATGTTTTTATTAATAATGATTTAAATGAACTTTTTTGAACATTTCTGAACAAATTTTTAAAAATCATAAACCCAAAACAATTTTCATAATTCATGAACCAAATTTTGAAAATCATAAACCAAATTTCAGAATTAATAAACCAAATTTCAAAACTATGAACCAAAATTTGAAAATGTGATTTATTTTAAAATGTTAAAATAAAAAAACAGAACAAGAAAACAAAAACAAAAAAACAGAAAGATAGAAAAAAGAACAAAAAAAACAACTGTTGTAAAACTCGGCCGGCCCAACTCCTATGCAGCGCGAGCGCGCGGCCGAGCAACATTTAGAGCATCTCTAGCAAAAAATGGGGAAATCGTGAACCGAAAAACGCGTTCCAGGTCGCGTTTGAGCTAGTTTTTGCTTAAAGAACACGATGGCCAGAACAGAAACCAGAAATTCAAACCGTAAACACAAGATTTTTGAACATTCGCAGGAGATTTCAAAACACGAGCATAGTTCATACATAGTACTGATGCAATCATATGTACAAAACGCGAATTAAACCTAAATACTACGGGGGATCTGTCGTCGCCGCCGCTAAACCGTAGCATGGACACAAAACCGGGCTCACCGGAGCCAGGGAGGGTGTAACGTCCCTGGATCGGGTCTATGCAGATTTCAGCATTTCCCGCCAAAACCCGCATAGAAACGATCAAAGACGCCCACAAGACACTTTCGTATGGATGGGATTTGAATACAAGTCGTTACATCACAGGTGTTTACAACAGAGTCCACAAGAACTTATATATACAACGACTCAACGAGTCAAGAATACAAAATATACAATACGAAGATACAATCAAGAAGAAAGCAAGATAGTATCCGAGTACGGACAAGATCCAAATGAAACTAAGAGTCCTGAAGAATAACCAAGCGGTGTCCAACCCTGCCTAGGCCAAGCCGGAAGGGTAACCTTGCTAACGTCGTTAATCACATACCTATCAAGCCAAAATGGTGCCGACAAAGGGCAAAGGAAAAAACAAAAAGAGAGCGGTCAGTACTGAGACCAGTAAACGGCGAGACTAGAATTCGGCGGTCCTCGCCTACATAGGTATGGTGGGCTCAGCGGCAGTAAAGCTTGCACTATCTAACTTATAGAGACACGCTACAACTTCGGCTATTGGAGCGAGATAAGAGAGCACTACACGATAACTATATATGACACCAAACACAACCCATCACTACACAATATTAAATGGAACCGGGACAAGACAAATAGCACTCCCATATATTCCATAATTATTTAGTAGACGAATCGCCATATATTCCCAAACAATAATATATGTATGCAAGCATGGATAATTTAATATGCACAAGTTATATTATATTTATCAAAATAGGGTATCGGGAAGGGATCACACATTGGTTCGAAGATCTTGGTCCGGAGGGTTTCGGGTTCAGTCTTCAGAATCCAGGAAGAAGATCATGGCGTTCCATGATGACGCTATTTGGATCCGGGGTCTCGGGGTTCGTGTAGTGGATCTTGGATCGGCGGCGGCGTGTTCTTCAGGTGGCACTGGCGGAGCGCCATAGAGGCGATACTGGGCTGCGACGCTTACTACGTATACACAACACGTTGGCCCGGCCCAAGAGTAGAGCATCAAGTTTTTTTCTTCCCCTAATCCCCAATTCCATCGTACGTAGCAGACTAGCAGTTCTCCTACGTCTCCACGAGTCCGTCCGTGTGTCCGGTGTTCATGGCGGCAGATCAGTAGGCCACGATTGGCTTCCATCCTCTCCCGATCGTCCCCCTTCACCTTGCCCCGAGATCTTCCTCCCTCGACCCCCCCTCCCCAATTTCCTTCCCTGCGTGCTATTTGTGCTCCGCCCGACGCGCGGCGACGCCCCACTCCCACCGGCCACCGGCGACCAGAAAGGCGGACATCAGACAGTCGACAGGGACGTCGTATTCTCCACCTCCACCGGCCAGCATCTCAGGCTCTCAGCTGCCCATAAGATAATACAATACACTCAGATTATAAATACAGTTGACTCCTCTTCAAAGCGCCATGATGAGATGCATGATGCCCAAATGGATGAGATTGCACGTTTGCTAGCTATTGATTAGATTGAGACAGGTCAAGGAGCCAATCAGATTCGCTCACTGAAGCGACCGGGAGAGACTAGATGGGGTTCCCATTTAGGTTCTGTTTCTAGTCTAATGGACTTGTTTAATCCGGTAAGAACAGTTTTAGAAAAATTAGGTGCTGATTCAACGACAGGAGCAAACCGAGTTGATGGGGATACCTGCTTCACCTACCTTACCTCCTTTGAGTTTGTATTTATCCTATGCATGATGAAAGAAATATTGGAAACAAGTGAAGATCTTGGGAAGGCTTTACAGAAGAAAAACCAAGACATAGTAAATGCAATTCGGTTAGTCCATTCCACAAAAGTGCTTCTGGAAAAGATGAGATCAGATGAAGGATGGGAGCAGTTCATTCTGATAGTTATTGAGTTCTGTGTAGAGCATAACATTGATATTCCAGACATGGAGGCAACATATATTCTGCGTGGTGGACGTGCTCGTCGTCAGCCTGATAAATTTACTACTGAAAGGTATTTACGAGTGGAGATATATCGAGCAACAATTGACAGCCAACTCACCTAACTGAATCTCAGGTTCAATGAGAAAGTGATGGATCTCTCATCAATCAGTGTTACTCTCGTACCAAGACATGGATTTAAATCTTTTAATGCTAAAGAAATCTGTAGAATGGTGGAAAAATATTATCCCGCTGATTTTACACAACAAGAAAGGTATGGGTTGAAGCTTCAGCTGAATCATTTTATTGTGGATGCTAGAGACAGTGAAGAATTGAGGAAGCCTGTAACCATTACTTCCTTATGTCACTGCCTTGTCGAGACAGGACGAGATAGAATCTATAATTGGTTTGACAGATTGCTTAAATTGCTTATTACTCTTCCGGTTTCCACGGCAAGTGCTGAGCGTGCCTTTTCTAGCTTGAAGATTATTAAGTCAAGGCTGCGCAATAGAATGGAAGATGGTTTTCTTGTAGATAGCATGCTGCTACAGATAGAAAGGGAAATTGCTTCAAAATTCCATATGATGATGTAATTACATATTTCAAAGCTAAGAAGAACCGGAGAGCATTTCTTTAGCTAGTTTTGTCGTATTGGTTGCCTTTTGGTCCTTATATGTGGTGTTTTCTTTCCGAGCATCAAAAATTACTTGTCAACAATGTTCAGGTATATTCTGACATTATATCTATTGTATTTACGGGAACAAGATACATAGATATCATTATTTCATTGCCATCAAATAGTATCCTACATCTGTTTTATGACTTGTCCCGTTTTATGCTTATTTGCTACTCTTTGATGGATTTTGCCCCCTCTTGTATTTTTTCCACGCTCCGCCACTGTCGGGTGGCATCACAGTCGGTCGATCTTGGCGGCCACGGCTCAAGACAAAAACTAGAGGCAAACTTGAATCGAGGCGATCTGGTGCACAAGAGACCTCACTGTTACTGTAACAACAACTCCCCCGAGGGCAACACCAAGACAGACAAAGACAACGTGAGCGGTTGCCTGGGACGAAGGCCGAGACACCGATTTCATGAGGTAGAGATGTTGCAGGAGGCCTTAGCCAGGACGGCACGGGACCGAGGCGTCCATGACGATAGACAAAGACGAGGCCGGACAGGAGCTCAGGGAGAGGAGCAGCACCGGGCGCAGGCTTGGCGGCACCAGCTAGGTGAGGGGGTGTCGAGCGGGGCTTCCTGCGGGCGCTGCGTGGTGCAGGGGCGCGGGCTCGAGGCGGAGGTCGCCCACGACGGCGGCGAGCTAATAGCAGGCCGGCGGCCGGGGCGGCCATGGGGAAACAGAGAGGCGGCGGCCGGGGCTTCAGAGAGGAGGACACATGGAGAGGCGGCGAGGAGGCTCGCTAAGCGGCATGGCATGGCGGGTCTAGGCAGGAGGCACGGAGATCTCGAAGGCGAGGAGGGTGCTGCTCAGGAAGAGGGAGGCGCCGGACTAGGGAGGAGACTGAGGGCGGCGGCGGAGCACCTGGCGGAGGGACAGAGGCGGGCGAGGACGCGGCGGCTCCAGGTCAAGGGAGAGGCCAAGCGGCGGCGCTGGGAGGCATGAGGGAGCAAGGCGATGGGGAATTCGCGAGGATGGCGATGGGGTTGGGGATTGGTTCCCCGCGTGTGTCCTGTGTGTGCGTGGTGTGTGTCCAACGTGGGGGTTGGGTGCGTCGTGTGTTGTGTGTTGTGTGTGCTGGTGTGGTTCAAAAGTGTGAGCGCAGGTGTGTGTGTGTTCGGTGTCTGGCGGTGGACGGGTGGATGCGTGTGTAGCTAGGTTTAGGCTAGGGTTTGGTTACGGGGTCGTAGGTGGCTAGCTGGGTCATTTGGCCCGCCGGCTGCCTTCCCCTAAAATACTTTTAGTTTTATTTGTTTTGTTTTTAAAAGATTTTTGTAAATAGTTTTTAGACAAATAAAAGATATGTAAAAGACCGGGGTTTTCGATTTGAAATTAGAGAGGGGACCAACTAGAAAACAAAATAGGCTTTTGATGAAAATATTTTAGGGCGAAAGTATGCATGATGTCATGATGATGCAAAAATAGAAAATAACACACAATTTTATTTCAGAATATTTTCCTGGGCATTACAACTCGACACCACTAACAAGGATCGCGTCCCGAGATCCAAGCAAAGACACCGGGAGGAGAGGGATTTGATGATCAGATCTTCTTGCGTTAGGATGATGGTCGCGGCACCACTAACAAGAGTTCTTGCTCCATCTTGAATTCGTCTACACCACCAACAAGGGTTGTTGCTCACGTTTTCGAGAAAACACTCCGGAGAGGCAAAGGCAAAGGTAGAAGTCTCAAATATAAGGCCACCTCTAAGTTCCATGGAAGGAGAAAAATTGCATGGTTCCACCAATCAATGTACAAGAGCGAATGGTAAGAGTAGTGGTATTGTCATGACTCCATCCCGCACTCAAAGCATTACTATGTACAAGAATAGAAGGATCATGCAACCAACTCTTAGAATTTAGAATGAAGATCTTGACTTTTGGTATTAACAAAGATTCAAGTAGATGATGTCGTGACAGAAGTTGCAGGACACCGAGAAACATTTGAGGAGGGATCAAGTAGAATGAAATCCAGATGTAGATCCGTCGTTTCAAAAGGAGGAAAAGCGGAACCCTAAAGGTACGACGGAAGATACAACCACGAGAATCCTAGACTTGAAGAAGGTAAGAGACCAGATTAAAACACGCAAAGATAAGAGAAGAAGGAATAGAGATAAGGAGTAAAATCAAAGCTATTCAGATCTATCCAACGCATTTGTAGTAAAATAGTTTTGACACTAGACATAGGCCGTTAGCTAGGTTATCCTACAGGCTGGACCAGTGGGGTATCGTAAACCTTTGCTCTGATACCACTTGTAACGCCTCTGGATCGGATCTATGCAGATTTCAGCATTTTCCGCCAAAAACCGCATAGAAACGATTCAAAGACGCCCACCAGACACTTTCGTGTGGCTGGGATTTGAATACAAGTAGTTACATCACAGGTGTTTACAACAGAGTTCACAAGAACTTATATATACAACAACGACTCAACGAGTCAAGAATACAAAATATACAATACGAAGATACAACTCAAGAAGAAAGCAAAGATAGTATCCGAGTACGGACAAGATCCAAATGGGACTAAGAGTCATGAAGAATAACCAAGCGGTGTCCAACCCTGCCCAGGCCAAGACGGAAGGGTAACCTTGCTAACGTCGTTAATCACATACCTGTCAAGCCAAAATGGTGCCGACAAAGGGCAAAGAAAAACAGAAAGAGAGCGGTCAATACTGAGGCCAGTACACGGCGAGACTAGAATTCGGCGGTCCTCGCGTACATAGGTATGGTGGGCTTAGTGGCAGCAAAGCTTGCACTATCTAACTTATAAAGACACGCTACAACTTCGGCTATTGGAGCCAGATAAGAGAGCACTACACGATAACTATATATAACACCAAACATAACCCATCCAAAGATTTCCCCCTCGAAGACCAGTCGAGGAAGTCCCCTTGCGGAACATACACAGTGGCAATTTTGGTTAAGCAGGTATTTAGTTGATAAAGCTAATTACTAATCATATTATTAAAGAGCGAAACATTAGTGGCGTTGTCTATGATCATGACACTGTACTCCTGAGGCGTCCATAACCGTGGACACACGGCTTCTCGAAAAGATTTACCCTGCAGGGGTGTACTACTGTACCCAAACGCATGCTCAACCCATCAGGCAACATATTACGCGTGCCATCAGAATCTCACAACAAGAACTATCCATAACTACGCGCATATCCAGAGGCATCACCTACTGTGGGGAACCAACCAAGAGGTACGACGATTTTCAAATAAGGCACAGCGTTTGCGCCTTCTGGTGGATTGGGCCCTGCGGGGTAACTTGTACACACCGTGGGTGCCGCCACCGTGTACCGTGGTTTATGTATGCAAGCCATGGTAATCCACCAAAACATCAAGTCCGAAGACATATCAACTCACCCATGTCCGAGAACATATTATGCATATGCACCAAATGGAAAACCAATTTTGTAACCCTCTGGATATACGAATAGTGCCGGTAGTTGAGGGGGGATCTCAGAGGCCCCACGTTTGGTTAGCGCGATCAACTCAGAACTGGTATCGTAGAACGAACGGGTCCTAGGTCGGCTCAAGCAGTTCCCAATGGTGGTCCCTGTCGGGGCCTTATCATTAGGTGAAACCATAACCAACAACATCAGATTAATTATCTTATCACCAACCCTATCCGAGTATCATGTTCCACCTTTATCAGTGCGGTACTAAGCATGCCTACGACTCACAAGGACAAAGCTAGCTAATCAAACAAGGCAATAGGTTAACCAAGGCAATATAGTGTATCAGGTAAATAAAGGAACAGTACTATAGCATCGACAATAAGGATATCAATAGATCAATTGGAAGAAGTAAAGACTATAAATGCAAAAATAGGTATAAGGGGGAGAATGCTCGCCTGTGAGACAAATTCGGGAAACCGGAGGCTTGTCGCAACTCGCATCCACTCATCGTCCTATCCGGTGAAGAAGCAAACACTAGAAAGAGCAATTGGTGCAATATTTAATACTAGGCGAAAGATCCGGCATGTTTATGATATGATGCATGGCATGGCGATATGCGGTCCCACTTAGCAATATTAAGCGGAATCGGGATCCCGACAAATAAATATTATGGTTCGAGTTGTTTATCTACCCCATAGTTTAAATGTTGGTTAACAAGATATAACATGGCTTCGGTTCACTACACAATATTAAATGGAATCGGGACGAGACAAATAGCACTCCCATATATTCCATAATTATTTAGTAGACGAATCGCCATATATCCCCAAACAATAATATATGTATGCAAGAATGGATAATTTAATATGCACAAGTTATATTATATTTATCAAAATAGGGTATCGGGAAGGGATCACACATTGGTTCGAAGATCTTGGTCCGGAGGGTTTCGGGTTCGGTCTTCGGAATCCAGGAAGAAGATCATGGCGTTCCATGACGACGCTATTTGGATCCGGGGTCTCGGGGTTCATGTAGTGGATCTTGGATCGGCGGCGTCGTGTTCTTTGGGTGGCATCACAGTCGGTCGATCTTGGCGGCCATGGCTCAAGACAACAACTAGAGGCAAACTTGAATCGAGGCGATCTGGTGCACAAGAGACCTCACTGTTACTGTAACAACAACTCCCCCACATGCTCGAGGGCAACACCAAGACAGACAAAGACAACGTGAGCGGTTGCCTGGGACGAAGGCCGAGACGCCAATTTCATGAGGTAGATATGTTGCAGGAGGCCTTAGCCAGGATGGCACGGGACCGAGGAGTCCACGACGGCAGACCGAGACGAGGCCGGACAGGAGCTCAAGGAGAGGAGCAGCACCGGGCGCAGGCTTGGCGGCACCAGCTGGGTGAGGGGGTGCTCGAGCGGGGCTTCCTGCGAGCGCTGGGTGGTGCAGGGGCACGGGCTCGAGGCGGAGGTCGCCTGCGACGTCGGCGAGCTAGTAGAGGGCCGGCGGCCAGGGCTTCAGAGAGGAGGATACATGGAGAGGCGGCAAGGAGGCTCGCTAGCGGCAGGGCATGGCGATGGAGGGTCTAGGCAGGAGGCACGGAGAGCTCGAAGGCGAGGAGGGTGCTGCTCAGGGAGAGGGAGGCGCCGGACTAGAGAGGAGCCTGAGGGCGGCGGAGGAGCACCTGGCGGAGGGGCAGAGGCGGGCGAGGACGAGGTGGCTCCGGGTCGAGGGAGAGGCCAAGCGGCGGTGCTGGGAGGCATGAGGGAGCAAGGCGATGGGGAATTCGCGAGGATGGCGACGGGGTTGAAGATTGGTTCCCCGTGTGTGTCCTGTGCGTGCGTGGTGTGTGTCCAGCGTGGGGGTTGGGTGCGTCGTGTGTTGTGTGTTGTGTGTTGTGTGTGCTGCTGTGGTTCAAAAGTGTGAGCGCAGGTGTGTGTGTGTTCGGTGTCCGGCGGCGGACGGATGGATGCGTGTGTAGCTAGGTTTAGGATAGGGTTTGGTTACGGGGTCTAGGTGGCTAGCTGGGCCGTTTGGCCCGGCCGGCTACCTCCCCCTAAAATACTTTTAGTTTTATTTGTTTTGTTTTTAAAAGATTTTTGTAAATAGTTTTTAGATAACTAAAAGATCTGGAAAAGACCGGGGTTTTCGATTTGAAATTAAAGAGGGGACCAACTAGAAAACAAAATAGGCTTTTGACGAAAATATTTTAGGGCGAAAGTATGCATGATGTCATGATAATGCAAAAATAGAAAATAACACGCAATTTTATTTCAGAATATTTTCCGGGGCATTACAGAGGGGCGGCGACACTTTCAGCGGCGGGCTTCACTCCTCATCGGATAAGTCGAAGTCCGACAGCCCAGAGCTGCTGTCAGAGACGAGGTCGATGACCTCCACCTCGTGCGCCGCCAGCTCGAGCTCGCCCTGGACTTGCTTCCCACGGGAATAGCGGTCACCGGCGAGCCCCTGTTGGTGAAATATGCCGTCGATGAGCTCGTCGCGCTGATGCGGGCGTCGAACTCCTACGTTGATACGTTGGAAACGTATCTATAATTTTTTATGCTCCATGCTTGTTTAGTATCTACTTTGCTTTACTTGTCTACACTTTGAGGTGTTTTTTACATGTTTTCTCGTACTAACCTATTAACAAGTTGGAACAGTGCCAGATGCCTGTTTTATGCTGTTTTTGGTTTCAGAAAAGTTAGTAAAGAAATATCCTCGGAATTGGACGGGACGAACGCCAAAGTCAATAACTTTCCATGGGGAACAAGTCCGGAGGAGAGACGAGGAGGCCGGCCAAGGGGGCCAGACCCACCCTAGGCACGGGTGGGCCCTACCTCGCGCCTGGGTAGGGTTTTCCCGCCCTGGAGGCCTCCTCTGTCTCCCCCTTCGCCTATAAGAAGCCCCCGATACAGAAACTCTCGGTACCCGATCAAATATCCACGAAACCGTCTGTAGCCGCCGCCACCATCGTCCCTAGATCGGGGGGATCTGAAGTTCTTCCCGGCACCCTGCCGGAGGGGAGATCATCCTGGAGGCCTTCTCTCCGGTATGATTTGTGAGTAGTTCCACCTTGGACTATGGGTCCATGTAGTAGCTAGATGCTTGTATCTCCTCCTTTGTGCTTTCATGTATAGATCTTGTGAGCTCCGTTCATGATCAAGATCTAATCTATTTGTAATCATGCATGTTGTGTTTGCGGGGATCCGATGGATATTGAGATTATTATGTTGGTTTGATTAATGGTTCTATCTTTATGATTCTATCATGTCTGTGTTTTTTGTGATCTTGCATGCTCTCCATTGCTAGTGGTTATCTTTGCCAAGTAGTTGCTAATGACTCCAAGAGGGAGTATTTATGCTCGATAGTGGGTTCATGCCTCTAGTTTCCAAGGGAAGTGACAGGAATCTCTTTGGTTGTAGATGTGTTATTGCTACTAGGGAGAAAACAACGGTCCCTTATTCATAGAACATGTGGATTGTTTACCTTACACACTTTGCTTAAAGGAGTTGTCTGTTGCTTGCAACTTAATACTAGAGGGGGTTCGGATGATAACCTGAAGGTGGACTTCTAGTCATAGATGTAGTTGGATTACGGTCTATGTATATTGTTGTATTGCCCAATCAACTTCATAGGATCTTTCCAGCTAGTAATTGCATTGTTATGCCTTGCTCAGTTCCTGTCAATTGCCCCGCTGTAATTTTTTTACCCTTCATGCCATGTTATTTATCTAAGGAGAGCAAAGTGAACTATGGACCCCGGTCCAATATTTACCATTGATACATCTTCCACTGTTACTTGTTTACTTGCTGCAAACCATTACCTTCCACACCATACGTTTAATCCTTTGTTACAGCAAACCGGTGAGCTTGACAACCTCACTAATTCGTTGGGGCAAAGTCTTGAGTTTGTGTTGTGCAGGTCTCCGCGTTGCTTGCAACACCTGTGTGACGTTTCCTTTCTCCTACTGGTTCGATAACCTCGGTCTCAACTGACGGAAGACTTGTTGTTGTACTCTTCACACCTTGCTCTTGGGGTTCCCAACAAGACTCCACATTAGCTAACAAGTTTTCTGGCGTCATCAATAAGTTTTCTGGCGCCGTTGCCGGGGAGGCTAAGGACGTCTTCACTAGGGAGTCCTTCACTTCCTTTCTCTTTACTTTGTTTTTAGTTTACTTTGTTTCTTTTGCTTGGTTTTGTTTGCCTCTTTTCAAAAAAACCAAAAAATTAGTCTAGTTTTCTTTGCTTTCTTTATTCAAAAACACACACAAAATTAGTTCTTACTCTAGTTGGTGGTCTGTCATTGCCTTGCTTGGTCATGCTTTCTATCAATGGGTGGTCTCTTTGAAACTAGTGCTTATTGGCAAGGTGGGTTCAAGGAAGAACAAAAATATTATTATAAGGAACACTGTTTGTCACAAAAAGGAAAACACTTATGGGAACAAATTGATAGGTTGAATACTATTGCTAGAGACGTGTGCTATACTTATAATGTTACTTATTGCTTTGATAAATCTTGTTGCTGTAGGAGGTATAAACACCTACCCTTTCAATGTGAGTATAATGACAATGTTACCATATCTTCTTATGTTAAGGGAAATTATGACTTTTATGATGTGAAACAAATTGAAGAATTTATTGCTTTCAAGGGTGCATTTGAACTTGCTAGTTTGCTTGAAAATACTGATGATGCACCTTATGAATATGAGGTTTATGAGATACTTAAATTTTGCTTTGATAATTACAAGGAAGCAAATGGCTATATTCTTAAATATTTTAATAGATGCTTTCCACAAATGGAAAAGACTAATGCCTTGCAGGAGCCTATGGAAGAAGAAATTGCTGAAACTGAAAGCTCATTAGATGAAAAAGAGGAGGAGAGTGATGGTCAAGAGGAGGAAGAATGGATATACTCATGTCTACCTTCTAATGAGAGTAACTCTTTACCTCTTATATTATTTGATTGTCCCTCATGCTTACCAAAGAGGGATGAATGTTATGTTCATGTGGATTCTTTTGAAATATCTACTTTGGGTAAAACCTGTGAAGGTTTCAATCCCACTATTTTTGAGCTTGATATAAATATGTGTTTATAGATCATGAAAAGCATGCTTTATGTGATAGCTATATTGTTGAGTTTATTCATGATGCTACTGAAGATTATTATGAGAGAGGAAAGTATGGTTGTAGAAGTTTTCATGGTACTAAAACACCTCTCTTTGTGCTGAAAGTTTTGAAGCTACTCTTGTTTTCCCTTCCTATGCATGTCACTTTGTTCTTTGTGAACTTATTTGTGTACAAGATTCCTATGCATAGGAAGTGGGTTAGACTTAAAAGTATTTTTAATTTGCTTCTTGATGCTCTCTTTTACTTCAACTCATAGTTCTTATGAGAGCATCTTTTCAAACTATCAAGCCTAACTTAAAGGCGTTAAAGAAAAGTACTTGTTGGGAGATAACCCAAGAGTTTTCTTGAGTCTTGAAAGTTATTACTACTGTAATGACCTCTCCTTATCCTTTTTGTTTGCTTTTTGTGCCAAGAATGACCTCTAATGAGAGGGAACTAAGATTTGGGGAGTTGCTGTCCCGAAACAGATTTATGTCCTCCACCAAAAAATTCGTCAGGAGGATCTGTAACTCGGATTGAGCTAAAAATTTACGAATAAATCCCTCAGTATGTTGGCTAACTTTTGTTAGTTCAACACTTTTTGATTTGAGCAACATAAGATGTTTTAAAAAATACATTTCTACCTGCTGGTCTGTTTTGACAGATTTCTGCCATTATTTGCATTTGCTTCTTATTGATTCTTTTTTGAGCTCTCTTCAGGTAAATTGAGTTTCTTTGAAGGAGTTACTTTAGTAGCTTGTGTTTTTAGTGAAAAGCCTTGCTGTTCCAAAGCTTTGCCAGTGGTCTAATATCTTTTGAATAAGCTAATGTTGCTAATGAAGATTGTGTGAAGTTTTGTATGAAGGAAAAATTTCAGGTGTAGAGAGAGAATGATGCAATGAGATGAAGAATGAACAAAATCCCAAGCTTGGGGATGCCACCATGGTGTCATCCCAATAAATATCCAAGAGGTACAAGCGTCAAAGCTTGGGGATGCCCAAGACATCCCCCTCTTCATCAATAAAAAGCTCAGGTATGTCTAGACACTTCACTTTTATTGTTTCATGCACAATTGTGTTGTTCTTGGAGCGTCTTAGTTTTTGTTTGCTTTGCTTAGTTTGTTTTGTTTGCTTCAATAAAGTAAGTTTGGACCCTAGTTCTCGCTGTGTTGTTTTGCAAATAAGGTTGCTTGGTGTTTGGAAGGGAGTAGTAAGTTCTTGCTTGAAGTGCAAGAAGAGCTTGCATTGACTGTGACTAAGACTTTAGCATGACATGCTAGGTGTTGTTTTTGCATTATGCTTAGTGATTATTCCTGTAGCATGTCTTGTACCAAACAATTGGGATTGCTTAGTGTGCCTTGAAGAAATTATGCGTTGTTTTAGCATGCAAAAACATAGTATTGTGGTATTCTCCTTTGATGTTTTGCTTGGGTTGACTTGGCACATGCTCACACCATGTTATGACTATGACAAGTCACTACTAGCCTCTATGATCATTTAGTCCTTGACTTGTAGTACCACTCTTTGCTTTGATTAGTTTGCTTTTTTACATTGCATAATTATGGCCATTATTGCTCTCTTAGTTGGTTGCTCCCAGTCTTTTGCTAGCCTCCACTTGTATGAGTAAGTTCTACTCATGCTTACAACTCCCAAGAAACCAAGTTATTTAAAAGTGTCCACTATAAACTCCTATGCATGGTGAGTTACACCATTCCAAAGTATATTCTTGTTTTCATCTATCTTCCAATTAAAAACTATTTTGTTATGTGAAAACTTAGTGATTAAATCCCTCACGAACTTGATGGCACATTTTATTCTTTGCCCCTAATAAACTTGAACCATTGAGGCAACTTTGTTGTATATGCTTGCACTTATAAGTTGGGATTAGCAGAACCGTGTTGTCACGGGGAACGTTTTCAATATTGCACTTGTACTTTTTGTACTCCGTTGATATCATGCTCTTTTGTCTATGGATGTTACCGGTGTGAAATGAAGTGGGAACCTGTAAGTCCATGGAGTTTGTATTCTGTGTTAGAGAAACGCCTGGGCCGCTAGCCTAATCCATGCCTAATCATGGTGGAAACTTGCAGCATCAGCATAGTGAGCTATCTATGAAGCATACTCAATAAAAAGCTATGTATATGGTAAATAAAAAGATTGTTGAAATACTCATTGTCTGCTTGCCTTGTCATTTTGGTTATGGGAAAGCTCCTGTACCATGTGCAAGGGGTACCCCATTGGCGGTTCTCAGTGATATGCAAATACTTACAGTGACAAGAACTTGCCTGGACCCTAAGTTGAGTATCCATGAGGTGTAGCCCTCATAGTCAAAGGGAATTGAGATTGCCAAATTATACTTTGTCAAGCATATACTCCAGCTTTGCCACTTTAACCTTAACCACTTCAAGCTGATTATGATAGGGGCAATGAGGGATGAAAACTAATAAGTACCATAATTTTTGGAAGCTCTTTTTGAAACTTGTAATCCCTGCTTCCTTTACAACAAGGCCTTTCTTCCACCATTATTTGAGTCTCCACCTTCTACCTTTAGGCACCATTAAGAGAGCATAGTTGTCATTCTGTGTGCAATGTTCCAAAGCTTATTAATTGATGCATATTGTGTTATTACTTGTTCATGTGCTATTTGTTTCTAGTCACCCTTGTGAACTTTACATGTGTCCTCTGCATTATATTGCTACTATATGAGGGACAAGCTGATTGCCACTATGCTATGTTTTCTTCATGTGAAACAAACAAACGTTTTTCAATGCATATTATGCATGATCTTTGTTTGTAGCTTGCCATGTTGCATGCATAATTACTATGTCCTATTGTTAGAACTCTATCTTTCATGCACATGTTTAGAGTTCTTTGATCCCAGCTTTCAATGTTTGCAAATGGTTGGATCTTTATTGTGAGGGTGCATGTTCACCTCAAAAATTATTCTTTTATCACTTACCTACTCGAGGAGGAGCAGGAGTTAAGCTTGGGGATGCTGATACGTTGGAAACGTATCTATAATTTTTGATGATCCATGCTTGTTTAGTATCTGCTTTGCTTTACTTGTCTACACTTTGAGGTGTTTTTTATATGTTTTCTGGTACTAACCTATTAACAAGTTGCAACAGTGCCCAAATGCATGTTTTCTGCTGTTTTTGGTTTCAGAAAAGTTAGTAAAGAAGTATTCTCGGAATTGGACGGGACGAACGCTAAAGTCAATAACTTTCCTTGGGGAACAAGAAGTCCAGAGGAGAGACGAGGAGGCCGGCCAGGGGGGCCAGACCCACCCTAGGGGTTGGTGAGACCTACCACGCGCCTGAGTAGGGTTTGCCCGCCCAGGCGGCCGCCTATGTCTCCCCCTTCGCCTATAAGAAGCCCCCGATACAGAAACTCTCGGTACCCGATCAAATATCCATGAAACCGTCTGTAGCCGCCGCCACCATCGTCCCTAGATCGGGGGGATATGAAGTTCTTCCCGGCACCCTGCCGGATGGGAGATCATCCCGGAGGCCTTCTCTCCGGTATGATTTGTGAGTGGTTCCACCTTGGACTATGGTTCCATGTAGTAGCTAGATGATTGTATCTCCTCTTTTGTGCTTTCATGTATAGATCTTGTGAGCTCCGTTCATGATCAAGATCTAATCTATTTGTAATCATGCATGTTGTGTTTGCGGGGATCCGATGGATATTGAGATTATTATGTTGGTTTTATTAATGGTTCTATCTTTATGATTTTATCATGTCTGTGTTGTTTGTGATCTTGCATGCTCTCCGTTGCTAGTGGTTATCTTGGCCAAGTAGTTGCTAGTGACTCCAAGAGGGAGTATTTATGCTCGATAGTGGGTTCATGCCTCTAGTTTCCAAGGGAAGTGATAGAAATCTCTTTGGTTGTAGATGTGCTATTGCTACTAGGGAGAAAATAACGGTCCCTTGTTCATAGAACATGTGGATTGTTTACCTTACACACTTTGCTTAAAGGAGTTGTCTGTTGCTTGCAACTTAATACTGGAGGGGGTTCGGATGATAACCTAAAGGTGGACTTCTAGTCATAGATGTAGTTGGATTACGATCTATGTATATTGTTGTATTGCCCAATCAAATTCATAGGACCTTCTAGCTAGTAATTGCATTGTTATGCCTTGCTCAGTTCCTGTCAATTGCCCCGCTGTAATTTGTTTACCCTTCATGCCATGTTGTTTATCTAAGGAGAGCACCTGTAGTGAACTATGGACCCCGGTCCAATATTTACCATTGATACATCTTCCACTGTTACTTGTTTACTTGATGCAAACCATTACCTTCCACACCATACGTTTAATCCTTTGTTACAGCAAACCGGTGAGCTTGATAACCTCACTGATTCGTTGGGGCAAAGTCTTGAGTTTGTGTTGTGCAGGTCTCCGCGTTGCTTGCAACACCTGTGTGACGTTTCCTTCCTCCTACCGGTTCGATAACCTCGGTCTCAACTGAGGGAAGACTTACTGTTGTACTCTTCACACCTTGCTCTTGGGGTTCCCAACAAGACTCCACATCAGCCAACAAGTTTTCTGGCGCCATCAAGGAGTAATCATCCGTCTCGCGGCAAGGAGCACGGCCGGCACCAGCGAGCGGAACTACTTGTAGTGGAGGGGTGGCGCGCTTGCGTGCCCCATCCGAGCGCACGCACCGGCGGCTCTCCTCCTCCGCGGGCGTCAGGTGACGGAAGCGCGATGTGGAAGCTCCCCGATGGTCCATCATGTACTAGATCTGTCGGATCTGCTATGGCCAACGAGAAAGTGCTCGACGATTTGAGCGGTGGTGCTCAGCGGAGGCGTGGAGGGGCGATGGCGGAGAAATGGATCGTGACATGGGAAACAAGCTCGGAACCAGGGATTTATGGGTCGAGGGGTCGATTCCCAAACACCCGAAAAAATTACCAGGTCGGGCCGTGTTTACGGTGTCTGTTCGAGACAGATTTCACGACCCGGATGAAAGTGCAATGGACGTCGCCTAGAGGGGGGAATAGGCTTTTAAAAATATTACGGTTTAGGCTCAAATAAATGCGGAATAAAACTAACGTTTAATTTATTGAGCACGAAACCTATCCACTAGGTTCACCTAAGTGCACCAACAACCTATGCTAAGAAATATAAGCAACAAGGTGATAGCAAGATAAAAATACTTCAAGCACGATGGCTATCACAATGTAAAGTGCATAAGTAAAGGGCTCGGTTGAGAGATAATCGATGGACGCGGAGACGAAGATTTGTTTCCTAAAGTTCACTTCCAAAGAAGCTACGTCTCCGTTGGAGAGGTGCGATGGCAATGCTCTCCGATCGCTACAAATGATTCACCTCGAGGTGTGGTGGCTCGATGCTCACCCAACGCCACACAAGGCCTCACCCTGGATGCGGAAGCACGCGACTCACCGACGCCACAAAAGGCTCACCCTATTCTCCCGAGTGCGCACCACAAAAGGCGGGCACTCGCTCCACTATGGGACGCTTGAGGGCGGTCACCGAACCCGTACAAGATTGGGGCTAACTCCACAACTCAATTGGAGGCTCCCAACTGTAGGGTTCGCAGCATAGAAAACAAAAATTTTCCTACGATGTGAACTATATACCAAGATCTATCTACTAGATACAAACAACGGGCGGATGTATATCCGTAGAGAACATACCCTTGAAGACCGACAAAGCTTAACGAGTTCAACTCGTGGTTGATGTATACGATCTCTTGCCGATCTCAAGATCGAGAGGAAGTCCTAGCGCCGCAAATCAGCAGCGCATCCGTGCTCGCACACACGTTCGAGGCACCGAGCAACCTCCGCCTCCTCGCTCCAGCGATGCAGCGGAAGCACAACTCTTTCTTGCCGAATAGCCACCGGGAACATGTATCTCGCTAGTCCGAGACCATGGGGGATAAATTCTAGAGGGGGAGAGAGATCCTTCACGAGGAGGTGTGAGAGACAAGTGAGGAGGGGGGATCCTTTTATAGGAGGAGGGGGGGAACCCCAAGGGGGTGGCCGGTGCATGGGGCTGCCCCCTTGCCCTCCCCTCTTCATGTGGGTGGACACTCCACTCACAAATCTCCTTTAAATTCCCTCCACTCAAAAGTCCACTCAAATTCCCATTAAATTTCCACCAAATTTAATGCAAACTCTCATTAAATAAAACTCTTTTATTTTATTCAGAATTTTGTCAATTACTTTAATGACAAACATTCACAAATAACCCCTTGCTAGAATTCTATTTCACATGCATAACCACTTTATGCAATTTCACCCGAAAACCTGTTTCGGTATCTAGTGAAATAAATTCCTGCGCTTGTTCATTCTTTCGGCATGAAACATTTGCTCCAATTGGATGTCGGTGTCTCTTAAGTGTGTCACCCTACGGTTCGTGAATAATGAGGACATGATCGAGACCCCTCTCGGATCAATAATCAGAAGCGGGATCTGGAGACCCATACTGACTCCCACACATTCAACGATGACTTTCTTGTGATCGTCGGAACCTTTTACGCTAGTATATCTTAATCCCTTTGTTTCACGATATATTACATGTCCGAGATTCGATCATCGGTATCTCCATACCTAGTTTGATCTCGTTACCGACATGCACTCTTTTCTCGTTCCTGTGATATAACATTCTAGTGATCAAATCACTTGCTTGCAAGCTAATCAATGTGATATCACCGAGAGGGCCCAGAGTATATCTATCCGTCATCGGGATGAAAAAATTCCATTCTCGATCCATGAGCCTCAACATAACACTTTATTAGTTCTGAATCCATCTTTATAATCACCCTGTTACGGTGTGACGTTTGATGTTATCAAGAAACTCTTCCGGTGTTAGTGATTGACATGATATCATGGTCTAAGGATTAGGATCACTTCGTAAGTTGTTATAGCAATATAAACTCAATGACTTTGATCGTAATGCTATACTTCGGATGAATGTCCATCACACCATTACACTAATGTTGTGATCCCGTTATTAACAACATCCAATGTCCATGATCAGGAAACCTTGATCATCTTGTTAATCAACGAGCTAGTTTATGAGAGAGGCATAACTAGGAACTTTCTGTTTGTTTATTAAACACACATGTATTATCGTTTCCGTATTAATACAATTATAGCATGCAAAATAAACATCTATCATATACTTGGAATACACATAATAAACACTTTATTATTGCCTCTCAGGGCATATTCCCTTCAGTCTCCCACTTGCACTAGAGACAATAATCTAGTTACATAGTGATAAATCTAACACCCATTGAGTTCTGGTGTTGATCATGTTTTGCTCTAGGGAGAGTTTTAGTCAACGGATCTGCTACATTGAGATCCGTATGTACTTTACAAATCTTTATATCTCCATCCTTGACATGATCGCGGATGGAGTGAAACCGGCGCTTAATATGTTTGGAATGCTTGTGAGACCTTGGCTCTTTGGCATTGGCAATGGCACCATTGTTGTCACAATAGATCACCATTGGGTCCAACGCGTTTGCCACCACTCCTAGTTCGGATATGAACTCCTTCATCCAAACTGCTTCCTGAGCCGCTTCTGAAGCAGCAACATATTCGGCCTCCGTTGTTGATCCCGCTACCACAGGTTGTTTGGAGCTCCTCCAACTAACCGCTCCGCCATTCATGAGAAATACGTATCCGGATTGAGACTTAAAGTCATCCGGATCGGTGTCAAAGCTAGCGTCGACATAACACTTAGCGACGAGCTCTTCTTCACCTCCGTATACAAGAAACATATCCTTAGTTCTTCGTAAGTACTTAAGGATATTCTTGACCGCTATCCAGTGTTCCGAACCTGGATCCGATTGGTACCTACTAGTCAAACTAATAGCATGTGCCACATCCGGTCTTGTACATAGCATGGCGTACATTATAGAGCCTATGGCTGAAGCATAGGGGACTTTGTCCATTATCTCTCTTTCTTCCGCCGAAGCCGGACTTTGAGTCTTACTCAATGTCTTGCCTTGCAACATAGGTAAGAACCCCTTCTTACTTCCGTCCATTTTAAATTTCTTTAAAATCTTATCAAGGTATGTACTTTGCGATAGCCCTATTAGGCGCCTAGATCTATCTCTATAGATCTTTATGCCTAATATGTATGACGCTTCTCCTAGGTCCTTCATTGAAAATTTGCTGTTTAGATAACTTTTAACACTGTTTAAAAGATCTATATCATTTCCGATCAATAATATGTCATCCACATATAATATCAGAAATGCCACATTGCTCCCACTCACTTTCTTGTAAATACAAGCTTCTCCATAAGTTTGGACAAATCCAAACTCTTTGATCACCTCATCAAAGCGGAGATTCCAACTTCGTGATGCTTGCTTCAATCCATAGATGGATCGCTGAAGCTTGCACACCTTGTTAGCATCCTTAGGATCGACAAAACCCTTTGGTTGTATCATATACAACTCTTCTTCAATATTCCCATTGAGAAACGCGGTTTTGACATCCATCTGCCATATCTCATAATCGAAATATGCAGCAATTGCTAACATAATCCTAACTGACTTTAGCATCGCTACGGGAGAGAAAGTCTCATCGTAGTCAACTCCTTGAATTTGTCGAAACCCCTTTGCGACAAGTCGAGCTTTATAGACGGTCACATTACCATCAGCATTAGTTTTCCTTTTGAAAATCCATTTGTTCTCCACGGCCTTTCGGTCGTGAGGTAGTTCCACCAAGTTCCAAACTTGATTTTCATACATGGATTCCATCTCGGATTTCATGGCTTCTAACCATTTGTTGGAATCCGGGATCATCATCGCTTCTTCATACGTCACAGGGTCATCATTTTCATCAACCATGAAATTCATGACAGGATTTCCGTACAGCTCGGGAGCTGCACGCGTCCTGTTTGACCTGCGAGGTTCGGTAGTACTCTCTTTCGGAGTTTCATGATCATTATCATTAGTTCCCTCTTCAACAGGTGGAGCCAACTCCGGAACAACTTTCGGCGCTGCGCTACTCGCCATACTTTGAAGAGAAGGTTCCACAACCTCTTCGAGTTCTACCTTCCGACTACTCACACCTTTCGCGAGAAACTCTTTCTCTAGAAAGGATCCATTCTTGGCAACAAAAACCTTGCCCTCGGATCTGTGATAGAAGGAATACCCAATAGTTTCTTTAGGGTATCCTATGAAGACGCATTTTTCCGCTTTGGATTCAAGTTTATCCGGTTGAAGTTTCTTCACATAAACATCGCATCCCCAAACTTTAAGAAATGACAGCTTAGGTTTGTTTCCAAACCACAATTCATACGGTGTCTTTTCAATGGATTTAGATGGTGCCCGATTTAAAGTGAATGCAGTAGTTTCTAGTGCATAACCCCAAAATGACAACGGCAAGTCTGTCAGAGACATCATAGATCGAACCATATCTAATAAAGTACGATTACGACGTTCCGACACACCATTTCGCTGTGGTGTTCCGGCAGGTGTGAGTTGTGAAACAATTCCACACTCTTTCATGTGAGTGCTAAACTCGTAACTTAGATACTCACCTCCACGGTCGGACCGTAGAAATTTGATCTTTCTATTACGATGATTTTCCACTTCATTCTGAAATTCCTTGAACTTTTCAAAGGTTTCAGACTTGTGTTTCATCAAGTAGATATAACCGTATCTACTCAAATCATCCGTGAAAGTAACAAAATAACGATATCCACCTCGCGCCGACACACTCATTGGACCACATACATCAGAATGTATGATTTCCAATAAATCTGTCGCCCGTTCCATTGAACCGGAAAACGGCGTTCTAGTCATCTTGCCCATAAGGCATGGCTCACATGTATCAAATGATTCATAATCAAGTGATTCCAAAAGTCCATCCGAATGGAGCTTCTTCATGCGTTTAACGCCAATATGACCTAGACGGCAGTGCCACATATATGCGGATATATCATCATTAAGTTTAATCCTTTTAGCATCAACATTATGAATATGTGTAACATTATCATCGAGATCTAATAGAAATAAACCATTCATCATCGGTGCATGACCATAAAAGATTTCATTCATATAAATGGAACAACCATTGTTCTCGGATTTAAATGAATAACCACTTCGCATCAAACACGATCCAGATACAATGTTCATGCTTAGTGCAGGCACCAGATAACATTTATTTAAGTTTATAACTAATCCCGACGGCAAGTGGAGAGGCAGCGTTCCGACGGCGATCACATCAACACTTGATCCATTGCCGACACGCATCTTGACCTCACCCCTTGCTAGCGGTCGCTTGTTCCACAGCCCCTGATTCGAGTTACAAATATTAGCAACTGAACCGGTATCAAATACCCAGGTGCTACTGCGAGCACTAGTCAAGTACACATCAATAACATGTATATCATATATACCTTTGTTTGCCTTGCCGGCCTTCTTGTCTGCCAGATACTTGGGGCAGTTGCGCTTCCAGTGGCCAGTCCCCTTACAATAGTAGCACTCGGAATCAGACTTAGGTCCAACTCGGGGTTTCTTTTCAGGCGCGGCAACCGGCTTGCCGCCCTTACTTCCCTTCCGTTTTCCCTTCTTGTCTTTCTTGAAACCAGTGTTCCTATTGATCATCAACACTTGATGTTCCTTTTTGATCTCCACTTCTGCAGTTTTAAGCAGTGACAGAAGCTCGGGGAGAGACTTCTTCATGCCTTGCATATTATAGTTCATCACGAAGCTCTTATAGCTAGGTGGCAGAGACTGCAGAACACGATGGATGCCTAAGTCAATGGGAATCGATATTCCCAAGGACACAAGCTTATCGGCGTAACCCGACATCTTGAGTACATGCTCACTAACGGAGCTGTGCTCTTCCATCATGCAGCTAAAGAAATTTTCTGAAGCGTTGTAGCTCTCTACAGCAGCATGTGTGTCGAAAATCATTTTCAACTCACCCATTGTATCAAATGCATTGTCGTTTTCGAAACGCTTTCGAAGTTCCGGCTCTAGCCCATACAATATGCCGCAATGAACTAAGTTGTGGTCCTCCTGACGAGTCTGATAGACATTCTTCTCCTCGTCAGGGGCATCATCAAAAGGTGGGGGGCCTAACGGCGCTTCTAGCACATATTGCTTTTGTGCAGCAGAGAGGAGAATCCTCAAATTCATGGCCCATTCGGTAAAGTTGCTACCGTTCGTTGCTAGTTTCTCTTTCTCCATGAACACATTGAAATTAAAAGCAGGTGGTGCCATCTACAACAGAATTTGTAAAGTTTAGACTAAGTGTATGATAGATTGAGTTCAACTAATCTTTATTACGAATGAACTCCCACTCAAAAACGACATCCCTCGTGCCTTTTTGGTGATTACATGAACCAAATCCACTACACCAAGTCCGATCATCACGTGAGTCGGTATAGCTTCAAAGGCGAGCATCAAATGGGCATCATATCAACTATATGACTCATGCTTAACCTTTCGGTCCATGTTCCGAGGCCATGTCTGTACATGCTAGGCTCGCCAAGTTAGAACCTTAGTATTCGCATGTGTAACTGTTTTACACCCGAAATATGGTCGTGGATCCAAGAACACCCGATCATCACGTGATGTCTTGGAGCGACGAAAACATAATCGGTGCATACTAAAGGAAGAACACATTCTTATCTTGATATTTAAATGAGGGATCATCTTATTATGCTAACAAAGCGCTAAACAAGCAATATAAGATGCTATCAAACATCATATGTTTATTAGTGAAATTATATGGTTCCCGCAGATGATCTCTATCATGTGCATCGTGGTATGATCATTATCATACCTATATGTGTAAATCCAAGGTCTATGGATTTTACACGCTATGTGTGTTGTAAGAGTATCATCTCATACTTCTACTTACAACAATACCATATCATAACACTAGCCCAGCAACAATCTAAACTAGACGCCTCTAATTTATCCATTGCAAGTTTTACGTGGCTTAGGGCTTTCGAGATAGAACCGTTCTTACCTACGAACATGAACCACAACGAGGATAATCAAATTGTTGACAACTCGCTTGCAAAATAGATATTGACTATAGTAGGAGAGACAGACACCCGCTAGCCACTTATGCAAACTAGTTGCATGTCAAGCGTGGAACAGGTCTCATGTGCGAGGACATGTAAAGTTTGTCCGGGCCGCTTCATCCCACTATGCCACCAATATCCAAAATTACAACAAAGGAGCAACAACATGATCATCATCGCCCACATACTCATATGTGTACTACCCGTGTAAAGTATCTACGCATAGATCCGGCTCTGATACCACTGTAGGGTTCGCAGCATAGAAAACAAAAATTTTCCTACGATGTGAACTATATACCAAGATCTATCTACTAGATACAAACAACGGGCGGATATATATCCGTAGAGAACATACGCTTGAAGACCGACAAAGCTTAACGAGTTCAACTCGTGGTTGATGTAGACGATCTCTTGCCGATCTCAAGATCGAGAGGAAGTCCTAGCGCCGCAAATCAGCAGCGCATCCGTGCTCGCACACACGTTCGAGGCACCGAGCAACCTCCGCCTCCTCGCTCCAGCGATGCAGCGGAAGCACAACTCTTTCTTGCCGAATAGCCACCGGGAACATGTATCTCGCTAGTCCGAGACCATGGGGGATAAATTCTAGAGGGGGAGAGAGATCCTTCACGAGGAGGTGTGAGAGACAAGAGAGGAGGGGGGATCCTTTTATAGGAGGAGGGGGGGGGGACCCCAAGGGGGTGGCCGGCGCATGGGGCTGCCCCCTTGCCCTCCCCTCTTCATGTGGGTGGACACTCCACTCACAAATCTCCTTTAAATTCCCTCCACTCAAAAGTCCACTCAAATTCCCATTAAATTTCCACCAAATTTAATGCAAACTCTCATTAAATAAAACTCTTTTATTTTATTCAGAATTTTGTCAATTACTTTAATGACAAACATTCACAAATAACCCCTTGCTAGAATTCTATTTCACATGCATAACCACTTTATGCAATTTCACCCGAAAACCTGTTTCGGTATCTAGTGAAATAAATTCCTGCGCTTGTTCATTCTTTCGGCATGAAACATTTGCTCCAATTGGATGTCGGTGTCTCTTAAGTGTGTCACCCTACGGTTCGTGAATAATGCGGACATGATCGAGACCCCTCTCGGATCAATAATCAGAAGCGGGATCTGGAGACCCATACTGACTCCCACACATTCAACGATGACTTTCTTGTGATCGTCGGAACCTTTTACGCTAGTATATCTTAATCCCTTTGTTTCACGATATATTACATGTCCGAGATTCGATCATCGGTATCTCCATACCTAGTTTGATCTTGTTACCGACATGCACTCTTTTCTCGTTCCTGTGATATAACATTCTAGTGATCAAATCACTTGCTTGCAAGCTAATCAATGTGATATCACCGAGAGGGCCCAGAGTATATCTATCCGTCATCGGGATGAACAAATTCCATTCTCGATCCATGAGCCTCAACATAACACTTTATTAGTTCTGAATCCATCTTTATAATCACCCTGTTACGGTGTGACGTTTGATGTTATCAAGAAACTCTTCCGGTGTTAGTGATTGACATGATCTCATGGTCTAAGGATTAGGATCACTTCGTAAGTTGTTATAGCAATATAAACTCAATGACTTTGATCGTAATGCTATACTTCGGATGAATGTCCATCACACCATTACACTAATGTTGTGATCCCGTTATTAACAACATCCAATGTCCATGATCAGGAAACCTTGATCATCTTGTTAATCAACGAGCTAGTTTATGAGAGAGGCATAACTAGGAACTTTCTGTTTGTTTATTAAACACACATGTATTATCGTTTCCGTATTAATACAATTATAGCATGCAAAATAAACATCTATCATATACTTGGAATACACATAATAAACACTTTATTATTGCCTCTCAGGGCATATTCCCTTCACCAACAACAAAGCCACAAAAGGATACAATGCCACAAAAGGCCAAAAAAGCCACAAGAGGCTACAAGACCACAAAAGGTCAACAATCCAACCACACAACCGTCTAGGGTTCCAAGGAACCCAAGAGTAACAAGCCCACGAGCTTGTACTCGCCGAATCTTCGAGGAAAACTCAAACCTATGCAACAAATGCAAGGGCAAGTCCTTCACTCCCAAATTCCAACAAAGCTACAAAAGCTATTGGGGGAATAAGGGAGGAATAACACAAGAGGAGAACACAAAACTCTCCAAGATCTAGATCCCAATGATTCCTTCACAAAGAAGGGATTAAGCTTGGGAGGGTTGTAGATCTAGATCTCCTCTCTAAAATCCCTCAAAAATATGGAAGAATCATAGGAAGGGAAAGGGGAGAGGGAAAGCTTCTTCAAGGTCAACAATGGAGGAGAGAGAAAGCCAAGAACCAAGAAAAAAAGCTATTTTTCACGAAGGGGAGGAGGAGCCCCTTTAAAGGGCTCCCAGATCTGCCCGTTATGGGCATTCGCGACCATGGCTGGAACTTCCGGTGGGAGGCCGGAAGTTCCGGTGGCACACAACCAACGATCAAAAACTGCGAAGCGAGAAACTAAAAACGCGACTCCTGGTCGGAACTTCCGCTGGTCCACCAAAACTTCCGGTGGGAGCGGAACTTCCGGTGGAAGTTCCGACAGAAGTTCTGTCAAATAGTCACGACCAAAACAGAAGGTTACTAAACATGAGCGGAACAAGAGCCGGAATTTTAATCGGTACTTTCGGCGGCAACTAGGCCCGAGTGGAACTTCCGGTCCCTGGCCGGAACTTCCAGTGGGAGCGGAACTACCGGTGGAAATTCTGACTAAAGTTCCGTCAAATACAACAACCAAACAGAGAGAATACTGAACGTGAGCGGAACTTCCGGCGGCAAAAATGCCCTAGCGGAACTTTCGATGGGAAGCCGGAACTTTCGGTCAGGGAAATTCCAGAAACCAGAAAACCAGAAATGCAATAACTTTTGTATCCGAACTTCAAACAGGATGAAACCAATTTTGTTGGAAAGATAACAACGAATAGAATCCAACAAAAACTCGCAAGATGTGGGTATCACCTTGGGAGAAAATACCACGAATATATATGTGAAGTATCCCCCAAGGTGTTGAGCCAGAAAACCCGCAAGATCAAAAACCGCAATAAGATATGCAAGTGAAATCCTTATTTGATGAACTAGAGATTGTTATGATGATGACCACAAGCTCTAGATCCTCTCATGGACAAGAACCAAATAACAACCAAGAAAGATGATGCTATGAATGCAAAGGTTTGAGCTCTCTCCGAACAATACAAACGAGACACCCGCTTGAGAGCCCCTCTTGATAGAATGGCTATCTATCCTAAACCCAGTCTCACAACTAACAACACAATACCGGCAAAAGAAAATCCCTATCAAGAACATACCTTTGCCTTGAGCATCCCACTTGACCTTGATGTAGACCGTCTTGTTCTTCTATAATGGGAACACCTTTCTTGAATGCTCTTGCTTGATGAAGATGAAGACTTGCAAATTACTCCCCCATACTCCATGGGGAAACCTCTTCTTTGAACTCGTCTTCATCATTCTATGAGCACGAGGATGGCAAGCTTCAAGCATGAAATCTTTTAGAGATGGCGCATCTTGAGCTCGTCCTTCTTCATCCCTTCTTGAGGTTGATCCATCTTGATGCAACTCTTTGCACATGTCTTGATCAACCTTCAAGCTTCTTCTTTCTTCATGATTCTAATGGGCACAAAGCCCTTGAACATTTCTTCATCTTCCAACCTTGAGACCAACACATGGCCCAAGCGATGCCAATGAACAAACCTATAAGTGAAACTCAATTTACACATTAGTCCATAGAGATTGTCATTGATTACCAAAACCACACATGGGGACGTGCATGCCCTCTCACCGGCCAAAATCGCCGGAATTTTCTAAGTCCGACGTTTTCTTTTTGTCTCCTAGAGATACTCTTAGCATTTCCGTCCCAATCCTTTATATTTCCTATTCTTTTGAATTTCCTACCCTAAGAATCGAAGGAGGCCCAAAGAAGGCCCAAAGAGCAAGACCGACGATCTAGTAGGAAAAAACATGTAGGACTGGCTAGTGTTATTCTCGGACGTGGATTTCTGATCTAACGGTATCACTATCCCGCAACAGCCTTTGGATGACTGAACCGGATCCGCCTCCTCACATACCGCAGGACACGGCACGGACACGAAACCTCCGATCCACAGCCATGGCCTCCTCCTCCCAGATGGCGGCGGCGTCGCCGCCGCCGGAGAAGAAGATTCCTCGTTCGCTCTTCGACCTCCCCTCGGACTTCTTCGATTCGTACGTACTCCTCCGGTCCCACCCAGCCTTGGCTCCTTCCCCAGCGGAACCGTCCGAACCCTCCCGTCCGGCGCCGGCGCCGTCACAGCAGCAGCAGCCGTCGGAGGCTGCAGGGTTCCGGTGGACGTGCAACACCTGCGCCTCCGAGTTCGAATCGCTTCAGGAGCAGCGGGAGCACTTCAAGTCCGATCTCCATCGCCTCAACGTAACTATCCTTGCCCCTTCTTCTTAACCTGGCATCGCATCTTCCTTTGAATATAGGAAGACGTACTGTAGGGAATAAGGCTGAAGAAAAAGTTGAAATGTTGTTTAGATATTAGTGCTGATCATAGGACATAATGTTCAGTAGATGGATTTACGAAGCTAACTGTTCAGTAGAGTTAACTAATCTGAGAACGACCGCAGCTGAAAGTTGGACAGATAGTAATCAACTGAGCCTCATCCTGGCATATTTTCTGTCTGTGCCTCAAGTATTATAGTATCATTTCTGTAACTACAAAAGTTGGGAGCCAGCACATAATATAACTGATATTGCCTCCACAAACTTGACTTGTACAATTTGGTTGTTACATGTTGATATTTTTCACCAAATTCAGATATTTCAGGGAAATCAAGTCACTCTCGGCACCCTTCCTCTTGCACCGAACAATAGTTACATCCACATGGCATCACTCGTATCAACACCAAATTGTGCACTAAAAATAACACTACTGAGATGTCCTCTAACTGGAAATACTTTAGGGGCAATTTTATTTTTAAAGTTATCTGATGCCCTGAAGATTCTATAGAAAGTTTTCTGCTTGCTACGTACCAAAGCGGTTATATTCTGAAGTGGGACTTTGGATACAAAGTCATAAAACTTCTCCTGCTGTTGTTATATTGAGTCCGATTACTGTCGGTCTTTGTGTAGCATATCATTCTGAAAACATTAACATGCTACAAGTTTCTCACTTTTATTGGCACTATTGAATCTGTTTTTTTGGCAATCCTGTTAGGTTAAGCTGAGTGTTGCTGGTAAAACTATTATCAAGGAAGAAGACTTAGACAAAGTTGATGCTGATTCTCTGTTTGATGATTTGGAGGTATCTAGTGTATCTGGTTCAGAGGACGAACTGGATAATTTACCTGCATCAGATCACAGGCTCTCAGTTAAAGGCAAGGAAGATTTCAGGAAGAAACTTTTTTTCCGTGGTCATTCTGGTGACACAGTTTCTTTCTGGAGATGCGTACTGTTCAAAGAACATGAAGATCCGTTTTTTGACTGCAAATCTGGAACAATGGAAAGTCATGGATCTACATCATTTGTGCATGAAGATGAGATGATAAGTAGAGTGAAGCATTTGGCATCTGAACCTCGCGATGCATCACGTTTAAGGATCATTATACTAACAAGTGGTGGACATTTTGCTGGATGTGTTTTCGATGGAAACAAAATATTAGCCAATAAAACATTTCATAGGTAACAAGATTGCATGTTCCAAATTTTGTTCATGCTTGTTAGCCATATTTTCTTTATGAACATTACCACGATGGATTTTATGTACACCCTGACTTGATAAAAAACATCGAGGTCTTAGTATATAACAATTACATCATTGTTCTTCTATGCATAATAAATTATTTATGAGGAACGTGGTAGAGTTATTTTTCTTGATGGAACAGGAGAGGTTCCTACATAGTAAATAAAGAGAGGTAGTAATTACAAGAGAGTGGCAAAGAAAGGATTGTACAAGTTTTAATGAATTAAGCAAGATAGTCAGGAAACATTTTGCTTTCCCTTTTGATAACCATCGCAAGCTCGTCTTTCATAAGGACTTTATTCTTTCAATCAACATAGTTGTATCTCTGTGACTGGCAAATGGTTGGATTTTTTGTTAAGTAATACTCCCTTTCATTGGCCATACGGTTTCTGACTTAATGTTATGAATAACTTTTTATTCTTACTTATTTATGTGCTAGGTATGTTGTAAGAGCAAAGGCTGGAAAGAGGCAGTCTGGGAAAGATGCTACTGGAAAGGTTGCACACTCCGCGGGTTCTTCTCTTTGACGCTATAATGAAGCTGCACTGAAAAAGGTGATATGCAGTTTTTAGCAAGAGTTCATTTGGGTGTTTTTTCACTCGAAATCTAGAATAGTAGATGTTAGAACCTGATCAGAAGTTAATTTGGCCTCTTTTTTTTTTTTACTTTTTGTTGTTGGTCTAAATACAGGAAGTTCAAGAATTAATAGTTTCCTGGAAGCCGTACTTTGACGTCTGTGTTTGCGCCTATATATACGCTCCATCTAAGAACCGTCAGATGCTCTTTGATGGAGATAAGGCTCAATCGGTATTGCAAGCATGTGACATTCGTCCACTCCCTTTGACTGTTCATCGGCCCACCTTGAAAGAAGCAAAACGTGTATACAGTAACCTAACACAGCTCTATTATGGGACTGAATGCTCTATCATGGCTGAAGTCTTACCCCATGTGGAAAATGGGACAAATTTTGAACAAAGTACAGAAGCAAAGGAAGAAATAATCGTGCCGCCCAAGGAACCTATGTTGGACTCATTGAACTCACATGAAGCAATGACCGTACCACTGTCGAATACCGCAACAACACCTCTCCATGAGGCTGCAAAGGCTGGCAACATTGAACAAACTCTGGAATTGCTCGAGCAGGGTTTGGATCCTTGCATCAAAGATGAAAGAGGAAAGACACCTTACCTGCTGGCTTCAGACAAAGAAGTCAGAAACACATTCAGAAGATTTATGGCACTCAATCTTGACAAATGGGATTGGCATGCTGCAGATGTGCCTAGTGCATTAACAAAGGAAATGGAAGAATCGCAAGCTGCAAAACAGGTGAGTTGTGTCCTCTGAATAATGTTTCCTTGTTCTCATTGAATAGGGCGAAAAATGGCTGTGTAAATTGATCCCCAGTTGTACTTTAGGCAGAGAAGGATGCCAAGAAGAAAGCCAGAGCGAAGGAACTGAAGAAACAAAAGAAAGCCAGAGAAAAGGAAAAGGAAAAAGAAAAGGTTGGTGATGCTTTCATAATAATCATGATTGTTGTGAGTAAATCTGAATGCACGTTTATCTTATACTTTGGTTACACATGAATGCAATGCTCTACTCGATGGTGTTTATTGTTGCAAGTACCGTTCACTGGTTGCTCCGAATATGGGGCTTTGCTTCTTGGTGTTTAGTTAGTTAATGTTTTGCTTATCTATTGTCATTAATAGTAGGTTGGTGAGCATAATAATACATTCACGCATATACATATTTTTAATTTAGCTTCTCATTGTGTCACTTAATCCCTTGAAATTGTAGGCCCTAGCATCACAATCACAGCCTGATGTTAAAGGCACTTCAGCTGGGCAAATGGCCAAAGCTACCGCTTCTGCTCCAGGCCTGAAACTCAAGCATCCCCAGGCTGTTGCTCTTTCAATGCAGGTATGTTCGAAAGAACTGACATCTTACGCTTGGCACATCTTTTGTATTCTCAAAGCACACATGTAATTATATACATTTGTTTACTGTAAATCAGGAGGAACGAGAACGGAAGATGGCCAAAGAAAGAGAGAAGAGAGCAGCGGCAGCAGAAAGAAGATTTGCAGCTCTAGCAGTTCAGTCAGGCAGCACATCAGGGGCGTCGGCAGCAGCGGGCAGCAGCTCCACGCAGACAACAGCGGCGGCAAGCGACGCTACGTGTTCGTGCTGTTTCTCGTCCTTGGCCGGCAAAGTACCGTTCCACAGATACAGCTACAAGTACTGCAGCACTACGTGTACGCATCTCCATACAGAGATGCTGGAAGATGATTGAGCAAATTTTGTACTATCTCGAAAAACATGCGAATGTTATGGTACTTTCCACCTAGTAATTTTTAATGCAGTTTTGCATCGGAAGTTTTTGCCTATAGTATGTTTTTACTGAATCTGACCCCTTCTGCCAAAACATGCCGAGGGAGGGCTCGTGTGTTGTGTAGTTGCTGGTTACTTCCTGAAGCAGAGACTCGCTTTGCTTCGTGAGAGCTGCGTGTAACATACCCGTGAGCTTTTGCCGAAATGCCAGCCTCGAAACAGTAAGGCAGGCCTCGCCGGCCTCTCTCGTCGTGGCTAGAAGACCTCGAGCTTTGTCACAGATTTCCCAATGCGAATGGATTCCTTCCGGTGCTCGTGACTTGGCCATGGGCTTCCCTCCTTTGGAGCCAAAGGCATGGCTGCTAGGGATCCATGTCCTCGGCATCGACCAACCACTTGGACAGCAATGGCCTCTCCGTGTGACGGCACACGTGAAAGCACCCGCTCACGGCTCACGTTGACATCCTCCTCCTCCTCGTTGCCCGGAGCTCTTATTATATCGGCGCCGAACGCAACGCTGCCAACATTTCGTGCGTGCGTGCGTAGTAGCTGCGGCATGGCAGGAACCGAGCCAACGTCGCCGCCCACGGGCCATGGCCATCACGCGGTGGACATCCGCGCGGCGGTGCAGACCGATCAGGAGGCGAGGCCGTCGGCGATGAGCGGGCCGCTCAGCCTCCGGAGCGACCGGAGGCCGCCGCCGCCGGCGCAGAGGGCATTCAGCCGGCAGGTGTCCCTGGGCAGCGGCGTGGCGGTGATGGGCATCGACAGAGGCGGGAGGAGGGGCGGGCAGCGCGCGCTCCCGCGCAGCGGCAAGAGCCTCGGCGTGCTCAACAACCACAGCGGCGGCCTCGTCCAGGACGGCGCGGCGCGCAGGGGCGGCGGTGACTTCAGCATGTTCCGGACCAAGTCGACGCTGAGCAAGCAGAACTCCATGCTGCCGTCCAGGATCAGGGAGGAGCTCGAGGACGTCGACCTCGCCCACGTCGAGGGCCAGTCCGCCGGCCGACCTGACGTGGACCCTCTCAACAAGAGCGTCCCCGCCGGCCGCTACTTCGCCGCGCTCCGCGGCCCCGAGCTCGACGAAGTCCGCGTAAGTCCATCCATCCATCCATCGATCTTACAGCAACTGTGTAGTAGTACAACTCTTGCAAGTTCTGCAAGAATAATCGACTCATAGGCGAAAGTTTGCTGAATAACTGCAGGACTCCGAGGACATTCTGCTGCCCAAGGACGAGGTGTGGCCGTTCCTGCTGCGGTTCCCGATCGGCTGCTTCGGCGTCTGCCTGGGGCTCGGCAGCCAGGCCATCCTGTGGGGCGCGCTGGCGGCGAGCCCGGCGATGCGGTTCCTCCGGGTGACGCCCATGATCAACGTCGCCGTGTGGCTCCTCGCGGTGGCCGTGCTGGTGGCCACGTCCGTCACCTACGCGCTCAAGTGCGTCTTCTACTTCGAGGCCATACGGCGCGAGTTCTTCCACCCGGTGCGCGTCAACTTCTTCTTCACGCCCTCCATCGCCGCCATGTTCCTCGCCATCGGCCTGCCCCGCGCCTTCGCGCCCGCCACGCTGCACCCCGCCGTGTGGTGCGCCTTCGTGGCGCCGCTGTTCGCGCTGGAGCTCAAGATCTACGGGCAGTGGCTGTCGGGGGGCAAGCGGAGGCTCTGCAAGGTGGCCAACCCGTCGTCCCACCTCTCCGTCGTCGGCAACTTCGTGGGGGCCATCCTGGCGGCGAGGGTCGGGTGGGAGGAGGCCGGGAAGTTCCTGTGGGCCATCGGCGTCTCGCACTACATCGTCGTCTTCGTCACGCTCTACCAGCGGCTGCCCACCAACGAGGCGCTGCCCATGGAGCTGCACCCGGTCTACTCCATGTTCATCGCCACGCCCTCCGCCGCCAGCCTCGCGTGGGCGGCCATCTACGGCAGCTTCGACGCCGTCGCGCGCACCTTCTACTTCATGGCGCTCTTCCTCTACATGTCCCTCGTTGTGCGCATCAACTTCTTCCGCGGCTTCCGGTGAGCACTACCTCCACTCGTGTACCTGTGTTGTTCGATTAATTCCGGCGGTGGTGCTGATGTTTCGCCCCGTGGACATAACAGGTTCTCCATCGCGTGGTGGTCCTACACGTTCCCCATGACGACGGCGTCGCTGGCCACTGTCAAGTACGCCGAGGCGGTGCCGTGCTTCATGACCAGAGCGCTCGCGTTGAGCCTCTCCCTCATGTCGACGACGATGGTGTCACTGCTGCTGGTGTCCACGCTACTGCACGCGTTCGTCTGGCGCTCGCTGTTCCCCAACGACCTGGCCATCGCCATTACCAAGGACCGGCAGAACGGCGCGGCGAGGCCGCATGGCAAGGGGAGGAAGGCCAGCAAGAGGGTTAACGACATCAAGCGGTGGGCGAAGCAGGCCCCGCTCTCGCTCGTCTCGTCCATCACCAAGAGCAACTCTGCGGACAAGGAAGAAGAGGAGAAAACAGACTAGTAGTACAGATATATACGATTAAATTAAACAGCATTTCATAAACCCAAGACTGGATGGCTTGTTCAGTAAATAATTACCTCGATATGTATATCTTGTTTGCTAGAGCTAGAAGGGACAATACAGTAATAGTTATGACTTGATCACAAGAAAGCTGTACATCCCTCAGCTTATTCTTATTTCTCACAAGAACTGGCATTATAAGGTGCAGAGAAACCAAATGGATTCCAAATTAACTTCCAGACACATACAAGATCGACACATGGCTGGTGAACAAATGAAGTACTATATCACATAAAAGGAGATCTAAGAAGGACACTGCAACACTACAGTTGTTTGCAACACAAACATTGGACACGGTGAACTCACTTATTCAATACCTACTGATCAACACAAAATCATCATCATCCAGAACCCGCACCTCTTTCTGTCCCACAAAGTTCTCCCGTCCAATACCTTCCACAATCCGGACAAACTCGATTCTCCTTTCAACAGGAAGAGGAGCATATGGTAACCTGAAAACAGGCCTCACAACACCAAGCTGAGCCAGGGCAGTGTTGAGACCAATCGGATTAGGCTCGCAGAATAGCCATTTCATCAGAGGCAGTAGCTTCTCATTTAGCGCCGCATTCTCCCCTTCAAACATGAGATTATGCATGAGACCTGGAACGAGGTTGCTAGCCACAGAAATAACTCCAGTAGCACCATGCTTCCACCGAGAATCATGGCATTCGTCATCATTGCCGCTCCATATTGTTATACCTTTGTCAGTGTAGCACTTGACACGCTCATGTCCAACACACTCTTTCACTCCTGCCATGTTTGAATCACCTGAAAGCGCCTCGATGACTGAAGGAGGAATATCCTGACCGGTCCTGCCTGGCACATTGTAAATGATGGTTGGACCCATCGGGAGGACCTCACCGAAATGAGCGATCAATCCTGCGGTTGAGGTCTTCCCGTAGTAAGGATTGACATGGAGAGCTGCATGCATGCCAACAGCAAATCCCTGCTCTGTCGCGTGAACAGCTTCTCTGGTTGAGTTACTCCCTGTGTTGCCTATCACTTTAATGTTACTTCCGAAGCAGTTAACAGTATGCCCGATGAGCATGATGTGTTCATCCCAGCTCATAAGGTGACCTTCTCCTGTTGTTCCTCCAACGATTACACCTTCGGCACCGTCGTTTATCTGTGTGTTTATCAAAGAATCATATGCTTCAAGATCAAACCTTCCATCTGGCAAATAAGGGGTTTTGACTGCTGTGATTAGTCTGAGGCTTTTTATTTCATCTGCTGATGTCCTGCAAATCCAACAGAGAAAGATCAGACATAGGCAGCACACGTATCAAAGCCGTTGTATACTTGTGTGCTAACAGTAGAATCCATGTTTTTCATATGACTACTAAGCAACAAAATTGCTCGGTTACTTTTACCAGGACTGTACCAGCATGGTTTTCAATAAAAGAAAAACAGGTATGTTTAGTTCATTCTCCTAACTACAACAATTGACTACTTTATCAAGATAATTCACCCAACAGTTTTACAGAATTGACTTAACAAAAGAAGACAATAAGAACATCCTATGTTTCTCTATTAGCTATATAATTATTCCTGGGTTAGACCTGTACTTGTTATTGCTCACTAGAGAGAGGTACATGCGTACATGTGCAATTTTATATGTCATCTAAAAGTGGTAAAACTAAAAAAAAATGAGACCAACCAAGACAAGCCCATGGTTGGCATACTTTCATAGAAGAAATCTCCCTGAGCACCCAGCTGAGTTCGGGATTCGAACTCGGGTGGGCTGCCTGCACACCCGCATGGCTTGCCAACAGAGTGACACTCTGTTCTCAGGGTCAAATTAACATAATCTCCATCGGTCCAAATAAGAACACCTTTCTTCTTTGACCTAACTCAATGAATGCCAATTTTAAAGTAACAGACCTTGACCATTTACAACAGAAGTTCACGCTGCATCTTAAATTTTAAAGTGGGGCTGTAGAGAGTAGAAGGTGAGACACAACAAATTAATCGAGTCATTATAATCTCGGGTACAAAAAGAGAGTCCGTTGTTGTTCGCTTTACAGTATATGCTCATAGGCAGTTTAATGGCATGAACCAAAAGGTACTAGAAAATCTATGATGAAATGAATAAAACAAGAAACAAGGCTTTGTTTTAGAAAACAAGTCACCGATTTTTCACTTCAGTACTTCGCATCGGAAGATAATCATCTATCGTGACGGCTGCAACTGCAAACTTTCCTCTACTAACCCTGTACAAGCACTTCCTGGTATTAGTGTGTTGCTTCTGGAAGTAGTACAGAATACAGGCAGAATAAAATGAGCTAAACCAGTGCGAGAAAAAGAGATTGAAATCCATGCCCTGTCTTAGATGGAAGCATAATCACACATATCAAAAGGATCATAATCCTGAATAATCAAGATGGGAAAATGTACATGTGAAACGTTGTAAACAATAACACAGCCTCTTGAATAAAACACTCATTATTAAATAAATTTCTTGAATAAAACATTGTATGACATATGAAACATTGTAAACACAGCCTCTTTGAATAAAACAACTGCAAACTGCCAAGACTACTGGAGCCCTGAGTTACCTAGCAGGCTACCAAGATGCATATGTGGCTCAGGAAACAAGTTGGCGTTGCCTACTACTGCTTGTTTCTTCTTTTCTCAAGCAAGAGGCTTCAAAGGTTTCTGATTTCTATTAATAGAAACCAGTGAATCACAAAAGTCTGACTAATGACAGCTCAGATACAGACTCAAACAACCACTACAGCATTGCCTAGTCTTACTACTTGCTAAGTTGCAACTCTAAAATATGCTTCCTTGACAACCAACAAAAAGGCAACCTTCACAGAGAAATAGTTTTACAGCCAAACGGCCCTCCACATGTTTGCTGCTAACTAAAACAAGAGCAAACACACCGTTCATTATCCTTAATTTAACACTCGTGATTAAATAAATCTGAGGTCCAAGTCAAGAACTGGAACTAATCCAGTTCTCATTGATCTTAAATTCTCTATCCCCACAATCTCACCGGCTACTATCGAATGACCAAAGATTCCTGGAGTCTCAGCCCAAATTCACACTGAACTACTCTCGGGCTGTTCCCATTTCAGAATCCCACAAATCGATTAGACTAAAAATTAAAAGGAAACGGTCAGAGAGACTGGCGACGACCTGTGTGACGGGAGCGCGGCCGCGGCGAAGCGAGACAGAGTCATCCGCGACGGGGACGCTAGAGCGCCAGGGCCCTTCCAGCCGAGGCGTACGCCCGGGTTAGCCGTCGGCTGCGCCGCCATCCTGGTTTCTTCAGTCAGAGGAAAAACTAGCCAACCAGTGAACCAGGCGAGGGTTTTGGGGTGGGCGTGCGTGACGGCCGTAGACAGACGGGGACTTAACGGCTCGAGCCCCTCTGGAGGCTTTGGGCTGGGCTGGGCTGTTGAAGTCTCCACGCACAGTAGACTGGCCTGGGCTGATCCGAGAATATTGGTAAATTACGTATGACTTACTTCCAAAAATAAACATAGCAGATCAAATGTACTCCATCCGCATCCAAAATAATTGCCTAAAATTGTTTAGATTTGAATATATCTAGCATAAAACATGTCTAGATACGAATCTTGGATCGGAGAGAGTAATGTTTCTATGGCGTTTTTGAACTGCGAGCGCGTGTGCGCGGCCCCCGCGTTGGCTCGGTTCGCCAGCGGCCGGTAGCTTGCTCACCCTGTCGTCAGCGTCGCTCCCGTCCTCCGCCGATCCGCCTCTCCATCCCCTCCACGGTCCCCGCGCCCCATGGCGTCATGGCCTCCCCGCGACGGTGCCCCTCCCCTCCGGTGGCGGGCCTCGGCGATCTCGGCGTTCTCGTGCTACTGGCAAGACCCCGAGCCGACGGTCATCCTTCTCCACCATGAGGCCCGGAGGCTTATCTTCCTCAACGGCCGGGAGGTGGTGATCGACGCTCGTCCCCTTGTGTGCGGTGAGTTCATCCGCGAGGGGATCAACGTCGTCTTCCCTGCTCACCGAGTCCACGTCGGCCACCGGGTACGCGCTAACCGTGTTTCTTATGTTCGCAGGCCGGAGCCTTCCAAGGCGCCTCGGTGGCACCGCTGCAACCGTAACTTCCGCCGCTCTCGCGCGGCAGAAGTGGCGGCCCTAGGAACTTGCTAGGTTGTCGGTGGGCAGACGTAGAGGAGGAAGGCGTGGAGGGGCGAGGTGGCCACGACGTCGCAGGACCCATCCTCCCCGGTGCCCGCGTACTGGGATCTGGTCGTGCTGGAACGTGGCATAGCGACCCCGCGTTGTCTCTCTGCCCTTCGTCGGGCGTCGCTGGGGGAATACCTCTCCTTGGTGTGTGATGACGCTGCGTCAACATGGAGCGCTTCGTTGGGAAACCCAAGAGCAAGGTATGATGCAGCACAGCAGCAAGTCTTCCCTCAGTAAGAAACCGAGGTTATCGAACCAGCAGGAGGAAGGAAACGTCTCAAAGGTGTTGCAAGCAACGTGGAAACATGCACAACACAAACTCAAGACTTTGCCCCAACTAACAGTGAGATTGTCAATCTCACCGGTTGATGTAACAAAGGATTAATTGTATGGTGTGAAAGGTAATGATGGTTTGCAGCAAGTAAACAGTAACAGTAGAAGATGTATCAATGGTAAAAATTGGATCGGGGTCCATAGTTCACTAGAGGTGTTCTCCTTAGATAAACAAACATGGCATGCAGGATAAACAAATTACAGCAGGACAATTGACAGGACTGAGCAGGGCATAATAATGCAATACTAGACATAAAGATCCTATGAGATTCGATTGGGCCATACAACAAGATACATAGACCGCCATCCAACTACATCTATGACTAGAAGTCCACCTTTTTATCATCTGACCCCCCTCCAATATTAAGTTGCAAGCAACAGACAACTGATTTAAGCAAAGTGTGTAAGGTAAACAATCCACTTGTTCCATGAACAAGAGATCGTTGTTTTCTCCCTAGTGGCAACAGCACATCTACAACCTTAGAGATTTCTATCAATTCCCTTAGATTAAATAGAGGCATGAACCCACTATCGAGCATAAATACCCCCTCTTAAAGTCACTAGCAACTACTTGGCCAATATAGCTACTAACAACGGAGAGCATTGATACGTCGGAAACGTATCTATAATTTTTGATGTTCCATGCTTGTTAGTATCTACTTTTCTTTGCTTTGTCTACACTTTGAGGTGCTTTTTACATGTTTTTTGGTACTAGAGTATTAACAAGTTGCCACAGTGCCAGTTGCCTGTTTTCTGCTGTTTTTGGTTTCAGAAAAGCAAGTAAGAAAATATTCTCGGAATTGGACGGGACAAACGTCGAAGTCAATAACTTTCCATGGGGAACAAGAAGTCCAGAGGGGAGACGGAGAAGCGTGCCAGGGTGGTCACCCCCCTAGGCGCGGCTAGGGGTGGGGCCGCACCTAGGAGGGGTGTGGCCCCTCTGGCCGCCTCCTCGGCCTCCCCCTTCGCCTATAAGAAGCCCCCGATGCAGAAACCCTAAGCACCCGATCAAATCTCCACGAAACTGTCTATAGTCGCCGCCACCATCGTCCCTAGATCGGGGGATCTGAAGTTCTTTCCGGCACCCTGCCGGAGGGGAGATCATCCCGGAGGCCTTCTCTCCGGTATGATACGTGAGTAGTTCCACCTTAGACTATGGGTCCATGTAGTAGCTAGATGATTGTATCTCCTCTTTTGTGCTTTCATGTATAGATCTTGTGAGCTTCGTTCATGATCAAGATCTAATCTATTTGTAATCATGCATGTTATGTTTGCGGGGATCCGATGGATATTGAGATTATTATGTTGGTTTGATTAATAGTTTTGTCTTTATGATTATATCATGTATGTGTTGTTTGTGATCTTGCATGCTCTCCGTTGTTAGTAGCTATCTTAGCCAAGTAGTTGCTAGTGACTCCAAGAGGGGTATTTATGCTCGTGGGTTCGTGCCTCTAGTTTCCAAGGGAAGTGACAATAATCTCTTCGGTTGTAGATGTGTTGTTGCTACTAGGTAGAAAACAACGGTCTCTTGTTCATGGAACACGTGGATTGTTTACCTTACACACTTTTCTTAAAGCAGTTGTTTGTTGCTTGCAACTTAATACTGGAGGGGGTTCGGATGATAACCTGAAGGTGGACTTCTAGTCATAGATGTAGTTGGATGGCGGTCTATGTATCTTGTTGTATTGCCCAATTTAATCTCATAGGATCTTTCTGACTAGTAATTGCATTGTTATGCCTTGCTCAGTTCCTGTCAATTGCCCTGCTGTAATTTATTTACCCTTCATGCCATGTTGTTTATCTGAGGAGAGCACCTCTAGTGAACTATGGAACCCGGTCCAATCTTTACCATTGATACATCTTCCATTGTTACTTGTTTACTTGCTGCAAACCATTACCTTCCACACCATATGTTTAATCCTTTGTTACAGCAAACCGGTGAGCTTGACAACCTCACTGATTCGTTGGGGCAAAGTCTTGAGTTTGTGTTGTGTAGGTCTTCGTGTTGCTTGCAGCACCTTTGTGACGTTTCCTTCCTCCTTCTGGTTCGATAACCTCGGTCTCTACTGAGGGAAGACTTGATGTTGTGCTCATCACACCTTGCTCTTGGGGTTTCCAACGAAGTGCTCCACACAAGCGCATCAAGCATGCAAGATCACAAACAACATAGACATGATAGAATCAATAAGACAAAACCATAATCAATCTGACATAGTAATCTCAATATCCATCGGATCCCTGCAAATACAACATGCATGATTACAAATAGATGAGATCTTGATCATGAACGGAGCTCACAAGATCTAGACAATGAAAGCACAAGGGAGGAGATACAACCATCTAGCTACTACATGGACCCGTAGTCCAAGGTGGAACTACTCACGCTTCATACCGGAGGTTGGCATGATGAAGAATAAGGCCTCCGGGATGATCTCCCCTCCGGTAGGGTGCCGGGAAGAGCTTTAGATCCCCCCATCTAGGGACGATGGTGGCGGCGGCTACAGACGGTTTCATGGAATATTGATCGGGTGCTTAGGGTTTAGGCATCAGAGGCTTCTTGTAGGCAAAGAGGCAAGGCAGGAGGGTGGCCAGGGGGCCCACACCCTACCCAGGCGCGGCCCAGGGTGGGCACGCGCTTGGGGGGTGCAGCCGCCCTGTGGCGCCCCTCCGTCTCTCCTCTGGACTCCGTGTTCTCCTCGGTGAAATATTGACTTTGGCTTTTGTCCCGTCCAATTCCGAGAATATTTCCTTACTAGCTTTTCTGGAACCAAAAACAGCAGAAAACATGCAACTGGCACTGTGGTAACTTGTTAATAGGTTAGTACCAGAAAATATCTAAAAAGCACCTCAAACTGTGGACAAAGCAAAGCAAAGTAGATACTAAACAAGCATGGAATATAAAAATTATAGATACGTTTCCGACGTATCAAGCATCGCCAAGCTTAACTCCTGCTCGTCCTCGAGTAGGTAAGTGATAAAAAGAATAATTTTTTAGGTGACATGCACCATCAAAACCAAGATCAAACCATTTGCAAGCAATGAAAGCTGGGATCAAAGAACTCTAAACATGTGCATGAAAAATGGAGTTCTAACAGTAAGACAAAGTAACCATGCATGCAACATGAAAGGCTACAAACAAAGATCATGAATAATATTGAAAAAAAAGTTTGTTTGTTTTACATACAGAAAACATGGCATAGTGGCATTCGGCTTGTCCCTCATAGAGTAGCAAATAGATGCATAGGACACCTTCAAAGTTCATAAGAGTGACTAGATACAAATAGAAAAGAACAAGCAATACAACAATAGGCATCAATTAATAAGTTTTGGGACACTGCACATAGAACTAAGAATGGCAACTATGCTCTCTTAAATGGTGCCTAAATATAGAAGGTGGATACTCAATATAATAGTGGAAGAAAGGCCCTTCATAAGGGAAGCAGAGATTTCAAGTTTCAAAAAGAGCTTCCAAAAATTATGGTACTTGTTAGCTTTCAGCCCTCATTGCCCCTATCATAAGCATGTTGAAGTGATTAAGGTTAAAGTGAACAAACTATGGAGTATATGCTTGAAAAAGTATAAGTTGGCAATCTCATGTCCCTTGAATACGAGAGTCGCTCCTCATGCTACTCAAGTTTAGTTACTTGCAAGTTCTTGTCATAGTAAGTATATATGTATCATAGAGAACCGCCAACGGGGTACCCCTTGCACATGGTACAAGAGCTTTCCCATAACCAAAATGACAAGGCAAGCAGACAATGAGCATCTCAACATTCTTCTTATTTACCATGGGATATGGTGCTTTTTTCTCTCTTTCCTCTTTTCTCAACATGTCTTTTTCTCAATCTCTTTTTTATAAGAAGAATGCTTCATAGATGTCACTATGGTTATGCTGCAAGTTTTTACCATGATTAGGCATGGCTTAGGCTAGCAGCCTAGGCGTTTATCTAACACAAAATACATAACTCCATGGACTTACAAGCTGTTGGAGATATGCCCAAGAGGCAATAATAAAGTGATTATTATCATATCTTCACACTTATGATAAATGTTTACATACCATGCTATAATTGTATTAACCGGAAACATTAATACTTGTGTGATTTGTAAACTAAAATAAGAGTCCCTAGTAAAGCCTCTTGTTAAACTAGCTTGTTGGTTAATATATGATCATGGTTTCCTGATCATGAACATAGAGATGTTATTAACAACAGGATCATATCGTTAGGAGAATGATATGGTGGACATACTCCTATAGATAAGCGTAGCATAAAGATCAAGTCATTTCAATAGTTCAATTGCTATATGCTTTCTGATACATAGTAACCTAATTCCTTCGACCATGAGATCATGCATATCACCTTTACCGGATGGATGCTTTGATGACATCAAACACCACACCGTAACTGGGTGGCTATAAAGGTGGCATTGAGTGTTCGGAAAGTATTGGTTGAAACACATGGATCAAGAGTGGGATTTGTCCATCCATATGACGGATAGATATACTCTGGGCCCTCTCGGTGGAATGTCATCCAATTAGCTTGCAAGCATGTGACTGGCTCACAAGGGATCACATATCACGGGAACGAGAAAAGAGTACTTATCGGTAACAAGGTTGAACTAGGTATGCAGAGATACCGACGATCATAACCTCGGATAAGTAAACTATCGTGAGACAAAGGGAAGTTGGTATCGTATGTAAGTGGTTCATTCGATCGCAAAGTAATCGTAGAAATATGTGGGAGCCATATGAATTTCCAGATTCCTCTATTGGTTATTGTTCGGAGAAGTGTCTCGATCATGTCCGCATAATTCACGAACCGTAGGGAGACACACTTAAGGATTCGACGTTGTTTGAGTAGTTATGGTATTATGAGAAAGAGACCGAATGTTGTTCGGAGTCTCGGATGGGATCCAGGATATCACGAGGTGATCCGGAATGGTCCGGAGAATAAGATTCATATAAGGAAAGTCTCGTTTCGGAGTTCGGGAATGATTCCGGTGTTTTCATCGGGAATGTTCTAGAAGGGTCCGGATTGTCCGGCACTCCGGGGGGGGAGGGTACATGAGTGTGTCATTGAATGATTGCATCATGTACTAAGTGTTCTTGTTGTTCGAAAAACATGAAAGTCAAATTGCCAGTTTGAAAGTCAAACGGCTAAAACAGGAAACTGTGGGAAACAGGAAACTGTGGGAAACAAGCAAGAGGAGGTTGAAACCAACTTGGAGGAGGAGTTCCTCTCATCCTTGGCCGGCGCCCAGCCCTAGGCCGAGTTGGGGAGGGACTCCCTCCCTCCCTGGCGCGCCTAGCCCCTCCACCTATAAAAGGAGGGGTAGGGCTCCTCCTTGAGACACACAAGTTTCTACCTCTAATCTCCGGTTTAGAGCCGTTTGGTTTAGAGCTTCTAATTGCTTTAGCCTGCGGTTTAGAGCCTTCTAATTGGTGTGTCTAATCTCTAGACCACTAATAGCCCTCTCTCATAATCCACCATACTCGCTCCGGCTTAAGGCGAAGCCCTGCGAGATCTCCTCTCTACTTCCGGTACCACGCCGTTGTGCTGCCGGAATCGCGAGGAGAGTGCTACAACCTCCGCTGCCTGCTGGAACAAGGGAGAGGAAGGTCTTCGTCGAGTACCGAACGTGTGACCGACTGCGGGAGTGCTGCCGGAACGTGGCGCCGGAAGGATCGTCTACACGATCTTGAGATCGGAAAGAGTACGACTACATCACCCACGAGAATCTGCTCTCGTTAACCGCTTTGGAATCTTCGAGGGTAAGTTATTCCATCGACTCGTTGCTACAATCTAGTAGATAGATCTTGGCTTGTTTGTTTGTATGCGATAGAAAAATTTTGTTTTCCATGCTACGAACCCCTACAGTGGTATCAGAGCCGTGTCTATATGTAGATCTGTTGCACGAGTAGAACACAATGGTCATTGTGGGAGTTGATGCTTTTATTGTCGATTGCTTCTTGTGTACTTTGCATCTTGCGGTATGTTGGGATGAAGCGGCCCGGGCTAACCTTACATGACATCGTTCATGAGACTTGCTCCACGCTTGACATGCAACTTGTATTGCATAAGTGGCTTTGCGGGTGCCTGTTTCTCCTAGCATAGTTAAGATTCAATTTACAACGGGTGATTGACAATACTAGTATCAATGTTGTGGTTCTTGTTCGTAAGTTAGAGCGACACTTATTGAAAGCCCCAAACCACGTAAAACATGCAAAGAAAATTAGAGGCGTCTAACTTTGTTTTGCAGGGGTGTGCTGTGATGTGATATGGACATGATTGTGATTATATATGATGTATGCAATGTTCCTTATTGTAAGTTGGAAACCGGCAGGAGCCATATGGTTGTCTTTAATTTATGTTAAGACCCACGTGTCTATTCAAAGTAGTTGTAATAGTTGAAGCCGGTGGACGACAACCATGGAGAAGCATCATTGACCTTGATGCAATGTCGGTGATGATGGAGATCATGTTCGTGCTAGAAGATGGAGATCGGAAGCACAAAGAAGAAAGGCCATATCATATCACATATTATGAATTGCATGTGATGTTAATCCTTTATGCATCTTGTATTGCTTAGTAGACGACGGTAGCATTATAAGATGATCTCTCATGCACATGAATTTCAAGTCATAAAGTGTTCGCCCTTAGTTAGCACCGTTGCTAAAGCTTGTTGTTTCGAAGCACCACGTGATGATCGGGTGTGTTAGATTCTACAAGTGTATACAACGTGAGCAAGCCAGATTTGCTCATGCGGAAACTAAGGTTTGATCTTGACGAGCCTAGCATGCACAGACATGGCCTCAGGAACACGGATTACCGAAAGGTAGAGCATGAGTCATATAGTAGATATGATGAACATGTTGATTGTTCGCCATTGAAGCTATATCAACTCTCGTGATGATCGGTTTTGATGTGGTGGATTTGGTTTGTGTGATCACTAAAACAATGTGAGGGATATTGTTTTGAGTGGGAGTTCACCTAGATTAATTTAATTATTAATTAGAACTCAATTTATCATAAACTAAATCAAAGTGAATTTGCATAGTTGTTGTAGTCATTGGCATCCGTTTACCACCTAGCGCTTAGTTATAATTGAGATGATAGAACTATAGAATTCTGGTTAGTTACTTTACGAACTGGTATCGTATTGTTTTGAAGTGTTAATCTAAAGTTTAAAAATCCTATTGCAAACTTTCAGTAAGTTCCGGTTACTCCATGAAGTTTAATAATTAGTATTAAATAAAGAGTAACAATTCCAAGTGTTAGTATATAAGTATCATGTTTGTCTCCATGATTCTTGATATTCTAAGGATTCTCCTAATATCAAGGTTATCTAAGGATCTGAAAGAGTTGTTTTAGAAACCATGATGTGTGGAAGATATTGTGATATCTGAAACGAAGTTTTGGTTGCAACATGATAGAGTATAATATGGCAAAGTTCATGTTCTCATATTTTGATGAGAATTTGCAAAGGGTTGTAGACACTTGTTGTCCTAATCCTCCAAAAGGTTTTGGATAGCAACATTATACTCGTAATTCATCGTTATAAGCTAAAGGTAGTTTGATCATGGACGATTCCATGATAAGGATGAATATTTGATGTAGGTAAAATAATTACTACACCAAGAGATTACTAAAGAAAGGAATTTGAAAGAACACCAAACATTTGATGATGGTGATCTACTTCAAAGTGCAAGTCCAAAGACATTGGTATTTAACTATACACGCTTTGGACTATGTGTCATATGTATGACTCCACTATTGATGTTGATAGATTCTTTCAAACAGAAAAGGAAATATTGAAAGAGAATCTCATAAATATATGGCAGAAAAGAAAAGACTAGAATTGTTCAGTTTAAGTATATAGATGATATACATGTTATGGCTATATTCTTTGCTTATTAAACAATGTGGTTCTTAAGTATTTGATATTGAATTTGTTGGTGTGAATCGTCATACGAAACAACACAATTCATGAACTACAATGGCCTAAGTAACTAGCAAAAGAATATGTGATGATGTTCATCGAGAACAAATAAAGAGTTATTGTGTTGCTCGTTAAACATCAAAGCTTGCCTTCAAGATTTGTTTTATCAGGTATTATGAGAACAAAAGAGTTGTTCAAATAAATTACCGTGATCCATAAAAGATGGATGATTCACAAATCTCGTTGGAGAAATCACATCCATAAAACTAGTGCTAAAAATGTCGAAAGACAAATTGATTGAAAGATCACTTAGGAAGTGACATCGCCGTTTGAATTATAATGGAAAGAAAACATGAAGAAACTCCATGTTGATGGAATTTTGGAGTCTTCTGATTTTTGATCAAATGACGCTTGTGAAACTTTCCTAGAGATAATTAAAACTTCGTTCATAGGCCAAAAGGGAACGAATGACTAGCTTATTGGAACTTGTACATATTGTTGTATGAAATCCATTATGAGTAGTCAAAAGCGATGGATTTCAACTTCATATGATTTCTCCAAAAATTTGAGTGAATATATGAATATTTACTTAATAAGGATAAAGTATGAAACACTTGAAAAGTTCAAAGACTTTCAAGATGAAGTGCAAAATCATTGTAACAAGAATATGAATAGTTTATGATAAGATCATAAAGGAAAATATTTAAGTTACAAGTTTAGCATAATACCTAAGATTTAAGGAATCGTTCCGTGGATTTGCATTTTCCCGAAACACCATAAGTGTATGGAGCGTTCGAGATATGTAATTAAACCTTGTTTGACATGGTAAGATCAAAGGTATAATTTATAAAACTGCCATTATATTTTAAAGATTAAAAGCTTTAGAGATTACCGTTTTTCCACTGAAAAGAGCTCCATCATAATCCGTTGAAATGACACCATATAAAGTTATGGTTTGGGATAAAACCCAAGTTGTCCTTTCTTAAACATTGGTATGCTTTGCATAAGAAAGATGTTTGCAACCAAAGTCGGATGAACATGTCTTTGTATGTTATTTCGAATAACTGTTAAGTATTCCTCCATAACACCAGAGACAAAAGTGTTTGTCGCTTAGAACGTCAAATTTCTTTTGGAAGGAATTTTTCGTGAAAAGAAAAGTGGGAGGACAATAGAACTTTGATAAGGTTAAAAGAACCTTAGCTATATGTGCAGAGTTGCGCAGCGCCGAAAAGTGTTCCGGAGACAGCCACAATGCTCATGGCTCACGTGCCTCAAAGGTTGTGGTCACGGAGATCTAAGTTCCGATTGAAACAAGTAGATCGGGTAAACAATCAAATACCAAGATTTGAGGGTTGAATCATTATTTGAGAATAATGAACCGACTACATGCAAAGAAGCGATGATGGGCCCTGACTCCGTCAAATGGCTTGAAGCCATAAAATCCGTGATAGTTCCATACACGAGAAATCAAGTTTTGAACTTGAAGGACCCTCGAGAAAGGTGTGAGACCTTACAGTTGTGTTTGGATCTATAAATAAACAGACATGGATGTTGCACATCTATGAAATAGTCGACATGTTGGGAAAGAGTTCACAACAATGTTCAAAAGTTGACTATGACAAGATCTGATCTTTCATAGCGATATTTAGTCTAGATGGATTAGTGTAGCAACCACTACATATAATTTTATTATATGGTAGTTGAATAAACAAAACAAGTTCTTCTAATAGAAGGGTTACCTAGGACGTGTGCATGACACAGTCCAAAGGGTTTTGTTAAAATTCAAGGGATGCTAAAAACATATGCAAACTTCAATGGTTGAAGTAAGCATAGCGGAGTTGGAATCTTCACTGTGATGAAACTGTTAAAGGAGTTTAAAAGTTCATCAGAGACGATGGAGATGCTTGCATTTGCAATAAATTAAGTGGGAGCGCTAAGACATGTTTCTAATACATTATGTGGAAGACATATTGTTGATTGGAAATAATGTATCTTTTATTAACACATATTAAGAATTTCATCCCGATGAAAGACTTAGGCAAAACCCAAATATTTGGCATCAATAGACGCTAATATGGTTGTGCCAGAAGTACATAGACAAGATATTGAATGAGTTCAATATAGAAACTACAAGAGAGGTTCTTGTCACACAGAAAGGATTGAATAAGTTCAATGTTGATGATATATTCAAGTGTATTGACATTTGGTAAAGTGAAACAAATAATCAAGTATAGATTGATACTTGATGTATGAAATCACAAAGAGTATTTATATCAATCATACTGTGATATGTACAAATCCAGATATGTCCTATGCTCTAAATGTTGTGAGCATATACCAGAATGATTCGTAAGATGATCATTGGACAATAGTAAGGATATTCTTATGATCTTTTGAAAGAACTAAGAGTATAATATTTGTAGAAGTGACAAATAGATGGTTAGTTCATTGTAAAAGTACTACATTGATACTAGGTACAAATTAAGTTTATCTCAATCTAAACTAAGGGTGGCACAATATAATGGAAAGTGAGTTCCATAATGGATTTGGATGATTTCCAAAGTTAAGACATTGTGACAGATACTACAACAAAAGGCTAAGTATATGACTGCTATTATAGCAGCAAAAGAGGGCATTTGTGTCAAGAAGTTTGTTATCAAACTAGGTGTAGTTCACAGTGGGATAATACTATGAAGATATATTGTGCGACAATATTATCAACATGTTTTAACCCCAAAGAGCTAAAGGTCACACCGAAAGACCAAATTTGTTGTCACATCCCAAGATTTTCCAAATCTTGTAATGTGAAAAATAAATGAATAAAATAAAACTTTGTTTGATTTTCAGGGCCAGAAGAAACTTTTTGAATTCCAATAGGAATCTTCAAACCTATTTTGAACAATTAAATCTCAAAAGGATTTAAAAAGATAAAACAATTAACAAAGGAAAATAAAATATTTTGGAAATACTATTTTTGATCATTAAAATAAAAGGATTTAGTTTCCAATTGAAATAAAAGTTTTAAAGATAAAGATTATTTTATAAAACCAATTAAACCTTGGCCAAGCTTTTGAATTAAAACATTTTATTTTAAATAAAATAGCAAAAGTTTAATTAAAAATAATAAAGGATTGTATAAATAAAATAATAAAGATTTAATATCCAACTTTATTTAATAAAAGGTTTTATCATTTTAAATTAAAATATCAAACTTATTAAACTATTTTAAATAAGTTTTCCAAGTATTTTATTTTCTTAAATACAACCTACTAAAGTGTTTTAGCTTTATTTTATATTTCAAAATAAACATCTCAATTAGAACAAACCCTATTTGATTTAATAATGGAAGTTTATTATAAAAAATTATTAATGGACCCTAAAGTAAAAGGATTATTTTATTTTAAACAAGGTTTCCAAATGAAATTTATTTCCAAATAAACCTACTGATTTGGTTTTGAAAACATTTGGATTTTAAATGAAGATTTTATTAAATAAAACAAACCCTATTTTATTAATAAACTAAAGATCCATTTTATTTAATTAATAAATGGATCCAAAATAAATAAAATATTATTTTATTTTGGATTTGGATTATGTTGATAAACAGAACCAAATTCAAATGAAAAGTTTGTTGTTTGTTTAATTTGATTTTAGTGTTGTTTGATTGTTTGATTAATTGGTTGAAACTCAAAACAAAAAAGAATTAGAAAAAGAAAAAGAGTTTGGACAGGAAAAAAAATAGAGCAGCCCACTAAGGCCAGTCCAGCCCAGCTCCTTTTCTCCCCGGACCGTTTTTCTTCACCCCAGAAGCAACCCACGCAGACACCGACTGGTGGACCTCTTCCCCACTCTCTTCCCCACTGACCAGCGGACCCCACACCACGCCCCCTTCTTCTCCACCCCGCGACTGCTTCTTCCTCCCCTCGCCACAGTTACTGCCATTGCTTCCTCGATTGAATGCGCCTTATTGCAGCATTAATCCCTCGCTGCAGTCACGCTGTCTTAATCGCCCACGCCCTCTCCTCCATTCCCCTCTGTCACCACTCCTTCTCCGCCCCGAGGCTGCCACAATTTGACCCAGCACTTCCTCTGCCTCCGACGACCCCTCTCGCTAATTCCGGCCAGCACACGCTCCCTTCCGCCCCCCTGAGCACACGAGCACGCTCACCATACACTGGCGCATCCGCCTGTGCCCTTTGTACGACCGCGGGCGCTCCAGAGTGTCGGCAACGACAACCTCCAGCACCGCCGCCGCGTCTGCCTTTCTCCGACGAGCTCCTCTGGTAATCCCTGACCGCCCCCTCCTCTCTAGTTGACACTATCGTACTCCCCTTCCTCGTACGAGTCTAACGCTCCCTCTGTTATGCACCGGCGTGCCTTGTAGCCTCGTTCCCGACAACAACCGAGCGTGCCTGACGGAAGCAGGAACTCCGGCGAGCGATTAGTACCGCCCCAGTGCGCCCCTCGGCTCCTCGAAACCACGTCGAGCTTCCCCACGACCTTGCGATCACTGTGAGCCACTCCTCCCTCTCTCTCGCTTCCTGTGTTAGCCAGAACTCCACCGCCAGAGCCCGCGCCGCCGTCTGTCGCCGCTAGCGCCGCCCTCTTCTGGTCAGTCGCACCGTAGCCGTTCGATTTAAATCCAACGAATGCAATAGATTCATTTAACTGAAAGGGTACGCTAGCTCTGAACCGTGCGATATGACTTAGATCTAACGGCCTGCAGTGAGCGATCCGTGCGAACCGTTTTCGGCCAATTAAAACATGACGCGTGGCCAGCCTAGTTTAAAACAGATTTTTGAATCAGAATTATTTGCAAACTTCAAACCTTTATAACTTTTGAACCACACGTCCAAATTTGATAAATTTTATATCAATGGATTCAGGAGAACAAGCCCTAGACAACCCTACCCTTAGTTTGGCAAATAGTATTTGATAGATTGTTTGATTTTGCAGATTCTTTTGTGTGCTTGCTAACATTAGAAAAATCATTTAAAAATGAATTTTGAGATCAAACCTTTGCCAATTGGTTTGTTGTGACCTTACTGACCCTAGGAACCCACCTTTGGTGTTAAAAATGATTTTGGTGAAATTTAGGTTGAATTATTTGACTTAGCCAATTTCTAGCCAAATAAAAATAATGGATTGTTTATGGAAATGATTATGAATAAAGAACTTTGGAGAAAAATGGTTTAGACCAACCCTATTGACCCAAAACACCAAGTTTTGCAATAGCAACTCATTTGGTGAACCCTATAGGCTAATGCCTTAATAAAAATATTTCTACACCACATAAAATAACACTTTGTTTTGAAAATAGTTTTAAAGTGAAACCTTTTGCAAATGACTTGGCCACTTTAGGAAATGACCATTAGATGTACCCAAATGACTATGACCCACTAGGAACCACTTTTTCAAACAAAACAAAGCTTGGCATGCTTGCATGCATTTCTTTGACTTTGTTATTTATATGTGTTGTTTTGCTTGATTGGTAGATTGAGTTTGTGCCTTGCTTGATTGATTTGTAGTGACTTGAAGAGTGTGATTGTTGCAAAGATCAAGAAGTGAACCTATACTCTACCAAAAAGGCAAGTGATGCTTCATACTTTCTATCCTATTACTTTCACTATGCATTAGTGATTTTGCTAAGTAAAACTTGCATGGATTTTGCTAAGTATAGAACTTGCTATAGGAAAACCTAGTAGATGAATCCTTAGTAGGATTTTCCTAAAGTTAGAGATTCCTACTACTACCAAGCTTAGCCTAGCTAATAGAAAACATGGGTGGAATATATATTCACACTATGGAAAAATATTCTAAGTCTAAGGACTTGAGATTTTGTCTAATAAAACAACTAAGTTAATAAATCACCTGGGTGGAATGGAATAGCTTGGTGGAGAATGGTTGAGTGGTTACACAAGACCATGGACCTGGCTTGTGTATCTCACTTGTGGAATGCCACCCAGGAAACAAAGGGATTTGAGATGTCAAATGTTGAGAAGCTTCAAGTGCAACCACTTGGCAATATGGGCTCTGCCAAGATCATATAGGTTGCAAGAACTTAGCCATATGGACAGTGGGTGGTAGTGTTTGATAGGTTGGAACGCGTCCATATTGGTCTAAGGGAAAGCTTCTGAAAGATCTTGTCTTGGGAAACCAAGTCTTGTGGGGAAAGTGCACCACCTCTGCAGAGTGTAAAATCTAAGTACTTAGCCATGTCCCTGGTAAAGGACAATTTGAGCATCAAGACATGGAAGCAATCAAGAATCTCATCATTCCAATTTCTAAATTAAAATCTTGTGGTTTGAACAAGGGATTGTTTGAATTCTTCAATCATTGATGGAAAGATGGCTTGGTACAAGGATCTTGAAATCTTTGATTGGGAAAAATGATTTTGTCAAGCAAAAACTTAGTATTTTCAAAATGATAAGAAAAATCTATTTTGAGCAATGCAAGCCTCAACTCCACTTAGCCAAATGCATATAGATGATAGACTCCACTATACAAATATAGTATCACTTGCCAATACAATTCAAATGTATTGACCCTTTGTGGCTGTAACTTGTATGTTGCAGGTTTGTTTGAATTTAGAAGATTGTTTGATTAGGATTACAAAGTCTACAACCAACATCTGCCTGTGGCACTTTGAAGATGAAGGACCCATGACTATATTTATTCCGCTGCAATGTAATGCAATAGCCTAATGAGCTATGTTTGAAGTAATAAACTTATGTTATTCCTGGTTATAAAGTTATATTATGACCTTTGTTTCTTGATATTACATCTTACTGTGGATGCTAGCTATTGATCCAGGGACTAGCATTGTAAAACACAGGAGGGATCAACCTTATTAAGGGTTGGGACCCCTACAGATGGTATCAGAGCATTGTGTTGCCTGTAGGATTTGTAAACCCTAGGATTGGACAAAAACCCTTAGAAAAATAGGAGTTGTATTTTGTTCCAAAAACTTATTTACAAAACAATCTTGTAAACTCTTTATTCAACCATTTTGGTTTCAACTCTACATCTCTTCTATTTCAAACTTGATGGAAAGACCTACCCCATGGCCAAAGACTACACCATGTGCAAAGGACTTTATCAACATTTTCAACTCTAATGACTTCAACATCTTCAGCTCTAATGACTTCAACATCTTCAGCATATTCACCAAGGACTTCCAACTTAGATATCACTAAGGACTACAAGTGAGACAAGGAAATCTTACTTAAGATTTAGAGACCGAGGGAATGCAAAATAAGAAGAAGCCATCAACAACTTTGAAGTATTGTGACCAAGAGTTTTTCTCAAGGAAACCATGATCTCATACAAGAAGAATCAAGAAGGAAGGAAAGATCACAAGTGAACCATATAGATGGACCACCATATTTTAGCTAAGACAAAACACACCAACTTATGTGGTGTAACTAAAATATTTTGTTGCCTAAGTATGTGCTTGAACTTTGTTGTTTGAGTGAAATGTTTGGTTTATGATTGCATGCACATTGTTTGTGTGAATTGTGATGTGTGTGATTAGAAATATTTCCTTAGAAATATCTTGCCTATTCTAATCTCCTATCAAACCCAAACAGATGACAACTCCAAGATACTCCAACATCAAGGTTGATGACAACCACAACCAAGAGGACAACATGAGAGAACTTATAGCAACCCAAAACCAGTTGAGCCAAGAGACAACTCAGCGTTTAGCCAACAACAATGGACTAGACCCAGCCATACAAAGGATTTTGAAGCTTCAATCCCAATTGTTGCAAGGATTGGTTACTCAAATGATCAACATGAGAGAAAACTTTTTCCAAAGAGCTAATGACAACAAGGATGACAAAGATGTTATTCTAGAAGGAACCCAAGCCAACAATATTTTTAGAAACAAAGATCATGCATCCAAGGAGCATGAAGATCAATACCCCAAGAAGAGAGAAAGATCTCCCACTCATGAAGAACATGAACTAGAAGAACTCCTAGCTTTGGAGAGACCCAAAAAGAAGAAAAAGGACATAAGCCAAGTGCAATGTTTCAATTGCAAAGAGATGGGACACTATGCCAATGAATGCCCAGAGAAAAAGAAGAACCAAAGAAACAAGCAAAAGGCAATGATACCAAAGGAAAAGAAGGATTATAGCCAAGTGATGTGCAAACACTGCAAAGAGTTAGGACATTATGCAAACAACTGTACAGAAAAGATGAAGCATAAGATAAACCAGCCTATGAGAGATCTCAGCCTTGTCACATGTTTCAAATGCAAGGAACTAGGCCACTATGCAAACAATTGTCCAGAAAGGATGGAGAACAAGTTAAACAAGCCTATGGAGAAACTCAACCTTGGCCCATGAGCCAAGTATGGAAACCAAGGACACATGCAAAAGTTTGCTTAGAGAAGTTTTACCCAGGATCCCAAGAAGGACAAGATGTAATTTTTGTTTGAAAATTTTTAAGGGTGGTAGTACCCTAGTTGTTTTGAACTTGCTTGTAACCCCAGCCTTCCCAAATCTCGGGACGAGATTTATTTTAAGGGTGGTAGCCTGTCACATCCCAAGATTTTCCAAATCTTGTAATGTGAAAAATAAATGAATAAAATAAAACTTTGTTTGATTTTCAGGGCCAGAAGAAACTTTTTGAATTCCAATAGGAATCTTCAAACCTATTTTGAACAATTAAATCTCAAAAGGATTTAAAAAGATAAAACAATTAACAAAGGAAAATAAAATATTTTGGAAATACTATTTTTGATCATTAAAATAAAAGGATTTGGTTTCCAATTGAAATAAAAGTTTTAAAGATAAAGATTATTTTATAAAACCAATTAAACCTTGGCCAAGCTTTTGAATTAAAACATTTTATTTTAAATAAAATAGCAAAAGTTTAATTAAAAATAATAAAGGATTGTATAAATAAAATAATAAAGATTTAATATCCAACTTTATTTAATAAAAGGTTTTATCATTTTAAATTAAAATATCAAACTTATTAAACTATTTTAAATAAGTTTTCCAAGTATTTTATTTTCTTAAATACAACCTACTAAAGTGTTTTAGCTTTATTTTATATTTCAAAATAAACATCTCAATTAGAACAAACCCTATTTGATTTAATAATGGAAGTTTATTATAAAAAATTATTAATGGACCCTAAAGTAAAAGGATTATTTTATTTTAAACAAGGTTTCCAAATGAAATTTATTTCCAAATAAACCTACTGATTTGGTTTTGAAAACATTTGGATTTTAAATGAAGATTTTATTAAATAAAACAAACCCTATTTTATTAATAAACTAAAGATCCATTTTATTTAATTAATAAATGGATCCAAAATAAATAAAATATTATTTTATTTTGGATTTGGATTATGTTGATAAACAGAACCAAATTCAAATGAAAAGTTTGTTGTTTGTTTAATTTGATTTTAGTGTTGTTTGATTGTTTGATTAATTGGTTGAAACTCAAAACAGAAAAGAATTAGAAAAAGAAAAAGAGTTTGGACAGGAAAAAAAATAGAGCAGCCCACTAAGGCCAGTCCAGCCCAGCTCCTTTTCTCCCCGGACCGTTTTTCTTCACCCCAGAAGCAACCCACGCAGACACCGACTGGTGGACCTCTTCCCCACTCTCTTCCCCACTGACCAGCGGACCCCACACCACGCCCCCTTCTTCTCCACCCCGCGACTGCTTCTTCCTCCCCTCGCCACAGTTACTGCCATTGCTTCCTCGATTGAATGCGCCTTATTGCAGCATTAATCCCTCGCTGCAGTCACGCTGTCTTAATCGCCCACGCCCTCTCCTCCATTCCCCTCTGTCACCACTCCTTCTCCGCCCCGAGGCTGCCACAATTTGACCCAGCACTTCCTCTGCCTCCGACGACCCCTCTCGCTAATTCCGGCCAGCACACGCTCCCTTCCGCCCCCCTGAGCACACGAGCACGCTCACCATACACTGGCGCATCCGCCTGTGCCCTTTGTACGACCGCGGGCGCTCCAGAGTGTCGGCAATGACAACCTCCAGCACCGCCGCCGCGTCTGCCTTTCTCCGACGAGCTCCTCTGGTAATCCCTGACCGCCCCCTCCTCTCTAGTTGACACTATCGTACTCCCCTTCCTCGTACGAGTCTAACGCTCCCTCTGTTATGCACCGGCGTGCCTTGTAGCCTCGTTCCCGACAACAACCGAGCGTGCCTGACGGAAGCAGGAACTCCGGCGAGCGATTAGTACCGCCCCAGTGCGCCCCTCGGCTCCTCGAAACCACGTCGAGCTTCCCCACGACCTTGCGATCACTATGAGCCACTCCTCCCTCTCTCTCGTTTCCTGTGTTAGCCAGAACTCCACCGCCAGAGCCCGCGCCGCCGTCTGTCGCCGCTAGCGCCGCCCTCTTCTGGTCAGTCGCACCGTAGCCGTTCGATTTAAATCCAACGAATGCAATAGATTCATTTAACTGAAAGGGTACGCTAGCTCTGAACCGTGCGATATGACTTAGATCTAACGGCCTGCAGTGAGCGATCCGTGCGAACCGTTTTCGGCCAATTAAAACATGACGCGTGGCCAGCTCTAGTTTAAAACAGATTTTTGAATCAGAATTATTTGCAAACTTCAAACCTTTATAACTTTTGAACCACACGTCCAAATTTGACAAATTTTATATCAATGGATTCAGGAGAACAAGCCCTATCCAACCCTACCCTTAGTTTGGCAAATAGTATTTGATAGATTGTTTGATTTTGCAGATTCTTTTGTGTGCTTGCTAACATTAGAAAAATCATTTAAAAATGAATTTTGAGATCAAACCTTTGCCAATTGGTTTGTTGTGACCTTACTGACCCTAGGAACCCACCTTTGGTGTTAAAAATGATTTTGGTGAAATTTAGGTTGAATTATTTGACTTAGCCAATTTCTAGCCAAATAAAAATAATGGATTGTTTATGGAAATGATTATGAATAAAGAACTTTGGAGAAAAATGGTTTAGACCAACCCTATTGACCCAAAACACCAAGTTTTGCAATAGCAACTCATTTGGTGAACCCTATAGGCTAATGCCTTAATAAAAATATTTCTACACCACATAAAATAACACTTTGTTTTGAAAATAGTTTTAAAGTGAAACCTTTTGCAAATGACTTGGCCACTTTAGGAAATGACCATTAGATGTACCCAAATGACTATGACCCACTAGGAACCACTTTTTCAAACAAAACAAAGCTTGGCATGCTTGCATGCATTTCTTTGACTTTGTTATTTATATGTGTTGTTTTGCTTGATTGGTAGATTGAGTTTGTGCCTTGCTTGATTGATTTGTAGTGACTTGAAGAGTGTGATTGTTGCAAAGATCAAGAAGTGAACCTATACTCTACCAAAAAGGCAAGTGATGCTTCATACTTTCTATCCTATTACTTTCACTATGCATTAGTGATTTTGCTAAGTAAAACTTGCATGGATTTTGCTAAGTATAGAACTTGCTATAGGAAAACCTAGTAGATGAATCCTTAGTAGGATTTTCCTAAAGTTAGAGATTCCTACTACTACCAAGCTTAGCCTAGCTAATAGAAAACATGGGTGGAATATATATTCACACTATGGAAAAATATTCTAAGTCTAAGGACTTGAGATTTTGTCTAATAAAACAACTAAGTTAATAAATCACCTGGGTGGAATGGAATAGCTTGGTGGAGAATGGTTGAGTGGTTACACAAGACCATGGACCTGGCTTGTGTATCTCACTTGTGGAATGCCACCCAGGAAACAAAGGGATTTGAGATGTCAAATGTTGAGAAGCTTCAAGTGCAACCACTTGGCAATATGGGCTCTGCCAAGATCATATAGGTTGCAAGAACTTAGCCATATGGACAGTGGGTGGTAGTGTTTGATAGGTTGGAACGCGTCCATATTGGTCTAAGGGAAAGCTTCTGAAAGATCTTGTCTTGAGAAACCAAGTCTTGTGGGGAAAGTGCACCACCTCTGCAGAGTGTAAAATCTAAGTACTTAGCCATGTCCCTGGTAAAGGACAATTTGAGCATCAATACATGGAAGCAATCAAGAATCTCATCATTCCAATTTCTAAATTAAAATCTTGTGGTTTGAACAAGGGATTGTTTGAATTCTTCAATCATTGATGGAAAGATGGCTTGGTACAAGGATCTTGAAATCTTTGATTGGGAAAAATGATTTTGTCAAGCAAAAACTTAGTATTTTCAAAATGATAAGAAAAATCTATTTTGAGCAATGCAAGCCTCAACTCCACTTAGCCAAATGCATATAGATGATAGACTCCACTATACAAATATAGTATCACTTGCCAATACAATTCAAATGTATTGACCCTTTGTGGCTGTAACTTGTATGTTGCAGGTTTGTTTGAATTTAGAAGATTGTTTGATTAGGATTACAAAGTCTACAACCAACATCTGCCTGTGGCACTTTGAAGATGAAGTACCCATGACTATATTTATTCCGCTGCAATGTAATGCAATAGCCTAATGAGCTATGTTTGAAGTAATAAACTTATGTTATTCCTGGTTATAAAGTTATATTATGACCTTTGTTTCTTGATATTACATCTTACTGTGGATGCTAGCTATTGATCCAGGGACTAGCATTGTAAAACACAGGAGGGATCAACCTTATTAAGGGTTGGGACCCCTACATTTGTACAAAGCCATCTCATTAGAGAATGAGTGATGCGTAGAGACGCAAAGACATGCAATTACACACGGACCTGGAAGTGTCAGATCCGGAGATCAGTTGACCACTAGCAATCGTGTACATACAACACCGGAAAGCCATAGGTGTTATATACACAAAGGTTCGAAACTAGATTATTGACTCTAGTGCAAGTGGGAGACTGTTGGAGATATGCCCAAGAGGCAATAATAAAGTGATTATTATCATATCTTCACACTTATTATAAATGTTTACATACCATGCTATAATTGTATTAACCGGAAACATTAATACTTGTGTGATTTGTAAACTAAAATAAGAGTCCCTAGTAAAGCCTCTTGTTAAACTAGCTTGTTGGTTAATATATGATCATGGTTTCCTGATCATGAACATAGAGATGTTATTAACAACAGGATCATATCGTTAGGAGAATGATATGGTGGACATACTCCTATAGATAAGCGTAGCATAAAGATCAAGTCATTTCAATAGTTCAATTGCTATATGCTTTCTGATACATAGTAACCTAATTCCTTCGACCATGAGATCATGCATATCACCTTTACCGGATGGATGCTTTGATGACATCAAACACCACACCGTAACTGGGTGGCTATAAAGGTGGCATTGAGTGTTCGGAAAGTATTGGTTGAAACACATGGATCAAGAGTGGGATTTGTCCATCCATATGACGGATAGATATACTCTGGGCCCTCTCGGTGGAATGTCATCCAATTAGCTTGCAAGCATGTGACTGGCTCACAAGGGATCACATATCACGGGAACGAGAAAAGAGTACTTATCGGTAACAAGGTTGAACTAGGTATGCAGAGATACCGACGATCATAACCTCGGATAAGTAAACTATCGTGAGACAAAGGGAAGTTGGTATCGTATGTAAGTGGTTCATTCGATCGCAAAGTAATCGTAGAAATATGTGGGAGCCATATGAATTTCCAGATTCCTCTATTGGTTATTGTTCGGAGAAGTGTCTCGATCATGTCCGCATAATTCACGAACCGTAGGGAGACACACTTAAGGATTCGACGTTGTTTGAGTAGTTATGGTATTATGAGAAAGAGACCGAATGTTGTTCGGAGTCTCGGATGGGATCCGGGATATCACGAGGTGATCCGGAATGGTCCGGAGAATAAGATTCATATAAGGAAAGTCTCGTTTCGGAGTTCGGGAATGATTCCGGTGTTTTCATCGGGAATGTTCTAGAAGGGTCCGGATTGTCCGGCACTCCGGGGGGGAGGGTACATGAGTGTGTCATTGAATGATTGCATCATGTACTAAGTGTTCTTGCTGTTCCAAAAACATGAAAGTCAAATTGCCAGTTTGAAAGTCAAACGGCTAAAACAGGAAACTGTGGAAAACAGGAAACTGTGGGAAACAGGAAACTGTGGGAAACAAGCAAGAGGAGGTTGAAACCAACTTGGAGGAGGAGTTCCTCTCCTCCTTGGCCGGCGCCTAGCCCTAGGCCGAGTTGGGGAGGGACTCCCTCCCTCCCTGGCGCGCCTAGCCCCTCCACCTATAAAAGGAGGGGCAGGGCTCCTCCTTGAGACACACAAGTTTCTACCTCTAATCTCCGGTTTAGAGCCGTTTGGTTTAGAGCTTCTAATTGCTTTAGCCTGCGGTTTAGAGCCTTCTAATTGGTGTGTCTAATCTCTAGACCACTAATATCCCTCTCTCATAATCCACCATACTCGCTCCGGCTTAAGGCGAAGCCCTGCGAGATCTCCTCTCTACTTCCGGTACCACGCCGTTGTGCTGCCGGAATCGCGAGGAGAGTGCTACAACCTCCGCTGCCTGCTGGAACAAGGGAGAGGAAGGTCTTCGTCGAGTACCGAACGTGTGACCGACTGCGGGAGCGCTGCCGGAACGTGGCGCCGGAAGGATCGTCTACACGATCTTGAGATCGGAAAGAGTACGACTACATCACCCACGAGAATCTGCTCTCGTTAACCGCTTTGGAATCTTCAAGGGTAAGTTATTCCATCGACTCGTTGCTACAATCTAGTAGATAGATCTTGGCTTGTTTGTTTGTATGCGATAGAAAATTTTTGTTTTCCATGCTACGAACCCCTACACAAGCTCCCCTTTCATTTCACACCGACGACATCCATAGACAAAAGAGCATGATATCAACTATGTACAAAGTACAAGTGCACTGTTAAAAGCGTTCCCCATAAAAACATGGTTCTGCTAATTCCAACGTATAAGTGCAAGCATATACAACATAAATGACACAATGGTTCAAGTTTATTAGGGGCAAGAAATATAAAGTGTGCCATCAGGTTCGTGAGAGCTTTAATCACTAAGTTTTCACATAACAAGATACATTTTAATTGGAAGATAGCTGAAAAGAAGAATATACTTGGAATGGTGTAACACATCATGCATAGGAATTTATAGTGGACACTTTGGGATAATTTGGTTTCTTGGGAGTTGGAAGCATGATTAGAGCTTACTCATACAAGTGGAGGCTAGAAAAAGACGGGGAGCGGCCAACTAAGAGAGCAATAATGGACATAATCATGCTGAGCGACAAAACATTACTAATCAAAGCATATAGTGGTACTACAAGTCAAGGACTAAATGATCATAGAGGCTATGGTGACTTGTTCATAGTCATAACATGGTGTGAGCATGTGCCAAGACAACCCAAACAAAGCATCAAAGGAGAATACCGCAATATTATGCTTTTGTATGCTAAAATAATGCATGATTCTTTCAAGGCACACTAAGAAATCCTAATTGTTTGGAACAAGTCATGCTACAGCAATAATCACTAAGCATAAGGTCAAAACAACACCTAGCATGACATGATAAAGTCTAAGTCACAGTCAAAGCAAGTTCCTCTTGCACTTTTCAAGCAAGAACTTTCTACTCCTTTCCAACACCAATCGACTTATTTCAAACAACACAGCGAGAACGGGGGTCCAAACTACTTTATTCAAGAAAACTAAGCAAACTAAGAAAATCAAACAAAAACTAAGACGCTCCAAGAACAACACAACATTGAATGAAAAAATAAAAAAGAAGTGTCTAGAAAGACCTAAGCTTTTTATTCATGAAGAAGGGGATACCTTGGGCATCCCCAAGCTTTGACGCTTGTACCTCTTGAATATTTCTTGGGGTGACAGGTGGCATCCCCAAGCTTGAGATTTTGTCCATTCTTCATCTCATTACATCATTATTTCTCTACACCTGAAATATTTCTTCATACAAAACTTCACACAATCTTTATTAGCAACATTAGTGTATTCAAAAGATAATAAACCCTTGGGTTTAGATTTGGAACAACAAAACTTTCACTAAAAACACAATCTACTATAGCAACTCCTTCAAAAAGCTCAATTTCCCAAAAAGAGCCCCAAAAGGAATCCATAAGAAGCAAATGCAAATAATGACAAAAATCTGTCAAAACAGACCAGCAGGTAGAAACCAATTTTTTCGAAGACCTTATGTTGCTCAAATCAAAAAGTGTTGAACTAACGAAAGTTAGCTAACATACTGGGGATTTATTTGAAAATTTCCAGCTCAATCCGACTTATAGAGACTCCTCACGATTTTTTATGGTGGAGCACTGAAATCTGTTTCGTGACAGCAACTCCCCAAGTCTTACTTCCCTCTCATTAGAGGTTATTCTTGGCACAAAAAGCAAACAAAAAGGATAAGTAGAGGTCATTACTGAAGTAGTAACTTCCAAGACTCAAGAAAACTCCTGGGTTATCTCCCAGCAAGTACTTTTCTTTAACACCTTTAAGTTAGGCACAAAAGGCAAGAAATCAAGTATTTTCAAATGAAGAAGCATTAACATCAATACTTGCAAAGTCTTCAACTATGAAGGATATATCATCCAAATGAGTTTTGGAGGATCCCTTTGAAGGGGTTCGTAGCATGGAAAACAAAAAATTTCTACCGCATACAAACAAACAATCCAAGATCTATCTACTAGATTGTAGCAACGAGTCGATAGAATACTAACCCTCGAAGATCCAAAGCGGTTAACGAGAGCAGATTCTCGTGGGTGATGTAGTCGTACACTTCCGATCTCGAGATTGCATAGACGATCCTTCCGGCGCTGTGTCCCGGCAGCACTTCCGCAGTCGGTCACACGTTCGGTACTCGATGAAGACCTTCCTCTCCCTTGTTCCAGCAGGCAGTGGAGGTTGTAGCACTCTCCTCGTGATTCCGGCAGCACAACGGCATGGTACCAGAAGTAGAGGGGAGATCTCGCAGGGCTTCGCCTTAAGCCGGAGCGAGTATGGTGGAGTATGAGAGAGGCCTTGGCGATCTACGGTTTAGAGGCACCAAGGGGAGAGGTGTAGCCGGCGGCTAGGGTTTGGGGAAACCCTAGTCGGCGACTTGGGAGGAGGCCCTAGGCGGCGGCAGCCGCAGGTGGTGGCGCCTAGGGCTAGGGTTTGGAGGTGTTGGGTGTGTAGAAGAGGGGGCAGCCCTGCCCCTTCTTTTATAGGTGGGAGGGAGGCGCGGTTGGGAGGAGGGAGTCCTCCTCCAACTCCTCCTCCTTGGCCGGCGGGTGGAGGGAGTAGGAATTCCTCCCTAAGTAGGTTTCCTACTCTCCCTCCACCAAGCAAACTTGCCGTTTGACTTTTCAAATTGGCGTTTGACTTTTCAAACTAGGATTTGATTTATCCCTTTATTTTGCTCAGCGATGACACCTAGTACATGATGCAACCATTCCAACTTGTTATGAAACATTCATGTACCCTTCCCCTCCGGAGTGCCGGACCTTCCGGAACCTTCTAGAACATTCCCGATGAAAACACCGAAATCATTCTCCAACCCCGAAACAGGACTTTCCTTATATGAATCTTATTCTCCGGACCATTCCGGATCTCCTCGTGATATCCCGGATCTCATTCGAGACTCCGAACAACATTTGGTCTCTTACTCATCATTCCATAACTACTCAACAACATCGAATCCTTAAGTGTGTCTTCCTACGGTTCGTGAATTATGCGGACATGACCGAGACACTTCTCCGATCAATAACCAATAGAGGAATCTGGAAATTCATATGGCTCCCACACATTTCTACGATTACTTTGCGATCGAATGAACCACTTACATACGATACCAATTTCCCTTTGTCTCACGATAGTTTACTTATCCGAGGTTTTGATCGCCGGTATCTCTCCATACCTAGTTCAACCTCGTTACCGATAAGTATTCTTTTCTCGTTCCCGTGATATGTGATCCCTTGTGAGACAGTAACATGCTTGCAAGCTAATTGGATGACATTCCACCGAGAGGGCCCAGAGTATATCTATCCGTCATATGGATGGACAAATCCCACTCTTGATCCATGTGTCTCAACCAATACTTTCCGAACACTCAATGCCATCTTTATAGCCACCCAGTTACGGTGTGGTGTTTGATGTCATCAAAACATCCTTCCGGTGATGGTGATAAGCATGATCTCATGGTCGAAGGAATTAGGTTACTATGTATCAGAAAGCTTATAGCAAATGAACTATATTAAATGACTTGATCTTTATGCTACGCTTAACTATAGGAGTATGTCCATCACATCATTCTCCCAATGATATGACCATGTTGTTAATAACATATTTATGTTCATGATCAGGAAACCATGATCATATATTAACCAACAAGCTAGTTTAACAAGAGGCTTTACTAGGGACTCTTTTATGTTTACAAATCACACAAGTATTAATGTTTCCTGTTAATACAATTATAGCATGGTATGTAAACATTTATCATAATTATGAAGATATGATAATAACCACTTTATTATTGCCTCTTGGGCATATCTCCAACAGTCTCCCACTTGCACTAGAGTCAATAATCTAGTTTCAAACCTTTGTGTATTCAACACCTATGGCTTTCTGGTGTCGTATGTACACGATTGCTAGTGGTCAACTGATCTATGGATCTGACACTTCCAGATCCGTGTGTAATTGCATGTCTTTGCGTCTCTACGCATCACTCATTCTCTAATGAGATGGCTTTATACAAATTTGGTCCTTTGGTGTGACCTTTAGTTCTTTGGGGTTAAAACATGTTGATAATATTGTCGTACAATATATCTTCATAGTATTATCCCTGCTGTGAACTACACTTAGTTTGATAACAAACTACTTGACACAAATGCCCTCTTTTGCTGCTATAACAGCAGTTATATACTTAGCCTTTTGTTATAGTATTTGTCACAATGTCTCAACTTTGGAACTCATCCAAATCCATTATGGAACTTACTTTCCATCATATTGTGCCACCCTTATTGAGATAAACTTAATTTGTACTTTGTGACAAAACTAGTATCAATGTAATTCATTTACAATGAACTAACCATCTATTTGTCACTTCTACAAAATAATATATTCTTATTTATTTTACAAGATCATAAGAATATCTTTACTATTGTCCAATAATCATCTTATGAATCATTCTGGTATACGCTCATAACATTTAGAGCATAGGACATATCTGGATTTGTACACATCACATCATGATTGATAAAATACTCTTTGTGATTTTATACATCAAGTATCAATCTATACTTGAATCTTTGTTTCACTTACCAAGTGTCAATACACTTGAATATATCATCAAAATTGAACTCATTCAATCCTTTCCGTGCGATAAGAACCTTTCTTGTAGTTTTTATATTGAACTCATTCAATATATCATCTATGTACTTTCGGCACAACCATATTAGCGTCTATTGATGCCAAATATTTGGGTTTTGCCTAAGTCTTTCATCGAGATGAAATTCTTATCCTGTGTTAATAAAAGATACATTATTTCCAATCAACAATATGTCTTCCACATAATGTATTAGAAACATGTCTTAGCGCTCCCACTTAATTTCTTGCAAATGCAAGCATCTTCATTGTTTCCGATGAAATTAAACTCTTTTAACAGTTTCATCATAGTGAAGATTCCAACTCCACGATGCTCACTTCAACCATTGAAGTTTGCATATGCTTTTAGCATCCTTTGAAATAACAAAACCCTTTGGACCGTGTTATGCACACGTCCTAGGTAACAATTCTATCAGAAGAACTTGTCTTGTTTATTCAACTACCACATAACAAAATTATACATAGTGGTTGCTACATTAATCCGTCTAGACTAAATATCGCTATGAAAGATCGGATCTTGTCATAGTCAACCTTTGAACATTGTTGTGAACTCTTTCCCAACATGTCAACTATTTCATAGATGTGAAACATCCATGTCTATTTCTTTATAGATCCAAACACAACTGTTAGGTCTTACACCTTTCTCGAGGGTCCTTCAAGTTCAAAGCTTGATTTCTCGTGTATGGAACTATCACGGATTTTATGGCTTCAAGCCATTTGATGGAGTCAGGGCCCATCATCGCTTCTTTGCATGTAGTCGAATCATTATTGTCAAATAATGATTTAACTCTCAAATCTTGGTATTTGATTGTTTACCCGACCTACTTGTTTCAATAGGAACTTAGATCTCCGTGACCACAAACTTTGAGGCACGTGAGCCATGAGCATTGTTGCTGCCTCCGGAGCACTTTTCGGCGCTGCGCAACTTTGCACATATAGCTAAGGTTCTTTTAACCTTATCAAAGTTCTATTGTCCTCCCACTTAACTTTTTATGAAAAAATTCCTTCTCAAAGAAACTTGACGTTCTAAGCGACAAACACTTTTGTCTCTGGTGTTATGGAGGAATACTTAACTATTATTCAAAATAACATACAAAGATATGTTCATCCGATTTTGGTTGCAAACATCTTTCTTATGCATAGCATACCAATTTTTAAGAAAGGACAACTTGGGTTTTATCCCAAACCATAACTTTATATGGTGTCAATTCAACGGATTATGATGGAGCTCTTTTTAGTGGAAAACCGGTAGTCTATAAAGCTTTTAATCTTTAAAATATAATGACAGTTTTATGAATTACACCTTTGATCTTACCATGTCAAACGAGGTTTAATCACATATCACGAATGCTCCATACTCTTATGGTGTTTGGGAAATGTAAATCCACGGAACGATTCCTTAAATCTTAGGTATTATGCTAAACTTGTAACTCAAATATCTTCCTTTATGATCTTATCATAAACTATTTACATTCTTGTTACAATGATTTTGCACTTCATCTTGAAAGTCTTTGAACTTTTCAAATGTTTCATACTTCATCCTTATTAAGTAAATATTCATATATTCACTCAAATTTTCGGAGGAAGCATATGAAGTTGAAATCCATCGCTCTTGACTATACATAATGGACTTCATACAACAATATGTACAAGTTCCAATAAGCTAGTCATTCGTTCCCTTTTGGCCTATGAACGAAGTTTCAATTATCTCTAGGAAAGTTTCACAAGCATCATTTGATCAAAAATCAAAAGACTCCAAAATTCCATCCACATGGAGTTTCTTCATGTTTTCTTTCCAATATAATTTAAACGGCGATGTCACTTCCTAACTGATCTTTCAATCAATTTGTCTTTCGACATTTTAGCACTAGTTTTATGGATGTGATTTCTCCGATGAGATTTGTGAATCATCCATATTTTATGGATTACGGCAATTATTTGAACAATCCTTTTGTTCTCATAATACCTGATAAAACAAATCTTGAAGGCAATCTGTGATGTTTAACGAGCAGCACAATAACCCTTTATTTGTTCTCGGTCATCACATATTCTTTTGCTAGTTACTTAGGCCATTGTAGTTCATGAATTGTGTTGTTTCGTATGACGATTCACACCAAAAAATTCAGTATCAAATACTTAAGAACCACATTGTTTAATAAGCAAAGTATATAGCCATAACATGTATATCATCTATATACTTAAGCTGAACAATTCTAGTCTTTTCTTTTCTGCCATATATTTATGAGATTCTCTTTCAGCATTTCCTTTTCTGTTTGAAAGAATCTATCAACATCAATAGTGGAGCCATATACATGACACATAGTCCAAAGAATGTATAGTTAAATACCAATGCCTTTGGACTTGCACTTTGAAGTAGATCACCATCATCAAATGTTTGGTGTTCTTTCAAATTCCTTTCTTTAGTAATCTCTTGGTCTAGTAAACATTTTACCTACATCAAATATTCACCCTTATCATGGAATTATCCATGATCAAGCTACTTTTAGCTTATAACGATGAATCGCGAGTATAATGTTGCTCTCCAAAACCTTTTGGAGAATTAAGACGACCAGCGTCTCCAACCTTTTGCAAATTCTCATCAAATATGAGAACATGACTTTTGCCATATTATACTCTATCATGTTACAACCAAAACTTCGTTTCAGATATCACAATATCTTCCACACATCATGGTTTCTGAAACAACTCTTTCAGATCCTAGATAACCTTGATATTAAGACAATCCTTTGAATATCAAGAATCATGAAGATAAACATGATACTTATATACTAACACTGGAATTGTTACTCTTGATTTAATACCAACTATTAAATTTCACGGAGTAATCGAAACTTACTGAAAGTTTGCAATGGGACTTTTAAACTTTAGATTAACACTTCAAAACAATACGATACCAGTTCGTAAAGTAACTAACCAGAATTCTATATTTCTATCATCTCAATTATAACTAAGCGCAAGGTGGTAAACAGATGGCAATGACTACAACAACTATGCAAATTAACTTTGATTTAATTTATGATAAATAGTGTTGAAATTTTAATCATATTGCCGTTGAACTCCCACTCAAAACAATATCCCTCACATTGTTTTAGTGATCACACGAACCAAATCCACCACATCAAAACCGATCATCACGAGAGTTGATGTAGCTTCAATGGCGAACAATCAACATGTTCATCATATCTACTATATGACTCATGCTTTACCTTTCGGTGATCCATGTTCCGAGACCATGTCTGTACATGCTAGGCTCATTAAGATCAAACCTTAGCTTCCGCATGAGCAAATCTGGCTTGCTCACGTTGTATACACTCGCAGAATCTAACACACCCGATCATCACGTGGTGCTTCGAAACAACGAGCTTTAGCAACGGTGCTTACTAAGGATGAACACTTTAAAACTTGAAATTGTGTACTTGAGGGATCATCTTATAATGCTACCGTCGTGAACTAAGCAATACAAGATGCATAAAAGGATTAACATCACCTGCAATTCATAATATGTGATATGATATGGCCTTTCTTCTTGTGCTTCCGATCTCCATCTTCAAGCACGAACATGATCTCCATCATCACCGGTGTGGCGTCAAGGTCAATGGCGCCGCTTCATGGTTGTCGTCCACTAGCATCAACTATTACAACTTCTTTGAATAGACATGCAAGTCTTAACAGAATTTAAAAGACAACCATATGGCTCCTGCCGGTTGCCAACTTACAATAAGGGACATTGCATACATCATATATAATCACAATCATGGCCATATCACATCACAGCACACCCCTACAAAACAAAGTTAGACACCTCTAATTTTCTTTGCATGTTTTACGTGGTTTGAGGCTTTCAATAAGTGTCGTTCTAACTTATGAACAAGAACCACAACATTGATACTGGTATTGTCAATCACCCGTTGTAAATTGAATCTTAACTATGTTGGGAGAAACAGGCACCCGCAAAGCCACTTATGCAATACAAGTTGCATGTCAAGCGTGGAGCAAGTCTCATGAACGATGTCATGTAAGGTTAGCCCGGGCCGCTTCATCCCAGCATCCCGCAAGATGCAAAGTATACAAGAAGCAATCGACAACAAAAACATCAACGCCCACAATGACCATTGTGTTCTACTCGTGCAACAGATCTACATATAGACACGGCTCTGATATCACTGAAGGGGTTCGTAGCATGGAAAACAAAAAATTTCTACCGCATACAAACAAACAAGCCAAGATCTATCTACTAGATTGTAGCAACGAGTCGATATAATACTAACCCTCGAAGATCCAAAGCGGTTAACGAGAGCAGATTCTCGTGGGTGATGTTGTCGTACACTTCCGATATCGAGATCGCATAGAAGATCCTTCCAGCGCTGCGTTCCGGCAGCGCTTCCGCAGTCGGTCACACGTTCGGTACTCGATGAAGACCTTCCTCTCCCTTGTTCCAGCAGGCAGTGGAGGTTGTAGCACTCTCCTCGTGATTCCGGCAGCACGACGGCATGGTATCGGAAGTAGAGGGAGATCTCGCAGGGCTTCGCCTTAAGCCGGAGCGAGTATGGTGGAGTATGAGAGAGGCCTTGGCGATCTACGGTTTAGAGGCACCAAGGGGAGAGGTGTAGCCGGCGGCTAGGGTTTGTGGAAACCCTAGTCGGAGACTTGGGAGGAGGCCCTAGGCGACGGCAGCAGCACGTGGTGGCGCCTAGGGCTAGGGTTTGGAGGTGTTGGGTGTGTAGAAGAGGGGGCACCCCTGCCCCTTCTTTTATAGGTGGGAGGGAGGCGCGGTTGGGAGGAGGGAGTCCTCCTCCAACTCCTCCTCCTTGGCCGGCGGGTGGAGGGAGTAGGACTTCCTCCCTAAGTAGGTTTCCTACTCTCCCTCCACCAAGCAAACTTGCCGTTTGACTTTTCAAATTGGCATTTGACTTTTCAAACTAGGATTTGATTTATCCCTTTATTTTGCTCAGCGATGACACCTAGTACATGATGCAACCATTCCAACTTGTTATGACACATTCATGTACCCTTCCCCTCCGGAGTGTCGGACCTTCCGGAACCTTCTAGAACATTCCCGATGAAAACACCGGAATCATTCTCCAACCCCGAAACAGGACTTTCCTTATATGAATCTTATTCTCCGGACCATTCTGGATCTCCTCGTGATATCCCGGATCCCATCCGAGACTCCGAACAACATTCGGTCTCTTACTCATCATTCCATAACTACTCAACAACATCGAATCCTTAAGTGTGTCTCCCTACAATTCGTGAATTATGCGGACATGACCGAGACACTTCTCCGATCAATAACCAATAGAGGAATCTGGAAATTCATATGGCTCCCACACATTTCTACGATTAATTTGCGATCGAATAAACCACTTACATACGATACCAATTTCCCTTTGTCTCACGATAGTTTACTTATCCGAGGTTTTGATCGTCGGTATCTCTGCTTACCTAGTTCAACCTCGTTACCGATAAGTACTCTTTTATCGTTCCCGTGATATGTGATCCCTTGTGAGCCAGTCACATGCTTGCAAGCTAATTGGATGACATTCCACCGAGAGGTCCCAGAGTATATCTATCCGTCATATGTATGGACAAATCCCACTCTTGATCCATGTGTCTCAACCCATACTTTCCGAACACTCAATGCCATCTTTATAGCCACCCAGTTACGGTGTGGTGTTTGATGTCATCAAAGCATCCTTCCGGTGATGGTGATAAGCATGATCTCATGGTCGAAGGAATTAGGTTACTATGTATCAGAAAGCTTATAGCAGATGAACTATATTAAATGACTTGATCTTTATGCTACTCTTAACTATAGGAGTATGTCCATCACATCATTCTCCTAATGATATGACCCTGTTGTTAATAACATCTCTATGTTCATGATCAGGAAACTATGATCATATATTAACCAACAAGCTAGTTTAACACGAGGCTTTACTAGGGACTCTTTTATGTTTACAAATCACAAAAGTATTAATGTTTCCTGTTAATACAATTATAGCATGGTATGTAAACATTTATCATAAGTATGAATATATGATAATAACCACTTTATTATTGCCTCTTGGGCATATCTCCAACACCCTTCTCATATCTCTTTGGTTCACTAGTTTCATCAAAAGGATTTTCAGGAACAATCCAATCAAAATTCTTTTCAAAGGCTTCATGCATCCCAACAAGCTTAAAGGGTATGGGTATCTTAATTTCCTCTCTAGGTTTGTGTAGAGGTCCCAACCTTTAATAAGGTAGAGATCCTTGTGTTTACAATGCTAGTCCCTGGATCAATAGCTAGCATCCACAGTTAAGATGTAATATCAAGAAACAAAGGTCATAATACAACTTTACAACTAGGAATAAAATAATTCATTACATCTTACATATCTCATTTGGCTATCTCATTACAATGCAGTAGAAATAACTATAGCATGGAGTCATTCATCTTCAAAGTGCCACGGGCAATCATGTTGGTTGTAGACTTGTAATCCTAATCAACACACTTCACTAACATCAAACAAACCTGCAACATAATAAGTTACCGCCACAAGGGTCAATACATTTCAATTGTATTGGAAAGTGATACTATGGTATAATAGTGGTACCTATCATCTATATGCATTTGGCTAAGTGGAGCTTAGGCTTGCTTTGCTCAAAATAGATTTTCCTTATCATTTGAAAACACTAAGTTTTTGTTTGTCAAAATCACCCAAGGCATCTCCCAATAGAAATTGGTGATCCTTAAACCCTTGTTCAACCATAAGTTCTTAACTTAGAAATTGGGATGAGGAGATTCTTGATAGGTTCCATGTCTTGATGCTCAAATTGTCCATTGTCGGGGACACGGCTAAGTACTTAGATTTTACTCTCTCGAGAGGTGGTGCACTTTCCCCACAAGACTCGACATGCATCGAGACAAGATCTTTCAGAAGCCTTCCCTTAGACCATAATGGACGCGTTCCAACCTGTAGGGGTTCGTAGCATGGAAAACAAAAAATTTCTACCGCATGCACACAAACAAGCCAAGATATATCTACTAGATTGTAGCAACAAGTCGATAGAGGAACTCACCCTCGAAGATTCCAAAGCGGTTAACGAGAGCAGATTCTCGTGGGTGATGTAGTCGTACACTTGCCGATCTCAAGATCGCGTAGACGATCCTTCCGGCGCTGCGTTCCGGCAGCGCTCCCGCAGTCGGTCACACGTTCGGTACTCGACGAATACCTTCCTCTCCCTTGTTCCAGCAGGCAGCGGAGGTTGTAGCACTCTCCTCGCGATTCCGGCAGCACGACGACGTGGTACCGGAAGTAGAGGGGAGATCTCGCAGGGCTTCGCCTTAAGCCAGAGCGAGTATGGTGGACTATGAGAGAGCCTTGGTGATCTAGGGTTTAGACACACCAATTAGAAGAGGCTAAACCAGCGGCTAGGGCAATTAGAAGCTCTAACTCGGCGGCTTGGGAGAAATCCCTAGGCTGTGGCTAGGGTTTAGGTTTAGAGGGAGGCAACTTGTGTGTTAGGAGGGGCAGCCCTGCCCCTCCCTTTATAGGTGGGAGGTGCGGCCAAGGGGAGGGGAGTCCCTCCCCAACTCGGCTTGGAGGTGGGCCGCCGGTTGGAGGAGGGAACTCCTCCCCAACTCGGTTTCCACCTCTCCTCCTCTTTCCAAAAACTGTCGTTTGACTTTTCAAACTAGCCGTTTGACTTTTCAAACTAGGATTTGAATAAACCCTTTATTTTGGACAGCGATGACACCTAGTACATGATGCAATCATTCCAACTTGTAATGACACATTCATGTACCCCTTCCCCTCCGGAGTGCCGGACATTTCGGAACCTTCTAGAACATTCCCGATGAAAACACCGGAATCATTCCCCAACTCCGAAACAGGACTTTCCTTATATGAATCTTATTCTCCGAACCATTCCGGATCTCCTCGTGATATCCCGGATCCCATCCGAGACTCCGAACAACATTCGGTCTCTTACTCATCATTCCATAACTACTCAAACAACGTCGAATCCTTAAGTGTGTCTCCCTACGGTTCGTGAATTATGCAAACATGATCGAGACACTTCTCCGATCAATAACCAATAGAGGAATCTGGAAATTCATATGGCTCCCACATATTTCTACGATTACTTTGCGATCCAATGAACCACTTACATACGATACCAATTTCCCTTTGTCTCACGATAGTTTACTTATCCGAGGTTTTGATCGTCGGTATCTCTGCATACCTAGTTCAACCTCGTTACCAATAAGTACTCTTTTCTCGTTCCCGTGATATGTGATCCCTTGTGAGCCAGTCACATGCTTGCAAGCTAATTGGATGACATTCCACCGAGAGGGCCCAGAGTATATCTATCCGTCATATGGATGGACAAATCCCACTCTTGATCCATGTGCCTCAACACATACTTTCCGAACACTCAATGCCACCTTTATAGCCACCCAGTTACGGTGTGGTGTTTGATGTCATCAAAGCATCCTTCCGGTGATGGTGATTAGCATGATCTCATGGTCGAAGGAATTAGGTTACTATGTATCAGAAAGCTTATAGCAAATGAACTATATTAAATGACTTGATCTTTATGCTACGCTTAACTATAGGAGTATGTCCATCACATCATTCTCCTAATGATATGACCCTGTTGTTAATAACATCTCTATGTTCATGATCAGGAAACCATGATCATATATTAACCAACAAGCTAGTTTAACAAGAGGCTTTACTAGGGACTCTTTTATGTTTACAAATCACACAAGTATTAATGTTTCCGGTTAATACAATTATAGCATGGTATGTAAACATTTATCATAAGTATGAAGATATGATAATAACCACTTTATTATTGCCTCTTGGGCATATCTCCAACAGTCTCCCACTTGCACTAGAGTCAATAATCTAGTTTCAAACTTTTGTGTATTCAACACCTATGGCTTTCTGGTGTTGTATGTACACGATTGCTAGTGGTCAACTGATCTCCGGATCTGACACTTCCAGGTCCGTGTGTAATTGCATGTCTTTGCGTCTCTACGCATCACTCATTCTCTAATGAGATGGCTTCGTACAAATTTGGTCCTTTGGTGTGACCTTTAGTTCTTTGGGGTTAAAAACATGTTGATAATATTATCGTACAATATATTTTTATAGTATTATCCCACTGTGAACTACACCTAGTTTGATAACAAACTACTTGACACAAATGCCCTCTTTTGCTGCTAAAATAGCAGTCATACACTTAGCCTTTTGTTGTAGTATCTGTCACAATGTCTTTAACTTTGGAACTCATCCAAATCCATTATGGAACTCACTTTCCATTATATTGTGCCACCCTTGGTTTAGATTGAGATAAACTTAATTTGTACTTTGTGACAAAACTAGTATCAATGTAGTACTTTTACAATGAACTAACCATCTATTTGTCACTTCTACAAATAATATACTCTTAGTTCTTCCAAAAGATCATAAGAATATTCTTACTATTGTCCAATGATCATCTTATGAATCATTCTGGTATATGCTCACAACATTTAGAGCATAGGACATATCTGGATTTGTACATATCACAGTATGATTGATATAAATACTCTTTGTGATCAAGAATCAATCTATACTTGAATCTTGTTTCATTTACCAAATGTCAGTACATTTGAATATATCATCAATATTGAACTCATTCAATCCTTTCTGTGTGACAAGAAACTTTCTTGTAGTTTCTATATTGAACTCATTCAATATCTCGTCTATGTACTTCTGGCACAACCATATCAGCGTCTATTCATGCCAAATATTTGGGTTTTGCCTAAGTCTTTCATCGAGATGAAATTCTTATCCTGTGTTAATAAAAGATACATTATTTCCAATCAACAATATGTCTTCCACATAATGTATTAGAAACATGTCTTAGCGCTCCCACTTAATTTCTTGCAAATGCAAGCATCTTCATTGTCTCTGATGAAATTAAACTCTTTAACAGTTTCATCATAGTGAAGATTCCAACTCCGCTATGCTTACTTCAACCATTGAAGTTTGCATACGCTTTTAGCATCCTTTGAATTAAAAAAAACTATGGACCATGTTATTCACATGTCCTAGGTAACAATTCTATTAGAAGAACTTGTTTTGTTTATTCAACTACCATATAACAAAATTATATGTAGTGGTTGCTACACTAATCCGTCTAGACTAAATATCACTATGAAAGATCAAATCTTATCATAGTCAACTTTTGAACATTGTTGTGAACTTTTTCCCAACATGTCGTCTATTTCATAGATGTAAAACATCCATATCTATTTCTTTATAGATCCAAACACGACTGTAAGGTCTTACACCTTTCTCGAGGGTCCTTCAAGTTCAAAACTTGATTTCTCATGTATGGAACTATCACGGATTTTATGGCTTCAAGCCATTTGACGGAGTCAGGGCTCATCATCGCTTCTTTGCATGTAGTCGGATCATTATTGTCAAATAATGATTTAACTCTCAAATCTTGGTATTTGATTGTTCATCCGACCTACTTGTTTCAATAGGAACTTGGATCTCCGTGACCACAACCTTTGAGGTACGTGATCCATGAGCATTGTTGCTACCTCCGGAACACTTTTTGGCGCTGCGCAACTTTGCACATATAGCTAAGGTTCTTTTAACCTTATCAAAGTTCTATTGTCCTCCCACTTAACTTTTCACGAAAAAATTCCTTCTCAAAGAAACTTGACGTTCTAAGCAACAAACACTTTTGTCTCCGGTGTTTATGGAGGAATACTTAACAGTTATACAAAGACAGGTTCATCCGACTTTGGTTGCAAACATCTTTCTTATGCATAGCATACCAATGTTTTAAGAAAGGACTACTTGGGTTTTATCCCAAGCCACAACTTTATATGGTGTCATTTCAACGGATTATGATGAAGCTCTTTTCAGTGGAAAAAACGGTAGTCTCTAAAGCTTTTAATCTTTAAAATATAATGGCAGTTTTATGAATTATACCTTTGATCTTACCATGTCAAACAAGGTTTAATTACATATCTCGAATGCTCCATACTCTTATGGTGTTTCGGGAAATGCAAATCCACGGAACGATTCCATAAATCTTAGGTATTATGCTAAACTTTGTAACTCAAATATCTTCCTTTATGATCTTTATCATAAACTGTTTATATTCTTGTTACAATGATTTTGCACTTCATCTTGAAAGTCTTTGAACTTTTCAAATGTTTCATACTTCATCCTTATTAAGTAAATATTCATATATTCACTCAAATTTTTGGAGAAAGCATATGAAGTTGAAATCCATCGCTCTCGACTACACATAATGGACTTCGTACAACAATATGTACAAGTTCCAATAAGCTAGTCATTCGTTCCCTTTTGGCCTATGAACGAAGTTTTAATTATTTCTAGGAAAGTTTCACAAGCGTCATTTGATCAAAAATCAAAAGACTCTAAAATTCCATCCACATGGAGTTTCTTCATGTTTTCTTTCAATATAATTTAAACGGCGATGTCACTTCCTAAGTGATCTTTCAATCAATTTGTCTTTCGACATCTTTAGCACTAGTTTTATGGATGTGATTTCTCCAACGAGATTTGCGAATCCATCTTTTATGGATTACGGCAATTATTTGAACAACCCTTTTGTTCTCATAATACCTGATAAAACAAATCTTTGAAGGCAAGCTTTGATGTTTAACGAGCAACACAATAACCCTTTATTTGTTCTCGATGAACATCATCACATATTCTTTTGCTATTTACTTAGGCCATTGTAGTTCATGAATTCTGTTGTTTCGTATGACGATTCACACCAACAAATTCAGTATCAAATACTTAAGAACCGCTTTGTTTAATAAGATAAGAATATAGCCATAACATGTATATCATCTATATACTTAAGCTGAACAATTCTAGTCTTTTCTTTTCTGCCATATACTTATGAGATTCTCTTTCAGTATTTCCTTTTCTGTTTGAAAGAATCTATCAACATCAATAGTGGAGTCATACGTATGACACATAGTCCAAAGCGTGTATAGTTAAATACCAATGTATTTGGACTTGCACTTTGAAGTAGATCACCATTATCAAATGTTTGGTGTTCTTTCAAATTCCTTTCTTTAGTAATCTCTTGGTGTAGTAAACATTTTACCTACATCAAATATTCACCCTCATCATGGATTTATCCATGATCAGGCTACTTTTAGCTTGTAACGGTGAAACGCGAGTATAATGTTGCTCTCCAAAACCTTTTGGAGGATTAGGACAACTAGTGTCTCCAACCTTTTGCAAATTCTTATCAAATATGAGAACATGACTTTAGCCATATTATACTCTATCATGTTGCAACCAAAACTTCGTTTCAGATATCACAATATCTTCCACACATCATGGTTTCTGAAACAACTCTTTCAGATCCTAGATAACCTTGATATTAAGACAATCCTTTGAATATCAAGAATCATGGAGACAAACATGATACTTATATACTAACATTGGAATTGTTACTCTTGATTTAATACCAACTATTAAACTTCATGGAGTAATCAAAACTTACTGAAAGTTTGCAATGGGACTTTTAAACTTTAGATTAACACTTCAAAACAATACGATACCAGTTCGTAAAGTAACTAACCAGAATTCTATAGTTCTATCATCTCAATTATAACTAAGCGCAAGGTGGTAAACGGATGCCAATGACTACAACAACTATGCAAATTCACTTTGATTTAATTTATGATAAATAGTGTTCAACTTTTAATCATATTGATGTTGAACTCCCACTCAAAACAATATCCCTCACATTGTTTTAGTGATCACACGAACCAAATCCACCATATCAAAACCGATCATCACGAGAGTTGATATAGCTTCAATGGCGAACAATCAACATGTTCATCATATCTACTATATGACTCATGCTTTACCTTTCGGTGATCCGTGTTCCTGAGACCATGTCTGTACATGCTAGGCTCGTCAAGATCAAACCTTAGCTTCCGCATGAGCAAATCTGGCTTGCCCACGTTGTATACAGTTGCGGAATCTAACACACCCGATCATCACGTGGTGCTTCGAAACAACAAGCTTTAGCAACGGTGCTAACTAAGGGTGAACACTTTATGACTAGAAATTCATGTGCATGAGGGATCATCTTATAATGCCACCATCGTCTACTAAGCAATACAAGATGCATAAAGGATTAACATGACATGCAATTCATAATTTGTGATATGATATGGCCTTTCTTCTTTGTGCTTCCGATCTCCATCTTCTAGCACAAACATGATCTCCATCATCACCGACATTGCATCAAGGTCAATGATGCTTCTCCATGGTTGTCGTCCACCGGCTTCAACTATTACAACTACTTTGAATAGACACGCGGGTCTTAACAGAAATTAAAGACAACCATATGGCTCCTGCCGGTTGCCGACATACAAAGTTAGACGCCTCTACTTTCTTTGCATATTTTACGTGGTTTGGGGCTTTCAATAAGTGTCGTTCTAACTTACGAACAAGAACCACAACATTGATACTAGTATTGTTAATCACCCGTTGTAAATTGGATCTTAACTATGCTAGGAGAAACAAGCACCCGCAAAGCCACTTATGCAATACAAGTTGCATGTCAAGCGTGGAGCAAGTCTCATGAACGATGTCATGTAAGGTTAGACCGGGCCGCTTCATCCCAACATACCGCAAGATGCAAAGTACACAAGAAGCAATCGACAATAAAAGCATCAACGCCCACAATGACCATTGTGTTCTACTCGTGCAAACAGATCTACATATAGACACGGCTCTGATACCACTGTAGGGGTTCGTAGCATGGAAAACAAAAAAATTCTACCGCATGCACACAAACAAGCCAAGATCTATCTACTAGATTGTAGCAACGAGTTGATAGAGGAACTCACCCTCGAAGATTCCAAAGCGGTTAACGAGAGCAGATTCTCGTGGGTGATGTAGTCGTACACTTGTCGATCTCAAGATCGCGTAGACGATCCTTCCGGCGCTGCGTTCCGGCAGCACTCCCGCAGTCGGTCACACGTTCGGTACTCGATGAAGACCTTCCTCTCCCTTGTTCCAGCAGGCAGCGGAGGTTGTAGCACTCTCCTCGCGATTCCGGCAGCACGACGGCGTGGTACCGGAAGTAGAGGGGAGATCTCGCAGGGCTTCGCCTTAAGCCGGAGCGAGTATGGTGGACTATGAGAGAGCCTTGGTGATCCAGGGTTTAGACACACCAATTTGAAGAGGCTAAACCAGCGGCTAGGGCAATTAGAAGCTCTAACTCGGCGGCTTGGGAGAAATCCCTAGGCTGTGGCTAGGGTTTAGGTTTAGAGGGAGGCAACTTGTGTGTTAGGAGGGGCAGCCCTGCCCCTCCCTTTATAGGTGGGAGGTGCGGCCAAGGGGAGGGGAGTCCCTCCCCAACTCGTCTTGGAGGTGGGCCGCCGGTTGGAGGAGGGAACTCCTCCCCAACTCGGTTTCCACCTCTCCTCCTCTTTCCAAAAACTGTCGTTTGACTTTTCAAACTAGCCGTTTGACTTTTCAAACTAGGATTTGAATAAACCCTTTATTTTGGACAGCGATGACACCTAGTACATGATGCAATCATTCCAACTTGTAATGACATATTCATGTACCTCTTCCCCTCCGGAGTGCCGGACATTCCGGAACCTTCTAGAACATTCCCGATGAAAACACCGGAATCATTCCCCAACTCCGAAATAGGACTTTCCTTATATGAATCTTATTCTCCGGACCATTCCGGATCTCCTCGTGATATTCCGGATCCCATCCAAGACTCCGAACAACATTCGGTCTCTTACTCATCATTCCATAACTACTCAAACAACGTCGAATCCTTAAGTGTGTCTCCCTACGGTTCGTGAATTATGCGGACATGATCGAGACACTTCTCTGATCAATAACCAATAGAGGAATCTGGAAATTCATATGGCTCCCACATATTTCTACGATTGCTTTGCGATCGAATGAACCACTTACATACGATACCAATTTCCCTTTGTCTCACGATAGTTTACTTATCCGAGGTTTTGATCGTCGGTATCTCTGCATACCTAGTTCAACCTCGTTACCGATAAGTACTCTTTTCTCGTTCCCGTGGTATGTGATCCCTTGTGAGCCAGTCACATGCTTGCAAGCTAATTGGATGACATTCCACCGAGAGGGCCCAGAGTATATCTATCCGTCATATGGATGGACAAATCCCACTCTTGATCCATGTGCCTCAACACATACTTTCCGAACACTCAATGCCACCTTTATAGCCACCCAGTTACGGTGTGGTGTTTGATGTCATCAAAGCATCCTTCCGGTGATGGTGATTAGCATGATCTCATGGTCGAAAGAATTAGGTTACTATGTATCAGAAAGCTTATAGCAAATGAACTATATTAAATGACTTGATCTTTATGCTACGCTTAACTATAGGAGTATGTCCATCACATCATTCTCCTAATGATATGACCCTGTTGTTAATAACATCTCTATGTTCATGATCAGGAAACCATGATCATATATTAACCAACAAGATAGTTTAACAAGAGGCTTTACTAGGGACTCTTTTATGTTTACAAATCACACAAGTATTAATGTTTCCGGTTAATACAAGTATAGCATGGTATGTAAACATTTATCATAAGTATGAAGATATGATAATAACCACTTTATTATTGCCTCTTGGGCATATCTCCAACACAACCTATCATTCCCTACCACCAACTGTCCATTTGGCTAAGTTATTGCAACCTATATGATCCAGGCAGAGCCCATAATGCCAAGTGGCTGCACTTGAAGCTTCTCAACATTTGACATCTCAAATCTCTTTGTTCCTGGGTGGCATTCCACAAGTGAGATACACAAGGTTCACCAGTCCCCTGGCCTTGTGTAACCACTCAACAAAAATCCATCTAAGCAATACCATTCCACCCAGGTGATTCATTCACTTAGTTGTTTTATTAAACAAAACACAAGTCCTTGACTTAGAAATATTCCATAGCATGAATATAATCCATCCTTGTTTTCTACTAGCTAGGCTAAGCATGATAGTAGTAGGAATCTTAACTTTAGCAAAATTTCTACTAAGGTTTCATCTACTAGGATTTCCCATGGCATAGTTTATACTTAGTAAAAATTCCATGCAAGTCCTACTTAGAAAAATCACTAATGCATAGTGAAAATAATGGGACAAAAGTATGAAGCACCACTTGCCTTTTTGGTAGAGAATATAAGTTCACTCTTGATCTTTGCAATAGTCACACTCTTCAAATTTCACTACAATTCAATCAAGGCACAAATTCAATCTACCATTCAAGCAATTCATCACATAGAATAATAAAAACAAAGCAATGCATGCAAGCATGCCAGAGATTGTTTTATTTGGAAAAGTGGTTTCTAATAGGTTAAAACATCTATTGGTCATTTGTAAAAGTGGCAAAACCATTTTAAGTCATGTTAGTGAAAAATGGCCACTTTAAGTCATTTTTGTTTTGCTAGAAATGATTCAAATCAAAGTGATAATCTCTAGTGTTTGAAAAATATTTTTAAACACAACATGTTAGTGTTTTAAGGTCAAGTGTTTAATATTAAAACCATCTGCAAAAGGTTTCATCTAAAAACCATTTTTAAATCAAAGCATTATTTTATTTTGTTGGAAATGCATTTAAACAAAGTAATAATTTTATAGGGTTCACCAAATATATTTTTAATTCCAAAAACTTGGTGTTTAGGGCCAGAGAGTTTAAATTAAACCATTTTCAAAAGGTTTTACTCAAAAAGCATTTTTAAAATAGCTAGAAATGCTTTAGTTCAAAAGATTTATTCCTTAGTATCACAAAATATGTTTTTAAATCCACAAGTTGGTTTCTATGGTCAGTGGGTTCAAAACAAACCATTTGCCAAAGATTTTACCCTAAAAACATTTCTAGAATAAATTTTATACACAAAATATGCCTATACAAGTTTTTGCAAAAACAACCAATTTTACAGAAGCAAAACATTAAACAAAGTGCATGGTTGGAAAGTATTTGTTTTGTTGATTCCATTTATATAAAGTTTGTAAAATTTGGACGTGTGGATCAAAAGTTATGAATTTTACAAATTCTAACATCTGATAATTTTAATTTTGTTTTTAAAACAAATCCTGAGCCATGTGTCTTAACCTAACTGGCTGATAACGGTTTGATAGGATCGCGCCCTGTGGTTCGTTGGATCTTAAGTGATATGTGTGGCTCAGATCAGCAGATAACGGTTCAGTTAAGTGATATGTCTATGCTGTTGGATCATCATCTAACGGACACAAACGATCTGGCCAGAAACGGGCGGCGCTGCGACGGCTGCGCGGTGGCGGCGCTCTGCTAGCGGCACTGTGGCGGCTACGGGAAGCGAGGGAGAGGATGAGGTGGCTAACCAGGTTCGCAGAGTGTTGCTGAAGCTCAACGTGGTCTCTGCAGGGACATGGGCACACAGGGTCACTGGCGATTCCTCGCCGTAGTTGTCGTTGGCGTCTGGCGCTTGTTGTCGTTGTCGAAGGCGAGCCTACAGATCATGTGCGAGTGAATGGCGAGCATCAGGGAATGCGCAAGATGATGGAGATCTATATAGCTTGAGCTAGAGTACAAGGCGCGCACGGGTTCGGACGCTAGGGCTCACCGGAGTTGTGCTCGCCGTCGGGTCCTAGCAGACGCTGACAAAGATGAGGCTACGAGGCACAAGAAAATAAACAGGAGGCGTCAATGAACGCGCACGAGAACGAGGTTTGCGGTAAAGTAAACCAGAGAGCAGGAGAGGGTCGGGGCTCACCGGGATTCGTCGACGAACTCGTCGGAGCTGCGGTGGCACGGGTCCAATTCAGAGCAGCCTCGGGGCTCTCTGATGCGGGGAAAGGAGGAGAAATGGGGAGGAGACAAAGGGGGTTAAGATAGCACGGTCTAGGGGGAGGATTAATCGCGCATTCAAACGAATTCATTTGGCCAGAAACGGCGAGGCGAGAGAAGGGGAGGAAACAGTCACGAGGTTGATGACGGTGAGGTGGCCAGTGGGTCCCGTTCGTCAGCGAGGTGTGTGGGGGTTAGGTGGGGTCCCACGTTCAGTGACCGTGCAGGTAAATGTTGCAGTGTGAATCGTTTTCCTGCGGGGAGAGAGGGATGGGCTAGCTGGGCCAGTTGGGCTTGTCGGGCCTGGTCTGTTGGGTTGGGTTGTTTCATTTTATTTTTTTATTCTGATTCCCTTTTCTTTTTCTATTTCTGTTTTCAAATTCAAACATTCATTTGAATACAGATTTATTATTCAAACCTTTTCCAAATATTCATTATATTTCTATATTGTTTTAAATAGGTATTTTAAGTCCATTTTAGAATAATTCTTTTATTCTTTTATGGTTTATATTTTATTTAAAGTGGGTACTTGTCTTTTATTCAAATAAGATTTTGATTTTATTTTCAAACCCTTATTTGAATTCCAATTGTTTCACCAAACTTTATTCAGTAGGTTTTATTTATTTAGTAGGGCAAATAATTCTCTCTGAATTATTTAAAGTATTTTAATATAATTTATTAATCATTTAAATTGGGTAGATTGTCTTTATTCAAATCAAATTAAATATGGTTTTAATCCTATATAAATTCAAATAATTCTTTGATCCCATTTAGGTTAATTAAATAACTTTTATTTCTCTTGGGCAAATTCCATTTATTATTTTCCCATGATTTAATTAATCATTTCTATTAGGGATTTTGTCTTTATCAAATTTAATTAGAATAGGGTTTAATCCCATATACTTTTATTTGCTTATTATTTATCCCTTTATTTCATTTGAATTTGGATTAACTTTATCTCATTTTCTTATGGATTAGGCCAAGTTTTAATTTGGCTTTTAAATACTCCTTATTTATTTATTTCCTTATTTGTCTCATAAAATCCATATCTTTTTATTTATAGATCCAAATTTGGTGATTCCAATTTGTATAATTTTATTTAATATTTGTTTATCCTTTTAAATCTCTTTAGGATTATTTGCTCACCATTTGGTATGGATTTTAGATAGGAGATTTATTAGCTTTAGAAATTTATTTTCTTTCATCTTATTAAATTCATAAGTTTTTATCTATGGTTCCAAATTAAGTGAAACCAATTTCCATGGTTTTATAATATTTTTACTTATCATTCTTGATCATTTTAAAATGATTGTTGCTGAATTTTTATATGGATAAAATCCATAGTCCTTGAGATATCTTGGAAATGATTTCTTCCATTAAGGTTTTAGGGTTTTGGTTTAACTTTTCTAAGTTTGAATTTCAAGATACATTCATTGATGAATGCATTCCACTTGATTGAAATTTTGTTGGATTCCATTTTATTCAAAGTTTGTTCAAGATGGGTTTTGATGTTTCCATTTGGAATCAAAAAGTTTCTTTTCACCCTAAATTTCAACAATTATTTATTTTGTTTATTTATTTTTCACATTACAAAATATGGAAAATTTTGGGATGTGACGGTTTGGTTTTATCTAAAGTACCCACAACATCTACACATGATCCTAGCATATTAAAACACTCAAAGAAATTTTTGGCTTCCTTAGCAACAGTTTCAAGGATAAATTCTCTCTTTTCAGCATTCTTTTCTTCTTTTTGTTTTAGGAACAAAATTTGCATCATGGGGTTTAGGCGAACAAACCTAGACTCCAACATATGAACTAAAGAAGCCGCACCAATTTCATAATTAGGAGCAAGTTTTGTTATAGATCTATCCTCAATATCCTCATGCTTGCTAAGATGATTAAAGAATTCTTTAATATTTTATTTCCCAATTATAGAGCCACTACCTATCGAAAGGTCCTTCAGGGTGAACTTGGGGAACAACATGGTGAGCTAGAGCAAGGTGACAACTAGAGTGGGAACGATTTTTTTTGTGTTTTTGATAAGAGAAAGCAAACCAAACTAAACTAATTTTTTTGAAGTTTTTGATAAAAAGAGGCAAACAAAACCAAGCAAAAGAAACTAAGCAAACTAAAAACAAAGTAAAGAGAAAGGTTGTGGAGGACTCCCCTTGTGAAGACGTCCTTAGCCTCCCCGTCAACGGCGCCAGAAAATCTTGATGGCGCTACGTCAACGTGGAGCGCTTCGTTGGGAAACCCCAAGAGCAAGGTATAATGCAGCACAACAGCAAGTCTTCCCTTAGTAAGAAACTAAGGTTATCGAACCAGTAGGAGAAAGGAAACGTCAAAGGTGTTGCAAGCAACGTGCAAACCTACACAACACAAACTCAAGACTTTGCCCCCAACTAACAGTGAGGTTGTCATCTCACCGGTTGCTGTAACAAAGGATTAACTGTATGGTGTGGAAGGTGATGATGGTTTACAGCAAGTAAACAGTAACAGTGGAAGATGTATCAATGGTAAAGATTGGACTGGGGTCCATAGTTCACTAGAGGTGTTCTACTTAGATAAACAAACATGGCATGCAAGGTAGACAAATTACAACAGGGCAATTGACAGGGCTGAGCAAGGCATAATAATGCAATACTAGACATAAAGATCCTGTGAGATTCGATTGGGCAATACAACAAGATACATAGACCGCCATCCAACTACATCTATGACTATAAGTCCACCTTTGGGTTATCATCCGAACCCTCTCCAGTATTAAGTTGCAAGAAACAGACAACTTATTTAAGCAAAGTGTGTAAGGTAAACAATCCACTTGTTCCATGAACAATAGACCATTGTTTTCTCCTAGTGGAAACATCACATCTACAACCTTAGAGATTTATGTCACTTCCCTTAGATTAAATATAGGCATGAACCCACTATCGAGCATAAATACCCTCTCTTGGAGTCACTAGCAACTACTTGGCCAAAGATAGCTACTAACAATGGAGAGCATGCAATATCACAAACAACACAGACATTATAGAATCAATAAGACAAAACCATTAATTAATCTGACATAGTAATCTCAATATCCATCGGATCCCTGCAAACACAACATGCATGATTACAAATAGATGAGATCTTGATCATGAACGGAGCTCACAAGATCTAGACAATGAAAGCACAAGTGAGGAGATACAACCATCTAGCTACTACATGGACCCGTAGTCCAAGGATGGAACTACTCACGCTTCATACCGGAGGCTGGCATGATGAATAAGAAGGTCACCGGGATGATCAACCCTCCGGCAGGGTGCCGGGAAGAGCTTCAGATCCCCCTGATCTAGGGACGATGGTGGCGGCGGATACATACGGATTCATGGAATATTGATCGGGTGATTAGGGTTTAGGCATCGGGGGCTTCTTATAGGCGAAGAGGCGAGGCAGGAGGGCGGCCAGGGGGGCCACACCCTACCCAGGCGCGGCCTAGGGTGGGCCCGCACCTGGAGGGTGCAGCCGCCCTGTGGCGCCCCTCCGTCTCTCATATGGACTCCGTGTTCTCTTCGGTGAAATATTGACTTTGGCTTCTGTCCCGTCCAATTCCGACAATATTTCCTTACTAGCTTTTCTGGAACCAAAAATAGAAGAAAACAGGCAACTGGTACTCTGGCGACTTGTTAACAGGTTAGTACTAGAAAACATATAAAAAGAACCTCAAAGTGTGGACAAAGCAAAGCAAAGTAGATCCTAAACAAGCATGGAACATAAAAAATTATAGATACATTTCCGACGTATCAGTGTGGCCCATGCAGGGAGGGATACAGCCTAACTTTCCCTTGGCGGTTGATGTCTAGCACGGTTGACGTGGAGCCTGTTGGGAACCCCAAGAGCAAGGTGTGAAGCAGCACATCAGCAAGTCTTCCCTCAGTAAGAAACCGAGGTTATCGAACCAGTAAGAGGAAGGAAACGTCACACAGGTGTTGCTAGCAACGTGGAGACCTACACAATACAAACTCAAGACTTTGCCCCAACAACAGTGAGGTTGTCAATCTCACCGGTTGTTGTAACAAAGGATTAAACGTATGGTGTGGAAGGTAATGGTTTGCAACAAGTAAAAAAGTAATAGTGGAAGATGTATCAATGGTAAAGATTGGACCGGGGTCCATAGTTCACTAGAGTTGCTCTCCTTATATAAACAACATGGCATGAAGGGTAAAAAATTTACAGCAGGGCAATTGATAGGAACTGAGCATGGCATAACAATGCAATACTAGTCAGAAAGATCCTATGAGATTCGATTGGGCAATACAACAAGATACAAAGACCACCATCCAACTGCATCTATGACTAGAAGTCCGCCTTCAGGTTATCATCCGAACCCCCTCCAGTATCAAGTTGCAAGCAACAGACAACTGATTTAAGCAAAGTGTGTAAGGTAAACAGTCCACATGTTCCATGAACAAGAGACCGATGTTTTCTCCCTAGTGGCAACAACACATCTACAACCGAAGAGATTTATGTCACTTCCCTTGAAAACTAGGGGCATGAACCCACTATCGAGCATAAATACCCCCTCTTGGAGTCACTAGCAACTACTCGGCCAAGATATCTACTAACAACGGAGAGCATGCAAGATCACAAACAACACAGACATGATAGAATCATAAAGACAAAACCATTCCAACATAACAATCTCAATATCCATCGGATCCCCGCAAACACAACACGCATTATTACAAATAGATTAGATCTTGATCATGAACGAAGCTCACAATATCTATACATGAAAGCACAAGGAGGATATACAACCATCTAGATACTACATGGACCCATAGTCCAAGGTGGAACTACTCACGCATCATACCGGAGAGAAGGCCTCTAGGATGATATCCCCTCCGGCAGGGTGCCAGGAAGAACTTCAGATCCCCCGATCTAGGGACGACGGTGGCGGCGGCTACAGAAGGTTTCGTGGAATATTGATCGGGTACTTAGGGTTTCTGCATCGGGGGCTTCTTATAGGCGAAGAGGGAAGCCGAGGGGGTGCCCGAGGCGGTTGGACCCTCCAGGCACGGTGTAGGCCCACCCGCACGGCCAGGGGGTGTGTCCCCCTCGAGGCTCTCCTCTGTCTCTCCTCTGGACTTCGTGTTCCCCACAGAAAGTTATTGACTTTGGCTTTTGTCCCGTCCAATTCCGAGAATATTGATTTTCTCCCTTTCTGGAACAAAAAACAGAAGAAAACAGGCGACTGGCACTGTGGCAACTTGTTAATAGGTTAGTTGCAGAAAAGATATAAAAACACCTCAAAGAAAGACAAAGCAAAGCAAGGTAGATACTAAACAAGCATGGAACATAAAAAATTATAGATACATTTTCGACGTATCAAGCATCCCCAAGCTTAACTCCTGCTCGTCCTCGAGTAGGTAAGTGATAAAAGAATAATTTTTGAGGTGACATGCACCTTCACAATAAAGATCAAACCATTTGCAAGCATTGAAAGCTGGGATCAAAGAACTCTAAACATGTGCATGAAATATGGAGTTCTAACAATAAGACAAAGTAACTATGCATGCAACATGAAAGGCTACAAACAAAGATCATGAATAACATGCATTGAAAAAGTTTATTTGTTTCACATACAGAAAACATGGCATAGTGGCAATCAGCTTGTCCCTCATAGAGTAGCAAATAGATGCATAGGACACCTTCAAAGTTCACAAGGGTGGCTAGAAACAATAGCATAAGAACAAGTAATATCACAAAGTATAAGTTGGAAATCTCAATCCCTTGAATACGAGGGCCACACCTCATGCTACTCAACTTCGGTCGCCTGTAAGTTCTTGTCATTGTAAGTATTTGCATATCATAGAGAACCGCCAACGGGGTACCCCTTGCACATGGTACAGGAGCTTTCCTATAACCAAAATGACAAGGCAAGCAGACAATGAGCATCTCAATGATCTTTTTATTTACTATATGCATAGCTTTTTATTGAGGATGCTTCATATATAACTCACTATGGTGATGCTGCAAGTTTCCACCATGATTAGGCATGGCTTAGGCTAGCGGCCCAGGCGTTTCTCTAACACAAAATACTTACTCCATGGACTTACAAGCTCCCTCTTTATTTCACACTTGTGACATCCATAGACAAAAGAGCATGATATCAACTAAGTACAAAGTACAAGTGCAGTGTTGAAAACGTTCCTCATGACAGCATGGTTCTGCTAATTATAACGTATAAGTGCAGGCATATACAACATAGACGACACAATGGTTCAAGTTTATTAGGGTCAAAGAATATAAAGTGTGCCATCAAGTTCATGAGGGCTTTAATCATTAAGTTTTCACATAACAAAATAGTTTTTAATTGGAAGACAACTGAAAACAAGAATATACTTGGAATGGTGTAACACACCATGCATAGGAGTTTATAGTGGACACTTTGGGAAAAACTTGGTTTCTTGGGAGTTGGAAGCATGAGTATAGCTTACTCATACAAGTGGAGGCTAGCAAAAGACTGGGAGCAACCAACTAAGAGAGCATAATGGCCATAATCATGCAGAGCAACAAAGCATTACTAATCAAAGCATAGAGTGGTACTACAAGTCAAGGACTAAATGATCATAGAGGCTATGGTGACTTGTAATAGTCATAACATGGTGTGAGCATGTGCCAAGTCAACCCAAACAAAGCATCAAAGGAGAATACCATAATACTATGCTTTTGCATGCTAGAACAACGCATAATTTCTTCAAGGCACACTAAGCAATCCCAATTGTTTGGAACAATACATGAGACATCAATAATCACTAAGCATAAAGTCAAAACAACACCTAGCATGTCATGCTAAAGTCTAATTCACAGTCAATGCAAGCTCCTCTTGCACTTAAAAGCAAGAACTTACTACTCCTTTCCAACAACAATCAACTTATTTGCAAAACAACACAACGGGGGTCCAAACTACTTTATTCAAGCAAACTAAACAACCTAAGCAAAGCAAACGAAAACTAAGATGCTCCAAGAACAACACAATTGTGCATGAAACGATAAAAACGAAGTGTCTAGACAGACATGAGCTTTTTATTAATGAAGAAGGGGATGCCTTGGGCATCCCCAAGCTTTGACGCTTGTACCTCTTGGATATTTCTTGGGGTGACACCGGGGTGGCATCCCCAAGCTTGAACTTTTGTCCATTCTTCATCTCATTACATCATTCTCTCTCTACACCTGAAATTTTTCCTTCATACAAAACTTCACACAATCTTCATTAGCAACATTAGTGTATTGAAAAGATATTAGACCTCTGGCAAAGCTTTGGAACAACAAGACTTTTCAATAAAAAAGCTACAGTAGTAACTCCTTCAAAAAGCTCAATTCCCTAGAAGAAAACTCAAAAAGGAATCAATGAGAAGCAAATGCAAATAATGGCAGAAATCTGTCAAAATAGACCAACAAGTAGAAACCAATTTTTCGAAAATCTTATGTTGCTCAAATCAAAAAGTGTTAAACTAACAAAAGTTAGCTAACATACTGGGGGATGTATTCGTAAATTTTCAGCTCAATCCTACTTATAGAAACTCCTCACGAATTTTTATGGTGGAGGACAGAAATTTGTTTCGGGACAGCAACTCCCCAAATCTTACTTCCCTCTCATTAGAGGTCATTCTTGGCACAAAAAGCAAACAAAAAGGATAAGGATAGGTCATTACTGAAGTAATAACTTCCAAGACTCAAGGAAACTTGATGACCCACAAGTATAGGGGATCGCAACAGTCTTCGCGGGTAGTATTACCCAATTTATTGATTCGACACAAGGGGAGCCAAAGAATACTTGCAAGCCTTAACAACTGAGTTGTAAGTTTAGCTGCACCTGGAAATAGTTCTTGCTCACAAAAGTTTATCAGTAGCAACAGTTTGGTAGTAGCAACAGCAAATCAACATCAACAGTAAAACAAGAGCAATAGTAACAGTAACAGTAAACAGTGGGATTCGAGTGTGGTAGGCATAGGGATGGATGGACGGCGTTGCATGGACGAGTCTAAACATGTAAATTCAAGATCTAGGGCATTTCAAATAAATAATAACAAGCATCCAAGTACTAAACAATCCTAGGCATGTGCTCCAAATATAGTCATACGTGCTCGCAATAAGAACTTGCACAACATCTTATGTCCAGCCAGCCCGTGGCAGCAGGGCCTCTAGGGAACTACTGACAATTAAGGTGCTCTTTTTAATAAAGCACCGGAGCAAAGCATTAACACTCCGTGAACACATATGATCCTCACAACACAGCCATCCCCTCCGGTTATCCCAATTATTGTCACTTTGGGGCCTTTGGATCTGGACAATGATATGTGTACACAACTTGCAGATAAGATCACAAACAATACTATCATAATGATTCAATAATAAGTTCAGATCTGATATCATGGAACTCGGGCCCTAGTGACAAGCATTAAGCACAATAAGTTGCAAAAAAGTCAAATAACACTAATAGAGATACTAGGCATTATGCCCTAACAATATTATTCGATTACATGATAGAACTCATCCAATCCCTACCATCCCCAAGCCTACAGCAGGGGATTACTCACTCATGGATGAGGGAAACATCGGTGGTTGATGGAGATGCGTTGGTGATGACGATGGCAATGATCCTCTCCAAATTCCCCGTCCCGGCAGGTGCCAGAACGGAGTTTGTGGATCCGAATCTTGGTTTCTGGTGGCGGTGGCGGTGGCGGAGCGGAACTCTTTCTGGAAATCTATCGACCCCCCCTCGGTTTTTAGGTCGAAAGACAACTTATAGGCGCAGAGAGAGGCCGAGGGGGTGCCTAGGGTGGTTGCACCCCCTAGGCGCGGGCAGGGCCCACCCGCTCCTGGCAGGGGTGTGCCCCCCCTCCCAGGCTCCTTCTCTGTCTCGTCTTCTGGCTCCATGGATCTTCTGGTGAAATATAATTTTTGGCATATTTTCCGGGATTTTTCCTGATAGTTCATTTTCTACACAAAACAAGACACCAAGGTAATTCTGCTGAAAACGGCGTCAGTCCGTGTTAGTTGTATCCAAATCACACAAGTTTAGAGAAGAAACCATAGCAAAGTGTTCGAGAAAGTAGATACGTTTTGGACGTATCAACTCCCCCCAAGCTTAGCTTATTGCTTGTCCTCAAGCAATTCAGTTGAAAACTGAGTGCGATAAAAGAACTTTCAGGAACACATTTGCTTCACATGATGTTAATATTCTCAGCACAGGAGTAGAGGCTTAGACAATTCATAATAGAGAGTATGCAACTAAGTCTACTAAATAGTCATTGCAAGCTATGAAGAGAAGCCAACTCAACAATAATAAGTAGCAAGAAACATAAACATAAGCAACATTGCAATGCTCATAATAAGGTATGATAGAGTGGTATCTCGCTTGCCTTTGTTTGAAGAGCACGATATAAATGCCAATGCACCTCTCAAGTTCACATGAAGACTAGAAGTAAAGATATCAGAGATGCAAGCATCAAAGTCATGACATAATTAACCAAGTTTTTGGAACAAACACAGGAATGATAACTATGCTCTCAAGAAGGTGCTCATAGAATAAGTGGTGACTCAACAAAGTTAAACGGTTTTGGAAAGTTTGAAAGGCTTCCAAATGCTAAAAGGAAGGTACTCATTAGCTTTGAGATCTCATTGCCCCTATCATAGGCATCTTCATGTGGTTAAGGTGAAAGTGAGGTCCACTCCGAATCATATGCTTGACATACCATAGACTGGAAATCCCAAGTCCCTTGAGTGTGAGGGTCGCACCGCATTCTACTCAACTTTGGTTACCTGAAAGTTCTTGTCATTGTAAATACATGCATATCATAGAGAACCACCAACGGGGTGCCCCTTGCACATGATACAGGAGCGATCCCATGATCAAAATGACAAGGCAAGCAGACAATGAGCATCTCAGTGATCTTTTTATTTACCATGTGTATAGCTTTTTATTGAGGATGATTCATAAATGCTCATTATGGTGATGCTGCAAGTTTCCACCATGATTAGGCATGGCTTAGGATAGCGGCCCAGGCGTTTCTCTAACACAATGTATAGACTCCATGAACTCACAAGCTCCCCTTTCATTTCACATCGTCGACATCTGCAAACAAAAGAGAAAGGTATCAACTGGATGAGACATCCAAAAAGTGTTGAAGGCGTTCCTCGTGACAGCACGGTTCTGCTGACTCCTAGCATATAATTTGCAAGCATATAACTTTCATGGACAGGTCACCATGGTTCAAGATTATTAAGTGCAAGGAATAAAGTGTGACGTCAAGTTCATGAGAGCTTTACTAACCAACTTTCTCAAATTAGACAAACATTTTATTTTGGAAGAAAACACGACATATAGAATATGCACTGAAGTAGCAAATGATGCTAATAGGTAGATATGGTGGACACAGTTGGCAATAATGGTTTTGGGGAGTTGGAAGCACAGGTAGAACTCATACTCATTATGTAGGAGTCCCAACCTTTAATAAGATTGATCCCTCCTGTGTTTACAATGCTAGTCCCTGGATCAATAGCTAGCATCCACAGTTAAGATGTAATATCAAGAAACAAAGGTCATAATATAACTTTATAACCAGGAATAACATAAGTTTATTACATCATAACATAGCTCATATGGCTATTATATTACATTGCAGCGGAATAACTATAAGTATGGGTCCTTCATCTTCAAAGTGCCACATGCAGATGTTGGTTGTAGACTTTGTAATCCTAATCAAACATTCTTCACTAAAACAATCAAACCTGCAACATACAAGTTACAGCCACAAGGGTCAATACATTTGAATTGTATTGGCAAGTGATACTATATTTGTATAGTGGAGTCTATCATCTATATGCATTTGGCTAAGTGGAGTTGAGGCTTGCATTGCTCAAAATAGATTTTTCTTATCATTTTGAAAATACTAAGTTTTTGTTTGACAAAATCTTTTCCCCAATCAAAGATTTCAAGATCCTTGTACCAAGCCATCTCTCCATCAATGATTGAAGAATTCAAACAATCCCTTGTTCAAACCACAAGATTTTAATTTAGAAATTGGAATGATGAGATTCTTGATTGCTTCCATGTCTTGATGCCCAAATTGTCCTTTACCAGGGATATGGCTAAGTACTTAGATTTTACACTCTGCAGAGGTGGTGCACTTTCCCCACAAGACTTGGTTTCCCAAGACAAGATCTTTCAGAAGCCTTCCCTTAGACCAAAATGGACGCGTTCCAACCTATCAAACACTACCACCCACTGTCCATTTGGCTAAGTTATTGCAACCTATATGATCATGGCAGAGCCCATATTGCCAAGTGGTTGCACTTGAAGCTTCTCAACATTTGACATCTCAAATCTCTTTGTTTCCTGGGTGGCATTCCACAAGTGAGATACACAATCCAAGCCTATGGTATTATGAACCACTCAACCATTCTCCACCAAGCAAGCCCATTCCACCCAGGTGATTCATTAACTTAGTTGTTTTATTAGACAAAATCACAAGTCCTTAGACTTAGAATATTTTTCCATAGTGTGAATATATATTCCACCCATGTTTTCTATTAGCTAGGCTAAGCTTGGTAGTAGTAGGAATCTCTAACTTAGGAAAATCATACTAAGGATTCATCTACTAGGTTTTCCTATAGCAAGATCCATACTTAGCAAAATCCATGCAAGTTTTACTTAGCAAAATTACCAATGCATAATAAAAGTATTGGGATAGAAAGTATGAAGCATCACTTGCCTTTTTGGTAGAGTATAGGTTCACTTCTTGATCTTTGCAACAATCACACTCTTCAAGTCACTACAAATCAATCAAGCAAGGCACAAACTCAATCTACCAATCAAGCAAAACAACACACATAAATAACAAAGTCAAAGAAATGCATGCAAGCATGCCAAGCTTTGTTTTGTTTGAAAAAGTGGTTCCTATTGGGTCATAGACATTTGGGTACATCTAATGGTCATTTTCTAAAGTGGCCAAGTCATTTGCAAAAGGTTTCACTTTAAAACCATTTTCAAAACAAAGTGTTATTTTATGTGGTGTAGAAATATATTTTTACTAAGGCATTAGCCTATAGGGTTCACCAAATGAGTTGCTATTGCAAAACTTGGTGTTTTTGGGTCAGTAGGTTTGGTCCAAAACATTTCCTTGAAGTTTTCTTTTCATAAACATTTTTATAATAAAATCAACAATTTTATTTAGCTAGAAATGGACTAAACTAATTAATCCATTCCAAACTTTTCCAAACCATGGGTTGGTTCCTAGGGTCAGTAAGATTACAACAAACTATTTTGCAAAGGTTTCAATTCAAAAATCATTTTTAAACCATTTTTATACTCTACACAAGCATACAAATGTTTCTGCAAATTCAAACAAGCTAACAGATACTATTTTCAAAACTAAGGGCATGGTTGGCTAGGGCTTGTTCTCCTGATTTCATTGATATAAAATTTGCCAAATTTGGACGTGTGGTTTGAAAGTTATAGGGTTTTCAAATTGCTACTTAAATCTGTTTTTCAAATTCTGTTTTAAAACAGATCCTGCCACGTGGCTGCTTCTGATTGGGCAATACCGTTTCGTGTGGATCGCGTGTTTACAGGCCACAGGATTAAAAGGGGCATGTGCGGCTCAGATCAAACGTACCCTTTCGTTTTAGTGAATCTATCCAAGCCATCCGATGCTAATCTAACGGTTCCAAATGCTTGGCCAAACAGCAGCGGCGCTGGCGGCGGCGTCTGGTGGCGGAGCGGCCAGACGGCGAGGTTGCCGACGATGCAGACTGCGAGAAAGAGGGAGGGGAAGCTCACCGAGTTTGTAGCGCACTGCTGATGCTCAACGTGGTATGGGTTGGTGAAGGGGCGCACTGGGTCGGGCTTGATTGCTCGCCGGAGTTCGTGTCCGCGTCGGGCTTCTCTGTTTATCGTCGGAGGCGACGATACATGCCACGAAAAAGCAAGATAGCAGTTGCGTCAGATGCGTACAGGGTTGGTGATCGTGTGTGCTTCAACGAGACAGAATGGGGTGGTCAGAATTTACCTGGGGGACTCGCCGGAAAAGTAACAGACGACGGCGGCGTGTAGGTGGAGTTGCTATCGTCGTTTTGGAGCGCCCGCAGATGAATGGTTGGTATGGACGGATGCGTCTGGACGCGTGGAGTATGTGTGCTAGGTCGACGAGGCAAGGGGCGGCGTGTGGCAGCCGGAATCGGCCGGAGACGGTGGTCGGAGCCGAGGCAGTCGAGGAGAAATTGGGATGGACTGGAGGCGTGCTCGGGGAAGGAAACAGAGGGAAACGAGAGAGGAGTCACTGGCGTTTAAGTGTGTGTGGTCAGGGGGCGTTAATCGCACGGCATTGAAGCGAATTGACGAGGCAATCAATCGGCAGTAAACGGCGAGGAACGGGTCGCTGCGGGTGGAGAAGAAGAACAGGGGAGTGGGGTCCTCTGTCAGTGAGAAAAGGAGAGAAAGGGGGAGGTCCACTTGTCAGGGGCTTTGCGGGTTGTTTCAGCGGTGAGGAAAACGGTTCGGGGAGGGGAGAGGGGAGCTGGGCTGGATTGGCTTAGTGGGCTGGGCCTTTTGCACTATTTTTTCTGTCTGCTTTATTTTTCCTTTTCTATTTCCTTATTTGTTATTTCAAACACTTATTCAAGCATTCAAATAATTCAACAATTCAAACAATCATTTAAACTTTGCATTGTGTTTTTGGTTCTGTTCATCAATAAAGTCCAAGTCCAAAATAATATTTTTATTTATTTTAAGACTCATTTATTGATTAAATAAAATGGATATTTAGTTATTTAATAAATTAGGGTTTGTTTTAATTAATAAAATCTTCATTAGAAATCCAAATGTTTTCAAAACCAAATCAGTAGGTTTATTTGGAAATAAATTTCATTTGGAAATCTTGTTTAAAATAAAATAATCCTTTTACTTTAGGGTCCATTAATAATTAAATAAAATGGAACTTAGTTATTAAATCAAAATAGGGCTTGATTTTATTAATAAAATCTTTATTTGAAACCTAAATATTTTCAAAATCAAATTAGTAGGTTTGATTTGGGAAATGTATAATATTTGGAAATTTGTTTTAAAACAAAATAACATTTTATTTTAGAGTCCATTATTAATTAAATATAATAGACTTTCATTATTAATTCAAATAGGATTTGTTTTATTGAGATATTTATTTTGAAATCCAAAATAAGGCCAAAACACTTTAGTAGGTTTTATTAGAGAATATAAAATACTTGGAAAACTTATTTTAAATAATTTAATAAGTCTTGGTGTTTTAATTAAATTGGTAAAACCTTTTATTTAAATAAAGTTTGGATATTAATTCCTTATTATTTTATTTAGATAATCCTTTACTATTTTTAACCAAAACAAAACATTTTATTTTAGACATTTGGCCAAGGTTTAATTTGGCTTATAAAATAATCTTTATTTATGAATCCACCTTTTCATTTGAGAACAAAATCTTTTATTAAAAGATTCTAAAATAGTAATTCCAAAACATTTTAATTTCCTTTAATAAATGTTTAACTTTAAGAATCCCTTTAGGATTTATTTGTTTCAAATTGGTTTGAAGTCTCCCTTTAAATTCAAAAAGTTTCTTCTGGCCTTGAAAATCAAACAAAGTTTTATTTTATTCATTTATTTTCACATTACAAGATTTGGAAAATCTTGGGATGTGACAGGCTACCACCCTTAAAATAAATCTCGTCCCGAGATTTGGGGAGGCTAGGGGTTACAAGCAAGTTCAAAACAACTAGGGTTCTACCACCCTTAAAAATTTTCAAACAAAAATTACATATTATCCTTCTTGGAATCTGGGAAAAATCTCTCTAAGCAAACAGTTGCATGTGTCCTTGGTTTCTTTACTTGACTCATGGGCCAAGGTTGAGATCCTTCATAGACTTGTTTAACTTGTTCTCCATCCTTTTTGGACAATTGTTTGCATAGTGGCCTAGTTCCTTGCATTTGAAACATGTGACAAGGCTGATATCCCTCATAGGCTTGTTTATCTTATACTTCATCTTTTCTGGACAGTAGTTTGTATAATGTCCTAACTCTTTGCAGTGTTTGCACATCACTTGGCTAAAATCCTTCCTTATCTTGGGTTTCACCAGCTTTTGTTTGTCTTCTTGTCTCTTCTTATTTTCTGGGCATTCATTGTAATAGTGTCCCATCTCTTTGCAAGTGTAACATTGCTCTTGAGTAATATCCTTCTTGTTTGGGTTGGGGAATTTCTTCTTCTTCTTGGGTCTCTCCAAAGCTAGGAGTTCTTCTAGTTCATGTTCTTCATGAGTGGAAGATCTTTCTCTCTTCTTGGGGCATTGATCTTGTAGAGGTCCCAACCCAATAAGGTTGATCCCTCCTGTGTTTACAATGCTAGTCCCTGGATCAATAGCTAGCATCCACAGTTAAGATGTAATATCAAGATACAAAGGTCATAATATAAATTTATAACCAGGAATAACATAAGTTTATTACATCAAACATAGATCATTTGGCTATTACATTACATTTGCAGCGGAATAACTATAAGTATGAGTCCATCATCTTCAAAGTGCCACAGGCAGATGTTGGTTGTAGATTTTGTAGTCCTAGTCAATCAAACAATCTTCATTTTAAAACAATCAACCTGCAACATTACAAGTTATAGCCACAAGGGTCAATACATTTTGAATTGTATTGGCAAGCTTCACTTTAATGTATAATGAGAGTGGATCCTATCATTATATGCACATTTGGATAAGTAGAGTTTAAGGCTTATTTGCAGAAGGCAATATTTTATCCTAACTTTTCAAAAGGGTTTTAAAAGTCTTTTGTCAAATTTCTTTTCCAAGTTTCTTGAACTCCTTGGTAGAAACTCAAGTGTTCAAATCCTTGTCAAAATCTCTTGAGCACCTTGGTAACCCCAAGTGCAACAAGCTTTACAAAATCTCTTTGAATTCCTTGGTAAACACACAAGGGCATCAAGTTTTTATATTAGAAGTTGGAATGTCGAGATCTCCCATAGTTCAAACTTTAGTTGCTCAGTATTGTCCATAACCGGGGACACGGCTAAGTACTTAGATTTTGTTAACTTCTGCAGAAGGAGTACACTTTACCCACATGACACAATCCCATCTTGTTGCCACCAGTGGCCTACTGGATTAGTGCTCACCAAGATGGAGTACTGGCAGATTGAGAATGTGACGAAGTCTTTCCAAAAGGTCCTCCCATACATCATTGCTAGCTTTGTCTTCAGCCCCCATGAAGCATTCCAGATCCCCATGTCCAGTAACTAAAGACAATGTATGGGTCTTCCTAATGTAATTGACTAAGCCAGAGCCATAATAGCATGTGGTTGTACACGAAAGCCACAATTGGAGAAGCATGTTTGATCTCTAAGTTTCCTAGGTGGTTTTCTTTTGGAGCACAACACAAAGTGATTGCCATAGACATGGTTCCCTTTTGTTGCCACCTTCTCCAAAACTTAAAGTATCCTCCACCTAGGTGGTTCATTGAGTCCTTGTTTTATTATGTAAAACACAAGTCCTTTTCTCAATCTTTGTAAAATCTCAACATGTATCTCTTTTTCAAATTTTAGCAAATAGCATGGCTAAGCATGTACAACTTTAATAGTTTACTAAGGAGTGTTTAGGGAATCCTATTAGGATTTAGCATAGCATAGGTATAAAATATCTTTTCATGCATATTTTCAAAATCCACTAAGTATAATGAAAATAGTAGGACTTTTGTATGATAGTGTAACTTGCCTTTTTGTTTAGGGAATGATAGTCACTTCTTGATCTTGCTAGTCTCACACTTTGCTAATTTCACTACAATCAAACAAGCATAGTATCAAGTAGTATTCCATCATTCAAACAATAATTCACATACACAAAGCAATGGTTCCTAAGTCTTGTAAAAAGAGGGTTCTATTGCAAAGTTGGTCTCTTCTAGGTTTATAAACTTTGTAAGGTCCACATTGGTCATTTACCAAAATGGCAAAGTCATTAGTTAGAGGTTTTGCCCAAAGTCTATTTTAAAATCCATTCAACATTTTATGTGGGGAAATTATTCTTTTTAAAGTAAGACTTTATGTTTTTCACTGAGTGGGTTACCTTTGGCAAGGCTTGGTGTTTTGGGTCAGTAAGTTTTTGTCCAAAACATTTTCCCAAAGTTTTCCCTGCCCAAACTTTTCCATAATAAAATCAATGAGTTTTATTTTGGCTAGAAAATGACTAAGTTAACTAATTCAACTTAAATTTTCACAAAAATCATTTTTAACACTATGGGTTGGTTCCTAGGGTCAGTAAGGTCACTACAAATCATTTTGCAAAGGTTTTGTCATTAAATTCAATTTTAAACAATTTTTATACTCTAAACAAGTACACAAATGATTCTGCAATTCAACCAAGCTAACAGATACTATTTTCAAAACTAAGGCCATGGTTAGCTAGGGCTTGTTCTCCTGATTTCACTGATATAAAATTTGTAATTTTTGGACGTGTGGTTTGAAAGTTACAAGAGTTTGAAGTTTGCAAATAAATCTGTTTTCAAATTTCTTTTAAAACGAATTAGGTGACACGCGGCGTGTTTTAACTGGACGATACCGGTTTGGGTGGATCGTGTGCTGCGGAGCGTTGGATTTAAGTTGGATCGTGCGGCACAGAACGCGTACCTCTTCGCGGTAAGTGATCTAATCGTGCTCGTTCAGACTAGATCCTACGGTACTGGCTTGTTGGACCAAAAGTGAGCGGCGCCGACGGCGGCTAGCGGCGGCGCACGGCCAGGTGAGGGGTTCGCGGTGGTTCTAGGAAGCGAGAGAGGAGGAGAAGAAGCTCACCGGGTTCAGGAGGTCACGGTGGTGCTCGAGGAGGTGTTGGTCTGGCGAGGGGTGCTCTGGTCTTGGCAGGATTTCTCGTCGGAGTGGAGGACGGCGTCGGGTGGTCTCAGTCGTGGTCGAAGACGACGTTATAGATCGTCCTAGGACAAAACAGAGGCATGGTTAAGTGCGGGAGGTCACGGAGAGGTCACGTGCATGATCGAGAAGGTACGGGGCGGTCGGAATCTACCTGAGTTCTTGCCGGAGTTGAAGACAGACGCGGCGGCGTCGGAAGCTTGACGTAGTCGACGTCCAGGGGCACCCGCGGTTGAACAGAGGGTACTAGGAGATGCGTCAGGTAGTGAGGAATGTGCTTGTGTGCTTGTGGAGGCAGGAGGGGGTGTGGATCGGCCGGAATCGAGGGAGGACGGTGGTCGGAGTTGCGGCGGTGCGAGCTCAATTTGCAGCAGCCTCGGGGCAGAGAGGGAGTGGTGAGTGAGGGGAAAGGAGGAGGAAACGCTGGCGATTAATAGGCCGTGGTCGCAGCGTGGTTAAGGCGTGGCATTACTGCGAATTGAAGCCACGATATCAACGGCAGAAACGGCCAGCGTGGTCGTCGCGAGGAAGGAGACGGCTGGGAAAGTGGGGTCCGCTGGTCAGTGGGATAAGAAAGGAGGGGAGGGTCCACCAGTCATTCTCTCAGTGGGTTTGATAACGCGTGCGAATCGTTTTCTTTCGGGGTGAGGGAGCTGGGCTGTTTCTGGGCTTGTTGGGCTGCCTGGGCTGGGTTTTTCCTTTTCCATTTTTTTATTCTGTAACTTTTTCCTTTTCCTTTTCTGATTTCTGTTTTGAATTTCCAATCAAACAAACATCAACCAAATCAATTCAAACAACACTCAAACTTTGTAATATTGAAATTAGTTCTGTTTATTAATATGGTCAAAAGCCCAAAATAAAATAATAATAACTTTATTAATCCATTCTTTAATAAAATGGAGTTTTATTTATTTAACATGGTTTGATTAATAATAATTCTCATTTAAAATCACTTTCAAATCTAAAACAGTAGGTTTATTTGAAAATAAAGAATATTTGAAAGATTTGTTTTAAAACAAAATAACCTTTTATTTTAGGGTCCATTAGTAACTAAATAAAATGGGCCTTAGTTATTAAATCAAATAGAGTTTGATTCTATTAATAAATTCTTTATTTGAAACCTAAATATTTTCAAAACCAAATCAGTAGGTTTTATTTGGAAATTTTAAATACTTGGAAACTTTATTAAATTAAACAAATAAGTTTTTTGATGGTTCATAAATGATAGAATCTTTATTAATAAAACTTGGATATTAAATCCTTACTAATTTATTTTAAATAAACCTTTGCTAATTTTATTTAGAATAAAATGTTTTTAATTCCAAAGCTTGGCCAAGGTTTAATTTGGCTTTATACAATAATCTTTATTTATAAACTTCTATTTCATTTGAAAACAAATCTTTTCATTTGATTGTTAAAATAATTTCCATTTGTTTCCTTTTATGAAATGTTTATCCCTTTAAATATTTTTAGGATTTTATTTAATTTAAAAGGGTTTGAGGTTCCATTTTAATTCAAAAAGTTTCTTCTGGCTCTGAAAATCAAACAAAGTTTTATTTTATTAATTTATTTTCACATTACAAGATTTGGAAAATCTTGGGATGTGACAGATCTTCATGTTCCTTGGATGCATGATCCTTGTATCTAAAAATATTGCTAGCTTGGGTTCCTTCTAGATTAGTATCTTTGTCATCCTTGTTGTCATTAGCTCTTTGGGAACAGTTTTCTCTCATGTTGATCATTTGAGTAACTAATCCTTGCAACATTTGGGATTGAAGTTTCAAAATCCTTTGTATGGCTGGGTCTAGTCCATTGTTGTTGGCTAAAAGCTGAGTTGTCTCTTGGCTCAACTGGTTTTGGGTTGCTATAAGTTCTCTCATGTTGTCTTCTTGGTTGGTGTTGGTGTCATCAACCTTGGAGTCTTTTGAGGTAGTCATCTGTTTGGGTTGAATTGGGATTAGAATAGGCAAGTTATTTCTAAGGAAATATTTCTACTCACACACATCACAAATCACACAAACAATGTGCAAGCAATCACAAACCAAACATTTCACTCAAACAACAAAGTTCAAGCACATACTTAGGCAACAAAATATTTTTGTTACACCACATAAGTTGGTGGTTTTGTCTTAGCTAAAATATGGTGGTCCATCTATATGGTTCACTTGTGATCTTTCCTTCCTTCATGATTCTTCTTATATGAGATCTTGGTTTCCTTGAGAAAAACTCTTGGTCACAATACTTCAAAGTTGTTGATGGCTTCTTCTTATTTTGCATTCCCTCAGTCTCTAAATCTTGAGCAAGATTTCCTTGTTTCACTTGTAGTCCTTAGTGGTTTCCAAGTTGGAAGTCCTTGGTGAACATGCTGAAGATGTTGAAGTCATTAGAGTTGAAGATGTTGAAGTCATTAGAGTTGAAGAAGTTGAAGTCATCCTTTACACATGGTGTAGTCTTTGGTCATGGGGTAGGTTTTCCATCAAGTTGAAGTAGAAGAGATGTAGAGTTGAAACCAAAATGGTTGAGGAAAGAATTTACAAGTGTTTTTTGTAAATAAGTTTTTGGATCAAAATACAACTCCTATTTTTTTTCTAAGGATTTTTGTCCAATCCTAGGGTTTACAAATCCTACAGGTAACACAATGCTCTGATACCATCTGTAGGAGTCCCAACCTTTAATAAGATTGATCCCTCCTGTGTTTACAATGCTAGTCCCTGGATCAATAGCTAGCATCCACAGTTAAGATGTAATATCAAGAAACAAAGGTCATAATATAACTTTATAACCAGGAATAACATAAGTTTATTACATCATAACATAGCTCATATGGCTATTATATTACATTGCAGCGGAATAACTATAAGTATGGGTCCTTCATCTTCAAAGTGCCACAGGCAGATGTTGGTTGTAGACTTTGTAATCCTAATCAAACATTCTTCACTAAAACAATCAAACCTGCAACATACAAGTTACAGCCACAAGGGTCAATACATTTGAATTGTATTGGCAAGTGATACTATATTTGTATAGTGGAGTCTATCATCTATATGCATTTGGCTAAGTGGAGTTGAGGCTTGCATTGCTCAAAATAGATTTTTCTTATCATTTTGAAAATACTAAGTTTTTGTTTGACAAAATCTTTTCCCCAATCAAAGATTTCAAGATCCTTGTACCAAGCCATCTCTCCATCAATGATTGAAGAATTCAAACAATCCCTTGTTCAAACTACAAGATTTTAATTTAGAAATTGGAATGATGAGATTCTTGATTGCTTCCATGTCTTGATGCCCAAATTGTCCTTTACCAGGGACATGGCTAAGTACTTAGATTTTACACTCTGCAGAGGTGGTGCACTTTCCCCACAAGACTTGGTTTCCCAAGACAAGATCTTTCAGAAGCCTTCCCTTAGACCAAAATGGACGCGTTCCAACCTATCAAACACTACCACCCACTGTCCATTTGGCTAAGTTCTTGCAACCTATATGATCATGGCAGAGCCCATATTGCCAAGTGGTTGCACTTGAAGCTTCTCAACATTTGACATCTCAAGTCTCTTTGTTTCCTGGGTGGCATTCCACAAGTGAGATACACAATCCAAGCCTATGGTATTATGAACCACTCAACCATTCTCCACCAAGCAAGCCCATTCCACCCAGGTGATTCATTAACTTAGTTGTTTTATTAGACAAAATCACAAGTCCTTAGACTTAGAATATTTTTCCATAGTGTGAATATATATTCCACCCATGTTTTCTATTAGCTAGGCTAAGCTTGGTAGTAGTAGGAATCTCTAACTTAGGAAAATCCTACTAAGGATTCATCTACTAGGTTTTCCTATAGCAAGATCTATACTTAGCAAAATCCATGCAAGTTTTACTTAGCAAAATTACCAATGCATAATAAAAGTATTGGGATAGAAAGTATGAAGCATCACTTGCCTTTTTGGTAGAGTATAGGTTCACTTCTTGATCTTTGCAACAATCACACTCTTCAAGTCACTACAAATCAATCAAGCAAGGCACAAACTCAATCTACCAATCAAGCAAAACAACACACATAAATAACAAAGTCAAAGAAATGCATGCAAGCATGCCAAGCTTTGTTTTGTTTGAAAAAGTGGTTCCTATTGGGTCATAGACATTTGGGTACATCTAATGGTCATTTTCTAAAGTGGCCAAGTCATTTGCAAAAGGTTTCACTTTAAAACCATTTTCAAAACAAAGTGTTATTTTATGTGGTGTAGAAATATATTTTTACTAAGGCATTAGCCTATAGGGTTCACCAAATGAGTTGCTATTGCAAAACTTGGTGTTTTTGGGTCAGTAGGTTTGGTCCAAAACATTTCCTTGAAGTTTTCTTTTCATAAACATTTTTATAATAAAATCAACAATTTTATTTAGCTAGAAATGGACTAAACTAATTAATCCATTCCAAACTTTTCCAAACCATGGGTTGGTTCCTAGGGTCAGTAAGATTACAACAAACTATTTTGCAAAGGTTTCAATTCAAAAATCATTTTTAAACCATTTTTATACTCTACACAAGCATACAAATGTTTCTGCAAATTCAAACAAGCTAACAGATACTATTTTCAAAACTAAGGGCATGGTTGGCTAGGGCTTGTTCTCCTGATTTCATTGATATAAAATTTGCCAAATTTGGACGTGTGGTTTGAAAGTTATAGGGTTTTCAAATTGCTACTTAAATCTGTTTTTCAAATTCTGTTTTAAAACAGATCCTGCCACGTGGCTGCTTCTGATTGGGCAATACCGTTTCGTGTGGATCGCGTGTTTACAGGCCACAGGATTAAAAGGGGCATGTGCGGCTCAGATCAAACGTACCCTTTCGTTTTAGTGAATCTATCCAAGCCATCCGATGCTAATCTAACGGTTCCAAATGCTTGGCCAAACAGCAGCGGCGCTGGCGGCGGCGTCTGGTGGCGGAGCGGCCAGACGGCGAGGTTGCCGACGATGCAGACTGCGAGAAAGAGGGAGGGGAAGCTCACCGAGTTTGTAGCGCACTGCTGATGCTCAACGTGGTATGGGTTGGTGAAGGGGCGCACTGGGTCGGGCTTGATTGCTCGCCGGAGTTCGTGTCCGCGTCGGGCTTCTCTGTTTATCGTCGGAGGCGACGATACATGCCACGAAAAAGCAAGATAGCAGTTGCGTCAGATGCGTACAGGGTTGGTGATCGTGTGTGCTTCAACGAGACAGAATGGGGTGGTCAGAATTTACCTGGGGGACTCGCCGGAAAAGTAACAGACGACGGCGGCGTGTAGGTGGAGTTGCTATCGTCGTTTTGGAGCGCCCGCAGATGAATGGTTGGTATGGACGGATGCGTCTGGACGCGTGGAGTATGTGTGCTAGGTCGACGAGGCAAGGGGCGGCGTGTGGCAGCCGGAATCGGCCGGAGACGGTGGTCGGAGCCGAGGCAGTCGAGGAGAAATTGGGATGGACTGGAGGAGTGCTCGGGGAAGGAAACAGAGGGGAACGAGAGAGGAGTCACTGGCGTTTAAGTGTGTGTGGTCAGGGGGCGTTAATCGCACGACATTGAAGCGAATTGACGAGGCAATCAATCGGCAGTAAACGGCGAGGAACGGGTCGCTGCGGGTGGAGAAGAAGAACAGGGGAGTGGGGTCCTCTGTCAGTGAGAAAAGGAGAGAAAGGGGGAGGTCCACTTGTCAGGGGCTTTGCGGGTTGTTTCAGCGGTGAGGAAAATGGTTCGGGGAGGGGAGAGGGGAGCTGGGCTGGATTGGCTTAGTGGGCTGGGCCTTTTGCACTATTTTTTCTGTCTGCTTTATTTTTCCTTTTCTATTTCCTGACTTGTTATTTCAAACACTTATTCAAGCATTCAAATAATTCAACAATTCAAACAATCATTTAAACTTTGCATTGTGTTTTTGGTTCTGTTCATCAATAAAGTCCAAGTCCAAAATAATATTTTTATTTATTTTAAGACTCATTTATTGATTAAATAAAATGGATATTTAGTTATTTAATAAATTAGGGTTTGTTTTAATTAATAAAATCTTCATTAGAAATCCAAATGTTTTCAAAACCAAATCAGTAGGTTTATTTGGAAATAAATTTCATTTGGAAATCTTGTTTAAAATAAAATAATCCTTTTACTTTAGGGTCCATTAATAATTAAATAAAATGGAACTTAGTTATTAAATCAAAATAGGGCTTGATTTTATTAATAAAATCTTTATTTGAAACCTAAATATTTTCAAAATCAAATTAGTAGGTTTGATTTGGGAAATGTATAATATTTGGAAATTTGTTTTAAAACAAAATAACATTTTATTTTAGAGTCCATTATTAATTAAATATAATAGACTTTCATTATTAATTCAAATAGGATTTGTTTTATTGAGATATTTATTTTGAAATCCAAAATAAGGCCAAAACACTTTAGTAGGTTTTATTAGAGAATATAAAATACTTGGAAAACTTATTTTAAATAATTTAATAAGTCTTGGTGTTTCAATTAAATTGGTAAAACCTTTTATTTAAATAAAGTTTGGATATTAATTCCTTATTATTTTATTTAGATAATCCTTTACTATTTTTAACCAAAACAAAACATTTTATTTTAGACATTTGGCCAAGGTTTAATTTGGCTTATAAAATAATCTTTATTTATGAATCCACCTTTTCATTTGAGAACAAAATCTTTTATTAAAAGATTCTAAAATAGTAATTCCAAAACATTTTAATTTCCTTTAATAAATGTTTAACTTTAAGAATCCCTTTAGGATTTATTTGTTTCAAATTGGTTTGAAGTCTCCCTTTAAATTCAAAAAGTTTCTTCTGGCCTTGAAAATCAAACAAAGTTTTATTTTATTCATTTATTTTCACATTACAAGATTTGGAAAATCTTGGGATGTGACACATTACAAGTGAAGGCTAGCAATAGAGAGGGAGCAACAAACGAGAGAGCAATAACTATCATAATCATGCTTTCAACAAAACAGGACTAATTATGGCATGAAAGTGATACAAGAACTCTAAGGCAAAATAAATCATCGAGGCTTACTGACTATTGATTAGTCATATGCATGCGTGAGCATGTGCCAAGTCGATTCATATGAACAGTCAGAGGAGGATACCACAATATCATACCAAAGTATGAATAAAACAATGCAAGCAAACATTCATATGACATGCTACAAACTATTAGCAAGCTGGAGCTAATCACAAGCAAGCAAGAACTACTAAGCATCCATAATGACATACACCTTACATGAACAGACTAAGCATGCTCACAATGATGAGTATATGCACAAAGATGAAACAATTAGAGTTCATTACCAGCCTCTTACCACAACTCAAGTTGTCTTAATCTTCATTATTGTCCTTCACTTGTGTGATTTGAATAATAACATGAAACCAAACTCCACTGAGGACAGCTGAACCCTACAAAGAACTCACAAAACCAAAGAACAACAAATATTTTTGGTTTTTTCGATTCTTTAAAGAAAGCAAACAAAACAAAACCAAACAAAGAAAAGGCAAACCAAACAAGAAGCAAACAAAGCAAAATAAAACCAAAACCAAAAACTAAGACGCTCCAAGAACAACACAACTGTGCATGAACTAATAAAACGAAGTGTCTAGAAAGACTTGAGATTTTTATTGATGAAGAAGGGATACCTTGGGCACCCCCAAGCTTTGACGCTTGTACCTCTTGAATATTTCTTGGGGTGACACAGGGTGGCTCCCCCCAAGCTTGAGCTTTTGTCCATTCTTCATCTCATTACATCATCCTCTCTCTACACCTGAATTTTTTTCCTTCATGCAAAACTTCACACAATCTTCATTAGCAACATTAGTGTATTCAAAAGATAATAGATCCTTAGGCTTAGCTTTAGAACAGCAAAACTTTTCACTAAAAACACAAGCTACTGTAGCAGTTCCTTCAAAAAGCTCAATTTCCCAAAAAGAACCCAAAAAGGAATCAATAAGAAGCAAATGCAAATAATGGCAGAAATCTGCCAAAATAGACCAACAGGTAGAAACCGATTTTTTCGAAGACCTTCTGTTGCTCAAATAAAAAAGTGTTGAACTAACGAAAGTTAGATAACATACTGGGAGATTGATTCGTAAATTTTTAGCTCAATCCGACTTATAGAGGCCTCTCACAATTTTTTATGGTGGAGGACAAAGTTCTGTTTCGGGACAACAACTCCCCAAATCTTACTCCCCTCTCATTAGAGGTCATTCTTGGCATAAAAAGCAAACAAAAAGGATAAGGAGAGGTCATTACTGAAGTAATAACTTCCAAGACTCAAGGAAACTCTTGGGTTATCTCCCAACAAGTACTTTTCTTTAACGCCTTTAAGTTAGGCACGACAAAGAGCAAAGATTGGAAAGGAGAAAAATAAAAGTGAGCAAGTATAACCACAGTGAAAGCATTATTTTGTTCATTAAAATCCTTTTGTTAACAAGGTTGATCAAGTCTTGTTACCAAAAAAATCTTATATGAAACAAAACTTTGCATTCCACAAGGTGATTATGTTACCTCAAGCTTGATAGCAATGGTCCCAATCATAATAGTTTCAACATTTTCTTGTGGAATGGGACAATATATTTCTCCAACCTTGATACTCTCAACATTTTCAATGGAATTCAGGCAATAGCTCTTAGCAACCTTCTTGGGGAAATAGACAGTATGCTCTTTGTCATTAATATTGAATGTTACTTTCCCTTGATTACAATTGATGACAACACCTACAGTATTAAGAAAAGGTCTCCCAAGAATATTATCATCTTCAGACATTTCAAGCACAACAAAATCAGTTAAAACCATGCAATTATGATCTACTTGAACAGGAACATCCTCACATATACCAACAGGAATAGTAGTTGACTTATCAGCCATTTGCAAAGATATATCAGTTGGTATCAACTTTTCTAGCTGGATTCTCTTGTAGAGAAAAAAAGGCATAGAACTAACTCCAGCTCCCAAATCACATAAAGCAGTTCTAACATAATTATTTTTAATTGAGCAAGGGATAGTTGGAATATCTGGATCACCAAGTTTCTTTGGAACCTTACCATTGAAGGAATAATTAGCAAGCAAAGTAGAAAATTCCTCATTACGAATCTTCCTTTTATTAGAGAGAATATCCTTCATATACTTTGAATAAGGAGGCAACTTAATAGCATTAGTCAAAGGAATTTGCAAAAATAAAGGTTTCATCCACTCACAAAACTTGTTGTAGTGTTCTTCCTCCTTTGACTTGCGTTTCTTACCTGGAAAAGGCATAGGTTTCTGCACCCAAGGTTCTCTCTCTTTACCATGTTTATTAGCAATAAAATCTTCCTTTGTGTACCTAGTGTTTTTAGTGTGCTTCTCAGGTTCTTCCTCACCTTACTCCTTATCAGGAGACTCATTTTTATCATTACCACTCTCAGTTTCAGCATCAGAGATAGATATACTATTAGGATCTACAGTAGGTTCAAGTGGTTCCTCAACTACTCTATGTTTCTTTTTCTTTCTCTTACGAGGACTACCACTATCTTCACCTTGTTGAGAGTCCTGCTCAATTCTTTTAGGGTGTCCTTCAGGATATAAAGGATCTTGAGTAGCTATACTGCTCCTAGTTATAATTCCATAGGCATGTTTATCTCCTGAAGCATTAACTAGCATATCCTTTTGTACCTTAGAAAGCTGATCAAGTTGGATTTGAACCATTTGAAAGTGTTTACAAAGCATTTTAATATCATTAGAAGTTCTTTCCACAATACCTTTCAACTCATTGATAGCTCTAGAGTTTTCCAATAAATGATTCTGAACTTGTTTATTAAAATGACCTTGTTTAACAATAAAAATGTCAAATTCCTCTAAGCATTGATCAGGAGGCTTACCATAAGGAATATCACCTTCATCAGAGTGTTGGAGGGAGTGTACCTCAATAGTAGATGAGTGGGGAATTGGCTTACATAATTCTTCTATAGGAGGTAGATTCTTCACATCTTCAGCTCTAATACCTTTCTCCTTTAGACACTTTTTAGCTATGTGTGTTTCGGCACTCTTCAACAAAATCATCAGTGAGCTCAATGTAACCATCATTAATATCATAACTCTCACTAGACTCCAGTGAGCTAACAGGTGTAACAATGTCTTCACTAGGAGTTTCGATATTTCCTAGACTAGCCATAGTAGCGTCTAGAAAAGGACCTAATGAACCACTCGCATCAAGCACAATAGAAGTAACATCATGAGTATCAAAAGCAGTCTCAGACTCAACAGTAGTATAAGTGTGTGTAGCATGAGTATGTGGAGGTGGTGTGACAAGATTACTTATAACAGACGGTGAATCAAGAGCAGCAGAGGTGTTTAGGATTGTACCTCTTCTTGTAGTGGATGGTAAAATAGGGAACTTTCCATCACGAGACTTCCCCATGATGAAAGGAGTAACAGTGAACAATAATAGATCCAAGTGAACTTACAAATAAAGCTATGCTCTCCGGCAACGGCGCCAGAAAATAGTCTTGATGACCCACAAGTATAGGGGATCGCAACAGTCTTCGCGGGTAGTATTACCCAATTTATTGATTCGATACAAGGGGAGCCAAAGAATACTTAGAAGCCTTAACAACTGAGTTGTTAGTTCAGCTGCACCTGGAAATAGTTCTTGCTCACAGAAGTCTATCAGTAGCAATAGTTTGGTAGTAGCAACAACAAAGCAACAACAATAGTGAAACAGGAGCAATAGTAACAGTAACAGTAAACAATGGGATTTGAGTGCGGTAGGCATAGGGATGGATGGACGGGCATTGCATGGACGATTCTAAACATGTAACCTCAAGATCTAGGGAATTGCAGATAAATAATAACAAGCATCCAAGTACTAAACAATCCTAGGCATGTGCTCCAAATATAGTCATACGTGCTCGCAATGAGAACTTGCACAACATCTTCTGTCCAGCCAGCCCGTGGCAGCGGGGCCTCTAGGGAACTACTGGCAATTAAGGTGCTCCTTTTAATAGAGCACCAGAGCAAAGCATTAACACTCTATGACCACATGTGATCCTCACACCACAGCCACCCCCTCCGGTTGTCCCAATTATTGTCACTTTAGGGCATTTGGATCCGGACAATGTTATGTGTACACAACTTGCAGATAAGATCACAAACAATACTATCATAATGATTCAATAATAAGTTCAGATATGAGATCATGGCACTCGGGCCCTAGTGACAAGCATTAAGCACAACAAGTTGCAACAAAATCAAATAGCACTAATAGAGATATTAGGCACTATGCCCTAACAATCTTATTCGATTACATGATAGAACTCATCCAATCCCTACCATCCCCAAGTCTACAGCGGGGGATTACTCACTCATGGATGAGGGAAACATCGGTGGTTGATTGAGATGCGTTGGTGATGACGATGACGATGGCACCCTGCCAGAACGGAGTTTGTGGATCCGAATCTTGGTTTCTGGTGGCGGCGGCGGAGTGGAACTCTTTCTGGAAATCCATCGAACCTCCCTCAGTTTTTAGGTCGAAAAGCAACTTATAGGCACAGAGGGAGGCCGAGGGGTGTCTAGGGTGGCTGCACCCACTAGGCGCGGGCAAGGCCCACCCGCGCCTGGTAGGGGTGTGGCCCCCCAGGCTCCTTCTCCGTCTCGTCTTATGGCTCCGTGGATCTTCTCGTGAAATATAATTTTTGGCATATTTTCCGGGATTTTTCCTGATAGTTCATTTTCTGCACAAAAATAAGACACCAAGGTAATTTTGCTGAAAACAGCGTCAGTCCGTGTTAGTTGTATCCAAATCACATAAGTTTAGAGAAGAAACAATAGCAAAGTGTTCGAGAAAGTAGATACGTTTTGGACGTATCAAAACTCTTGGGTTATCTCCCAACAAGTACTTTTCTTTAACGCCTTTAAGTTAGGCTTGATAGTTTGAGAAGATGCTCACATAAGAAATATGAATTGAAGTAAAAGAGAGCATCAAGAAGCAAATTCAAAACACATTTAAGTCTAACCCACTTCCTATGCATGGGAATCTTGTAAGAAAATAAATTCTCAAAGAACAAAGTGACATGCATAGGAAGATAAATTAAGAGTAACTTCAAAACTTTCAGCACATGGAGAAGTGTTTTAGTACCATGAAAACTTTTACAACCATACATTCCTCTCTCATTATAATTTTCAGTGGCATCATGAATAAACACAACAATGTAGCTATCACATAAAGCATGCTTTTCCTGATCTACAAACACATAATTTCTATCAAGATCAACAATAGTGGGATTAAAACCTTCACAGGTTTTACCCAAAGTAGATATTTCAAAAGGATCCACACAAACATAACTTTCAACCTCCTTTGGTAAGCATGGGGGACAATCAAATAATGTAAGGGATAAAGAGTTACTCTCATTAAAAGGTAGGCATGTAGATAATCCATTCTTCCTCCTTTTGTTCATCACTCTCCTCCTCTTTTTCATCTAATGAGCTTCCTGTTTCAACAATTTCTTCTTCCATAGGCTCCTGCAAGGCATTAGTCTCTTCCATTTGTGGAAAGCATCTATTAAAATATTCAAGAATATAGCCATTTTCTCCCTTGTAATTATCAAAGCAAAATATAAGTATCTCATAAACCTCATAATCATAAGGTGCATCATCAGTATTTTCAAGCAAACTGGCAAGTTCAAATGCACCCTTGAAAGCAATAAATTCTTCAATTTGTTCCACATCATAAAAGTCATAATTTCCTTTAACACGAGAAGATATGGTAACATTGTCATTATACTCACATTGAAAAGGAATGTGTTTATACCTCCTACAGCAACAAGACTTATCAAAGCAATAAGTAACATTATAAGTAGAGCACACGTCTCTAGCAACAGTATTCAACTTATCAATATATTCCCATAAGTGTTTCCCTTTTTGTGACAAACGTTGTTCCTTATAATAATACTTTTGTTCTTCCGTGAACCCACCTTGCCAATAAGAACTAGTTTCAAAGAAACCATCCATTGATAGAAAGCATGACCAAGCAAGTCAATAACAAACCAGCAACTAGAGTAGGAACTAAAATTTTTTGTTTTTCTGAATAAAGAAAGCAAACCAAGCTAGACTATTTTTTTTTGAAAAGAGGCAAAGAAAACCAAGCAAAAGAAACAAATCAAACTAAAAACAAAGTAAAGAGAGAGGAAGTGAAGGACTCTCCTTGTGAAGACATCCTTAGCCTCCCCGGCAACGACGCCAGAAAAACTTGTGATGGCTAGCAGAGTTGACGGGGAGGAAGAAGTTTGATGTCCCTTTATTCCCCGGCAACGGCGCCAGAAAAACTTGTGATGGCTAGCACAGTTGACGTGGATCCTGTTGGGAACCCCAAGAGCAAGGTGTGAAGCAGCACAACAGCAAGTATTCCCTCAGTAAGAAACTGAGGTTATCGAACCAGTAGGAGGAAGGAAACATCACACAGGTGTTGCTAGCAACGCGGAGACCTGCACAATACAAACTCAAGACTTTGCCCCAACTAATAGTGAGGTTGTCAATCTCACCAGTTTCTGTAACAAAGGATTAAACGTATGGTGTGGAAGGTAATGATTTGCGGCAAGTAAACAAGTAACAGTGGAAGATGTATCAATGGTAAAGATTGGACCGGGGTACATAGTTCACTAGAGTTGCCCTCCTTAGATAAACAACATGGCATGAAGGGTAAACAAATTACAGCAGGGCAATTGACAGGAACTGATCATGGCATAACAATGCAATACTAGTCAGAAAGATCCTATGAGATTCGATTGGGCAATACAACAAGATACATAGACCACCATCCAACTGCATCTATGACTAGAAGTCCACCTTCAGGTTATCATCCGAACCCCCTCCAGTACTAAGTTGCAAGCAACAGACAACTACTTTAAGCAAAGTGTGTAAGGTAAATAGTCCACATGTTCCATGAACAAGAGACCGTTGTTTTCTCCCTAGTGGCAACATCACATCTACTACCGAAGAGATTTCTGTCACTTCCCTTGGAAACTAGAGGCATGAACCCACTATCGAGCATAAATACCCCCTCTTGGAGTCACTAGCAACTACTCGGCCAAGATAGCTACTAACAATGGAGAGCATGCAAGATCACAAACAACATAGACATGATAGAATCATAAAAACAAAACCATTAATCAATCCAACATAATGATCTCAATATCCATTGGATCCCCGCCAACACAACACGCATGATTACAAATAGATTAGATCTTGATCATGAACGGAGCTCACAAGATCTATACAGGAAAGCACAAGGAGGATATACAACCATCTAGCTACTACATGGACCCATAGTTCAAGGTGGAGATACTCACGCATCATACCGGAGAGAAGGCCTCCGGGATGATCTCCCCTCCGGTAGGGTGCCAGTAATAACTTCAGATCCCCCCTGATCTAGGGACGACGGTGGCGGCGGCTACAGAAGGTTTCGTGAAATATTGATCGGGTACTTAGGGTTTCTGCATCGGGGGCTTCTTATAGGCGAAGAGGGAGGCCGAGGGGGTGTCTGAGGCGGCTACACCCCCCAGGCGTGGGGTAGGCCCACCCGCGCGGCCAGGGGGTGTGGCCCTCTCGAGGCTCTCCTCTGTCTCTCCTATGGACTTCGTGTTCCCCATAGAAAGTTATTAACTTTGGCTTTTGTCCCGTCCAATTCCGAGAATATTGATTTTCTGCCTTTTTGGAACCAAAAACATAAGAAAACAGGTGACTGGCACTGTGGCAACTTGTTAATAGGTTAGTTCCAGAAAAGATATAAAAACACCTCAAAGAAAGACAAAGCAAAGCAAAGTAGATACTAAACAAGCATGGAACATCAAAAATTATAGATACGTTTCCGACGTATCAACGGTCGGGGGAGCTCGCGCTCGCTGGCGGATCCGGGGGAAAGGGGTGCCAATGCTTTCCATGTGGGACGTCCTTCACGAGGCTGGTGGGCTTTTGACGGCGTCGGCGCTAGGCCACAACCTGCTTCCTGGCCCACGACCTGGCCCACAGTTGCCTAGTCTCGGGGAACCCTAGGGAGTGACTCGCAGACGTGCACCTAGGTTCCCTGTCTGCCCCCTCGCGCATTGTAGGGTTTCGTAGCATGGAAAACAAAAAATTTCTATCGCATACAAACAAACAAGCCAAGATCTATCTACTAGATTGTAGCAACGAGTCAATGGAATAACTTACCCTCGAAGATTCCAAAGTGTTTAATGAGAGCGGATTCTCGTGGGTGATGTAGTCGTACTCTTCCCGATCTCAAGATCGCGTAGACGATCCTTCCGGCGCTGCGTTCCGGCAGCGCTCCCGCAGTCGGTCACACGTTCGGTACTCGACGAAGACCTTCCTCTCCCTTGTTCCAGCAGGCAGCGAGGTTGTAGCACTCTCCTCGCGATTCCGGCAGCACAACGGCGTGGTACCGGAAGTAGAGGGGAGATCTCGCAGGGCTTCGCCTTAAGCCGGAGCGAGTATGGTGGAGTATGAGAGAGCTCCTCGGCGATCTAGGTTTTAGACACACCAAGGAGGAGGTGCTAGAGCCGGCGGCTAGGGTTCCGGGGACCCCCAAGTCGGCGGCTAGGGCAAAACCCTAGGGGGCGGCGGCGGCTATGGTGGGCTGCAGCTTCTAGGGTTTGAGGTGAGGGACTTGTGTGTACTAGGAGGGAGCCCTGCCCCTCCTTATATAGGTGGAGGGGCCGGCGGCCAAGGGGAGGGAGGGGAGTCCCTCCCCAACTCGGCTTGGGTGGTGCGCCGGCTTGGGGAGGAGGACTCCCTCCCCAACTCGGTTTCACCTTCCTCTTCTTTTCCTCTTTCCAAAACTTGCCGTTTGACTTTCAAACTAGCCGTTTGACTTTTCAATTTAGGATTTGAATAAACCCTTTATTTTGGACAGCGAAGACACTTAGTACATGATGCAATCATTCCAACTTACAATGACACATTCATGTACCCCTTCCCCTCCGGAGTGCCGGACATTCCGGAACCTTCTAGAACATTCCCGATGAAAACACCGGAACCATTCCCCAACTCCGAAACGGGACTTTCCTTATATGATCTTGTTGTTGATAACATCTCAATGTTCATGATAGGAAAACCACAATCATTTATCAACCAACAAGCTAGTGATGTATAGAGGCTATACTAGGGACTTCAAATTAAATCTACAAATCACACAAGTATCAATGTTTTCTTGTTAATACTATTATAGCATGAATGTAAACATTTATCATAAACACAAAGATACAATAATAACTACATTTATTATTGCCTCTAGGGCATATCTCCAACACGCATATCTCCACACGCCCTGGTGTCGCCCACTCCTTGTGCGCCGCTGCTGCACTGCCCATTGCCGCCTTCGCATTTCCCGCCAGTGCGCTTCTTCATGGAGGTTCTGATGGCCCCCAAGTGGCCCCGTAGCCCTCCCACGTAGCCGTCGCCATGCCGACGGGCTGCCTCTCCCCGTCGTAGATATTACCCGCCCCGTGGGAGCCCACCTCCTCGCATCGGCCATGGACAGCCCTAGCGCTCCCCTCGACGGAAAGCCCCAACTCGTAGACAGGTGGGGTCAGAGCGCCTCCAATCCTGATGCTCTCTGCCTCCGCCCAGGGCTCCTAGCCACCATCGCCCTCCCACTCCCCGCCTCAGCTCGGTGCGGGTTGCAGCTAAAGGGAATATGCCCTGAGAGGCAATAATAAAGTGTTCATTATGTATATTCCAAGTATATGATAGATGTTTATTTTTCATACTATAATTGTATTAATACAGAAACGTTAATACATATGTGTTTAATAAACAAACGTAAAGTTCCTAGTTATGCCTCTCTCATAAACTAGCTCGTTGATTAACAAGATGATCAAGGTTTCCTGATCATGGACATTGGATGTTGTTAATAACGAAATCACAACATTAGTGTAATGGTGTGATGAACATTCATCCGAAGTATAGCATTACGATCAAAGTCATTGAGTTTATATTGCTATAACAACATACGAAGTGATCCTAATCCTTAGACCATGAGATCAAGTTTGGAACTTGGTGGACTTACCTCACGACCGAAAGGCCGTGGAGAATAAATGGGTTTTCAAAAGGAAAACTGATGCTGATGGTAATGTGTCCGTCTATAAAGCTCGACTTGTCACAATGGGGTTTCGACAAATTCAAGGAGTTGACTATGATGAGACATTCTCTCCCGTAGCGATGCTAAAGTCAGTTATAATAATGTTAGCAATTGCTGCATATTTCGATTATGAGACATGGCAGATGGATGTCAAAACCGCGTTCCTCAATGGTCAAAACCGCACAAAAATCATATTTCTACCCTTCGTTGGTTTCTAAATGCTGGGATGCTACAATTAATGGAGTACTTATCCTTGAAGTCGTTTACTTGCCGATCTCAAGATCGCGTAGGCGAATCCTTCCGACGTCGCGTATTCATATATCCGATAAAATATTTTTCTAAACCCTACCACTATTGCCTAATGATCAAAAGCGTATGCAATCCTTTTTCATTATTTTCCCTACGCGGATAATGATATATAATAATGAAAATTACACCATAAATATTCCCTCTGTTCGGGATTATAGGTCCTACGCGCATACCTAGATTGTTAATTTGACTAACAAAATATAACTTATATATTATAAAAATTATACCATTAGAAAATATAACCTCTAAAGTTTTTAATAGTATAATTTTTGTGCTATACTATTTATATTTTATTGTTCTAATTGGCAATCTAGTTATCCGCGCGGAACCTATAATCCCAAACGGAGGGAATGCGAAAGCTCTCGAATAATCCCAAACGGAGTACTAAACATACGAGATAAAAGAAACCCGCCATCGGATATTTTTGTTACCCGCTCACTTGAAATTCGAAAGCTCTCGAATAATACACGTACTCCACCCATATCCAGATTGGAAACCGATGGCCTGAAACTGCGCGCGAATCAAGGGCTTCTCGCTGTTTTCCCTACACCCGTTCCACAGAGCACCGTGGAATGATTTCAGCTCCCGGCGCACAACGTGCGTTGCCACCCCACCGGTCCACTACGCACGCAGTCCACTGACCCGCGGTCCAGAGTTTTTCTTGGCAGGTAGAAATCCAGTTCCCGCTTTGGGCGGTGCACACCGATCCTCGCGCACCCCACCTCCCCACCATCTGACGACCACGATCCTCCCACCCCCATCCCGCGGATCGCGATCCGCGTCACCCTCCCTCAAGCCAATGATATCGCAGCGTTCCCACCGCCCCGGATCGTTCCCCTCCGCGGATATAAATATGCCTCGACCCGGTCCTCTCGAATCCATCCAAATCTCGAGCTCTCTCCAGAATCCTCAGCGAGCACAAAGCGCAAGTCTCAGTCTTCTTCGAGCTCTCCTCCAGCTAGCCACCATGCCTGCCCTCGCCAAGCCCGCTGCCCGCCCCGCCAAGGCCGCCGCCGCGACGCCGAAGCCCAAGCCCTCCGCTGCCAAGCCGAAGGCGGCGGCCGCCGCCGCTTCCCACCCGACGTACTTCGAGGTGAGTGTCTGAACCAATCCTGTGATCGCGTTGATTCGTTTGTTTCGATCTGAATCTTGGGCTGATTTGATTCTTAACTTTGCCTTGGCAGATGATCAAGGAGGCGATCGCGGCGCTCAAGGACAGGACCGGCTCCAGCTCGGTGGCCATCGCCAAGTACATCGAGGAGAAGCACGGCAAGTCCCTCCCGGCCAACTTCAAGAAGATGCTCTCCGTCCAGCTCCGTTCGTCCGCCGCCAAGGGCAAGCTCGTCAAGGTCAAGGCCTCCTACAAGCTCTCCGACGCCGCCAAGAAGGGCTCCCCTAAGAAGGCTGCCAAGCCCGTCGCTGCCAAGGCCGCGGCGAAGCCGGCCAAGACCGCTGCCAAGCCCAAGAAGGACGCCGCCAAGCCCAAGAAGGCGGCCGCTGGCACCAAGCGCAAGGCGCCTGAGAAGAAGCTGATCGCCAAGGCCAAGAAGTCGCCGGCTGCCAAGGCAAAGGCGAAGCCCAAGACCGTCAAGTCCCCTGCTGCCAAGAAGGCCCGCAAGGTCGCCGCTGCTTGAGGCCGCTCGAGATGATCTGATAGGTGTAGGTGTGCCCGGTGTTCAGGGTCTGTAAAAAAGGATATCTCATCCTCCCTGTGTAGGTTTTGATTTCTGCTAGGCAAGTTCTATGTATCGTGGGTGGTGTTTTAGTGTAAGAACGGGTTCAGTTTCAGATGCTAGTGTCCAGCTAAATTATGTGAAATGAACTTGCAGTTTGCTCTAATTGTTGCAATCTCTGTCTCGAAATCAATTTATGTGAAGGAACTTGGTTTATGATCAATGTTCCCCTAGTTTTTCATCCCACTGGCACGCTTGTTAGGTTTATCTATGATGTGATCTTTGTTGTTCTGAATATCACTTTTTTGCCCTTCTTGTCGAGTTGTCCCGTCCACCCGGGGCCTTTATTTGGCTGAAACTGGAAATCTGGAGATGTTTGTGCCAGGATTGGTTTGGTTCTGCTAGATTTTTCTTTGCTATATGTATCTTGGGTGGTGGGTGTATGCAGATGGTTAGGTGGCAGGAACTGGTTGTTTTCTGCTTCTCCACCCACCATAATCCTCTGAACGATTGGCGCTCAGTTATGTGACAGGAATAGGGTAGTCTGTTGATCTTATCATTTGTAACTCATTCAATCTGTTACTATTAAATTTGGCAAGCCCTGATCTGCCATCGGTTAACCAGAACAGTTAATATATTTTGTCGACAGTTTGCCTTCGCTTTCTTCATTTGTGAGGTTGCCGTTCCTCTCGGACTGATCGTATATGTGGCCGAGAAACCGCATCATCTTTGGGTACGCCGGACCCCGCTGTTTGTGTGCGAATTGCGCGAAGCTATTTGATCGGCCGAACACACGGGGCGTGCGTGCCAAGCCCGGGACGACTGCCAATGTGCCATGATGATGATGCCATCTTGCCCCGAGGTGTGTCGGCTTCAGTAATTCAACTAAGAATCGCAGCAGTCGCCGGTAATAAACCGCAACTGTCACCGTGAAATCGCCTAACGGTTTGTGGCTGCGTACTCTCGCTAAGAGCATCTCTACATTCATGCAAAATAGGACACCTAGAAAAGCTATACGCTACCTGTTTCTGACACTTAGATAACAATTTTTCGCCATACCATACTAGATGATGCAAAGTAGAGTACATAGGGATTTGAGATGTTGTAAACTAAGATATGTTCACCACTTTAAATTCCGTTTGACACTTTAAATTTTGATTCAACACTTTAAAATTTGATTTCGACACTTCAACACACCCACGCACCCCCCCCCCCTCCACACACCCACACCCACACCCACGCACGCACGCGCAGGCGCACGCACGCGCAGGCGCGCGCTCGCGCGCACACACACATACATAAAACTGGACATTTGTACTTCACTACATACACTACCTTGATTTTGACACACGACACATCATCCAAATTGTCGCCGTTGGAGGCACCGAGCTCATTCCAGAAATCAGGGTCCAACTTTGAAGAGTTCGACGAGATGACGACGACGTTGGAGGGGCTAACCTCCTACTTTACAATAGCCTTCTTCTTCGCTGCTTTGGTGGCAAGGCTAGCGAGTGTGCAACCAGTCCTCCCGGGTTCAAGTCCGCATGGGGACTGAATTAAACAGGGTTTTATCCGAGCGCGTATAATTCGCTGCTGGAGAGGTCTCATCTGGCTAACAACGTATAACCCGCAAGGGATCATTTCCCGTGGGTCAACGTTTTTTTTTTCACTGCCTTCTTCTCAGCATAGAAATCCAACTTCGTCTGCATGAGCTTTGTGTGCTCATGACGGAACCTCGCCATGGCCATCTCGTTGGGATCGTTGTTTCGAAGCTGCAAGAAGGCCTGATTCTCCCACTATTCTTAGTATGTGACCATCTGCAATGGCGACTCGAGGAACTCAGCCTATGCTCCGCTCTCCACCTCGGGAAAGTTGAAATCCAACCGTGTCCAACGAGCTTGCACACAACCGTGTGCACGCGCATAGAGAGATCCATGTGCCGAGTGACCGACGGTGGTCATCGAACAAATTTTTGAAGTGACCATACAATTTAGTCGTTAGCTTCAGATGCAGCTCCGAAATAGCTTATTCTATTTGATTTTTTTCCTAAGGACCCAAAACATTTTCATAAACCCCCTTGCAGTATTTCGATATTACATCTGAAACCATTTTAAGCAATTTGACCCGAAATAATTTCGGTGTTCATCGAAATGATTCCAACGCATTTAAAATCTTTACTTGGTAACATATTTGCTCCAATTGGTGTCAGTATACCTTAAGGGTGTCACCTATGGTTCGTGAATAATGCAGACATGATCGAAACCCCTTTTTGATTAATAACCAGCAGCATGACCTGGAGATCCGTACCGACTCCCACATATTTAACAATGACTTAATGATCGTGGGAACTTTTAACGTCGTAACTAAATCCCTTTATCTCGCGAAATATTACATGTCTAAGATTTGACCATCGGTATCGCCATACCTAGTTTGATCTCATTACCGATAAGTACTCTTTTCTTTTTTCTATGATATAACATTCATTATAATCAAATCACCTGCTTGCAAGCTATTGTCAATGTGATATCATTAAGAGGGCACGAAGTATATATCTCCGTCATCGGGATTGATAGATCCCACTCTTAATTCATGTGCCTTAACATAACACTTTCAGAGTACCCAAACCAACCTTTATAGTCACCCTGTTATGATGTGACGTTTGATATTATCAAAATATTCTTCCGGTGTTAGCAATTAACATGATCTCGTGGTCTAAGGATCATGGTTACTTTATATGATGTTATAGTAATGTAAACAGAATAACTTTGATTATATTACTATACTTTGGGTGAATGTTTATCACATAATTCCACCAATGTCATGACCTCGTTATTAACAACATCCAATGTTTACGATCAAGAAACCATGATCATCTTATTAATCAACAAGCTAGTTTAGAGACATAAGTAAAAACTATATATATTTGTTTATTAAACATTAAAGTTTTCAATTAACACAATTATAGAATAAAAATAAATATCTATCATAAACATGGAATAAGATAATCATCACTTTATTATTGCCCCTCAGACATATTTCCTTCAGTTTTGACCCTTGTATATTCGTACAACAAGATTCTCAAGATTCTGTCTCCAGTTTATCATTATTAATGATATGTAAATGAGTATATAGGCACAAGGCTTCCGCAAAGAAATTATCATCAAGTTAACATAAGAAAAAACATTAATAGAGAGTGTGTTTGTAATGTGCCCGTCTTTATCAACCTCACCTTTTTGGTGCTCCTTCTATTTATCTTGTTGTTATTTTAAATGGTTATTCTCTAGAACTATGGCTTTCTACCGCGTTTTACTCTTTATCACAAGTGCATACCTACTAAGATGATTTTTGCAATAGTTAATAATACGTGGCAACGTTTTAATAATTTCTTGCAAGGACTCGCTATTACTGCTCTCGTGACATTCTATAGAGTTTAGTTCAACATTAGTATAAGATATTAGGGATTCTTTTGGAGCATCATTGCATTGAAAACTAAAGACCAACAACTGTACAATTATCACACTATTCGCTTTAAACGGGACTAGATACTTGCAAGATTGTTTACAAATGTCACCAATACATGTGACCTACTATTGTATAAGGTATTTACTCGGGTTACCTATATGAGAAAGGATGATGTATCTCAAGGTGACTCTAGGAGGCCGAATTGACGGCATGATACATAATATAGTAAGGTGATGCTTTTAGAACAAGAAGCCTCGATTTCTCTGGAGGGACACCGTGTGAGATTTTTGGACTATTCACCGAGTTATACGACCTAATCGCTCTAACTTGGTTACCATCTTTTGAATACGTGGAGTCAGCAAAGAAACCAGAGTATGATAAGGGTTTGTTGGTAAAATTTGATTGTATTGATTTGTCGATTTTGTGTTTGTCCAATTCAACCGGCCATCACCCCTCACAATGTATAGTGTAGCTGGTCTTTTCATGCAAGCCTAGTAGACTATTACACGAGTATAATGCAAACTCATAGTAGGAAAAATTACTCTAAACTGGGTGAAACTACTGCCGTCCTCGTATTGGACCCAAACTCCAATCGCCCAAGTGAACCCTTTGGAGAGTCGTCTTTCGTTCCGCATTGGCTAATTCATGTAATCTTTGAGCTTCTTCCCAGTAGCATAAGTCGACTTGACTTCCTTCATACGACTTCTAGATAGTTCCTGTCGAAGATGCATATTTCTGTTCATAGATGCAAAATTCTTGGTAGATCTATAACGAAAACATATGTATGCAATTGCACACATATGTATGCAATGACACATGGATATGTATGTATGTGCAAAATTTTAAACTTTATACGTGTCTCTATTTTAGATTTGATTTTTTCATGGTGACTTGTAATTGGTGTTGTAGTTGTTTATTTTTTTTATTTTTTGTTGGGCTTCTAATTTTTTTTTGAGAGCGTTGGGCTTCTAATTACGTATGGGAAAAAAGCCCAAAAGAAGAAACGGTGAAGGAAATCTCCTCGATGGTGGATGTCATAGGTCGATGGAGCGCTCAAATATTTTCGGTCGATCGAGCGCCAGGCTTTGTGTTTTCAGAGTTTCCCGCTCCACCCGGCACCCCCGGATGGCCGTATCGCGAATCGCGATCCGCACCACCCCCACGCCAGCCAATGATCACAGCGTTTCCACCATCCCGGATCGCTCCCTTCCGCGGGTATAAATAACCCTCGACCCCGCCCTCCCCTATCCATCCAACAGTCGCGCCCATTCTCAAACAAATTCCCAAACTCCACACAGCACAAGTTCCAGTTCCAGATCTCTTCTTCAGTTAGCCACCATGCCTGCCGTCGCGAAGACCACCGCCGCGAAGCCGAAGGCCGCCGCTGCCGGCCCCTCCCATCCTTCCTACTTCGAGGTTGCCGTCTGAACCTCCCCTGTATTCCTGCTTATTCACTGCTTTTAATTGTGTCTGATTGGTTTCTAAATCTGATCTTCGCAGATGATCAAGGAGGCGATTGCGGCGCTCAAGGACAGGACCGGCTCCAGCTCGGTCGCCATCGCCAAGTACATCGAGGAGAAGCACGGCAAGTCCCTCCCGGCCAACTTCAAGAAGATGCTCTCCGTCCAGCTCCGCGGGTCCGCCGCCAAGGGCAAGCTCGTCAAGGTCAAGGCCTCCTACAAGCTCTCCGACGCTGCCAAGAAGGACTCGACCAAGGCCAAGGCTGCGCCGAAGCCCAAGAAGAAGGACGCCGCCGCCAAGCCTAAGAAGGCCGCCGCCACCGCCAAGCCCAAGAAGGCTGCTGCCACCGCCAAGCCCAAGAAGGCCGCTGCCAAGCCCAAGGCCCCTGCCGCCGCGGGCACCAAGCGCAAGGCGCCCGAGAAGAAGCTGGTTGCCAAGGCCAAGAAGTCGCCCGCGGGCAAGGCCAAGGCGAAGCCGAAGACCGTCAAGTCCCCGGCCGCCAAGAAGGCCCGCAAGGTCGCCGCCGCTTGAGCCGATCTGATAGGTGTATTCGATCTTGGTGTGTCGACATGGTGTTCAGGGTCTGTAGAAAAGGATTTCTCATCCTCCCTGGGCTAGGCTTCTGTTCTGCTAGTTCTATGTAACCTCGGTGGTGCTTAAGATATGAATTGGTTTGATTTCATGAGATGATTTCGCTCGCTTCAGATCTAACTTTGTGAAATGAACTTGCAGTTTCTCTGTCAATTCCCCCATTTTGTACGGTATGTTTCATCTCCTTCTGTTGATGCCTTTGATGGTCCGTTTTCTGATTCCGGCGACTGCTGAGTTATAAAATCACTTGGGATATCCTCTGTTTCAGATTCGTTCCATTTTTTGATGTAATTTGTGACCCCAATTTGTCTTGTCCGATGCTGCACTTTATCTCTGAAACTTGAAGCAGGTAGATACTAGATGCATACGCCACGGGTTTCCTGGGAATTGCGGTCGATGCTCTTAAATCGACGGGATCGAGTTGGAACTAGCGCGTGACAGATTGGGTGGGAGCGGCTCGAGCTGTGCCGGACTGTTGCGGCTGCGTGCTGACCAACTTCCACCGGCGACGTGCAGATGCAGATGGCAACGGCCAGTGCGGCCGAGCGAACAATGTGTGGCGGGCGCATCTTCCCAATCCCCTGGCTCCACTTCCACTCCACAAACCTCGCGCACGCTTATTTGCATTAAAATTTGATAATTTCCATCGGCGACGTGGTCAAGTGTTCCAAAAGCGTGTGATCCGCTCAAGGAAAATCCTGTTGGTGGGACATGCCAAAACTGTGGGCTTGCAAATTTTCTCCAGTTCAAAGGCCCGCTGGTAGCGACGGGAGAGCATTTCAGTTGTGCACAAAGGGTTGGGTCGGGCCGAGCTGAAAACAGTCTACGCACTACCCAGCGTTTTTATCTGAAAAAAAAACTACACAGCGTTTGAGTAGGAGGCTATCCGCCGAAGATAGTTTTTTTTGGGCGGTTGTTGCGAGACCAACTCCAACAACCGCGGGAAAACTCCGCACACTAAAAATAATCATGGATTTAGCTCTGCACGCGTGGCCGTTTTGCTCTAGAGCAGGCATTGCATAGTTGCTTGCGCGCTAAAAAAATTCCACGCGCGGCAATTTGTGTTTCAGACGCACCAAATTTGCTTCACGCCGTTCAACGCACGCTATCACTCGGTGACGCGCACGAAGCCCAACTGCCGCAGAAATCTCACTTGCGCCCGCACTGCCCCCATTTCCCACGCCACATTCCGTCGCCGCCCCGCACCTTCCCCGAGCTCGCCGCGGCGGGAATCAAAGTGAGCCGCCGGCGCCGCGCCCCGGCCAAGCGAACTGCCGCCATCGTGCCTCGGCCAACTCAGAGCTGCCGCGCTGCCCTCGATGACCGCCATGTCCTCAAGCCGGGACGCTACTTGGCGCACGCTACGTGCTCGGCAAAATGGCCGCTGGAAGGTACGCCCATTCCGCCGGCCGCACCATATTTTAGTTTCGGTAGACAAAGTGTGTGTATTTTGTGCTTGTAAAGGATCTCGTATGATTCATCTGACGATGAACTAGAGCTTGAGAAAGATGAGAACATATCGATTATATTAGCTTGATGCGTGATGAAAGAACCGCAGCGTGGTGGCTTGGTTTTTGGTAGGCGCAAGTTGTGGAGGAAAATGATTGAAGGGCACGAGAGGTTGATACGGATATATTTCAACGTCAATGCCACCTTCCCGGAGGAGTATTTTGTTTGTGTTCTAGGATGATCATGAGTTTATTGAGGCGCATTTGCAAAGAGGCGACTTGAATTTGGCATGCATTTTTTTTGGAATGCTCGGGTCCTGCAATGACATCAATGTACTTCAACGGTCTCCTCGTATGTCAAGGATTTCATTGCGTGAAGCTCCTCAAGTGGAGTTTGAATACAACTATGGTTATTATCTTGCCGATGACATCTACCCAACATGGCAAAGTTTTATAAAGCCGGTTCACAAACCCAAAGATAAGAAAGAAAATGATTTCCAAGCCGCACAAGCGGTGGCTAGGAAAGATGTGGAGATATCCTTCAGGATTTTGCAAGCCCAATTTGGTACTGTAAGAGAACCGACTAGATTTTTGACCAAGAATACCTTTGGTACATCATGGCAACTTGTGTTATCATGTATAACATGATCAAGGATGATTGTGGCAAAGATGTAGATCACAACCACCACTATGACTTTATGGGGATTCTTGTGCAAGTGCATAGGAGAAAGCACAGGTGGCGCGTTTCATTGTCTCATATTATGTCATTTGAGACAATAAGACTCATGATAATCTTCAAAAAAATCTCATCAAGAAGTGGTGGAAATGGTTTGAGGCACAACGTTGAGCCCTCCTTTTATTTGTTGTTTGTCGTATTGTGAAAACAATTTATTATACTATTGATAAAAAACTTGTTTTATTTGTTGGTGAACAGTTCCTATTTTTTTTTATCATTCACATACCATTTGGTTGTGTCGTAATAATAACTAGTCATTTTTCGTTAAATTTATTTGGGTTTGTATGATCTTTTTGATCCTATAGTCCATTTTAAAACATGATTGTGCAGACGTCGCACGCTGCATTTTGCCGCGTCTGCTGGAGGTGTTTTTTGGTATATTTTTGCACACTACTTTTAGCGTTTCCGGCAAAAGAAAAACACTCCGCACGTACTAAAGTTGGATCAGGCGCGCGATGTTTTCCAGTGGCGGTTAAAGTTGCTCTTACACGAAACATGGCCTCTCTTGCGAGCTTCTATAAAAAAAATTGACAACGTGGTGATTGCATCGTCGCTGCAGACCTAGTCGTGGCTACAATCTCCACTCCCCCACTAGTGGCACATCTCATTCACGAAATCACCAATCATATATCTTCGCTTTGCAGGGAGATTAGGGGTTCGCTATACCGATTAGTTTTTTAATTAGCATACATTCGTCGGAAATGACACGTGCTATCATAAGCAGAGAGCAATTGCCTACACGCTTCCTGGTCGCCACTCGCAATATGAACCAGCAAAGGTGTGTGTGCGTACTGCACGTGCCCTGTCTTCTGCTAGTACTCCAGTAAACTTGGGGCGATGGTTTTCAGTAGACTTGTTGCTGCCATCACGCTGGACAAAGTCATGATCGTACGATTCGCATCACATACAACTAGCGAGGAACAGTGCCGTGAGCGTTGACGATACGCCGTGCCGTACGTAGCGCAGTCGGCTAGCAGCAGGCCATCACAGTGCCTGAGCGGTCCACGTCACACCTAATGCAGCCACTTCCCATCCATGGAGATAGCGACGCCTCATAATACACACGAGCACTACTATCCAACGCTGTTCTCCATCGATCGAAAAGTTTTGCGGCCCGTCGAGCAGGCAAGACACGCTTCCAGTTCCAAGTAAGCAAACGAATCGCGTTTCGCGTGCACTGCCTTCAGTTCGCCTTCCCTCCCTCGCACTCCTCGAACAAACGCAAACCGCCTGCCTGCCCCCACCCGCGCAGCGCCAGATCACCGCCGCGTCCCAGCCCAGGAGAGCAGCGCCGCCCTCCCATGGAGACGGGGGACGGGCGCACCATCCAGCCTCTGCTGTGCCTCGCGTGGCTCGCCGCCTCGCTTCCCATCGTCGCCGCCGCGCTGCCGATCCCCGCCGCCGCCGGCGGCCGCCTCCTCCACGGCCTCCTCTCCGCCTTCTCCGCCCGCGGCAAGACCGTCAGGCCGTCCTCCTCCTCCGCAGCGCCGTCCTCCTCCTCCAGCGCCACCTCCTCCTCCAAGACGGTAAGATCGCCACCCTTGCTTCCTGCTTTTGCCCTTCTATGCTCTCACTCCTCTCCCGCACAGGCGTAAACTGCAACTTGCGTCCAGGTCCAGTTTGTTCGCCTGGCCCGGACCATCTAGTTCCCTCTGCTATTTCTCGTCGGGGTCCTAGCTGCTTGCTACTATCCTCATGTCGGCAGCTGTTGTTTTTGACAATAATGCACATAGGATTTGGGTTCAGTAACAATTTTTGATAGTACAATGTTCGTTCTGCTAGTGAAAGCAGTAGAATTACCCCACTGCATAGATTAAACGGGACATATGTAGGAAAAGGCGTTCAACCCAGATTCGTTAGAAACCAAAACTACAGTGTGTTGCCAGTCCATGACTGAAAATATGAATAACCATGGTAACATCTCTCTCTTGAGACTTGGAACACAGTGTATTTGGGAGATTAGTTGGAACTAATGGAAGGAGTATCAAGTGTGTATAAGCTCCTGTCTCTTCCTCTGAAATGGTGGAATCGAATGTTAATAGCATGTCCCCTTGCTCCACCCGTGAAACCAAATCTATCAGTTTCATTGATTCCTTCACTGGTGATTAGGGATGATACTAATTCGACCTTCCAAACAAGAGAATATTTGATCCTTGGGGCAACTTACAAGTACATGGGTATTAGGATGATCGTTAAGTTAACCCGTTTTGCATTTCATCTATTTTTTTACAACAGTTTGCTAGTTTAGAAGAGATAGTTATGGCAGTGAAACACATGTATGGTGGATTTGTCTTTATACTTCTATATACATAGGTATCAGAAACTCACATTGATTTTCCCAAAATCGCAGAAGTTCACCGTGCCTCAAAAGTACTTCTTACATTTCTATGTCGTGGGGGTGGCGGTAACAACGAGCTTGCTGATTGCAGTATTGTTCTACGCATATATGAAAATGACACCACTGTTGCCAGAGACATCGAGATACTCCACAATTGCTAGCCATCTTGTTGGGTCAAATTCCTTCTCGTTTGGCAGTGTCCTTTCACTCACCATGGAACACAAGTATCGTGTCTGGCGCACCGTATTTGTACTTCTGTTGATGGAAATTCAGGTGCTGAGACGCTTGTATGAGACCGAACACGTGTTCCACTACAGCCCTTCAGCTCGGATGCACATTGTAGGATATCTGACGGGTATATTGTAAGCTCCACATCGCTTAACTTTCACTCTGTTCTAAAATGTTGCATAATTCTTGGTAAATTATGCCAGGCTGACTAAATATTCCTTTCGCTCTTTCTGTTATAATTTCACATGGTTTTGCTATTAGGTCTTTGCTGTTATAGAAGCTCTTTGTAGTTCTGCATCCTGTGCATATACTTTATCAACAAAATATGCAAAAGGTGGCATAGTTTTCTTTTTGATTAAAAAAGGTGGCATAGTTAATGCATACTTTAGTTTATTGGATGCTCTGACCTTGACCTCACACAACCAAACGACATTCCAATTGCTGCAGAAATAGTCTGACTGATTACTACTCCCTCCGATCCATAATTCCATATTACTTGTCGTTGAAATGGATGTATCTAGCACTAAAACATGTCTAGATACATCCATTTTAGTGACAAGTAATATGGATCGGAGGGAGTAGTGATTTTACGTCTAAATTATTCACTTAAAATCAAGATTAAGAGTTGACTGTTTTATGTAAATTCTTGGAAGTTGATGCCTTTATATCATAATACTGATATTAGGTAGGGAATTATGCATTCATGTTATCGGTGACAGATTTCCATAAGGACTTCTTTGCACAAAGACCATTTTATCGCCATTCCCGTTTTCCGTGGAACATTTTGGATTAACTTATAGTTTTTTTCTGTCAGCTATTACACGGCCGCACCTTTATCTCTTGCTAGCTCTTCTATTCCTGAAGCAGTGGATTTTCTTCGAGGTCAAATAGCTGAGTTTATAGTAAAGGGTCGTGGAAGAATGCCTGATCTAGTCATTGATTCTTCATCTCTGATAAAGCCTCTTTTAAAGTTGGGGTGGTGCCAATGGATAGGTGCCGTTATATTTATCTGGGGATCCCTCCATCAGATCCGCTGCCATGCAATTCTTGTAAGTATCAGCTTCTTTGTAGTGAGCCTGGAACCCTAGATAAAGTGATATGTTCGTTGCTTTCTTGTCTGTGAATGTGAATAGGATCTTCAGATGTAACAGCAGAAATGTTAAAAAGATAACATCTCTTGATGTCTTGAAACTTGCAAGCTGAAATTGCTAACAAAATTTGCTAAGTGAAAACCTGAAGGTATGGCTTGTTTGGATTGATTTGCTACCTGAGATCTTATCAGGGCAGTAGAAAAATAGACGTCACAAATACAGAAACTTGTTCGATGATCAACATCAGAACGTTCCATAGATTGTCAAACCATATGCATGAAGTTATTCTGTATGCATATTTTCTGTTGCTTTATGCAAGAAACTTCTGAGCTACAGTTTAGCAAACTTATTTGAGATTTCACCATTTTCTGTTTATCATTTTGACAGGGGTCGTTGCGAGAAAACAAAGATTCTGATGAATATGTTATTCCTTGTGGGGACTGGTTTAGTCGTGTGTCTTGCCCTCATTACCTTGCTGAACTAGTGAGTGCCTCTTTTCTTTCCTCATATTCATTACGTCACATACACGATTCTGACAAATAGGGCAGTTGGTCTTTTTACATTTCTGGAGTAATAATACCTCAGTAGGCTAGTCAATCTTCGTTCACAGTTTAGGCTCAACCCATGAATTTTAGCAGTGCGCAACTTGTGGTCTCGTACGATCCCTGGGGGCAGTGGTTGAAAAACAGATAACTTATACTGTTGCTTATGCTGGGATGTGATTTATACTGTTTTATGTTACTGCGAACCTAATTTTTTCTGGTTCATCATTTTGCGAACCTAATTCGTGGAGTGGAACTTGACTCTACAAATTTATCTAGAGAAGTGGCCAGCCTTACATAGTTACATTGGGATGAAAACATAATATGGACATGGCAGGTTGATTTGGTACACCTTTCTAGAGAAGCTCACCGTTTTTTGATGCAAATCAACTGTTTAGATTGAAACTTAGCTTTCATTAAGGGCAGTGAAGTCTATTTTGACCGGTGGAAAGACCTAACCCTATAAACCTGTAATATTTGGATTACCGCAAACAAAAATAATACTTGGATAACCCGTTTGCAATCTGTAGGTTGTGACTTCAATGTCCTAAAAACAGCTTCATTGAACTAGCTAGTATCTGCATGTGATTCAAATGAAACTTGGAGATTTTGCAACATAATTACGCTCATCTAGTATGCACATGTATTAGCTGCCAGTGGCAAGTTGTTTGGTTGGTGGTTCATTTTTTTTTAGAAAAGAAGGCTCGGCCCTTGTTCCATTTAACAAACCCAACAGGTTTTGTACAAGCATTCCAGTACTCGGGGGTAGCAGACAACCATGTCGCCCAGAACGCACCCACCCCACAGTCTTTTTATTACACACCACCACCATAGTTCTACTAACGAACCAGGCAACACCAACAGCCTCTAGGAGATCCCTAATCCTTGGCGACACGCAGCATCCCACTGTCCTCCAGCAGCTTCAGTGAGTTTGCCTTCAGGTTTCTGGCCAGAGACTCCGTGGTGCAAGGGTGTAGTCCATCTTCTGAAACAACACCTGAATCCCAGGCCAAGATGATCTGTTAAAACACATCGCTTCTGCATTTCCACAAACACCACAAGGCAGCCGTGTGAATTATGTTAGCAGTTTTTTGTGTTTTATCACATATCCATCTACTTGTAATTGAAAGCTTATCTGTCTGCCCTTGGGAGCCTGTCAGTGGACATTCCTCCAGAGCTCCTTGGCAACAGCACACTCAAAAAATAAACGAACACAAGATTCTGCATCAGAGCAAAATACACAAGATAAATTAGACAATTTTTGCCTTTTGTTCAGGTTATCTCTAGTGAGTAGCTTATTATTGGCAAGCAACCAAAGGAAGACATGTAACCTAGGGGGGACACTAATCTTCCACACAGCTGGAATATGAGTGGGAACTACTATAAAATTAATGACAGCATATAAGGAGCTAACAGAGTAAGTCCCTTTTGACTCAAATTTCCAAATAAGAGAGCCCTTTTCATCACTAAGGTGAATTGACTCAGCTATATGAACAAGATCATACCACCTATGCATCAAGTTTTGATCCACACACCTCATAAAGGTGAACTTAAGATTAGTCTCATCCCAGACATCTGAGATAGGCTGATTTTGCTCATTCACCAGGATGTATAGATCACAAAACTGAATAGCTAGACTGCAGGTACCAAACCAATGGTCCTCCCAGAATTTTGTTTTCTGGCCATTGCCAACTTTCCATTGATACCCCATTTTTGCAGCCCTAGCAGCCCACATAGCCCCTTTCCAAAAGGGAGAGATACCATTATCAGGACAAGCAAAAAGGTTGGGTTTATCATTTTTATACTTGTGGTCAATAATTTGTTTCCATAGCTTATGACCATCTAGGTGATATATTTTGATCCAAGAAGCAATCAAGCATATATTCATTTCAGCTAAATTAAGTATAGCAAGCCCTCCAAACTCTATTTTTTGAGTCAGGAGCCCCCAATTAGCCAAGTGATACTTATGATGTCCTTCATAATTATCCCAAAAGTAATGTGCAATCTGGGAATTAATCAAATTTATAGCCCATTTTGGAAAATTGGTAACACTTAGAATGTAAGTGGGAATACTAGCCAGACAACCTTTAATAAGAATTAACTTGGCTTTATAAGATAGCAGCTTGCCCCTCCACCCTTCAGCCTTCTTTATAACTTTATCAACAACAGGCTGGAGGTCCACTTTTCTAAGTTTCTTGTAATGCAGAGGCTCCCAGATAATTTAGACGACCCCCCCAGCTACGATAAATATATATGGTATTGATTGTAAAGAAAAAGAGGGTTTGAGCATAAATTTGTGCCTCATCCACTTTACATTTATTGGAACAAGGTCACATTTGTGAAAATTTATCCTGGTCCCTGACATTTGTTCAAAACAAGACAACAACCATGAGAAGTTCATGAGAAGTGAGAGCAGCAGACTTGTGAGAGATGTGCCGGCTTCCAAGACGCCGAGGTCTGAAGGAATTCTTACGTGCCTTCCTGGGCGTTCAGGTTCCAGGAGAACATATGGCGCATGACTAGGGTAGCCGGCTTCCAAGCATGTCCAGTGGCGGAGTCTGGGACAGGTGCTTCTGGGGCAGGAGAGCAGCTGGCCAGCCGAACCGACTTTTTTTCTAGGAACAGTTGAGCGACTTGAGCACCCATTTTTTTTTTGGAAGGAGTGGATCGATGCTCTCGATGTACACAAATGGCCACCTAATTACCAGCTGACGCAACTATCTTACAGATGAATATATCCTTTCTAAAATATTTTAGGGGGTGTACTGAAGCACACCACTAGCCCTAAGTACGTAGCTTAAATGGTAAAAGGAAAACAATATGTCATTGGAACTGTCAAATTGTTCCATTTTTGTCGAGAAATTAAATAAGTCTAACGTGATAAGTTGCGTGTCTGCCTTGACCCAAAACTGGTGTGGCTGCTGGTGAACAAACTCTTGTGGGTTTTAAATTAGTATTATATTAATATTTATGTCTGTTTTGTTATGCAGGTCATATATTTGGGCTTGTTGATAGCTAGTGGTGGATCAGACATTTCTGTGTGGTTCCTGTTCATTTTCGTGGTATGCCTCGCTGACTTTTTGCACCAATCTCAGTTAGAATCTGACCAACTTGTGATCATTGTATCCTTTCTTTTTCTTTCACTTCAGCAGGCTAAGCTTCCTTCTTTTTGCAGATAACAAACCTGTCGTTTGCAGCAGTACAAACTCATAAATGGTATCTTCAGAAGTTTGAAGACTACCCTCGTTCTCGCTATGCCATTATTCCATTTGTGTTGTAGCATCTGCAAAGTTTTCCCACTTCGCTCAAGTGTTCCTTGTGTATGTAAAGGATATCTATGTAAACATAGCAGGATGAAAGTTAAAATGTTGTGTTGTGTAACTATGTAAATGGCCCCTCTCTGAATATACTTACAAGGGGCTATATTTCTCACTGTAAATCATGATACATACTGATAAGTTGGATCTTGGATGTACAGTAGCCTTTATGGACACATTAAAAGATTGGAAATATGGTCCCTGCAGAACTGGAAACGTGTCAAATCGGTGGCAACAAGGCTGATACAAGGTACTGGTATCATAATCTGACACGTCGTGCTGTTATAAGTCATAGTGATGTTCCACAAAGGCAACTTCCGGTGAACCTTGACCTTCCGTTGGCCACTTGTTTCCAGTTTGGAAGTGTTCCAAGTGTTTTTTTGGTTCTTTAAGCTTGCAGTAGGTTCTGCTTAAGAAGGGCCCCTGCAGTTCATCCTGTGGGAAACCCAGCTGGAGCTGTTCTGGTCGGGTTTGTACCTGTATTTGGTGTTTTAGTACCGCAATCAGTGTTACTGTAACTCAGAATTTCTCAGGCCGAATGTCTTATCATGTTTCTGCTGTTTCATACAGTGCATGCCCAAGCATGTCTGGAGGTTGGATGTTGATGGTGAGAAGTGGGAACAGAGAATGCCTTTCCGTTGTGTTTGATCATCAAATGTCAGGCCCGCCTTCTTCTCTACCGACTGATTCTCTGCATCTCGAATGGCTACAGTTTGCCGTTATTGTTAGCGAGTTAACAATGATTGCCATAGCTTATCAGTGTTTCAGAGAGCCGTTTCAGCCGAAAAATGCTCTGTGGAGGCCACCATCACCAGCCAATCCCTACTGACAAAATGCTGTATATTTTGCGGCCGTTCGTTTGATTTGGACCTTGGATGTGGGATCCTGCAAAAGTGTACCGCCGCATTACAGGGAGAATATCTGAAGAACACGCTAGGCTACACGAAGTCTCACCCTACGATGTAAAGCTACGCTCACTCACTGATCAGGTGCCCTTTTCCCATTTTTAGAAACACTCATTACAGCACTAGCCAGGCCGAGTCACCATCTGATCTGAAACACGAACCAAAGTGCACCGTCAGAAGAAACCCAAAAGAAGATCCAAGCCGGACCGATGGGATGGAGGTGCATGAGAGCAAAGCCTCCACCAACCCACAGCACTCATGCTCCTCACCTGGCCGGGGAGACGAGACGGGAGGTGTTGGGTCAGAAAGCAAAGCAAAGCACATCCATCATCCATGGATCCTCGACGAGGGGACACGCTCCGTGTCTTTGCCCGGCTAATCCTCCCCTCCCGGACACTTGTTCCCGCGCACCGGCCGCCTGCTTGTCTAATTAGCATCGTTAACTTATTGGCCTTGTTTTTTCCCCGGGGCCGGCACATCATGGCGTGTGCGTGCAAAGATAATGAAGCCACTCGACGCACCGATCGGCAGACACCATGAGAGCTTAGCTCAACTTTCCTACTCTTTTTTGCCTTGAGGTGGTCGGGAGAGATCCATAAGGAAATCGATGCCTTTTGTTTCCAAGTGCTATACCTGTTACTTGATTTTAGGAGGAGGTGACGTCGCCAGGGGTTGGTGCCTGGAATCACTGGAGTTGCAAACGCACGATTGCGAAATTTCGATAGAGTGGAGACCCGAGACTGATGGACTGTCGAGATGTGCCATCCAAGTCAAGATCGCGCACACATTTTATATTAGTACTAGCACACTGCTAGTAGTAGGTAGAGTGGGCGGGAGAAAACTAATAAGGGATGTGAGCACTTCCATGAGTCGCCGGAGCTGGGGCTGTCCGTATGGGCCGTCCAGTTCGGAGACTATAATCTTTTTTTTTTTTGCGAACTCGGAGACTATAATCAAGGCTTCCATTTCCAACACCATCGATACATTTTGGAGCGATGCAACCACAACCACGTCGCGCCTAAATAGCTCTTTTTAAAGGGACAGCTGGCGCGAAAACCGGACGAACTCGAAAAAATTCCTTGACGAGCATGATTTGAAAGCGATGCGTGTAGTAGGTGTGTGTTCTGGGCAAGGTCCAAAGCACCGGAACTGCCGTTCTGGACGGTCGTGGCACGGACGGGCACACCGGTTCTTCGCTTCGGATAATGACAAGCGAAATGGCGACGGAAAACCGCTCGCTTTCCCGCTCGTTCTGCGTTTTTCGGCCGGGAAGGGAAGAGGTTTTGAGAGGCTTGAAGCTAGCCGCCGCGCTACTCTTCTCTTCCTACCTGTACATTAATGGGCAACGCGAGGCCTGCGCTTAGAGCGTGTGAGCAGTGAGCACCAAGGTTTTCGATAGTGCAGAATGGCGTGAGCTCTCTTTACGGTTTGTACGCAGCTCACACAACCACGTACGTCCACGTCTCAACATTTATTGGACGTGCTACAAGTAAGGTACTATCCAAAATTGGACCTCCCGATCCAACCAAGCTCTAGTTACTCGCCAATCATTTGCCCCGCCATCGTTAGTGCAAGTCTTGAGTCAAAATGAGACTTGTTTGGTGTTTATTCTTAATCTTAATTCTTGGAATGCACTGCACGCACTGCACACAGTAGCATTCAGAAAGAAATGGCTTAGGCTGCACAGAAGGAGAAGGACACACACATGGATCTAGTAGTAGTTGGCTTAGTGGTACTTTTTTTTTGCATGTCTAGCAGACTAGCCGCTAGCGCGGTAACATTTCGCTAGTAGTAGTACTTCTTCCACGGAACAAGGTGTAGTGGACGGGAGCGGGGGCACGTTAAAAGCTTCCCAGATCCGACTGGAGCAACTGTTTTTTCCGTACCGAGATGTTCGCAGAGGGAGGAGGCCGGGAGGGGAGGAGCACACCACGCACGCACAGTGAGGAGGCCGAGCAAAGCTGACACCTGCTCGGCTGGCTGGCTGGCTCCCGTGTCAGCGAGCGCAGCAGCAGGTCGCCCATATGGCCGTTTGATGAATTATTGGACCACCCTCCTCCTTGTCCTACTACTAGTACTTGCCAGAATGACAGATGATCTGATTTCAGCGGCAGCGGGACCGGCCCTGCCTGTCCAGCCCTCGGCAAACGGCGGTCACTCACTCGGGCGCTGCGTCTTGACCCTAGACTCGAGCGGTTTTCACTGACAGTAAAATTTCAGGGTCAATTTTACTGCTAGTACTTCAGTGTAATCAATTGCTAGCACAGTAGTAGCACGTACTACTCCTAACAGGGACCTCGGTTGATTAACTGAGACTCGAGAGATTAAATCGTCGAAAGCAACGGTGCTTTTCTTTCTTACAAAGATTCGGGGCGAAAGGAGAGAGGGATTTGCAGCCAGACGCTCCTAACGGTGCTCTGTGCACATGTTCAGTGCTCGGATTAGGAGTTAAATAACGATCAGCGTGAGGAATCAACCGGACAGGATTCTAATATTCCTCTTAACGTACGGTGCTTCACTGCACCGCCGCACTGTCAGTACGCGCGCGTGCATGTGCGCACATCACGCTGAACTTACTTTGGGGTTTGACACCGGGAAGCTGGTAAAGATGAAAGGAAACCACCGTGCGTCTTCGGGATATTTTGCATAGCGTACAACGGCATTGACATGGCGGTAGTACACGTACTCGCGAGTCGCGACTAGATGGGAGTTTCAGGAGTACTCACTCCATCACATCTGCCGCTTGCTACGAAAGGAGCCCTAAAAAGTTGGTTGGATGATCTGAAACGCGGATGCGATCGATCGATGCGACGCTGGCACGGAATGGGAGCGTGCGTACATGGATATTATAAGCTTCTTGGTGCTTTATTATAGTATCAGTATGTACACTCTCGGTGCTGTGTAGATAATGAGAGGAGAAAAGCAGAGAGACGATTGCAAGTGAAGTTTTTGTTTGCACTCTTCATTAGTTCAAGGTTAGTTTTTTACTGTCCATTAATCAAGGAGAAGAGTCTTGACAAGAAAAAAAAAATGTCTCGGCCGATCGCTCCACCAACAATACAAAACTCAAATGCTTGGCACCACGGTGGCCCAAAACCTAGCATCACCCTTAAGAATATCTAGAAGAATAGGTGGCGGTTGTCGAAGACCATCTCATTGTGCTTTTTTCCAAACCATCCAACTTATAAGCATGGTGAGAGAAGCCATTGCATTACGCTTCGGGGTTGTTTTGTACGCCAAATTGGTCCACCCCGACTTGATGGAGAGGTTCGCCGCCCAATCTTGGGTTCTAAAGGTAGGAAGCCCAAGACAATTTTTCACCAATCCCCAAAGCCGCTTGGTGTAGCGGCATTAGGAGAAAATGTGTGCCGCCTCTATTGTGTTTGCTTGCAAAGCAGGCATAGCCCACAATTTGTCCACCCTCTTTTCTCGAGACGATTCTTCGTCCATAGCCTATTTTGGATGGCCAATCACGCCAAAGAATTATCTTTGTAGGAGCCCAAGATTTCAAAACTCGCTTGTTCCTGGTTGTACAGTTGGCACCAAAGAAGTGGGCCTTGTATCCCAAAGACGACGAATACTCTCCATTTGTCGTTAGGTTCTGAATGATTTTGTCATCAATATCCTCGTGGAGTTGAATGCTATTGAGCATCTCCCATAGTCACTATATTCCTGAATGTGTGGGATGGTCATGTTTGTGTCCATCTTAAATTTTAAGATCCAATCATTATTATGCATGGCTTGCTTGACACTCCTTTCTATTCTTGTGGAAACCTTATAGATGAGAGGAGTGATATCTTTAGGCACTTTCCCACTGAGCCATGGGGAGTCCCAAAATAGAGCAATATCTCCATTGCCAATAGTGATGGGGTGGCATAGAAGAGACTATGTCAACTTAGAACGGTCCCACCACTCATACCAATACCAACGCAATCGGAGATCTCTAGCAAATTTCTCAAGGTGTAAAATCCCTAGACCACTAAGATTGGTAGGATATAGACCATCTCCCAATTTATCTTGCATTTACCTCCAAAGACATTTTTTGTGCCTGCTAAATAAAGGTCCTTTTAATTTTCTTCAGGCTACCAATGCAACCCATAGGAATGGAGAGCGGAATAAGGTGGAATATTGCTTGCGAGGTGAGCACATGCTTGATAAGGGCCCCGTGGTTGGCCACATTTATGTTCTTCTTAGTAACTAGTTTGTCGGACATATTGTCCCCGAGAGGTTGGAAGTCTACTCTCTTAAGTTGGCATACCGAGAGCGGTAGACCCAAGTACTTCAAAGGTAAAGTAGTTTGGATGTCCGGTAAGTCACTAAACACCTTCTCAAGACCAATTATTTGATATCTAATAGGCACCACCAAGCTTTTTTGGTAATCTTTCTCTAGGCTAGTTACTTCTCCGAAGGTTGCCAAAGGTTTTATATGTACTCACTTTTGGGATACACAAAAATTGCCGCATCATCCGCATAAAGTGAGACTTGAATGATGGTTCCCCTCCCTCTTATGTTGCTTAGGATCTCATGTTGGGTGGCCAACTCAAGAATTTGTTGGAGGGGCTCGATGGCGAGGACAAAGAAGAGCAGCGAAAGGGGTCTCCTTGTCTTAGCCCTGTCCCCTGCGTTATTGGAATACCGACAACTTCATTTTGGAGGACTCTCAAGGAAGAGGTGCAAAGCAAGGCGGTGATCCAATTCCGTAATTTTTTAGGGAAGCCATGTCTCTTGAGGAGCTCAGTGATGAATTCCTATCTTACATAGTCAAAAGCTTAGAGAATGTCGAGCTTGAAGGGGAGAGTTGGTATTTTGCTTTTATGAAGCCTTCTTGCGAGGTTAGCCGACGCTACATAAAATTATCATGGATACTTCTCTTTTTTATAAAAGCACTTTAACCACTGGACATGAGATCATTCATAAGCGGAGAAAGCCAAATGCCTATCATTTTGGCGATAATCTTTGCGATGGCATGGATCAAGCTAATAGGTCTATACTCGGAAATGTCCTTGGCACCCTTTTTTTTGGCAAAGCACAATATTTAACGAGTTAAGCCATTGGAGGTGGGCCACTTGGATGTTGTTGAATTTATTGATTACACACATGCCATTTATTTTATGATTGGTCAACACTTCTTGAAAAAAACTCATGTAAAGCCATTAGGCCGGGCCCCTTCTTTGATATTTGCAATCCTTGCACTTTTTTTCTAGCCCGCTCAATGATTGTGTGACTAACCACTCTCCTTTTGAGGCAAGCCGTAAGGTCATGCTCATCTGGGGATAAATGGCAATCCTCTTGGGCTTTGTCAAGTTGAAGAATGACAAGGAGTGTGGCATGGAAGAACACTTTTGTTTTGGAAAATAATGTTCTAACCGAAGTAGAGGGATTCTTTGTCGTCGCCTTTAGCTTGTGGAAGAGGTTTTGGTATGGCTTGGCGTGCCCGGAGGGCATGCCCAAGCTTGACCAACAATCGCTTCAAAGCCCTCAATGCAAGCCCAAATCTTCTCAAACTTAAAGATTCTCGGTTTTCTCGGACCACTATCATCGGTAAGAAGAAGGGGACAATGATCGAATAAAGTGTAAGAGAGCGCATTGAGGACATCAAAGAGAAAGTGGAGGTCCCATTTAGTGTTGCAAAAGAAATGGCCCGACTTGCTCATCGTGGGGCTCACTCTCTCATTGCTCCAACTGCAACGACAAGGAGTGTTGCAAAAGAAAGTGAGGTCTCAAAATATTTTTGTTGTTTCTCTTGGTTTGTTTCTTTGCTTTTTAGCTTTGGTTTGACTTAAAGAAAAATCCAAAAATATTTTGCTTTGTTTGCCTGTTTGAAAAATCGAAAACGCCAAAAATATTTGTTGTTCTTCTTTTGTTTTGTGAGTTCTTTGCAGGGTTCAGTCGTCCTTAGTGGAATTTGGTTTCATGTTATTATTCAAGTCACACAAGTGAAGGGCAATAATGAAGATTAAGACAACTTGAGGTGCGGTAAGAGGCTGGTAACGAACTCTATTTGTTTTTATTTTTGTACATATACTCATTATTGTGAGCATGCTTAGTCTGTTCATGTAAGGTGTATGTTATTTATGGATGCTTAGTAGTTCTTGCTTTCTTATGATTAGCTCTAGCTTGCTAATAGTTTGTAGCATGTCATATGAATGTTTACTTGCATTGTTCTATTCATAACTTGGTATGATATTGTGGTATCCTCCTATGAATGTTTCATGTGAATCGACTTGGCACATGCTCACGCATGCATATGACTAAACAATAGTCAGTAAGCCTCGATAATTTATTTTGCCTCAGAATTCTTGTATCACTTTCATGCCATAATTAGTTATGTTTTGTTGCAAGCATGATTATAATAGTTATTGCTCTCTCGTTTGTCGCTCCCTCTCTATTGCTAGCCTTCACTTGCACTAAGTATGAGCTCTACTTGTGCATCCAACTCGCCAAAACCATTATTGCCAACAGTGTACACCATACCTACTTATTAGCATCATTTACTAATTCAATGCATATTCATTATGCCTTGTTTTCTTCTAAATAAGTGTTTGACTATTTTGAGGAAGTTAGTTAGTAAAGCTCTCACGAACTTGATGGCACACTTTATTCCTTGCACTTAATAAACCTGAACCATTGTGACTGTCTATGAAAGTTATATGCTTGCAAATTATAGGCTGGGAGTTAGCAGAACCGTGCTGTCACGGGGAACGCTTTCAACACTTATGAATACATATCCAGTTGATACCATGCTCTTTTGTTTGCGGATGCCGTCGGTGTGAAATAAAAGGGGAGCTTGTGAGTTCATGGAGTTATATATGTGTTAGATAAACGTCTGGGCCGCTAGCCTAAGCCATGCCTAATCATGGTGGAAACTTGCAGCATTACCATAATGAGCATCTGTGAGACATCCTCAATAAAAACCTATGCAAATAGCAAATAAAAAGATCCCTGAGATGCTCATTATTTGCTTGCCTTGTCATTTTGATTATGGTATAGCTCCTATATCATGTGGCAAGGGGTACCCCGTTGGCGATTCTCTATGATATGCATGTATTTATGATGACAAGAACTTACAGGTAACTAAAGTTGAGTAGCACGAGGAGCGGCCCTCGTACTCAAGGGACATGAGATTTGCAGTTTATGGTCCGTCAAGCATATAACTCATATTGGACCTCACTTTTACCTTAACCATATGTAGATGCTTATAATAGGAGCAATGTGAGCTCAAAGCTAATGAGTACCTTACTTTCAGCATTTGGATGCCTTTCAAACTTTTCAAAACTTTTTCACTTCCTTGTTGAGTCACCACTTATTCTATGATCACCTTCTTGAGAGCATAGTTGTCATTCTTGTGTTTGTCCCAAAACTTGGTTAATTATGTCATGACTTTGATGCTTGTATCTCTGATATCTTTACTTCTAGTATTCACTTGAACTTCGGAGGTGCCTTGGCATTTATATTGTGCTCTACAAACAAAGGCAAGCGAGATATCACTCTGTCATACCTTATTATGAGCATTGCAATGTTGTTTATGTTTATGTTTCATGCTACTTATTATTATTGAGTTGGTTTCTCTTCATAGCTCGCAATGACTATTGAGTAGACTTAGTTGCATACTTCTTATTATGAATGGTTTAAGTATATACTCGTGTGCTGAGAATATATACATCATATGAAGCAAATGTGTTTGTGAAAGTTCTTTTATCGCACTCATTTTCAACTGAATTGCATGAGGACAAGCAATAAGCTAAGCTTGGGGGAGTTGATACATCCAAAACATATCTACTTTCTCGAACACTTTTGCTATTGTTTCTCCTCTAAACTTGTATGATTTGGATACAACTAACATGGACTGACGTTGTTTTCAGTAGAATTACCTTGGTGTCTAGTTTTTGTGCAGAAAATCAACTATCAGAAAAAATTCCGGAAAATATGCCAAAAATCCTATTTCACCAGAAGATCCACGGAGCTAGAATACGAGACGGAGGGGAGCCTTAGATGGCCGACACTCCACTGCCGCGTGGGTGGGCCCACCCCGCGCCTGGGAGGGGTGTGGCCAGCTCAGGCACCCCCTCGGCCTCTCTCTTCGCCTATAAGAAGTCTCCTGACCTAAAAACCACGGGGGTTCAACATTTTTCCAAAAAGAGTTCCGCTGCGCCGCCACCACCAGAAACCGCGATTCGGATCCAGAAACTACGTTCTGGCACCCTGCCGGGACTGGGAATTTGGGGAGGATCATCGCCATCGTCATCACCAACGCCTCTCCATCAACCATCAATGTTTTCCTCATCCATGAGTGAGTAATCCCCACTGTAGGCCATGGGGATGATAGGGATTGTTGAGTTCTATCATGTAATCGAATAAGATTGTTAGGGCATGGTGCCTAGTATCTCTATTAGTGCTATTTGACTTTGTTGCAACATTGTGCTTAATGCTTGTCACTAGGGCCCGAGTGCCATGATCTCAGATCTAAACTTATTATTGAATCATTATGATAGTATTGTTTGTGATCTTATCTGCAAGTTATGTACACATATTATTGTCCGTATCCAAAGGCCCCGAAGTGACAGAAATTGGGACAACCGGAGGGGATGGCTGTGATGTGAGGATCACATCTGTTCACGGGGTGTTAATGCTTTGCTCCGGTGCTCTATTAAAATGAGCACCTTAATTGCCAGTAGTTGCCTTGAGGCCCCACTGCAACAGGCTGGCAGGACAAAATATGTTGTGCAGGTTCTCATTGCGAGCACGCATGACTCTATGTGGAGCAAGTGCCTATGATTGTTTAGTACTTGGATGCTTATTCTTATTTATCTGCAATTGCCCTAGGTCTAGGAGTTACATGTTTAGACTCATCCATGCAACGCCCGTCCATTCATCCATATGCCTACTGCACTCATATCCTATTGTCTGCTACTACTGTTACTATTGCTCCTGTTTTACTGCTGGCGTTACTTTGTTGTTGCTACTACAAACTGTTGCTACTGATAAACTTCTGTGAGCAAGAACTATTTTCAGGTGCAGCTGAATTGACAACTCAGTTGTTAAGACTTGCAAGTATTCGTTGGTCCCCCTTGTGTCGAATCAATAAATTGGGTAATACTACCCTCGAAGACTGTTGCGATCCCCTATACTTGTGGGTCATCAGACGACGACGTCGTCGTCGTCAAACAGGAGGCGTCAGACGATGTCGCCGCGAACCTGCCCCCGGTGTACCGTGAGGTGCTGGCTCGGGGCTACGACGAGTATGTCTTCATCGAGCATGCCATTGCGGCCAGCGCGCGAGGAGGAGGCACAGTGGCGCGGCTACGAGGAGGCCCTCCAGCTCACCCGCATGGTGGCGGAGACGAACGCGCAGCTTCCACCACTGCCGCCGCTGTCGGGTTGGGCGCCTACGATCGCGCCGCAGTTGGGGATGGAGTTGGCGCACCTACAGCACGGTTGGGAGTCATGGCCTGGGCAGGTGGTCAACCCGCCTGCTCCCGTTCCCGCTTCGGCCCTGCCCCCGTCCAACCTCTGGACGCCGCCGGGGTACATCGACCTTGACCAGTAGATGGACGAGGCGGCGCCGGCACACGTAGTTCAGTACCTAGGGCTAGTAGTAGTTTAGATTTCGTTTTATATATCAATTAAGTTCGAATTTTGCAGTTTTAGCCCGAAGTGTTTGTGTTTGAATATAAAAAAAATTGTTTCGTCCAGCGCGGTCAAATAGGTCGCGCCGCTGGACGCGGCTGACCGGACAGACCGAACCCCTACACAAACCGATCAGAGCCCGACCCAAAGGAACAGAAACAGACCGTTTAGGATAAACATATGAGTCGGACCGGTGAAGATGCCGCTTAATGCATGGCATCGACCAAAAGCTAGACCTAGCTGCTGCATGCTGCATCGTGTACTAAAGATTTGTGCAAGAGATAGGAGCACAAATATTTCTTTCCGCATTACTACCACCACCTATATTTTCAGCTCATCTCTTTATTACTCCCGTTACCTTGTTCACGTCCTTGAAATTTGTCGTCATGTACTAACATATACTCCTACGTACTAGTACTACTTCCTCCTTCCTAGAGTGTAAGTCACAATCTCATTTTCAGATTGTCCCGCATATGAAGCAAATAAGGCATAATTTTGCATTAATTGAAGTTAATTAGCACATGCAGTCTGCACCTTTCTCTCCTCCACATGCATCGGTTTGGCACATCCATCATGCATGCAGTAATTATGGGCTGTTTTTATTGACTGTACCACATACGAAGCATCACAGTCCGGTCTAATTAGTCACAATTTCAGCCCCAATCACGTTAAGCCTTGGGCCAAGATATTAAAGGATTGTGACTTACACTCTAGGACGAAGGGAGTAGTGTTTTTAATGTATTTATTATGTCCTTACTAAATTGGCTACATGGACATGGGCTATTTTTCTCCTTATCTTGATCTCGCATTTGACCGACAATATTTTTGTGGAATTCTAGTTGAACAACAGTAGTGATGAAACTTTCTTCAGCTGAGAGAGGCCCTACCATAATTCGGCCTCCACATAGAGCTGCCATCTCCATCGCGCAGGAGATTGACCATCGTCTATCTAGCTAAGCTCGAAACACGCTGCACTGTTCTTTCACATGTGTAGCGGCGGCACAAACCAACAACATCACACTGCTCCTCCTAAACGAACCAATAATGGAATCACCATGGAAGCCATTAGGCGGGCAGGCAAGAAAGCAAGCACATTCCATGATGAGACCGTGACCCAGATCGCGAGCACAACGAGTACAAATCGCCTGCTCATTGCAGTATTATCATCACTAATAACTCACTCGTGCTAAACTCCGTCTCGTACCCGCGCGGACCCACAGCTCACATGGTGCCACTGACATCCTGCGCCCGGCCCCACCGCCCGGAGAGCCACAGCCAGGCGACGTCAAGTGCAGTAAAAACTAGCAAAGGGCGTTCACTGGCGGTGACAGCCTGTCGCCGCGCTCGTAAAAGCGCGCTTAACGTTAACAAAACACCTCATAAAGCGCGCTGCTCCACACCAGCTTTAACCCCATTCCAGTCCGACGAGAGAGACATGGATACACGGGCGGGTAAATAAAACGGCCTCGAAACCCACCCAAACCCGTCCAAAACCTCGCACCCCAAACCCGCTCCTTTTTCTTCTCCCCCCGCCCCTGCAAACGCAAACCCATTCTTCCCACTCCCCCTCTCCTGACTCTCTCCCATGAACGCCTAAATGCCAAAGCAGTCAAGCCGATGATGACGAGACCGCGACACAAAGCGGGCCGCCGCTCCTCCCTGGCTCGCGCGATGCCGCCGCCACGGCTGCTGCTCTTCCTGCTCTTCATGGTGGCCTCCACGCCCTTCGCGCGCACGGCCACGGCCCCCGCCTCGTCGTCGCCGCCGGTGGCGCGCACCGCGGAGGTGCAGGCGGAGATCGACGCGCTGCTCGCCTTCCGCGCCGCGCTGAGCGACCCCTACGCCGCCATGGCCGGCTGGGACGCCGCCTCGCCCTCCGCGCCCTGCTCCTGGCGCGGCGTCGCCTGCGCGCCCGGCGCCGCAGGCCGCGTCGTCGAGCTGCAGCTCCCGCGCCTCCGCCTCGCGGGCCCCATCTCCCCGGCGCTCGCCTCGCTGACCTACCTCCAGAAGCTCAGCCTCCGTTCCAACGCTCTCTCGGGCGCCCTCCCGCAGTCCCTCGCCCGCCTCGCCGCCCTCCGCGCCGTCTTCCTCCAAGACAACGCCCTCTCCGGCCCCATCCCGCAGCTCTTCCTCGCCAACCTCACCGCCCTCGAGACCTTCGACGTCTCCGCCAACCTCCTCTCGGGCCCCGTGCCGACCTCCCTCCCGCCCGGCCTCAAGTACCTCGACCTCTCCTCCAACGCATTCTCCGGCACCATCCCGCCCACCGTCGCCACCTCCTCCCCAAACCTCCAGCACCTCAACCTCAACAACAACCGCCTCCGGGGCACGGTGCCGGCGTCGCTGGGGGCCCTGCAGGACCTGCATTACCTCTGGCTGGACGGGAACCTCCTCGAGGGCACCATCCCGTCCGCGCTCGCCAACTGCTCCACGCTGCTCCACCTCAGCCTGCAGGGGAACGCGCTACGCGGCATCCTGCCGGCCGCGGTCGCCGCCATACCGTCGCTGCAGATCCTCTCCGTGTCGCGCAACCTGCTCTCCGGCGCCGTCCCGGCAGCCGCGTTCGGCGGCGAGAGGAACTCCTCCCTGCGCATCCTGCAGCTCGGCGGCAACCAGTTCTCCATGGTGGACGTGCCGGCTGGCCTCGGCAAGGATCTCCAGGTCGTCGACCTGGGGGGCAACAAGCTGGCCGGCCCGTTCCCCACGTGGCTCGTCGAGGCGCAGGGACTCACGGTGCTCAACCTTTCCGGCAATGCCTTCACCGGCGATGTGCCGGCGGCGGTCGGGCAGCTCACTTCGCTGCAGGAGATGCGACTTGGAGGCAATGCTCTCACTGGCACAGTGCCTCCGGAGATTGGCAGATGCGGCGCTCTCCAGGTGCTTGCTCTCGAGGACAACCGCTTCTCAGGCGAGGTCCCCGCGGCTCTCGGTGGTCTCCGGCGGCTCAGAGAGGTCTATCTTGGTGGGAACTCTTTTGCCGGCCAGATTCCGGCAGCTTTGGGGAATCTCTCGTGGCTGGAAACGTTGTCAGTACCCAAGAACCGGCTCACTGGTGGCTTGCCCAATGAGCTACTCTTGCTGGGCAACCTGACAGTCTTGGACCTCTCTGATAACAAGCTCGCCGGCGACATTCCTCCTGCCATTGGCAATCTCCAAACTCTCCAGAGTTTGAATTTGAGCGGCAATGCTTTCTCAGGCCGAATTCCATCAACCATTGGCAGCCTGCTGAATCTGCGAGTCCTTGACCTCTCTGGCCAGAAGAACCTCTCGGGCAATCTCCCGGCAGAGCTTTTTGGTTTGCCACAGCTGCAGCATGTATCTCTCGCCGATAACTTGTTCTCCGGTGAGGTTCCAGAAGGGTTCAGCAGTCTGTGGAGTCTGAGGCACCTCAACATGTCAACCAATTCTTTCTCAGGGTCAATCCCGGCTACATATGGGTACATGGCATCACTCCAGGTGCTCTCGGCCTCCAACAACCGTATCTCCGGGGAGGTGCCCTCGGAGCTCGCCAATTGTTCGAACCTCACTGTGCTTGACCTCAGTGACAACCATCTGACTGGCCCAATTCCAAGTGATCTCTCGCGGCTTGGCGAATTGGAGGAGCTTGACCTCAGCCACAACCAGCTGTCCAGCAAGATACCACCAGAGATTTCCAACTGCTCGTCACTTGCCACTCTCAAGCTTGATGACAACCATCTTGGCGGCGAGATACCAGCCTCTCTTGCCAACCTCTCGAAGCTGCAGACACTTGATCTGTCATCCAACAACATTACAGGCAGCATCCCTGTTCCATTGGCTCAGATTCCAGGCCTTTTGTCATTCAATGTGTCGCACAATGACCTTACCGGAGAGATACCGGCAGTGCTTGGCTCCCGCTTTGGCACCCCCTCGGCATTTGCTTCCAACCCAGATCTGTGCGGTCCACCATTGGAGAGCGAATGTGGTGAATACAGGCGGCACCGGAAGCGACAGAGGCTGCAGCGCCTGGCTCTTGTGATAGGTGCGGTGGCTGCTGCATCACTGCTCCTTGTGTTGTTGTGCTGCTGCTGTGTGTTCAGCTTGCTGCGGTGGAGGCGCAGGTTCGTCGAGAGGCGTGATGGTGTCAAGAAGAGGCGACGCAGCCCTGGACGGGGCAGTGGGTCGAGCGGCGCAAGCGCAGAGAGCCAGACAAAGTTGGTCATGTTCAATTCCAGGATCACCTATGCGGACACAGTAGGGGCGACGCGGCAGTTTGATGAGGAGAATGTGCTTAGCCGCGGACGCCATGGTCTCATGTTCAAGGCTTGTTACAGTGAAGGAACCGTGCTGGCCATCTTGCGGCTTCCTTCCACCTCAGCTGATGGTGCCGTGGTGGTCGAGGAGGGCTCGTTCAGGAAAGAGGCCGAGTCTCTAGGCAGGGTGAAGCACAGAAACCTCACTGTGCTTCGTGGCTACTACGCCGGGCCGCCACCAGATGTTCGTCTGCTGGTATATGACTACATGCCCAACGGCAACCTGGCCACATTGCTCCAAGAAGCGTCTCACCAAGACGGCCACATCCTCAACTGGCCAATGAGACACCTGATCGCCCTCGGTGTCTCCCGCGGGCTTGCATTCCTCCACCAGTCCGGTGTCATCCATGGAGATGTGAAGCCACAGAACATCCTCTTCGATGCTGATTTCGAGCCACACTTGTCTGATTTTGGGCTGGAGCCAATGGTGGTGACTGCTGGTGCCGCCGCAGCTGCCGCCGCTGCATCAACTTCGGCTACGACGCCGGTTGGGTCGCTCGGATATGTCGCTCCAGATGCGGCAACGGCAGGACAGGCCACAAGGGAAGGTGATGTCTACAGCTTTGGCATCGTGTTGCTGGAACTGCTCACTGGCCGGCGCCCCGGCATGTTCGCGGGCGAGGACGAAGACATTGTGAAGTGGGTGAAGCGGCAGCTGCAGCGCGGGGCAGTGGCCGAGCTGCTCGAGCCGGGTCTCCTGGAGCTTGACCCGGAGTCGTCAGAGTGGGAGGAGTTCCTGCTGGGCATCAAGGTCGGCCTGCTCTGCACCGCCTCCGACCCTCTGGATCGTCCGGCCATGGGTGACGTGGTGTTCATGCTCGAGGGCTGCCGCGTCGGCCCGGACATCCCCTCTTCAGCCGACCCGACAACCCAGGCATCACCGGCGTAGTAGTCTCCGGCATCCCTCAGCCGGCATTGTGTGCGATTCAGTTCAGTAGTAGTAGTAGCTTTGCAGTCTGTAATTCTTTTCTTAGTTCAGATTAGTGTTTGGCGCCTCATCAGCCGCATGTGCCCGCCAAGGAATGAGGCTGGCCCGGCCGGGCAAGTGGGGGAAGTAGCCGTTGGGGTTTCTAATCTCGTGGTTAGGGTGGTGTCAGACTGTCAGTGCTGAGAAGCCAAGGACCATGTGGTGCTTGGCACGGCTTGATGCTCAGTCCTGCCATGGCATGTTGCTGAGGTTAGTGGGCGCGCATGTGGGGTTCCCTCGGCAACGGCTACTGATGCAGGATACGGTCGTGTCTCCTCCCCTGGCCATCTACTCTGTACTCTCTCTTGTGTACTCCGTAGGAAATTGATTCGTGTAGGGGCCTGCTTGGCTTCTTGGGATCTTGTCTTCAATATATATCATTTTTAACCAACCATGCCTGCTACTAGATCTTTGTAATGTTGTGTGTGCCCCGCTGTACATTTTGTTATATCTCGATTTGGTTCAGGAAGATTGGTGGAAATGATGATGATGGTTCATGACCGTTAACTTGTTCTTTTCCTCTGCACAAAATGATTAGTGTTACAGTATTAAATTTTGCCCAGGATAACGAGTAGGGGACCCTGCTTATCCTTTGTCTCGCTGGATGGATACATTATCCGTTGTGTGCGCTTTGTATTTTCTTGGGCAACTGGACGAACAAATGGTTTGGAACAGTCTGCCTGAACGGCCACCACTCGCTGTACCTTCCTTTGGCAATTAGCGGGAGATCTTGGTACAACGGTACCACCAGTGTACTTGGCTTTGCATTAGCTAATCTCAGCGATCCGTTGGGCGCACGGTCAGACGCGCACTGTTGCACATTTAGGACCATTTAGTTACCATTTTAAATGGATTGCGAGAAACTAAATGTGCATTGAAAGGTTGTAAAAGGGATCTGTGGCAAGGACGGACAGTTTTGCAAGAGTGAATGTGCCATCGAGGTGTGATAATGCGAGCCACGGTTTTCCTTTCTTGTGCAGTGTAAATCTTGTACACTAGTACATTCTGTGTCGTGGTGGTATCACGGCATATGCCATGGGTAGGCTAAAGTTGGGGCCGATGGACGTGGAGGAATCCGGGGAGGGATGATGCAGTGAAGACCGCACTCGTATGAACAAAGAGGAATACAATGTATATTGGATTGAAGCTCTCAAGTGGAGATAACACCTCACTCTCTACATCTAGTCTCTTATAATCTGGCCATACTTGTGGCTACAATCATGCTCCTTGAGCTGTATCTCCTATGCCTCTATCTAGATCTCTCTATGGGAGTGGAGGAAGAAGAAGAAGGAGAGCTCCTATTGAGCTGAGAGGGGAGGAGCCCTTCGGGGCCTCTCCTGTGAACGATCCCCCTGGTGCTCCTTATAAAGGGGAGCCCAGGGGACAAATCTTGTTCCCTACGATTGGCATCCAGAGAGCATATTCCTGGCATCTTCTCAGATGCTTAGCATATGCCTTGGCATCCTTAGAGATGCCACGGCATATTCCCTAGCATCTTCTTGAAGCCATGGGCATATTCCCTGTGCCCATGTGCCAGTCTGAGTTGGTTGGGTCCCAGGACTGACACCTGACACGAAGATCTTGACTTTACTTGATCGTATGTCGACGTAGTTGTTGAGACTGCATCCTGAAATAAATAAGAGGGTGTCTGGAGTCTTTATAACTCGGCCCAGGCGCCCCTGAGCTATTGGTAATTCGCCCCGGGATGTGGTTGATTCGGCCTGGTCCTGATAGGCCCAGCTAAACCACATTTAGAGGCCCAGCCGGATTTTACCTTACTCGGCCTGGAGGTGAAAAGGGACTAGAGCGGCCCAGTCGGGTCACTGGGAGCCCAGCCGGGGTCTCTTCAAGCCGGCCCGCTGCTGGGGGCACTGATCTGGCTTGGCCGTCCCGTGGTGGGTCGAGGTTCTCCCAATACGGCCCACCCGGGCGACGAGCTGCGGGGCAGGTGCTGGCGTGGCTTCCCCTGGTGGGCCGAATCCGGCCCAGCCGTGCGACGTGGAGCTGGAGCGCTTCGGAGGGGATTGCTGGAGGCGCGGCGCAGGAGTTCTGGCGGGAACGCGGTGTGAACGCGGGAGACCTGGCGGGAGTGAAGGTCGGCCGGGTTGGCGAGGTGAGGTCGGCGGGATAAGGTAGAGAAGTGGTGGTGGTTCGGCCAGTGGGCCGAATTAGGATCAGTTCGGCCCGTTTGCGCTGTTTGGTCTAGAAGGAGTAGTGGGATCAGGCCGAATTAGGTATAATTCGGCCCATCTCTTTTTCCCTTTATCTTTTTCTGTTTATCTTTTGTACTCATATTTAAGATCATTTTCCTACATATGTACCTTATTGACTTGCTTAATTCACCAACTCTGGGGTACCTGGGGGTACACCCCCGACATTCTGCAACTTTTTTTTTTGCCATTACAGATCGATGCACTGAATTGGCAATGCCATTCTGCAGGCTGAATCTGCATCACATTGAGTGAAGACCGCCATGACCATCCAGGCAAGACTAGCGACACTGTTCATGGTCAAGGGAGGAAGAGCTGCACAAACTCGCACGCACCAGGATTCCTCACATTTCGAGCTCTGACCTTCGAGCCAGTAGATCGACCTGCGCGCAAGGCTGCAACTCGAGACACCATAGATTTTTTAAGCATTATTACTGCTGCTGCTACTACTTGTTTTCGAAGTCTGAACCTGAGCGAGACCGTGGACAGAGGCAGGACTGTGCTTCGCTGACTTCATGCTTTCAAGTCTCATTGTAACTTGGTGTCAACATCCACCGTTCATCTCAAAATAATTAAAACTACTCAGAAAAATTTGAAAAAATTCTATTAAATCATGAATGTTTCGATTTGTACTCTGGTGGAATTTCATTTCATTTGGATCACGGAGTTGTGATTAAATGGGTTCTTAGTTTAAACTAGTGCATAAAAACGTAAAAAGCTATTTCATCACAAACCAGTTATCCTAATGGGATGAAACATTCACATATTATAAAACAGGGCATTTATAGTTTACTGAATTTTTTTCAAAATTTTCTGAATAGTTTTAGATTTTTTTTCGAAATCTGAAACAATCTGATACGTTGGATCTAAGATGGATGGTAGATATTGGCATCAAGTCACCGCGAGACTTAGAATCACCAAGTCACCGGGGGGAGGGGGGGGGGTGTGGGGTGTTGAATGCAACAAACAAACCTAGAGCGTCTCGTAAACCAGATGGGATGGCACCCTAGCTAGCTGTTGGGCCGGATCTTGACCTACGAATCCCTGAACCAGTAGCACGTGCCAACCATGAACAAACGAGCAACGTGCAATGACTGTTGGGCATTTGATATCACCGTGTAGGTGTAGGCAGCTCTGGTGTCATCAGAGCGCAGTAAATTGTTGCTGTCAGGATTCAGGGAAAGGCTGGAGCTGGAGCTGGAGCTGGAGCCACCACACCAGCACGGGCAATCAGTTCTGAGCACCACCGTCTGGTGCTAGGGAGGAGTAAACACTTGCTGGAGGGGACTGAAGCTATGTCTGCCCTGACCAGAGCTACTCACTCGGCAGACATGTTTTCTCTCTGCAGGATAGGGCCATGGCGTCTTCTGCATGACGATTGCAACAGTCCTGCGAGACGCTGTACGCGAGCTACAGAATACAGACGCCGTTGCGTTTCGCCATGTGCTCCGGTGTCCGTTATGGTTTTCTTCGAGAGTATGTCATGACATATTTTTTATAGTAGAAGGAGAGCAATGAACACCAAACTCATGTTTGTGTATTCTCCGGTCCTGTCCTCCGATTTATCGAGACAGCCTCGTCTTCAAATGAGGTTCGATCTTGTTTGTCTCTTGTTGAGTGTCATATCGAGCCTCTTGTTTAGTCTTTTGTTGGGTCCCGGTCCCGTAGATCAAGTCCTTAATCACCAACTCATTATAGTAGGCCTATACACAACTGCATATATTTTTACACGATTTTGGACAAATGAATGGAGAGGAGGGACGAGTTTGAAATGGTCACCCGACGTTAGGGGCGGACATTTGACCGAACATGTTGCGAAGACTCGGGCGTTGCCCGAGGACAGGGTCCGCGGGGCCTTGCTACGCAACACATGGGAGGCACTTGCCACAAGTACATCATTGAGGTTGATGCAAGGTGTCACCGGGATGGACTGCACAGACACACCGACCTAATGAGTCACGCGAGGCTCACTTGTTGGGTGCTCGAGCAGATAGATACCTGTATAGGGCGACACCAATGAAAGGCTGATTGACGCGGGAAGAGGTGGCGGTCGGCTGCAGGACGAGCCCGAACTCGCAGCCGTTGTGTCCAGGTTGACAAGGCTGACGTGGGCCATGGCCGCGTTGATAAGGCGGCAACCTGGGCAGTGATGGCTTCTTGGGTGGCAATGGCTTGCATTGTGGCGAGTTGTTTCACCACGAGGGATGTGGCGGCCTTGGCGGCTTCGCCTTTTTTCGCTCGTTCCATGGCGGTGTCTCTCCGACCGGCCTGCTTGTTTACTCTTCTTGGTCCTATGCTTCAGCGTAATCTCTTACTTTGGCTTGAGGTGGGCCACGGTGGTGGTGGCGGTTGGAGGCGACGCATCCTCCATGGGGTCACTTGGGATTGGGCAGCTATGGGCGGAGGCGACGTGTGAGAGGAAAGATTGAAACAGAGGGGTAGGTGTCGCTAACAAGAGGGACTACAACGAACAAGAAAAGGACACAGGCGGACACGTCAAACCATGTTCGGCCCAATTTTAGGCCAGGAATGCAATGGTCCACGGCCTCAGATCCGTTTGGGTCGCATTGTTGGACGAGTTCTTGCTATCCTCCTGTACGTGATGCCTCAAACGGACCGGCCCCTTGGAGATGATCTTACACCGTCACACACACCACCACTCCTTCTAATCCTACTCTCGTTATGTAGGTGCACTCCCTCTGGCAAATGACAACTCCCAAAGATAAAGTTCATCCTTAATGTGGCTAATCAATTGCACAACATCACATTGATATCGTAAATTCCTAAAAACTCTTATGAACATCCAAGATGCGAGAATCACTAGGGCATGAAGCATGCACCTATCATACTTTTGAACTTGCTCTCTGGCTGCCAACCACCACGTCCCAAAATTGCTAGTGACATGTGGTTCTACAATCTAAAGCCTAGCCGTGTGCAAACACTCGTGCCAAACTTGCCTCGTGTACACACATTGTAGTGAGATATGGTCGAGAATTTATCTTCCTCCTACAAGCTGGTGAATCACACTACTATTTGATCTGATAACCCATGGAAGATACACCCGTTTGACGTCCAGAGCTGATATCCGCCAGCCAGCCACCCTAAATTGTTGCACTCTAGAGGTTTTTGCATTGTGATCGCCAAATTGGCATTGCGATGTTCAAGCAGATGTTGCCAAGCATTGTGGGTTGCTTATGTCTCTAGAAGAGTACTTCCCAGAAGCCGTGCTTTCCATATGAATCTACCTGACTTCTTGTCACATTGGGTGTTTGACATTTCCAACCAAAGCTTAACACACAGGTTGCACCCATCATCCGAGAGAGCTCCAACAAAGTACAACACCCATTTGTTCTCATGGAATGCCTCTGCAACTACCCTCTTGTTCTTGCGTCTTGTGGGCACTGCCTCCACAAACCACAATAGATGGTGTAATATCTGACACCATCTTACGTGCAATCCATATATCCTTCTAGAAAAGGACATCTTTTCCATTGTCAATGTGAATCCTGGCAAGGCTGTCAAACACCGCCCTTGTCGTTGCATGTTGCAACATTGGTAGGTGTAACATCCCAGCATTTAGGAATCAACGAAGGGTAGATTCAGGAATTTGTGCATATGCATGCATTCATCTGTAAAATATGGGTAAATTTTCCGCCAAATAAAAACCTAAAGTGATCAAAGTTTCTTTCACTCTCTAAGTGTAGGAATAGCTTTAGGGAGTGATCGTTATAAATTTTGACATGATCTTTATGAATTAGTGTGTTTTGGGGAAAAGGAATTTGAATTCAAACTTGAAATTTGAGTTTGTATTTTAAAGTTGGGAATTGATATTTTAAATAAATTCTAAAATGATTTAGTAATATTATTCAATCAAGAAATAATATATAGAAATAGAAACTCTAAATAAGAAATCCAATTAAGAAATTAATACTTTATTTCTTATCTTTATTCTATGAATAATTTACAAAGAGTAACTCATTGAGACAATTAAGAATCTTTACAGACAGGAAATTACAAAAAGAGAAATATTTATATTAATAAGCTATTACACATTTCTTACAAAAGAACAAAATAAAATTTACAAAAGAATTTATCTGTCTAAAAGTATACCTATACTAAATCCTTAATCTTCAGATCTTGTACCTACAAAATAAAGGACAAACAAAAAGGGAAAATAAAAGTTAACATTAATTTTACTCTCGGTAGAGAGCAGTGAGTTGCACTAATCAAATTTACATCATTGAGTAAATCTGTTAAGGGGCAAGTTTCACCAATATGAAAGAATTTGATCTTTTATAATAAATAAGCCATAAGTCAAATGATCATAGCAAGTAAAAGGGGCAAGTTTCACCAGACAAGATAACAGTAAAAGGATCAAAGGGTGAAACACCTCACTGATCTCATCCACAACCATGTAACAGACACACAGGCATATCATTCACCAAACTGCATGGGTGTGCTATCGACACAGCCACAACAACTCAACCAAGTAAAAAGGACCAAGCACAAACGTGGACAACCACTAGCGCATCCCTGTATTTTCCACACCACACCAAGAACACCAGCTGCACCAAGCTAAGCAAACCACCAGCCAAAACCACACACCAGATCAACCTAGCATCACTAGATGTTGACATAAGGAGGGGGAGAATTTGGTGGATAGCAAGGTCAAGCTGAAGGAGCTAGGAGGATAAGGACTGATCAAGGCCAAGCACAGGAACCAGGGGAAACAAGAACAACACAGGAGGTGAAGGGCAAGATCAAGCCAGCAACCTAATCTGCAAGATCAAGCCTCAGATCAACCAACAACCATCAATTATGTGGTAAGCATCATAAAACATCCACATATTATGTTCATTTTATCCAGACAGAAAAGCATGTGATGTTTCAGAGTTAACCTCTCAGTGATCACCCAAGTGGGGTGCACCTATCCTAGAGGATTTCAAATATAAAGGCCAGACCAAACTCTACCAAATCTACCCAGACCTTAGACCAGCATCATAGATCTGGTGATATAAAAAACTGTAGGGGTTCGTAGCATGGAAAACAAAAATTTTCTATCGCATACAAACAAACAAGCCAAGATCTATCTACTAGATTGTAGCAACGAGTCGATGGAATAACTTACCCTCGAAGATTCCAAAGCGGTTAACGAGAGCAGATTCTCGTGGGTGATGTAGTCGTACTCTTTCCGATCTCAAGATCGCGTAGACGATCCTTCCGGCGCTGCGTTCCGGCAGCGCTTCCGCAGTCGGTCACACGTTCGGTACTCGACGAAGACCTTCCTCTCCCTTGTTCCAGCAGGCAGCGGAGGTTGTAGCACTCTCCTCGCGATTCCGGCAGCACAACGGCGTGGTACCGGAAGTAGAGGGGAGATCCCGCAGGGCTTCGCCTTAAGCCGGAGCGAGTATGGTGGAGTATGAGAGAGGGCTATTAGTGGTCTAGAGATTAGACACACCAATTAGAAGGCTCTAAACCGCAGGCTAAAGCAATTAGAAGCTCTAAACCAGAACGGCTCTAAACCGGAGATTAGAGGTAGAAACTTGTGTGTCTCAAGGAGGAGCCCTGCCCCTCCTTTTATAGGTGGAGGGGCTAGGCGCGCCAGGGAGGAAGGGAGTCCCTCCCCAACTCGGCCTAGGGCTGGGCGCCGGCCAAGGAGGAGAGGAACTCCTCCTCCAAGTTGGTTTCAACCTCCTCTTGCTTGTTTCCCACAGTTTCCTGTTTCCCACAGTTTCCTGTTTTCCACAGTTTCCTGTTTTAGCCGTTTGACTTTCAAACTGGCAATTTGACTTTCATGTTTTTGGAACAGCAAGAACACTTAGTACATGATGCAATCATTCAATGACACACTCATGTACCCTCCCCCCCCCCCTGGAGTGCCGGACAATCCGGACCCTTCTAGAACATTCCCGATGAAAACACCGGAATCATTCCCGAACTCCAAAACGGGACTTTCCTTATATGAATCTTATTCTCCGGACCATTCCGGATCACCTTGTGATATCCCGGATCCCATCCGAGACTCCGAACAACATTCGGTCTCTTTCTCATAATACCATAACTACTCAAACAACGTCGAATCCTTAAGTGTGTCTCCCTACGGTTCGTGAATTATGCGGACATGATCGAGACACTTCTCCGAACAATAACCAATAGAGGAATCTGGAAATTCATATGGCTCCCACATATTTCTACGATTACTTTGCGATCGAATGAACCACTTACATACGATACCAATTTCCCTTTGTCTCACGATAGTTTACTTATCCGAGGTTATGATCGTCGGTATCTCTGCATACCTAGTTCAACCTCGTTACCGATAAGTACTCTTTTCTCGTTCCCGTGATATGTGATCCCTTGTGAGTCAGTCACATGCTTGCAAGCTAATTGGATGACATTTCACCGAGAGGGCCCAGAGTATATCTATCCGTCATATGGATGGACAAATCCCACTCTTGATCCATGTGTTTCAACCAATACTTTCTGAACACTCAATGCCACCTTTATAGCCACCCTGTTACGGTGTGGTGTTTGATGACATCAAAGCATCCATCCGGAAAAGGTGATATGCATGATCTCATGGTCGAAGGAATTAGGTTACTATGTATCAGAAAGCATATAGCAAATTGAACTATTGAAATGACTTGATCTTTATGCTACGCTTATCTATAGGAGTATGTCCATCACATCATTCTCCTAATGATATGATCCTGTTGTTAATAATATCTCTATGTTCATGATCAGGAAACCATGATCATATATTAACCAACAAGCTAGTTTAACAAGAGGCTTTACTAGGGACTCTTATTTTAGTTTACAAATCACACAAGTATTAATGTTTCTGGTTAATACAATTATAGCATGGTATGTAAACATTTATCATAAGTGTGAAGACATGATAATAACCACTTTATTATTGCTTCTTGGGCATATCTCCAATAGTCTCCCACTTGCACTACAGTCAATAATCTAGTTTCAAACCTTTGTGTTGTATGTACACGATTGCTTTCCGGTGTTGTATGTACACGATTGCTAGTGGTCAACTGATCTCCGGATCTGACACTTCCAGGTCCGTGTGTAATTGCATGTCTTTGCGTCTCTACGCATCACTCATTCTCTAATGAGATGGCTTTGTATAAATTTGGTCTTTCGGTGTGACCTTTAGTTCTTTGGGGTTAAAACATGTTGATAATATTGTCGCACAATATATCTTCATAGTATTATCCCACTGTGAACTACACCTAGTTTGATAACAAACTACTTGACACAAATGCCCTCTTTTGCTGCTAAAACAGCAGTCATATACTTAGCCTTTTGTTGTAGTATCTGTCACAATGTCTTAACTTTGGAACTCATCCAAATCCATTATGGAACTCACTTTCCATTATATTGTGCCACCCTTAGTTTAGATTGAGATAAACTTAATTTGTACTTTGTGACAAAGCTAGTATCAATGTAGTACTTTTACAATGAACTAACCATCTATTTGTCACTTCTACAAATAATATACTCTTAGTTCTTCCAAAAGATCATAAGAATATCCTTACTATTGTCCAATGATCATCTTACAAATCATTCTGGTATATGCTCACAACATTTAGAGCATAGGACATATCTGGATTTGTACATATCACAGTATGATTGATATAAATACTCTTTGTGATTTCATACATCAAGTATCAATCTATACTTGATTATTTGTTTCACTTTACCAAATGTCAATACACTTGAATATATCATCAACATTGAACTTATTCAATCCTTTCTGTGTGACAAGAACCTCTCTTGTAGTTTCTATATTGAACTCATTCAATATCTTGTCTATGTACTTCTGGCACAACCATATTAGCGTCTATTGATGCCAAATATTTGGGTTTTGCCTAAGTCTTTCATCGGGATGAAAGTCTTAATATGTGTTAATAAAAAATACATTATTTCCAATCAACAATATGTCTTCCACATAATGTATTAGAAACATGTCTTAGCGCTCCCACTTAATTTCTTGCAAATGCAAGCATCTCCATCGTCTCTGATGAACTTTTAAACTCCTTTAACAGTTTCATCACAGTGAAGATTCCAACTCCGCTATGCTTACTTCAACCATTGAAGTTTGCATACGTTTTTAGCATCCCTTGAATTTTAACAAAAACCCTTTGGACTGTGTCATGCACACGTCCTAGGTAACCCTTCTATTAGAAGAACTTGTTTTGTTTATTCAACTACCATATAATAAAATTATATGTAGTGGTTGCTACACTAATCCATCTAGACTAAATATCGCTATGAAAGATCAGATCTTGTCATAGTCAACTTTTGAACATTGTTGTGAACTCTTTCCCAACATGTCGACTATTTCATAGATGTGCAACATCCATGTCTGTTTATTTATAGATCCAAACACAACTGTAAGGTCTTATACCTTTCTCGAGGGTCCTTCAAGTTCAAAACTTGATTTCTCGTGTATGGAACTATCACGGATTTTATGGCTTCAAGCCATTTAACAGAGTCAGGGCCCATCATCGCTTCTTTGCATGTAGTCGGTTCATTATTCTCAAATAATGATTCAACCCTCAAATCTTGGTATTTGATTGTTCATCCGACCTACTTGTTTCAATAGGAACTTGGATCTCCGTGACCACAACCTTTGAGGTACGTGAGCCATGAGCTTTGTTGCTGCCTCCGGAACACTTTTCGGTGCTGCGCAACTCTGCACATACAGCTAAGGTTCTTTTAACCTTATCAAAGTTCTATTGTCCTCCCACTTAACTTTTCACGAAAAATTCCTTCTCAAAGAAACTTGACGTTCTAAGTGACAAACACTTTTGTCTCCGGTGTTTATGGAGGAATACTTAATAGTTATTCGAAATAACATACAAAGACAGGTTCATCCGACTTTGGTTGCAAACATCCTTTTATGCATAGCATGCCAATGTTTAAGAAAGGACAACTTGGGTTTTATCCCAAACCATAACCTTATATGGTGTCATTTCAACGGATTATGATGAAGCTCTTTTCAGTGGAAAAACGGTAATCACTAAAGCTTTTAATCTTTAAAATATAATGACAGTTTTATGAATTACACCTTCGATCTTACCATGTCAAACAAGGTTTAATTACATATCTCGAACGCTCCATACCCTTATGGTGTTTTGGGAAATGAAAATCCACGGAACGATTCCTTAAATCTTAGGTATTATGCTAAACTTGTAACTCAAATATCTTCCTTTATGATCTTATCATAAACTATTTATATTCTTGTTACAATGATTTTGCACTTCATCTTAAAATCTTTGAACTTTTCAAATATTTCACACTTCATCCTTATTAAGTAAATATTCATATATTCACTCAAATTTTCGGAGAAAGCATATGAAGTTGAAATCCATCGCTCTTGACTACACATAATGGATTTCATACAACAATATGTACAAGTTCCAATAAGCTAGTCATTCGTTCCCTTTTGGCCTATGAACGAAGTTTTAATTATCTCTAGGAAAGTTTCACAAGCGTCATTTGATCAAAATCAAACAGACTCCAAAATTCCATCCATATGGAGTTTCTTCATGTTTTCTTTCCAATATAATTTAAACTGCGATGTCACTTCCTAAGTGATCTTTCAATCAATTTGTCTTTCAACATTTTTAGCACTAGTTTTATGGATGTGATTTCTCCAACGAGATTTGTGAATCATCCATCTTTTATGGATTACGGCAATTATTTTGAACAACCCTTTTGTTCTCATAATACCTGATAAAACAAATCTTGAAGGCAAGCTTTGATGTTTAACGAGCAACACAATAACCTTTTATTTGTTCTCGATGAACATCATCACATATTCTTTTGCTAGTTACTTAGGCCATTGTAGTTCATGAATTGTGTTGTTTCGTATGACGATTCACACCAACAAATTCAGTATCAAATACTTAAGAACCACATTGTTTAATAAGCAAAGAATATAGCCATAACATGTATATCATCTATATACTTAAACTGAACAATTCTAGTCTTTTCTTTTCTGCCATATACTTATGAGATTCTCTTTCAGTATTTCCTTTTCTGTTTGAAAGAATCTATCAACATCAATTAGTGGAGTCATACATATGACATATAGTCCAAAGCATGTATAGTTAAATACCAATGTCTTTGGACTTGCACTTTGAAGTAGATCACCATTATCAAATGTTTGGTGTTCTTTCAAATTCCTTTCTTTAGTAATCTCTTGGTGTAGTAAACATTTTACCTACATCAAATATTCACCTTATCATGGAATCGTCCATGATCAAGCTACTTTTAGCTTATAACGATGAATTATGAGTATAATGTTGCTATCCAAAACCTTTTGGAGGATTAGGACAACAAGTGTCTATAACCCTTTGCAAATTCTCATCAAAATATGAGAACATGAACTTTGCCATATTATACTCTATCATGTTGCAACCAAAACTTCGTTTCAGATATCACAATATCTTCCACACATCATGGTTTCTGAAACAACTCTTTCAGATCCTAGATAACCTTGATATTAAGAGAATCCTTTGAATATCAAGAATCATGGAGACAAACATGATACTTATATACTAACACTTGGAATTGTTACTCTTGATTTAATACTAATTATTAAACTTCATGGAGTAACTGGAACTTACTGAAAGTTTGCAATAGGACTTTCAAACTTTAGATTAACACTTCAAAACAATACGATACCAGTTCGTAAAGTAACTAACCAGAATTCTATAGTTCTATCATCTCAATTATAACTAAGCGCAAGGTGGTAAACGGATGCCAATGACTACAACAACTATGCAATTTCACTTTGATTTAGTTTATGATAAATTGAGTTCTAATTAATAATTAAATTAATCTAGGTGAACTCCCACTCAAAACAATATCCCTCACATTGTTTTAGTGATCACACGAACCAAATCCACCACATCAAAACCGATCATCACGAGAGTTGATATAGCTTCAATGGCGAACAATCAACATGTTCATCATATCTACTATATGACTCATGCTCTACCTTTCGGTAATCCGTGTTCCTGAGGCCATGTCTGTACATGCTAGGCTCGTCAAGATCAAACCTTAGTTTCCGCATGAGCAAATCTGGCTTGCTCACGTTGTATACACTTGTAGAATCTAACACACCCGATCATCACGTGGTGCTTCGAAACAACAAGCTTTAGCAACGGTGCTAACTAAGGGTGAACACTTTATGACTTGAAATTCATGTGCATGAGGGATCATCTTATAATGCTACCGTCGTCTACTAAGCAATACAAGATGCATAAAGGATTAACATCACATGCAATTCAATAATATGTGATATGATATGGCCTTTCTTCTTTGTGCTTCCGATCTCCATCTTCTAGCACGAACATGATCTCCATCATCACCGGCATTGCATCAAGGTCAATGACGCTTCTCCATGGTTGTCGTCCACCGGCTTCAACTATTACAACTACTTTGAATAGATACGCGGGTCTTAACATAAATTAAAGACAACCATATGGCTCCTGCCGGTTGCCAACTTACAATAAGGAACATTGCATACATCATATATAATCACAATCATGACCATATCACATCACAGCACACCCCTGCAAAACAAAGTTAGACGCCTCTACTTTCTTTGCATATTTTACGTGGTTTGGGGCTTTCAAAAAGTGTCGTTCTAACTTACGAACAAGAACCACAACATTGATACTAGTATTGTTAATCACCCGTTGTAAATTGGATCTTAATTATGCTAGGAGAAACAGGCACCCGCAAAGCCACTTATGCAATACAAGTTGCATGTCAAGCGTGGAGCAGGTCTCATGAACGATGTCATGTAAGGTTAGCCCGGGCCGCTTCATCCCAACATACCGCAAGATGCAAAGTACACAAGAAGCAATCGACAATAAAAGCATCAACGCCCACAATGACCATTGTGTTCTACTCGTGCAACAGATCTACATATAGACACGGCTCTGATACCACTGTAGGGGTTCGTAGCATGGAAAACAAAAATTTTCTATCGCATACAAACAAACAAGCCAAGATCTATCTACTAGATTGTAGCAACGAGTCGATGGAATAACTTACCCTCGAAGATTCCAAAGCGGTTAACGAGAGCAGATTCTCGTGGGTGATGTAGTCGTACTCTTTCCGATCTCAAGATCGCGTAGACGATCCTTCCGGCGCTGCGTTCCGGCAGCGCTTCCGCAGTCGGTCACACGTTCGGTACTCGACGAAGACCTTCCTCTCCCTTGTTCCAGCAGGCAGCGGAGGTTGTAGCACTCTCCTCGCGATTCCGGCAGCACAACGGCGTGGTACCGGAAGTAGAGGGGAGATCCCGCAGGGCTTCGCCTTAAGCCGGAGCGAGTATGGTGGAGTATGAGAGAGGGCTATTAGTGGTCTAGAGATTAGACACACCAATTATAAGGCTCTAAACCACAGGCTAAAGCAATTATAAGCTCTAAACCAGAACGGCTCTAAACCGGAGATTAGAGGTAGAAACTTGTGTGTCTCAAGGAGGAGCCCTGCCCCTCCTTTTATAGGTGGAGGGGCTAGGCGCGCCAGGGAGGGAGGGAGTCCCTCCCCAACTCGGCCTAGGGCTGGGCGCCGGCCAAGGAGGAGAGGAACTCCTCCTCCAAGTTGGTTTCAACCTCCTCTTGCTTGTTTCCCACAGTTTCCTGTTTCCCACAGTTTCCTGTTTTCCACAGTTTCCTGTTTTAGCCGTTTGACTTTCAAACTGGCAATTTGACTTTCATGTTTTTGGAACAGCAAGAACACTTAGTACATGATGCAATCATTCAATGACACACTCATGTACCCTCCCCCCCCGGAGTGCCGGACAATCCGGACCCTTCTAGAACATTCCCGATGAAAACACCGGAATCATTCCCGAACTCCGAAACGGGACTTTCCTTATATGAATCTTATTCTCCGGACCATTCCGGATCACCTCGTGATATCCCGGATCCCATCCGAGGCTCCGAACAACATTCGGTCTCTTTCTCATAATACCATAACTACTCAAACAACGTCGAATCCTTAAGTGTGTCTCCCTACGGTTCGTGAATTATGCGGACATGATCGAGACACTTCTCCGAACAATAACCAATAGAGGAATCTGGAAATTCATATGGCTCCCACATATTTCTACGATTACTTTGCGATCGAATGAACCACTTACATACGATACCAATTTCCCTTTGTCTCACGATAGTTTACTTATCCGAGGTTATGATCGTCGGTATATCTGCATACCTAGTTCAACCTTGTTACCGATAAGTACTCTTTTCTCGTTCCCGTGATATGTGATCCCTTGTGAGCCAGTCACATGCTTGCAAGCTAATTGGATGACATTTCACCGAGAGGGCCCAGAGTATATCTATCCGTCATATGGATGGACAAATCCCACTCTTGATCCATGTGTTTCAACCAATACTTTCTGAACACTCAATGCCACCTTTATAGCCACCCTGTTACGGTGTGGTGTTTGATGACATCAAAGCATCCATCCGGAAAAGGTGATATGCATGATCTCATGGTCGAAGGAATTAGGTTACTATGTATCAGAAAGCATATAGCAATTGAACTATTGAAATGACTTGATCTTTATGCTACGCTTATCTATAGGAGTATGTCCATCACATCATTCTCCTAATGATATGATCCTGTTGTTAATAACATCTCTATGTTCATGATCAGGAAACCATGATCATATATTAACCAACAAGCTAGTTTAACAAGAGGCTTTACTAGGGACTCTTATTTTAGTTTACAAATCACACAAGTATTAATGTTTCCGGTTAATACAATTATAGCATGGTATGTAAACATTTATCATAAGTGTGAAGACATGATAATAACCACTTTATTATTGCTTCTTGGGCATATCTCCAACAAAAACAACCTATATGTTTCATCATTTGTTCATATAGAAAATCTGGGCACATCTCTTAAAAGAGTAGCACCTCAGATTTCATAAGTTACAAACAAACCAATCATCTTAACCAACTAGGATCCAAGATCCAATGAGCAACTATGATGCCTTAGCATATTTTGAAAGTGACAACAAAGTAGGAACCTAGTTCCTATAGCCTCAGACCAACATCATAGGCATGTATATTAAGAGAAGATTTCAAATTATTTTTAGGCATCTATCCAATCTCAAGTACTGACCATAGTAAGGCCAGGGGTAGAATCAACTTGTGTACCATTCTAAGATGGTGTCACAAGAATAAAATCTACAACCAAGCCAAACAATTATTCTAGCTTTCATGAATAAACCAAGAAGCCAATAATTATCATTTCCCTTAGACTGTACTCAGAGATCAGCTAATATATCCATATATCTTCAAAGAATCACTAGACTCTAAGGATTAAGTTCTATATACCGATAAACATACAAGCCAACAACCACTGATGCAGTGAACTACCACTGACAGTGTTACTGTCAGTATAAAAAATAATGACAGCAAGTGATCACACTAAGCATCAATCTCAACCAACAGATTTCACAATTATGCCATCATATTAACCAACTTAATCACCAGTCAGAGGCAACATCATCTAACCTGATGTAGCCCGACCTACGGTCGTTGCCACATCTTGGTCTCCAACTTACACCAAGTCGTCATGGACTCCCAAGGTGAATCCGTTCCTCTATGTGAGCCCCCTTACTTCCCTATTGAATGGCATGCTACTTCATACTCCGTCACATATGCATGATAGGTTCACATTGACAAGTACGGAGGCAAGGAAGGAAGCCCGGAACATCAAGCCCGACAAGACGGAGGCTTGGAAGAGGAGGCGGAAGAAGTCAGATCGCCAAATGCTCTCTGTCGCCAGCGGTACTACCGGACCTGGCGACCGGTACTACCGCCCGGCGGCACTACCGCCCTATGCTACCGCCAGCAACAGACGACACCAGCGCAAGCCAAATGCTCTCTGTCACCGGCAGTACTACCGGCCTCGGATCCGGTACTACCGGGCCACGGCACTACCGCCCCTGCTACCGCCACCAACAGAAGGCTCCAGCGGAAGCTCCAGGACCGCAAGCGGTACTACCGGTCCCAGAGCGGTACTACCGGACCAAGCGGTACTACCGGTCCCAAGTCCGGTACTACCGCTCCTGGTAGTGCCTGCGCGCACTAGTTGGGCCACAGCCCATGTATCCCCCTTTACTTACCAAACCCTAGTTTTATTCCCAAACTACCCTTGTTTTGTGGTTGGCCTATAAATAGAGCCCCCACCCCTCATGTATCCCTTAGGCATAGATGATAGACTAAAGAAAACCCCCATTGTGGAATCTCTAGTTTTGCCTCATCCCCTTTACCAAGGGGACCGACTATCGTCACCAACCTCGATTGGACTTTGCATCACGCGTCCATCGTTGAACAAGGCCTTGGGTTCTCGGTTTCTCGCCCCCAAGTCGTCAAGACCCTCCTCAAGGTGTTCTTCCCTCTCCGATGTGGATTTGAGGGAGCACGTTGACCAATATTTCCTTGCGAGGATTCTATCGGACCGGTGGCCGCCGTTCGGGAGTAATCGGCCTTGTATCGTGTGAGTTTTGCGTGTGTTCATCGTGTTCTTCGCGAGGTGTGTGTTCGCTTCCGCTACCTTCTCCCTTTCCCCTCGCTTTCCCATCGATTTGACCACGAGATCCGTGAAGATCGGGCACCCAAGAGGTTAACCCCTCCATCATCTGGTATCAGCAGCTTTTGGTTGCCACGGATTTCTCATCGATTTGGTCTTTTCCCCATAAATTCGAAAATTTCCACCAAAAATAGCCCCAATTCGTGTTTTGGATCGATCTGTGATTTGAGTGCGTTTTGGTAGGTTTTGATCCGTGGATTACTTGCTAAACTTGTTGATCTACCTTCCTTTGCGTTCCCATGGCCTAATTCCTTGTTTTCCCCCGCCGATTTGGTGTTTTTCTTGAAGATTTTCCGCCCAAATCGCCCCAAACTCGCGAAATCGCGTCAGATCTGGATTTCTCTGTCCCGAGCGGTACTACCGCTCCAAAAATACGGTACTACCGCCCAGCGGTACCAAAATCCGGTACTACCGCCCGAGACAGAAAGAAAACAGCAGATTCCAGATTTCAGCCTCTCACCGTTTTGAGCATATCTTTTGCATCCGAACTCGGATTTTGGTGTTATTTAGCTCGTTTCGAAGAGGAGAAGGAGCTCTACATCATCATCCACGTGGTTCATGAAATCTACTCCATCCAAATTCCGTGAGCAAGGCGGAATCCAACAAGAAAGGGTGAAGATCGTCGACGAAAGGTATAAACATTCCGCGACTTTTCCCCACTTGCATTCCTTTGTGAACCCCACTATATTTGCGAGCAACAAACACCTATTGAGACTAGTTACTCTTATGATTGCTTGGGCTATGCACATTTGATACCTTGTAGAATTCCGAGCAAACATTGTGAGCGCTATCTCATATAGTTATCTTGTATAGTTGTTGGCACAAGGAAGAGGCAAGTGAAAAAGAAATAAAAAGAAAAGAGTGATACAAAAAGAAAAAAAAATAGAAAAAAAAGGAAAAGAGAAAAAGAAAGAAGTATACATGTGCCTCATAGAATAGGAAGCGCAAGCTCGATGAACATCAAATAGGTGGTACTTATTGTGCATATCTTGTAGCCCACCAATTTTGTGCAATCGAACTAGCGTCTCTCCTTGTACTTGTGTGACACGAGCTTATAGTCTTCGCTAGGTAATCATTTGGTTCTTAGCTCACTTTCTCCGTCGCACAAGTCCCATTTATCCCACCGTGTGTGTTTCCTTGTACATATTTCCTATCTTGTGGATTAACTTGTTTTGCTTTGTGATCATTGTGGTTCTTTACTTGCCATTACAACATCTTGATTTCGGATTGGTTCTTGACATGCCACTTTCCATACCTATCCACCATAGGCCTTGTGTGTGTGTGTTTTTTGGTTCGTAGTTGGTTTTGGTGTTCCGCGTGAACTTCACTTTGCTTGGTTTATTGCTCTCAAGTGTGGCCACTTGTACGATACGATCTTCCAAGGTAAAGTAAGGTTTGACGTTGTATCCCTAACTCCCACTACCACTTCCATATACACCACTTGGTCTTGTGCATCATGTCTAGGGACTCCGGAATCGAGGATGATATCTATGAAGAATCCATGATGAGCCACCATGACTACGACTCCACAAGCATAGAGGACATGACGGAGCACAACACCGACAATGGCTCCGCATGCTTTGAGGACCCGGAGCACTACACCTACGACGACTCCACATGCATGGAAGACATGGAGCTCTACGTCGACAATGGCTCCTCATGCATGGGGCCTATGGAGCACTACACCGACAATGGCTCCACATGCTTGGGTGATATGGAGTACTACAACAACAATGACTCCCCAAGCATGGACGACTTCAAGAACAACAACGACAAGCTCCTCATGTCGCACCGACCAAGACGGAGCCTCCAACTCGAGTGCGCCAAGGTCCATCATCAAATGGACAAGTTCCAAAGCGACCTCCACAACTTCAAGAAGGGCATGGACAACGACTTCGACAAAAACATGAGCATGGTCGCCAAGACTAATGATGCCTTGTGCTCATTAGAAGAACTTATAAGGAAGCGTGCCAAGGACAAGGGTCATCGTCCCGAGCGTCATGTGGATGACCAAGTGCGCCACCTACACCACCCATCGGCAAGGCACGCCAATGACCTCCGTCGACACCGTCACAAGGCACCTTCAACTACTAGTGCCACCACCAAAATGGCACCAAGAGCAAGCCTTCGTCCACGCCATCAAGCTTCAACGACTACGCTTGTATTCGAAGACCTCATGAACAAGGAAAATGAAGACCTCTACTTCGCCAAGTTGGATAGCATGAGCCTACCTCCACCACTACTACAAGATGGCCACAAGACGGTCGAGCATGGGATTTTCCCTTCGACCATGGAGGAGAGCAATGATGCCCATCTTATGGCATCCAACCTTGGAGGCGACAAGGTCAAGAATGGTGAGCATGGGATTTTCCCTTCACCAAAGGAGGCGCATGGAGTTGAGGAAACCGAGCCTACCCCCATATGCTTGAGTGATGATGTGGTACCAATCCCATGTGAGTATGAGAGCCACTTAGCCCACTTGAGTGAGAACAAGAGTGAGATGAGTGACTCCACCTTATGTGAGATTGAGTGCTTCCACTTGGAGGGCATGAGTGATACTCCTAGTGAGTTGAGAGTGGTAGTTGATAGGTCAAGTGAGACCATTTCGATTTCTAACAACTTACCCTCTACCTCTAGTGTGTTCTCTTGTGTTGTGCTAGGTTCCATGGAGGAAGACGCCCGATGCTATGAAGCAATGATGCCTCAATTGGAGAAGATGTACATGGTGCACGAAGATGATGCTACGCCATGGCTACATCAAGAAGATGAAGTCGTCCACAAGGAGGCCACTACTTCCACAACACCCACTTCATATGAGAGGTATGAACATGGTAACAATAAGGGTGTTGATGATGCCATGATCCCACTAGTGGACATGATGAATTGTGAGGATATGCATGCTATGGATGATACTTGTGACATTACATATGCTTCATCCACTTTCCCATGTGATGCTTTGCCTTTGAATAATATTGATCATGTGGAATTGTTTGATTGCGATATCATTGCCATAAACATGCCATGCTATGCATCTTGTGTGTATCCTCCAATTGCTTTGGACTTGCCTTGTCATGCTAGTCATTCAATTTCTCCCGTTGCTTGCGATAAGATGAATGCTTGCTATTTCACTTGTTTTGCTTGCAACAATATTGATCATATGCGTTCTAATGAGATGGCCCCCATAGCTTTCTCAAATTTTGGAGATTTTGATGATGGCCATGATAAGCATGTTCCCCACTTGCATACTCACCATGCATCTATTTCATACTTAATTGACATTAATGGTGATGTGCAAAAAAAGAGATACGTCATGATGGATGATGTGTATCTCTACCATGCACACACGTTCTTCCTTTTACATATGATGTGTGTAGGTACCCGCACAAGAATGTCAACATCGGTTGAGCACGAGTTGACAAAAAGAGCTCTTGAGAGCATCCCACAAGTGAGTTCAAGATCGAACCCAGCTCTGATACCTTTTGCATGCTTTGCATCTTTCATGTTGGCAAATGGCTCTTTCATATGGTTTGATTGCACGCATGTTAATGGTATTATCTTCCCTTGTGACATTCATGTTTCTTCGCATCTAGATAATGATGTTTTGTGTGTTGCAACAAAAATGTTGAACATTTTCTCTTTCCGATGTTTTGGGTGCAACCACAATTCCATTAAGAACATGTATTGTCATGAGAGCTTCCAAGAATCTCGTCTTGTTGTTGCAACAAACATAAGGACCACTTGCTCTTTCATTTGGTTTGTTTGCAAATATGTTGTTTTTGCTTCCGCTTGGGATACTCTTTTTCCCATGATATTTGCTTTCGATGATTTGTGTGTGACATCCAACATGTCAAACATATTCTCTTTCCAATGGTTGGTTCGCACACATATTGTTGTTGCTTTGGATATGCTTCCTTTTGTGTTTTTGCCAAATTCTCCAAGCTTTGCATCAAACATGTTGATAAAATTTCTATTCGATTGCTTTGAGTGCCACAATAAGATGTTATATGGAGTTTTTGAGTTCCCACATTTGGATGATATTGCAACGACTTCCATGCACATTGACCATGCAAATGCATCCCGTTTGCTATACTTGAGTTGTGCTAATCGTGTTGTGAACAAGAATGGACATGCCACAAATGACATGCTCCTCTATCACACACAAACATATGTTGCTTGTTCTTTGTTGTATGAAGGTACAAATGCATACACGTCAACCTCTATGGACAATATGTTGACAAGAAGAACCGAAGAGAGTTACCTATGGCTACCCTTCAACGAGCTATCTCTACAAGCTAAGGTGACTTCCTTCTACTTGAGGACTCATGTTATAATCTTGGTGAATTGGCTACGCTTTGAGTGTTGCTTTGCTTTTGTTGTGAGCTTTGTAGGCTTCAAGGAAGGTGAAGGAACATTGAAGTGTTGTCAAGTCACTCTTCCCGAAGACGACTATATGGTGAACCCCAGGATCAAGGATGTCCTTCGACCGCTTCTACTTTGTGATGAGCATGTAGAGTCGAGGACGACTCTTTTTGAAGGGGGGGGAGCTGATGTAGCCCGACCTACGGTCGTTGCCACATCTTGGTCTCCAACTTACACCAAGTCGTCATGGACTCCCAAGGTGAATCCGTTCCTCTATGTGAGCCCCCTTCCTTCCCTATTGAATGGCATGCTACTTCATACTCCGTCACATATGCATGATAGGTTCACATTGACAAGTACGGAGGCAAGGAAGGAAGCCCGGAACATCAAGCCCGACAAGACGGAGGCTTGGAAGAGGAGGCGGAAGAAGTCAGATCGCCAAATGCTCTCTGTCGCCAGCGGTACTACCGGACCTGGCGACCGGTACTACCGCCCGGCGGCACTACCGCCCTATGCTACCGCCAGCAACAGACGATACCAGCGCAAGCCAAATGCTCTCTGTCACCGGCGGTACTACCGGCCCCGGATCCGGTACTACCGGGCCACGGCACTACCGCCCCCTGCTACCGCCACCAACAGAAGGCTCCAGCGGAAGCTCCAGGACCGCAAGCGGTACTACCGGTCCCAGAGCGGTACTACCGGACCAAGCGGTACTACCGGTCCCAAGTCCGGTACTACCGCTCCTGGCAGTGCCTGCGCGCACTAGTTGGGCCACAGCCCATGTATCCCCCTTTACTTACCAAACCCTAGTTTTATTCCCAAACTACCCTTGTTTTGTGGTTGGCCTATAAATAGAGCCCCCACCCCTCATGTATCCCTTAGGCATAGATGATAGACTAAAGAAAACCCCCATTGTGGAATCTCTAGTTTTGCCTCATCCCCTTTACCAAGGGGACCGACTATCGTCACCAACCTCGATTGGACTTTGCATCACGCATCCATCGTTGAACAAGGCCTTGGGTTCTCGGTTTCTCGCCCCCAAGTCGTCAAGACCCTCCTCAAGGTGTTCTTCCCTCTCCGATGTGGATTTGAGGGAGCACGTTGACCGATCTTTCCTTGCGAGGATTCTATCGGACCGGTGGCCGCCGTTCGGGAGCAATCGGCCTTGTATCGTGTGAGTTTTGCGTGTGTTCATCGTGTTCTTCGCGAGGTGTGTGTTCGCTTCCGCTACCTTCTCCCTTTCCCCTCGCTTTCCCATGGATTTGACCACGAGATCCGTGAAGATCGGGCACCCAAGAGGTTAACCCCTCCATCATAACCACTAACATCGGATTCACAGTGGCACCAGACAATCAAATCATGACAGTAAGCCTTAAATTACATTGAGCACAAGTCATACTAAGCATCACCGCTTGATCAGAGCATTATCATACAAGCATACAGAGGGATGAACCCTAGAACCAGTACAAACCCTAATGAAGATTATCCACTAGATACATGTAGAGGTACTCAAAGTAGCCAGAGGCACAAGTGATCACAGAGAAACAACTCACCTGTGGTCCTCGCTGGAGAACTGAAGAGGAAGCAGAGGGGTCGATGAACTTGTGGCGGCACGGGGAGCACCCCAAAGGGCACTGCAACCTGCAACCAGCCACGGCGGCGGCCACAACAGCACACGAGGGCACACGAGCACCGCAAGTCACCACGGGAGCATCGGCGGCGGTGTTAATAGCACCACCCCAAACCTAGGGTTCAGGACGGGGCTAGCCTGGCCACAGGAGAGCCCCAGAATCAAATCGAGTCGGAGCAGATGAAAGAGCGTGGTTGACAACCTCACCCTGCACCATGACAGCAGCCAGAGAGGACCATGGCGGCGAGCAGCGCACGGCGGCGGTGCCAGCGACCACGGGGTCGAGGAGGAGAAGAGGTAAGATCGAGAGAGGGAGAGAAAGAGTGAATGGGCCGCCCTTTGGGGAGACCTTTTGGTCAAGCCACCTGGGCCAGATTGGCCCAATAAGCCCAAAGGATCAGCCCAAAACTTAAAGAAGTTTTAATAAATTAACAAAGGACCAAAATACCCCTAAAATTGAATAAAATTTTAAAGAATAAAATAAAAGTCTAAAAATTGCAAATAAAATATTTTTAGATTCATAATAATCCAACCTATTTAGATAAATTAGGAGATAATTTTTATATGTATAATTTTAGTCAAGAATTTTATAATATATATATTCCTTTTGGAATTTTATAAAATCAAAGAAAGAGGATAAAAATAAATAAAAATCACTTTTATTATATTTTAGTATTTTATAGAAATATTAAATAAATATTTAGAGTCATTAAAAAGAAATTCTATTTTATCTAAATAACTCTTAAAAAGAATTATTAAACAAATAAATACAAGAGTTCCTAATTATAAATAAAACCTTTGAATTTTACTCTATTAATAATATATTACATTATAAATAGTGAATGTAATATTTATAGAATATCAAAAAGTTATTCTTTAAAACAAATTTCTTTAATATTTAAGGAAATTCGAGAAACTAAAATTTGGAGTAAAACACACAAAGAAGATAAATAACAAATAATGCATGGCATTACTATGCATATTCATTTTGCTTCTTTAAATATTGTCCTTACCGGGCAATAATGGTGTTTTGTGGATATAGAAGCTCAAGGTCTAGTGCAAGCATCCGACTTCACTACCTTGCAATCACAAGGCAAGTTCATCACTGCTCATGTCATTTGAAGAATATTTATCAAAGTATTTGCAAATTGTATGTTATCATCTATGATTCGAGGAAATAAAATATTATTTTCTCAATAAATAAATTGTTGATATCATCCTAAGTGATAATATAATGGAGCAATAGAACTTAGGTTTCTATTTGCAACTATGATAATCATCTAGGAATTTGACAACCCATGACATTAGTGATTCTAGCGCCGTATATAACGCGTTAGCCATGAGATTTGGAATGGGACAGAGAAGTCAGCTGTATCCTTTACCTTTCATATGGAGGCAAGACTACCTTAACGTGACGTTGTGATTCCTTATGCGGATCGAACATATGGGTGGGCACCCTTAGGCTCCACGTTTTTGCTGTCTAGATTATCTATGAGTGGCTACCGGATGTTTATCCGGACCTATAAGGTACTTACCAGGGGCACCACCAGCTCATAGAGTCTTCGGGAACTCATCAGGGTTTTAGCCTGCCCGGAAGGGGGCTTAACGGAGGTGAGCCAGCCCTGAAGGATCGTGCATACATATAGGGTCGCGGAGAGGGAAGTGATTGGCTTGGACCAAATACTGGGCCCCACATCATGGAATTGTAGATGGGAAAGTACGCCCGATTGTGCAACAAGGAGTTGATCTCTCATGGGTAAAGTAGCGCACCTCTGCAGAGTGTAAGAATTGTAACTTTTTACTCCCTGTCTCGTAAAGGAGCTATGAACGCGGCAGGAAAGGAACTCCATGAAAGTTCTGGTCAATTTGTGAAGGCTGATGGTCATAGATTTTCACGATAAAATCAATCTTTGAAGAAATATTTGCAAAAAACTGCATAGTGCCAAGGACTTATAGTCCGAGGTGGTAGATAGCGCATCAAACCTCCCACCTTGCATATAATGAACTTGTTGGGTAACGTTGTTACTCACCTTTTCCTTTGATCCCCTGCTTAGACTAAGGATCCAGAAGATACCCCAATGTATACAGCTGAAAGTCAAGAGGAGGTCTTCTATGAAGAACCCAATATGTACGGTGCCGTGGAAGGGATAGACTACGATGTCGTCTACGGAGAAGAGCACCATGAGTCAGAATAATTACCGTAGTTCTAAGAACCAATTGAGTCGAGCAACATGAACAATATATAACAATAAGTCGTTGAGCTCAATTTGGAGTTTAAGTTATCACTTTAAATCTTCCACTGAAACACTTTATATTTGGTTTGTAAGTTGAATATTTTGAAGTCTTGAACTTATGGTATTGTAATAATAATAAGGTGTGTATGTTTGTAATATGGACCCGCAATGTTTCTGTTGTACCACTCCGAGGGATGTGATATTTACGGAACGGTGTTCTGTGGATGTCATGTCAATGACTATAGTGTACTACACATGCAGTGGTATGCTGGGTCACCGCAGTATGCCTTTCCATGGCCTAGCTGGATGTGTGCGAACCATACACTACCATCTCACTCCAAGATCAAGCCCTGGAATTTTAAATCCCCGACTTCCAAATCTACATAGCACATTGGCTTGCTGATTTCATCCTAGTAAACTAAGCATTCCCCACCATTACTTCATTTTCTCGACCCAAAAGAATGCCTGAAGGAACTTGATGATTTCTTCTATCAGTCGAAATGATGCATTTGCCACCAGAAGATGATGTGCAGTATTAGCCAGGATTATTTCCTTGATAAGGATTAAGCGGCCAACTCTAGCAATTAATGCATGCTGCCACCTGCCATGTCGGGATGAAGTTTAGTGCTCTCTCGAGAAGAGGTTGTCACCCTGCTTTCGTTAGAGGCCTTAGTGCCAATTGATATCCTAGATATTTGATAGAAAAATATGGCTAAATCGCATCCCAAGATAGATCTCACTCTAACCTCATCCTCAACATGTCCTCTAATAAGTGTTTTCATGGTTTTTCTGTAATTAACATGCATACCCGATGTTTCTTTGAATTATGTTAAAATTTCTTTCATTGCTTGAAGCTCTTGCACCTCTGTCCTGACAAGGACCATAACATCATATTTATATAGAATACATTGTGTGGGTGCAATTTTGGCTAGATTCTGAAACAGATTATCCTCCATAACTCTAGTGATTGCAACCGTCAGAACCTATGATGATTGGGTTCCTGCACCAACAATAGAGTTATTGCAGTATTTGTATCAGCAAATATTTATTAGCAAGTTTGTCCGAAGGGAGCTTTGAAAATTGTAACACATCCCCGCAACTTCTTTGTTAGGCGCAATCACGTTCGCATCCAAACCGTTGGAAATATCCTATTATATAAGTTACTAGAATAGCGATAACTGAGAGGGGTTTAAACTAACTAATAACAAAGAACAAAGTAAAGCAATACTTAAAGTAAACAAATGATTGTAGTTATAGGATTGAATAGAATAAAGTGCGGTATCTAGGCATTCGGTCTCAATAGTCCTAGAGGGACAACTATGTAGCCATCTATTGGAATTACACAAGACATATATTTAGATAAATAAATGATTCCTAATGATTTCGGGTTGTCACTAGTGTGTACTACATAAGGCTCCACATTGCTGCCACACATGCGAGTCAATAATACACTCCGGACCAAAGTATCACATGAACTCATCTATCTCCTCCTTGACACTAGAAGAGAGAGTAATATACTCCCTCCGTTCAGAAATATAAGACGTTTGGGATTTGTGAATCAAATGTAGCTAGACATATTTTAGTGTATAGGTTCGTAGAGGTTCGGACTGAACCTATACACTAAAATGCGTCTAGATACATTTATTTCACAAAGCTAAAATGTCCTATATTTCTAAACATAGGGAGTTGTAGATGAAGCCACAAAGTCTAGAGTTGCATACTAGATCATACCTAAACCAAGAATCGGATCGATTACTCAAACATAGATGAAAATAACACAAAGAAGAATTCATTGAGATCATCATCATGTTCAATCTTACAAATACAAGATCTAAAGCAATGGAGAGAGAGAGATGGAGGTGTTGATGGAGATGGAGATGGATATGGTGATGAAGCCGGCTCCCGGTCCGTGGTGGTGATGATGGTGATGGCTTCCTTCTCCTCCTCTTCTTGCTTTGATGGTGTGGAGGTGTTGATCTAGATCTTGGAGGTATGTCAGCTATGGAGGCGGCACGACGACAGGGCTCCGTCGTGGATGTCTATGGAGAGGATCCCCTTTCCCTTGGCCCTTCGCCTCTTTATATAGTCCTAGGGGGTTTCTCATAGCCCCTTCCATGTTGCCTATGATCTAAGGAAGGTCTAGAAACAATCAGGGATAGATTCTGTGAATAAACGTGTCCATAAAGGCATTTTTGTGCATCTAGACACGCGGTACGGGCGGGCAGTACAACCATACTGGCTCGTACCGTTGGCCGTTATCTCTCCTACCTCCTTTCGCATTTTGGACGTCATTTTTTTATACGAACTCCGATTTAGGTGTTCTTTGGCATGTTGGATTTGTATGGACGAGGGCTACAACAGCGTGGTATTAGATCTTGATTTTGAGATAATGGAAAACTATCACTTTTTTCACCCCTCAAATGGCCAAGTCTAGTGCCCGAGCTCCTCCATATTGCATCCTCTTGGCTCCTATTGCCTTGATTTATCCATAATGAGTCAAAACACCTACACACAAGTCAAATACAAGAAAAAAAAATTCTAATAAAACTAATAGTTGTGCAACACTCATATGAAAATGAATGGGAACTATTAATCATGCATACTAGGCATAGTTGTAGCTATATATAGCATGAGACGTGTGACAATATGAATAATCTATTGTAGAGGTTCGTAGCATGGAAAACAAAAAAATTCTATCGCATACAAACAAACAAGCCAAGATCTATCTACTAGATTGTAGCAACGAGTCGATGGTATAACTTACCCTCGAAGATTCCAAAGCGTTTAACGAGAGCGGATTCTCGTGGGTGATGTAGCCGTACTCTTTCCGATCTCAAGATCGTGTAGACGATCCTTCCGGCGCCATGTACCGGCAGCGCTCCCGTAGTCGGTCACACGTTCGGTACTCGACGAAGACCTTCCTCTCCCTTGTTCCAGCAGGCAGCGGAGGTTGTAGCACTCTCCTCGCGATTCCGGCAGCACAACGGCGTGGTACCGGAAGTAGAGGGGAAATCCCGCAGGGCTTCGCCTTAAGCCGGTGCGAGTATGGTGGAGCTTATGAGAGAGGCTATTAGTGGTCTAGTAATTAGACACACCAATTAGAAGGCTCTAAACCAATTAGAAGGGTCTAAACCGCTGGCTAAAGCAATTAGAAGCTCTAAACCAAAACGGCTCTAAACCGGAGGTAGAAGATAGGAACTTGTGTGTTCTAGGAGGGGAGCCCTGCCCCTCCTTTTATGGGTGGGGAGGCGCGGCCAGGGGAGGGGAGTCCCTCCCCAAGTCGGCCTTGGGCTGGGCGCCGGCTTGGAGGAGTGGGACTCCTCCTCCAAGTTGGTTCCAACTCCTCTTGCTTGTTTCCCACAGTTTCCTGTTTCCCACAGTTTCCTGTTTTAGCCGTTTGACTTTCAAACTGGCAATTTGACTTTCATGTTTTTGGAACAGCAAGAACACTTAGTACACGATGCAATCATTCAATGACACACTCATGTACCCTCCCCCCGGAGTGCCGGACAATCCGGAACCTTCTAGAACATTCCCGATGAAAACACCGGAATCATTCCCGAACTCCGAAACGGGACTTTCCTTATATGAATCTTATTCTCCGGACCATTCCGGATCACCTCGTGATATCCCGGATCCCATCCGAGACTCCGAACAACATTCGGTTTCTTTCTCATAATACCATAACTACTCAAAACAACGTCGAATCCTTAAGTGTGTCTCCTTACGGTTCGTGAATTATGCGGACATGATCGAGACACTTCTCCGAACAATAACCAATAGAGGAATCTGGAAATTCATATGGCTCCCACATATTTCTACGATTACTTTGCGATCGAATGAACCACTTACATACGATACCAATTTCCCTTTGTCTCACGATAGTTTACTTATCCGAGGTTATGATCGTCGGTATCTCTGCATACCTAGTTCAACCTCGTTACCGATAAGTACTCTTTTCTTGTTCCCGTGATATGTGATCCCTTGTGACCAAGTCACATGCTTGCAAGCCAATTGGATGACATTCCACCGAGAGGGCCCAGAGTATATCTATCCGTCATGTGGATGGACAAATCCCACTCTTGATCCATGTGTTTCAACCAATACTTTCCGAACACTTAATGCCACCTTTATAGCCACCCAGTTACGGTGTGGTGTTTGATGTCATCAAAGCATCCATCCGGTAAAGGTGATATGCATGATCTCATGGTCGAAGGAATTAGGTTACTATGTATCAGAAAGCATATAGCAATTGAACTATTGAAATGACTTGATCTTTATGCTACGCTTATCAATAGGAGTATGTCCACCATATCATTCTCCTAACGATATGATCTTGTTGTTGATAACATCTCAATGTTCATGATATGGAAACCACAATCATTTAATCAACCAACAAGCTAGTGAAGTATAGAGGCTATACTAGGGACTTCAATTTAAGTTTACAATTCACACAAGTATTAATGTTTCCTTGTTAATACTATTATAGCATGAATATAAACATTTATCATAAACACAAAGATATAATAATAACTATATTTATTATTGCCTCTAGGGCATATCTCCAACAGTCTCCCACTAGCACTAGAGTCATCTAATCTAGATTACATGGTAATATACCGAACACCCATGGCAGTTTGGTGTTGGTCATGTTTTGCCCTCGGGAGAGGTTTAGTCAACGGATCCGCCACATTCAGATCTGTGTGTACTTTGCAAATCTTTATATCCCCATCCTGGATATGTTCTCGAATAGCGTGAAAACGCAGCTTGATATGCTTCAGCTTCTTGTGTGACCTTGGTTCTTGCGCATTGGCTATGGCGCCCATGTTATCACAGTAGATAGACATTGGGTCCAGCGCACTTGGAACCACACCCAGCTCTGTAATGAACTCTTTCATCCATATCGCTTCTTGTGAAGCCTCTGAAGCAGCCATGTATTCCGATTCAGTTGAAGATCTCGCCACAACGCTTTGCTTTGCACTCCTCCAGCTAACTGCTGCACCATTCAAAATAAATACGTACCCAGATTGTGATTTAGAATCATCTGGATCGGTGTTCCAACTAGCATCGGTGTAACCATTAACAACGAGCTGTTCATCACCTCCATAAGAAAGAACCATATCCTTAGTTCTTCTCAAGTACTTAAGGATGTTTTTGACCGCTGTCCAATGATCCACTCCTGGATCACTTTGATATCTGCTATTTAAACTAACAGCATATGCAATGTCGGGTCTAGTACATAGCATGGCATACATTAGAGATCCTATGGCTGAGGCATAGGGAGTCTTACTCATCCTTTCTCTATCTTCTGCCGATGTTGGACTTTGAGTTTTACTTAAGGTCGTATTGGGTAACATGGGCAAGAACCCTTTCTTGCTTTCTTCCATTCCAAACTTCTTTAGAACTTTGTCCAAATATGTACTCTGTGACAATGATATTTGGCGTTTCGATCTATCTCTATAAATCTTTATGCCTAATATGTAAGCTGCTTCGCCAAGATCCTTCATTGAAAAACTATTATTCAAATATTCCTTGACACTATTAAGAAGGTCTACATCATTCCCAATCAACAATATGTCATCCACATACAGTATTAAGAATGCTACAGAGCTCCCACTCACTTTCTTGTAAATACAAGCTTCTCCATAAGTTTGTATAAAACCAAAACTTTTGATTACCTTATCAAAACGTTGATTCCAACTTCGGGATGCCTGCTTCAATCCATAGATGGACCGTTGAAGTTTGCATACCTTGTTAGCATCTTTAGGATCGACAAAACCTTTGGGTTGCATCATATACAACTCTTCATCAATGTCTCCATTGAGGAATGCTGTTTTGACATCCATCTGCCATATCTCATAATCATAATATGCAGCGATTGCTAACATAATCCTCACAGACTTTAGCTTCGCTACCGGTGAGAAAGTCTCATCGTAGTCAACTCCTTGAATTTGTCGAAACCCTTTTGCGACAAGTCGAGCTTTATAGACAGTAACATTACCATCAGCATCTGTTTTCTTCTTGAAAATCCATTTGTTCTCGACAGCCTTCCGGCCATCCGGTAAGTCCACCAAAGTCCATACTTGGTTTTCGTACATGGATCCAATCTCGGATTTCATGGCTTCTTGCCATTTATTGGAATCTGGGCTCATCATCGCTTCCTCATATGTCTCGGGGTCATCGGTGTTATCCACCACCATGACATTCATAACGGAATCATACCAATCTGGAGTGGTACGAGTTCTCATTGACCTCCGAGGCTCTGTAGTAACTTCAACCGAAGTTTCATGATTACCATCATTAGCTTCCTCTCTTATTGGTGCAGGCACCACAGAAACTTCTTCCGGTGCTGCGCTACTCGCAATTTCAAGAGAAGGTTCGACAACCTCGTCGAGTTCTACTTTCCTTCCAGTCACTTCTTTCGAGAGAAATTCCTTCTCTAGAAAGGATCCATTCTTGGCAACGAATGTTTTGCCTTCGGATCTATGATAGAAGGTATACCCAATAGTTTCCTTCGGGTATCCTATGAAGACGCATTTTTCCGCTTTGGGTTCAAGCTTGTCCGGCTGTAACTTCTTTACATAGGCTTCGCATCCCCAAACTTTAAGGAACGACAATTTAGGTTTCTTCCCAAACCATAATTCATACGGTGTCGTTTCAACGGATTTAGACGGTGCCCTATTTAAAGTGAATGCGGCTGTTTCTAATGCATAACCCCAAAATGATAGCGGTAAATCTGTAAGTGACATCATAGAACGAACCATATCTAAGAGAGTTCGATTACGACGTTCGGACACACCATTACGCTGTGGTGTTCCCGGCGGTGTCAATTGTGAAAGTATTCCGCATTTCTTCAAATGCTCGCCAAACTCGTAACTTAGATATTCACCTCCACGATCAGAACGTAGAAATTTAATCTTCTTGTTACGTTGATTCTCTACCTCACTTTGAAACTCCTTAAACTTCTCGAAAGTTTCGGACTTATGTTTCATGAAATAGATATACCCATATCTACTCAAGTCATCCGTGAAGGTAAGAACATAACGATAACCACCGCGCGATGCTACACTCATTGGACCACACACATCGGTATGTATGATTTCCAATAAGTCCGTAGCTCGCTCCATCATACCAGAAAATGGAGTCTTAGTCATTTTACCCATCAGACATGCTTCGCATCTTTCAAGTGATTCAAAATCAAGTGATTCAAGAAGTCCATCGGAATGGAGTTTCTTCATACGTTTCACTCCGATGTGACCAAGACGACAGTGCCACATATAGGTCGAATTATCGCTTGATTTCAAACGTTTAGCCTCAATGTTGTTGATATGTGTATTTCCACTATCGAGATTCAATAAGAATAGACCATCTATCAAAGGTGCATGTGCATAAAACATATTACTCATATAAATAGAACAACCATTATTCTCAGATTTAAACAAGTAACCGTCTCGCAATAAACAAGATCCCGATATAATGTTCATGCTCAAGCAGGCACCAAATAACAATTATTTAAGCATAAAACTAATCCCGATGGTAGATGAAGAGGTAGCGTGCCGACCGCGATCACATCAACCTTTGATCCGTTTCCCACACGCATCGTCACCTCGTTCTTCGCTAGCTTCCGTTTATTCTGCAGCACCTGTTTCGAGTTACAAATATGAGCAACCGAACCAGTATCAAATACCCAGGCACTACTACGAATACTAGTGAGATACACATCAATAACATGTATATCAGATATACCTTTCTTCTTGATGTTGCCGTTCTTCAAATCCGCCAAGTACTTTGGGCAATTCCGCTTCCAGTGACCTACTTCCTTGCAGTAAAAGCACTCAGTTTCAGGCTTTGGTCCAGCCTTGGTTTTCTTCGTCGTCGTGGTAACTTTCTTACCACCCTTCTTCAAGTGTCCCTTTTGCTTAGACTTGCCCTTCTTGAATTTGGTGGTCTTATTGACCATCAACACTTGGTGCTCTTTCTTGATCTCCACTTCTGCAGATTTTAACATAGCAAATAGTTCTGGCAACTCTTTGTTCATGTTCTGCATGTTGTAGTTCATCACAAAGTTCCTGTAACTTGGTGGCAATGACTGGAGGACGCGGTAAACCCCCAAAGCATTAGGAATCACTATACCCAAGCTTTGAAGTTTGTTTGCGTGCCCAGACATCTTAAGCACATGCTCACTGACGGAGCTGCCCTCTTCCATCTTGCAGTTAAAGAACTTTTCAGAAGCTTCATAACTTTCAATTGCCGCATGAGTCTCAAAAATCAATTTGAGATCCTCGACAATATCATATGGGTCTGACTCTTCAAACCTTTTCTGAAGCTCCGATTCTAAACCATACAAGATAGCACACTGAACTATGGAGTACTGATTCTTCCGAGCGAGGTAAACATTCTTTACTTCATCGGGAGCATCAGCTGCAGGTGGGTCACCCAGCGGTGCATCCAGCATATAGGTCAAATTACCAGCTGTGAGGACAATCCTCAAATTGCGGAACCAATCCGCGAAGTTGCTTCCATTGTTTTTCAACTTTTCTTTCTCTAGGAACGCATTAAAATTGATGGTAGGGGCTGCCATTGATCTACAACATATTTGCAATAGTTTAGACTAAGTTTATGACAAATTGAGTTCAAATTAATTAATGAAATTAAACTAGGTGAACTCCCACTCAAAACAACATCCCTCACATTGTTTTAGTGATCACACGAACCAAATACACTACATCAACACCGATCATCACGAGAGTTGATATAGTTTCAATGGCGAACAATCATCATGTTCATCATATCTACTATATGATTCATGCTTTACCTTTCGGTAATCCGTGTTCCTGAGACCATGTCTGTACATGCTAGGCTCGTCAAGATCAAACCTTAGCCACCGCATAAGCAAATCTGGCTTGCTTACGTTGTATACACTTGCGGAATCTAACACACCCGATCATCACGTGGTGCTTCGAAACAACAAGGTTTAGCAACGGTGCTAACTAAGGGCGAACACTTTATGATTTGAAATTCATGTGCATGAGGAATCATCTTATAATGCTACCGTCGTCTACTAAGCAATACAAGATGCATAAAGGATTAACATCACATGCAATTCATAATTTGTGATATGATATGGCCTTTCTTCTTTGTGCTTCCGATCTCCATCTTCAAACACGAACATGATCTCCATCATAACCGGCATTGCATCAAGGTCAATGACACTTCACCATGGTTGTCGTCCACCGGCTTCAACTATTACAACTACTTTGAATAGACACGCGGGTCTTAACATAAATTAAAGACAACCATATGGCTCCTGCCGGTTGCCAACTTACAATAAGGAACATTGCATACATCAAATATAATCACAATCATGGCCATATCACATCACTGCACACCCCTGCAAAACAAAGTTAGACGCTTCTACTTTCTTTGCATATTTTACGTGGTTTGGGGCTTTCAATAAGTGTCGTTCTAACTTACGAACAAGAACCACAACATTGATACTAGCATTGTTGATTACCCGTTGTAAATTGGATCTTAACTATGCTAGGAGAAACAGGCACCCGCAAAGCCACTTATGCAATACAAATTGCATGTCAAGCGTGGAGCAAGTCTCATGAACGATGTCATGTAAGGTTAGCCCGGGCCGCTTCATCCCAACATACCGCAAGATGCAAAGTACACAAAAAGCAATCTACAATAAAAGCATCAACGCCCATAATGACCATTGTGTTCTACTCGTGCAACAGATCTACATATAGACACGGCTCTGATACCACTGTAGGGGTTCGTAGCATGGAAAACAAAAAATTTCTATCGCATACAAACAAACAAGCCAAGATCTATCTACTAGATTGTAGCAACGAGTCGATGGTATAACTTACCCTCGAAGATTCCAAAGCGTTTAACGAGAGCGGATTCTCGTGGGTGATGTAGTCGTACTCTTTCCGATCTCAAGATCGTGTAGACGATCCTTCCGGCGCCACGTACCGGCAGCGCTCCCGTAGTCGGTCACACGTTCGGTACTCGACGAAGACCTTCCTCTCCCTTGTTCCAGCAGGCAGCGGAGGTTGTAGCACTCTCCTCGCGATTCCGGCAGCACAACGGCGTGGTACCGGAAGTAGAGGGGAAATCCCGCAGGGCTTCGCCTTAAGCCGGTGCGAGTATGGTGGAGCTTATGAGAGAGGCTATTAGTGGTCTAGTAATTAGACACACCAATTAGAAGGCTCTAAACCGCTGGCTAAAGCAATTAGAAGCTCTAAACCAAAACGGCTCTAAACCGGAGGTAGAAGATAGGAACTTGTGTGTTCTAGGAGGGGAGCCCTGCCCCTCCTTTTATGGGTGGGGAGGCGCGGCCAGGGGAGGGGAGTCCCTCCCCAAGTCGGCCTTGGGCTGGGCGCCAGCTTGGAGGAGTGGGACTCCTCCTCCAAGTTGGTTCCAACTCCTCTTGCTTGTTTCCCACAGTTTCCTGTTTCCCACAGTTTCCTGTTTTAGCCGTTTGACTTTCAAACTGGCAATTTGACTTTCATGTTTTTGGAACAGCAAGAACACTTAGTACATGATGCAATCATTCAATGACACACTCATGTACCCTCCCCCCCCCCGGAGTGCCGGACAATCCGGAACCTTCTAGAACATTCCCGATGAAAACACCGGAATCATTCCGAACTCCGAAACGGGACTTTCCTTATATGAATCTTATTCTCCGGACCATTCCGGATCACCTCGTGATATCCCGGATCCCATCCGAGACTCCGAACAACATTCGGTTTCTTTCTCATAATACCATAACTACTCAAAACAACGTCGAATCCTTAAGTGTGTCTCCTTACGGTTCGTGAATTATGCGGACATGATCGAGACACTTCTCCGAACAATAACCAATAGAGGAATCTGGAAATTCATATGGCTCCCACATATTTCTACGATTACTTTGCGATCGAATGAACCACTTACATACGATACCAATTTCCCTTTGTCTCACGATAGTTTACTTATCCGAGGTTATGATCGTCGGTATCTCTGCATACCTAGTTCAACCTCGTTACCGATAAGTACTCTTTTCTCGTTCCCGTGATATGTGATCCCTTGTGACCAAGTCACATGCTTGCAAGCCAATTGGATGACATTCCACCGAGAGGGCCCAGAGTATATCTATCCGTCATGTGGATGGACAAATCCCACTCTTGATCCATGTGTTTCAACCAATACTTTCCGAACACTTAATGCCACCTTTATAGCCACCCAGTTACGGTGTGGTGTTTGATGTCATCAAAGCATCCATCCGGTAAAGGTGATATGCATGATCTCATGGTCGAAGGAATTAGGTTACTATGTATCAGAAAGCATATAGCAATTGAACTATTGAAATGACTTGATCTTTATGCTACGCTTATCAATAGGAGTATGTCCACCATATCATTCTCCTAACGATATGATCTTGTTGTTGATAACATCTCAATGTTCATGATATGGAAACCACAATCATTTAATCAACCAACAAGCTAGTGAAGTATAGAGGCTATACTAGGGACTTCAATTTAAGTTTACAATTCACACAAGTATTAATGTTTCCTTGTTAATACTATTATAGCATGAATATAAACATTTATCATAAACACAAAGATATAATAATAACTATATTTATTATTGCCTCTAGGGCATATCTCCAACATCTATATCCTTAAATATGCATCATATTTGCACTCATCAACATCCCCAAGCTAAACGTTGCTTGTCCTCGAGAAAGAGAGTTGATAAATTAATGCTATCATCTAGCTTACAATAGAAGATCGATGCCTTATATCCTTATTTCCCTGCAAGCTCAGAGTAATATAGAACATAATCATACAGGGAAATACAAGCTTAGTTATGTCAATGAATAAGATATCAATTACAACTTGAATGCTCCATGTAAAAAGTAAATCTAACTTGAAAGCAAACTTGTGATCCTCCCAATGAACCTTATATATGTATTTTTTTTATATCAAACGCGATCGATCATGTCAAAAGAGGCATAACCAATGGAGTGTCTCAGTAACACCCATATCTATAAATCAAGGCTATCAAAACACTTCTTTTCTATTCATTGTCTTTCAAGAGATTCCATTTAATAGTAATGAGACCATGCCAAAAATTTCTAGGTGATTCAACTGGTTTCTATAATAGTTTCCAATAGTGGTCATTGGTGACCTTGGCAATATTTTGCACAACCCTTAAGAGTGTCAATACATTTTTCCATTTGTAGAAGTTGCTACTAATGTTATCAACTCATAGCCGAAATCAGGAGTTGTACCATAGATCGTTCGAAGGTCAACAGAGTTGTTGGTATCCCAAGGGTGTGCATCAACAATTTGTAGACAAGCTTTAAGCAATATCATAATTTTTGATTCACATCTTTCAGTTTTGGCATGCATCTCAATCACCACTAAACTTTATTTCCTTCAAACAACTCCTTTTAAGAGTCCAAGTCTATCATTATGTATATGGGGTTGAGTATATTTAGGGTTAAACTCTTAAGACAATTAAACATTACACAAATCATAGTACTAGACACGTAAACACTGACCTGACAAAACCGAAAAGATGGCAGAACGCAATTCTTTGCGCAAAGGACCACTAGCCAAGAAATAAAACAATCTAGACCGAAAAACCTCTGAGCTTGATGTCGACGCCCGTCATCTGCCTCTGACACCACCACAACAGCCACCAAAGGAAAGCATGACAGGTCACCTCCTCACCCAAGCTCGACGCGGTTTCATCGCTGACATGCAGCTTTGTGGTTTTAACCTACCCAAAACAATATACTACAATAGTACAAAATCCCGCTATGCAAATATGGTATGCTGCATAAGCGAGACATGTACGAGATTTCACGTTTTAGGATGATTGGACGCGGGAAGGTGGACGATGAACCCCTTGTCTAAACATTGGATATTTTTAGGAAAATGATCCCCATCCTTCGGATGATGGAATCATTCCATATCTGGGTCATCTCACCTGTGCGCTCGTGTGAAGGGGGCGCGCCCACGAGGTACCTCCACATGTTCTCTCTCCTCCTTATCTATTCCAATTTGCCAACAACCCGGATGCCACGGGAGGCTGCTCCCCGATGCAATGCCTCCGGCGACTAGCTACGCGCCGCCGCCGGCCTGCCACACGCCTCTGCCATAGAGCTCTTGCTACCCCGCGACACCAATGCCATGGAGCTCCTACTACCTCGTGTCACCGTCGACTAGCCATGTACCGCCACAGGTCTGCCACACGCCTAGAAGCGTCGTCGCCACCCGCGCGTGTGGCGGGCATCGCTCTGCCACTAGGATCTCAAAGCCCTCAACTCTCTGCCTCGAGCCAGCCAGCCTCTCCCCATATGGGAAGTTCGCCGACGTCCATGGTTCCTTATGCCAAACACCGCCATCATGGCTGCTGCTGCAAGGTACCGGCGGTTCTGCTCCCCGCGGCGGGAAATTTTACTATCTACGGTGGTTGAATTTGCTACATACAAAAATTGTTTGCTACAATCGTTATAGGTTCGTTACAATATTAGATCTCTCCGATGCGAGTTTCCATTATATAGGTTGGTGAAGTTGCTTTTTTTGCCGCACTTGCTGATTTTTTTGCTACAATTGTTTTCTAATTTTGCTACAATAGTACATAGTTTTTGCTATAAGTTCTCTGACGACGTCTCCCGGCTAAAGTCTCTAGCCATGTATTCGGTGAAGTCAGGTTTTTTGCTGCAGTAGCGGTTTGTTTTTGCTCCAATAGTTTAATTTGTGTTGCTACAGTAGCATAAAGTTTTTGCTACGCGTTCTCTGGCGAGGTCTCCTGGCGAAAGTCTTCGGCGAGTCTCTGTCAAGGTCGACTTTGCTACATTAGCACATTTTTTTGCTACAAAGTCTTCGCCGAGGTCTTTAATAAAGTCTCCTGCGGGATACACTTTTTTTCTATTTTTTCTAGCGAACAGCGGGACATTCTATAGCAAAATCAAAAATTTGAGAAAAAAGAGGAACACGTGGTAGAAAGCAGGTGGATGGGAACGTACCCATTGTCCGGGGACGCCTATACACATCTTGTCTGTCCGGGGACGCCTATACACATCTTGTCTGTACGTTGCAATGCAAACAAGCATCTAAATTGGTCAACAAAAATGAGAACTAATTATACTCTACAAAAAATAAATTGGTCAACAAAAATGGAGAAAAATGGAGATGCGGGGTATCGATCCCCGTGCCTCTCGCATGCTAAGCGAGCGCTCTACCATCTGAAAATTAGAGCCTATGCAGGACTGAAGCTGACGAGGGCTTCAAGATGTGTTTCTGCCTCACTTCAGCTCATCAATGGGCTCTAACGCCGGCTGGGTAAAATGCTGCTCTATCTCTGAACTCTCGTCGGATGGGTGTCGGTGTGGTGATCGGGGACAACAAGGGAGTGTCTTTTGTTTGCTTGCAACAAATCTGTTGACGAGGCCACTGTACCTGAGCTTGCTGAAGCGTTGGCCATTAGACACGCCATCCCTCTTGCCCTAGAGGAAGACTACCTGAAGATCATTCTTATGTATGAGTGCAAGACCGCTCTTTGATGGGCTCGGTGGTTGCTGATATCAAATCTTTGATCTTTGCAGTTTTTGCTGCGACATGTTACTTTCGTGTCCAAATAACTTTGTTCTGTTTTACACTATCAAGGGGGGAAATGGCAAAGAGAGAAGTCGCTGATGCATCCATGTTGGCTGTTGGGTAAACAGACTTGAGGTAGAAGACAGCACACTGAACGAAAAAAACGGCTATTGGAGATGCGGGGTATCGATCCCCGTACCTCTCGCATGCTAAGCGAGCGCTCTACCATCTGAGCTACAACCCCGCTGGTTTGCAATTGCGTTTGCAGGCGTAATAGAATCAAATATACTCCCTGCGGTTTATTTTTTCTTATTGTGAAATTCTACCGATCTAATGATAATCAATCAACGGTAGTATAAAAGGTTCCAAAAATTTATAAATAGATCACTGAACTACCTAGCGACGACTACACTAGCACGAACTGAAGGCGCGATGTCGTCCTCGCCCCTCCATCACTGGAGCCGGACAAAGTTTGTTGTAGTATACAGACGAAAAGTCGTCGTGCTAAGGCACAAAAGAGCTAGCGCACCAGAGAAGCAACCATCGCCGAAGATGACAACCGTAGATCGGAAGAGACTAATCTAAAATCATATGGACGAATACGAACGAACCTAAAGAGATCCACCGGACACACGACTTCACGCGTCCGCCGCCGGCGCTAGATGCACCACCGATGCAAGGATAGTGAGGGGGGGCTTATTCTAACTTCAGGACGTAGCTGCGACCTCAACATTCTAGAAAAGATACTAAAAAAGTATAAGCGAAGAACCGAAAATCTCCCGCCGGCGAGAGGTCGTGGTCCGCCATGCCTCCAAGGTCCTAAGGCAACCGAAGGCGGAGCGGACCGACAACGTAACCAGCAAGCAAGGGGACAAAACTTAGATTAGTTTTAGTCCGTCGTCGCCTCTCTGTCGTGAGGCCTTAACTTTGTCTAGATATATGCCCAGTCAGCCCAAACGTCAAATGAGCCCAGTCAGCCCAAAACGGAGCCCAAACCCCTTAATGCCACCACGAACCCTAGTCCCGACGGTCACGCACAAGTACGCACGCCGCCGCGCTCCTCCAAGAATCATCCACCGGCGCCACCGCCGCCGCCTCCGCTCGACAGACGCCTTCCTCACATCAAACGTGAGGCAGGAGGATGAGGAAGCTCAAGTTCCACGAGAAGAAGCTGCTGAAGAAGGTCAACTTCCTCGATTGGAAGCGGGAGGGCGGCCACCGTGATGCCGCCGTCACGCAGCGTTACAGCCTCGTGGAGAGGGACGACTACAAGAAGTATGTATGCCTCCCTCTCTCGCCTAATCAACCCCCTCCTGTTCCGCTGCTTTACGAACCATCGGTCGATTGCTTCCGGAATTGATTAGCTTGTCGTGTTCATGTTTCGATTCAGTATGTGGTTGTGCTTGGATTACTGCTTGAGCATATGTTGAGTGCTGGTCGTAAATTCTGCGATGGCTGTCTCCCGGCAGGTACAATGGGATCTGCTGTATGGCGCAGAAGCTGGTGAACATTATAAAGCAAATGGATGCGAGGGACCCTTTCAGAATCGAGATGACGGACATGCTCATCGACAAGCTGTAAGTTGCCGCATGTTCTGTGGTTGTTTGTTTAACCGTTTAACTGTACTAGTATGAGCACTGTATCCATCATGTACCACGATATTACGAGTCCTTCGATGTTTATCTATGATTGCCAACTGGATTGTTATAGACTTAAAAATAGAGTCATGGCTCTATGTAAGATCTATCAAATTAATTCTACTTTTGACCTACGTTATTACTACTTGACTATTTATTTTTGATTGTTCAAACAGTATTCATTTTGATCCAGGCTAAGCAAAATGTATCTCATATGAGGTTTCTTGGGCTATCATTGTTTGCTTCAGATCTTTGGTCCACTTGACCTGTCTCTAAATCAATGAATAAATATATTAGTTCTCCTGCAGTTATTTTAAAATAATAACTAATTAATGAAGTGGTAGCACCGTAGCAGAGACTTGCTAACCTTCTACATGATCATCGGCATCTCATCATATTTTCTGCTTCTGCTAATGTCTGAGTGTGCACTCTAATAATAATTTTGTTCAACACAGCAATGGATTGCTTTCGTTTGGATACCCCACTATTGATACTCTCTCAAATTTCAGGTATAATATGGGTGTAATTCCATCAAAGAAGAGCTTGGTCAAATGTGAGAATCTTTCAGTGAGCGCCTTCTGCAGGTCTCTATGTCCCTGATTTATAGGAACTATTTTCCCTTCAATCGTTGTTAGCTTCATCAAATGCTGCATTTTATTTGTTAGTTGTTTTTTTAAGCTTTTATTGCCATGAATCACTCAATAACCATAGTAGCTTTGTTGTAGGAAGCAACATGATATATCATATTCCACTAACCATACTTGCTTTCTAAACTATTGTAGGCGGAGACTTGCAACAGTTTTGGTGAAGCTCAAGTTTGCGGAACACCTTAAAGAGGCTGTCACCTACATTGAACAAGGGCATGTGCGTGTAGGCCCTGAGACGGTAATGGATCCAGCCTTTCTTGTAACCAGGAACATGGAAGACTTCATCACCTGGGTGGATACCTCGAAGATCAAGAAGAAGGTCATGGAGTATAATGGTGCATTGGATGATTATGATGCCATGATTTGAGGATGTAGTAGTTTAGTAGATATTTTGGGACCATCGGCGATTCAGTGTAGCTACTCTTGTGATATGTTTGAAACATGAATCTGAGCCTACCATTGTACCACATACGTTGAGGTACTATCTGTTGCAAAGCTACTATGCTGTTCCTGATTATATGGAAGAATGTTGTCTGAACATGGTCGTGTGTGCAGACGTTTTCGAGTACTGGGGTCTTGGTTTCAGTTTGAGATGAAACTCATGCAGTTCACTTTGACTTATGCGATTCAATTTGAGATCTAACTTATGCAGTTCACATTGAGATATAATTTACACATATTGGGCCAAATGCATAATTAAACCGCAGTCATTCATTGGTACATTATATTGCCTGAAACGAGGCTAACTGTAACTAGAAAGCTCTGTAAGATCAACACACAGCACATTATAAAGCTGAAGTGCACATCTGGTTCTGGGCTGCGCAAACAGAAAGCTGTGAATTTCTTAAATTTGTATGAACAGCAGAGCCCACACAAGAATACACAATATGCATGGAATTCACATCAAGATTAAAGCCACAAGGCCAAGTTCGCGTGAACACTCAGTCCACGCATCTGGACCTTGTGTAAAATGGTTTTGAAGCCTGGGTCATTCACCGAAAATCTAAACTCTAAAGTAAATTAGACATCAATTTGGATACTACTTCCAGCCTTGATCTTGATGTGAATTCACTGTCAGCAACATTAACTATGAATCCCGAGTTTCGGAATCATCTGGTAATGTTTGGGATTCTCTACTACACTTCGATTCTTGCATCTCTACCTCAACAGTAATCATGTCTTTGGGATTTCTGTTTTCGGTCCCCATTCTTCTTACTTCTTTCGATCCATATTACTTGTCGTTGATTTTTTTTTTAAAAGGAGCATATATTAATGTCATGATGATACCAATTACACACAGTAATGTTTCATGGATGGAGGTGTCTCTGAATGTTGGATCTCAGATCCGTCTTCGCGTGGTGAAAGTATTTGACGAGGAGAAAGTCCTGGCAGGCAGTATGGGCAGATGGTACAGGCGGGCTCCGGCCGTACCGTAGGTTGTTAAACCTCCTGAAACTTCTTCTCGCATCCTCTCTTCTCATAGACACATGGGAAATTATTTAAATAACATTTATCACTTAAAAATATCATATTATTACATAATATGATAGTCCCAATTGATATATTTACAAAAAACTTAATAATTCGGGATCCTGTGAAAACAAGGGTAAGAGGTGCGTGTGAGTACCGTAAAATACCAAAATCCCAACTCTACTTATGCAAAAATATAAGATAAATATGCTTCAAAAATGGACTCATCAGTCACCGCATACACAAGCGTGACGCGCCACATACGTATTTCGGCGTGCAGGACCCACTTACCAGCGAGCGCGGCGTTCCGACCGGGTGGCATTTTTATAGATAAACCCCTGAATCCCATTTATTTCACTATCTTCGTTGTCCACTCCGATGACTCCGCCACTTTTTTCCTTATATTGGTTGTCGATCGTTCTGAGGTGAGAGTGAGAGGGAGAGGAAGCGACGCTCAGTGATGGCGAAGATCCTTGGCGAGAAAAGGTTGAAAACATGCTTGTTCGTCATCATGGTGTAGGGAAGCCACCGCGGATCTTCTCCACTGGGAGGGGCGGCCGGAAGGAGCTCGGCCTCTGGACTACGGTAAACTACAATAATCGATCCAAATTGTTTTTTTTGGTGATTTCCGGCTAGATTCGTCGCAAAAGGGTTGTTGTGTTAGGGTTAGCTCTGTTTTGGCTGGTAGAACATTTTAGCATATTTGGGTGGCATGGTTTCGGTGGTTTCGTCACAAAAGTTGGTTCATAAATAAGAGCAGCAGCACCTCTGGCAGCAAGATCTGAATCCGATGCACCAGCATCATCCACCATAACAAATATCCCCACATGACGGCTAATTGATACTTCCCTAGATATGCAGAAGCTGATGAGAGTGCTCAACTTGTCCGTACACCTCATTCTTGTTCATCCACACTAGTTTTTGTCTTTGGTCTGGATCCCAACGAATCCTTGAATGAAACAGATCAACCAATTGCGAGACGGTCACAATCTCCATAAAATTCATGAGGATTATCTCATCATGCGCCCAAACATTCCTCTACAAGCCAAAATCTAGTTCATAGTGTACTGGTGGAGTCGTATTTTGAGTTTATATAGGTCCGATGTTTCGAAGCTAATCAATACATTTGAAAAAACAAATGACAATAACTTTCAGTTCAGTATGTACTATTTTCAGTCACTAAACACTTTGTAATAATCTGTGTAATAATTTTCATAGATAAGAAAAATTTCCTCTGGATTCTCTCCCTTGGGGATCGTGGTCAGGCGCTCCCCCGACGCCAACGCAGACACCAACATCGATCTAGCTCCTCGCTGCAGTCGATGCCTCGTGCGGCAGGGTGGGGAAAGTCACACATAGACACTCGCATAAAGGAAAATGTTGATGGACGGGACCAACCGGCTCCTTAGGGCATCTCCACCGGGGCAATCCAAATGGCCGGTCGAAACAGTCCATTTCTGTCTGTTTGGGTCGGGCCGTAGTCGTTTTTCGGTTGTGGTCCGGCCTGTCCGGCCAGCCGCGCTCAATGGTGCGACCCATCTGTCCTCGTTTGGCAAACACGCCATCACCAATGCCAGCGTTTTTCCAGTGTGTTCCCGCCGCCTCGCCATCTTCCTTCTTTCTTTCCTGTCGCTTCCCGCCAGTTCTAAGCGTTTCTCGTCACGTCCAGGTGTAACCTTTAAAAGGGGAGGCCAAACGAGATATGTTCAACCAGACCCCCACCACCACATCCACAAAACACCATGCCTGGCCATTCGCAACGATGCGCTGGCCTCTATGGCAATCCCGACGTCGACACAGCCCAAGCGTCCGCTGCCGTCGTGGTGGTTGAACCCGCCGGAGTTACCGGGCGTGCTGCCGCCTCCGATTCTGGGGCGCCCATAGATTTACAGTATGCGCCACGATGCCCTATCTACAACCGCCATTGGACCACCGGCGAGCCTTTCACGTGGGAGGTGGTGGAACACGTCTTTCTACTGGAGTACCGGCGGTGGGACGTGCTTGTAGAGGTGTATGGCGACCTCCGGGTAGCAGTGCGAGCCAACCCCTACGACGCTTCCTTGCGTGTCTGCCTTGCCCAAGTTGAAGAGGAGATGCAGACGCAGGAGGCAATCATCCGGTATCTCAAAGAAGAATGGTGTTTATAAACCTGTTGTAGCCGCCTCCCCCAGCGCCGTAGGCGGCGCATAGCTATAGGTGTGGTTTTCTTGTAAAAAATGTTTCAAGACTTGAATAAAGAATTCCATTGCAGATGGTCGATTCCAAACACGATACATGGCGAGTACAAAATAGTCTACTGCTAAGACTACTCGTCGGAGTCAGAGTGATACATTGGAAACATATCTATAATTTTTGATGCTCCATGCTTGTTTACTATCTACTTTGCTTTGATTTGTCTACACTTTGGGGTGCTTTTTATATGTTTTCTGGTACTAACCTACTAACAAGTTGAAACAGTGCCAGATGCATGTTTTCTGCTGTTTTTGGTTTCAGAAAAGTTAGTAAAGAAATATTTTCGGAATTGGACGAGACAAACGTCAAAGTCAATTACTTTCTATGGGGAACAAGAAGTCCAGAGGGGAGCCGGAGAGGGCGGCCAGACCCACCCTAGGCACGGGTGGGCCCTGCCCCGCGCCTGGGAGGGGTGTGGGGCCCCTGGCCGCCGCCTCGTCCTCCCCCTTCGCCTATAAGAAGCCCCCGATGCAGAAACCCTAAGCACCCGATCAAATCTCCACGAAACCGTCTGTAGCCGCCGCCACCACCGTCCCTAGATCGGGGGGGGGGGTCTGAAGTTCTTCCCGACACCCTACCAGAGGGGAGATCATCCCAGAGGCCTTCTCTTCGGTATGATGCGTGAGTAGTTCCACCTTGGACTATGGGTCCATGTAGTAGCTAGATGGTTGTATCTCCTCCTGTGTGCTTTCATGTATAGATCTTGTGAGCTCCATTCATGATCAAGATCAAATCTATTTGTAATCATGCATGTTGTGTTTGCGGGGATCTGATGGATATTGAGATTATTATGTTGGTTTGATTAATGGTTTCGTCTTTATGATTCTATCATGTCTGTGTTGTTTGTGATCTTGCATGCTCTCCGTTGTTAGTAGCTATCTTGGCCAAATAGTTGCTAGTGACTCCAAGAGGGGGTATTTATGCTTGATAGTGGGTTCATGCCTCTAGTTTCCAAGGGAAATGACAATAATCTCTTCGGTTGTAGATGTGTTGTTGCTACTAGGGAGAAAACAACGGTCTCTTGTTCATGGAACATGTGGACTGTTTACCTTACACACTTTGCTTAAAACAGTTGTCTATTGCTTGCAACTTAATACTGGAGGGGGTTCGGATGATAACCTGAAGGTGGACTTCTAGTCATAGATGCAGTTGGATGGCGGTCTATGTATCTTGTTGTATTGCCTAATCGAATCTCATAGGATCTTTCTGACTAGTAATTGCATTGTTATGCCTTGCTCAGTTCCTGTCAATTGCCCTACTGTAATTTGTTTACCCTTCATGCCATGTTGTTTATCTATTAAACTCTGAGATCCTACGCTCCCTTGTGCAAAGGTGTCCTAGCGGGGGTTCAGGTTTCTGTCACTCCGACAACCCCACGATTAGTAGCCAAATACACAATGCATTCCCCTAGGCCCATAAATGGTGAAGTATTATGTAGTCGACGTTCACATGACACCACTAGAAGAATAGCACCACAACTTAAATACTAAACCATTGAATAATAACTCATCACAGATTTACTACTAACAACATGACTTCTCCCATGTCCTCAAGAACTAAACAAACTACTCACAAGACATCATATGGATCAAGATCAAAGATGATATGGTAATGGATAACAATATGAATATAAACAATAATCCAATGGTTCCACTCACAAGCATCAACTACAATAGTAATCAACACCGGGAAAGTTTCCCCTAAGAACTAAAGCAATATCCAACACAATTGTTATGGTGGGACGGAGTGGTGATGATGGTGCTGGTGAGATGATGGTGTGGATGATGATCCCGATGAAGCCTAGCTTGATGACGATGTTGATGGCGACGGTCTCCCCTCTCCCGGAAGGAACTCCCCTGGCAGAAATCTGTCTACCAGAGAGATCTTCCTCTCTCGGTGTTTTCCGCCCCCAGAGGCGGCGGAAATCTATCTGTGGTCGCTCCCCGAGCCTTGGGGTTTTGAAGGGAAGATATAGGCGAAGGGGCGGAGTCGGAGGCAGGGCAGGTGGGCCACACCTGCCCTAGGCGTGGGGTCAGGTGGGCCCGCGCCTAGGGGTGTGTGGGCCCCCTGAGGCCCCACTTCGTCCCTCCTTCTGTCATCCTTCGTCTTCTGGTAAAATAATATGTTTCCATATTTTTCTGGTATTTTTATGATCTTTGCGAAATTGCACCGACACGCCTTCTTTTCTATCATAATCCAGACTCCGGCAGTCCATCCTCCAAGAATCATCCAACATGCATAAACAGATGAAAATCCATAAGTAATACCTCATAATAAGACAAATATCAATGAATAGAGGTAAATTATGATATAGAATGGTGATGCAAATTGGGCGTATCAACTCCCCCAAGCTTAGACTTCGCTTGTCCCCAAGCGAAAATTGAGCTCAGTAAACATGTCCACGGGTTTATGGAGTGAAGTGTCGATAAAAGAATACGAATAAGAAGCATCACACTTACCATTGCACAACTCATAGAAGAAAGCAACTCACAATTATATAACTTAGCTTGCAACCAAGCACATCAGTCACAATAGAGATGCATAAAGATAAATCATAATTGGAATTGGAAAACTTGTTCTTGGTCAGAGAACACCTGGCAAACAGTTTCACAAAAGCTTTGTGTAGAAGTTTCAAAACAGGAACACTCTTTGCTCAAAAAGGTTTTTCACAAGTGAAGGCTTTCAAAGTAATACTCGATAGATAAGAGTTTTGTGCAAACAAGGAAGATAAAGAACATGATTTAATAAATCACCATATGAATGCTTGAAACACAACAACTCAAAAGCTTGCTGGAGATAGAGAGGAAGTAGGTTTAACTTGGAAGTGGGAGAAAGGTTCCTTCTTAGAGGGTAACAGGGATTACAAGTCATAAAGAGATTCCAAAAGATTATGGTACTTACTAGCTTTGAGCTCTCATTGCCCCTATCATAAGCATCTTGAGATAATTAAGGTTAAAGTGAATAAAGATGGAGTATATGCTTGACGAAATATAAGTTGACAATATCATGTCCCTTCAATATGAGGGCCACTCCTCATGCATACTCAACTTTGGGCCCAGGTAAGTTCTTGTCATTGTAAGTATATGCATATCATTGAGAACCGCCAACGGGGTACCCCTTGCACATGGTACATGAGCTTTCCCATAACCAAAATGACAAGGCAAGCAGACAATGAGCATCTCAGCGATCTTTTTATTTACTATGTGTATAGCTTTTTATTGATGATGCTTCATAGATGACTCGCTATGGTGATGCTGCAAGTTTCCACCATGATTAAGCATGGCTTAGGCTAGCGGCCCAGGCGTTTCTCTAACACAGGATACAAACTCCATGGACTTACAAGTTCCCTCTTTATTTCACACCGTTGACATCCATAGACAAAAGAGCACGATATCAACTATGTATAGAGTACAAGTGCAATGTTGAAAACGTTCCTCGTGACAGCACGGCTCTGCTAATTCCAACGTATATATGCAAGCATATACAACTTCGATGTTCACAATGGTTCAAGTCTATTAGGGGTAAGTAAATAAGGTGTGCCATCAAGTCCGTGAGAGCTTTACTAACTAGTTTTCACATAACAAAATACTTTTTAATTCGAAAGGTAGATGAAGCTTGAGAATTTTCTTGGCATAGCAAAAGCTACTAGGTAGATATGGTGGACACAAGTGGCAAAAGTTTTGGTTCAAAGGATTTTGGAAACATGAGAAGTATGCCTTCTCAAAACAAGTTTTTGGCTAGCAAGGCTGGGCAGCAAGCAAGAATTGATGTTTAACGAGCAACACAATAACCCTTTATTTGTTCTCGATGAACATCATCACATATTCTTTTGCTAGTTACTTAGGCCATTGTAGTTCATGAATTGTGTTGTTTCGTATGACGATTCACACCAACAAATTCAGTATCAAATACTTAATAACCACATTGTTTAATAAGCAAAGAATATAGCCATAACATGTATATCATCTATATACTTAAACTGAACAATTCTAGTCTTTTCTTTTCTGCCATATACTTATGAGATTTTCTTTCAATATTTCCTTTTCTGTTTGAAAGAATCTATCAATATCAATAGTGGAGTCATACATATGACACATAGTCCAAAACATGTATAGTTAAATACCAATGTCTTTGGACTTGCACTTTGAAGTAGATCACCATCATCAAATGTTTGGTGTTCTTTCAAATTCCTTTATTTAGTAATCTCTTGGTGTAGTAAACATTTTACCTACATCAAATATTCATCCTTATCATGGAATCGTCCATGATCAAACTACCTTTAGCTTATAACGATGAATTACGAGTATAATGTTGCTATCCAAAACCTTTTGGAGGATTAGGACAACAAGTGTCTACAACCCTTTGCAAATTCTCATCAAAATATGAGAACATGAATTTTGCCATATTATACTCTATCATGTTGCAACCAAAACTTCGTTTCAGATATCACAATATCTTCCACACATCATGGTTTCTGAAACAACTCTTTCAGATCCTAGATAACCTTGATATTAAGAGAATCCTTTGAATATCAAGAATCATGGAGACAAACATGATACTTATATACTAACACTTGGAATTGTTACTCTTGATTTAATACTAATTATTAAACTTCATGGAGTAACTGGAACTTACTGAAAGTTTGCAATAGGACTTTTAAACTTTAGATTAACACTTCAAAACAATACGATACCAGTTCGTAAAGTAACTAACCAGAATTCTATAGTTCTATCATCTCAATTATAACTAAGCGCAAGGTGGTAAACGGATGCCAATGAATACAACAACTATGCAAATTCACTTTGATTTAGTTTATGATAAATTGAGTTCTAATTAATAATTAAATTAATCTAGGTGAACTCCCACTCAAAACAATATCCCTCACATTGTTTTAGTGATCACACGAACCAAATCCACCACATCAAAACCGATCATCACGAGAGTTGATGTAGCTTCAATGGCGAACAATCAACATGTTCATCATATCTACTATATGACTCATGCTTTACCTTTCGGTGATCCGTGTTCCTGAGACCATGTCTGTACATGCTAGGCTCGTCAAGATCAAACCTTAGTTTCTGCATGAGCAAATCTGGCTTGCTCACGTTGTATACACTTGCAGAATCTAGCACACCCGATCATCACGTGGTGTTTCGAAACAACAAGCTTTAGCAACGGTGCTAACTAAGGGTGAACACTTTATGATTTGAAATTCATGTGCATGAGGGATCATCTTATAATGCTACCGTCGTCTACTAAGCAATACAAGATGCATAAAGGATTAACATCACATGCAATTCATATTATGTGATATGATATGGCCTTTTTTCTTTGTGCTTCCGATCTCCATCTTCTAGCACTAACATGATCTCCATCATCACCGGCATTGCATCAAGGTCAATGATGCTTCTTCATGGTTGTCTTCCACCGGCTTCAACTATTACAACTACGTTGAATAGACACGCGGGTCTTAACAGAATTTAAAGACAACCATATGGCTCCTGCCGGTTGCTTAACTTACAATAAAGAACATTGCATACATCATATATAATCACAATCATGGCCATATCACATCACTGCACACCCCTGCAAAACAAAGTTAGACGCCTCTATTTTCTTTGCATGTTTTACGTGGTTTGGGGCTGTCAATAAGTGTCGTTCTAACTTACGAACAAGAACCACAACATTGATACTAGTATTGTTAATCACCCGTTGTAAATTGGATCTTAACTATGCTAGGAGAAACAGGCACCCGCAAAGCCACTTATGCAATACAAGTTGCATGTCAAGCGTGGAGCAAGTCTCATGAACGATGTCATGTAAGGTTAGCCCGGGCCGCTTCATCCCAACATACCGCAAGATGCAAAGTACACAAGAAGCAATCGACAATAAAAGCATCAACGCCCACAATAACCATTGTGTTCTACTCGTGCAACAGATCTACATATAGACACGACTCTGATACCACTGTAGGGGTTCGTAGCATGGAAAACAAAAAATTTCTATCGCATACAAACAAACAAGCCAAGATCTATCTACTAGATCGTAGCAACGAGTCGATGGAATAACTTACCCTCGAAGATTCCAAAGCGGTTAACGAGAGCAGATTCTCGTGGGTGATGTAGTCGTACTCTTTCCGATCTCAAGATCGCGTAGACGATCCTTCCGGCGCTGCGTTCCGGCAGCGCTCCCGCAGTCGGTCACACGTTCGGTACTCGACGAAGACCTTCCTCTCCCTTGTTCCAGCAGGCAGCGGAGGTTGTAGCACTCTCCTCGCGATTTCGGCAGCACAACGGCGTGGTACCAGAAGTAGAGGGGAGATCTCGCAGGGCTTCGCCCTAAGCCGGAGCGAGTATGGTGGAGTATGAGAGAGCTATTAGTGGTCTAGGGTTTAGACACACCAATTAGAAGGCTCTAAACCGAAGGCTAGGGCAATTAGAAGCTCTAAACCAAAACGGCTCTAAACCGGAGGCTTTGGCTAGGGTTTAGATTAGAGGATAGGAACTTGTGTGTCTAGAGGAGGAGGCCCTGCCCCTCCTTTTATGGGTGGAGAGGGCCGGCGGCCGAGGGGAGGGAGGGGAGTCCCTCCCCAAATCGGCCTAGGTGGTGCGCCGGCTTGGAGAGGAGGGACTCCTCCCCCAAGTCGGTTTCAACCTCCTCTTGCTTGTTTCCCTCAGTTTCCTGTTTTAGCCGTTTGACTTTCAAACTGGCCATTTGACTTTTCAGTTTTAGGATTCAATTTAATCCTTTATTTGGAACAGCGAAAACACTTAGTACATGATGCAATCATTCCAATATGTAATGACACATTCATGTACCCCTTCCCCCCGGAGTGCCGGACATTCCGGAACCTTCTAGAACATTCCCGATGAAAACACCGGAATCATTTCCGAACTCCGAAACGGGACTTTCCTTATATGAATCTTATTCTCCGGACCATTCCGAATCACCTCGTGATATCCCGGATCCCATCCGAGACTCCGAACAACATTCGGTCTCTTTCTCATAATACCATAACTACTCAAACAACGTCGAATCCTTAAGTGTGTCTCCCTACGGTTCGTGAATTATGCGGACATGATCGAGACACTTCTCCGAACAATAACCAATAGAGGAATCTGGAAATTCATATGGCTCCCACATATTTATACGATTACTTTGCGATCGAATGAACCACTTACATACGATACCAATTTCCCTTTGTCTCACGATAGTTTACTTATCCGAGGTCATGATCGTCGGTATCTCTGCATACCTAGTTCAACCTCGTTACCGATAAGTACTCTTTTCTCGTTCCCGTGATATGTGATCCCTTGTGAGCCAGTCACATGCTTGCAAGCTAATTGGATGACATTCCACCGAGAGGGCCCAGAGTATATCTATCCGTCATATGGATGGACAAATCCCACTCTTGATCCATGTGTCTCAACCAATACTTTCCGAACACTCAATGCCACCTTTATAGCCACCCAGTTACGGTGTGGTGTTTGATGTCATCAAAGCATCCATCCGGTAAAGGTGATATGCATGATCTCATGGTCGAAGGAATTAGGTTACTATGTATCAGAAAGCATATAGCAATTGAACTATTGAAATGACTTGATCTTTATGCTACGCTTAACTATAGGAGTATGTCCATCACATCATTCTCCTAATGATATGATCCTGTTGTTAATAACATCTCTATGTTCATGATCAGGAAACCATGATCATATATTAACCAACAAGCTAGTTTAACAAGAGGCTTTACTAGGGACTCTTATTTTAGTTTACAAATCACACAAGTATTAATGTTTCCGGTTAATACAATTATAGCATGGTATGTAAATATTTATCATAAGTATGAAGATATGATAATAACCACTTTATTATTGCCTCTTGGGCATATCTCCAACAGTCTCCCACTTGCACTAGAGTCAATATTCTAGTTTCAAACCTTTGTGTATTCAACACCTATGGCTTTCCGGTGTTGTATGTACACGATTGCTAGTGGTCAACTGATCTCCGGATCTGACACTTCCAGGTCCGTGTGTAATTGCATGTCTTTGCGTCTCTACGCATCACTCATTCTTTAATGAGATGGCTTTGTATAAATTTGGTCTTTCGGTGTGACCTTTAGTTCTTTGGGGTTAAAACATGTTGATAATATTGTCGCACAATATATCTTCATAGTATTATCCCTCTGTGAACTACACCTAGTTTGATAACAAACTACTTGACACAAATGCCCTCTTTTGCTGCTATAGTAGCAGTCATATATTTAGCCTTTTGTTGTAGTATCTGTCACAATGTCTTAACTTTGGAACTCATCCAAATCCATTATGGAACTTACTTTCCATTATATTGTGCCACCCTTAGTTTAGATTGAGATAAACTTAATTTGTACTTTGTGACAAAGCTAGTATCAATGTAGTACTTTTACAATGAACTAACCATCTATTTGTCACTTCTACAAATAATATACTCTTAGTTCTTCCAAAAGATCATAAGAATATCCTTACTATTGTCCAATGATCATCTTACGAATCATTCTGGTATATGCTCACAACATTTAGAGCATAGGACATATCTGGATTTGTACATATCACAGTATGATTGATATAAATACTCTTTGTGATTTCATACATCAAGTATCAATCTATACTTGATTATTTGTTTCACTTTACCAAATGTCAATACACTTGAATATATCATTAATATTGAACTCATTCAATCCTTTCTGTACGACAAGAACCTTTCTTGTAGTTTCTATATTGAACTCATTCAATATCTCGTCTATGTACTTCTGGCACAACCATATTAGCGTCTATTGATGCCAAATATTTGGGTTTTGCCTAAGTTTTTCATCGGGATGAAATTCTTAATATGTGTTAATAAAAGATACATTATTTCCAATCAACAATATGTCTTCCACATAATGTATTAGAAACATGTCTTAGCGCTCCCACTTAATTTCTTGCAAATGCAAGCATCTTCATCGTCTCTAATGAACTTTTAAACTCCTTTAACAGTTTCATCACAGTGAAGATTCCAACTCCGCGATGCTCACTTTAACCATTGAAGTTTGCATATGCTTTTAGCATCCTTTGAATTAACAAAACCCTATGGACCGTGTTATGCACATGTCCTAGGTAACGATTCTATTAGAAGAACTTGTTTTGTTTATTCAACTACCATATAACAAAATTATATGTAGTGGTTGCTACATTAATCCGTCTAGACTAAATATCACTATGAAAGATCAAATCTTGTCATAGTCAACCTTTGAACATTGTTGTGAACTCTTTCCCAATATGTCGATTATAGATGTGAAACATCCATGTCTATTTCTTTATAGATCCAGACACAACTGTAAGTTCTTACACCTTTCTCGAGGGTCCTTCAAGTTCAAAACTTGATTTCTTATGTATGGAACTATCACGGATTTTATGGCTTCAAGCCATTTGACGGAGTCAAGGCCCATCATCGCTTCTTTGCATGTATTCGGTTCATTATTCTCAAATAATGATTCAACCCTCACATCTTGGTATTTGATTGTTCATCCGACCTACTTGTTTCAATAGGAACTTGGATCTCCGTGACCACAACCTTTGAGGTACGTGAGCCATGAGCATTGTTGCTGCCTCCGGAACACTTTTCGGCGCTGCGCAACTCTGCACATATAGCAAAGGTTCTTTTAACCTTATCAAAGTTCTATTGTCCTCCCACTTAACTTTTCACGAAAAATTCCTTCTCAAAGAAACTTGACGTTTTAAGTGACAAACACTTTTGTCTCCGATGTTATGGAGGAGTACTTAACAGTTATTCGAAATAACATACAAAGACAGGTTCATCCGACTTTGGTTGCAAACATCTTTCTTATGCATAGCATACCAATGTTTAAGAAAGGACAACTTGGGTTTTATCCCAAACCATAACTTTATATGGTGTCATTTCAATGGATTATGATGGAGCTCTTTTCAGTGGAAAAACGGTAATCTCTAAAGATTTTAATCTTTAAAATATAATGGCAGTTTTATGAATTATACCTTTGATCTAACCATGTCAAACAAGGTTTAATTACATATCTCGAACGTTCCATACTCTTATGGTGTTTCGGAAATGCAAATCCACGGAACGATTCCTTAAATATTAGGTATTATGCTAAACTTGTAACTTAAATATCTTCCTTTATGATCTTATCATAAACTATTCATATTCTTGTTACAATGATTTTGCACTTCATCTTGAAAGTCTTTGAACTTTTCAAGTGTTTCATACTTTATCCTTATTAAGTAAATATTCATATATTCACTCAAATTTTCGGAGAAAGCATATGAAGTTGAAATCCATCGCTTTTGACTACACATAATGGATTTCGTACAACAATATGTACAAGTTCCAATAAGCTAGTCATTCGTTCCCTTTTGGCCTATGAACGAAGTTTTAATTATCTCTAGGAAAGTTTCACAAGCGTCATTTGATCAAAAATCAGAAGACTCCAAAATTCCATCCACATGGAGTTTCTTCATGTTTTCTTTCCATTATAATTTAAACGGCGATGTCACTTCCTAAGTGATCTTTCAATCAATTTGTCTTTCGACATTTTTAGCACTAGTTTTGTGGATGTGATTTCTCCAACGAGATTTGTGAATCATCCATATTTTATGAATTACGGAAATTATTTGAACAACCCTTTTGTTCTCATAATACCTGATAAAACAAATCTTGAAGGCAAGCTTTGATGTTTAACGAGCAACACAATAACCCTTTATTTGTTCTCGATGAACATCATCACATATTCTTTTGCTAGTTACTTAGGCCATTGTAGTTCATGAATTGTGTTGTTTCGTATGACGATTCACACCAACAAATTCAGTATCAAATACTTAATAACCACATTGTTTAATAAGCAAAGAATATAGCCATAACATGTATATCATCTATATACTTAAACTGAACAATTCTAGTCTTTTCTTTTCTGCCATATACTTATGAGATTTTCTTTCAATATTTCCTTTTCTGTTTGAAAGAATCTATCAATATCAATAGTGGAGTCATACATATGACACATAGTCCAAAACATGTATAGTTAAATACCAATGTCTTTGGACTTGCACTTTGAAGTAGATCACCATCATCAAATGTTTGGTGTTCTTTCAAATTCCTTTATTTAGTAATCTCTTGGTGTAGTAAACATTTTACCTACATCAAATATTCATCCTTATCATGGAATCGTCCATGATCAAACTACCTTTAGCTTATAACGATGAATTACGAGTATAATGTTGCTATCCAAAACCTTTTGGAGGATTAGGACAACAAGTGTCTACAACCCTTTGCAAATTCTCATCAAAATATGAGAACATGAACTTTGCCATATTATACTCTATCATGTTGCAACCAAAACTTCGTTTCAGATATCACAATATCTTCCACACATCATGGTTTCTGAAACAACTCTTTCAGATCCTAGATAACCTTGATATTAAGAGAATCCTTTGAATATCAAGAATCATGGAGACAAACATGATACTTATATACTAACACTTGGAATTGTTACTCTTGATTTAATACTAATTATTAAACTTCATGGAGTAACTGGAACTTACTGAAAGTTTGCAATAGGACTTTTAAACTTTAGATTAACACTTCAAAACAATACGATACCAGTTCGTAAAGTAACTAACCAGAATTCTATAGTTCTATCATCTCAATTATAACTAAGCGCAAGGTGGTAAACGGATGCCAATGAATACAACAACTATGCAAATTCACTTTGATTTAGTTTATGATAAATTGAGTTCTAATTAATAATTAAATTAATCTAGGTGAACTCCCACTCAAAACAATATCCCTCACATTGTTTTAGTGATCACACGAACCAAATCCACCACATCAAAACCGATCATCACGAGAGTTGATGTAGCTTCAATGGCGAACAATCAACATGTTCATCATATCTACTATATGACTCATGCTTTACCTTTCGGTGATCCGTGTTCCTGAGACCATGTCTGTACATGCTAGGCTCGTCAAGATCAAACCTTAGTTTCTGCATGAGCAAATCTGGCTTGCTCACGTTGTATACACTTGCAGAATCTAGCACACCCGATCATCACGTGGTGTTTCGAAACAACAAGCTTTAGCAACGGTGCTAACTAAGGGTGAACACTTTATGATTTGAAATTCATGTGCATGAGGGATCATCTTATAATGCTACCGTCGTCTACTAAGCAATACAAGATGCATAAAGGATTAACATCACATGCATTTCATATTATGTGATATGATATGGCCTTTTTTCTTTGTGCTTCCGATCTCCATCTTCTAGCACTAACATGATCTCCATCATCACCGGCATTGCATCAAGGTCAATGACGCTTCTTCATGGTTGTCTTCCACCGGCTTCAACTATTACAACTACGTTGAATAGACACGCGGGTCTTAACAGAATTTAAAGACAACCATATGGCTCATGCCGGTTGCTTAACTTACAATAAAGAACATTGCATACATCATATATAATCACAATCATGGCCATATCACATCACTGCACACCCCTGCAAAACAAAGTTAGACGCCTCTATTTTCTTTGCATGTTTTACGTGGTTTGGGGCTGTCAATAAGTGTCGTTCTAACTTACGAACAAGAACCACAACATTGATACTAGTATTGTTAATCACCCGTTGTAAATTGGATCTTAACTATGCTAGGAGAAACAGGCACCCGCAAAGCCACTTATGCAATACAAGTTGCATGTCAAGCGTGGAGCAAGTCTCATGAACGATGTCATGTAAGGTTAGCCCGGGCCGCTTCATCCCAACATACCGCAAGATGCAAAGTACACAAGAAGCAATCGACAATAAAAGCATCAACGCCCATAATAACCATTGTGTTCTACTCGTGCAACAGATCTACATATAGACACGGCTCTGATACCACTGTAGGGGTTCGTAGCATGGAAAACAAAAAATTTCTATCGCATACAAACAAACAAGCCAAGATCTATCTACTAGATTGTAGCAACGAGTCGATGGAATAACTTACCCTCGAAGATTCCAAAGCGGTTAACGAGAGCAGATTCTCGTGGGTGATGTAGTCGTACTCTTTCCGATCTCAAGATCGCGTAGACGATCCTTCCGGCGCTGCGTTCCGGCAGCGCTCCCGCAGTCGGTCACACGTTCGGTACTCGACGAAGACCTTCCTCTCCCTTGTTCCAGCAGGCAGCGGAGGTTGTAGCACTCTCCTCGCGATTTCGGCAGCACAACGGCGTGGTACCAGAAGTAGAGGGGAGATCTCGCAGGGCTTCGCCCTAAGCCGGAGCGAGTATGGTGGAGTATGAGAGAGCTATTAGTGGTCTAGGGTTTAGACACACCAATTAGAAGGCTCTAAACCGAAGGCTAGGGCAATTAGAAGCTCTAAACCAAAACGGCTCTAAACCGGAGGCTTTGGCTAGGGTTTAGATTAGAGGATAGGAACTTGTGTGTCTAGAGGAGGAGGCCCTGCCCCTCCTTTTATGGGTGGAGAGGGCTGGCGGCCAAGGGGAGGGAGGGGAGTCCCTCCCCAACTCGGCCTAGGTGGTGCGCCGGCTTGGAGAGGAGGGACTCCTCCCCCAAGTCGGTTTCAACCTCCTCTTGCTTGTTTCCCTCAGTTTCCTGTTTTAGCCGTTTGACTTTCAAACTGGCCATTTGACTTTTCAGTTTTAGGATTCAATTTAATCCTTTATTTGGAACAGCGAAAACACTTAGTACATGATGCAATCATTCCAATATGTAATGACACATTCATGTACCCCTTCCCCCCGGAGTGCCGGACATTTCGGAACCTTCTAGAACATTCCCGATGAAAACACCGGAATCATTTCCGAACTCCGAAACGGGACTTTCCTTATATGAATCTTATTCTCCGGACCATTCCGGATCACCTCGTGATATCCCGGATCCCATCCGAGACTCCGAACAACATTCGGTATCTTTCTCATAATACCATAACTACTCAAACAACGTCGAATCCTTAAGTGTGTCTCCCTACGGTTCGTGAATTATGCGGACATGATCGAGACACTTCTCCGAACAATAACCAATAGAGGAATCTGGAAATTCATATGGCTCCCACATATTTCTACGATTACTTTGCGATCGAATGAACCACTTACATACGATACCAATTTCCCTTTGTCTCACGATAGTTTACTTATCCGAGGTCATGATCGTCGGTATCTCTGCATACCTAGTTCAACCTCGTTACCGATAAGTACTCTTTTCTCGTTCCCGTTATATGTGATCCCTTGTGAGCCAGTCACATGCTTGCAAGCTAATTGGATGACATTCCACCGAGAGGGCCCAGAGTATATCTATCCGTCATATGGATGGACAAATCCCACTCTTGATCCATGTGTCTCAACCAATACTTTCCGAACACTCAATGCCACCTTTATAGCCACCCAGTTACGGTGTGGTGTTTGATGTCATCAAAGCATCCATCCGGTAAAGGTGATATGCATGATCTCATGGTCGAAGGAATTAGGTTACTATGTATCAGAAAGCATATAGCAATTGAACTATTGAAATGACTTGATCTTTATGCTACGCTTAACTATAGGAGTATGTCCATCACATCATTCTCCTAATGATATGATCCTGTTGTTAATAACATCTCTATGTTCATGATCAGGAAACCATGATCATATATTAACCAACAAGCTAGTTTAACAAGAGGCTTTACTAGGGACTCTTATTTTAGTTTACAAATCACACAAGTATTAATGTTTCCGGTTAATACAATTATAGCATGGTATGTAAACATTTATCATAAGTATGAAGATATGATAATAACCAATTTATTATTGCCTCTTGGGTATATCTCCAACAAATATAAGATAACCTCTCTACCATAGATATGAATCCACTAAAAAGGTAAAATATAAAAGATAATGGTGGTGATACCGCGACACTCCCCCAAGCTTGGAACAAGCCAAGGGGATGCCAAACCTGATGACGAATTACTCCTTCGGTGGTGGTGGTGTTCTCTTGATAAGCTCTTCAATCAGTTTCCTCAACTCCTCGAACTCAAAAGTAAGAGTACGGATTAGCTCCGAGTTTTGCTCTATACGGTGCATGATCATGTCAGTCCGAGAATCCCAGTTCTTGTTATTCTTTCCCCACTCTTCATCCTTAGCATGATCCTTCTCTGCATTGTTAGAATGAGGCATATCCCAAACTGAGGGCAAATTCCCTTTGGCCACATGTTGATATTGATATTCATGTATAAGTGTATGGAAGGGTCTCTTGTTACGTGGAGTGAGAGTATGACGTCGAGATTTCCCTCCTGTAGACATCTGTGCTGTCCTCTTAAGCTTTGTAGGTCGCACCACCAAACCAATGCTTGCGACGGTAGCGCGAGTGTCCGGTTGCTTGTACTCCTCCATGTCACCTTCATACCCTACCGAGATCTCCTCCTCCTTGGGGACTTGAGGTTCTTCTTTCTCGGGCTCCTTGCCTTTGTCGTTGGCGGAGGCCATGGTGCTCCAAACCTTGAGAAGATTTCCTGACAGAAACATATCAAAACGAAAACACGGCGAGAACACGATGCACGAACCTCGGGGGATCCGGAGGGTTATATATTACGGAGTTTCAATGCATAAGGAAGGTTTTGACATGGAAACGAGGCGGAGACGGAGTTCGAGGGTGGAACACCCCCTCAGGTGCGGCTAGGCTGGGCCCGCGCCTGGGGTGGGTTTTTCCACCTCGGGCTCTGTTTCCTCTTCAGTTTCGTCTCGTAACTTCCCTTATGTATTAAAAACATCAAAAATATAAAAAGATTGGGGTTTCACGAACCTCTGTTTTCACCACTTTTACCTATTCAAAGACGAACTCTCCAGATTCCTTCTCTCTTTCTCCTGAGAATTTCCTTCCTACAAAACTTTTGCACAAACTCAATGAAAACATTAGTATAGGCAAAAACAATAAACCTTTGGTAAACACTTCAACTGAAAACCCATCAAAACAAAAGCTTCTGTAAGAGGCAAATGCAAATGATGGCATAAATCTGTCAAAACAGATCAGCAGGTAAATATTGATTTTTTCGAAGACCTTCTGTTGCTCAAATAAAAAAGTGTAGAACTGATGAAAGTTGGGTAACAACTTGGAGAACAAGCTCAGAAAAATGCAGCTCCATCCTAAGTACTGAGCTTCCTCACGAATGTTTACAATACAGCACAAAAATCTGTCCCAAGACAACCACTTTTCACAACTCCTCTACTTCACAAAAGTAGTTGAACTTGACACAAAAACCAAAACAAAAAGGATAAGGAGCGGTCATTACTGAGGTAATAACTTCCAAGACTCAACAAAACTCTTGGGTTATCTCCCAACAAGTACTTTTCTTTAATGCCTTTAAGTTAGGCTTGAAACTTCCAAAGATGCTCACAAAGGAGATATATATCTGAAATGAAAGAGAGCATCAAGAAGCAAATAATTAATCAACACACTTGAGTCTAACCCACTTCCTATGCATGGGGGTATCATGAGAAAACAAATTGTTGAAACAATAGGCCACAAGCATAGGAAGACAGAACATATGGAACTTTAAAGCCTTCAACATAAAATGGGGAAACTTAACATCATTGAGATGCATAGAACCATGTTTCCCTCTCTCAAAATAATTTCCAGTGGCACTTTGAATAAAGTTGACAATATAACTGTCACTAGAAACGACTTTGTTATCAGAATAAGCATACTTACAGTCACCAAAAAGAGATCCAAGTTCATAGACTGTATCAATAGAAGCAAGTTGTTCCATCCTGAAATATTAATTAGGCAAGCTATTTTCACAAGGAGCTTTAGCAAATTTGGAAAAGTTAAACTCATAAGAATATCCATCAAACTTAGTTAAAACTTTTTCCTTCTTACAATCAATAATAGCTCCACAAGTGTTTAAGAAAGGTCTACCAAAAATGATAGGACAAGTTTTGCTAGCTGCTGAATTAAGCACTAGAAAATCAGCAGGATACTTAATCTTAGCACAAAGAACCTCCACATATCTTACAATGCCAATGGGGAAAATGGTCTCCTTGTTAGCAAGGTGAATAACCACATCAATGTTCTCAAGCTCACAAGGACCAATCTCATGCATAATCTCCCTATAAAGCTCATAAGGAATAGCACTAGAACTAGCACCAATATCACATAAACCATAGTAGCAATGATCACCAATTTTAATAGAAAGCACAGGAACACTAGCTTTTCTAGCCTTACTAGGATGAGAGATAATATTAGAAGCGTCTTCGCAGAAGACAATGTGCTCATCATCTATATTTCTAGTGACGGTGTCTTCCACAATAGCTACCACAGGTTCATCACTCAAATGCTTACCAGGCTCCACGGTTTTCATTGTACCCTTGTTATTTGCACTAATAATCATAGAATACTCCTTTACCTTAGCCGGGAAAGGCATTTTCTCAACATGAGGTTCAGGAACCATATGATTAGTAGTACAAACTTGAGTACTTCTAACGGGAGCATGATTAACAACATCTTTATAAGGATCATGGTACTTATTCCACTTATTCTTGGGAATTTCTGTGTAAGAGGCAAAGGCCTTAAAACGGTTGGCAATACTTTGGGAATCAAGACCAAACTCATTACTAATATCACGAAGCTATCAGTTCCCATAAAAGATTTAATGCATTCATAATCATAGTTTATACCTGACTTTCTTCCTTTGTCATTCTCCCAAGCTTCAGTGTTCTCTTGAATACGGTCTAGAAGATCCTATTTAGCTTATTCCTTCATACGTGTGAATGATCCAGCACAAGAATCATCTAGTAAATCTTTATCATGAAGAGAAAGCCTAGCATAAAAGTTACTGAGAATAATATTGTTAGGGAGTTCATGAATAGGACATTTAAGCATTAGTAACTTCAATCTCCCCCAAGCTTGAGCTTTACTCTCTCCATCAAGAGGCCAAAAGTTATATATAAGATTTCTATCCTTATGGATCTCACTAGGAGGATAAAATTTAGAGTAAAAGAGAGATGGCATCTCCTCCCATTCCATGGATTGTCCATTCTTTAGCAACTTATACCATTCTCCAGCTCCCTTTCAAGGATATGGAGAGTAACTTCTTATTCACCTGTTCAGTTGTGATACCTGCACACTTAAACAACTCGCATAATTCATGGATAAAAATCAAGTGATCACCAGGATGGACAGTTCCATCCCCAAAATAATAATTATCCATAACACGATTAACAATACTTGTAGGTATCTTAAAAGGGTCCATCTCAACAGGAGGTGCTTCATCTACTACCCTAGCGGTGGTAGTAGTTTTCCCAAACAGAAAACCAAGTGGGTTATCCATATTGGAAACAAAGTAACAAGCAGTGACAAAAGCAATACTCAGTGAAAGTTTCCCTCACCAGTTCCACTCTTCAATAGCGCTTCACTCCCCGGCAACGACGCCAGAGAATAGTCTTGATGACCCACAAGTATAGGGGGTGTATCATAGTACTTTCGATAAATAGGAGTGTCGATCCCAACGAGGAGCAGAAGGTGCTGAATAGTGGTATGGAGCAGGAAATCCTTGTGAATACTTCGCAAACGGATTTTTAGTGGTTTTCTGACAAGGCAACAAAACAAGGAGCAAGTAACAGAAGTAACGAACAAACGAAGCAAGTGGTCCAATCCTTTCTTAGCAAAGGACAAGCCGGTGGAAATACTTATAAGGACCAAAAGTTCTCGAGGACACATCGAAATTCTGTCAAGTGCTTTTGCTTCAAATAGCTGAGTACTCTTCTCTGGTGTTTGTAAGTGTTGTGTGGGTGAACCTGTGCTAACATACCGCCCTTCCTAGGACTAATACATACTTGTGGTTAAACCCCCTGCAAACATCCATAAATACAGGAAAGTAATTAAGATATAAATCTAACCACAGCCTTAAACTCCGAGATCCTGCGCTCCCTTGTGCAAAGGTGTCCTAACGGGGGTTCAGGTTTCTATCAGTCCGGAAACCCCACGATTAGTATCCAAATACACAATGCATTCCGCCTCCGATTCTGGGGCGCCCATAGATTTACAGTATACGCCACGGCGCCCTATCTACAACCTCCATAGGACCACCGACGAGCCTTTCACGTGGGAGGTGGCGGAACACGTCTTTCTACTGGATTACCGGTGGTGGGACGTGCCTGTAGAGGTGTATGGCGACCTCCGGGAAGCAGTGCGAGCCAACCCCTACGACGCTTCCTTGCATGTCTGCCTTGCCCAAGTTGAAGAGGAGGTGCAGACACAGGAGGCAATCATCCGGTATCTCAAAGAAGAATGGTGTTTATAAACCTGTTGTAGCCACCGCCCCCAGCGCCGTAGGCGGCGCATAGCTGTAGGTGTGGTTTTCTTGTAAAAAATGTTTCAAGACTTGAATAAAGACTTCCATTGCAGATGGTCGATTCCAAACACGATACATGGCGAGTACAAAATAGTCTACTGCTAAGACTACTCGTCGGAGTCAGAGTGATACGTTGGAAACATGTCTATAATTTTTGATGCTCCATGCTTGTTTAGTATCTACTTTGCTTTGATTTGCCTACAATTTGGGGTGCTTTTTACATGTTTTCTGGTACTAACCTATTAACAAGTTGAAACAGTGTCAGATGCCAGTTTTCTGCTGTTTTTGGTTTCAGAAAAGTTAGTAAAGAAATATTCTCAGAATTGGATGGGACAAACGTCAAATTCAATTACTTTCCGTGGGGAACAAGAAGTCCAGAGGGGAGCAGGAGAGAGCGGCCAGACCCACCCTAGGTGCGGGTGGGCCCTGCCCCACGCCTGGGAGGGGTGTGGGGCCCCTGGCCGCCGCCTCGGCCTTCCCCTTCACCTATAAGAAGCCCCCGATGCAGAAACCCTAAGCACCCGATCAAATCTCCACGAAACCGTCTGTAGCCGCCGCCACCACCGTCCCTAGATCGGGGGGGGGTCTGAAGTTCTTCCCGACACCCTACCAGAGGGGAGATCATCCCAGAGGCCTTCTCTTCGGTATGATGCGTGAGTAGTTCCACCTTGGACTATGGGTCCATGTAGTAGCTAGATGGTTGTATCTCCTCCTGTGTGCTTTCATGTATAGATCTTGTGAGCTCCATTCATGATCAAGATCTAATCTATTTGTAATCATGCATGTTGTGTTTGCGGGGATCTAATGGATATTGAGATTATTATGTTGGTTTGATTAATGGTTTCGTCTTTATGATTCTATCATGTCTGTGTTGTTTGTGATCTTGCATGCTCTCCGTTGTTAGTAGCTATCTTGGCCAAATAGTTGCTAGTGACTCCAAGAGGGGGTATTTATGCTCGATAGTGGGTTCATGCCTCTAGTTTCCAAGGGAAATGACAATAATCTCTTCGGTTGTAGATGTGTTGTTGCTACTAGGGAGAAAACAACGGTCTCTTGTTCATGGAACATGTGGACTGTTTACCTTACACACTTTGCTTAAAACAGTTGTCTATTGCTTGCAACTTAATACTGGAGGGGGTTCGGATGATAACCTGAAGGTGGACTTCTAGTCATAGATGCAGTTGGATGGCGGTCTATGTATCTTGTTGTATTGCCTAATCGAATCTCATAGGATCTTTCTGACTAGTAATTGCATTGTTATGCCTTGCTCAGTTCCTGTCAATTGCCCTGCTGTAATTTGTTTACCCTTCATGCCATGTTGTTTATCTAAGGAGAGCACCTCTAGTGAATGATGACCCACAAGTATAGGGGGTGTATCGTAGTACTTTCGATTAATAAGAGTGTCGATCCCAACGAGGAGCAGAAGGTGCTGAACAGTGGTATGGAGCAGGAAATCCCTGTGAATACTTAGCAAATGGATTTTTAGTGGTTTTCTGACAAGGAAACAAACAAGGAGCAAGTAACAGAAGTAAGGAACAAACAGAGCAAGTGGCCCAATCCTTTCTTAGCAAAGGACAAGCCGGTGGAAATACTTATAAGGACCAAACTGATGCAGCCCAATACATGGCATTCACCATTGGTCCACATCATGCTTCATCAACCGTGCCCACAAAGGTGAATTCATTCCATATCCCACCCTCTTTTGGTTGTGACGAGAATGGGATCCTACTTGAGACAAGTGTCAATGCTATGGCCAGGACCATGACCATGACGCCAACGGAAGACGACAAGAAGACCCCAGGAACCAAGACCCCCAAGCAAGAGGCGTGGAAGAGAAGGCGGAAGAAGACATACGGTGCCAGGTCCGGCACCACCGGAAGTCTCGCCGGAACTTCCGGCGCCCAGCCCGGCGAATCGGACCCACCGCCGGAACGTTCGGCGCCCAGCCCGGCGAACCGGTCCTCCCGCCGAAATCGCTTACAGAGACCCCTTTCGGCAGACAATCGGAAATCTCGGCACCAGCCCCGGCGCCACCGGACCTGTCGCCGGAACTACCAGTCTGCATGCTATGAAGGGTTTGATGCCCAGAATATTCCCTCCCACCTACCCCTTCGCCCCGAGAACTATAAATAGCCCTCTTGTGGCTCAGATCTAGTTGGAGTTGATGACGAATGAAGGCTTATGCCTAACCCTAGATGGGAACCCCTATCTATAGTTAATCTATGAGTTGTACAAGGCCTTGGAGTTCGGTGTTCGTCTCCAAGTCGTCAAGACCCTCCTCAAGTGTTTGGTCTCTCCTCATCAATGATTCTAGTAGTGCTAGGTCTCTCCCCTTTGGGATTCTACTTGGTTGCTACTCTCTCCTTTGATTTGGATTCTATCATCCGCTTGCCGATCTCTCCTTTGGTGATTCTACCTAACGGTCTCTCGCCGAGGATTCTATTGGATTGGTTGTTCGAGCCAACGGGAGCAAATCGAATCGGGTTGTGATTGCGTGTGTTTGTATCTTTACCTTGCGTTTGTGTTGCGTTCATCGTGTTCATCGGGTATCCCCTCACTCCCCACCTCAAATCCGTGAAGATCGGGCCACCCTAGGGTCAATCCCACAAGGGATCCCATATCAACTGGTATCAGCAGCTTTTGGTTGCCACGGATTTGACTTCGTTTACCCATATCCACCATAAATTCGAAAATACCAAACATATTGCCCAATTTGCTTTTGGATCGATCTCTCGATTTGGTGAGTTTTTTGTGGTTTTGGTCCACAGATCTGTTGCTTTGGGTGTCGATCTACCTTCCTTGCCCTTTCCCCCAGCCCAAATTCCACTAATTTTTGACAAATTCCTCAATTTGACTTTTGGAAGTTCGTCACGAAACAATTTCGGCGAGCACCTTGGCGAACCGGTCCTGTCACCGAAAATTCCGGCGAGATTTCCGGCGACGCCGACGCCTCGACCGGAATTTCCGGCGCCAGCACCGGTCCGCCGGCTGTTTTGCCGAAAATCTATCTGGCTCCAAATTTTTCCTGTTTTCCTTTTGTGTTTTGTTCGTGTTTCGCGTGCGTATCACAACTAACTTCAAGCTTCCGCAACATCTGTACATACGCACTCTTCGACACCGCGACACCCGAACACCTTCCCCAACACCGGTCGTAACTCATCAACAATACCAAAGGTATAACTTGCACCGCCCTTATATAGCCTTTCTTCCTTTGTGTGATACCTAACCTATCGAGAGTAGCTCATTTTGTGTTTGCCGAAGCATTGTGCGCTTGCTCTTGCGAAGTGATAGTGCATAGGCAATAGAAAAAAGGTGACTCCATAGCATAGAAAGAAAAGAGATATCAAAAAAAGAAAGAAAGATACCAATACAAAAGAGAGTCCAAAGCTTCTAAGCAAGAGTGCGAGTTAGAGCAAGGCAAGCGTGCAAATCCGTTGCTTCTCAATCTTGTTGCAAACAAGCTACGGTCTCTCCCTGTGTTGGCACGGCACCGAGCTTAGTCGTCGTTAGGACATTTTGTGCTCATTTTCATAGTCGTGCTAACCCTATTTTTCTACACGCGTGTGTTTCCTCCGTGTTTTTGTAGATCGTATCCTTTTTGCTTTTGATCTTTGGTCCGTTAACACTTTTGACAATAACCTTTTCGTTTGGTTGTTCCATTTGCTATCCACGTTTCTAACCTACCACCATAGGCCTTTGTGTGTGTGTGTGTCTTGTGTACCCGCTATTCGCTTTGCTCTCGGCAACAACAATCTGTCCAATCTTTGACTCCGGTGAGACAAGGTAGCAATTACCATTCCACCAATCTCACCCTATCTATCAAGTGTGTTTGTGCACCATGTCTAGGGCAAGTGGAGCTAGTGGAGATAGCAATTTCAACAACCAAGATGGCTTTGCCACGCGCCACAACTTATGGGCGCAGCTCCAAGAATTCAACAATCAATTTGAGCGACCTGAGCACCGTCTTGATGATACTTTTCGAGAATTTGAGTACCGTGAGCGGCAACGTCAGGAGGAGCACCATGCTCAATTCCAAGCTCTTCACCAAGCTATTGCCAACCTTGGCAACCGACACGGTCATCGCTCAAGCTCGTCAAGTTCCTCCCGCACGCACTCTTCAAGTCGACATGGCGAGTCTTCAAGGTCACACTCCCGACGTAGAGAACCCCACCACCATAATGGGGACCAACAAGCTCGTCATCGTCGCCCTCAAGCGGTGGACCCAAATGCTCCTCAACCTCAACAACAACGACAAGAGCATGGTCCACCACCACACCAAGCAATCATCGACGTGCACCAACCTCGAGAACGCCATGATGAAGCGAACCACAATGATAGGCGTCATCATCCTCCTCATAACCACCACGAGCAACGTCAACAAAATCAAGAACCGGTATGGGACACAAGTGATGATGATGAGGATGCACGCCAAGCTCGACGCAATAACCGGCATGCACAACACCACCACCGACACCGTCAAGCTATGAATGTCAATGATGCCGACCAACGGCGAAGGAGAGACTTCGAGCATCATCAAGATCATCCACCACAACAACCTCAAGGCAATCAAGAGCCTCCTCCTCCGCCTCCACGCCCTCCAAGTGATGCAAGTATGCACCAAGAACGTCGCAACAACCACCATGAGTGTGATGATGGCAAGTTTGGAAAGCTCAAGTTCGTTATGCCCAAGTTCAAAGGAGAAGAAAATGCCGATGCATACCTTGAATGGGAGCTCAAAGTCGACAAGATCTTCCGAGTCCACAACTTTTCCGAAGAGAAGAAAGTGGCAATGGCATCTCTTGAGTTTGAGGATTACGCTAATGTTTGGTGGGAAGACTACCAAAGCAATCGTGAGAAACAAGAAGAACCACCGGTCACCACTTGGACCGAGATGAAGAATGTGATGTATGCAAGATTTGTCCCCGAGCACTATCGGCAAGACCTCTTCGACAAGCTACAAAACTTGAAGCAAGGCACAAAGACAATTGAAGAGTTCTATAAGGAGATGGAGATGACTATGATGAGAGCCGATGTGAAGGAGCTCGAAGAGCAAACAATAGCACGGTTCCTCAACGTTTTGAGCCGCCCAATACGCAAAATAGTCGATTTCCAACCTTACAAGACTCTCGTGAACCTTCTTCACCAAGCAACTGTAACACCCTCGGAATCGACCCTATGCAAGTTTCAGCGATTCCCGCCAAACCCGCATAGAAACGATTCAAAGGTGCCCACCAGGCACTTTCGTGCGGGTGGAAAACGAAGTAATAACATTACACAACAGTCCTCGATGGGACCCACAGAACAGATATATACAACACGACTCCATGAGTCAAGAATACAGATATAATATACAAAGATCCAAATCACCTTGAAAATGATAGAGCGTCCGACTACGGACAAGATGCAAATGGGGCTAAGAGCCCTGAAGAATAACCAATGGCGTCCATAACCCTGCCCAGGCCAAGCCGGAAGGGTAACCCTGCTAACGACGTCGATCTCAAAACCCGCTTAAACAAAAGGGGTGCCGACAAAGGGCAAAGGAAAAAGAGGAGCGTCAGTACTGAGGCCAGTACACGGCGAGGCTATAATTCGGCGGTCCTCGCCTACATAGGTATGGTGGACTGAAGCGGCAGCGCAGCATGCACTAAACAACCTATAGAGACTCGATATGACTGTCGGCTATCAGAGAGGGATAAGAAAGACCTATTCGGTACCAATCTGATACTACCACCAAACATACCCATCCTGGTATTTCCCCCTCGAGACCAAACGAGGAAGTCAACCGAGGAACTCACACAGTTGGCAGTTTTATTTATTCAGTTATCGTTGCAGCAATTACTAGTCAAGTATAGATAGTCATCCTGATAAAATAAGCAGTGGGCACTTTTATTTAACCATTCCATTATAGTTACAACACTTACTAGTCAGATACAATTAGCATGAGATAACCCAAAACCCAGCAGTTGTTGGTACTTTTATTTAGCCATTCCGTTATAGTTGCAATACTTACTAGTCAGATACAATGGTCGCAAGCGACAACCCAACAAGCAATTGTTGGCAGTTTTATTTAGCCATTCCATTATAGTGAAGCTGATTACTAGTCATTATAAAGTCAAATTTATAGCACTACTTTAGTTATAGTTGTCTATGATCGAGATACTGTGCTCCAAGTCGTCCATAACCGCGGACACGGCTTTCAGAAAGTTTTACCCGGCCGGGGTGCACAAATAGCAACACACACTCGATCAACCTCGGAAAAACCAAATCAAAACCCAACGAGGCCTTCACGACAAAGCAATCACAGGATTCAGAAATATTTCAGGGGGCCACCCCTTGGAGTACACCCGCAACAAAGTTAGCTGACTCCGAGATGGACCCGAGGTTTGGGTGGACGGCTGTGAACGACTGGGAACCCAAAACTGGGCTTGTCGACACCGCGAAAACGTGTCCCGATCCTAAACAGTACATGTGCTATCCATCGCACAATTTAAATAAAGCAGTAAAGCATGGCATAAGTACAGGATCGTAAATAAACCTCAAACTAGTTTGTGGCCCCAAGAAATAAGACTGAATCAAGCTCTGGCTCAGGGGGGTCCCATAATCCTCCCGGATGTGGATAGCGCGAATATTCAAGGAACAGGTATCAAGTACTCGGGGTCCTACGGGACACAAGTGGACGGTTAACAACCAAATAACATCTATTGCCCACCTGTGCCTCTGCTTGCTTACTTCAATTTTAGTTGTTAAACAGTAATTAAAGTCTTGATCATCTCCAACAATAAACACACGGCAATGCTCCAACAACTGTGGAACTTGACGACACGCAACAGCACTTGAGCAAGCGACTACGACGCGCAGGTCCAACTATCTACCAAACAACAGGTAATAGGAGGTGTCCAAGGCAATACAAGGCTGCACGGGATATCACGGGTACGAAAACTAGAGCATCGCAACACAGATAGCAATAGATCAACAGGAGGGAATAAATACTATAAAAGTAAGATAGGTAGAAAGGGGGAGATGCTCGCCTGAAAACATTGCCGAAGGTTCAACCGAAGATCGGGGCGAAGCTCACATCAACTCAACGGCCTTATCCGCGAAGAAGCAAAACACTAGAAGAAACACCGGATGCACTATTTAAGGTTACGGCTGAAGACCGGGCATGATGCAAGTATGATGTATGACATGGCAAAGATGTGATGCAATTAGGTCATATTAAGCGGAACCGGGGGTCCCGACAATTAATTAAACGGTTCAAGTTGTTTAGATACCCCACAATTTAAATGTTGTTTTAACAAGGCAAAATATATCACCGGTTCGCTACACAAATTTAAATGAGGCCAATATAAGGCTAGATTGGCCCGCATATGGGCCCCATATTTAATTATATGGTGAATCGGCATAAGGCCCCCAAACCACAGACAAGTATGCATGCATGAACAATTTATATGCAACAATTATATAGGTGGCATTTATAAAATAGGAGCTCGGATAAGGGTCACACATTGAGGGGTCTCGACGGTCTTGGTCCGGGGTTCGGGGTCGGTCTCAGGGTTCGGATCTGGGTTTCGACGGAATCGTTCTCGGACTCCGGGAAGGACTTGGTTTGGTGTCGGGGGCGCATTGGATTCGCCCGGGTCGGGGTCGATCTTGTCGTTGCGAAGATCTTGTCGGTCCGCGTACCGGGAAGTAGTACTTGTCTCATCTGGGGTGAAGTACTTGGCATGCTGCGTCGGCGACCTTGGCGTCTTCGGGTTCGGGTCTTCGGGGTTCATGAGGCAACTTGGCGTTTCTGACCGGTCTTCGGGGCCACGTAGTATACCTTGTGGTTCCACATCGAAGGCCTTGGGGGTTCCGCAGCGAAGGTCTTGGTGGTTCTGATTTCACTTGTCGGTGCCGGACTCGGTTGCGGTAGATCTTGGCCATGTCGAAGATCTTGCCGGGGGTTCGTCGAGTGTCACCGGTTCGGTATGGTCTTCGCCTTCTATGATGAAGTCCCTGCGGGTTCGCGGCCTCGGACAAATGCTTCGTGTTGAAGGCCTTGGAATCCGGCTTCCGGTGGTCGGTGACGTTGTTGTCGACTCCCAGAGGCTTGCAATAACCTTCTGCCCGGGACACAACACAAACGCACCAAGGCGGACCTATACGGGACAGGACGGGCACGGGTCCAGGGCGACGGGGAGGCGCTCGAGGGCACGAGGCCGGCAGAGGAGACAGGGGCACGCGGGGCTTGCTGCTGCATAGGGACGGGGCCGAGCGGACGGTGGCGGGGCACGAGCGGCAGCAGCTCGCGGAGGGAGGGGCGCCGGCGATGAGGAGCTCGGGGGGGACGCTTGGCGCGTTGGCGGCGAGGCAGAGGGGCGTGCCGGCGCAAAGGCGGGGGAGGCCGGCGGCTCGGCGGCCAGAGGTCGGGGAGGCCGACGGCGCGACCAGGCCGGAGCAGGACGAGAGGGGCGGCGACCGGGCAGGACGGCGGCGAGGCCGGGCAACGGGAAGAGGGTCGGGGCGGCTCGATGGGAGACGGCGGTTGAGGCCGGGGTCGGAGAACAGCGGAGCGGAGGCGGGCTTGGGAGGAGGCGGCCGGCGGAGCGGGCTCGACGGAGGGCCTGGCGGGGAGGGGTGCTTGCGGAGGACCCTCCGGCGACGGCGGTGGCGAGGGTGCGGCCTGCGGGCGCGCTGCTGCGCCGGCGAGGCGATCGCAAAGGAGGCACGAGGGCGATGGGGTCGTGGGCGCCGAAGCCGGGCGGGAGGCGAGGCGAGGGCGGCTCGGGGTCGTCGGCGAGGAGGCGGTCCGGCGCTGGGGGAGGGCGAGCCGAGCGGAGAGGAGAGGGAGGAGAGACGCAGGGCGAGCGGGGCCGTCAGTGGGGAAAAGGTGAGGGAGGGGAGGAGGAAGGAGACGGGGGCCAACGCGTGGGGAGGGAGAGAGAGGGCGCGTCGGTGGGGAGGCAGGAGCGACGGGGTGGGGCCGGGGGCGTGGGAGGTGGGACCCAGGGGCGTGGGGGTGGGACAGGGGCGGTGGGACCGGGGTGGCAGGGAGGAGAGAGGAAGTGGGTCGGTGTGGGGGTGAGGTGGCAGCGGGTTGGGGTGGGGCCAGGCTGTAAGGGAGAGGGGTAGGTGGGGGGGCTAGGTGAGAGAGAGAGGGGTGAGAGAGAGGATTGGTGAGGTGGCAAGGTGGGTAGGGATTGGGTCCAGGGGTGAGGTGGCGAGCTATGATTGGTGGGTAGACTAGGATTGGGTGGGAATTAGGTTTAGAGTTTGGGTGAACCGATTTTATTCTGGGGGTGGTCGACTGGGTCGAATCGGCCCGTTCGGCTGCCCCCCTAAAAATAATTAAATATTTTATTTATTTCAAACAGGGCTTTTGTAACATCCCAAAAATATCAAACTTAGATCAACAAAACACTAATCCTAAAGTTTAGGGTTAACAAAAACTTTTCTAAATCAATTCATGAAAGCATGTATATGTGTATGCATGAATTTTGAAATTCTTTAAAAACTACTTTGTTTGTGTGATCCATTGCTTGTAAAATGTTTCTTAGGTGAAAAGAACATCATCTAAAACTACATGAAAGCCGTGCCAACCTTGTCTGGGAGGCAGCCCACCGTCCACCGCCACTGCCTGTCCCAGCCGCGAGCGTTGCCAAGCCCTGGACCACGCGCACCAGACACGCCCAGACCATGCCGAGCGTGCGCCAGAGCGCCACCCTCGACCACCACCCACAGACGGCGCGCCGCCCTCACCGCGCGCACACACGATCACCACCGACCCAGGAGACCGCCAGACATCCCCTTTTAACGCCCCGCACCATACAGCCACCGCCCGCCGTCGAGAACGCCGCCTCTGCCGCGTAGAGCACCGCCCGTTCCAGACCAAACCACACCGCCCCATCCCTCGCGACCATGTCGTTGAGCATCGCCAGGAGACACAACACCGTCCCCTACCCTTGCCCATGCCATTAGCTGCCTGTAACGTCGCCTCCGACGAGCTCACCTTGCGCCCCGACGGTCCCCTCGCTCGACTATAAATAGAGGCCACCCCCGCACGATTTCTTCACACCATCTCACTCCCCTCTCCTCACTGATCGTGCCACACCATTCTCAGAGCAAGGCGAGCACCACCCCGCCGGAATTTCACTGGAGCCTGCCGCTGCCGGAGAAGAAAGGAGCCAGCGATTGGAGCCGCCCCAGGAGAAGCCACCGGTACCAGGAGGTTCGCCGTCGTCGACTTCGTCGTTCGCCCGCCTCGCCGACCCTCGCCCATACTCCGGTGAGCCCCCAGCACCCCTCACTGGCCGCGCTAGGTTTCGTTCTCGCCGGAGCTGTCTCGCGTCGACGATGACCCTCAGCCGTTGGATTAGAACCAGATCGAACGAACCACGTTGCCCCATACCGCTTCGCCCAGCCCCGTGTCACTGACGAGTGGGGACACCCACTTACGCAGCCCGCGGGAGCACTGCGCTTAGCAGGCCGGCCCGTTAGAATTTCCCGCGCAGCCCAATAATTCAAATTAAATCTTTTCTTTTTAATTTCAAACACACTTCTGTACCCAACTTCAAAAATCAACCCAGATCGATTTAGTGCACCAAATTAGATGAAACCAATTTTGTTGGAAAGGTCTGTAAATGCTTAATCCAAGCCCGTTGGATTCAAGTCATTTGGATCTGTAGATCACCCTTAGCAAAAATGACAAGGCAGAAGCTTTTCTGCATTCAAACATTTTTCAAATTTAAACCACAATAGCTTTTGAGTTGATTCCAACTCTCAAAAATCACTTTCAACCATACCTTTCAGAATATATAAAAATATATATAGGTTACTTGCAGAAACTTTGTTCAAGGAATAAAAGAATGCTTCATAAGCATTTCTAGCCACTTTAATTAATTAAAATAAAAGGGTAAAACCTTGTTAAATTGTGACACCACTTTAAATCACATTCCCATGGACTACAACATGTGGTGATGACATGTGTCAACATGATCCCATGTTTAGTTTGGAGAATATTAAATCTTAAGTAGTTTTTCAATGAGTAGAAATTACTTTTCTAAAATAAGAAGACTTAAACCAATCCTTAACCTTGTAATGTTAGAGAGGATGCTAGATCATCTATAGGACCCTTGTGTGTGATGATTGCAAGTAGTTAAGTATTGTTTGGTGATTGTGTACCTCGTATTCATTCATAGACGCTAGTACCGACCAAGGCTACGAGGAAGAAGGAGGATACTACGAAGAGGAAGCCGAGGAGAACTTCAACCACTGCTCTGCACAAGGCAAGCTTATACTGATATTGATGCAAGCTATACTAACCAAGTTTACCAATGCAAGCTAACACTTGCAAGATACCATACTTATGCAAGCGCATAAGACACCCTATTGTTGCCACAACCCATGCTTGTGATATGATTACTATATGCCCTCAGCGTATGTAACCATACCCACTTGCTAAACCAATCCTAGTTTTATGGCAAGCTTTTTACTTTATTTCGTTATCAAAGTTTACTTAGAGGCTACCCAAGAATTTTGGTAGATACTAGAAAGTTGTGCTGAAGGTTGCATAAAGAGCATTAAAATTTGGCCTAAGCTAGAAACCTTGATATCAGCTTATGAGATAAGGTTGGACTTAGTTGCAACTCCACTAGTTACCACCCCTCTATTAGTACTACCCCACCTGTAGATGCTAGTGCTAAGCATAAAACTTGATCAACTTTAGATGGGAATACTTGGTGGAAAAATGGTTATGAAAACCTTGGAATGATGGATCATTCTATTGAAATGTTTTGGACAGGTGTTTCCAAACACTTGATGATTTTGGTGATGAAAATGTTGAGGCATGAGCCTTAGCCCTTTATAAAACTGATGGTTGTCTGGATGCGATACCATTCCAATTTTATCGTACAACCACAATACCCGAATATTGGGTAGGGCTTGACTGGAAACTTATATACCTTAGTATTAGTTCCCTCACGGCCAAGGTCTGAGCTGAGGCTACCTTGTGAAGATTGTCCACCTGTGCAGTACCCAAGATGACAGTGGTCATGGTTGGGAGGCCAAACTCACAGGAGAGGTGCTTATACTAGGGAGTGTAATTGGAAGGTTAGGATTGATTATCCGCATACTGAGTATGGTGAATTCAGGATTTGTTCCTGACGGATGTATCGAATGTTGTGGTGAAAGTGTACAATCTCTGCAGAGTGTCAAACTATTCGAATAGCCGCGTCCGCGGTTATGGACAGTTGGAGTGGCCATACTGTTCCCCCGTCAGACTTTTCAAAACGACTTGTGAACGACTTGAGACTTTGGCTTGACCACAACAGAGTTGTGACTTGGAAATACAAGATCCCACTTAGGAGTTATAAAATTGTGACTAGCTTGGGAACTTAGTAGTATAAATCTGGCTTTTGCAAAACAACCCTAGAGCCTAGTGTCCTATTATCCAAAAAACCCCTTTTTCTTGTTAGTATTAGTTTGCGAGTACTTAAAGAGTACTCATGGCTTTGTCCCTGGCTATTCCCATGGCCAGACTATGAAGAGGAGTACCTGGAGGATGGACCCCAGGATGGTTACGACAACTAGGATCATCTCCCATCGTCAGCATTGCCTGTGACCCCGAAGATGGAGCCTCGCCTACGCTACCGTTACTATTCCGTATTCCGCTGCTTGATGTTGTATTAAGGACTGGATCATGAGATCCCTATTTGTGTAAGAACTTATGTATCGTTGTAATGGATGAAGTACTATGGTATCCAATTCTGTTATGTCTCGCAAAAATGGTAATCCTGGGATTGCGATGTATGGCATAACAGGCATCTAGGATTGAAAAATCCGGGTGTTGACAAGTTGGTATCAGAGCCATCCTGACCATAGGATACCCTAGTTAGATTGGACGCTGAACCAAAAACTTAGTTTCAACACTCAAAAACAAAACTATTTACGAAAACTTATTCTCATTCTTACCTCTTAAATTCTTTAATAAACTTCATGTACCTCAAAAACTTTTGCAAAATATATAAAATTTTGACACACTTGATCACTTTGCTAAACTACTCATCCTCTATTTTTATAGATGGACGTGAAGTACAGCAAGTTTTACCAACTCGGAAATGGAGGAGACCTTATCTTTGAGAGGGATCTGGATCAGCTTTCGGAACTTTTGGAGCGCCCGCATCCCGAGTTCTTCGGAGCTCAGCTCAATGATCAAGGGGGAGAAGATCTACAGTGGCTAATTGTTGCAAGCCTCCGAGGAAAGATTGAACCTCCCACTGCGGAGGGAATTCAGTTTACCTTGAGGGAAAACAACTGGCTCGATGGACTTGCCAGAGCAATGCAGGAAGCTCTTTCCCGTCTGTGTGGGCAGAGCATCAATCAGATCAAGGGTACTCGCTTTGAGTTTTGCCCAAGACGTGATGCAAATGGTCAACCACTGGAAGCCCCATACCACCCCGAGCTGAAGACTCAATTGGACCAGCTTAGCTTCATGATGTATGATCGTCAGCAGGAACTGGACAACTGCCATGACTATTGCAACCACAAGTCTGCCATCATCAAGACGAAGGATCAGACCATCGCCATGCTAGCAAAGGATCGCAAGTCTCGCCGCCGTCAGCTCGACAAAAAGGAGCGCATTATTGCCCGTCTTCGCCATCGTATCTCAGCTCTGGAAGAGACCATCCATGAGAGAGACATGCAGTTAGAGAAAAGGGAGAATGCCGGAGAAGATCTTCGTGGAGACCCTTACTCCTATCTCAGCGATGACGATGATTTTCTGGAGGATCAGGCCATGGACTTCTTCACCGATGAGGATGATTTCGCCTTCATCGATGATGCGGAAGATGATGAAGCCACAGACTCCGAGCAGTAGTAGCACTGAGCACTAGCGTAGTGAGTAGTAGTCGGTCCCACTGTATCGTAGTTCCCAGAGTGGTTCTTAAAACCATCTGTTTTGCTTTGTTGTGGTGTGTGTTGTACTGTGTGCTATGAGTGAACGAATGAAAAAGCAAGTTGCTAGAAAACTTGAGTCAAACTCTAAAAACTTTTCAAAGACCCAAAACCTTAGAAATTTCCCTCTTTTCTCATGATCTATATCAATCTTCAGATGCCACGTGGAGGAAGTGGTTCAGCCCCGGACCCAATGTTGCAGATCCTGCAAATGTTGACTTCTGACCGCGAAGCTGAACGAGCGGAACGGCAAGCCAACCTAGCCACTCTGCAACAGATAGCCCAGTTAGCCCACAACAACCAAGGTCATGGAAATCAGGACAACCACGGATCTAAGCTCAAGAATTTTCAGAATACCAACCCACCCGTTTTCACCAAGTCAGAAGAACCCCTAGACGCCGATGATTGGCTGCAAACCATGGAGAATAACTTAGAAGTAGCCGGAGTAGAAGCCAACGAGAAAGTCTTGTTCGCCACTCATTATCTAGCCGGAGATGCCAGGGCATGGTGGAACAGTGTTCGTGCAATGACCGGAGGCCAAATGATGACCTGGGAGGAATTCAAGGTCAAGTTTAACAGAACCCATGTGACGCCAGGTTTGATCAAGAGAATGAGAGACGAGTTCAGAGAATTGAAGCAAGGAAGGATGACTGTAGTGGAATACCGTGACAAATTTTTGTCATTAGCTAGGTACGCCCCAGATGAGATAGACACCGAAGCCAAGAAGAAAGAAAGATTCCTGAATGGTCTGCATGACGAGATGCAGACAGTATTAGTCAATATTCCCTTTGCTGATATTGAAGCCCTTGTCGACTCCGCTATCCAGATGGAAGGAAAGATCAACCAGGCCAATGAGAACCGCAAGCGTCGCATGATGCATCAACCAGGAACCCATCAGACCCCAAAGTATCGCCCCAACCCATCTCCAGGATTTGCCCCAAGGACCAACAGACCCCCTATGACCCGTCTGAACTATCCCAACCGTGGAAATCCTAGACCCGGAGGAAATCACAACAACCCCGGCAATTCTAGCACTTTCACCCGTGCCCCACCCAAGTTCAACACCAACCATGCTACTGCCAACCCCAATACTGCCCCGAGGACTGGAAGCAATGCTGTGCCTGTCACAGCCAAGGACAAGTCCCAAGTGACCTGTTATGACTGTGGAAATAAAGGCCACTATTCCAACGAGTGCCCCAACAAGAAGAACGCTACAGCCCCTAATACCAATGTCCCAGCCCAGCAGCAGCGTCGTGTCCAGCCAGGGAGAAGATTTGCCCCAGGAAATTCACTCAACCGCAATGGCCGCCTTTTTCTCATGCATGCTGAAGAAGCTCAGGAAGCGCCAGACGTCGTGCTGGGTATGTTTTCTGTTAATTCAGTACTCGCAAGAGTGTTGTTTGATTCTGGTGCATCGCATTCATTTGTCACCGAAGAATTTGCATGCACTAGTAAAATCCAACCAACCAAACTGAAGCATGTGATGATTGTACAAATTCCCGGATCGACCACCAAGGCTAGGCAAATTTGCAAAGCCGTCCCTATCCGAATCCATGGCATAGATTTTTATGCTAATCTAATAGTACTCGGAACTAAAGGTTTGGAAGTAGTACTAGGAATGGATTGGATGTCCAAACATAAAGGAATGATTGACTGTGCCAAGAAAGCCATTACCATGACTAGTACCGCCGGAATATTAGTCGAGCATATATCGGAAACCTTACCTCGCCAATTCAAGTGTAACAAGAGTCTAGCCCAACCTACCATCGACCAAGTTCGGGTAGTCTGTGAATACCCCGATGTATTTCCAGATGTTTTGCCCGGTATGCCCCCAGATAGGGATATCGAGTTTATCATCGAACTAATCCCCGGAACAGGACCTATAGCCCAGAGACCCTATAGTATGAACCCGTCAGAACTAGAAGAACTGAAGAAGCAACTGGATTCCATGTTAGAAATCGGATTGATTCAACCAAGTGCGTCCCCATGGAGGTCACCTGTCTTGTTTGTGGACAAGAAGGTTGGAAGTAACCGTTTGTGTACGGATTATCGAAAGTTGAATGATGTCACCATCAAGAACAAGTACCCCTTGCCCAAGATAGAGGATTTGTTTGATCAGTTGACCGGTGCCCAGGTGTTTTCTAAGATTGATCTTAGAACTGGTTATCATCAACTCAAAATTCGTGCAGAGGATATTCCAAAGACTGCCTTTACCACCAGATATGGGTTGTATGAGTATACAGTCATGTCTTTTGGATTAACCAATGCCCCCGCTTATTTCATGAACCTCATGAATAAGATTTTTATGGACTTCCTGGATAAGTTTGTCGTTGTTTTCATCGATGACATTCTGATTTATTCCAAATCGGAAGAAGAACATGAGCTACACCTAAGGACCATTCTTGGAACCCTTAGAGAGCATCAGCTGTATGCAAAATTTAGCAAATGTGAATTCTGGTTACAGGAAGTAGGATTCCTCGGTCACATTGTATCAGCCGGAGGAATTGCCGTTGACCCTGCCAAAGTGAAAGATGTAGAAGATTGGCAAGCCCCAACCACTCAAACCCAAGTTCGTGCTTTTCTCGGATTGGCGGGATATTACCGCAAATTCGTCGAAGGATTCTCTAGTATCGCCCGACCCATGACCCAATTGCTGAAGAAAGACAAGAAGTTTGAATGGACAGACAAGTGTGAAGCGAGTTTCCAAGAACTCAAAAGGAGATTGATTTCCGCCCCAATCTTGATCATGCCGGATATCACGAAGCCCTTCGATGTGTATTGTGACGCATCCAAGATTGGTCTCGGATGTGTGCTAATGCAAGAAGGCCAAGTTATATCCTATCTATCGCGACAATTGAAGCAGCATGAACAAAATTATCCAACCCATGACCTCGAACTCGCAGCCGTAGTTCTAGCCCTGAAGACATGGAGACATTACCTTATGGGAAACCGTTGTGATATTTATTCGGATCACAAGAGCCTAAAGTATATATTCACTCAGAAGGAGCTGAATATGAGGCAGAGAAGATGGATTGAGCTAATCAAGGATTACGACCTGGACATTCATTATCACCTTGGAAAAGCCAACGTAGTAGCCGATGCCCTTAGCAGATTGCCGTGCCGCTTGAACTCCATGATTTTGAAGGAGCAACCAAGTTTGCACAAAGAGATGGAAGATTTTCGAATGGAATTAGTAAGTGAAGGATTTTTGGCTAGCATAGAACTTCAGCCCACTTTGATCAGTCAGGTTAAAGAGGCGCAGAAAGGAAATGCTAGTATCGACGGAATTAAACGTCGTATCGGTACAGGCAAGGTACCCGGATTCACCGAGGACGAAGAAGGAGTCTTGTGGTACAAAGGACGCCTTTGTGTACCAGCAGATTCTGAGTTAAAAGCAGTTATCTTGAAGGAGGCTCATGATACTCTTTATTCTATCCATCCAGGAGGAACTAAGATGTATCAAGATTTGAAAGAGCAATTTTGGTGGCATAAGATGAAGAGAGAAATCGGAAGCTATATCGCCAAGTGTGATATATGTCAGCGAGTCAAGGCAGGACATCAAAGACCCGCTGGATTGTTGCAACCTTTGCAAATTCCGGAATGGAAATGGGATTCTGTAGGAATGGACTTTATCACTGGACTACCTACTTCTAGTAGGGGAAATGACTCTATTTGGGTCATAGTGGACAGATTGTCCAAAGTCGCCCATTTCTTGCCCGTTAAAACCACCTATCAGAGTTCGAAGCTAGCAGAGTTGTACATCGCTAGGATCGTTAGTTTGCACGGAGTCCCCAAGAATATCGTATCGGATCGAGGAACTCAATTCACCTCGATATTCTGGAAGAAGGTCCAGGAAGGTTTAGGAACCCGCCTAGATTTCAGTACCGCGTATCACCCTCAGACCGATGGACAAACGGAGCGAGTAAACCAAATACTCGAAGATATGCTTAGAGCATGTGTGCTAGAATATGGATCCAAGTGGGAAGACTGTCTACCGTTTGCAGAATTTTCCTACAACAATAGTTACCAAGCCAGTTTGCAAATGTCCCCATTTGAATTCATGTACGGAAGGAAGTGCCGCACCCCTTTGAACTGGTCGGAAGTAGGAGAGAGTCAAATTTTCAGACCCGACATCCTACGAGAAGCAGAAGAGAAGGTTCGCAAGATTCGAGAGCATCTCAAGACAGCCCAATCCCGACAAAAGAGTTACGCCGACAAGAGACGTCGAGACCTCGCCTTTAACATTGGAGACTTTGTTTACCTGAAAGTGTCGCCATTGAAGGGAATGCAGCGTTTCCAACTCAAAGGAAAGTTAGCCCCCAGATATATCGGACCTTTCAAAATTTTGAACCGTCGAGGAGAAGTATCGTATCAACTCGAGCTACCAGAAGAGATGTCAACAGTGCACAATGTGTTCCATATCTCGTTACTTCGCAAATGTCTCGAAGTCCCCGAGAAGACCGAAGTGTTCAAGAATATCGATCATAGGACCATAGAGATCAATGATGACCTGACCTATCCCGAAGTACCCATCCGTATATTGGAGGAAGCTTTTCGAACGACCAGAACTCGAAGCATCAAGTTTCTCAAGATTCAGTGGAGCAACCACACAGAAGAGGAAGCTACCTGGGAACGCGAAGATCACATCAGGACGGAGTTTCCAGATCTCTTCAAATCCTAGGTAATCTTTTCGTCCTTTTTCAAATCTCGAGACGAGATTTTGTTTAAGGGGGGAAGGTTTGTAACATCCCAAAAATATCAAACTTAGATCAACAAAACACTAATCCTAAAGTTTAGGGTTAACAAAAACTTTTCTAAATCAATTCATGAAAGCATGTATATGTGTATGCATGAATTTTGAAATTCTTTAAAAACTACTTTGTTTGTGTGATCCATTGCTTGTAGAATGTTTCTTAGGTGAAAAGAACATCATCTAAAACATTCCCCACACTTTTCCTAAAGAAGAATAAGTCAAAACCAATATATTAAGTGAATGGTCATTTTGACCAATTTAACTCCCATGCCTACTTTGGCTGTCTCAAACTTTCAAAACCTAACAGAAACTTTTCTGGATCTTTGCACCCCTTGAATGTACTCATAACAAAGTATCAAGTCCCACCTTGTGATCATCCAGAAACTTTCAAATGCATAGTTTAAATGACAACTCAAAATTGAATCTTCTTTGTATGGGAAGATCCCACTTTTTCAAAACCCACTTAAACAAGCTCAATTTTCAAAACCCAAGCATCTGCAGACTCACCAGAACCAATCTAGCAAACCCACCAAAAATCATTTCAAAATTCAAAACTTGATTTCATGCGGCCATTTCATCAAACAGGTTGCAGGCACAAATCAAACAAAACACAAAACACTATAGTGTGCAGTGTTTTGAGCCTAACTTGTTCCCTAGTTAGCTCTCACACAATCCAGTAGATCATATAGAGAGGTTAGACCAGCTTTAGCACCCCTGTGAGCTTGCCATTGCCATTAATGGTGAACAGCCGAGCACCTCAATGCCACCCCATAGTCGACAGCAGGCTAGAGGAAGAACTAGCCGTGCCAACCTTGTCTGGGAGGCAGCCCACCGTCCACCGCCACTGCCTGTCCCAGCCGCGAGCGTTGCCAAGCCCTGGACCATGCGCACCAGACACGCCCAGACCATGCCGAGCGTGCGCCAGAGCGCCACCCTCGACCACCACCCACAGACGGCGCGCCGCCCTCACCGCGCGCACACACGATCACCACCGACCCAGGAGACCGCCAGACATCCCCTTTTAACGCCCCGCGCCATACAGCCACCGCCCGCCGTCGAGAACGCCGCCTCTGCCGCGCAGAGCACCGCCCGTTCCAGACCAAACCACACCGCCCCATCCCTCGCGACCATGTCGTTGAGCATCGCCAGGAGACACAGCACCGTCCCCTACCCTTGCCCATGCCATTAGCTGCCTGTAACGTCGCCTCCGACGAGCTCACCTTGCGCCCCGACGGTCCCCTCGCTCGACTATAAATAGAGGCCACCCCCGCACGATTTCTTCACACCATCTCACTCCCCTCTCCTCACTGATCGTGCCACACCATTCTCAGAGCAAGGCGAGCACCACCCTGCCGGAATTTCACTGGAGCCTGCCGCTGCCGGAGAAGAAAGGAGCCAGCGATTGGAGCCGCCCCAGGAGAAGCCACCGGTACCAGGAGGTTCGCCGTCGTCGACTTCGTCGTTCGCCCGCCTCGCCGACCCTCGCCCGTACTCCGGTGAGCCCCCATCACCCCTCACTGGCCGCGCTAGGTTTCGTTCTCGCCGGAGCTGTCTCGCGTCGACGATGACCCTCAGCCGTTGGATTAGAACCAGATCGAACGAACCACGTTGCCCCATACCGCTTCGCCCAGCCCCGTGTCACTGACGAGTGGGGACACCCACTTACGCAGCCCGCGGGAGCACTGCGCTTAGCAGGCCGGCCCGTTAGAATTTCCCGCGCAGCCCAATAATTCAAATTAAATCTTTTCTTTTTAATTTCAAACACACTTCTGTACCCAACTTCAAAAATCAACCCAGATCGATTTAGTGCACCAAATTAGATGAAACCAATTTTGTTGGAAAGGTCTGTGAATGCTTAATCCAAGCCCGTTGGATTCAAGTCATTTGGATCTGTAGATCACCCTTAGCAAAAATGACAAGGCAGAAGCTTTTCTGCATTCAAACATTTTTCAAATTTAAACCACAATAGCTTTTGAGTTGATTCCAACTCTCAAAAATCACTTTCAACCATACCTTTCAGAATATATAAAAATATATATAGGTTACTTGCAGAAACTTTGTTCAAGGAATAAAAGAATGCTTCATAAGCATTTCTAGCCACTTTAATTAATTAAAATAAAAGGGTAAAACCTTGTTAAATTGTGACACCACTTTAAATCACATTCCCATGGACTACAACATGTGGTGATGACATGTGTCAACATGATCCCATGTTTAGTTTGGAGAATATTAAATCTTAAGTAGTTTTTCAATGAGTAGAAATTACTTTTCTAAAATAAGAAGACTTAAACCAATCCTTAACCTTGTAATGTTAGAGAGGATGCTAGATCATCTATAGGACCCTTGTGTGTGATGATTGCAAGTAGTTAAGTATTGTTTGGTGATTGTGTACCTCGTATTCATTCATAGACGCTAGTACCGACCAAGGCTACGAGGAAGAAGGAGGATACTACGAAGAGGAAGCCGAGGAGAACTTCAACCACTGCTCTGCACAAGGCAAGCTTATACTGATATTGATGCAAGCTATACTAACCAAGTTTACCAATGCAAGCTAACACTTGCAAGATACTATACCTATGCAAGCGCATAAGACACCCTATTGTTGCCACAACCCATGCTTGTGATATGATTACTATATGCCCTCAGCGTATGTAACCATACCCACTTGCTAAACCAATCCTAGTTTTATGGCAAGCTTTTTACTTTATTTCGTTATCAAAGTTTACTTAGAGGCTACCCAAGAATTTTGGTAGATACTAGAAAGTTGTGCTGAAGGTTGCATAAAGAGCATTAAAATTTGGCCTAAGCTAGAAACCTTGATATCAGCTTATGAGATAACGTTGGACTTAGTTGCAACTCCACTAGTTACCACCCCTCTATTAGTACTACCCCACCTGTAGATGCTAGTGCTAAGCATAAAACTTGATCAACTTTAGATGGGAATACTTGGTGGAAAAATGGTTATGAAAACCTTGGAATGATGGATCATTCTATTGAAATGTTTTGGACAGGTGTTTCCAAACACTTGATGATTTTGGTGATGAAAATGTTGAGGCATGAGCCTTAGCCCTTTATAAAACTGATGGTTGTCTGGATGCGATACCATTCCAATTTTATCGTACAACCACAATACCCGAATATTGGGTAGGGCTTGACTAGAAACTTATATACCTTAGTATTAGTTCCCTCACGGCCAAGGTCTGAGCTGAGGCTACCTTGTGAAGATTGTCCACCTGTGCAGTACCCAAGATGACAGTGGTCATGGTTGGGAGGCCAAACTCACAGGAGAGGTGCTTATACTAGGGAGTGTAATTGGAAGGTTAGGATTGATTATCCGCATACTGAGTATGGTGAATTCAGGATTTGTTCCTGACGGATGTATCGAATGTTGTGGTGAAAGTGTACAATCTCTGCAGAGTGTCAAACTATTCGAATAGCCGCGTACGCGGTTATGGACAGTTGGAGTGGCCATACTGTTCCCCCGTCAGACTTTTCAAAACGACTTGTGAACGACTTGAGACTTTGGCTTGGCCACAACAGAGTTGTGACTTGGAAATACAAGATCCCACTTAGGAGTTATAAAATTGTGACTAGCTTGGGAACTTAGTAGTATAAATCTGGCTTTTGCAAAACAACCCTAGAGCCTAGTGTCCTATTATCCAAAAAACCCCTTTTTCTTGTTAGTATTAGTTTGCGAGTACTTAAAGAGTACTCATGGCTTTGTCCCTGGCTATTCCCATGGCCAGACTATGAAGATGAGTACCTGGAGGATGGACCCCAGGATGGTTACGACAACTAGGATCATCTCCCATCGTCAGCATTGCCTGTGACCCCGAAGATGGAGCCTCGCCTACGCTACCGTTACTATTCCGTATTCCGCTGCTTGATGTTGTATTAAGGACTGGATCATGAGATCCCTATTTGTGTAAGAACTTATGTATCGTTGTAATGGATGAAGTACTATGGTATCCAATTCTGTTATGTCTCGCAAAAATGGTAATCCTGGGATTGCGATGTATGGCATAACAGGCATCTAGGATTGAAAAATCCGGGTGTTGACAGCTTTTGCAAACCGATAGCAGACAAAACAAAATAATCCGGAGACCCGGGTTTTGTGTTTGAACAAAGACGAGGCGTATAGAAAACAAGAACAGGTTTTTCCGCAAATAGTTTTATGCAAGCAAATGCAAGATGATGACGATGCTCAAATACAATGCGGCATGATGACATGAGCATGCGGTCATGATGATGCAATGCACAAAAACAACGCGATTTTCTAGTAGTGGATTTGCGGGATGCCACAGCAACCAAGGCCGAGCGCCACTTGCAAAATGAACATGCTTATGAGAAGAAAAGGGCGTACTTCGCTTCAATCAACTCAAGTAGCCCCTCCAAGCCAACAAACCAAGCAACAAGCTCCTCCAAGCAATCCAAGACACCTATGGCATCCTCCTCCAACACAACAACGGAAAGTCAAGTAGTTTGCTACAAGTGTGGAGCAAAAGGGCCACAAGTCTTATGAGTGCATCAACACAAGAGTCATGCTAACGGATGAGAACGTCGCAACATACTCCGTGAGCGAAGATGAATTTGAAAATTTGACTCAAGACGCTATCACAAAGGATGTCGCAATGCAAGATGAGGACACACTTCTATGTGAACATGACCCAAACCCCTCACTTGTCATCGCCCAAGTCTTGACGACCAACTCCATCCCTAGAGAGGACCAACGCCTCAACATCTTCCAAACTCGAGCCGGAATTGATGGCAAGTCTATAAAAGTTATCATTGATGGAGGAAGTTGTCACAACCTTGCGAGCATCGATCTTTGTGAGAAACTCAAGTTAACATACATGGAGCATACTCATCCCTATCATGTCAAGTGGCTTGATGACAATGGTACCATTCAAATCAAACACAAGGTCAGCGTCTCCTTCAATATTGGTCCATATCAAGACACTGTCGAGTGTGATTTCGTGCCTATGACCGTGTGTCACATGCTCCTTGGAAGACCATGGCAGTACGACAAGGGCGCACTACATGATGGTACCTCCAACCAATACTCCTTTAAGTGGAATGACAAGACATTGGTGCTACAACCTATGACGCCAAGCCAAATTATCACTTCCAACATGGCATCGCTGCCCAAGATAAAACAAGCTAAGGACCCTTGTGAGATGAGTGGTGAGAGAGTGATCCACCAACACGTTAGTGAGTGCTACAAGCCCCAAATGAGTGGAAAAATCATGAGTGTCATGTCGCATGCCACCACACGTGAGAAGAGTGATTTTAGTGTACCCAATACTAACAATCCATCATACAACTCTTTATCCTTGTTGTCGGTTTTGCAGGATACACAACCTCACCCACCACCTACAAGGAACACGCTACAAGATATCCAACCACATCTTGATGACAAGCTCAACTTCAAGATCTTCAACCAATTTGAACAAGGCTATGACACCGGAGACCCAACAACTTACAAGCTCAAGACCATGTGCACACCTCTCTCCCTATATGATGATGGAACTTTGTCGAGGACGACTCGTTTTGAAGCGGGGGGAGATGATGCAGCCCAATACATGGCATTCACCATTGGTACACATCATGCTTCATCAACCGTGCCCACAAAGGTGAATTCATTCCATATCTCACCCTCTTTTGGTTGTGACGAGAATGGGATCCTACTTGAGACAAGTGCCAATGCTATGTCCAGGCCCATGACCATGACGCCAACGGAAGACGACAAGAAGACCCCAGGAATCAAGACCCCCAATCAAGAGGCGTGGAAGAGAAGGCGAAAGAAGACATCCGGCGCCAGGTCCGGCACCACCGGAAGTCTCGTCGGAACTTCCGGCGCCTAGCCCGGTGAACCGGGCCCACCGCCGGAACGTCCGGCGCCCAGCCCGGCGAACCGGCCCTCCCGCCGAAATCGCTTACAGAGACCCCTTTCGGCAGACAACCGGAAATATCGGTGACCGCCGGAAATCTCGGCACCAGCCCCGGCGCCACCAGACCTGTCGCCGGAACTACCAGTCTGCGTGCTGTGAAGGGTTTGATGCCCAGAATATTCCCTCCCACCTACCCCTTCGCCCCTAGAACTATAAATAGCCCTCTTGTGTCTCAAATCTAGTTGGAGTTGATGATGAATGAAGGCTTATGCCTAACCCTAGATGGGAACCCCTCTCTATAGTTAATCTATGAGTTGTACAAGGCCTTGGAGTTCAGTGTTCGTCTCCAAGTCGTCAAGACCCTCCTCTAATGTTTGGTCTCTCCTCATCAAGGATTCTAGTAGTGCTAGGTCTCTCCCCTTTGGGATTCTACTTGGTTGATACTCTCTCCTTTGATTTGGATTCTATCATCCGCGTGCCTATCTCTCCTTTGGTAATTCTACCTAACGGTATCTCGCCGAGGATTCTATTGGATTGGTTGTTCGAGCCAATGGGAGCAAATCGAATCGGGTTGTGATTGCGTGTGTTTGTATCTTTACCTTGCGTTTGTGTTGCGTTCATCGTGTTCATCGGGTATCCCCTCACTCCCCACCTCAAATCCGTGAAGATCGGTCCACCCTAGGGTCAATCCCACAAGGGATCCCATATCACAAACGTTCTCGAGGACACATGGGAATTCTGTCAAGTGCTTTCGCTTTAAATAGCTGAGTACTCTTCTCTGGTGTTTGTAAGTGTTTTGTGGGTGAACCTGTGCTAACATACCTCCCTTCCTAGGACTAATACATACTTGTGATTAACCCCCCTGCAAACATATGTAACTACATGAAGGTAATTAAGATATAAATCTAACCATAGCCTTAAACTCTGAGATCCTACACTCCCTTGTGCAAAGGTGTCCTAACGGGGGTTCAGGTTTCTGTCACTCCGGCAACCCCACGATTAGTATCCAAATACACAATGCATTCCCCTAGGCCCATAAATGGTGAAGTATCATGTAGTCTACGTTCACATGACACCACTAGAAGAATAGCACCACAACTTAAATACTAAACCATTGAATAATAACTCATCATAGATTGACTACTAACAACATGACTTCTCCCATGTCCTCAAGAACTAAACGAACTACTCACAAGACATCATATGGATCAAGATCAAATATGATATGGTAATGGATAACAATCTGAACATAAACAATAATACAATGGTTCCACTCACAAGCATCAACTACAATAGTAATCAACACCAGGAAAGTTTCCCCTAAGAACTAAAGCAATATCCAACACAATTGTTACAGCGGGACGGAGTGGTGACGATGGTGCTGGTGATATGATGATGTGGATGATGATGATGTTCCCGATGAAGCCTAGCTTGATGACGGTGTTGATGGCGATGGTCTCCCCTCTCTAGGAAGGAATTCCCCCGACAGAAATCTATCTGCCGAAGAGATCTTTCTCTCTCGGTGTTTTCTGCCCCCAGCGGCGGTGAAAATCTATCTGTGGTCGCTCCTTGAGCCTTAGGGTTTCAAAGGGAAGATATAGGCGAAGGGGCGGAGTCGGAGGCCGGGCAGGTGGGCTGCACCTGCCCTAGGCGCGAGGTCACGTGGGCCCGTGCCTAGGGGGTGTGGGCCCCTGAGGCCCCACTTCGTCCCTCCTTCTGGCATCCTTCGTCTTGTGGTAAAATAATATGTTTCCATATTTTTCTGGTATTTTTCTGATCTTTGCAAAATTGTACCGTAACGCCTTCTTTTCCATCAGAATCCAGACTCCGACAGTCCATCCTCCAAGAATCATCCAACATGCATGAACAAATGAAAAGCCATAAGTAATACCTCATAATAAGACAAATATCAATTAATAGAGGTAAATTATGATCTAGAATGGTGATGCAAATTGGGCGTATCAGTGAACTATGGACCCCGGTCCAATCTTAACCATTAATACATCTTCCACTATTACTTGTTTACTTGCTGCAAACCACCATTACTTTCCACACCATATGTTTAATCCTTTGTTATAGCAAACCGGTGAGCTTGACAACCTCACTGATTCGTTGGGACAAAGTCTTGAGTTTGTGTTGTGCAGGTCTCCACGTTGCTTGCAACACCTTTGAGATGTTTCCTTCCTCCTTCAGGTTTGATAACTTCGGTCTCTACTGAGGGAAACTTGTTGATGTGATCATCACACCTTGCTCTTGGGGTTCCAACGAAGTGTCCCACGTCAACACTGGGTGCACGCATCAAGATTTCTGGCTCCGTTGCCGGGGAGGCTAAGGACGTCTTCACAAGGGGAGTTCTTCACTTCCTTTCTCTTTACTTTATTTTTAGTTTGCTTTGTTTCTTTTGCTTGGTTTTGTTTGCCTCTTTTCAAAAAAAACCCAAAAAAATAGTCTAGTTTGGTTTGCTTTCTTTATTCAAAAACACAACAAAATTAGTTCCTACTCCGGTTGCTGGTCTGTTGTTGCCTTGCTTGGTCATGCTTTCATCAATGGATGGTTTCTTTGAAACTAGTGCTTATTGGCAAGGTGAGTTCACAGAAGAACAAAAGTATTATTATAAGGAACACCGTTTGTCACAAAAAGGGAAAAACTTATGGGAACAAATTGATAAGTTGAATACTATTGCTAGAGATGTGTGCTCTACTTATAATGTTACTTATTGCTTTGATAAAGCTTGTTGCTGCAGGAGGTATAAACACCTACCCTTTAAATGTGAGTATAATGATAATGTTACCATATCTTCTTATGTTAAAGAAAATTATGATTTTGATGATGTGGAACAAATTGAAGAATTTATTGCCTTTAAGGGTGCATTTGAACTTGCCAGTTCACTTGAAAATACTGATGATGCACCTTATAAACATGAGGTTTTTGAGATACTTAAATTTTGCTTTGATAATTATAGGGAAGAAAATATCTATATTCTTGAATATTTCAATAGGCGTTTTCCACAAATGGAAGAGACTAATGCCTTGCAGGAGCCTATGGAAGAAGGAATTGTTAAAATTGGAAGCTCATTAGATGAAAAAGAGGGGGAGAGTGATGGTCAAGAGGAGGAAGAATGGATCTAACCATGCCTACCTTCTAATGAGAGTAATTCTTTATCCCTTAAATTATTTGATTGTCCCCCATGCTTACCAAAGGAGGATGAATGCTATGTTCCTGTCGATCCTTTTAAAATATCTACTTTGGATAAAACCTGTGGAGGTTTTAATCCCACTATTTTTGAGCTTGATAGAAATTATGAGTTTGTGGATCATGAAAAGCATGATTTATATGATATCTATATTGTTGAGTTTATTCATGAGGCTACCGAAAATTATTATAAGAGAGGAAAGTATGGTTGTAGAATCTTTCATGGTACTGAAACACCTCTCTTTGTGCTGAAAGTTTTGAAGTTACTCTTGTTCTATCTTTCTATGCTTGTCACTTTGTTCTTTGTGAATTTATTTGTGTACAAGATTCCTATGCATAGGAAGTGGGTTAGACTTAAATGTGTTTTGGATTTGCTTCTTGATGCTCTCTTTGACTTCAATTCATAATTCTTATGTGACCATCTTCTCAAGCTATTAAGCCTAACTTAAAGGCGTTAAAGAAAAGTACTTGTTAGGAGTTAACCCAAGATTTTCCTTGAGTCTAATTCAGTAATGACCTCTCCTTATCCTTTTTGTTTGCTTTTTGTGCCAAGAATGACCTCTAATGAGAGTGAAGTAAGATTTGGGAAGTTGCTATCCCGAAACAGATTTCTGTCCTCCACCAAAAAAATCGTGAGGAGTCTCTGTAACTCGGATTGAGCTCAAAATTTACGAATAAATCCCCCAATATGTTAGATAACTTTCTTTAGTGTAACACTTTTTGATTTGAGCAACAGAAGATGTTCGAAAAAAATTGGTTTCTACCTGCTGGTTTGTTTTGACAGATTTCTGCCATTATTTGCATTTGCTTCTTATTGATTCCTTTTTGAGTTCTCTTTAGGTGAACTGAGCTTTTTGAATGAGTTACTATAGTAGCTTGTGTTTTTGGTGAAAATCCTTGCTGTTCCAAAGCTTTGCCAGAGGTCTAATATCTTTTGAATACACTAGTGTTGCTAATGAACATTGTGTGAAGTTTTGTATGAAGAAAAAATTTCAGGTGTAGAAAGAGAATGATGCAATGAGATGAATAATAGACAAAAGCTCAAGCTTGGGGATGCCACCATGGTGTTACCCCAAGAAATATCCAAGAGGTACAAGCGTCAAAGCTTGGGTATGCCCAAGGCATCCCCTTCTTCATCAATAAAAAGATCAGATCTGTCTAGACACTTCGTTTTTATTATTTCATGCTCAGTTGTGTTGTTCTTGGAGCGTCTTAGTTTTTGTTTGCTTTGCTTAGGTTGTTTAGTTTGCTTGAATAAAGAAGTTTGGACCCCCGTTCTCTCTGTGTTGTTTTGCAAATAAGTTGCTTGGTGTTGGAAAGGAGTACTAAGTTCTTGCTTGAAGTGCAAGAGGAGCTTGCATTGACTGTGACTTAGACTTTAGCATGACATGCTAGGTGTTGTTTTGACCTTATGCTTAGTGATTATTGTTGTAGCATGTCTTGTTCCAAACAATTGAGATTGCTTAGTGTGCCTTGAAGATATTATGCATTGTTTTAGCATGCAAAAGCACAGTATTGTGGTATTCTCCTTTGATGCTTTGCTTGGGTTGACTTGGCACATGCTCACACCATGTTATGACTATGACAAGTCACCAGTAGCCTCTATGGTCATTTATTCCTTGACTTGTAGTACCACTCTTTGCTTTGATTAGTATGCTTTATTGATCTGCATGATTATGACCATTATGCTCTCTTAGTTGGTTGCTCCAAGTCTTTTGCTAGCCTCCACTTGTATGAGTAAGATCTACTCATGCTTCCAACTCCCGAGAAACCAAGTTTTCCCAAAGTGTCCACTATAAACTCCTATGCATGGTGTGATACACCATTCCAAGTATATTCTTGTTTTCAACTATCTTCCAATTAAAAACTATTTTGTTATGTTAAAACTTAGTGATTAAAGCCCTCACGAACTTGATGGCACACTTTATATACTTTGCCCCTAATAAACTTGAACCATTGTGACAACTTTGTTGTATATGCTTGCACTTATAATTTGGAATTAATAGAACCGTTCTGTCACGGGGAACTTTTCAACATTGCACTTGTACTTTGTACTCAGTTGATATCATGCTCTTTTGTCTATGGATGTCACCGGTGTGAAATAAAGAGGGAACTTGTAAGTCCATGGAGTTTGTATCCTGTGTTAGAGAAACGCCTAGGCCGCTAGCCTAAGCCATGCCTAATCATGGTGGAAACTTCCAGCATCACCATAATGAGCTATCTATGAAGAATCCTCAATAAAAAGCTATGCATATGGCAAATAAAAAGATTGCTGAGATGCTCATTGTCTGCTTGCCTTGTCATTTTGGTTATGGGAAAGCTCATGTACCATGTGCAATGGGTACCCCGTTGGCGGTTCTCAATGATATGCAAATACTTACAATGACAAGAACTTACCTGGGCCCAAAGTTGAGTATGCATGAGGTGTGGCCCTCGTATTCAAGGGACTTGAGATTGTCAACTTATACTTCGTCAAGCAAATACTCCATCTTTGCCACTTTAACCTTAACCACTTCAAGATGCTTATGATAAGGGCAATGAGGGTTGAAAGCTAACAAGTACCATAATTTTTGGAAGCTCTTTTTGAAACTTGTAATCCCTACTTCCTTTACAAAAAATAGTCTTTATTCCACCACTATTGAGTCTCCACCTTCTACCTGTAGGCACCATTAAGAGAGCATATTTGTCATTCTGTGTGCAGTGTTCCAAATCTTATTCATTGATGCCTATTGTGATATTACTTGTTCTTGTACTATTTCTTTCTAGTCACCCTTGTGAACTTTGAAGGTGTCCTATGCATCTATTTGCTACTCTATGAGGGACAAGCTGATTGCCACTATGCAATGTTTTCTGTATGTGAAACAAACAAACGTTTTTCATTGCATATTATTCATGATCTTTGTTTGTAGCTTGTCATGTTGCATGCATAGTTAGTATGTCCTATTGTTATAACTCCATATTTCATGCACATGTTTAGACTTCTTTGATCCCAGCTTTCAATGCTTGCAAATGGTTGGATCTTTATTGTGAGGGTGCACGTAACCTCAAAAATTATTCTTTTATCACTTACCTACTCGAGGACGAGCAGGAGTTAATCTTGGGGATGCTGATACGTTGGAAACATATCTATAATTTTTGATGCTCCATGCTTGTTTAGTATCTACTTTGCTTTGCTTTTTCTACACTTTGGGGTATTTTTTACATGTTTTCTGGTAGTAACCTACTAACAAGTTGCAACAGTGTCAGATGCCTGTTTTCTGCTGTTTTTGGTTTCAGAAAAGTTAGTAAAGAAATATTGTCAGAATTGGACGGGACAAATGTCAAAGTCAATTACTTCCCGTGGGGAACAAGAAGTCCAGAGGGGAGCCGGAGAGGGCGGCCAGGGCGGCCAGACCCACCCCCGGCCTCCCCCTTCGCCTATAAGAAGCCCCCGATGCAGAAACCCTAAGCACCCGATCAAATCTCCACGAAACTGTTTGTAGCCACCGCCACCATCGTCCCTAGATCGAGGGGATCTGAAGTTCTTCCCGGCACCCTGCCAGAGGGGAGATCATCCCGGAGGCCTTCTCTTCGGTATGATGCGTGACTAGTTCCACCTTGGACTATGGGTCCAGGTAGTAGCTAGATGGTTGTATCTCCTCCTTTGTGCTTTCATGTATAGATCTTGTGAGCTCCATTCATGATCAAGATCTAATCTATTTGTAATCATGCATGTTGTGTTTGCGGGGATCTGATGGATATTGAGATTATTATGTTGGTTTGATTAATGGTTTTGTCTTTATGATTCTATCATGTCTGTGTTGTTTGTGATCTTGCATGCTCTCCGTTGTTAGTAGCTATCTTGGCCAAGTAGTTGGTAGTGACTCCAAGAGGGGGTATTTATGCTCGATAGTGGGTTCATGCCTCTAGTTTCCAAGGGAAGTGACAATAATCTCTTCGGTTGTATATGTGCTATTGCTACTAGGGAGAAAACAACGGTCTCTTGTTCATGGAACATGTGGACTGTTTACCTTACACACTTTTCTTAAAGAAGTTGTCTGTTGCTTGCAACTTAATACTGGAGGGGGTTCGGATGATAACCTGAAGGTGGACTTCTAGTCATAGATGCAGTTGGATGACGGTCTATGTATCTTGTTGTATTGCCCAATCGAATCTCATAGGATCTTTCTGACTAGTAATTTCATTGTAATGCCTTGTTCAGTTCCTGTCAATTGCCCTACTGTAATTTGTTTACCCTTCATGCCATGTTGTTTATCTAAGGAGAGCAACTCTAGTGAACTATGGACCCCGGTCCAATCTTTACCATTGATACATCTTCCACTATTACTTGTTTACTTGCTGCAAACCACCATTACCTTCCACACTATACGTTTAATCCTCTGTTATAGAAAACCGGTGAGCTTGACAACCTCGCTGATTCGTTGGGACAAAGTATTGAATTTGTGTTGTGCAGGTCTCCACGTTGCTTGCAACACCTTTGAGATGTTTCCTTCCTCCTTCTGGTTCGATAACCTCGGTCTCTACCGAGGAAACTTGTTGCTGTGCTCATCACACCTTGCTATTGGGGTTCCAACGAAGTGTCCCACGTCAACACTGGGTGCACGCATCACGGAGTCGGAGTCGAAATGGTAGCAGCAATGGCATATGGTGTCGTCGAAGACGTTGATGGTGAGCATGGCTTCGTTGTCGTACTTGAAGACGATGATGTTACCCACTTCGATTTGATGCCGTAGAGCGAGCCTTTGGAGCAACCTTCCATTGATGACTAGTGGAAGAAACCCGTTGGGTCGCTGGAAAGCGGCCCTCGGCTTCCTGGAAGGACACGGGAGGACGTGCGCGCTATCCGAGCCGACGGAACCGTTGCTCAAATTTGATGCACGGATGGATCGAGTCAGACGCGTCGGTCCGGATGGGTCTCCCCGCTGGGAGGCCACGCACGTCCGTGTGGATGCGTTCAGACGCGCTGGGACGGGTTGGGTCCACCCGGTGGAGGTGCCCTTAAGAGGGTAAGTCACGACGAAGCAATTAGCTCCCGAACTTTTCAAAACGAACCCTAGACAACTTGGTGACCAGGCAGGCTCGCCAACTTGGGTACCAAAGGGAAATGTTACTGTTCCCTCGAGGGATCGAACGATCTCATCCCCCGAGTCGCTCCCTCCGCGTTGCATAGTTCGGGTCTCTATTGATCGCTAATAGCGCTAGTGTCCTGGTCAAAGGGTAGTCGGGCCCACCCCTAACCTTATCTCGTTCCTCGTCTGCTTGGATCCCCAACTACGTCCGCTCGCCCGATCTTCTCTCCTGTGCGCCCATCTGCAGCATGCTCCGCTTCGTCTGCTCCGATAGCCGACGCCGCTGGCCGAAATCTTCCTGGCTCATGAACGTCCTTCTCCACCACCTCGTCGTGGATGTGTCCATGGAGCGCCTAACCTCCGTACCAACCAACCATCCGGCCCTGCCTTGTCTTCCTCCACCACCAGTCCTCTAAGCGGCCGATGTGCCTCGATTTGGTGATCGGAGCAGCTCGCAGCCATGGCGTGGTCACACACCGAAGCTGCATAAGAAAGAAGGTGAGCATCGGCGCAGCGAGATGGCGAGCACCGGTCCTAAGAGGGGAACGACGACACTGCTCCCTTGCATGGGCTCGCCTCTGGTAGGGGTGTCGCCGGACGTTTCCCCGCTGCTCTAACCTCCGGCGAGGAAGATTTTGCTATAGTCGGTCGGCGTTTTAGCTACCAACGGACATCGTCGTTGCTACCGACGACCGATAGATTTGCTACGGACAGAGCGGTGGATTTTCATGTTGAGGATTTTTTTGCTACAGTCGCGGGATTTGCTACATATATATAATTTTTTGCTCCAACTGTCATGTGGTTTTGTTATAATATTGTAAAACTTTGCTATAGGATAACCGATGATAGTCTCCAGAGAAGTCGTTTTGCTAGGTAGCAAATTTTTTGCTACAAGGTCTCCGACGATGTGTCCGGCAAAATCTTTTTTTTGCTACATTAGCACATTTTGTTTGCTATAACCGTTTTATGGTTTTGCTACAATAGGGTAATTTTTTGCTACAATAGGGTAATTTTTTTGCTACAAATCTCAAGAGAGGTTTTTCGACGAGTCTCCGGTGATATTTTCCGGCGAAATCGGTTTTGCTTTGCTACAAAGTCTCCAGCGAGTTCTCCGGTGAGATCATCAGCAAGGGGTGTCTTTTTTATATTGTTCTTACGTGAACCATTTTTTATAGTATAACAAAACCGATATTATATAGTAAAAACGAGATTTAATATAGTAAAAATGAGGTTTAAAAGGAAAAGGGAATCGAAAGTTTTTTTTTTGATATGAAACACTCGTATTCCATTAAGACACGGCACGATCGCCGGTCACCAGACAGGTTACATCAGTAGGAAAGTCCGTAGTCCAAACATCATGGTTCCCATGGACTCCGCCTACACCCAAGGCCGCAAGCACATGTGCAGGCCTATTACAAGCTCTTGGAGCAAAAACCACTCTAGCCTCAATGAAACACATATGTAATCTAAACTTCATATCGCTAATGAGGTTTCCCATGGAAGATAAGGAATAATCAGACGTCGTCATGGCATCTTTAAGGTTTAGGCCGTCGGTTTCAAAGATTACCCGATCCATCCCCATCTGTTCGGCCAGTTGAATGGCGTTGGAAAGTGCAAGGGCTTTTGCATGCATGGCATCAGATACGTGCCGAAGAGGACCCGTGGCAGCGACACAGATTGCAGTCGTATTATTTCTGCCAATAGCGCCCAGCCGCCAGTATTAGACACCTCCTGGAACGCAACATCAACGTTGATTTTTATAAATTCCAGCGGAGGGGCTTCCCATTGATTCACTAGCGATGGACGAATTTCAGCAAACTTCTTTAAATAGTTTGTCCATTCATCTGTGTGACTTCTAACCATAAATTGAAAATTGTCAACAGACAATCTGACCTCGCCATGGTTGCCTCTGTTTCTTTCTTGCCACCAGCTCCAAAGTAATGCAATCGTAAGAAGCTTCTCCTTCTCTGAAAGATTCAGAACCTCTTCAAGTACTTCGATCGCCGACCGGCAAGGGATCAGTTTGAGGCGGACATCCTCTAGAAGCAGCGCTCTCCATCTTTATTTAGCAAATTTGCACTTCAGAAACAAATGCCCTCCATCTTCAAACAGCTTGTAACACACACCACATCTTGTGTCCAATTCTACACCCCTGCGCTCAATATTCATGTATAAAGTATGGCTATTATGTGCAAAACGCCACAAGAAATGATGCACTTTAGGTGGACAGTTCACATTCCAAATTCTCTGAAAAACTTCCTCCCGGACTGCTTGTCCTGTAGAACCTTGGCCAGCTTGGTTCATCTCCTCTCTCCTCCTCATATCCATATGCACCTTGTAGGCCGACTTGACTGAAAAAATCCCCTTGTTATCAAAGTGCCAACCAATAAAGTCCACTGTCTGCTCACGTATAGGGATACTGAGGATAAACGGCATGTCCTCCGGCATAAAATGTTGAGCAATGACACCCTCTTTCCATGTACAAGTGTCCTGATCAATCAGCTCGGACACTCTCTCCAGCGTGCAATCCCCTTCGTGTGTAGTAGGTTGGCGTGTAGTTCCTCTCGGAAACCACGAATCCTCCCAGATCCTCACATTATTCCCGTCGCCAATCCTCCAGATCATGCCTTCCTTAAAAACCTCCTGTCCTTTTAATATACTCCTCCACACATAGCTCATTCCGACCACCGGTTTAGCCGCCAACAGATCGCCAGACGGAAAATATTTCGACCGAAGCACCTGTGCACACAAAGAATCCGGGGCCTGCACCAATCTCCAACATTGCTTAGCGAGCATCACCAAATTGAACGAGTGTAGATCTCTGAAGCCTAATCCCCCTTGATCCTTAGGTAGTTTCATTTTCTCCCAGCCCACACAATGCATTCTTCTCTCTTCACCATTTTGAGACCACCAGTAATCACAGATCAACCTACTGATGTCATCACAAAGTGTTTTAGAGAGATCAAAACAAGCCATAGCATAAGTGGGTATGGCTTGGGCTACGGCCTTGATCAAAATTTCTTTGGCAGCCATGGACATAAGCTTCTCCTTCCATCCCATCAGCCTCTTTATGATTTTATCTTTTATATAGGCAAAACACTTGGCCCGTGAACGTCCAACATAGGTGGGTAGCCCAAGGTACTTCCCCTCCAAAGTTTCTGCCCGAACTCCCAAAGCTTGTAGGAGCCCACGTTTAGTGTTCCTTTTTGTATTTGAACTGAACATTGCCGATGATTTTTCTCTATTAATCATTTGCCCCGATCCCTCTGCATATATCTGAAGTGTCGAATTAATTTTTTCCACACCCTGGACTGTAGCTTCGACCAACAACAACGAATCGTCAGCGAACAGCAGATGGTTAACACGTGGCGCTGTCGATGCCAATTTTATCTGAAGGGAATATGCCCGAGAGGCAATAATAAAGTGGTTATTATCGTATTCCTTATTAATGATAAATATTTATTTTACATGCTATAATTGTATTAATACGGAAACATTAATACATGTGTGTTTAATAAACAAAAAGGAAGTTCCTAGTTATGCCTCTCTTATAAACTAGCTCGTTGATTAACATGATGATCAAAGTTTCCTGATCATGGACATTGAATGTTGTTAATAACGAGGTCACAACATTAGTGTAATGATGTGATGAACATTCATCCGAAGTATAGCATTACGATCAAAGTCATTGAGTTTATATTGCTATAACAACTTACGAAGTGATCCTAATCCTTAGACCATGAGATCATGTCAATCACTAACACCGGAAGAGTTTCTCGATGACATCAAACGTCACACCGTAACTGGGTGATTATAAAGATGGCTTCAAAACTACTAAAGTTTTATGTTGAGACCCATGGATCGAGAGTGAAATTTGTTCATCTCGATGACGGATAGATATGCTCTGGGCCCTCTCGATGATATCACATTGATTAGCTTGCAAGCAAGTGATTTGATCACTAGAATGTTATATCACGGGAACAAGAAAAGAGTGCATGTCGGTAACGAGATCAAACTAGGTATGGAGATACCGATGATCGAATCTCGGACATGTAATATATCGTGAAACAAAGGGATTAGGATACTAGCGTAAAAGGTTCACACGATCACAGAAGTCATCGTTGAATGTGTGGGAGTCAGTATGGATCTCCAGGTCCCGCTACTGATTATTGATCGGAGAAGGGTCTCGATCATGTCTGCATTATTCGCGAACCGTAGGGTGACACACTTAAGGGATGCCGACACCATTCGGAGCAAATGATATGCCATAAAAAGAAAAAGAAAGCGTAGGAATTTATTTCACTAGACACCGGAACTGTTTCGGTTGAAATTGCTGAAATTGGTTCTGCATGTGAAATTGAAATGTTGTAAGAGGTTTTATGTGAATGTTTGTTAATTAAAGTAATTAACAAAATTCTGAATAAATAAATAAAAGAGTTTTATTTAAATGAGAGCTTGCATTAAATTTGGTGGAAATTTAATGCATGTGAGTGGATTTTTGAGTGGAGGCTTTTTAATGGAAGTGGAGGCTTTTCGTTTTGAGTGGGAGCTCCACCCACATGAATGTGGAAGAGGTGGGGGCAGCCCCTATGGCTGGGCGCCATGCCCCTTGGGTGCCCCCCCTCTCCCCTATAAAAGGCCCCCCTCTCCTCCTCTCAAAGCACACCTCCTCGCGAAGGATCTCTCTCCCCCCTTTAGAATTTCCCATGGTCTCGGATCAGCGAGATACATGTTCCCGGTGGCTTTTTCTGGAAGGATTTTTTGCTTCCGCTGCTTCGCTGGAGCGAGGGCGCGGAGGTTGTTGGGGTACCCGTACGTGTGTGCGATCACGGATGCACCACTGCTTTGAGGTGCTGGACTTGATCGTGCTGGACCGGCTGGACCAGACGGACTTCATCACGATCTTGAGATCGGCAAGCGTTCGTCTACATCATCCATGAGTACAACCTCGTTAACGCTATTTGGTCTTCGAGGGTATGTATTCTATGGATGTATATCCACCTGTTGCTTGTATCTAGTAGATAGATCTTGATACATAGATGTTCCCATCATAGGAAAATTTTTGTTTTCTATGTTGCGAACCCTACAGTGGTATCAGAGCCGGATCTATGCGTAGATACTTTGCACGGGTAGTACACATATGAGTATGTGGGCGATGATGATCATTTTATTGCTTCTTAGTTGTACTTTGGATATTGGTGGCATAGTGGGATGAAGCGGCCCGGACAAACTTTACATGTCCTCGCACATGAGACCTGTTCCACGCTTGACATGCAACTAGTTTGCATAAGTGGCTAGCGGGTGTCTGTCTCTCCTACTATAGTCAATATCTAATTTGCAACGAGTTGTCAACAATTTGGTTATCCTCGTTGTGGTTCATGTTCGTAGGTAAGAACGGTTCTATCTACGAAAGCTCTAAGCCACGTAAAATTTGCAATGGATAAATTAGAGGCGTCTAGTTTAGATTGTTGCTGGGCTAGTGTTATGATATGGTGATGCTGTAAGTAAAAGTATGATATGATACTCTTACAACACACATAGCGTGTAAGTTCCATAGACCTTGGCCTTATACATAAAGGTATGATAGAGATCATACCACGATGCACATGATGGAGATCATATGCGGGAACCATATCATTTTACTTATAAACATGTGATGTTTTGATTGCATCTTATATTGCTTGTTTGGCGTTTTATTAGCATAATAAGATGATCCCTCAATTAGATATCAAGATAAGAATGTGTTCTTCCTTAAGTATGCACCGACAATGTTTCGTCGCTTCAAGACATCACGTGATGATCGGGTGTACTTGAATCCACGAGCATATCTCGGGTGTAAGACAGTTACACACACGAATACTAAGGTTCTTACTTGACGAGCCTAGCATGTACAGACATGGTCTCGGAACACGGACCGAAAGGTTAAGCATGAGTCATATGTTTTGATATGATGACCATATGGATACTCGCCTTTGAAACTATACCGACTCACGTGATGATCGGACTTGGTGTAGTGGATTTGGTTCATGTAATCGCAAAAAGACACGAGGGATGTCGTTTTTTAGTGGGAGTTCATTTCTAATTTGGATTAGTAGAACTCAATTTATAATAAATTAAATCAAAGTGAATTTCATAATTTGTTGTAGTCATTGGCATTCGTTCACCACCTTATGCTTAGTTATAATTGAGATAATAGAACTATAGAATTCTGGATATATACTTTACGAACTGGTATCGTATTGTGTTGAGTGTCAATCTAAAGTTTAAAGTCCTATTGCAAAATTTCAGCAAAATTCTATTTACTCCGTGAAATTTAATAATTGGTATTAAATCGAGAGTAACAATTCCAGTGTTAGTATCTTAAGTATCATGTTTGCCTCCATGATTCTTGATTGTTTTAATATCAAGTTTATCTAGGAGCTGAAAGAATTGTTTCAGAAACCATCATGTGTGACAGATATAACGATATCTGAAACAATGTTTTGGTTTCAATATGATAGAGTATAATATATGATCTCATATTGAATGAGAATTTACAAAGGTTGGAGATGCTAGACATCCTAATCATCCAAAAGGGTTTTGGAAAGTAATGTTATACTCACGATTCGCCTTTATAAGCTACAGTAGCTTAATCATGAAAGTCGTCATGATAAGGATGAATAGAATATGTATGTAAAGTGTTTACTATACTAAAAGATTACTAAAGAATGGATTTTGAAAGAATGCCGATCATTTTGATGATGGTGATCTACTTCAAAGTGCAAGTCCAAAGGTATTATTATTTGAATATACACGCTTTGGACTATGTGTCATGTATATGGTGCCACTTTTGATGTTGATAGATTCTTTTAAAAAGGAAAAGGAAATGCTGAAAGAGAATCTATAAAATATATTTGGCAGAAAAGAAAAGATTGGAAATATCCAATTTAGGTATATGGATGATATACATGTTATGGTTCTATTCTTTGCTTGTTAAACAATGTGGTTCTTGGGTATTGGATACTGAATTGGTTGGTATGAAATTTCATACGAAACGACGCAATTCATAAACCACAATGGCCTAAGTAACTAGCAAGAGAATATGTGATGATGTTCATCGAAAACAAACAAACCGTTGTTTGTATTTCTCGTTGACATCAAGGCTTGACTTCAAGATTTGTTTTAATAATTGTTATTTGAATCAGGTATTATGAGAACAAAGGTTGTTCAAATAATTACCATATTCCATATAATATGGATGATTTACAAATCTAGTTGGAGAGATCACATCCATAAAACCTAATGCTAAAATGTCGCAAGACAAATGATTGAAAGATCACTTACGAAGTGACATCGCCGTTTAAATTATATTGGAAAGAAAATATGAAGAATCTCCATATTCATGGATTTTTGGAGTCTTTGATTTGATCAAGTGACGCTTGTGAGACTTTCCTCGGGATAATTAAAAACTTCGTTCAAAGGCCAAAGAAGAACGAACGACTAAAATATTGGAATTTATACATATCGATGTATGTAGTCCATTATTTATAGTCGTAAGCGATGGGTTTCAACTTCATATACTTTCTCCGGAAATTTGAGTGAATGTTCACTTAATGAGAATGAAGTATGAAATATTTGAAAATGTTTCAAAGACTTTCAAGATGAAGTGGAAAATCATTGTAACAAGAAAATAATTGGTTTATGATTTTATCATAAGGAATTTGTTTGAGTTACAAGTGTAACAAGAAAATAAATGAATTATGATTTTATCATAAAGGGATTTATTTGAGTTGCAAGTTCAGCAAAACACCTAGATTTACATCTCCCGAAACACCATAGGAGTATGGAGTGTTTGAGATTTGTAATGAAACCTTGTTTGACCTGGTTGGATCAAAGGTGTTATTTATAAAACTGCCATTATGTTTTAAAAATATTAAAGCTTTAGAGACTTCCGCTTTTTACACTAAAAAGAGCTCCATCTTGATCCGTTGAAATGACACCATATGAGTTATGGTTTGGGGTAAAACCCAAGTTGTCATTTCTTAAATTTTGGTATGCTAAACATAAGTAAGATGATTACAATGAAAGTCGGATGAGCATGTCTTTGTAGGTTATTTCGAATAATAATTGGTTATTCCTCCATAACACCGAGGACAAAAGGGTTTGTCGCTTGAAATGTGAAGTTTCTTGAAGAAGGAATTTTTCATAAATGTTAAGTGGGAGGACAATAGAACTTTGATAAGGTTAACGAACCTTAGCTAAATGTGCTGAGTTGCGCAGCGCCGGAAATGGTTCTGGAGGCTGCCATAATGCTCATAGCTTATGTGCCTCAAAGGTTCACGGAGGTCTAAAGTTCCTATTGAAACAAGAAGGTCGGATAAACAATCAAATGATTGATATTTGAGAGTAAATCATTATTGTTTGACAATGATGAACCGACTACAAAGAAGCGATGATGGGCCCTAACTCCGTCAAATGGCTTGAAGCCATAAAATCCGTGATAGTTCCATACATGAGAAATCAAGTTTTGAACTTGGAAGACCCTCCGGAAAGGTGTAAAAACCTATCGGTCGTATTTGGATCTATAAAGAAACAGACATGGATGTTTTACATCTATGAAATAGTCGACATATCGGTAAAGTATTTTACGACAATGTTCAAGGAGTTGACTATGACAAGATTTGATCTTTCATAGCGATATTTAGTCTGGAAGGATTAAAGTAGCAACCACTACATATAATTTGTTATATGGTAGATGAATAAACAAAACAAAGTTCTTCTAATAGAATGGTTACCTAGGACGTGTACATGACACGATCCAAAGGGTTTTGTTAATTCAAATGATGCTAAAAAGGGCATGCAAACTTCAATGGTTGAAGTAAGCATCGCGGAGTTGGAAATCTTCACCGTGATGAAAAAGAGTTTTCATCAGGAGACGATGAAGATGCTTGCATTTGCAAGAAATTAAGTGGGAGCGCTAAGACATATTTCTAATACATTTTGTGGAGGACATCTTGTTGATTAGAAATGATGTATCTTTTATTGATAAAGGTTAAGAATTTCATTTCGATAAAATACTTAGGCAAAACCCGAATATTTAGCATGAATGTCTATAGTGGATAGACTGTGACGCTAATATGGTTGTGCCAAACGTACATATATGAGATATTGAAGGAGTTCAATATAGAAACGACAAGAAATGGTTCTTGTCGCATGGAAAGGAATTGAATCAAGATTCAAGTGTATCGACACTTGATAAGTGAAACAAGATTCAAGTGCTTTGACACTTGATGAGTGAAATCACGAGAATGTTTTGATCAATCATACCATGATATGTACACATCCAGATATGTCCTATGCTCTAAGTGTTATGAGCATATACCAGAATGAATCATAAAATGATCATTGGACGATAGTGAGGATATTCTTATGATCTTTTGGAAGAACTAAGAATATATTTGTGTAGAGGTGACAAACAATTACAAATAGTTCATTGTAAAGAGTTACATTGATACTAGTTTTGTCACAAGATACAAATTAAGTTTATCTCAATTTAAACTATGGGTGGCACAATGTAATGGAAAGGAGATTCCATGATGTATTTGGAAGAGTTCCAAAGTTAAGACATCGTGACGAATACTACAACAAAAGGGCTAAGTACATGACTGCTATAGTAGCATCAAAGGAGGGAATTTATGTCAAGTAGTTTGTTATCAAACTAAGGTGTGGTTCGCAACGGGCTAACACTAAATATATATTGTATGACAATAGTATTGACGTGTTTTAAACCCCAAGGAACTAAAGGTCTCACCGAAAGACCAAATTTATACAATGCCATCTCATTGGAGAATGAGTGATGCGTGAAGACGCAAAGACATGCAAATACACACGGACCTGAAAGTGTCAGATCCGTAGATTATGTTAACCACTTGCAATTGCGTATCTGGAACACCAGAAAGCCATAGGTGTTCAATACACAAAGTTTTCAAACTAGATTATTGTCTCTAGTGCAAGTGGGAGACTGAAGGGAATATGCCCGAGAGGCAATAATAAAGTGGTTATTATCGTATTCCTTATTTATGATAAATGTTTATTTTACATGCTATTATTGTATTAATACGGAAACGTTAATACATGTGTGTTTAATAAACAAAAAGGAAGTTCCTAGTTATGCCTCTCTTATAAACTAGCTCGTTGATTAACATGATGATCAAAGTTTCCTGATCATGGACATTGGATGTTGTTAATAACGAGGTCACAACATTAGTGTAATGATGTGATGAACATTCATCCGAAGTATAGCATTACGATCAAAGTCATTGAGTTTATATTGCTATAACAACTTACGAAGTGATCCTAATCCTTAGACCATGATATCATGTCAATCACTAACACCGGAAGAGTTTCTCGATGACATCAAACGTCATACCGTAACTGGGTGATTATAAAGATGGCTTCAGAACTACTAAAGTTTTATGTTGAGACCCATGGATCGAGAGTGGAATTTGTTCATCTCGATGACGGATAGATATGCTCTGGGCCCTCTCGGTGATATCACATTGATTAGCTTGCAAGCAAGTGATTTGATCACTAGAATGTTATATCACGGGAACGATAAAAGAGTGCATGTCGGTAACTAGATCAAACTAGGTATGGAGATACCGATGATCGAATCTCGGACATGTAATATATCGTGAAACAAAGGGATTAAGATACTAGCGTAAAAGGTTCACACGATCACAGAAGTCATCGTTGAATGTGTGGGAGTCAGTATGGATCTCCAGGTCCCGCTACTGATTATTGATCGGAGAAGGGTTTCGATCATGTCCGCATTATTCGCGAACCGTAGGGTGACACACTTAAGGGATGCCGACACCATTCGGAGCAAATGATATGCCAGAAAAAGAAAAGGAAAGCGCAGGAATTTATTTCACTAGACACCGGAACTGTTTCGGTTGAAATTGCTGAAACTGGTTCTGCATGTGAAATTGAAATGTTGTAAGGGGTTTTATGTGAATGTTTGTTAATTAAAGTAATTAACAAAATTCTTAATAAATAAATAAAAGAGTTTTATTTAAATGAGAGCTTGCATTAAATTTGGTGGAAATTTAATGCATGTGAGTGGATTTTTGAGTGGAGGCTTTTTAATGGGAGTGGAGGCTTTTCATTTTGAGTGGGAGCTCCACCCACATGAATGTGGAAGAGGTGGGGGCAGCCCCCATGGCTGGGCGCCATGCCCCTTGGGTGCCCCCCTCTCCCCTATAAAAGGCACCCCTCTCCTCCTCTCAAAGCACACCTCCTCGTGAAGGATCTCTCTCCCTCCTTTAGAATTTCCCTATGGTCTCGGATCAGCGAGATACATGCTCCCGGTGGCTTTTTCTGTAAGGATTTGTTGCTTCCGCTGCTTCGCTGGAGCGAGGGCGCGAAGGTTGTCGGGGTACCCGTACGTGTGTGCGATCACGGATGCACCACTACTTTGAGGTGCTGGACTTGATCGTGCTGGACCGGCTGGACCAGACGGACTTCATCACGATCTTGAGATCGGCAAGCGTTCGTCTACATCATCCATGAGTACAACCTCGTTAACGCTATTCGGTCTTCGAAGGTATATATTCTATGGATGTATATCCACCCGTTGCTTGTATCTAGTAGATAGATCTTGGTACATAGATGTTCCCATCGTAGGAAATTTTTTGTTTTCTATGCTGCGAACCCTACATTATCCCCTTCAGCGATCCCTCCTCCTCCGCTTGATCTAGCAGCGCTGAAAAGCCCTCCGCACAAAGGAGGAAAAGGTACGGGGAAATGGGGGTCGCCCTGCCTTAAACCTCTTCCCAGCTTTACCATATTTGTGAGATCACCATTAACTCGGAACCGATAGGTGACAGTCGAAACACACTTCATAATCACGTAATCCTCATTGAAGCCCATTTTCCTCATTATTCCTTCCAAAAATGGCCACTCAACCCGATCATACGCTTTACTCATGTCTAACTTCAGAGCCATATACACATCCTTCCCCTTCTTCTTTCTTCTCATGTAATGAGACATCTCATAGGCTAGAATAGTATTATCCGAAATGAGTCTCCCCGGAACAAACGCCAATTGGTTTGGCGAGATCAACTCCCCCAAGATCATCTTCAGTCTATTGGCTAAGACTTTGGATATGAGTTTGTATACAACATTGCAGAGGCTAATAGGGCGTAGATCTTTTAGACGCTTTGGGTTCTGAACCTTTGGGATGAGTACAACCACAGTTTCATTCCATCCCTCCGGTATACTGCCGCCTCGCAACACTTGCAACACCTCCTTCACCACTGTCTCTCCAATCGTACCCCAGAATTTCTTGTAGAAAATTGCCGGCATACCATCATCTCCAGAGGCTTTAAGGTCCCCCATCTCATCAAGGGCTCTCTTAATATCCTCCTGCCAGGAACTCGTTCATTTGAGGAGTAACACGGGGTGCTACAACATCCAACACCCGATATATGGAGACTGATGTGGGTGATGAAGGGGTAGCACCAGGGAAGTTTCTGCGAGTGAAGGTACGGATCGATATTACGCAACCTTTGATGAGAGGAATTATGCTGAATTTAGAGAAGGAAAACCATGATGAGGGTGTGGAAAAAAAGAAGGAAAAACTGGCCATTGGTGTCGTTTCGAATACGAGTTCTTACCCGATTTCTGTTTCATTTGTGGGTTGCTTGGTCACGTTGACAGAGAATGCAAGTTGTCGTTGCTAAAAGGTGAGAAACCACAGTTTGGAAGTTGGCTTAGAGCATATATACCAAAGCAGAAAAATGAGCATTTTAGAGGAGGTTGGGAGTCGAGTCGTGGAGGAGATTCGAGCAGAGGCTGGGAGCTGGATCGTAGCGTGAATAGGGGCTATGGTATCAACAGGAAAATTGGTTTCAACACAAACAATACTCGAGGTGGGAGCGACAGTGAAAATTGGCGAAGGAACACTACCTTGGCTATTACTGAGAAGGGAGTTGAGAAGGATGCGGAGATGACGGATCCTATCAAGCAAGCTGGTGCTTTGGCGGGGACAAAGCAGAAGGGAGAGACGGCCAAACAGCTAGACTCGGAGGGTTCTAAGAGCAAGTCCAGGAGAGCCCCTACAGCCTCCCCGATAGCATATGTAGGGGAGAGAGAAGGAGAAAACGGCCTCCAGCAGCGCCCCTACAAGCTCCCCTACCGGTCGGGGTCCCCGACCCAACCCCTCTCTCTCCCCTCAACATCGGGGTTGCGTCTGCCTCCCCTAAATCGGCCATGTCAGCAAGTACGGTGGCCGCCAAGAGCACGGGGAGGGTTGGCAGCAAGGGCGCGGTCACAGAAACTGGTGGCCGGTGGCCGGAATCGATGGGGGGCGGCGGGAATCGATAGGCGGCGGCGGGAATCGATGGCTGGCGGCGGGAATCGACGGCTGGCGACGAGAATCGATGGCGGGAGGTGGGAATCGAGCTCAAAATCAACCACCAGATCGAGTCATGGCAGACAGGAGAGAAGTACCTGCTTGAGCGCCAGGGAGTGGAGGCGGTGGAGGGGTTGGAGAGCAGAGCGGCGCGGGATGCAGCGGATCGGGGCTGGCCAGCTGCGCGGGATGCAATGGATTGGAGATTGTCGGCCGCGCGGAGTTGCAGGGTGCACCTGGGGCACCGTATGTGTGGGATTGAAGGATGGAGTTGGGTTTGGCTGTAGTGGGGGATTTTTTTGTCCAAGGTTGTGCTCAACTCTGAAATTTTCTTTCAGGAAGTGCCTGCTCTAAACTATTATGGCTTGATTTCTTATTTGTGGGAAGTCCAATTTGCAACTCCTTTGATTTTTGGCAAAGTGTTCTTTCAACTAGTAACTGGCTTGATTTCTTATTGTGGAAAAGAAATATATCATACAAAATTAACCGTCATTATATAGGGGAGATATTATTGGGGAACTGCTGGAGATCGAAAGATATATAAGGGAGGAATCTTATTGGGGTACCCCCTACAGGAAGATATAGGGGAGATTTTATTGGGGAGCTGCTGGACTTGCTCTAACAAGGCAGAAGGTGCAGATGCTAGGGGCCAGAAGGTGGATGATACGGTGGTGCATGGTGTGGGTCCTAATAGTGCTGAGAGGGGAGTGGTGGAGGGGCGGTGACCATGCAGGTTGAGACAAGTGTCGATCATGTGCAATTTAGTGAGACCATCGTGGATGTGTTGCCGGGAGACGTACAAGATGATGCAAATAAACCGAAAAAGGGGAAGAATGGCAAGTTTAGTAGGATTAAAAATCAAAACCGGCAAGGAAGGGACACTACTGATGGTGATCGGGTGAAGGAAACATCAGACAAATACAGAAAGAGGGTTCTAGAGGGCGAAGAGGAGGTGAATGATGGTTCCCTGAATAAGAATAAGAAGTCCAGGCGTGACATGGCTGAGGAGATGAATAACCAGAATTACGCGGGGCTACAGGATCAGCCTCGCGAGTCCCAATGAGGCTCGGTGGTTGGAACGGCCGGGGAATGGGGAACAGGCCGGCCGTTCGTGGTCTTCTGTCCTTACAGAAGAAGGAGGACCCTGACATTTTCTTTTTGTCTGAAACCAAGCTGGACAAGAAGGGGTTTGAAAAGCTAAGATACATTTTGGGGATGTCAAATGTGATTTTTAAAGAGTGTGTTGGAAAGAGCGGTGGTTTAGCGTTATTCTGGAAAAAAGAAATAAATTTGAGTCTTAGATGGTTAGGGAGAATGCACATTGATGCAATAATAACGGAGACCGATGGTTTCAAATGGAGATTTACAGGAATATATGGCGAACCAAGGGCTGAGAAGAGGGAGGAAACATGGAGGCTTCTTCGTACTCTACACATGCAGATCAAGTTTTCTTGGTTATGTGTTGGAGATTTCAACGAGATCCTTTATAATTTCGAGAAGCAAGGTGGGCTTTCGAAGCCCCAAGCACAGATGGATAGGTTTCGTGATGCACTAAATTTTTGGATCGAAAATTTTGATCCGGATGTTGTCGTAGCACCGCCCGGTACCAAAGTGGACATTCACCACCGGCGAGGCGAGGATACATCAAAACAGAGGCGAATGTCCTCTGGCTCGACCCGCTAAGATTTCGTGGGCTAAGCCCACGCAACTTATGCCGGAGGCCGGAAGCCCCATCCCCATTCAAACCACCACGAACCCTAGCTGGCTCGCGGCCCAACTCTACTCCGCACCCTGACGGCCGCCGATCTCGCGCCAGCACGTACGCAGGCCGCCGGAATCGCTCCTCCCGGAGTCTTCCACCGGCGCCTTGCTACCTCAGCGTGAGGGAGGAAGATGAGGAAGCTCAAGTTCCACGAGAAGAAGCTGCTGAAGAAGGTCAACTTAGTCGAGTGGAAGCCTCGTCGAGTGCGGCCAGCGCGAGGCCGCCGTCAACAGCCTCGTCGAGGGGGACGACTACAACAAGTACAATAACGCTTACCTATATAACTGCCCCACCTATCAGACATCGATGAATTTTGCAGTATACTGATTACTTCCGATTCGGCAATTTATGAGATTGACATGTTCCTGCTTGGATTACTGCTTGAGCATTTGGTGAGTGCTGGTCGTTAACTCTGTGATGGCTGTCTCCCGGCAGGTACAACGGGATCTGCTGCATGGGGCAGAAGCTCGTGAACCCTTTCAAGATCGAGATGGCAGACATGATGATCGACAAGCTCTAAGTCGCCCCAGGTCCCTCTTCCCCTTTTAGTTACATTTGCACATGTCAATTGTGATTATTGAACTGTACTACCAAGACTGTATCCATCAACCTTACCAATCCTCCATGTTTATCTGTGATTGCCAATTGGATTGTTCTACAGTTAGACATATGTAAGAGTCGTGGCTCTATGGCTCTATGTTATGGTCTATCAAATTAATTATACTCTATGTTATGGCTCTATGGCTCTATGTTATGGTCTATCAAATTAATTATACTCTATGTTATGGTCTACACATCTATTTTGGAACGGAGGGAATACTATAACATAGCAGTTTTGAACTGGATATGCTAGATCTCTCTCAACTTTCCTGCCAAAGCATCCGTACAGCAAGTCTAACTGCCTGTTGATCGCCATAGTGGTCCGAGATCTATAGTGAATGGGTGCTTTTTGGCCACATCTTCTTCAGCCATCTTCGAGGATTGTAGGTATCTTCTGGCTACAAAGAGATCTTGTTTGAGCATTGTAAGAGGGAGGCCAATCAGGTTGCTCATGAGCTAGCTAGGCATAGTTTTATCAATCATGTTGATGAGTTTTGGGATAATGATCCTCCTACTTTTATTATGCCAGCAATGGTGAATGATGTAACCGTTCTCTGAACTCGGGGCAGCAAGTTTGTTTACGCACTCTTTTCCTTACCTGGAAGGTTTTTAATGAGATGGCTTGCTTGCCTGTTATAATATAATGCTTTTACCTAAAAAAAAGGAATCTAACGGCTAGCATGTAATGGATTCACGTCTCCTCCCGTGTACAGCAAGTCTGACTTGGTCCAGTTCCGTGATACACCTAGAAGCTAGACGATTTCTCCAGAATATGTACGTTTGGTTCTGTGGTGAGTGGATCTCCCCGTGGGTAGTTGATCTAGGATTCTGTGTAGGAAATAATCCATGCAGCAACTAGAAAAAATCAAAGGAGATGCTTCACGTTCTTCTCCTCATCATCTTAGAACTTATACGATGAATGTTTCTTGAGGCTACAAGTTTTGAGCCCTCCAAAAAACAATAAACAGTTTGTACGTCTATAACTGTTCTACACTGTGACCATAGAAGATGCCCATAAAGAAATTAAGTTCTGTAGACTCCCGTTTAGCTACATCCAGAACACGTTTTTGCAAATTTTGTAGTGCATGATTCGGCAATTACAGTCCTAGCTAGATTTCAGAAATACATATATTTTCCCTACCCTTGGAGGATTTTTAAAAGTTTTGTTGTTCCTAGGATGATTGAGAAATAACTACTTTTAAACCCACGCTAACTCGCTAAGGACCATATGATCCAAATACTGAGACTTGTTTAAATTCAAAGAGATGATAAGATCTCGGGCGGCTATAATTGGTGACTTAGACATAACCATTTTTAGGTAGAATGATAAATAGTCACTCCCTCGGTTATATGGTAAAGTTATTGAAGGAGTATTTATTTGTTTATTCCATTTACTAAAAAACAATTATATTTTTACATAAAATACATGTGTGTCACTTGTAAAATTTATGGAGAAACATTGATAATTAACTGGTACATCACCTTTTTCTAAATCGAACGAGAAATTGTCACTACCTTTGTTATATAGTCTAGATGTATTCTACTCCCTCCGTCTCAAAATAGATGTCTTAGATTTGTCAAAATTTGGATGAGTCTAGACACTAATTAGTATATAGATTCATTCAAATTTTGACAAACCTACGACATCTATTTTGAGACGGAAGGAGTAGGTGTTTTTAATTGTTTATTATATTTTTAATACAACTCATGTAGTGAGTAAATACATGAGAATATGTCACATGTAAAATTTGTGAAAAACATGGTAATATGTTTCATTTTAGAAATATAAAGTAGACTATAAATTCAGTTAAATATACAACATCGTAACTTATTATGTTCCCAGTATGTTATTTGCTGGTCTGTTTTGTCTTCAAATGTTAATACATAGGAAATTGAGGTTTAATATACTAAACAACCTCTTTTTAAGTTCTATTTTACCTTCCGACGTGCAAAAGCACGTGCTACTTACTAGTGTTATTAGTACCTGACTACTTGTTCAGGATTTATTTTTGGTTATGCAAGCAGTACACCTTTTGATCTAGGCTAAGTGGCAGATAACTAATATGAGGTTTCTTAGGCTATTGTTGTTTCCCATCAGATCTTTGGTCCACTTGAACTGTCTCTAAATCAATGCATGACTATAACAGTTCTCCTGCATTTATTGTAACACAAAATAATGAAGTGGTAGCAAAGACTTGCTAACTCTCTCCAAGATCATTGGCATCTCATCAGATTCTTCTGCTTCTGCTAATGTCTGAGTGTGCACTCTAATAATTAGTTTGTTTAACATGGAAATGAATTGCTTTTGTTTGGATACCCCACTATTGATACTATCCGAGGCATTAGGAAAGCGATACAAATACCGTCTATATATTGTGATGGTTCCGTGTGCCATCTTGTTGTCTGGAGCTATTTCTGTTCGAACATGCAATTCTTGTTTGCTGTTTCCAGTTTTCCTTTTATACTTTTACTGGCCTGCTCATTTGTACAGTCTAAGGAACTTTTCTCAAATTTCAGGTATAGTATGGGTGTAATTCCAACAAAGAAAAGCTTGGTCAAATGCGAGAAACTATCAGGGAGCGCCTTCTGCAGGTCTCTACCTCTCTTAGTTATAGAATGATTTACCATTCAATCATTCTTAGCTTTATTAAATTGTGCATTTTATTTTAAAATCTTTATTGCCAAAATCGCTTAATAACCATAGAAGTGACATATTGTATTCCGCTTACCATATAGTTTGCTGAACTATTGTAGACAGAGACTTGCAACGGTTTTGGTGGAGCTCAAGTTTGCGGAACACCTTAAAGAGGCCGTCACCTACATTGAACAAGGGCATGTGCGTGTAGGCGCCGAGACGGTCATGGATCCAGCCTTTCTTGTGACCAGGAACATGCAAGACTTCATCACCTGGGTGGATACCTCGAAGATCAAGTAGAAGGTCATGGAGTATAATGGTGCATTGGATGATTATGATGCCAGGATTTGAGGATGTAGTTGAGTAGAATTTTTGGGACCATCGGTGATTCGGTGTAGTTACTCATGATTTTTGAGACATAAATCTGAGGCTACCACATATGTTGAGCTAGTATCTGTTGCAATGCTACTTGTCCTATCAGTGTTGTGTGATGAAGCTGAACATCTATAAAGTGCGAATAATTTGTTAATACTTTTCTGGCATTGGACATGCATATATATAGTATCATACATAAATTGTGATGTTGAGCCTAAGCGTAATATGTACACTTTGTGCTCTACCCTCTGCAAGTTGATTGGATTGCTTGTAAGATATCAGCAAGTTCATGCTGCTAAGCTTTTGACCTCCATGATACTATCAGTCTGTTGTTGTAATTCCCTGCATTTTCCTGACACTGCTTTACATTTCTTTTTTTTTTATGGATGAATATTTTGTTGAACCTGGTCGTGTGTGCAAATGTTTCTGAGTACTGGGCCTTGATTTCAGTTTGAGATGAAATTGACGCAGCTCAATTTGAGATGCAACTTATGCAATTTACTCTGAGATATAGCTTATGTGTAACTAAATTATGTAGTAAACCGTCTGCTTCAAACGAGGTTAACTGTAACTAGAAATCTCTATAGGATCAACTCAAGGTGCACAACAATTTTTAGATCTCCACTCAATTTCCAGCATATGTTGGCTGTGCAACAGAAAGCTGTGAATGTCTCAAATAGTATGGAGAGCAGAGCCTGCACAAGAACACATAATATTCATGGATTTCACATAAAGATCACGGCCAAGTTACACAATATCTTACATGCCAGTGCGCAACCAACAAAAATCTCCTATGTTAAGATACTGGCAGATGCTATGTGCTGACAGAAAATTCCTGTACTCCAAATTTGTCTACTAAATATACAGGCACTACGACGGCACACTGTGCGGGTTACTCCACCCAGCCAGAGACCGCAGTGAACACTTCATCTAGAACTTCTGTAGAATAGTTTTGAGATCTGTGTCATTCAACTGATAATATGAGCTCAGGAGTAAACTGGACATCAATTTGATACTACTATACAAGCCTTGCCTAATATTCCGTCAGCAACATTAGCTAAGAATCCTGAGGTTCTGAATCATCTTGAAACGTTCGAGATCCTCTACTGCACTTCGATTCCTGCATCTCCACCTCAACAGTAATTGCATCTATGGGCTTCTCGTTTTCTGCCTCCATCCTTCTTATCTTTTCTTTTTGTATGGCTTGTAGCTCGTACCTGCAAGAACGCAACATGTTTTTAAAACGTTGATGCTGTCAATAAGCCATGGTAACAGAAAATGAGACTATCATAAAGTAGCTGGAGCTAAAGCCTATCTGACCACTCTATAAATTTTGGTCTACCATTGTACATGATTGCCAATTATTTGGCCTGAATTATGGAAGCCCTGCATTGTGTTGGACAAATGGCTGCATGCAAAGAGAGCACTACAGGGTAGCTTCAGTAGTTCATTCTTAAATCTCGAACAACTTAGTGAATACATCTTCAGGGCAAACTAAGGATAATAAATTCCTCTTTCAGGTTCTCTATAAACCAACCCACTCAATGCAATCTTTCAGGCAGTAAAAGTTAGTGAGTTGCAGCAATGAAAAGTCTCCATGGCTCCAAGAATCCATGATACTAGTTTCGTTACTGCAATATTGGTGCTATTCGAAAAATTATGAAACCAACAGGACTAGTATTATAGTTATATCTAGTGCGCTTACACCTCAACAAAGACTTAAGCAAACAGAGACAGTTTACATGCTGACCTTGAAACTTCTAGATCTGTTTTTGCTAAATGTATTGAAACAGAGATACTCACATTTGGCATACTTCAATTTCTTTAGATGAAATTCGGTTTTACATACATGGACGGCAAATCAAAGCTGAGATATAAAAAAGACTGGCATACAGAGATTGCACTTCACATGGTGATCTCAAGAAAGATCTGAAACCCTTTTTTGCAGAATGTTGATGTACAAGTAAAGCAAATGTCACTACACGGAAATAACTACGTTTCGACACCGATTTACATTGATGGATAGCTACGCACAAAGTGCATTACAATTCCTCACCAAGTATTAACGAAATCAAAGCCATTATCAAGTTAGTTTGCGCCGGATGCTGAATCGTGACTGGTGAGGGCTAGATTTCTACACATCGACCAGTACCGGAACGGGAACAATACGATGAAGCTAACTGAGCTCTTGGACAACATGCACTTACGGAAGCAAAACAATGTAAAGAGCTTACGGTAAGATGTAGCTCCTGGAGAGCAGGAAATATACTGTCCAGAACTGTTTATCCTTCATGTGGCGTGGGCACAGATCATACCGGATCTTGGCGAGTTCCTGCGCGGAGCACACCCCACAGTTCATAACAATTTCTTCAAAGAGTAGTGGCCAAAGAAGACGAGATCCGCGGAGAACCTACCTTGGCTCTGCCTAGCACGAGGACGGCGTGCCGCTGCTGCCAGTCCGAGAGCTCCCCCACCGCCTCAGCTGAGTCTCCTGCGAACACAGTACAGCACTGTCAGCAATCGGGTCAGAACGAGCAGGGGAACGGAATCGAGCAGGGAGGAGGACCGGAGGAGTTGCCTTGGTTGAGCTGCACGGCCGACGACTTGAAGGCGTCGGGGGAGAGCGTGCGGAGAAAGTCGAGGAGCTGCGGGGTCACGCCAAGCTCCTCCTCCTCCTTCCCCTCCGCGGCGGAGGGTTTGCTCGGGCCGGCCCCTCCGCCACCGTTGCTGCTTCGGCGGCGGAACGGCCACGTGAAAGAGGAGAAGGCCATGGTACAGGTGCGCCGGGACGCGAACCGTCGACGACGACGGCGATCTGATTGGGCTCCGATGGAACAAGATTTCGTCAGGAGTTCGACGAGCTCTCTCCGCAATGAAAAGGAGGAGGAGAAGGATACGATGCAAAATATTCTGTCGGATCCGCTGGGCCGGGCTGGCTCTGTTCTACAGAAACAGCCACATGGGCCGATGGTAGCAATTACACATGATATTTTTTGAGGGAGCAATTACACATGAAAAATACACATGAATTAATACAGGGAGTTAACCTCCAATCGTGGTGGTGTATGTGTTGTGAAAGTGATCATCCACCCCCACACATCTTCACGGAGCATCTCTAGCTGATCCCTTCTCCATCCGATCCGATCCTTAAAAGTACGTATAAGCTAAAAAAGCGTTTTTTCGTACGTGTGGACTCGGGCGAAATAGATCCCTTCTATGCAAACCACAAAATAAAATGTGCTATTTTTACGATTTAGATATACAATGTCTATACAAACACAAATCACGCGACACCTTATAAATAAAACACAAATGGCATAAATTAAGCAAATCTGATCGTTGTAAACATTTAAACGCGACAATTATGCAAGTTTAACAAAGTTTTTCGCAAGCACATCGCACAAGAACATGCAAAATATCACATATGATCATATAAATGATGATAATCAAGCATCGGCACCGCCACCACCACTTGTCGGACCATCACCACCGCCACCACCACTTGCCCTAGCCTGGGATGCCAGGGATTTTGCTCTCGACGCTTCCCTCCTATCCATGATGTCCCTCCTTGCATCATCATGCCACTCCTTGGTGATGTCGTCCATGATGCTTCGGTCCATCGCCATGATCTTGTTCTTCTCGGCTAGGCGGCTACCTTGTGTAAGCCATCTTCCCGGAGTGCTTTCCACCTTGCTTGCTTCTAAAGAGATCTCTTCTCGGCCAAGGCCATTTTTGCTTCGAATGTCTTGGCCACCATCAATTCATTTGAGTTCACCATGTGATCAATCTTCTCTATCAAACTTGAATTCTCGGCTTCCTTCCTTAGCTTCTCTTGGGCCATCTTGTTCCCATCGGGCTTGCCATTGTTTCTCCCTCCGGGTGGTGCATCATCATCTTCATCATCTAATTCGATGAGTGAGCCTCTTTTTAGTGGAGCTTCTTGCTCCCTCAACTTCTATTTGTCACTTTTTTGGAGCAAAGTCCAACAATGGTCAAGGTTGAATGGCTTGCTCTTCGAAGCTTGTATCTCCAAGTACTTTTCTCTTGCAAATTTTTCCTACAAAATGCAAAGAATTTTTGAAATGGACACAAACCAATTGGATTATTTATGCTCACGTATGAATAATGAACACTCACATAGTCACCCTCATTTGTACTACTTGTCGGCGATGCATGAACTTGCTCAAGCATCCGGCCCATCGACTACAAGTGTTTTTAATATAGTCCCAACAACCTTGAAGTGATCGATAGGTGCGTGGAACCGTCTTAGGAAGGGATGACAGAATTAAAAGAATTTGTCCTCGATCCTTTGCCAATACTAAAGGGATTTCGTGGAAGAAAACAAAAAAAATCCTACGGTGAACACTCCTAGCCAAGATCTACCTATGCAGATGTAAGGTAATGAGCGGGGATTCGGTGTTCATACCTTTGAAGACTGAACTCGCTTAACGTTTCATGGAGAACGTGAATGACGTAGTCGTACTCACCCGACCTCGAGGTCGCGAAGCTCCTCGCAGTCTCCCTAGTCCTTGTATGACGCAGCCAACCTTATGGTCGTGCCGACATCCAAGCTCCAAGCTCCAAGTAAAAGCACCACAAGTGGCGGTGCCTCGTGGCCTTACAACATATGGTGTAGAGACTGTTGGGGAACGCGCTACGAAAAAAAAATTAACGCATAACCAAGATCCAATGCAAGGGCAAGATGACGGAACATACCCTCGTTGATCGAACTAGCGGGAGTTTTGATGACGAGGTCGATCGTGCATCAATCCCCGCAAAAAGTCTTGGAGAGTCATGTCACGGGCGGCTCCAAATAACTAGTGCTCCAACTGTCGCACCTCCACCGGTATCCACACATGCAACAAGGACGACACCGCGTCGAGGCAAGATCAAGAACTCGTGTATGAAGCGGGAACATGTCGATGAAGATCCGGCAGCACTCCGTCGTCCGTCAAGATTAGATCTAGACGTGTATAAGAAGGAGAAGCTGCGGGCGTTGGTGAAGTTATCCTCCATGCGATGAAGACGACAACGCGAGGAATAAGAAGGGGACCGGGACAAGGCAGCAGCGGCCGCCAGCGGTGTAACGGCGGCGGCGGCGCGGTGGTGGTGGCGGTGGCTTGGGCTAGGGCATGGATTGTTCTGTCTTGCCCTTGGCCCTCTCCCCTCAATATATAGTCGGATTTCCTCCTCCATAGAGGAGAGTAGGACTAGGATCCGTATCCTCCAAGGACTACTCCTTTTTTCCTTTCTTCCACCAATTTGAGAGAGAGAGAGAGGAAGTCTGTATCCAATACGAAGTCCGCATCAAATACAGAGTTCTCTCCAAAACCAGCTTGGAAGGCAAGTTTGAGACCAGGGAGGACTCCTCCCTCCACATGGCCTCGCCCCTCCCTTCCTCCTCCACCCACCGACCATAGGGTAGGCCCTAGCCGAATAGGTCAGGTTCCCTCCCTCCCACGCGTGTGTGGCATAGAGGGACAATGTGGCCCTCCGTCCCATGGGACCCATTGAGATATTAATAAATAATAATTTCTTATTTATTATTAATATGAATATTTATACCGAAGCTTTCTGAATTAACTTTCGTACACCTCTGAACTAATTTGTAACCTTTCTAAAATATTCTCAGCGTCCTCTTAATGTCTGGAACCATTCCATCCACTCTCGGTGATATCCCAGACTCCTCGGGAATATTTCGAGACGCTCCGAAATATCCTTTTGGAATTAATTCCTCTAACTATCTCATTCGCACTCACATTCTGAAATGTTGTAAACGTCTTAAGTGTGTGACATGGTAGGTTCGGATATTTGCGGATATGTCTGAAACTTATTCCGATGACAATAATTACTATCAGTGTCTTGATACAAGTAGCAACCCCGCAAATAACACAAGTTTTGTATCATGTGAACCCCCGCAAATAATGATTACTATCAGTGTCTTCCAAATGGCTGTAATTCATCGTCCTCTACTGGGCGGGAACTTGCAAACCATCCACCTCCACAACATCATCGTCACCACCACCATCCACCCCATTGTAAAGTAGTGACGGTTCCAACTAATATTCGAAGTCGTTGATCAGAGCTTGATAGATCTCCACCGCATTCTCATTCAACAAATCCACAAATGATGTTGGAGTGTCGTGCAAATCGGAGCTACACAGTGTAGTTCAAACAACTTTAGTAAAACATGGACGAATCAAAAAACTTCGGAAGGGGAATTGTCCATACCTCACAGCGACGTACATGGATACTTTGGCGGCTTTGGCCTTTTGGGTGGGCGTCTCCGAGGGGTTCCGCTTTTACTCCTGAATACTTCTTCCAGGATTTGGCAACATGATCAGAGGTGGCGGCATGAGCAGGGGAGGCGGCGGGAGCGGTGTGAGCGGGTCCCTGGATGACGACGAAACCCTGCCGCTTTCACATCGAGGCCCCAGAGCCATTCGCTGGCGCGAGAGCAAGTGGCCGGTGGTGGCGGCAGTAGCCAGATCTAGCGGAGTGATACGTCGGAAACGTATCTATAATTTTTGATGTTCCATGATTATTTAGTATCTACTTTGTTTTGTTTTGTCCACACTTTGAGGTTCTTTTTATATGTTTTCTGGTACTAACCTATTAACAAGTTGCCACAGTGCCAGTTGCCTGTTTTCTGCTGTTTTTGGTTCCAGAAAAGCTAGTAAGGAAATATTCTCGGAATTGGACGAGACAAAAGCCAAAGTCAATATTTCATCAAGGAGAACACGGAGTCCAGAGGAGAGACGGAGGAGCGCCATAGGCTGGCCACACACCCCCCCAAGCGCGACCTAGGGTGGGTCATGCCTAGGCAGGGTGTGGGCTCCCTGGCCGCCTCCTAGCCTTGCCTCTTCGCCTATAAGAAGCCCCTGTTACCGAAACCCTAAGTACCCTATCAATATTCCACGAAATCTTCTGTAGCCGCCACTACCATCGTCCCTAGATTGGGGGATCTGAAGCTCTTCCCGGCACCCTACCAGAGGGGAGATCATCCCGAAGGCCTTCTTCTTCATCATGACAGCCTCCGGTATGAAGCGTGAGTAGTTCCACCTTGGACTATGGGTCCATATAGTAGCTAGATGGTCGTATCTCCTCCTTGTGTTTTCATGTCTAGATCTTGTGAGCTCCGTTCATGATCAAGATCTCATCTGTTTGTAATCGTGCATGTTGTGTGTGCAGGGATCAGATGGATATTAAGATTACTATGTCAGATTGATTAATGGTTGTGTCTTATTGATTCTACCATGTCTGTGTTTTTTGTGATCTTGCATGCTCTCCGTTGTTAGTAGCTATCTTGGCCAAGTAGTTGCTAGTGACTCCAAGAGGGGGTATTTATGCTCAATAGTGGGTTCATGCCTCTATTTAATCAAAGGAAGTGACCGAAATCTCTAAGGTTGTAGATGTGTTGTTGCCACTAGGGAGAAAACAATGGTATCTTGTTCATGGAACAAGTGGACTGTTTACCTTACACACTTTGCTTAAAGAAGTTGTCTGTTGCTTGCAACTTAATACTGGAGGGGGTTCGGATGATAACCCAAAGGTGGACTTCTAGTCATAGATGCAGTTGGATGGAAGTCTATGTATATTTTTGTATTGCCCAATCGAATCTCATAGGATCTTTTTGTCTAGTATTGCATTGTTATGTCTTGCTCAGTCCTGTCAATTTTCCTACTGCAATTTGTTTACCCAGCATGCCATGTTTGTTTATCTAAGAAGAACACCTCTAGTGAACTATGGACCCCAGTCCAATATTTACCATTGATACATCTTCCACTGTTACTGTTTAGTTGCTGCAAACCATCATCACCTTCCACACCATACAATTAATCCTTTGTTACAGCAACCGGTGAGATTGACAACCTCATTGTTAGTTGAGGCAACGTCTTGAGTTTGTGTTGTGCAGGTTTCCACGTTGCTTGCAACACCTTTGAGACGTTTCCTTCCTCCTACTGGTTCGATAACCTCGGTATCTTACTGAGGGAAAACTTGTTGATGTGTTGCATCATACCTTGCTCTTGGGGTTTCCCAACGAGGCGTCCAACACGCATCAAGACATTTCTGGCGCCGCTGCCGAGGAGGCTAAGGATGTCTTCACAAGGGGAGTCCTCTTCAACCTTTCTCTTTACTTTGTTTTTATTTTGCTTAGTTTCTTTTGCTTGGTTTTGTTTGCCTCTTTTTATCAAAAACTCCAAAAAAAATAGTTTAGTTTGGTTTGCTTTCTCTTATCAAAATCATAAAAAAATAGTTCCTGCCCTAGTTGCTACCATGTCTGGTTTTGGTCCAATATCTGTGACACGTATGGAAGAGATCTTCACTTTTAAGCAAAAAAGTGAAGAGAATTTCAAAAAAGCTTGGTCTAGAATCTCTGCTTTACAAAAGGAAACTGAGCCTAAGATGAGTCTTAGCTTGGTTATTAATAGTTTCTACCACGGTATTGCTCTTTGTTATAAATATGATTTGGATGATGTGGCTGAGAAAAATATTTTTCAATGTACTGAGGATGAAGCTTTTGATGCCATAAAGAAATTGATTATAATTTATAATATGCCTGGCAAGTATGATTCCTCTTTCATAGATATTTTTGCTAGGTTAAACACTCTTGAGTCCAGTACTGCTGCTTTGAACGGTTGATATCACACACTTAGGGAGTACCATAATTATGTTCTGATGAATTCTGAGCCTTCAAAGTGGTTTCCCACAATCAAAGTCACTATAAATAGTGCAACTTTTGATGCTCGATGTGATATCATGTCTGAATTTTGCCTTATGCCTAAATATATTTATGAGTCTTTGGGGACTTTCTAAAGGAGGAGAAGAAATATCTCTTACTAATAATGCAACTTTATTGCCAATTGGAATAGATGAAGGTGTGTTTACAAAAATATCAGGGAAAATGGTGTCTACTGATTATCTTGTTATTGTGTGTAGGCAAAGGACATATTACACTTGGAAGATCCCTACTGAAACACCTTGGAGCAATAATAGGTGTGGGAAAAGGCATTATGCATTTTTCTCCTCTAGTAAGCAATCATATTTTCCCTAAAGATAAGAAGAAAGGTAAGAAAGGTAGAAGCAAGATTTGATGTTAATGCTTCTTCATTTGAAAATACTTGATTTCTTGCTTCTTGTGCCTAACTTAAAGGCATTAAAGAAAAGTACTTGTTGGAAGATAACCCAAGAGTTTACTTGAGTCTTGAAAGTTATTAATTCAGTAATGATCTCTCCTTATCCTTTTTGTTTGCTTTTTGTGTAAAGAATGACCTCTAATGAGAGGGAAGTAAGATTTGGGGAGTTGCTGTCCCGAATCAGATTTCTGTCCTCCACCATAAAAATTCGTGAGGAGTCTCTGTAAGTAGGATTGAGCTGAAATTTTACGAATAAATCCCCTCGTATGTTAGATAACTTTCGTTGGTTCAACACTTTTTGATTTGAGAAACTGAAGGTCTTCGAAAAAATCGGTTTCTACCTGCTGGTCTGTTTTGACAAATTTCTGCCATTATTTGCATTTGCTTCTTATTGATTCCTTTTTGGGTTATTTTTGGAAAATTGTGATTTTTGAAGGATTTGATACAGTATCTTGTGTTTTTAGTCAAAAGTTTTGATGTTCTAAAGTTAAACCCAAAGGTCTATTATCTGTTGAATACACTAATGTTGCTAATGAAGATTGTGTGAAGTTTTGTATGAAGGAAAATTTCAGGTGTAGAGAGAGAATGATGTAATGAGATGAATAATGGACAAAAACTCAAGCTCGGGGATGCCACCCCGGTGTCACCCCAAGAAATATCCAAGAGGTACAAGCGTCAAATCTTGGGGATGCCCAAGGCATCCCCTTCTTCATCAATAAAAAGCTCAGGTCTTTCTAGACACTTCGTTTTTATTGTCTTGGAGCGTCTTAGTTTTCGTTTGCTTTGCTTAGTTGTTTAGTTTTCTTGAATAAAGTAGTTTGGACCCCATTCTCACTGTGTTGTTTCAAATAAGTTGATTGGTGTTGGAAAGGAGTAGAAAGTTCTTGCTTGAAAGTGCAAGAGGAGCTTGCATTGACTGTGACTTAGACTTTTGCATGTCATGCTAGGTGTTGTTTTGACCTTATGCTTAGTGATTATTGTTGTAGAATGACTTGTTACAAACAATTGGGATTGCTTAGTGTGCCTTGAAAGAATCATGCGTTATTTTAGCATACAAAAGCATAGTATTGTGGTATTCTCCTTTGATGCTTTGTTTGGGTTGACTTGGCACATGCTCACACCATGTTATGACTATGAACAAGTCACCATAGACTCTATGGTCATTTAGTACTTGACTTTTAGTACCACTTTATGCCTTGATTAGTAATGTTTTGTTGCTCTGCATGATTATGGCCATTATTGCTCTCTTAGTTGGTTGCTCCGAGTCTTTTGCTAGCCTCCACTTGTATGAGTAAGCTCTACTCATGCTTCCAACTCCCAAGTAACCAAGTTATTCCAAAGTGTCCACTATAAATTCCTATGCATGGTGTGTTACACCATTCCAAGTATATTCTTATTTTCATCTATCTTCCAATTAAAAAGTATTTTGTTATGTGAAAACTTAGTGATTAAAGCCCTCACAAACTTGATGGCACACTTTATATTCTTTGCCCCTAATAAACTTGAACCATTGTGTCATCTAAGTTGTATATGCTTGCACTTATACGTTGGAATTAGCAGAACCATGTTGTCATGGGTAACGTTTTCAACATTGCACTTATACTTTGTACACAGTTGATACCATGCTCTTTTGTCTATGTATGTCGCCGGTGTGAAATAAAGAGGGAGCTTGTAAGTCCATGGAGTTATGTATTTTGTGTTAGAGAAACGCCTGGGCCGCTAGACTAAGCCATGCCTAATCATGGTGGAAACTTGCAGCATCACCATAATGAGCAATTTGTGAAGCATCCTCAATAAAAATCTATGCACATAGTAAATAAAAAGATTGCTGAGATGCTCATTGTCTGCTTGCCTTGTCATTTTGGTTATGGGATAGCTCCTGTACCATGTGCAAGGGGTACCCCGTTGGCGGTTCTCTATGATACACATGTACTTACTATGACAAGAACTTACAGGTTATCAAAGTTGAGTAGCATGTGGTGCGGCCCTCGTATTCAAGGAACATGAGATTGCCAACTTATACTTTGTCAAGCATATACTCCATAGTTTGTTCACTTTAACCTTAATCACTTCAAGATGCTTATGATAGGGGCAATGAGGGCTGAAAGCTAACAAGTACCATAACTTTTGGAAGCTCTTTTTGAAGCTTGAAATCCCTGCTTACCTTTATGAAGGGTCTTTCTTCCACTATTATATTGAGTCTCCACCTTCTACCTTTAGGCACCATTAAGAGAGCATAGTTGCCATTCTTAGTTCTATGTGCAATGTCCCAAAACTTATTGATTGATACATATTGTTGATATTGCTTGTTCTTGTGCTACTTGTATCTAGTCACTCTTATGAACTTTGAAGGTGTCCTATGCATCTATTTGCTACTCCATGAGGGACAAGCTGAATGCCACTATGCCATGTTTTCTGTATGTGAAACAAACAAACTTTTTTCAATGCATGTTATTCATGATCTTTGTTTGTAGCCTTTCATGTTGCATGCATAGTTATTTTGTCTTATTGTTAGAACTCCATCTTTCATGCACATGTTTAGATTTCTTTGATCCCAACTTTCAATGCTTGCAAATGGTTTGATCTTGGTTTTGATGGTGCATGTCACCTCAAAAATTATTCTTTTATCACTTACCTACTCGAGGCGAGTAGGAGCTAAGCTTGGGGATGCTTGATACGTCGGAAACGTATCTATAATTTTTGATGTTCCATGCTTGTTTAGTATCTACTTTGATTTGCTTTGTCCACACTTTGAGGTGCTTCTTACATGTTTTCTGTTGTTTTTGGTTCTAGAAAAGCTAGTAAGGAAATATTCTCGGAATTGGACAAGACAAAAGCCAAAGTCAATATTTCTCGAGGAGAACACGGAGTCTAGAGGAGAGATGGAGGGGCGCCACAGGGTGGCCACCCCCCCCCAGGCGCGGCCTAGGGTGGGCCCGCGCCTAGGCAGAGTGTGGGCCCCCTAGCCGCCTCCCAGCCTCGCATATTCGCCTATAAGAGCCCCTGATGCTGAAACCCTAAGTACCCGATCAATATTCCACGAAACTGTCTATAGCCGCCGCCACCATCGTCCCTACATCGGGGGATCTGAAGCTCTTCCCGGCACCCTGCCGGAGGGGAGATCATCCCGAAGGCCTTCTTCTTCATCATGCCAGCCTCAGGTATGAAGCGTGAGTAGTTCCACCTTGGACTACGGGTCCATGTAGTAGCTAGATGGTTGTATCTCCTCTTTGTGCTTTCATGTCTAGATCTTGTGAGCTTCGTTCATGATCAAGATCTCATCTATTTGTAATCATGCATGTTGTGTTTGCGGGGATCTGATGGATATTGAGATTACTATGTCAGATTGATTAATGGTTTTGTCTTATTGATTCTATAATGTCTGTGTTGTTTGTGATTTTGCATGCTCTCCGTTGTTAGTAGCTATCTTGGCCAAGTAGTTGCTAGTGACTCTAAGAGGGGGTATTTATGCTCGATAGTGGGTTCATGCCTCTACTTATCAAGGGAAGTGACAGAAATCTCTACGGTAGTAGATGTGCTGTTGCCACTAGGGAGAAAACAATGGTCTCTTGTTCATGGAACAAGTGGATTGTTTACCTTACACACTTTGCTTAAAGCAGTTGTCTATTGCTTGCAACTTAATACCGGAGGGGGTTCGGATGATAACCTGAAGGTGGACTTCTAGTCATAGATGCAGTTGGATGGCGGTCTATGTATATTGTTGTATTGCCCAATCGAATCTCATAGGATATTTTTATCTAGTATTGCATTGTTATGCCTTGCTCAGTACTGTCAATTGCCCTGCTGTAATTTGTTTACACAACATGCCATGTTTGTTTATCTAAGGAGAATACCTCTGGTGAACTATGGACCCCGGTCAAATATTTACCATTGATACATCTTCCACGGTTACTGTTTAGTTGCTGCAAACCATCATGACCTTCCACACCATATAATTAATCCTTTGTTACAGCAACCGGTGAGATTGACAACCTCACTGTTAATTGGGTCGAAGTCTTGAGTTTGTGTTGTGTAGGTTTCCACGTTGCTTGCAACACCTTTGAGACGTTTCCTTCCTCCTACTGGTTCGATAACCTCAGTTTCTTATAGAGGGAAACTTGTTGTTGTGCTGCATAATACCTTGCTATTGGGGTTTCCCAACAGGGCGTTCAACACGCATCACGGAGGTGTTGGAGGGGTCGCTGATGACCCACAAGTGTAGGGGATCGCAACAGTCTTCACGGGTAGTATTACCCAATTTATTGATTCGACACAAGGGGATCCAAAGAATACTTGCAAGCCTTAACAACTGAGTTGTCAATTCAGCTGCACCTGGAAATAGTTCTTGCTCACAGAAGTTTATTGATGACCCACAAGTATAGGGGATCGCAATAGTTTTCGCGGGTAGTATACCCAATTTATTGATTCGACACAAGGGGAGCCAAAGAATACTTGCAAGCCTTAACAACTGAGTTGTTAGTTCATCTGCATCTAGAAATAGTTCTTGCTCACAAAATTTTATCAGTAGCAACAGCAACAGTGAAACAGGAGCAATAGTAACAGTAACGATAACAGTAGGATTCTTGTGCGGTATGCATAGGGATGGATGGACGGGCTTTGCATGGATGAGTCTAAACATGTAACATCAAGGTCTAGGGCATTGCATATAAATAATAATAAGCATCCAAGTACTAAACAATCCTAGGCATGTGCTCCAAATATAGTCATACGTGCTCGCAATGAGAACTTGCACAACATCTTCTGTCCAGTCATCCTGTGGCAGCGGGGCCTCTAGGGAACTACTGGCAATTAAGGTGCTCCTTTTAATAGAGCACCAGAGCAAAGCATAAACACTCCATGAACACATGTGATCCTCACACCACAGCCATCCCCTCCGGTTGTCCCAATTATTGTCACTTTGGGGCCTTTGGATCCGGACAATGATATGTGTACACAACTTGCAGATAACATCACAAACAATACTATCATAATGATTCAAAAATAAGTTCAGATCTGAGATCATGGCACTCGGGCCCTAGTGACAAGCATTAACCACAACAAGTTGCAACAAAGTCAAATAGCACTAATAGAGATACTAGGCACTATGCCTTAACAGATCTTATTCGATTACATGATAGAACTCATCCAATCCCTACCATCCCCAAGCCTACAACGGGGGATTACTCACTCATGGATGAGGGAAACATCGGTGGTTGATGGAGATGCGTTGGTGATGACGATGGAGATGATCCTATCCAAATTCCCTGTCCCGAAAATTGTGCTAGAACGGAGTTTCTGAATCCGAATCTTGGTTTCTGGTGGCGGCGGCGGAGTGGAACTCTTTCTGGAAAACTATCGACCCCCCCCCCCCGGTTTTTAGGTCAAAAGGCAACTTATAGGTGCAGAGGGAGGCCGAGGAGGTGCCTGGGGTGGCCGCACCCCCTCCAGGCGCGGGGTCAGGTGGGCCCGCGCGTGGGGTGGGTCTAGGCCCCCTAGGCCCCCCCTCCGTCTCTTCTTCTGGCTCCGTGGATCTTGTTGTGAAATATAATTTTTGGCATATTTTCCTGGATTTTTCCTGATAGTTCATTTTCTACACAAAAACAAGACACCAAGGTAATTCTGCTGAAAACAGCGTCAGTCCATGTTAGTTGTATCCAAATCACACAAGTTTAGAGGAGAAACAATAGCAAAGTGTTCGAGAAAGTAGATAAGTTTAGGATGTATCAACTCCCCCCAAGCTTAACTTATTGCTTGTCCTCAAGCAATTCAGTTGAAAACTGAGTGCGATAAAAGAACTTTCACGAACACTTTGCTTCATATGATGTAAATATTCTCAGCATAGGAGTATATGATTAGACAATTCATAATAAGGAGTATGCAACTAAGTCTACTCAATAGTTAATGTAAGCTATGAAGAGAAACCAACTCAATAATAATAAGTAGAATGAAACATAAACATAAGCAACATTGCAATGCTCATAATAAGGTATGATAGAGTGGTATCTCGCTTGCCTTTGTTTGAAGAGCACAATATAAATGCCAAGGCACCTCTGAAGTTCACATGAAGACTAGAAGTAAAGATATCAGAGATACAAGCATCAAAGTCATGACATAATTAACCAAGTTTTGGAACAAACACAAAAATGACAACTATGCTCTCAAGAAGGTGCTTATAGAATAAGTGGTGACTCAACAAGGTTGTGAAAACGGTTTTGTGAAGGTTTGAAAGGCTTCCCAATGCTGAAAGGAAGATACTCATTAGCTTTGAGCTCTCATTTCCCCTATCATAGGCATCTTCATGTTGTTAAGGTGAAAGTGAGGTCCACTCTGAATCATATGCTTGATAGACCATAGACTGGAAATCCCAAGTCCCTTGAGTACGAGGGTCGGTCCGCATGCTACTCAACTTTGGTCACCTAAAAGTTCTTGTCATTGTAAATACATGCATATCATCGAGAACCGCCAACGGGTACCCCTTGCACATGGTACATGAGCTTTCCCATAACCAAAATGACAAGGCAAGCAGACAATGAGCATCTTAGCAATCTTTTTATTTACCATATGCATAGCTTTTTATTGAGGACGATTCATAGATGCTCATTATGGTGATGTTGTAAGTTTCCACCATGATTAAGCATGGCTTAGGCTAGCGGCCCAGGCGTTTATCTAACACAGTGTATAAACTCCATGAACTCACAACCTCCCCTTTTATTTCACATCATCGACATCCATAAACAAAAGAGCAAGGAATCAACTAGATGAGATATCCAAAACGTGTGGAAAGCGTTCCCCATGGCAGCACGGTTCTGTTGACTCCCAATATATAATTAGCAAGCATACAACTTTCATGGACTAGTCACAATGGTTCGGAATTATTAAGCACAAGGAATAAAGTGTGCCATCAAGTTCGTGAGAGCTTTACTAACTAACTTTCTCAAAATAGACAAACATTTTATTTTGGAAGAAAACACGACATATGGAATATGCACTGAAATAGCAAATGATGCTAATAGGTAGGTATGGTGGACACATCTGGCAATATTGGTTTTGGGGAGTTGGAAGCACAGGTAGAACACGTACTCAGTGCAAGTGAAGGCTAGCAATAGAGAGGGAGCAACAAACGAGAGAGCAATAGCTGTCATAATCATGCTTGCAACAAAACAAGACTAACTATGGCATGAAAGTGATACAAGAACTCTGAGGCAAAATAAATCATCTAGGCTTACTGACTATTGGTTAGTCATATGCATGCATGAGCATGTGCCAAGTTGATTCACATGAAAAGTCAGAGGAGGATACCACAATGTCATACCAAAGTATGAATAAAACAATGCAAGCAAACATTCATATGACATGCTACAAATTATTATCAAGCTGGAGCTAATCATAGACAAGCAAGAACTACTAAGCATCCATAATGACATACACCTTACACAAATAGGCTAAGCATGCTCACAATGATGAGTATATGTACAAAAATGAAACAAATAGAGTTCGTTACCAGCCTCTTACCACACCTCGAGTTGTCTTAATCTTCATTATTGCCCTTCACTTGTGTGACTTGAATAATTAACATGAAACCAAAATCCACTGAGGACGGCTGAACCCTGCAAAGAACTCACAAAACCAAAGAAGAAGAACAAATATTTTTGGTGTTTTTGTTTTTTTAGAAACAAGCAAACAAAGAAAAACCAAACAAAAACAAAGCAAACCAAACAAAGCAAAATCTTTTTGGATTTTTATTTTAAGGCAAAAAAAAGCAAAGAAACAAACCAAGAGAAACAACAAAAATATTTTTGGTATTTTTGGGTTTTTAGAAAGAAGCAACAAAAACCAAAAAGAAAGCAAAAACAATGGATATACAAGAACCGACCGAACATGATATATAGATGAGCGTGACGTCGGTGTAACTCCCCCAAGCTTAGGCTTTTGGCCTATGTGGGGCTCAATAGCGCGGATAGTACCCCCATGCTGGTGGGTCATCATAGGAATGATCATAGTCAGGCACCTGCGATGAAGAAGAAGACGCGCCCCAATCAAATGAGGGATGTTGGTATGAAGACTCTCCCAAGTTGGAGGGCTGGACCGAATTGTCTTCGGCATCCTCTTCAACATTCTCTTCTTGCTGGGAGAGTTCCCCCACATAAGTGTCAATCTCCTCCTCCGTAAGTGACCATCCTTGCCTGTTATCAAAGTTAAACAAAGCAGGTGCAGGCAAATAAACTATTTCTCAGTCCTGCCCTTTCTCCGACCTTGCTGGGCAAAAGATATTTCATATGGTAAACTTCTCACATTAGCCCCCAAGGAAACAAAACCATGTTGCATCATGGATTCAATATCAAGCCTCTCTATGGGGAACTGAAAATCTGAAAAATGAGGCTCTAAACCATGGAAAGCTAGCAACCTAGAAGCAATGAGACCTCCACAAATTCCACCCTTCTCACGGTTGGTGGTGAGACGGTGAGCTATCAAAGCACCCAGACTATAAGAACTATTCCTATTCAGAGCAACTGCGATAAAATCTAGATCAAAAGAAGATAACTTCCTTGCAATCTTTCTAGCAAGAACACACTTGGTAATGAAATAGGAAAAGTATCTAATAGCTGGGAGCTGGATGTTCCGAATTTTACCACTTTCTTTTGAGAAGTCGAAACCTTGGAAAATCTCAGCATTTAAATCCACAAGTGACTTGGGCCTCTCCTTGATCTTCTCACAAGATCCCCACTGAGGTACTCTAATTGCTGCACAAAAATAAGCAAAAGGCAGGTCGACGGGTATATTATATATTTTGTAATGGACCATGGGATTAGAAGTAGACCAGGTTAACCAGAAGTCCTGCACAAAAGCCATGGTTATCTTAACATATTGGAAAATGGTTCACCTTCCACAAAGTTTTCCAACCCTACATTTGTAACCATAGTTTGGAAATCTTAGAGGATCTCCGTAGCTCTCATAAATTCATTGCATGGATATATGGAAGGAAAAACTGCCTCCTCACGATGAACCTTCGTTGGCTCATGCACCATCAAGTCATATTGATTCAGTGGATAAGTACTCATCTTCCTTGCTGAAATTTTTTAGACAACCATCAAACCAAGTGATTTCTAAGTTGATAAATGATGAGCAACTACTATAGGAACTTGCTACAGGACTACACATACATCAAAACAAAGTTTCTAAGCAAAGTACAAGCATGCAAGCTCAAACAACCTATCACCTATAGCAGCAAAATACTCAAGATACAATCTACCAATCACAAATCTAATTGGACAAGTGGAGGAGGCACATACCAAGGAGCAATCCCTCAAAAAATCAGCACTTGAGATGGGTGGAACAAGGAGATCGAAAATCGCGAGCAAGAACAGCAAGAACTCGAGCTTGAGCAAGTTTTCCGGTGTTTTTCGGGAGAGAGAAAGAAGGTGTCTTTGAGGAGGCAGCCTGGAGGGGCCCAGGTGGGGCCAGACCCCCCCAGGCGCCGCCACCTGGTAGGCCGCGTGATGGGGATATGCCCACCGGGGTATACCCAGCAGGACGTTTTCCGACTGGCCCAGGAACTGGCGATTGGTCCTGCAAGACGGCGACTGGATCAAGGCCCGATGTGGATCCAAGCGACTGGAAGCTAAAGGCCCAGGCGACTAGATAGGCCCAGTCGGGTTAGGTCAAACGATTACCAAAGCCTTAACTGATTCGGTTGAGATATGTAAACCCTAGGGGAGGTGAGTCTATATAAACCTCCCTACAGGGCGTGTAGAGATACGTTCCATCATACACCCAAGCGACTCGCCGCCTAGCCGCCGAGTTCGCCCATTGTACCTCCACAATAATACAATCTAGCAGGAGTAGGTCTTTACCCTCCGGGGGGCCGAACCTGGGTAAAACCTTGTGTCTCCGCCCTCATCTTGCACCGCAGATGGATGGCCGCCCTTGCCCCTCGTTCTACTACTCGCTGCCGATTGCAGCATCTGCCGTGACCATTCCCACGACAGTGGCGCCCACCGTGGGGCCTGGCCGGTGTTCTGCGGCGAGATCCAATCTGCCCATCAACGAGACGGTCGCCACCGGGCGCATGATAGCGATCGGCGAGATGCTCCAGATCTTGCCGAGCAGCTACGTCCCGGCGGCGCGACCCATCACGCACAGCGTGATCCTGCCGGTCGGCATGATCAGCCTCTTCGTCGGCCTCACCGACGTCATCGTCTCGGAGGATTCGGCTCGCATCCGCGAGTCGCCGCCATGCGATCGACTCTCCGAGAGCCAGATCCGCACGATCCATCGCCTCGCCTCCGAGTACAACTCGGCCCACAGCAACGTGGCCGAAAACTCCACGGCCGCGGAAGACGCGGCCCTCAACGACGACGCCGACTCGGTGACCCCGGCGTCACTCGCCGGATCCATCACCGCGGCTTCACCCGCAGGCTCCATCACCCAGGTATCCAACGTGGGAGACTTCGAGGATCCCTCCATCCTTGGGATCTTCGACTTCGACTCCGGGTCGGAAAATTCCGCCGACCTCCGCGACGGGACCAGTCGCCACGCTGCGACCTACATGGCGACCAGCACAGATCCGCCGGTGGATCCCTTCTCCACCCCGATCCCTCCTAACGCCACGGCAACGTAGGTCGAGGAACTCCGCCTAAAGCTGGCGGAGGCAATCCGCAAGGAGCAAGCCGAGCGCGAAAAATTTCGCCTCGAGCAGGTGACGACGCAGGAGCTGTCGCGCTACCACCAGCAGCGAATCAGGTCGCGCCTGAACCCCACCGTCCAGGGGCGCGCCCTGAACTTCGACGACGAAAACGACCCGGCCCACACGGCCGAGCGCGCGATCTGTGAGAACGCGCCACCAGGAGGAAGCGCCCGGCCCCCGCCAGGGTCGACGGCGATGGACGCCCCACCTCCACCCAACCGCACACCCCCCAGGGATCAGTCGCGGATAGTAGTCTCCTCACGGGAGCGAGACACGAACGGCCTCCCACTGTTCTCCACCCCGATGGACAACCTCGTGGCGGGCCGAGCAGCAGCCGACAACATCACGGCCACTGGTGACGGCGCCCTACAGATCCAGTATGTTAGGACCCTGCTCGCAAAGGTCGTCGAGCAGCAAAACGCAGGCGCCGACTCGCAGGGTCGAGTGTACTCGCGTTCTTCGGGAAGCAGAGCGGCCTCAAGCGGCCGCCCAATGGCGGCAAACACCCTCAACTGCCCGCCACCAGAGCCATTGCAGCTCCAGCACCGACCCGCGAACGCGGCACTCTCCACCAACGACCCCAGGCCAGCGACCAACTTCGTCGCCGCCAACGGTCATCCCATCGACGCCCGCACCCACATCATCAACAACCAAAGCTGGCGCGCACGCCAGCCCGACGACCTGCAACACACCCTAACCAATCGCCGCGACGGCGAGCCAATGGGGTCGCTAAGTCGACTCGGCCCCAAATGCTTCGGACCGATGATCCGAGGCGAGAAGTAACCGCCGAACATCAAGGCGCCGAAGGAGATATAAAAGTACGACCCTTCATATGACCCCTCCGTGTGGCTCGATACATACCTCATGGCGATGGGGATCGCAGGCCACACCGACCTGCTAGCCGCCCGTTACCTCCCCCTGATGATGGAGGGGACGTGCAGGCAGTGGATCAACACCCTCCCCAGGATAGTATCTACTCCTGGGAGGAGATGCGCGACGCCTTCGTCAGGCACTTCGAGTGCTCCTACACCCGCGCCACCACCATTGAGGACCTGGAGCGATGCGTCCAGGGACCCCGCGAGTCGACCCGCAACTGGGTCCAGCGGTGGCAAGAACTCTGGTACAATGCGGTCGGCATCCACCCGGACACCGCGATCCATTGCTTCAAGACCTCGTGCCGCTATGAGCCTTTGGTCGCTAATCTCAAGCGACATTCTCGCACACTCGACAACATACCGGACCTCCTCGAGATCGCCAAACGGTACGCGGAGGAAGATCCAAACCAGGAAACCGACGACGAGTCGGGAGGCCAACGCCGCATGAGCGGCAACGACAACGAACGACGGTCCGACCTACGCTACAGCAACACTCGCCTCACTGGCAAGCGCCGCAGTGACGGGCGATTAGACTTCGTCGCCAATGCCGGGCACGCACAACGCGAGCCCAAAAGCTTCCGCCGCGACGGAGGACAACGCCGTGACGGCGGCAACTACAAGGCTAAGCCAAGGTTCGACCCCGCGGCCCTCCTTAACCAACCTTGTGTGTTTCATAGCAGGGAAGGGAAGCCCGCAATGCACACGACCGCTGTCTGCCACACCCTCAGGGAGATTGAGAAGGCACGGCGAGCACGGGAGGACCCCGACAACAACCCGCCAAACGGCGGAAAATTCGGCAACGTGGCCGGATCGCTCCATACCTTCACAGGCTTCAATACGAAGCGCGAGAAGAAGGTCATCACCCGCGCCGTCGCCTTCAACGCGGTGGCCCAGGTGGACGTTCCCCAGTTCCTCAACTGGTCGGAGCAGCCCATCACCTGGAGCCGCCAGGACCACTCGCCGCGCATCGAGTACCTAGGCCGAGTCGCCCTGGTGGTCAAGCCAAAGGTGGGCGACTACTGGCTTCCCAAGACATTGATGGACGGCGGCAGCTCCATCAACATCCTGTACCTGGACACCTTCAGGCGGCTGCGGATCCCGGAGTCGATGATCGAGACAACCCACACCACGTTCCACGGCATCGTCCCTGGTCGGAAGGCGTACCCGATCGGCAAGGTCACGCTGCCAGTCACTTTCGGCACACCAGAAAACTTCCGCACCGAGTGGATCGTCTTCGAGCTGGTACCCTTCGACAGCCCCTACCCCTGCGTCCTGGGGCGCCAGGCGTTCGCCAAGTTCATGGCAGCGCCACACTACGCGTACAACACGATGAAGCTCCCCGGGCCGTGCGGCGTCATCACCATCAACGGCGACCCCGACATGGCCGCCGAGTGCGAGGCCAAAGGAGCAGAACTCGCCGATGCCGTCATCGCGGCAGAGGCCAACCACGCCGACGAGCTCGCCAAGTACGCGAGCGGGGTGAACAATGACGACCCCACCATACTTAAGAATCCCAATTCGGAGGGCGCAAACACCTCAGCCTTCGAGGCAACGACGCACACCCGCACCGTCGAGCTGGTCCCAGGCGACTCCAGCCAGACGGTGACGATCGGAACAGGAATGAGCCCAGCCTAGGAAGGCGCGCTCATCGAGTTCCTCCGTGAGAACAGGGACATCTTCGCATGGAAGCCCTCTGACATGCCTGGTGTCCCTAGGGAGCTCGCTAAGCACAAACTAAACGCCGACCCCAAAGTGCGACCCGCCAAACAGTCGCTGCGGCCCTTCAATGAAGAGCGTCGCCGAGCCATCGCCGAGGAGGTGCAGCGTCTACTCGCTGCAGGCTTCATCTGGCCAATCAAGTACTCCAAGTGGCTAGCAAACCCAGTCCTGGTCGAGAAGAAGAACGGGACCTGGAGGATGTGTATCGACTACACAAACTTGAACAGCGCCTGCCCGAAGAAGCAGTTCGTCCTCCCGCGGATCGACCAAATAATCGACTCCACCGCGGGCTCGGAGTCGCTATGTTTCCTCGATGCCTACTCTGGATACAACCAGATCAAAATGGCTGTCGAGGACGAGGAGAAGACGGCGTTCATCACGCCATTCGGAGCCTTCTGCTACACCGCCATGACCTTCGGCCTCAAGAACGCCGGGGCGACCTACCAGCGGTGCATGCAAGAGTGCCTCGCGAGCCAAATTGGTCGCAACATCCACGTCTACATCAAAGACGTGGTCATAAAATCCGCTCGCCAGGGTGATCTACTCGCCGACCTAGCGGAAACATTCTCCAACTTGCGAAAATACAAGATAAAGCTTAACCCAGGAAAATGCACCTTCGGTGTACCAGCAGGACAACTACTGGGGTACGTCGTCTCCAAGCGAGGGATCAAGGAGAACCCCACCAAGATCGACACGATCGCCCGACTCGGCAAACCCGAGTGCCTGCACGACGTCCAGAAGCTGGCCGGGCGAGTAGCGGCTCTCAGTCGCTTCATCCCCCGCTTGGGCGAAAAGGCGATGCCCCTATACCGTCTGATACGCAAGAACCCCACCTTCCAGTGGGACAAGGAGGCGGACGACGCACTCCGCGACCTCAAGAAGGTGCTACTCGCCGCACCGCTACCCGCTGCCCCCGCCGACAAAGAACCCATACTGGTCTACGTCGCGGCTTCCGAGCGCGTCGTCAGCGCTGTCATGGTCGTCGAACGGCCGGAGGAAGGAAAGGAGCGCCCAGTACAGCGACCGGTTTACTACATCAGCGAGGTCCTCACCGAGTCGCGCCAACGATACCCGCAGTACCAGAAACTGGTATACGCGGTCTTTAGAGCACAGCGGCGCCTGCCGCACTACTTCCAGGAGCACCCGATCACGGTCGTCTCCTCAGCACTGTTGCAGGACATCATCCGCAACCGTGAGGCGACTGGGCGAGTCGCTAAGTGGGCCGTCGAAATCGGCGTCCATAATATCAAGTACGAGCCACGAAAAGCGATCAAGTCGCAGGCTCTAGCGGACTTCATCGCCGACTGGGAAGAGGCCCAGCAGCCAGAAAAGCTGCCATACCTCCATTACTGGAGCCTGCACTTCGACGGCTCCAAGAACGCGGACGGCGCAGGAGCAAGGATTGTGCTGACTTCCCCGAAGGGCGACAAGCTCCGCTACGTCCTTTGCCTCGACTTCACCCCCTGCACCAACAACATGGACGAGTACGAGGCACTACTCCACGGCATGCGAGCTGCCAAGGAGATGAACGTCAACCGCCTACGCTGCTACGGAGACTCCGACCTCGTCGCTGGACAAGTCGCTGGCACCTGCGACGCCGTCTCCCCCACCATGGCGGCATACCGCCAAGCAGTGGACAAGCCGGGCGGACACTTCACAGGCTACTCCGTCAAGTGGATTGACAGGCGGAAGAACGAGGAGGCCGACGCACTCTCTCGCATTGGTTCGGCTCGACTCGCACCACCCGCCGGCGTCTTCCTCGATACGATCACCAAGCCATCAGTCTCTCCCCCAAGGGAGATCGACATCAGAGTCCCGTTGCCGCCAGAGGCAGCCCTGGTCGCCCTCGTCACCGAACCAGACGACCGGACCAAGCCCTACATCGCCTACCTGGAGGCCGGCACCTTGCCGGTAGACGAGACGGACGCCTGGATGATCGTACGCCGATGCAAATCCTTCACCATCATCGACGGCGAGCTCCACAAGCGCAGCGTCACCGGCGTGTTCCAGCGCTGCGTCCAACCTGCCGAAGGACGCAAGATCCTCCACGACATCCACTCCGGCGACTGCGGCCACCACGCCGGCGCCCGCTCTCTGGTCGCCAAGGCCATGCGGCATGGATTCTACTGGCCCACCGCACATGCCGATGCCGTCAACATTGTCCAGCGGTGTGCCGGCTGCCAGAAGTACGCCAACCAGACGCATGTGCCGAGCTCCGCGCTCAAGACAATCCCCATCACCTGGCCATTCGCCGTGTGGGGGTATGGACATGGTAGGCCCCTTCAAAAAGGCTCCCTCTGGCTACACCCACCTCCTGGTCGCGGTCGACAAATTCACAAAGTGGGTGGAGTCCAAACCAGTCTGGAAATGCGACGGGAAGACCGCCACCAAATTCCTACGCAAGCTCATATATCGCTACGGGTTCCCAAACAGCATTATCACGGACAACGGCACCAACTTCGCCAAAGGAGCCATGGCCGAGTTCTGCGAGGAACACCACATCCGGCTCGACCTCGCGTCAGTCGCCCACCCGGAATCCAACGGCCAGGCGGAACGGGCCAACCAGAGCATCCTCCACGGCCTGAAGCCGCAGCTCCAAGTACCACTCGAGCGCACCGCCGGGTGCTGGGTCGAAGAGCTACCCTCCATCATTTGGGGCATCCGCACCTCGGTCAACAGGTCAACAGGGTTCACCCCCTTCTTCATGGTGTACGGCGCCGAGGCGGTCATGCCCACTGACGTCGAGCATGACTCGCCACGGGTCGTCCACTACACGGAGGCTGCGAACGAACTCGCCCGCCAGGATGGATTCGGTCAACTCGACGAGGCACGTGACCTCGCTCGATCACGCACCGCCATCTACCAACAAGGACTCCGCTGCTATCACAGCCGGCGGGTGAAAACCCGCACCTTCCAAGAAGGCGACCTGGTGTTGCGCCTCATCCAGGACAAGAAGGGCATGCACAAGCTTTCCCCTCCGTGGGAGGGACCATTCGCCATCGGACGAGTACTCGGCAACGACGCCTACTACCTCATCGACGTCCGCGGGGACGGCAAACTCGACATCAAGTGACCATGGAATGTAAACCTCCTACGGAAGTTCTACTCCTAGAACCCCACACATGTACCCTCCGGTCGCTATGAAATAAAAAGAATTGGTTACCGCAAATTGAGCCTACTCTCCGTGTCTTGTGCCACTCGCACTCGTAATAACAGCGGCAAGCTAACCGCAGAAGTCAACCTTTGGTACAGCGATCGGCACGGCCAAGTAGTGCGGTGCAAGAGCACTGGGTCACCTCAGGTCTTGCATCGTCCATGAGAAACGCCTACTCGGAGCCCCATTGGAGTCGCCTAGCCCGACTGGCTCTACGAGCCAACACAACTGCCTTCGCTTCTCACAACGACCATGATCCCCCGCATCCTCAACATAGCGACTCGAACGGCCAAGTACCACGCTCGGGGACTGACGACCAGTTCAGCGCGAGCGGCTAGGGAAAACGCCAAGTATGAGAGCATGCCCAGGACTCGCCATGCGACTGACCCAACGGGCCAGGCAGGAGCGATGCGCTCAAACTAACGCGCCAAGTCCTCACCCACCCTCGAGTCGCGCCTAGAACAACCAAGTACCACGCTCGGGGACTCGGCCACCCGACCTCGTTCGCGCAAGGGAAAACGGTGAAGTACAGAGCGCTCAAGGGAGTCGCCTTGCGACTGGCTCTCCGAGTCCGGGCGAGTCGACCACAATAACAAAACATTCAAAAACCACAAACACATTACAAACGAGGTCAACCCCATAAAAAGGGCGGACGCGCTCGGGGACTTGTTCAACCTTCAATCGAAAAACACATGTCAAATCACAAAATAAACACGATATCTCGTTAATAGCATGTCGCAATCGTCTCAAAATACAAAGTATGCCCAAACGGCAGATCTGCTACTAACGCCCCAGGGCAAACTATTCTACTCCGCAGGCTTCGAAGACGACTCGCCAGCACCCTTGCGACTGCGAATGAAGGGCGTGTATGGGTTTGACGGGTACGTCGTCAGCTCACCCGCCATCGCCGCATGGAAGGGTTGCTCGACCTTGAAGTCCCGGTGCTGCGGCTCGGGGTCGTTAGGTGCGACGACCGTCTCCTGGTAAGGAAGGAGGTCGCCCATCGCCCAGACGCGCTCGGAATACACCGCGGCACGATCCGTCAACTTGAGCACCTTAGATATCTCCACCGAGCCAGACGACGGGTAGCCACTTGTCACGTCGTCCAGGTCGAAGTCCTCCGGGAAGTGGGCGAGCCCAAGACTAAGCATCGTCGCTGCTCCACGTCGGAATGTCGATCGCGTCATAAACTCGACGACCGACGGCGCCTTCTCCAAGTACCGCCACACCTCGACGAGGTCACTGGCAATTACTTACGTGGGGGACATCTCCTGGAGGTAGGCTCGGATGCATGTCGCCGACAATGTCGCCGAGTCGACAAGCGTGGCCACACATTGTCGCGCGTCGAACGAGTTCGCCTCTTCCGCGCTATCAAGGATGCGACCTGTGGATAGAAGATAACAGTGAGTACATCGGATATTACAAAAAGGCACATGCAATAGGCGGGGGCAGACACACTCACCAATCAAGGGACGGGAGATATCCGTGATGAAGCTCTGAAGAGAGGTGTAATCATCCTGAAGCCTAGCAACAAGGGCGTCAGAAACTTTACGTTCCTCCGCGGCGGCCGTAACGGCGGCCTTGGCTCGACCATCTGCCGAACTCGCTTCCTCTTTCGCCTCCCTTAGCTCGCGCTCGAGGTCGGCGATCCGCTTCTCAGCCGAGCTCAATGCCGATTGAGCTGCAGCCAACTCACTCGCTGGGACAAGTCCCTGGCGGGCCTCCTCTGCCTTCGCGGCAATTGCCTGAAGCCCCTTATTCGCCTCTTGGACGGTGGCCAGTTCTTTCTCCGCGCGGCGCGTCGCAGCAAGACGGTCAGCTGACTCACGTTGCAGACCCTGCACACAATTCAAACAGTTAACCAAAGCGGAAACCAAAGTGCCCACCCGCTGAAATTCAGCGAGTGCGCACTCGGGGACTGGCAATCAAAAATCCTAAGTCCCACCCGCTGAAATTCAGCGAGTGCGCACTCGGGGACTGGCAATCAAAAAATCCTAAGTGCCCACCTGCTGAAATTCAGCGAGTACGCACTCGGGGACTGGACGCGAAAAATAACAACAAGACACTAAAAGAATCAGGCCGCTGCAACACAGCAGCCTGATCCTCAGGGACTGGACATACCTGGATGGTTGCGCCAAGCATACCATGAAGCTGTATCGCATCCACGGACGCGAGGAGAGCCGGCGTGTGCCCGCGACGCTGCTCGACCTCCGTATCGGCGACCCCAGGTGCATGGCTCGAGGGCGAGGTACCACTCGCTGTAGCCGCCTTGGCCATGAAGCGCGGGAACGTCGCGATGGAGGCACCGGCACCAAAGGAGGCCGGCTCAGCCACCCCAGGCGAGGGAGCACCTTCCTTCGCGGGTAAGGTCGCCTCCGTTACGGGTTCACTCGGCGCGATCGCCGTGTCGTCAGAAACCGTGACGACTTCGTCGCCCTTGGCCTTCTTGGCACTATCAGTGGGGATGACGACTCCGTTCGCCTTCCTCTTCCGGGAGGGATCCTCCTCGCTGATGACGGGTGGCACCTTAGCCACGGTTGTATGGCCTATCTTCTTCGCTCTGATCCTGCAAATTGGTTACGTGAGCAAGATAATCCAAGTACGATGAAATACAAAAGTAGGTGAGCAAACTCACTTGGCGACTGGAATGAAGCGTAGCCCCGTGCGGATGCCGGCCGGCTTCTCCAGTTCGGGGCCCAGTCGGCGACTGAGTCCCATCTCCAGGACGTCGCGTGCCCAAGACACGGACGGTTTCTTCGTTGGCGAGGCTGCGGCCGGTGCCTCCGAAACATCTTTGGCAGGAGCACCCTTGGGCGGCGAAGCTACCGCGACTGGAGCAGTCCCCGACCCAGAGATTGGGGCGAACGGCGGAGGCATCGAGGCCAGGGGCACCTCGGTCTGGACGGCGGCGATATCCGGCGCCATCGCCTCCTGTGGGGCTTCGCCCCCGGCCAGGCTGGTGGCGTCGGAGCTGCTTGGCGAGTGAGGCGGAGACGCCTGCTTCGCTGGCTTCGTCTTCTTCTTCGGAGGGGCCTTAACCTCCTTCTCCTTCTTCTTCTTCAAGGGAGTAGCCTCACGACGTGAGGTGTGCTCGGGGAGCTCGTCGTCGTCGTCATCATGACGCTCGAGGCTTCTATTCGCCTCAAGCTCACGCTGCCTCTGCCCGCGCGTTTTCCGGACCAGCGGGGCGACCTCTTCTTCGGATTCGTCGCCACTCCCGTCGCTCTCGACGCCTCCCCTCACTGGAGGCGATTCGCCCACCTCCCGGACAGACGAACTCGAATTCTCGTCGTTCGCAGGCGAAAGCCACCCTTCAACTACTTGAAATAGCTGCAATAGGTATAAACAACATCAGTATGACCGCGACTGCATTTAACTGCGACTGCGAATGAAAAAAGGATGACTTACCATTGGGCCTGGATGCTTCGCGGTGTAGGGGGCGACCCCGGCCTTCGTGTCGAGGTACATCGCCTGGGTGATCTTCTTCAGCGCCAGGAGATAATCCTCGAGTTCCCACTCGTCGAGGCAGGACTTCGTCGAGTCCTCCCGGCCTGCGTAGTCGTACATATAGTGGTCGCGGCGGGCCAGGGGGACAAGTCGCCGCCCGAGCCAACAGTTGTACAGATTGATGGGCAGAAGGCCCCTCTTCTTCAGGCCACGAATGGTCTGAAGCATTTCGTCCACGACCATTCGATGGTCTGTCGGAAGCTTGCCGACTTGAAGTCGGCGTGGTTCAGGCCGGTCGGCGGAGTACCTTGGGATCGCCACCTCGCCGTCTGGGGTCGCCTCGGTGACATAGAACCAAGAGTTCTTCCATTGAATCGCCGCCTTGGAGGGTAGCATCAGATCGAAGAAAGAAGCCTTCGATTTCAGTTGGAACGTCAGGCCGCCCGCGGCGAGCATTGGGCCACCCGCTTCCTCACGACTGATCCGCCCGTGGAATAGATCTTGCCACAGGGGGAAGTAGGGCCTGCAGCCCAGGTAGCACTCGCAGAACGCCACGAAAATGGCGAGCTGCTCGATGCTGTGCGGGCCCAGGTCCGACGGTTGGATCCCGTAGAAGGCGCAGAAGCGCCGGAAGAACAAAGACGTTGGGAATCCCAGCCCCCGTTCTAGGTGGCTGGTGAAGCAGATGAACTCTCCCTCGCGCGGGTTCGGGGTCACCTCTCCGGCCGCAGGGATGCGCCACCTGCCGGCGCATAGGATCCCGGCCTCCTCGAAGGACGCCAGTTTCGCTCTCGTACACTTAGATCTACCCCAAGGCTCGGTGGAGGGGGCCATTGGCGGAAGGATTCGTGGGGGGTCGGAGAATTTCGGGTCGGCTGGATCGCGATGCGGAGGAAGGCGAAAGTGCGCGCAATCGGAGGAAATGATGAGGAGATGGTTTTTCGATCGCCTGCCATTCCCCTTATATAGCGGTTGTTACCCGCCAAATCAGGGAGCCGTTACTACACGGTGATTACGCCAAAAGTTACCGTTGGATTACCCCGACGGCTAGTTTGAGCACGTTTAATGGTCCAACTTCGGCCACTCGGCTCGCCGACCCGATCACTACGACAGTGACTAAGTATTTCGCCGATTCGACTCGCCAAAGCTGCGATCAGGATGACTAGTTTTTTCCTTTATTCAGGAGCCCACCGACGATTCGACTAGATGTCTGCTTTGAAGCCGTATACTCCGACTGCCAGCAACCACCTGCGCCCAATCAACGACGGCCTCGGGGACTACTGATGGGGATATGCCCACCGGAGTATACCCAGCAGGACGTTTTCCGACTGGCCCAGGAACTGGCGATTGGGCCTGCAAGACGACGACTGGATCAAGGACCGGTGTGGATCCAAGCGACTGGAAGCTGAAGGCCCAGGCGACTAGATAGGCCCAGTAGGGTAAGGTCAAACGATTCGCGAAGCCTTAACTGATTCGGTTGAGATATGTAAACCCTAGGGGAGGTGAGTCTATATAAACCTCCCTACAGGGCGTGTAGAGATACGTTCCATCATACACCCAAGCGACTCGCCGCCTAGCCGCCGAGTTCGCCCATTGTACCTCCACCATAATACAATCTAGCAGGAGTAGGTCTTTACCCTCCGGGGGCCGAACCTTGGTAAAACCTTGTGTCTCCGCCCTCATCTCGCACGGCAGATGGCTGGCCGCCCTTGCCCCTTGTTCTACTACTCACTGCCGATTGCAGCATCTGCCGTGACCATTCCCATGACACCGCGCCTACCAGGGGTCTGGTGGCCTGGGGTGGTGTAACATCCCAACATTTAGCAGCTAACGAAGGGTAGATTTAGGAATATGGAATGTTGCATGCATTCATCTGTGAAAATGTGGGTAAAATTTTCGCCAAATAAAAACCTTAAGTGATCAATGTTTCTTTCATACTTTGAGATTAGGTTTAGTCTTAAAGGGTGATTTCTATAGACTTTGATATGATCTTTAAGGAATTATGTGTTTCAAAATGAATTTGAATTTTAAACTTGAGTGTTTGAATTATAATTCAAATAAATTAGGAATAAGTTTTGAATCTTAATTTAATTAAGAAATAAATAATACAACTTAAATTCTATCAAAAGAAAAACAATAATGAATATGAAACTTATTTCATATCATCAATATATAATCAAGTTACAAAATTATAACCTATTGAAATCATCCACACAACTTAGAAAAGTAAATATGTAAAGAATAAGAATATTCTTTATTAATAACAATGTAATCTTTATTACAGAAGAATAAAATGAAGATTACAAAATAATAAAAAGAAAATTACAAAAGAATAATAAAATTACATTGGATTATTCTATAACTATTCTATATCTAAACCTAAACTAAATCTTCATCTTATATATGTACCTGCAAAACAAACAGAAAATTAAATAGAAAAATAAAAAGGTTAGTGTTAGTATTATTTTCTCTCAGTGCACTAGACAAATTCATCATTGAGAAATTTATAAAAAAGGGGCAAGTTTCACCAATATGAAAGAATCCATATTTCATAAATTTAAAGCCAGAAGTCAAATGACAGCCAAGTACGGAAAATTCACTAGCCAGGTGAAAGTAACCTGGTAATAGTAAGTTTCAAAATTCTGAACATATCCACAAGTGCACAACAAGCACACAGGCAGGACACACACCAACATGCATGTGGTGTGTTGTTAACCTCACAACACAGCCCAAGCTCACAAAACCACAAACACAGCCGTGGAGAGCCACTAGTACATCACTCCATAGTTTGCACACAAGAACAGACAGACTAGACAACAGCTTACCAAGCACATCATGAAGGGTTTCGCAGCATAGTAAATCAAAATTTTCTACGGATGCGAACGGGAAAGCCAAGATCTAATCTAGGAGATGCAAACAACGAGGGAGAATAGATGAGATCTTCATACCCTTGAAGATTCGCACAGCGGAACGTTCGATGGAACGTGGGTGATGTAGTCGTACTCGCTTCTCCTCCTCGCGATCCGATCTGATCTAACACCGCAAGTGGCAATGCCTCCAAGAGATGCACACGTGCGGCACCTCGACGTATCCTCCTTCCTCGGTCCAGAAAGTGGGGTGGAGAGATGGATTGGATATACAATGCGACGGCACGGTGCAAGCGGTGGAGAGTTTCTGCGGCAGGGCTTCGCCTACGCGCAGTCGGGAGGGAGAGAGAGAGGAGGGCAGCAGGGCGGCTAGGGCTTGAGGAGGAGGTGTGGGGAGGGTGCGCCCCCAGCCCTCTTTATATAGAGGGGTGGGCGGCTGGCCCTTGCCCCTCCCCCAAGCCCTAGGCCGGCGGCCAAAGGAGGGAGGAGTGGGGTCAAGTTCCCCCCCTTCTAGAAGCTCCCCTAGGGTTTCCCTAGGGTTTGGCCGGCTGGGCCCTATGGGGCCTTGTGCCCCTGTCCCAATGCGGCCAGGGCACTCCCTCATAGGCCCATGCCCCCTCCCGACAAGCGGGGCCACGTTGGTCCCACTCCGGAAGGTTCTAGAAGCTTCCGGTAGAATATTGATTAACCCAAAACAATTCCGAACTCCAAAAATTGCATTGCCTTATATGAATCTTATTCTCCGGACCATTCTGGAACCTCTCGTGACGTCCTGGATCTCATCCGAGACTCCGAACAAAAACTCATAAAACAATTATCCAATCTATCCTAGCGTCGAGACACGTTAAGTGTGTGACCCTTCGGGTTCGAGAATATGCAGACATGATCTTCTATCAATAATCAACAGTGGTGTCTGGAAACCCATATTGACTCCCACACATTCATCGATGATCATATCGGATGAACCACGATGCCAGGATTCAATCCCATATATATATTCCCTTCGTCTCACGATATTTTAATTGTCCGAGATTTGATCGTCGGTACCGTCATACCTAGTTCAATCTCGTTCACAGCAAGTACTTTACTCATTCCGTAATCCGATATCACTTTGTGATTAACTCCTTAACCACATGCTTGCAAGCGGTGTTGATATCGATTATCGAGTGGGCCCGAAGTATATCTCTCCGACTTGGAGGGAAAAATCCCATCTCGATACATACAACCCAACAGGTACTTTCCGATCACCTGAGAGACACCTTTATGATCACCCTCTCATAGGATGACGTTTGATGACCTCAAAGCTTTCTTCCGATACCAGGGAGTTGTATTATCTCATGGTCTAAGGAATACAATATTTGACATAAGAAAAGCTTCGCAAAGATGAACACGATGACACGATCTAGTTGCTCCGCTTAGTTTGGGTCTGTCCATCATATCATTCTCCCAGTGATATGATCTCATTATTAATCGACAACTCATGTCTATGATTAGGAAACCTTAACCATCATTAATCAATGAGCTAGTCCATAGCGGCATACTAGGGACACGGTGTTGTTCACAAACCACACAAGTATTAAAGTTTCCGCTTAATACAATTCTAGCATGGAATATAAACTTTATCATGAACAAGAATTATAATAATAACATCTTTATTATTGCCTATAGGGCATAATTCCAACACATCAGCCAAACCAAACCACCAAGGATCAACCAAACATTACCAGGATGGTGACATAAGGAGGGGAATGGATCAGGTGGACATCAAGATCAAGCCCAAGAGCTAGGAGGAGCAGGCTAGCTCAAGAGCTAGCACAGGAATCCAGCAAAACCAAATCAAAATCATCATCACTTTACTCCACAAACAACAAGATTTTGTGGTGAGTTTCATAAAACCTTCACATGATCTAATCATATCATTTAGAGAGAAGCATGTGTTGTTTTATAAAACAAACCCTCAAAAATCACCCAAGTGAGGTGAATCCATCATAGAGTTTTAAACTCTAAAAGCAAACAACAAAGTACCTGGATCTAGCCAGAGGTCAGAGCAACATCATTGCTCTGGTGGTCAAACTATATCTTACAATTCAAGCATACATATATCTATGATCTATTTCTAGGCACATCCCTAAAGCAGGGTAGCACCTTAGAAACAAAGCCTTTGGATCCAGATCATGATCAAGCTCACTATCATTTTTTCCAAACTTTGATTCAAAAACAATAGCTGGTATCACTACCAGGACTATCTATATGAATGAACTAGATAAGATCTGAATCCCTAAGCCTCAGACCAACATCATTGGTCTTAGGGAATTCAGATAAGAGCATCTCTATTTATTTTATAAAGCCAAGTTTGTCTGAAGCATAAACCAACCCAATCAGTGGATTAAAATCAAACTTGTGTACCATACATGATGGTGTCACAAGAACAATTTTATACGAATTAGAATAGGCATTTGATCATCATAAATTCAGACAATCAACTTACTAATCATTTTCCTATTAACACAGGAATCATAACTAGAATATTCCAATATTAAACTTCATTGTTTGAGATCATGATGATCTCAAACCACACACTAGTTCTAAGCTAACAACACTAGGACAATGATTTTATCATATCATAATCATAATCATACAACTAGAGATGACAGTGAAAACTTATCCAGTCACTGACTTAATCAAGCATGATTCCCAAGCAACTATACCATCTGAATCAGATGCAATCCAATCATAAAATCATCTAATAAGCCACCAGAGACATCATAGATTATTTTAAGCAATAAGCCTCAGGCCAATAATCATTTAGCATGTGTACAGACCATCCAAACATGAACTAATTCATCCAGTACATGAGCAATCACATGATAGGAACCCTAAATGGACAATCATCCTAATATGAATCAGACAGTAGCCAGAAAGAACACTGCCAGCAACTAGCATCGGATCAGCAAGCACAGAGAACACCAGGGGAGAGGAACCAAACTCACCGTAAGTCCTCGCTGAAGATTAGAAGAGGAAGCAAAGGGGCCGACGACCATGGCGGCCAGGGGAGCACCCCAAAGGGGGCGCTGCAACCCGCACGGCGCCACGGCAGCGACCCTGATCACGCCTGAAGGTGCAACGCATCACCTCGACACACGACGACCACGACAACACCTGAATCCATGCCAACCCCCAAACCCTAGGGTTCAGGACGACATTGATCCATTGCTAGGGAGCCCCAGGATCAAATCCAATTGGATAGATCAAACGGGCATCGCCAACAACCCCCTATTGCACCACGACGGCGGGAATCGATGGTGGCGGCATCGCCGGCCACGGGGTCGGGGTTAGAGGAGGAGAGGATAAGCTCGAGGGAGAGAGAGAGGCAGTGAGGAGTGGGCCGAGTTGGGCCAGACCCTTCGGGGTGGTTCTTTTTTCAATGACTAATGGGACACTAGGGCCCAATAATCTAAACCAGCCCAGAAATTCTTTCAGGCATGTTTAAATAAAAAGGAAAAGACCCAAATACCCTAGAATTAATAAAATTCTAGAAAATAAAATAAAAGTCCAAAAATTATAAATAAAATATTTTTGGATTCACAAAAATCCAAACTACCCAAATAAATTAAAATATAAATTTTAGACATTTAAATTTTATTAGGAATTTTATAAATTATATATTCCTTATGGAATTTTACAAAATTATTGAAAGGTGATAAAATTAATTAAAATTCACTTTCATTATGTATTAATATTTTAGTATTTTTTAAAAATACTAAATAAATATTTAATCACAATTTTTAATGATTAATTAATAATTCCTAAAAGAATTATTAAATCAATAAAAGTCAAATAAAAGGGAAATAAAATAAAATAATTCAATATATGTTATAAATATTAAAAGATAATATTTATAAATTCTTTATTACTAAAAAAGGAACTTTTTGGGGTAAATGCATCAAAAAATTAAATAATGCATTACATTACTTGCATAATCATTTTGCTTCTTTAAATATTGTCCTTAGCGGGCAATAATGATGTTTTTGTAGAACTATAAGCTCAAGGTCCAGTGCAAGCATCAGACTTCACTACCTTGCCATCACAAGGCAAGTTCATCACTTGCGCATGTCCTTTGAAGAGTCTTTATCAAAGTATTTGCAAATTGTGTGTTATCATATCTGCTATAAAAGAAAGAAACTATTATTTTCACAAATAAATAAATTATAGATATCATCCTAAGTGGTTGTATAATGGAGCAATAGAACTTAGTGTTCTAATTGCAACAATGATAATCAAGTAGGGACTTAATAACCCCTGACATCAGTGATTCTAGCGTCGTATATTACGCGTTAGCCATGAGATTTGGAATGGGACAGAGAAGTCAGCTGTATCTTCTTCCTCTTGCATGAAGCCGGATGTGCAGGTCGTGGCTGTTATCACTCGTAGCATGCATATTAATTGGTAATTCGTAGAGGATATGCAGCATATGGGTGGGAACCCTCATCGTCCCATGATAGTTCTGGCATCTAACGGTTTGTACAAACCATTGTCGTAATTCATTATGTGGGCATGGTGTATAGCAAGGAGGCATGCGGGGTCGAGAAGGGGGAAGTGATTGGCTTGGACCAACTACTGGGCCCCACATCATGGAATTGTGGATAGGAAAGTACGCCCGGTTGTGCAACAAGGAGTTGATCTCTCATGGGTAAAGTAACGCACCTTTGCAGAGTGTAAGAATTGTAACTTGTTACTCCCTATTCCGGGAAGGATCTACGAATGCGGCAGGAAAGGAACTCCATGAAAGTTCTGGTCAACCTGTGAAGGCTGATTGTCATAGTTTTTCATAGTAAAATCAATCTTTGAAGAAAGATTTACAAAATTGCATAGTGCCAAGGATTTATAATCCGAGGTGGTAGTTAGAGCATCAAACTTCCCACCTTGCATATAATGAACTTGTTGGGTAACGTTGTTACTCATTCTTTCCTTTGATCCCTTGTTTAGACTCTGAGGATCCCGAAGACGTGCCAATGTATGCAGCCGAATGCCAAGAAGATGTGTTCTACGAGGAAGCCGATCTGTCCGGAGGTGTTGAATGAGTGGATTACGAAATCCGCTATGGTGTCGATGATAACGAGTCCAACTAAGTATTTCTAGTTAATAGTAACCAACGGAGCCGAGCAGCATGAACTCTATAGAATAAGCTGCTGAGCTCAACTCCTAGTCGGAGTTGCTACTTTTAAATTCCGCTGAAACACTTTATATTTTGCTTTGTATGTTGAATCTTTTGAAGTCTTGAACTTCTGGTATTGTGATGATAATAATGTGTGAATGTTTGTAATATGGACCTGCAATGTTTCCGTTGTACCACTCCGAGGGATGTGATATTTACGGAACGGTGTTCTGTGAGTGTCATGTCAATGACTATAGTGTACTACACATGGAGTGGTATGCTGGGTCACCGCAGGTGGCCCCCTGGGTCACCTCAGGTGCCACTCTGATACGTTAGAAACGTATCTATAATTTTTTGATGCTCCATGCTTGTTTTGTATCTACTTTGATTTGCTTTGTCTATACTTTGAGGTGTTTTTATATCTTTTCTGGAACTAACCTATTAACAAGTTGCCACAGTGCCAGTTGCCTGTTTTCTTCTGTTTTTGGTTCCAGAAAGGCAGAAAATCAATATTCTCGGAATTGGACGGGACAAAAGCCAAAGTTATTAGTTTTCCCGGAGCAACATGGAACCACGAAGCAGAGCCGGAGGGGGGCCACAGGGTGGCCACACCCCCTAGGCGCGGGCAAGCCCTGGAGGCGCCTGGAGGGGGTGTGGGCCCCCTGGACCCCCACCGACCTTGATTCCTGCGCCTATAAGAAGCCTCCGACCCAAAATCCCTAGGGCATCCAGAAGAAAACCACGAAACCTCTGTAGCGCCGTCGCCACCAAAAGCGAGATTCGGGGGACAGAAAGTCTCTATTCTGGCACCCTGCCGGGACAGGGAAGTGCCCCCGGAGCCATCTCCATCGATCTCCATCGCCATCTTCATCATCGTTGCTGATTCCCATGATGAGGAGGGAGTAGTTCTTCCTTAGGGCTAAGGGCTCTACCGGTAGCTATGTGTTCATCTCTCTCTATGCATGATCTTGTGGTCATGAGATTTGTAATCAAGTAGATCTACCGTGCTACTCAAGTGCTTCATTAGATCTCTGATCTCCCCATGTGTGAGAAAGTGACAGCGTGCACACCATGGTGGCACTTAGGTTTGAGTCTACATAAATACTCTTTGTGCTTTAATAGATCTATGTTTTTCCCCATGTGTGTGAAAGTGATAGCGTGCATACCGTGTGTGGCACTTTGGCTAGATTGAATATTTGTTATGAGTTATATTTAGAGTTGGATGTCTCTATGAAATTGTGGTGTTTGTTGGAACCATCTAGTGCTCAAGGTGACAGTGTGGGGTTATCTAGATTGGGGAAGGCAGACTTTGAGGAGTGTTGTTATGGCCCTACCGATGATTAGAGTGTCCAACCGGAGAGTAGTTAAGAGTAGTATCATGAAGAGAGGATATTTATATGAGAGAGTGTTCACTAGTGAAAGTATGATCCCTAGGCCTTGTTTCTAAGCATTGAAACACCGTTTGCTACTAGATCTGTTGCATGTTGCTTGCTTCCTTCAGTTTTCCTTTAGTCTGTTCCTCCACGCCATCGGTTATTTCCTGGCACCGTTACCACTTGTATTTCACTATCTCTTCGCTGAACTAGTGCACCTATACACCTGACAAGTGTATTGGGTGTGTTGGGGACACAAGAGACTTCTTGTATCTTGATTGCAGGGTTGCTTGATAGGGAATACCTTTGACTACTTCCTCCCTGAGTTCGATAAACCTTGGGTAATCCACTTAAGGGAAACTTGCTGCTATTCTACAAACCTCTGCACTTGGAGGCCCAACAACTGTCTACAAGAATAGAAGTGCGTAGACATCACACTCTGCCCCTTTTTTCGAGGAAAAATTTATTTTGAATTTTCTGGGATTTTTTGGGAAACTTTATTTTTGGCCAATTTTTAGGGTATGAATATTGATTTTCTCGCAGAAACAGTTTTTTTAGAAGAAGTAAAAGCAAATCAAAAGCCAAACTATAGGAGCTCTAAGAAACCCAAACAAGCAAACAACTAGCAAAACTAAAGCTAAAGCAAAGACTAGGAAGGAGAAAAGAAAAAAGAAAGCAAGTATAACCACAGTGGAAACATTATTTTTTTCATAAAAATCCTTTTGTTAACAAGGTTGATCAAGTCTTGTTACCAAAACAATCTTATATGAAACAAAACTTTGCATTCCATAAGGTGATTATGTTGCCTCATACTTGATAGCAATGGTCCTAATCATAATAGTTTCAAAATTTTCTTGTGGAATGGGACAATATATTTCTCCAACCTTGATGCCCTCAATATTTTCAATTGAATTCAGGCAATAGCTCTTAACAAACTTCTTGGTGAAATAGACAGTGTGCTCTTTGTCATTAATATTGAATGTTACTTTTCCTTGATTGCAATTGATGACACCACCTGCAGTATTAAGAAAAGGTCTCCCAAGAATAATAGACATATTATCATCTTTACGCATTTCAAGCACAACAAAATCAGTTAAGACCATGCAATTATGAGCAACTTGAACAGGAACATCCTCACATATACCAACAGGGATAGTAGTTGACTTATCAGCCATTTGCAAAGATATATAAGTTGGTATCAACTTTTCTAGCTGGAGTCTCTTATAGAGAGAAAAAGGCATAACACTAACTCCAGCTCCCAAATCACATAAAGCAGTTCTAACATAATTATTCTTAATAGAGCAAGGAATAGTTGGTATACCTGGATCACCAAGTTTCTTTGGAACCTTACCATTGAAGGAATAATTAGCAAGTAGAGTAGAAATCTCCTCATTAGGAATCTTCCTTTAATTAGAGACAATATCCTTCATATACTTTGAATAAGGAGGCAACTTAATAGAATCCGTCAAAGGAATTTGCAAGAATAAAGGTTTCATCCACTCACAAAACTTGTTGTAGTGTTCTTCCTCCTTTGACTTGTGTTTCTTACCTGGAAAAGGCATAGGTTTCTGCACCCAAGGTTCTCTCTCACTACCATGTTTCTTAGCAATAAAATCTTCCTTTGTGTACCTAGTGTTCTTAGTGTGCTTCTCAGGTTCTTCCTCACCTTCCTCCTTATCAGGAGCATCATTTTTATCATTACCACTCCCTCAGTTTCAGCATCAGAGACAGATATACTATTAGGATCTACAGTAGGTTCAAGGGGTTCCTCAACTACCTTATGTTTCTTTTTCTTTCTCTTACGAGGACTACCACTACTCCCACCTTGTTGAGAATCCTGCTCGATTCTTTTAGGGTGTCCTTTAGGATATAAAGGATATTGAGTAGCTATACCACTCCTAGTTCTAATTCCATAAGCATTTTTATCTCTTGAAGCATTAACTAGCATATCCTTTTGTACCTTAGCAAGTTGATCAAGTTGGGTTTGAACCATTTGAAAGTGTTTACAAAGCATTTTAATATCATTAGAAGTTCTTTCCACAATATCTTTCAACTCATGGATAGCTCTAGAGTTTTCCAATAAATGATTTTGAACTTGTTTATTAAAATACCCTTGCTTAACAATAAAAGTGTCAAGTTCCTCTAAACATTGATCAGGAGGCTTACCATAAGGAATATCACCTTCATCAAAGTGTTGGAGAGAGTGTACCTCAATAGTAGATGAGTGGGGAATTGGCTTACATAATTCTTCTATAGGAGGTAGATTCTTCACATCTTCAGCTCTAATACCTTTCTCCTTTAGACACTTCTTAGCTTCCTTCATCAATTCATCATTTAATGCAATAACTCCCCTCTTCTCTGTTGTTGGTGCTGGAATTAGTTCAGGGACAGTTGGTTTAGGAGTAATAGGCTCAGGTGTATTCAGCTCAGTTGAAGTCCAATCATCATAATTCTTCAGCATCTATAGGAGTCTTTTTCATGAAAACACAATCAACAAAGCTATCTAGGTAGGTCCTAGAATCATCAATTAGTCCATTATAATAAATATCAAGAAGCTCATTCTTAGGTAATGGACATCCAGGATGTGCATGAATCAAGGCACAGGACCTTTTCCATGACTCATGCAATTTCTCTTCTTCTCCATGTTTAAAATAAAAAAGTCTCTACAAAGCAGCATGTCTAGCACTAGGGGGAAAATATTTCTGAAAGAAAGAAGCAAACAAGCAATCAGGGCTATCAATGGAACCAGGAGGTAATCTATTAAACCAATCCCTAGCTTCTCCTTTTAGTGAAAAAGGGAAGATCTTAGCAACAAAGTACTTGCGCATCTTAAAATCATTAGAGAACAAAGCACTCATAGTAGAAAGCTCATTCATATGAGCCACAACACTCTCATTTTCAGTCCCACAAAAAGGTTTTTTCTCAACAATATCTAAATAAGATAAATCAAGAGAGAAATCATAATCTTCATCTTTAATATCTATGGGAGAAGTGGCAAACATAGGATCAGAGGACAACTTAGGCATAATAGTACGTCTAGCAAGGAGACTCTTAATAACACTAGTACCATGTGTGTTTCGGAACTCTTCAACAAAATCATCAGTGAACTCAATGTACATAACTCTCACTAGCCTCAGGTGAGCTAACAAGTGTAACAATGTCTTCACTAGGAGTTTTGGTATTTCCTAGACTAGCCATAGTAGCATCTAGAAAAGGACCTAATGAACCACTCGCATCAAGCATAGTAGAAGTAACATCATGAGTATCAAAAGCAGTTTCGGACTCAACAGTAGTAGCAGTGTGTGTAGCATGAGTATGTGGTGGTGGTGTGACAAGCTTACTTATAACAGACGGTGAATCAAGAGCAGCGGAGGTGTTTAGGACTGTACCTCTTCTTGTAGTAGATGGTAAAATAGGGAACTTTCCATCACGAGACTTCCTAATGATGAAAGGAGTAGCATTGAACAATAAAAGATCCAAGTGAACTTACAAATAGAGCTATGCTCCCCGGCAACGGCGCCAGAAAATAGTCTTGATGAACCACAAGTATAGGGGATTGCAATAGTCTTCGTGGGTAGTATTATCCAATTTATTGATTCGACACAAGGGGAGCCAAAGAATACTTGCAAGCCTTAACAATTGAGTTGTTAGTTTAGCTGCACCTAGAAATAGTTCTTGCTCACAGAAGTTTATCAGTAGCAACAGTTTGTAGTAGCAACAGCAACAACAACAGTGAAACATGAGCAATAGTAACAGTAACAGTAACGGTAACAGTAGGATTCGAGTGCGGTAGGCATATGGATGGATGGACGGGCGTTGCATGGACGAGTCTAAACATGTAACTTCAAGGTCTTGGGCATTGCATATAAATAATAATAAGCATCCAAGTACTAAACAATCATAGGCATGTGCTCCACATATAGTCATATGTGCTCGCAATGAGAACTTGCACAACATCTTCTGTCCAGCCAGCTCGTGGCAGCGAGGCCTCTAGGTAACTACTGGCAATTAAGGTTCTCCTTTTAATAGAGCACCGGAGCAAAGCATTAACACTCCGTGAACACATGTGATCCTCACACCACAACCATCCCCTCCGGCTGTCCCAATTATTGTCACTTTGGGGCCTTCGGATCCAGACAATGATATGTGTAGACAACTTGTAGATAAGATCACAAACAATACTATCATAATGATTCAATAATAAGTTTAGATCTAAGATCATGGCACTCGGGCCCTAGTGACAAGCATTAAGCACAACAAGTTGCAACAAAGTCAAATAGCACTAATAGAGATACTAGGCACTATGCCTTAACACATATTATTCGATTACATGATAGAACTCATTCAATCCCTACCATCCCCAAGCCTACAGCGGGGGATTACTCACTCATGGATGAGGGAAATGTAGGGTTCGCAGCATAGAAAACAAAAATTTTCCTACGATGGGAACAACTATGTACCAAGATCTATCTACTAGATACAAACAACGGGCGGATGTATATCCGTAGAGAACATACCCTTGAAGACCGACAAAGCTTAACGAGTCCAAACTCGTGGTTGATGTAGACGATCTCTTGCCGATCTCAAGATCGAGAGGAAGTCCTAGCGCCGCAAAACAGCAGCGCATCCGTGCTCGCACACACGTTCGAGGCACCGAGCAACCTCCGCCTCCTCGCTCCAGCGATGCAGCGGAAGCACAACTCTTTCTTGCCGAATAGCCACCGGGAACATGTATCTCGCTAGTCCGAGACCATGGGGGATAAATTCTAGAGGGGGAGAGAGATCCTTCACGAGGAGGTGTGAGTGAGAGAGAGGGAGGGGGATCCTTTTATAGGGAGAGGGGGGCACCCAAGGGGCCATGCGCCCAGCCATGGGGCTGCCCCCTCCCATCCTTTCATTCATGTGGGTGGACACTCCACTCACACAAAAGCCTTTCAATTCCCTCCACTCAAAAACCCACTCAAATTCCCATTAAATTTCCACCAAATTTAATGCAAACTCTCATTAAATAAAACTCCTTTTATTTATTCAGAATTTTGTCAATTACTTTAATGACAAACATTCACATATAATCCCTTGCTAGTATTTCATTTCACATGCAGAAAAACTTTCTGTAATTTCACCCGAAAACCCGTTTCGGTATCTAGTGAAATAAATTCCTGCGCTTGTTATTCTTTTCGGCATGAAACTTTTGCTCCAAATGGATGTCGGTGTCTCTTAAGTGTGTCACCCTACGGTTCGCGAATAATGCGGACATGATCGAGACCCCTCTCGGATCAATAATCAGAAGCGGGATCTGGAGACCCATACTGACTCCCACACATTCAACGATGACTTTCTTGTGATCGTCGGAACCTTTTACGCTAGTATCTTAATCCCTTTGTTTCGCGATATATTACATGTCCGAGATTCGATCATCGGTATCTCCATACCTAGTTTGATCTCGTTACTGACATGCACTCTTTTCTCGTTCCCGTGGTATAACATTCTAGTGATCAAATCACTTGCTTGCAAGCTAATCAATGTTGAAGGGAATATGCCCTGAGAGGCAATAATAAAGTGTTTATTATGTGTATTCCAAGTATATGATAGATGTTTATTTTGCATGCTATAATTGTATTAATACGGAAACGTTAATACATGTGTGTTTAATAAACAAACAGAAACTTCCTAGTTATGCCTCTCTCATAAACTAGCTCGTTGATTAACAAGATGATCAAGGTTTCCTGATCATGGACATTGGATGTTGTTAATAACGGGATCACAACATTAGTGTAATGATGTGATGAACACTCATCCGAAGTATAGCATTACGATCAAAGTCATTGAGTTTATATTGCTATAACAACTTACGAAGTGATCCTAATCCTTAGACCATGAGATCATGTCAATCACTAACACCGGAAGAGTTTCTTGATAACATCAAACGTCACACCGTAACAGGGTGATTATAAAGATGGATTCAGAACTAATAAAGTGTTATGTTGAGGCTCATGGATCAAGAGTGGAATTTGTTCATCTCGATGACGGATAGATATACTCTGGGCCCTCTTGGTGATATCACATTGATTAGCTTGCAAGCAAGTGATTTGATCACTAGAATGTTATATCACAGGAACGAGAAAAGAGTGCATGTCGGTAACGAGATCAAACTAGGTATGGAGATACCAATGATCGAATCTCGGACATGTAATATATCGTGAAACAAAGGGATTAAGATACTAGCGTAAAAGGTTCCGACGATCACAAGAAAGTCATCGTTGAATGTGTGGGAGTCAGTATGGGTCTCCAGATCCCGCTTCTGATTATTGATCTGAGAGGGGTCTCGATCATGTCCGCATTATTCACGAACCGTAGGGTGACACACTTAAGAGACACCGACATCCAATTGGAGCAAATGTTTCATGCCGAAAGAATGAACAAGCGCAGGAATTTATTTCACTAGATACCGAAACAGGTTTTCGGGTGAAATTGCATAAAGTGGTTATGCATGTGAAATAGAATTCTAGCAAGGGGTTATTTGTGAATGTTTGTCATTAAAGTAATTGACAAAATTCTGAATAAAATAAAAGAGTTTTATTTAATGAGAGTTTGCATTAAATTTGGTGGAAATTTAATGGGATTTTTGAGTGGACTTTTGAGTGGAGGGAATTTAAAGGAGTTTTGTGAGTGGAGTGTCCACCCACATGAAGAGGGGAGGGCAAGGGGGCAGCCCCATGCACCGGCCACCCCCTTGGGGTTCCCCCCCTCCTCCTATAAAAGGAGCCCCTCCTCCTCACTTGTCTCTCACACCTCCTCGTGAAGGATCTCTCTCCTCCTCTAGAATTTATCCCCCATGGTCTCGGACTAGCGAGATACATGTTCCCGGTGGCTATTCGGCAAGAAAGAGTTGTGCTTCCGCTGCATCGCTGGAGCGAGGAGGCGGAGGTTGCTCGGTGCCTCGAACGTGTGTGCGAGCACGGATGCGCTGCTGATTTGCGGCGCTAGGACTTCCTCTCGATCTTGAGATCGGCAAGAGATCGTCTACATCAACCACGAGTTGAACTCGTTAAGCTTTGTCGGTCTTCAAGGGTATGTTCTCTACGGATATACATCCGCCCGTTGTTTGTATCTAGTATATATAGATCTTGGTATATAGTTCACATCGTAGGAAAATTTTTGTTTTCTATGCTGCGAACCCTACAGTGGTATCAGAGCCAGGTTCTATGCGTAGATACTTTACACGGGTAGTACACATATGAGTATGTGGGCAATGATGATCATGTTGTTGCTCCTTTGTTGTGATTTTGGATATTGGTGGCATAGTGGGATGAAGCGGCCCGGACAAACTTTACATGTCCTCGCACATGAGACCTGTTCCACGCTTGACATGCAACTAGTTTGCATAAGTGGCTAGCGGGTGTCTGTCTCTCCTACTATAGTCAATATCTATTTTGCAAGCGAGTTGTCAACAATTTGATTATCCTCGTTGTGGTTCATGTTCGTAGGTAAGAACGGTTCTATCTCGAAAGCCCTAAGCCACGCAAAACTTGCAATGGATAAATTAGAGGCGTCTAGTTTAGATTGTTGCTGGGCTAGTGTTATGATATGGTAGTGTTGTAAGTAGAAGTATGAGATGATACTCTTACAACACACATAGCGTGTAAAATCCATAGACCTTGGATTTACACATATAGGTATGATAGTGATCATACCACGATGCACATGATAGAGATCATCTGCGGGAACCATATAATTTCACTAATAAACATATGATGTTTGATTACATCTTATATTGCTTGTTTAGCGCTTTGTTAAGCATAATAAGATGATCCCTCATTTAAATATCAAGATAAGAATGTGTTCTTCCTTTAGTATGCACCGATTATGTTTTCGTCGCTCCAAGACATCACGTGATGATCGGGTGTTCTTGGATCCACGACCATATTTCGGGTGTAAAACAGTTACACACGCAAATACTAAGGTTCTAACTTGGCGAGCCTAGCATGTACAGACATGGCCTCGGAACACAGACCGAAAGGTTAAGCATGAGTCATATAGTTGATATGATGCCCATTTGATGCTCGCCTTTGAAGCTATACCGACTCACGTGATGATCGGACTTGGTGTAGTGGATTTGGTTCATGTAATCACCAAAAGGACACGAGGGATGTCGCTTTTGAGTGGGAGTTCATTCGTAATATAGATTAGTTGAACTCGATCTATCATACACTTAGTCTAAACTTTACAAATTCTGTTGTAGATGGCACCACCTGCTTTTAATTTCAATGCGTTCATGGAGAAAGAGAAACTAGCAACGAACGGTAGCAACTTTACTGAATGGGCCATGAATTTGAGGATTCTCCTCTCTGCTGCACAAAAGCAATATGTGCTAGAAGCGCCGTTAGGCCCCCCACCTTTTGATGATGCCCCTGACGAGGAGAAGAATGTCTATCAGACTCGTCAGGAGGACCACAACTTAGTTCATTGCGGCATATTGTATGGGCTAGAGCCGGAACTTCGAAAGCGTTTCGAAAACGGCAATGCATTTGATACAATGGGTGAGTTGAAAATGATTTTCGACACACATGCTGCTGTAGAGAGCTACAATGCTTCAGAAAAGTTCTTTAGCTGCATGATGGAAGAGCACAGCTCCGTTAGTGAGCATGTACTCAAGATGTCGGGTTACGCCGATAAGCTTGTGTCCTTGGGAATATCGATTCCCATTGACTTAGGCATCCATCGTGTTCTGCAGTCTCTGCCACCTAGCTATAAGAGCTTCGTGATGAACTATAATATGCAAGGCATGAAGAAGTCTCTCCCCGAGCTTCTGTCAATGCTTAAAACTGCAGAAGTGGAGATCAAAAAGGAACATCAAGTGTTGATGATCAATAGGAACACTGGTTTCAAGAAAGACAAGAAGGGAAAACGGAAGGGAAGTAAGGGCGGCAAGCCTGTTGCCGCGCCTGAAAAGAAACCCCGAGTTGGACCTAAGTCTGATACCGAGTGCTACTATTGTAAGAGGACTGGCCACTGGAAGCGCAACTGCCCCAAGTATCTGGCAGACAAGAAGGCCGGCAAGGCAAACAAAGGTATATATGATATACATGTTATTGATGTGTACTTGACTAGTGCTCGCAGTAGCACCTGGGTATTTGATACCGGTTCAGTTGCTAATATTTGTAACTCGAATCAGGGGCTGCGGAACAAGCGACCGCTAGCAAGGGGTGAGGTCAAGATGCGTGTCGGCAATGGATCAAACGTTGATGTAATCGCCGTCGGAACGCTGCCTCTCCACTTACCGTCGGGATTAGTCATAAACTTGAATAAATGTTATCTGGTGCCTGCACTGAGCATGAACATTGTATCTGGATCATGTTTGATGCAAAGTGGTTATTCATTTAAATCTGAGAACAATGGTTGTTCCATTTATATGAATGAAATCTTTTATGGTCATGCACCAATGATGAATGGTTTATTTCTGTTAGATCTCAATGATAATGTTACACATATTCATAATGTTGATGCTAAAAGGATTAAACTTAATGATGATATATCCGCATATATGTGGCACTGCCGTCTAGGTCATATTGGCATTAAACGCATGAAGAAGCTCCATTCGGATGGACTTTTGGAATCACTTGATTATGAATCATTTGATACATGTGAGCCATGCCTTATGGGCAAGATGACTAGAACGCCGTTTTCCGGTTCAATGGAACGGGCGACAGATTTATTGGAAATCATACATTCTGATGTATGTGGTCCAATGAGTGTGTCGGCGCGAGGTGGATATCGTTATTTTGTTACTTTCACAGATGATTTGAGTAGATACGGTTATATCTACTTGATGAAACACAAGTCTGAAACCTTTGAAAAGTTCAAGGAATTTCAGAATGAAGTGGAAAATCATCGTAATAGAAAGATCAAATTTCTACGGTCCGACCGTGGAGGTGAGTATCTAAGTTACGAGTTTAGCACTCACATGAAAGAGTGTGGAATTGTTTCACAACTCACACCTGCCGGAACACCACAGCGAAATGGTGTGTCGGAACGTCGTAATCGTACTTTATTAGATATGGTTCGATCTATGATGTCTCTGACAGACTTGCCGTTGTCATTTTGGGGTTATGCACTAGAAACTGCTGCATTCACTTTAAATCGGGCACCATCTAAATCCGTTGAAAAGACACCGTATGAATTGTGGTTTGGAAACAAACCTAAGCTGTCATTTCTTAAAGTTTGGGGTTGCGATGTTTATGTGAAGAAACTTCAACCGGATAAACTCGAACCCAAAGAGGAAAAATGCGTCTTCATAGGATACCCTAAAGAAACTATTGGGTATTCCTTCTATCACAGATCCGAGGGCAAGGTTTTTGTTGCCAAGAATGGATCCTTTCTAGAGAAAGAGTTTCTCGCGAAAGGTGTGAATAGTCGGAAGGTAGAACTCGAAGAGGTTGTGGAACCTTCTCTTCAAAGTATGGCGAGTAGCGCAGCGCCGGAAGTTGTTCCGGAGTTGGCTCCACCTGTTGAAGAGGGAACTAATGATAATGATCATGAAACTCCGAAAGAGAGTACTACCGAACCTCGCAGGTCAAATAGGACGCGTGCAGCTCCCGAGCTGTACGGAAATCCTGTCATAAATTTCATGGTTGATGAAAATAATGACCCTGCGACGTATGAAGAAGCGATGATGAGCCCGGATTCCAACAAATGGTTAGAAGCCATGAAATCCGAGATGGAATCCATGTATGAAAATCAAGTTTGGAACTTGGTGGAATTACCTCACGACCGAAAGGCCGTGGAGAACAAATGGATTTTCAAAAGGAAAACTGATGCTGATGGTAATGTGACCATCTATAAAGCTCGACTTATCGCAAAGGGGTTTCGACAAATTCAAGGAGTTGACTACGATGAGACTTTCTCTCCCGTAGCGATGCTAAAGTCAGTTAGGATTATGTTAGCAATTGCTGCATATTTCGATTATGAAAAATGGCAGATGGATGTCAAAACCGCGTTTCTCAATGGTAATATTGAAGAAGAGTTGTATATGATACAACCAAAGGGTTTTGTCGATCCTAAGGATGCTAACAAGGTGTGCAAGCTTCAGCGATCCATCTATGGATTGAAGCAAGCATCGCGAAGTTGGAATCTCCGCTTTGATGAGGTGATCAAAGAGTTTGGATTTGTCCAAACTTATGGAGAAGCTTGTATTTACAAGAAAGTGAGTGGGAGCAATGTGGCATTTCTGATATTATATGTGGATGACATATTATTGATCGGAAATGATATAGAACTTTTAAACAGTGTTAAAAGTTATCTAAACAGCAAATTTTCAATGAAGGACCTAGGTGAAGCATCATACATATTAGGCATAAAGATCTATAGAGATAGATCTAGGCGCCTAATAGGGCTATCGCAAAGTACATACCTTGATAAGATTTTAAAGAAGTTTAAAATGGACGGAAGTAAGAAGGGGTTCTTACCTATGTTGCAAGGCAAGACATTGAGTAAGACTCAAAGTCCGGCTTCGGCGGAAGAAAGAGAGATAATGGACAAAGTCCCCTATGCTTCAGCCATAGGCTCTATAATGTACGCCATGCTATGTACAAGACCGGATGTGGCACACGCTATTAGTTTGACTAGTAGGTACCAATCGGATCCAGGTTCGGAACACTGGATAGCGGTCAAGAATATCCTTAAGTACTTACGAAGAACTAAGGATATGTTTCTTGTATACGGAGGTGAAGAAGAGCTCGTCGCTAAGTGTTATGTCGATGCTAGCTTTGACACCGATCCGGATGACTCTAAATCTCAATCCGGATACGTATTTCTCATGAATGGCGGAGCGGTTAGTTGGAGGAGTTCCAAACAACCTGTGGTAGCGGGATCAACAACGGAGGCCGAATATGTTGCTGCTTCAGAAGCAGCTCAGGAAGCAGTTTGGATGAAGGAGTTCATATCCGAACTAGGAGTTGTGGCAAACGCGTTGGACCCAATGGTGATCTATTGTGACAACAATGGTGCCATTGCCAATGCCAAAGAGCCAAGGTCTCACAAGCATTCCAAGCATATTAAGCGCCGGTTTCACTCCATCCGCGAGCATGTCAAGGATGGAGATATAAAGATTTGTAAAGTACATACGGATCTCAATGTAGCAGATCCGTTGACTAAAACTCTCCCTAGAGCAAAACATGATCAACACCAGAACTCAATGGGTGTTAGATTTATCACTATGTAACTAGATTATTGTCTCTAGTGCAAGTGGGAGACTGAAGGGAATATGCCCTGAGAGGCAATAATAAAGTGTTTATTATGTGTATTCCAAGTATATGATAGATGTTTATTTTGCATGCTATAATTGTATTAATACGGAAACGTTAATACATGTGTGTTTAATAAACAAACAGAAAGTTCCTAGTTATGCCTCTCTCATAAACTAGCTCGTTGATTAACAAGATGATCAAGGTTTCCTGATCATGGACATTGGATGTTGTTAATAACGGGATCACAACATTAGTGTAATGATGTGATGAACACTCATCCGAAGTATAGCATTACGATCAAAGTCATTGAGTTTATATTGCTATAACAACTTACGAAGTGATCCTAATCCTTAGACCATGAGATCATGTCAATCACTAACACCGGAAGAGTTTCTTGATAACATCAAACGTCACACCATAACAGGGTGATTATAAAGATGGATTCAGAACTAATAAAGTGTTATGTTGAGGCTCATGGATCAAGAGTGGAATTTGTTCATCCCGATGACGGATAGATATACTCTGGGCCCTCTCGGTGATATCACATTGATTAGCTTGCAAGCAAGTGATTTGATCACTAGAATGTTATATCACAGGAACGAGAAAAGAGTGCATGTCGGTAACGAGATCAAACTAGGTATGGAGATACCAATGATCGAATCTCGGACATGTAATATATCGTGAAACAAAGGGATTAAGATACTAGCGTAAAAGGTTCCGACGATCACAAGAAAGTCATCGTTGAATGTGTGGGAGTCAGTATGGGTCTCCAGATCCCGCTTCTGATTATTGATCTGAGAGGGGTCTCGATCATGTCCGCATTATTCACGAACCGTAGGGTGACACACTTAAGAGACACCGACATCCAATTGGAGCAAATGTTTCATGCCGAAAGAATGAACAAGCGCAGGAATTTATTTCACTAGATACCGAAATAGGTTTTCGGGTGAAATTGCATAAAGTGGTTATGCATGTGAAATAGAATTCTAGCAAGGGGTTATTTGTGAATGTTTGTCATTAAAGTAATTGACAAAATTCTGAATAAAATAAAAGAGTTTTATTTAATGAGAGTTTGCATTAAATTTGGTGGAAATTTAATGGGATTTTTGAGTGGACTTTTGAGTGGAGGGAATTTAAAGGAGTTTTGTGAGTGGAGTGTCCACCCACATGAAGAGGGGAGGGCAAGGGGGCAGCCCCATGCGCCGGCCACCCCCTTGGGGTTCCCCCCCTCCTCCTATAAAAGGAGCCCCTCCTCCTCACTTGTCTCTCACACCTCCTCGTGAAGGATCTCTCTCCCCCTCTAGAATTTATCCCCCATGGTCTCGGACTAGCGAGATACATGTTCCCGGTGGCTATTCGGCAAGAAAGAGTTGTGCTTCCGCTGCATCGCTGGAGCGAGGAGGCGGAGGTTGCTCGGTGCCTCGAACGTGTGTGCGAGCACGGATGCGCTGCTGATTTGCGGCGCTAGGACTTCCTCTCGATCTTGAGATCGGCAAGAGATCGTCTACATCAACCACGAGTTGAACTCGTTAAGCTTTGTCGGTCTTCAAGGGTATGTTCTCTACGGATATACATCCGCCCGTTGTTTGTATCTAGTATATATAGATCTTGGTATATAGTTCACATCGTAGGAAAATTTTTGTTTTCTATGCTGCGAACCCTACAAATGTGATATCACCGAGAGGGCCCAGAGTATATCTATCCGTCATCGGGATGAACAAATTCCACTCTCGATCCATGAGCCTCAACATAACACTTTATTAGTTCTGAATCCATCTTTATAATCACCCTGCTACGGTGTGACGTTTGATGTTATCAAGAAACTCTTCCGGTGTTAGTGATTGACATGATCTCATGGTCTAAGGATTAGGATCACTTCATAAGTTGTTATAGCAATATAAACTCAATGACTTTGATCGTAATGCTATACTTCGGATGAATGTTCATCACACCATTACACTAATGTTGTGACCCTGTTATTAACAACATCCAATGTCCATGATCAGGAAACCTTGATCATCTTGTTAATCAACGAGCTAGTTTATGAGAGAGGCATAACTAGGAACTTTCTGTTTGTTTATTAAACACACATGTATTAACGTTCCCGTATTACAATTATAGCATGCAAAATAAACATTTATTATAAACAAGGAATATGATAATAACCACTTTATTATTGCCTCTCGGGCATATTCCCTTCAGTCTCCCACTTGCACTAGAGACAATAATCTAGTTTGAAAACTCTGCGTATTGAATACCTATGGCTTTCTGGTGTTCCATATACGCAATTGCAAGTGGTTAACATAGTCTACGGATCTGACGCTTCAGGTCCGTGTGTATTTGCATGTCTTTGCATCTTCACGCATCACTCATTCTCCAATGAGATGGCATTGTATAAATTTGGTCTTTCGGTGAGACCTTTAGTTCCTTGGGGTTAAATCATGTCGATACTATTGTCATACAATATATCTTTAGTGTTAGCCCGTTGCGAACCACACCTTAGTTTGATAACAAACTTCTTGACACAAATTCCCTCCTTTGCTGCTACTATAGCAGTCATATACTTAGCCTTTTTGTTGTAGTATTCATCACAATGTCTTAACTATGGATTTCATCCAAATCCATCATGGAATCTCCTTTCCATTAAATTGTGCCACCCATAGTTTAAATTGAGATAAACTTAATTTGTATATTGTGACAAAACTATTATCAATGTAACGTCTTACAATGAACTATTTGTAATTGTTTGTCACCTCTACACAAATATATTCTTAGTTCTTCCAAAAGATCATAAGAATATCCTCACTATCGTCCAATGATCATTTTATGATTCATTCTGGTATATGCTCATAACACTTAGAGCATAGGACATATCTGGATGTGCACATATCATGGTATGATTGATCAAGACATTCTTGTGATTTTACTCATCAAGTGTCAAAGCACTTGAATCTTGTTTCACTTATCAAGTGTCGATACACTTGAATCTTGATTCAATTCCTTTCCATGCGACAAGAACCGTTTCTTGTTGATTCTATATTGAACTCCTTCAATATCTCATATATGTACGTTTGGCACAACCATATTGGCGTTACAGTCTATCCACTATAGACATTCACGCTAAATATTCGGGTTTTGCCTAAGTATTTCATCGAAATGAAATTCTTAACCTTTGTCAATAAAAGATACACCATTTCTAATCAACAAGATGTCCTCCACATAATGTATTAGAAATATGTATTAGCGCTCCCACTTAATTTCTTGCAAATGCAAGCATCTTCATCGTCTCCTGATGAAAACTCTTTTTCATCACGGTGAAGATTCCAACTCCGCGATGCTTACTTCAACCATTGAAGTTTGCATGACCTTTTTAGCATCCTTTGAATTAACAAAACCCTTTGGATCGTGTCATGTACACGTCCTAGGTAACCATTCTATTAGAAGAACTTTGTTTTGTTTATTCATCTACCATATACCAAATTATATGTAGTGGTTGCTACTTTAATCCGTCCAGACTAAATATCGCTATGAAAGATCAAATCTTGTCATAGTCAACTCCTTGAACATTGTCGTAAAATATTTTACGACATGTCGACTATTTCATAGATGTGAAACATCCATGTCTGTTTCTTTATAGATCCAAATACGACCGATAGGTTTTTACACCTTTCCGGAGGGTCTTCCAAGTTTCATAGATGTCGCACCCTCCCTAGGCGCAGGGCAGGGCCCACCCGCGCCTGGCAGGGGTGTGGGCCCCAGGCCTCCACTCAGTTTCGTCTTTTGGCTCCATGGATCTTCTGGTTAAATATAATTTTTTTGGCATATTTTCCGGGGGTTTTCCTGATAGTCGATTTTCCGCACAAAAACTAGACACCAAGGTAATTCTGCTGAAAATAGCGTCAGTCCGTGTTAGTTGTATCCAGATCACACAAGTTTAGAGGAGAAAGAATAGCGAAAGTGTTCGGGAAAGTAGATATGTTTTGTACGTATCAACTCCCCCCAAGCTTAGCTTATTGCTTGTCCTCAAGCAATTCAGTTGAAAATTGAGTGGGATAAAAGAACTTTCACGAACATATTTGCTTCATATGATGTATATATTCTCAGCACAGGAGTAGATGCTTAAACCATTCATAATAAGAAGTATGCAACTAAGTCTACTCAATAGTCATTGCAATCTATGAAGAGAAACCAACTCAATAATAATAAGTAGCATGAAACATAAACATAAGCAACATTGCAATGCTCATAATAGGGTATGATAGAGTGGTATCTCGCTTGCCTTTGTTTGTAGAGCACAACTTCAATGCCAAGGCTCCTCTGAAGTTAAATTAAGACTAGAAGTAAAGATATCAGAGATACAAGCATCAAAGTCATGACATAATTAACCAAGGTTTGGAACAAACACAAGAATGACAACTATGCTCTCAAGAAGGTGCTCATAGAATAAGTGGTGACTCAACGAGGAAGTGACATAGGTCAGCGACGCCTCGTAACTCACACATGCAGAGAGCGCAATCATGTCCACTTTTCCCGCGCGAGCGATACGAACCGTTGGCGGCGACGGTACGTGGCGAAATTTCCGCGCACGTCTACGCACACGTCGTCTACGCAGCAACCATTCGATCAAGCTGCACGAATCTTGATGCCGGAGACCATAAATAGTAATTGTGGTGGAAAATTTACTTTTTCACCTCATTCTCCCTGCATCGTCTTCTTCTTCCAGCGAGCGCCTCCTTGATTTCTCTGCGCAACGTGCGAAAAACCCTAACTCTTCAATCTTTCCCAGCCATCGTCGAACACACCCAATGGCCAGCAGCAGCTCCTCCCCTTCGATGGCAGCGTCGGGCGAAGCCACGGTGAAGCCGGCGAGCTCCGTCGTCGTGCCTCTAGAGGGCTTGGTCATCCCCACGTCTGCGGTGGTTGAGGCCACCGGCGGCGACCATAATCCAGCGGCGCTGCAGCTGCTGGAGGAGTACGACTCGCACAAGGGCGACTGGCGCGGTTCGGACATCACAGACCGCGACATCAAAGAGTTGTTACCTCCCTGCGATGGAGGGGCTCGCCTGGCGGGCGGTGCCGGCCGGCGAGGTCACACCTTCTCCCCAAGCCGGAGAAAAGGTGTACCTCAAAGCACAGATGGTACGCGGCGCCTCCCTGCCCATCTCCAACTTCTTCCTTGCTGTCCTGAATCATTACCGAGTACAACCACAGAACCTATCCCCCAATAGCATCCTAGCGCTCAGCAATTACGCGGCGCTCTGCGAGGGTTATTTAGGAATCAAGCCTAGGCTAGATCTCTTCATATACTTCTTTACCGTCAAGCGCGAAGCCGGAGCCGGCAAGGACGATCTTAGGAATTGTGGAACCATTAGTTTTAAGATCCGGCCTGGCCGGCGCTTCCTAGACATCGTCGGCCATGAATCCTGCAAGAATTGGCAGCGAACGTACTTCTATGGCCCAGATATCCCTCTGGCTGGCCGAGAAGTCACGTACCTGGACTTTGTCGATGGAGCAGCCGCTGAAGCCTCGACATGGAGATCCCAGGCCTCCCTTCCCTCCAACATCGACGCTTCCCGCACTATAAGGCGGATAGAGTGGTTTGTAGAGACGGGTTTGAACGGCTTGGACCTAGCCATGTGCTGGTTCATCAGGCGGATCCAGCCTCTACAGCACCGCTTGAAGCTGATGCACGAGTATTCCAACTATAGAAGGGATAGCCTCCGCATCTCCGAGGACAACTTCTCGAGCGACTCCGTCAAGCTCCGCCTCAAGGAAATCGTCAAGGTGAAGGACAAGAAGCGTGGCTTCGCCATCACCTACGACATGTTCGTAGAGAGCAAGTGCCCAAAGGTAACTGTTTATTTTTCGTGTATGACATATACTCCAGTTCTTCTTTCTAGCCATTACCATCTCATATAACACAGTGGTTTCTTCACTTTAACAGCTTAGCGACATAGACGAGGACAACATGGCTCCTCAAATCTATGATCCAAAGATGAAGGAAGTCACCGTCGTGTCTGACGACGATGCTCCGTTGGCGCAAAAGCGGAAGAGATCCACCTCTGACGCTGCCGACGGAGGCAAGAAGAAAAGGACGGAGGGTGGAGCCTCCAAAAAGACTACCGCCGCCCTGGAGGCGGAGAAAAGAAAGGTTACTGGGATCCCTTTTGCTAAAGCACCCCCTCTTGTGTAAGCTTATTTCCCTCCAACATTGTCCATTTGTCTGTCTTATTCCTGTACTTATGCATTTTGCACGTTTCAGAAAGAAAGCCACGAGAAGCTTGAAGAAGACCTCCAAAACTTCGGGGGCTTCTAGAACCATCAAGGATATGCTGAATCGCGATGTATCTCCCGCCATCGCCCCTGTCACTCCCATCGTCCAGCCCTCGTCCGCCCCGACAAGCTCACAAGCTAAGGAAGCATTTGTCCCGTCCGCCATGGAAGTGGACTCAGGTGCCTCTACAGAGCTCACTGTTGTCGGCGAACAGGCGACGCAGGAGAGTGGCACACACCAAATGGATGAAGCTCTGGCTAAGGATGCCATGGGTAGCGGTAAGGCGTGTTGGAGATATGCCCTAGAGGCAATAATAAATATAGTTATTATTATATCTTTGTGTTTATGATAAATGTTTATATTCATGCTATAATAGTATTAACAAGGAAACATTAATACTTGTGTGAATTATAAACTTAAATTGAAGTCCCTAGTATAGCCTCTATACTTCACTAGCTTGTTGGTTGATTAAATGATTGTGGTTTCCATATCATGAACATTGAGATGTTATCAACAACAAGATCATATCGTTAGGAGAATGATATGGTGGACATACTCCTATAGATAAGCGTAGCATAAAGATCAAGTCATTTCAATAGTTCAATTGCTATATGCTTTCTGATACATAGTAACCTAATTCCTTCGACCATGAGATCATGCATATCACCTTTGCCGGATGGATGCTTTGATAACATCAAACACCACACCGTAACTGGGTGGCTATAAAGGTGGCATTAAGTGTTCGGAAAGTATTGGTTGAAACACATGGATCAAGAGTGGGATTTGTCCATCCACATGACGGATAGATATACTCTGGGCCCTCTCGGTGGAATGTCATCCAATTAGCTTGCAAGCATGTGACATGGTCACAAGGGATCACATATCACGGGAACGAGAAAAGAGTACTTATCGGTAACGAGGTTGAACTAGGTATGCAGAGATACCGACGATCATAACCTCGGATAAGTAACATATCGTGAGACAAAGGGAAATTGGTATCGTATGTAAGTGGTTCATTCGATCGCAAAGTAATCGTAGAAATATGTGGGAGCCATATGAATTTCCAGATTCCTCTATTGGTTATTGTTCGAAGAAGTGTCTCGATCATGTCCGCATAATTCACGAACCGTAGGGAGACACACTTAAGGATTCGACGTTGTTTGAGTAGTTATGGTATTATGAGAAAGAGACCGAATGTTGTTCGGAGTCTCGGATGGGATCCGGGATATCACGAGGTGATCCGGAATGGTCCGGAGAATAAGATTCATATAAGGAAAGTCCCGTTTCGGAGTTGGGGAATGGTTCCGGTGTTTTCATCGGGAACATTCTAGAAGGTCCCGGAATGTCCGGCACTCCGGAGGGGGAAGGGTACATGAATGTGTCATTGTAAGTTGGAATGATTGCATCATGTACTAGGTGTTCTTGCTGTCCAAAATAAAGGGTTTATTTTAATCCTAAATTGAAAAGTCAAACGGCTAGTTTGAAAGTCAAACGGCAATTTTGGGAAGTGGGAAGAGAGGAGGATTGGTGGAGGCCGAATTGGAGGAGGGTTCCTCCCTTGGCCGGCGCCCCACCAAGCCGACTTGGGGAGGGTCTCTCCTCCCCTTGGCCGGCCAGCCCTCCCACCTATATAAGGAGGGGCAGGGCTCCCTCCTAGCACACACAAGTTCCTATCTTCTACCTCCGGTTTAGAGCCGTTTTGGTTTAGAGCTTCTAATTGCTTTAGCCAGCGGTTTAGAGCCTTCTAATTGGTTTAGAGCCCTCTAATTGGTGTGTCTAATTACTAGACCACTAATAGCCTCTCTCATAAGCTCCACCATACTCGCACCGGCTTAAGGCGAAGCCCTGCGGGATTTCCCCTCTACTTCCGGTACCACGCCGTTGTGCTGCCGGAATCGCGAGGAGAGTGCTACAACCTCCGCTGCCTGCTGGAACAAGGGAGAGGAAGGTCTTCGTCGAGTACCGAACGTGTGACCGACTGCGGGAGCGCTGCTGGAACGTGGCGCCGGAAGGATCGTCTACGCGATCTTGAGATCGGAAAGAGTACGACTACATCACCCACGAGAATCTGCTCTCGTTAAACACTTTGGAATCTTCGAGGGTGAGTTATTCCATCGACTCGTTGCTACAATCTAGTAGATAGATCTTGGCTTGTTTGTTTGTATGCGATAGAAATTTTTTGTTTTCCATGCTACGAACCCCTACAGTGGTATCAGAGCCGTGTCTATATGTAGATCTGTTGCACGAGTAGAACACAATGGTCATTGTGGGCGTTGATGCTTTTATTGTAGATTGCTTTTTGTGTACTTTGCATCTTGCGGTATGTTGGGATGAAGCGGCCCGGGCTAACCTTACATGACATCGTTCATGAGACTTGCTCCACGTTTGACATGCAACTTGTATTGCATAAGTGGCTTTGCGGGTGCCTGTTTCTCCTAGCATAGTTAAGATCCAATTTACAACGGGTAATCAACAATGCTAGTATCAATGTTGTGGTTCTTGTTCGTAAGTTAGAACGACACTTATTGAAAGCCCCAAACCACGTAAAATATGCAAAGAAAGTAGAGGCGTCTAACTTTGTTTTGCAGGGGTGTGCAGTGATGTGATATGGCCATGATTGTGATTATATTTGATGTATGCAATGTTCCTTATTGTAAGTTGGCAACCGGCAGGAGCCATATGGTTGTCTTTAATTTCTGTTAAGACCTGCGTGTCTATTCAAAATAGTTGTAATAGTTGAAGCTGGTGGACGACAACCATGAAGAAGCGTCATTGACCTTGATGCTATGCCGGTGATGATGGAGATCATGTTCGTGCTTGAAGATGGAGATCGGAAGCACAAAGAAGAAAGGCCATATCATATCACATATTATGAATTGCATGTGATGTTAATCCTTTATGCATCTTGTATTGCTTAGTGGACGACGGTAGCATTATAAGATGATCCCTCATGCACATAAATTTCAAGTTCTAAAGTGTTCACCCTTAGTATGCACCGTTGCCAAAGCTTGCTGCTTCAAAGCACCACGTGATGATCGGGTGTCTTTGATTCCGCGGGTGAATACAACGTAAGCAAGCCAGATTTGCTTATGCGGTAGCTAAGGTTTGATCTTGACGAGCCTAGCATGTACAGACATGGCCTCAGGAACACGGATCACCGAAAGGTAAAGCATGAATCATATAGTAGATATGATGAACATGTCGATTGTTCGCCATTGAAACTATATCAACTCTCGTGATGATCGGTGTTGATGTAGTGGATTTGGTTCATGTGATCACTAAAACAATGTGAGGGATGTTGTTTTGAGTGGGAGTTCACCTAGTTTAATTTCATTAATTAATTTGAACTCAATTTGTCATAAACTTAGTCTAAACTATTGCAAATATGTTGTAGATCAATGGCAGCCCCTACCATCAATTTTAATGCGTTCCTAGAGAAAGAAAAGTTGAAAAACAATGGAAGCAACTTCGCGGATTGGTTCCGCAATTTGAGGATTGTCCTCACAGCTGGTAATTTGACCTATGTGCTGGATGCACCGCTGGGTGACCCACCTGCAGCTGATGCTCCCGATGAAGTAAAGAATGTTTACCTCGCTCGGAAGAATCAGTACTCCATAGTTCAGTGTGCTATCTTGTATGGTTTAGAATCGGAGCTTCAGAAAAGGTTTGAGAATTCAGACCCATATGATATTGTCGAGGATCTCAAATTAATTTTTGAGACTCATGCGGCAATTGAAAGTTATGAAGCTTCTGAAAAGTTCTTTAACTGCAAGATGGAAGAGGGCAGCTCCGTCAGTGAGCATGTGCTTAAGATGTCTGGGCACGCAAATAAACTTCAAAGCTTGGGTATAGTGATTCCTAATACTTTGGGGGTTTACCGCATCCTCCAATCACTACCACCAAGTTACAAGAACTTTGTGATGAACTACAACATGCAGAACATGAACAAAGAGTTGCCAGAACTATTTGCTATGTTAAAGTCTGCAGAAGTGGAAATCAAGAAAGAGCACCAAGTGTTGATGGTCAATAAAGACCACCAAATTCAAGAAAGGCAAGTCTAAGCAGAAGGGACACTTCAAGAAGGGTGGTAAGAAAGTTGCCATACCGACGAAGAAGACCAAGGCTGGACCCAAGCCTGATACTGAGTGCTTTTACTGCAAGGGAGAAGGTCACTGGAAGCGGAATTGCCCAAAGTACTTGGCGGATTTGAAGAACGGCAACATCAACAAGAAAGGTATATCTGATATACATGTTATTGATGTGTATCTCACTAGTATTCGTAGTAGTGCCTGGGTATTTGATACTGGTTCGGTTGCTCATATTTGTAACTCGAAACAGGAGCTGCAGAATAAACGGAAGCTAGCAAAGAACGAGGTGACGATGCGCGTGGGAAACGGATCAAAGGTTGATGTGATCGCGGTCGGCACGCTACCTCTTTATCTACCATCGGGATTAGTTTTGTACTTAAATAATTGTTATTTGGTGCCTGCGTTGAGCATGAACATTATATCGGGATCTTGTTTATTGCGAGACGGTTACTTGTTTAAATCCGAGAATAATGGTTGTTCGATTTATATGAGTAATATGTTTTATGCACATGCACCTTTGATAGATGGTCTATTCTTATTGAATCTCGATAGTAGAAATACACATATCAAAGGCTAAACGTTTGAAATCAAGCGATAATTCGACCTATATGTGGCACTGTCGTCTTGGTCACATCGGAGTGAAACGTATGAAGAAACTCCATTCCGATGGACTTCTTGAATCACTTGATTTTGAATCACTTGAAAGATGCGAAGCATGTCTGATGGGTAAAATGACTAAGACTCCATTTTCTGGTATAATGGAGCGAGCTACGGACTTACTGGAAATCATACATACCGATGTGTGTGGTCCAATGAGTGTAGCATCGCGCGGTGGTTATCGTTATGTTCTTACCTTCACGGATGATTTGAGTAGATATGGGTATATCTATTTCATGAAACATAAGTCCGAAACTTTCGAGAAGTTTAAGGAGTTTCAAAGTGAGGTAGAGAATCAACGTAACAAGAAGATTAAATTTCTACGTTCTGATCGTGGAGGTGAATATCTAAGTTACGAGTTTGGCGAGCATTTGAAGAAATGCGGAATACTTTCACAATTGACACCGCCGGGAACACCACAGCGTAATGGTGTGTCTGAACGTCGTAATCGAACCCTCTTAGATATGGTTCGTTCTATGATGTCACTTACAGATTTACCGCTAACATTTTGGGGTTATGCATTAGAAACAGCCGCATTCACTTTAAATAGGGCACCATCTAAATCCGTTGAAACGACACCGTATGAATTATGGTTTGGGAAGAAACCTAAATTGTCGTTCCTTAAAGTTTGGGGATGCGAAGCCTATGTAAAGAAGTTACAGCCGGACAAGCTTGAACCCAAAGCGGAAAAATGCGTCTTCATAGGATACCCGAAGGAAACTATTGGGTATACCTTCTATCATAGATCCGAAGGCAAAATCTTCGTTGCCAAGAATGGATCCTTTCTAGAGAAGGAATTTCTCTCGAAAGAAGTGACTGGAAGGAAAGTAGAACTCGACGAGGTTGTCGAACCTTCTCTCGAAATTACGAGTAGCGCAGCACCGGAAGAAGTTCCTGTGGTGCCTGCACCAATAAGAGAGGAAGCTAATGATGGTGATCATGAAACTTCGGTTGAAGTTACTACAGAGCCTCGAAGGTCAACGAGAACTCGTACCACTCCAGATTGGTATGATTCCGTTATGAATGTCATGTTGGTGGACAACACCGATGACCCTGAGACATATGAGGAAGCGATGATGAGCCCAGATTCCAATAAATGGCAAGAAGCCATGAAATCCGAGATTGGATCCATGTACGAAAACCAAGTATGGACTTTGGTGGACTTACCGGATGGCCGGAAGGCTGTCGAGAACAAATGGATTTTCAAGAAGAAAACAGATGCTGATGGTAATGTTACTGTCTATAAAGCTCGACTTGTCGCAAAAGGGTTTCGACAAATTCAAGGAGATTGACTACGATGAGACTTTCTCACCGGTAGCGAAGCTAAAGTCTGTGAGGATTATGTTAGCAATCGCTGCATATTATGATTATGAGATATGGCAGATGGATGTCAAAACAGCATTCCTCAATGGAGACATTGATGAAGAGTTGTATATGATGCAACCCAAAGGTTTTGTCGATCCTAAAGACGCTAACAAGGTATGCAAGCTTCAACAGTCCATCTATGGATTGAAGCAGGCATCCCGAAGTTGGAATCAACGTTTTGATAAGGTAATCAAAAGTTTTGGTTTTATACAAACTTATGGAGAAGCTTGTATTTACAAGAAAGTGAGGGGGAGCTTTGTAGCATTCTTAATACTGTATGTGGATGACATATTGTTGATTGGGAATGATGTAGACCTTCTTAATAGTGTCAAGGAATATTTGAATAATAGTTTTTCAATGAAGGATCTTGGCGAAGCAGCTTACATATTAGGCATAAAGATTTATAGAGATAGATCGAAACGCCAAATATCATTGTCACAAAGTACATATTTGGACAAAGTTCTAAAGAGGTTTGGAATGGAAGAAAGCAAGAAAGGGTTCTTGCCCATGTTGCCCAATACGACCTTGAGTAAAACTCAAAGTCCGACATCGGCAGAAGATAGAGAAAGGATGAGTAAGACTCCCTATGCATCAGCCATAGGATCTCTAATGTATGCCATGCTATGTACTAGACCCGACATTGCATATACTGTTAGTTTAACTAGCAGATATCAAAGTGATCCAGGAGTGGATCATTGGACAGCGGTCAAAAACATCCTTAAGTACTTGAGAAGAACTAAGGATATGGTTCTTTCTTATGGAGGTGATGAACAGCTCGTTGTTAATGGTTACACCGATGCTAGTTGGAACACCGATCCAGATGATTCTAAATCACAATCTGGGTACGTATTTATTTTGAATGGTGCAGCAGTTAGCTGGAGGAGTGCAAAGCAAAGCGTTGTGGCGAGATCTTCAACTGAATCGGAATACATGGCTGCTTCGGAGGCTTCACAAGAAGCGATATGGATGAAAGAGTTCATTACAGAGCTGGGTGTGGTTCCTAGTGCGCTGGACCCAATGTCTATCTACTGTGATAACATGGGCGCCATAGCCAATGCGCAAGAACCAAGGTCACACAAGAAGCTGAAGCACATCAAGCTGCGTTTTCACGCTATTCGAGAACATATCCAGGATGGGGATATAAAGATTTGCAAAGTACACACAGATCTGAATGTGGCGGATCCGTTGACTAAACCTCTCCCGAGGGCAAAACATGACCAACACCAAACTGCCATGGGTGTTCGGTGTATTACCATGTAATCTAGATTAGATGACTCTAGTGCAAGTGGGAGACTGTTGGAGATATGCCCTAGAGGCAATAATAAATATAGTTATTATTATATCTTTGTGTTTATGATAAATGTTTATATTCATGCTATAATAGTATTAACAAGGAAACATTAATACTTGTGTGAATTATAAACTTAAATTGAAGTCCCTAGTATAGCCTCTATACTTCACTAGCTTGTTGGTTGATTAAATGATTGTGGTTTCCATATCATGAACATTGAGATGTTATCAACAACAAGATCATATCGTTAGGAGAATGATATGGTGGACATACTCCTATAGATAAGCGTAGCATAAAGATCAAGTCATTTCAATAGTTCAATTGCTATATGCTTTCTGATACATAGTAACCTAATTCCTTCGACCATGAGATCATGCATATCACCTTTGCCGGATGGATGCTTTGATAACATCAAACACCACACCGTAACTGGGTGGCTATAAAGGTGGCATTAAGTGTTCGGAAAGTATTGGTTGAAACACATGGATCAAGAGTGGGATTTGTCCATCCACATGACGGATAGATATACTCTGGGCCCTCTCGGTGGAATGTCATCCAATTAGCTTGCAAGCATGTGACATGGTCACAAGGGATCACATATCACGGGAACGAGAAAAGAGTACTTATCGGTAACGAGGTTGAACTAGGTATGCAGAGATACCGACGATCATAACCTCGGATAAGTAACATATCGTGAGACAAAGGGAAATTGGTATCGTATGTAAGTGGTTCATTCGATCGCAAAGTAATCGTAGAAATATGTGGGAGCCATATGAATTTCCAGATTCCTCTATTGGTTATTGTTCGAAGAAGTGTCTCGATCATGTCCGCATAATTCACGAACCGTAGGGAGACACACTTAAGGATTCGACGTTGTTTGAGTAGTTATGGTATTATGAGAAAGAGACCGAATGTTGTTCGGAGTCTCGGATGGGATCCGGGATATCACGAGGTGATCCGGAATGGTCCGGAGAATAAGATTCATATAAGGAAAGTCCCGTTTCGGAGTTGGGGAATGGTTCCGGTGTTTTCATCGGGAACATTCTAGAAGGTCCCGGAATGTCCGGCACTCCGGAGGGGGAAGGGTACATGAATGTGTCATTGTAAGTTGGAATGATTGCATCATGTACTAGGTGTTCTTGCTGTCCAAAATAAAGGGTTTATTTTAATCCTAAATTGAAAAGTCAAACGGCTAGTTTGAAAGTCAAACGGCAATTTTGGGAAGTGGGAAGAGAGGAGGATTGGTGGAGGCCGAATTGGAGGAGGGTTCCTCCCTTGGCCGGCGCCCCACCAAGCCGACTTGGGGAGGGTCTCTCCTCCCCTTGGCCGGCCAGCCCTCCCACCTATATAAGGAGGGGCAGGGCTCCCTCCTAGCACATACAAGTTCCTATCTTCTACCTCCGGTTTAGAGCCGTTTTGGTTTAGAGCTTCTAATTGCTTTAGCCAGCGGTTTAGAGCCTTCTAATTGGTTTAGAGCCCTCTAATTGGTGTGTCTAATTACTAGACCACTAATAGCCTCTCTCATAAGCTCCACCATACTCGCACCGGCTTAAGGCGAAGCCCTGCGGGATTTCCCCTCTACTTCCGGTACCACGCCGTTGTGCTGCCGGAATCGCGAGGAGAGTGCTACAACCTCCGCTGCCTGCTGGAACAAGGGAGAGGAAGGTCTTCGTCGAGTACCGAACGTGTGACCGACTGCGGGAGCGCTGCTGGAACGTGGCGCCGGAAGGATCGTCTACGCGATCTTGAGATCGGAAAGAGTACGACTACATCACCCACGAGAATCTGCTCTCGTTAAACACTTTGGAATCTTCGAGGGTGAGTTATTCCATCGACTCGTTGCTACAATCTAGTAGATAGATCTTGGCTTGTTTGTTTGTATGCGATAGAAATTTTTTGTTTTCCATGCTACGAACCCCTACAAGGCGGTGGTGGAAGGTGGTACATCAATCGAAGGCGGGGCCCTCGCCCCCAGGAAGACCATAGAGTTCCCGAAGATAGTCTACCCGGCACTTACGCCGAGTAGCACCTCTCTGGTTCCTGGTGCGGCACCGACATATCCAACGTGTGGTCTCGAGGAGCTTCTCCGGCAAGCAGAAATCCTACAAGGAAACAGTGTATCCTTCGGCAAGCTGCTGGCTGAGAGCGCTACCAACCTCAAGATCATTGCACTTGTAAGTTATATTTGCCTTTTTACATTTCATATGAATATCCCACTGTAGCCCCCGAGTATTTAGACGGAAAACCATAGGTCTTTGTGTCTAAATGCTCTAAGAGTGACTAAGTTAGAAAACTTCTCACTGTAGCCCCAAGCATATAGGTGGAGTGAATTATTCCGACTAGATGCTTTAAGAGTAGCATACGCAGTGTTTATCAATTTCGATACTGTAGCCCCCAAGCTTCTAGTTGTAACTGATTAGTACCGACTAGATGCTTAAAGAGAAGCTAAGCATACATCCGAGTTAAAAACTTTATACTGTAGCCCCCAAGCTTCTAATCAAACACTGAATTAGTTCCGACTAGATGCTTAAAGAAATACTAAGCATATTGCTAAGTTAAAAAACTCTCATTGTAGCCCCCGAGTGTCTAGGTGGAAATTTTCCGGCTAGATGCTCCAAGTAGACCAAACAACGTTTAAATTTCTTTTTTACACAGAATGAGAATGCTCGGAGGGGCATGGCCAACGACAAGTACCAGAAGATGCGCGCAGACTTGGAAGCTAAAAAGGGTAAAATTGCCTTCTTGAAAGAACAGATCATCAAGAGCAAGCGTCTGTTTTTCCTTTCCTTTTCCATACTCCGGCTTGGTCTTGTGCATTCTCTGAGTATTCACCGTGTACTGTCTTTTCTCCGACTTGCAGAAACCATTTCCAAGGCTAAGTATATTGTTCAGCAATCCAAGCACATTCAGCAGCTGGATAGCGAGAACAAGATCCTCAAGCAGGAGAGGAAGGATATGCTGAAGATGCATGAAGAATCCATGAAAGTCCTACAGGACTCCGCCACCGAGGAGATAAACCGCTTGAAGGAGGAAATCGCTATCTTGAAAGAGCAAAAGAAAGTTGTTGATGAGCAAAATCAACGCCATCATGAAGCATACAAGCTCCTTCAACAAGAACGGGACTCCATGGCGGATACTCTCTGGCAAGCTGAGGCCAGCATCTTTAGTAAGTGATTCTCTGTCTTGGATTTCTGTAGTCTGAATACTCTGAATTTTTGAACTCATGCGCTCCTTTGTCGAGAATTCGAAGCTCCTATGGGTTTAACCCGGTCGCCTCATCCGCCAAAGAAATGCATGGTCCTTGCCGGCAACTTCATCAACACCGTCACCGCGCAGGCCAAAGAGATTTCCAAGCCCCTCCAGATCAATATCAAGGCATCGGACTCTGTGGCGAAGTTCTCGGAGATCCTGTGCTGAGCCCCCGAGCGTATCGCAAGCTGGAAAGCTTCATGTGCACGGGCCGGTGCAAGGATTGCGCTATCCATGGTCAAGGCACATTACGAGAATGACGACATGGTAACCTCTCGTATCCCCGACGTAGATGACGAAGGCCAAAAGATAAACCACAAATCTATCTTGGCATCACTCGTGGGTTATGACACCGGAGTCACCGAGTTGGTCGATGTTAACGTCTTCGTGCCAATGAAAACCATCGATGGCGGCAACCAAACCTCCTCCGAGTCTCTCGACACTGCCGACTTCGAGGGTGAATCTCCTGATGCCGATGATGTTGCTTCCAAGTCGCATGCGCCAGAGGAATGAAAAACAATTTTTAATATTTGTTTCCTCTGTAATGTGTATGTGGAAAAAACTATGTGTTAACTTAAGGCGGAAAACAATGGTGTATTTCCTGCTACTTAAGAACTAGTTCTAGCATGTATATATTTTTTAAGCAAGTGCTGGCTTATCCATTACTTTGGTTTTTATGCTTGACTTTTCGTGAGTCGGAAGACTCGTTGTCGGAACCATTACTTCAGGTGATGATTCCCAATGGCACCATCAATAACCTAAGCACAAAATCGCCGACAATAAGTGTCGAAAGTCACTACTCCAGAATCCACATAAAAACGACAAAGAACGTGTAGACCAGAAAACTTAAGCTAACACCCGTAGGTGGAATTTTCACAAGTGCACTTGCAAAGCTTGTGCATAAAGGTTTTATACGATCCAAGAATGAACACTAAAGGAGGTAAAAGACTCAGAAATATGAGTGAACCAAAGAGATTTATTTCAGTGATCATATAAGAGGTACACAATTAGATAAAAAATGCTAAGTGTAGAAAGGACGTAGTTGTGCTATGTTCCATGGTCGATCAAGCTCCGGGTAGTCATCATCCGGGTCACGTCGCTTACGCTTATGATCCTCGTTGGGTCTATCCTTCAGTTCATGATTGTCAACGAGGTAGTAAGACCCATTGAGTAGCGCCTTGCTTATGATGAACGGTCCTTCCCATGGCGGGGATAATTTGTGTGACTTCTTCTGCTTAAGTCGGAGCACCAAATCCCCCTCTTTAAACGAGCGATGCCGAACGCGGCGACTATGGTAGGTGTGTAGCTTCTGCTGGTAGATGGCGGATCTTTGGCATACCAAAACGCGCTCCTCCTCGAGAAGGTACACATCTCGGCGTCTGGATTCTTTAGCATCATCTTCGTCGTAGGCGGCAACCCTTGGTGCATCGTGAAGTATGTCGGAAGGTAGGATGGCTTCTGCTCCATATACCATGAAGTAAGGGGTGTATCCAGTGGATCTGTTGGGTGTAGTTCATAAACTCCACAGCATAGATGGCAATTCTTCCGCCCAGGCTCCAGCTGCTCTATGTAGCGGTGCCTCAAGACGTGGCTTTATTCCCTGCAGAATTAATCCATTGGTTCGCTCAACCTGACCGTTGGATTGTGGATGTGCCACAGATGCAAGGTCAAGCCGGATGCCCTTCTCCCAACAATATGCCTCCACTTCTCTGAGTGACAAGTTGCTACCGTTGTCGGTGATAATGCTATGTGGGAGACCAAATCTCACCACTAGATCCCGGACAAACCTGAGGGCAGTTGCCCCATCAAGCTTTCTAATGGGTTTAGCTTCTATCCATTTAGTGAATTTATCAACTGCTACTAGCAGATGCGTAAACCCACATGGTGCCGTCTATAACGGTCCCACCATGTCTAGCCCTCAGACTGCAATCAACCAAGTTATTAGTTTTTTTCGCAATTCTTCAGCAGGAACATGTGGTTGTCGGGCATAATACTGGCATCCCATGCATGTCTCAACCAGCTTGTCGGCGTCCACCTTCGCTGTCAGCCAGTAGAATCCTTGCCGGAAGGCTTTTGCGACCAACGATCGAGGAGCAGCGTGATGCCCGCAATCTCCAAGATGGATTTCGCGTAGGATTTCAATACCTTCTAGCTGGGAAACACACTTAAGGTATACACTAGTAGTGCTCCTTTTGTAGAGTTGTCCATTGATTATGGTATAGCCCTTTGCTCGACGTACTATTTGTCGTCTTTCGACCTCGTCGTCGGGCAAAGTTCTGTGTTCGAGATATTCCATGAACGGTTTTGTCCAAGCCGGAGGGACCTTTGCCACCATGTGGACGAAAGAGTCAACTCTATCCGGGTTGTCGATGTCTGCTCCCTTCATGGATGGTGTCCGTAGATGCTCTAGGAAAACTCCTAGCGGAATTCGTTTGCGCCCTGATCCAAGCTTAGACAGCAGATCAGCCGCCTCGTTTTGCTCCCTAGGTACATACTTGACCTCGTAGCCCAAGAATCTCTTGACTATCTCGTCCACTTCGTCTCGATATGCCGTCATCATAGGGTTCCGCGCATTCCAGGTGCCAGCCACCTGCTGGGCAACCAAGTCGGAATCTCAACAGCAAACTATGCGCTTGATGCCAATATCCTTGGCTACGTGTAATCCGTGAATGAGTGCTTCATACTCCATGTTGTTTGTAGCCTCGAAGTGGATCTGCGGAACATAGTGTAGCTTGTCCCAGTTGGTGACTGTAGCAGTACACCAGCCCCCGAGCCGTTAAGCAGCTTTGATCCGTCAAAGTGCATCACCCAGTATTCTGGTTCCGGCAATGGAGTAGCATCTGGCATCTCCGTCCAATCTGCAATAAAATCCGCCAAGGCTTGTGACTTGATAGCGTCACGTCTCTTGTAGGTGATCTCGAAGGCGGCGAGTTCAATGCCCCACTTCGTGACCCTTCCCATGGCGTCGTTTTTGTTGATAATGTCGGATAGTGGAGTCTTGCTTACCACTGTGATTGGGTGCTCTTGAAAGTAATGCCTCAGCTTCCGAGAAGCAAGGAATACTCCATAAGCTATCTTCTGGTAGTGCGGGTAACGCTGCTTGGACTCCGTCAAGACCTCGCTTACATAGTAAACTGGTCGTTGAACTCCGTGCTCATAGCCTGGTTCCTTCCGCTCTACCACGGCGATGATGCTGATTACCCGGTTGGTGACCGCCATGTAAATTAACATGGGCTCTCCAGGCTCGGGTGCTGCAAGGATGGGCGCTGAGGAAAGAATCTCCTTGAGCTGCTTCAATGCTGCATCTGCTTCGTCCGTCCACGTGAATTTGTCTGCCTTCTTCAGCAACTTGTATAGTGGCAGGGCCTTCTCTCCAAGTCGGCTGACGAACCGACTAACTGCTGCAACACAACCTGCTAGTCGTTGAATGTCCTTTAGGAATGTCGGACGGTTTATGTTTAATATGGCCTTGATTTTCTCCGGGTTGACCTCGATTCCATGCTGGGAAACGATGAAGCCCAACAATTTGCCGGCTGGAACCCCGAAGACGCACTTCTTGGGGTTAAGCATCATGTTGTATTTCCGGAGATTATCAAAGGTTTCTTTTAAATCGGAGATTAAGTCATTTGACTTTTTAGACATCACCGCTATATCGTCCACATAGGCGTGAACGTTCCGACCAATTTGGTCGTGAAAGCAACGTTGCATTGTCCGCTGGTACGTAGCACCTGCGTTTTTCAGCCCAAAGGGCATCGTAACATAGCAAAACATGTCTTATGGAGTAGTGAACGAAGTGGCCAATTGGTCTGACTTCCTCATCTTGATCTGGTGGTATCCTGAGTATGCATCGAGAAAACACAGAAGTTCTGAGCCAGCCGTCGAGTCAATGACTTGGTCAATGCGAGGCAAAGCAAATAGATCTTTGGGGCATGCTTTGTTCAAGCGTGTAATCAACGCACATTCATAATTCTTTGGTTCCCTTTTTGGGGACAAGTACAGGATTGGCCACCCATTGGGTGTGAAGGACTTCTCGGATAAAACTAGCCTTAAGTAACCTAGCTATCTTTGCCTATGACGCATCTCTTCTCATCTCCAAAGCGTCGTAGAGGTTGCTTGACTGGTTTGCATTTTGGATCAATGTTTAAGCTATGCTCGACAAGTTCCCTAGGTACACCTTTCATGTCGCCAGGCTGCCAGGCAAAGATGTCCCTGTTCTCACGGAGGAACTCGACAAGCGCGCTTTCCTATTTAGGATCCAGGTTCGTCCCAATGGCGGTGGTCTTGGAGGCATCGCCTACCACAAGTTCCACCGGCTTGGTCTCGATGGCGGCCTTGAATGCTGGAGCGGAGTCGGAGATCTGTTTCTTCGACGCGGGCATCTCCGAGGCATCGACCTTGCTTTGGATCTCTTTAAATTCTTCGCTGTAGAGGACAGCTTCCGCGTAGGCTGCTTCATTAATCTCGCAGTCCCTTGCTTTGGTAAAGCTTCCAGATATGGTGATGACACCGTTTGGTCCGGGTATCTTGAGTTTGTTGTAGACGAAACATGGCTTGGCCATGAAGGTGTGGAATATGTCGCGGCCGAATATGACATGGTACACGCTCTTGAAGGGGACCACCTCAAAGGTCATGCGCTCTTGGCGGTAATTATTAACATCGCCAAAGGCAACCTGAAGTGTGATACACCCAAGCGACCTAGCCTCCCGACCAGGAACTACGCCGTGGAAGATGGTGTTGGTCCACCTTAGGTTTGCCTCCGTCAAGTTCATCTTCTGTAGTGTATCCAGGTACATGATGTTGATGTTGCTTCCACTATCCACCATACATTTGGTGAACTCAATGTCGTCAATCAAGGGGGTGATGACCATGGCGTATTGGTTCTCCGTAGGGATAAGGTCTGGGTGATCCTTCCTGTCCCAAGTAATTGGAACCTCCGACCAGCGCAGGTATTGGGGAACTGGGGGTAGAGTAGCCATCAGTATCCTCATAGAGGTCTTTTGTTGTCGGACGGTGGGGGTGCCAAGGAAAGTGTGGAAAACTGCCGCCTTCTTCTCGAAGGGGTTCTTGCCTTTGCTGTCGCTCTTGGCGGCGTGCTTGGGGTCAACATCCTCGTCCATGTCACTTGAATCCTTGGACTCCTCGTCCTTCTTCTTCCCCTTGCCCTTTCCTCGCGGTTTGTTCTTCCGACTTTGCTTATAGCCGTACTCCGGGTCCTCTTTGAGGTCGTTGACGAACTTGCAGTGTCGATTGGTATGGGTGGCTTTGCCGTTGACATCGAGGTGTACGAGGCACGGCATATCGCGATACTCTTCGTAGGTTTGTCTAAGGTTCCCAACCTTTAATAAGGTAGAGATCCCTGTGTTTACAATGCTAGTCCCTGGATCAATAGCTAGCATCCACAATTAAGATGTAATATCAAGAAACAAAGGTCATAATACAACTTTACAACCAGGAATAAAATAATTTTATTACATCTTACATAGCTCATTTGGCTATCTCATTACAATGCAGCAGAATATCTATATAGCATGGAGTCCTTCATCTTCAAAGTGCCACAGGCAATCATGTTGGTTGTAGACTTGTAATCCTAGCATCAAACAAACCTGCAACATAATAAGTTGCAGCCACAAGGGTCAATACATTTGAATTGTATTGGCAAGTTTCACTACTATGTAGAAATAAGTGGATCCTATCATTACATGCATATTTGGCTAAGTAGGGTTTAGGCTTATTTGCAGAAAGCAATATAGTTTTATCCTATCTTTTCAAAATAGTTTTTGATCTTTTGTCAAATCTTTCTGAACTGCTTGGAAAACTCCAAGTGCTTCAAATCCCTTGTTGACACCATCAAGTTTTACTTTGAGAAATTGGAATGTCGAGATCTTCCATAGCTTCAGGCCTTAGTTGCTCAGTAATTGTCCATAACCGGGGACACGGCTAAGTACTTAGAATTTGATCTTCTGCAGAAGTTGTACACTTTACCCACATGACACAATCTCGTCTTGACGCCACCAGTGGCCGCTGGATAAGTACTCACCAAATGGAGTACCGGCAGATCGAGAATGTGACAAAGTCTTTCCATAGAAGTCCTCCCAATACACAATGCTATCTTGTCAACCAGGCACCAATGTAGGGATAAATTTCCCTTACACAATTCTAGTTAACCTGAAGATGCCAATGCATGGATCTTCCACTATGTAGTTGACTAAGCCAGAGCCCATTTAGCATGTGGCTGTACACGGAAGCCACTGTACGAGAAACATGTTCAATCTCTAAGTCCCTGGGTGGTTTTCTTCTAGTGCACATACAAAAAGAGATAGCCATATAAACATGGATCCTTTTGTTGCCACCTTGTCCAATCTTGAGTATCCTTGTCCACCCAGGTGGTTCATTGAGTACTTGTTTTATTATATAAAACATATGTCTTTTCAACTCTTCATATAATCATATCATGTATCCCATCCCAAATATATAGCAGGGCTAAGCATACTACAACTACAATGTTTTCACTAAGGAATATATAAGGGTATCCTATTAGGATTTAGCATAGCATAAAATATAGTAGTCCTTTACATGCATGTTACAAAATCCACTAAGTGTAATGAAAATAGTAGGACATGGATGATAGTGTCACTTGCCTTTTTAGTAGAGAATGATGGTTCACTTCTTGATCTTGCAAATATCACACTCTTCTAATTCCACTACAATTCAATCAAGCAAACATAGATTCAACTAGCATTCCAACCATTTCTCACACATAAAATAACAAAAACAAGGTCATGCATGCAAGCATGCATAAGATAGTTTTATTTGCAAAGGTGGTTTCTACTAGGCTCTACACATTATAAAGTTCAAAGTGGTCATTTACTAAAGTGGTAAAACCATTTGCAAAAGGTTTTATCTATAAACCATTTTTAAATCAAATCAATATTTTATGTGGTTGAAAATGCTTTTAGCAAAGCAATATTCTTTAAAGAGTTCACCAAATATATTTTAATTCTCAAAACTTGGTGTTTAGGGTCAGAAGGTTTGAATCAAATCATTTCCCAAAGGTTTCACTCAAAAATCATTTCTAAATCATAAACAATATTTTTATTTCACTATAATTGAGATAATTCAAATATTTATTCCTTATCTTCACAAAATACATTTTTAAATCCATAAGTGGGTTCCTATGGTCAGTAGGTTCACAACAAACCATTTTGCAAAGATTTCATACTAAAAATACATCTAGAACAATTTCTATATTCAAAATAAGCCTACACATGTTTCTGCAATTTCAACCAATTTTACAGAAGAAAAACATTAAACAAAATGCATGGTTGCAAAGTACATGATCTGCTGAATCCATTGATATAAAATTTGCAAAATTTGGACGTGTAGAATTAAAGTTATGAATTTTACAAGTTTGCATAACCAATAGGTTCAAATTTCTGTTTTTAAACAAAACCCTGTCCACGTGGCGTGATTCTACTGGCCGGTACCGCTTCGTGCGGATCAGCCTCTCTGAACCGTAGGATTTAACTAAGATCGAGCGGCAGAGATCACACGTACCCCTTCGGTTAAGTCAATCTATCTCATCCACTGGATCACGATCTAACGGCTCAGATGGGTTTGACCATTGCCTGGCGGCGCTAGCGGCGGTTGGCAGCGGCGCACGCTCGGGCGGTGGCGTCGCGGCAATTACAGGAAGCAAGGGAAGAAGGGAAGCATCTCACCGTGCTTGCAGAGAGATGTTGAAGCTCAACGCGTGTTCGGCTTGGCGAGGGGCGCTCAGGAATGGAGGGAATTGCTCGTCGGAGATGGCGTCGGCGTCGGGTGGTTCTGTTTGACGACGGGGGCGAGGCTGCAGTTCGTGCCGAGGCAAAACAAAGACATGGTCAGACGCGTACTGTCCTGGGGATCTTAGGAGCATCAATAGGAAAGCTCGGGGCGGTTGGAGCTTACCGTGGAGTTCGCCGGAGCAAAGACAGACGACGACGGCGTGGTGAGGTTGTCCTTGCCGATGCTCTGGGGCAAGCGCGGCCGAACGAGTGGCACGGGAAAATGCGCCAGGAGGTGGGGAGCAAGTCCGTATGCAGTGGGAGGCGAGGGGCGGCTGGTCGGCTCCGGAATTGCTCGGAGACATCGTCGGAGACAGAGGTGGTGTGGGGACAAATTCGAACAGCCCTAGGGAAGAGAAGGAGGGGCGAGTGAGGGGAAAGAGAGAGGAGACATGGGCGCTTATCTACGCGTGATCACAGCGAGGAATAACTCAGCCATCAACGCGTATTGACGCCGGCAATAAATCGGCACCAACGGCATGGGGACGTGGTCGCGGGGTTGAAGACGACGTGCTGGCGGTGGGGCCGTGCTCACAGCGAGAGAGGGAGAGAAAGAGTGGGGTCGCAGCGTCAGTGTCTCTGCGGGTGCAAGATTGAGTGGAAAAAACGATTCGGCAGAGGGGTGTAGGTGGGCTGCGAGTTGGGCTTGTTGGGCCTGTTTGTTTCACTTTTTTTATTCCGAAAGTTTTTCTTTTTCCAATATGAATTTCTGTTTTGATTTTCAAACAAATAATTCAAACTCCAATTCAAATCAAACCACCACCAAACCTTGTATTGATTTTAGTTCTGTTTAACAACATTATCCAAAGTCAAAAATAAAATAATACTTTTATTCTTTTAGGATCTATTTAATAATTAAATAAAATAGACCTTAGTCTTTAATTCAAATAGAATTTAATTTATTTAAAAATTCTATTTGAAATATAAATAATACCAAAACCTTTTCAGTAGGTTTTATTTGAAAAAAAAATACTTGGAAATCTTATTTAAAATAAATTAACAAGTTTTTTGTATTTAAAATGGAAAAGCCTTTACTTAAATAAAATTGGATATTAATAAATCCTCATTATTTTATTTAAATAAACCTTTACTCTTTTATCAAATAGAAATATTTTATTTTCAAAAGCTTGGCCAAGATTTAATTTGGCTCTATAAAATAATCCTTATTTATAATTCTACCTTTGCTTTTGAAAATCAAATCTTTTTATTAAAAGATCTAAAAATAGTGATTCCAACTATTTTAACTTTATTGTTTATTTATCTTTTTAAATCCCTTTAGGATTTTATTTGATCAAAATAGGTTTTGATATTTCCAATTGGAATCAAAAAGTTTCTTCTCACCCTAAATTTCAACAAAATTTTATTTTGTTTGTTTATTTTTCACATTTCAAAATTTGGAAAATTTTGGAATGTGACAGTTTGGGGAACACGGAGCGCTGCCGAGGTAGTTTCACTTCCTCGCTGCTGCCCACGACCAGCTCCCCATCCTCGGCCACGCTGTCTGCCATCACCTCGTCCTGCAAAGGTCATGGCGACCATGTCGGGAGTTTGCTTTTCTTCTGGAGCGGTTTTCCGCTTTGTGCTGCTGTTCCTCCGGGCTTGAGTTGGAACGGCCGTTGCTGGCAGAGAGCCGCGAGCATCGTCGTCGGAAGCTGCGAACTCACTAGCCAACTGAATCATCTGGTTCAAGTCAAGATGGTGATTGTCCTGCAAGCGCTTAAGCTTATGTCGGAGCAACGTGCCCCTTTCCAACCCATCAATGAAGGCGTCCATGGCGGTCTGAGCGTGCACTCCTGCGCATGAATTTTTCATATCCAGCCAGCGGGAGAGGTAGGCGCGAGATGTCTCGTCTTTCTCTTGCACGCACCGCTGTAGATCGCCAACAGTGCAGGGACGTTTGTACGTACCCTCGAAGTTCTTGGTGAACGCCTCTTGCATGTATAACCAATTGCAGATGGATTTCTCCGGCAAGTCATCAATCCATTGACGGGATGTGCCCACCAACATCAATGGGAGGTACTTGACGGTAATGTTGGGGTTACCCCCAGCAATCTCTATCGCGTTGCCGTAATCCTGCAACCATGTAGCTGGCTTACCGGTGCCGTCATAGGGCTTGATGGTCTTGTCAATCCGGAAACCTTTGGGGTAAGTTGCGGACCGTATCGCAGGTCCAAAGCAACGTGGTCCCAGATATGGTCCTTTCCGGGCCTCGTGGATCTTATCGATCCACGAACGTGCATCATATGGCTCCGAGTTTCTTTTCTTCTTGTCAACAGGGGATGGGCTGCGTGAATGACGCGGGCCTCCTCCGCCATGGTGACTGCTAGGTGGTGATGGAGGCGAAGGTGGTAGTGGGCCAGCCTTCTTGCTATTACCCTCCTGCGACGCCTCACGCCTGTCGCGATTGCTTGTCGGACGCAGAGGGTCATGGCGTGACCTGCTCTTGTGTCCCTGGTTGCGCTCTCCGTCATGACGGGTCTGCTCCGTGTTGTCATGGATGACGATTCCGCTCTGCCTTGGTGGGGGCATATCCGTACGACGGTGAGCCTTGGGGTCTTTGCGATGTCGGGGGGAGCGGGGCGGTGGCGATGGGCGACGAGGTTGGGACTTTTCTTCATGGTCGGAGGATATGGGGATAACATCCTTCCTGTTGCGCGCATCCCTCCGTCTTTGTTCTGATGAACCCGTCTGGGACCCGACATCAAGAGGAGATCTGTCCCTTGGCAGCTTATGCTGGCTAGACTGGCAAAACGTTGGGTCAGACTCAAGCCTCTGAGGTGGCCTTTTCCTGCTGCTTCACCGCCTTGGCCACTAGGTCATAGACCTGGTCCACCGCCTCGGGCGACCTATCCTCTCCAGAAGGGTCTTGACGACGGCGAGGTTGAGAAGAGGAGTGGGCATCACCTGCCTGCCTTCACTATCAATGTATGGCTTGGCTTGTGCCGGCTTCGAGGGAGCCCGTCCTAGGTTTCGCCGTACACCAGGATCGTTGATGACGCGAGCCGGAGCTTTCTTGGCCTTCTGCTGCTGCAGCAGAGTCTTGTACTCGGCCTCCATTGCTCTAGCTTTCTCTATGGATTTCTGCGCGTTGACCAGATCTCGATCTAGCTTAGCGCCTTGCTCCGCGATGGCCTGCTCTTCCTCCAACAGCTGCTGGCGCTTCTCGTCAAGCTTAGTCATGTTCCAGATATGAGCTATGGTTAGTGGCTCGACGAGGAGATTGCCGTACATCACTCTATCAGCTGGAGTAACTTGGGAAGCAGCAGACGTAGATGCCGGAGGTGGCAGGTTTGCGGTGTTGTTGTTGTTGCTCGGGCCGGTGCCGAGTTCCTGCGACTGTTGCACTGGGTTAGGCAGAGGGGGCATGACCTTTGCGCGATCAATGTTGGCATCGACAGGTGGTCCCTTCCCTTTGTCCAGAGCTGTAGGCGGATCTCATCCGGGTTTATCTTCATCCATCGCCATCCCAATGGTGACGAACACCTCTCGAGACGTGATGGCATTGTTGGCTTGTTCGTCACGTGTGTACTCCTCTTCCATCTCCTGCATGGCGGAGTCTAGTTCCTCTGGACTGAAATCTATCTCCTCTGAATCTGCACTGAAGTTGGCATATAGCGCGTCAATCACAGATTCGGAGGGTGCCAGGACTTCCTCGATGACGGGGGGTGGAGTTGCAACAGTGGCGACGATGACTGGAGGTGGTGGCGCAACTGCGGCGATGGCGTCCGGAGGCGGTGGTGGCGGTGGCTGAATCGGAGGGGCTCCGTCAATGAGCACAAGCGTTGTCTGAGCTGCCGCTTTGGCCTCCGCGTAGTTGTTGACGGTGTTTACCATGCCTTCAAAGGTAAGGCGTCCCGAAGCCTGCTGCCGCCTTAGAGAATGTCGGAGAAGCATGTCGTGGTCCAGTCCTTCCACAAAGTGATACATGGCATCATCATTGGGGTAGTGTGCCAGGTCGGCCCGTATACGGAGCCATCTGGCAAGGTAATCGCGGGGGTTTTCGCCCTCTCTCTGAACGCAACGCGCCAGATCTAAGATGGTAACCACGCCGACGAACTTGGATCTCTGATGTCCAGACACACGGACAAAGCCGGCGAACTTGCAATGATCTTCCACCTTTATATCCTGCACAGGGGCGGTTTGGGTGGGCCTTGAATTTTTCTGATCTTTGCCGGCAAACTCCAAAGAGAGATCCGACATCGATCCTTCCGCGAACGTATCCTGCCCGTAGGCGGTCCGTGCGGGTGTTGATGCTCCTTTGACTCCCAGGGAACTAGTGCCCGAGTCGGTTTCGCCAATGAAGAGGCGGATGTCTCTGATAGGAACGATCGAACACCGCGTAGGGTTCGTCTTCGCCGGGATCTAGAATTCGTCGGGAGGGACGATCGGTACGTTGCCAGAGAAGAGAACGCGACCGATGGCTACGGTTTCACCGATTCCCGCGAAGATCTTGGTCCTCGCCCGCTGAAGAGCCTGAAGCGCCTCTTGCCCCACGGTGGGCGCCAACTGTCGTGGTATTGCCGACGAGTACGCCATGGAGGGGTCCTCATAGTGCGTGTTTAGAGACGTGGGGGAAGGCAGACGGTTGACAGGTACGAGGTAACACAACTTACCCAGGTTCAGATCCCACAACGGTGGCAGAATCCTACTCCTGCTATAAATCACTATAAGGGCAATACGCCGAGTTACAGGGATTGGTTCGCTGTGCGAGGTTATGTGAAGTTGTGCCCTGAAGGCTCCCATAGGCCCGACTTATATAGTCACCAGGTCCTAGGGTTACAGAGAAAAGTCCTAGCCGGACAGGTTATAGAGTCCTACACCGTCTATAACTAGTCTAGCGTGTCTTATACTCCAAGGCTCCGGGTACGCTGGTGAATCCACCATAGCCTTCCTTTATCCGGCATGGGCCTCCCTTCTGGATCCATCTAACTGGGCCGCCCAGCAAGCCATGGGCCATGCAACCAACTGTGGGTCACCCGGGTTATCCGGATAAGAGACATGCTATGAGGATACACATATAGCATATCCCCAACACTGGGGAAAGGGAAATTGATAGTGGTGAAAGAAGGAATGGAACGGTGGAAATGTCACTCCCGCCAACGCAAAACAGGATAAGGTTTGGGATTGGTTCGACGCAGGTCGCCTGGGTATCTACCGGCTGGGAGGTGTTCTTCTCGACCCCCTTAAAAAAATTATGGGATGGGGTGTTTTGCAGTGTCTGTTTGAGTCTCGTTTTCCTATCTAAACCATAAAAAGACGGTTATTATATATTTTAGGACAGATAAGGGGTCTACTAGAAATGCTCTTAGAGCTTCCACAATGCGACTCTTAAAATTAGAAGTTAGGATGAAAATCCTGGGGATGGGTTGGTAGCCTTAATCCCGGCCTCAACTCTAACATCGGTGCAAAAGTTTACGCTCGACACTTCCTGTAAATTTGGCTACCAGTAAATATTATTTACACTATCTAAATATCCACGCGTTGCCACGAATCAAATAGACACAAGAAGTCTCGATATAATGACGTCTAGGCTTGTGTATTTTTATTTTCGCAAATCGTTGACACATTCTATCTTTTATCCATTTGTCATTAAAAATGAAGACATATTTTGAAATAATATTTATCAATAAATCTGCACCAATTAGAAATTATATAATAAAAACAACATATTCATCGGTTAAATAGAAAACTAACAATGAAGAAATGAAATAAAAACACTCGGAATGTGTACACTTTGTACTTTTTACCGAGTAGAATAGCACTTAGGCCCACTCGGCTTACATGTTTGGAAATCAAATGAATGTGTCAACTGTAACACCCTCAGAATCGGACCTATGCAAGTTTCAGCGCTTCCCGCCAAACCCGCATAGAAACGATTCAAAGGTGTCCACCAGGCACTTTCGTGCGGGTGGAAAACGAAGTAATAACATTACACAACGGCCCTCGATGGGACCCACAGAACAGATATATATACAACACGACTCCATGAGTCAAGAATACAGATATAATATACAAAGATCCAAATCACCTTGAACATGATAGAGCGTCCGACTACGGACAAGATGCAAGTTGAGCTAAGAGCCCTGAAGAATAACCAATGGCGTCCATAACCCTGCCCAGGCCAAGCCGGAAGGGTAACCCTGCTAACGACGTCGATCTCAAACCTGCTTAAACAAAAGGGGTGCCGACAAAGGGCAAAGGAAAAAGAGGAGCGTCAGTACTGAGGCCAGTACACGGCGAGGCTAGAATTCGGCGGTCCTCGCCTACATAGGTATGGTGGACTGAAGCGGCAGCGCAGCTTGCACTAAACAACCTATAGAGGCTCGATATAACTATCGGCTATCAGAAAGGGATAAGAAAGACCTATTCGGATCCAACCTGATACTACCACCAAACATACCCATCCTGGTATTTCCCCCTCGGTACCAAACGAGGAAGTCAACCGAGGGACTCACACCGTTGGCAGTTTTATTTATTCAGTGATTGTTGCAGCAGTTACTAGTCAGGTATAGATAATCATCCTGATATAATAAGCGGTGGGCAATTTTAGTTAACCATTCCGTTATAGTTGCGACACTTACTAGTCAGATACAATTAGCATGAGATATCCCAAAACCCAGCAGTTGTTGGTACTTTTATTTAGCCATTCCGTTATAGTTGCAATACTTACTAGTCAGATACAATGGTCGCAAGCGACATCCCAAACAAGCAATTGTTGGCAGTTTTATTTAGCCATTCCATTATAGTAAAGCTGATTACTAGTCATTATAAAGTCAAATTTATAGCACTACTTTAGTTATAGTTGTCTATGATCGAGATACTGTGCTCCAAGTCGTCCATAACCGCGGACACGGCTTTCAGAAAGTTTTACCCTGCAGGGGTGCACAAATAGCAACACACACTCGATCAACCTCGGAAAAACCAAATCAAAACCCAACGAGGCCTTCACGATAAAGCAATCACAGGATTCAGAAATATTTCAGGGGGCCACCCCATTGAGTACACCCGCAACGAAGCTAGCTGACTCCGAGACGGACTCAAGGTTTGCGTCAATGGCTGTAAACGACTGGGAACCCAAAACTGGGCTTGTCGATACCGCGAAAACACTCCGCTTACCTAAACAGTACAGTGTGCTCCTCGCACAATCGTAAATAAAGCAGTAAAGCATGGCATAGGTACAGGATAGTAAATAAAACCTCAAACTAGTTTGTGGCCCCAAGAAATAAGAATGAATCAAGCTCTGGCTCAGGGGGGTCCCATAATTCCCCCGTATGTGGATAGCGCGAATATTCAAGGAACAGGTATCAAGTACTCGGGGTCCTACGGGACACAAGTGGACGGTTAACAACCAAATAACATCTATTGCCCACCTGTGCCTCTGCTTACCTACTTCAATTTTAGTTATTAAACAATAATTAAAGTGAACGATAAATAAAGCCATGATCATCTCTAACATTAAACATGCGGCAATGATCCAACAACTGTGGTACTTGACGACACGCAACAACACTTGAGCAAGCGACTACGACGCGCAGGTCCAACTATCTACCAAACAACGGTAATAGGAGGTGTCCAAGGCATTTTAAGGCTGCAAGGGATATCACGGGCGCGAATACTAGAGCATCGCAACACAGATAGCAATAGATCAACAGAAGGGAATAAATGCTATAAAAGTAAGATAGGTAGAAAGGGGAAGATGCTCGCCTGAAAAACATTGCCGAAGGTTCAACCGAAGATCGGGGCGAAGCTCACATCAACTCAATGGCCTAGTCCGCGAAGAAGCAAAACACTAGAAGAAACACCGGATGCAATATTTAATACTACGGCAAAAGATCGGCATGATGCATGTATGATGTATGACATGGCAAGGGTGCGATGCGATTAGGCAATATTAAGCGGAACCAGGGTCCCGACAATTAATTAAACGGTTCAAGTTATTTATCTACCCCGCAAATTAAATGTTGTAATAACAGGGCAAGATAAGTTACCGGTTCGCTACACAAATTTAAATGAGGCCAATATGAGACTAGATTTGCCCGCATATGGGCCCCATATTTAATTATATGGTGAATCGGCATAAGGCCCCCAAACCACATGACAATATGCATGCATGAACAATTTAATATGCAACAATTTGATATTACATTTATATAAAATAGGGCTCGAGAAAAGGTTCACACATTAGGGTTCGGTAGATCTTGGGGGTTCCGGAGGGTTCGGGATCGGACTCAGGGTTTGGGGTTCGATGGGATCGGTCTCGGGGTTGGATACAAGGTGAAGAACTTGGCGTTCCGGGAAGAAGGACTTGGTTCGGTGTCGGGGGCGCATCGGATTCTTCCGGGTCGGTGTCGTTCTTATCGTCGCGAAGATCTTGTCGGTTCCGCGTACCGGTCGGTCTTGGCGTTCGGGATGCAGAACTTGGTGTCCGGGACGGAGTACTTGTCGCCCCGGGGTCTCGGGTCGAAGAACTTGGCGCGCCCGGGTTCGGTCTTCGGATCCGGGAAGGAGGCCTTCGGATCCTCGGGTCTGTGAAGGAGTACTTGGCGTCCGGCGGTAGATCTTGTTGGTTCCACTCCGAAGGACTTGTTGTTCTGCAGTGGAGATCATGGGGTCATCGGGGTCCGGGTTCGCCGGGATCGGTGCAGGGTCTCGGACATCGGATCCTTGAAGGAGGTCATGGCGTCCGTGTAGAATTACTTCGGTCATTAAATCCGTGTAGGCGCACTCGGGGTCTCGACGTCTAGGTTCCGTGAAGATCTTGGCTAAACTTGTCAATGGTCCTTCTTGTGCTTCCCGTTGTCGATCTTGTCGCATGGCCTCTTACAGTTCCGAAGCATACACCCCCTCGGCAGAGGACCAAACCACGCATCCTTGTTGTCATCGACACGAGCAGCAGGGTCGCAGCTTGCTGGATGGAGGCGCCAAGGCGGGCGCGACCGAAGCGAGCTCAAGAGGCGGCGGTGAAAGGCGGTCCTGCAACGGCAGAGGGGCGCCGACGGGGACGCGGCAGGACGGGGCCAGAGGGACGGCACGGGGCTCGGTAGATGCAGGCGGAGCGGCGGACGGGCGGTGGAGGTGACGACCGAAGGGGAGGGGCGGTCGATGGCCGCGGTACCGCGCGCCGGCGGTGTCGGGTGGAGCCCCGGCGACGGGGTGGTGGCGTGGCGTGCTCGAGAGGAGGCGACGGCCAGACGCGGTGCGGCGGCGCTCGGGTCCGAGCGGCGGCGCGGGGGCGCCGGAGCGAGCATGGCGGCGGGGAAGGAGGTTGGGGAAGGGCGGCCGCGCGCCGGAGCGAGCATGGCGGCGGGGCGCGGTGGGGCGACCGGCGACGAGGGGCGCGGCCGGCGACGAGGAGGGTCGCAGTCGAGCAGAGGCGAGAGGGGCGACCCCGGCGGGAAGGAGGGCACGGCGGCGAGGATGGTGAGCGGAAGGCGCGGCCGGAGGCGGGGCGAGGCCGGCGGCCGGTGCCGAGGAGGCCGTGGGGCGGCGGAGCTCCGAGGAGGAGGGAGACGTGGTGAGGGAGGGGAGCAGAGGAGCGGGTCGGGGTTGGGGAGGCGCGGCGGTCGGCCGCGAGAGAGAGAGGCCAGGGAGGAAGAGGAGCATCGGGGGTAGGGAGCGGGGTCGCGCGTGGGTCCAGGAGGGTGGGTCGGTGCGTGGTGGGGCCGGGCACCGCGTGGGTACAGGGTGGCAGCGTGTGTGGGTGTGTGTGTGCTGAGTGTGTGGGGTGGGTCGGTTGGGGTGAGAGAGTGGTGGGCCGGCGCGGTGGGACCAGGTTGGAAGGGAGAGGGGGTAGGTGGGGGATAGGTGAGAGAGAGAGAGGGGTGTGGGGACACGCCCAGGTGGGCCTGGGGAAGGTGGGGAGGGCTGGTGGATTGGTGAGGTGGCGGTGGGTGTGATGAGGTGGAGGGAAAGGTGAGGTGGAGGGAGGGGATTGGTGGGTAGACTAGGATTGGGTAAATTTAGGACTAGAAATTTTAGACTAGGGTTTTCTTTAAAATAAATTTTGTAAATAGTTTTTAGACAAATAAAAGATCTGAACAGACCAATGTTTTAATTTGAAATAAGACGGGGGGCTATTTAGAAAACAAAATTAGGCGTTTCGAAATAGTTTCAGACAAACAATGCATGATGATGACGATGCGATGCACAAAAACAACGCGATTTTCTAGTAGTGGTTTTGCGGGATGCCACATCAACATACGATGCGTCCAAAGAAATAAGATGTACGCATGCATGTTACATAAAGGGGCAAGCCAAGTACTCTCCTATCACAGGGACAACGGTTGTACACTTGTTCGAACGAGGACTCCAGCACTTGTTTTAGTGGATATATTTCTTTGTGAGAATTCATTTTAGTGACTATATGGTCAGAACCATGGCCCGTAACGGTTATACACTTAAATAATGAGTAAAACATTATTTTCACTTTCCAAGAGGGACAAATTTGACATCGGGAAATCATCATCATATAAATGGTTGTACACTTGAACTCTGTCAGAACCTATGGTTTGGGGCGTGAACCATGCACTGATCTTGCACGGGTTGCGTGTTAATATAGGCGCCTCAAAGGGCAACATATTACAGAGTTTGGGTACAACACAAGACCGACTCAAGACCAACTCGTACTCAATGTACAGCTGGACACACACATGAAATAACACATATTACATTGTCTAACACCCTCCCTTAATCTCAGCCGGTTAAAAGGTTGAGATTACGCTTGAACTCATCTAGGTTATTTACTGGAAGTGCCCTTGTGAACCCATGTGCAACTTGATCACCACTTGAGACAAACCGAATGGCTAATTGATTATTTGCAACTCGTTATCTGATAAAATAAAAAATCAATCTTAATATGTTTAGTGCGAGCATGGAACACTGGATTGGTAGACAAATAGGTGACACCCAAATTGTCACACCAAAGACTTGGTTTTTCTTTTAACTTTACTCCAAGTTCCTTAAGAAGGGCCTCAACCCAAATTAGCTCTTTTGTGGCATTTGCAAGAGACTTGTACTCAGCTTCAGTGCTTGAACGAGAAACTGTAGCCTGGCACTCCAAGAGACCAAATTTGGTCCAATAAAGATAGCAAAACTACCTGTAGAGCGTCTGTCATCAAGACAACCTACCCAATATGCATTAGAAAATGCATAAGCAATGTGGAGGGAGACTGTATGATAGAGATTCCAAGCTTCACTATGTTGAGAAATAGAGCAATTTACCAAGCGAATTATCCATAATAAACACTAGATAAAACATGACTAGAATAATCGGCAATATACTAATCATGTTAAATAGCGAATACATATTGAGGCACATAGTCAAACAAACTGCAAGGCATAAAACTTTGGATAGGATCAGAACAAGATTGAGACAGAAGATGTACACGGCAGTAGCAGAAGTGGAACCGCTGGCGTTGGAACCATCGTTGGCCATGTCGTCGAGGAAGAGGGTGCTGATGTCGGGGAAGAAGTCCTCGTCGGGGAAGACGTCGCTATCTGTGAGGGAGTCCGTGACGAAGCCAGTAGTCGCGCTGATAGCGCTCCCCAAAAACCTTATCGCCCTTCTCCCGTACAGGACTCGAAGCAGCGGGGTCTCGGAGGCCTACTGTCCCGGATCGCGGTGCACGCCGCAAGACGGGATGGGGAAGATGGAGGTAGCGCAGTGCTCTGGAACTGGAGGCGCAGGGATGTGTGGCAGTGTAACTGAGAGGAGGCGCGACCTCTCTCTTTTATAGGCGCAGAGGGGAAGGCAGACAGTGCAGAAGATGAAACGAATGGACGGAAGATGAAGCGAACAGGCGGCAGCCCACCGGACAGCCTCCACTCAATTCGTATTCATTTAACTCGTATTAAAAGTCCATTCAAAGCAAACGTTTCACCTTCGTATTAAAAGTCCATTCAAAGCAAACGTTTCACCTTCGTATTAAAAGTCCATTCAAAGCAAACGTTTCACCTTCTGTACATCTGTTCATATACCATTCATGCGTGGCAAAATAAAGCTCGGCTCGGCGAGATTCCCGCAACCCGCAACCCGCGGCGCGCGCGCACGCGTCGTGACGAGGCGAGACGAGACGAGGCGTGGCGAGGCGAGCGAGGAGGAGGAGGAGCGCGCGTGTGGAACTCTCTCCTTCTCCTTCTCATCCTTTTACCAAGTGGTAGGAGAGCTCACCTTATAAGCTGGTCCAACTTCCACTCAACTAGCAATGTGGGACTAAACATTTGTCCCACCTCTTGTCTTGCATGAATGGGCCACATGGGCCTCTAGGATTTTCAGGAATTATTGAAATAGAAAATGGGCTAGACTATTTGGGCCAAAATTCCAACAATCCCCCACCAGATCCCAGAGGCACATGTAATCTGCCTTTGGTTCCAAAACACTGTTTATATACCAGTACTATAGTGGAGACTGTTAAGTTGAACTTCCACCTAGAATTCTATGCTACACTAGGTTGCGACTTGTACAGTGGACTATGCCTTGAACTACAAGTTTGCTGCAATCTAGCTTCACACGAAGTCTTGACCGATACTGGGCTACCGTGGGACTTCCCCGCGGGTGGAGCTTATACGTCATACTCCATGACCTTTCATGAGTTTATTAGAGAGCACCCTACTCTCATAGACTGCGACGTTTTAACAGTCAGACTCATATAGGTGTGTTCTTCAAAAGATGTTCTGCAGGACAACATCTTTGCTTAGGATAAGCCATTTAGAACACATTAAGATAATAAATCAACCTGCCATGCAGAATAGGAAAGTATTGCATCTTTATGGAGTGGTGTTTATTAAAGTAGGGATACTTTCCTCTCAGCTTACCAACAGCTTGTTTCCCAATTCTAATTCACGGGATCTCCGATCATATAGAGTGGTTTACCACTGTGGAAAGCTCAAATTGTGGGTCTCATACCCATCTCCTTCGAATGCATTTTCTATCACGTTGCGTGATAGACCCTTTGTGAAGGGATATGCCAAGTTTTTAGATGTTTGGATATAATCCAATGCAATAACTCCGGAGTTTCTCATTTTCCTGACAGATTTCAATCTCCTCTTCACATGTCTTGAGGACTTCATATTATCCTTAGAACTGTTCACCTTAATAATCACAGTTTGATTATCACAGTTCATTGGAATTGCAGGTATAGGTTTTTCAACCACAGGTAAGTCCATCAAGAGTTCACGAAGCCACTCTGCTTCAACAGTGGCCGTGTCTAGTGCTGTGAGTTCTGCTTCCATAGTTGACCTCGTTAAGATGGTCTGCTTGCAAGACTTCCAAGAAACAGCGCCACCACCAAGTGTGAAAACATATCCACTCGTGGCCTTTATCTCGTCAGCATCAGATATCCAATTTGAATCACTATAACCCTCTAGTACCCTTGGATACCCGGTATAGTGTATGCCATAGCTCGCAGTGCCTTTTAGATATCGCATAACTCTCTCAAGAGCATGTCAGTGATCATCTCCTGGATTTGAGACAAATCGACCGAGTTTGCTTACAGCAAAGGCGATGTCAGGTCTCGTGGCACTAGCTAAATACATAAGCGAGCCAATGATTTGAGAGTATCTTAGTTGGTCTCTAGCATTTCCTCGATTCTTTCGAAGCAACATACTAGGATCATACGGTGTAGGAGAAAAATTGACGTCGCTATACCCGAAACGACTCAAGATCTTTTCCACATAGTGGGACTGAAGCAATGTAATCCCACCATCATCATCTCTCAATAGCTTGATGTTCAGGATGACATCAGCTACTCCCAGATCCTTCATCTCAAAGGAACGAGATAAGAAATCTTTGACCTCCTTAATTGCATTAAGGTTGGTTCCGAAAATCAGTATGTCATCAACATACAAACAAAGGATGACTCCCTCACCCCCACCATGGCGATAGTATACGCACTTGTCAGCTTCGTTTACAACAAAGCCTGCAGCGGTTAAGGTTTTATCAAATTTTTCGTGCCACTGCTTAGGTGCTTGTTTAAGACCATACAAAGACTTCAGTAGCTTGCACACTTTTCTTTCTTGACCATTTACTACAAAACCATCTGGTTGATCCATATAAATTTCCTCATCCAACTCTCCATTTAGGAAAGCCGTCTTAACGTCCATTTGATGAACGATAAGACCGTGTGAGGCAGCCAGAGAAAGTAGTACTCGAATAGTGGTCAACCTTGCTACAGGTGAGTAAGTGTCAAAGAAGTCTTCACCTTCTTTTTGGGTATAACCCTTGGCCACAAGCCTCGCCTTGTACTTCTCAATAGTACCATCAGGCCTTAGTTTCTTATTGAACACCCATTTACATCCTACAGGTTTGCACCCATAAGGACGATCAGTGATCTCCCATGTTTCATTAGCTAAGATGGAATTCATCTCACTATGAACAGCTTCCTTCCAGTAGTCAGCATCAGGAGATGCATAAGCTTCTGAAATGGAAGTGGGAGTGTCATCCACAAGGTACACAATGAAATCATCACCAAAAGACTTTGCATTCCTTTGTCTCTTGCTCCTTTTAGGAATTTCATTATCATCCTCCTTAGGACTTTCCAGAGTGTTCAATCGGAATGGTAGGTTCAGAGAATATAGCAAATTCCTGATTAGATGAACTAGGTATCTCCGGATTTGATGAGTTAGGTTTATCCTTCATTGGAAAGATATCCTCAAAGAAAGTCGCATCAGTCGACTCCATGATTGTACCAACATGAATGTCAGGTACTTCAGATTTTACTATCAAGAATCTATAACCAATGCTATGAAAAGCATAGCCCAGAAAAACACAATCAATGGTTTTTGGTCCAAGCTTGCGCTTCTTGGGGATTGGTACATTAACCTTTGCCAAACAACCCCAAGTACGTAAGTAAGAGAGTTTTAGTCTTTTCTTCTCCCATTCTTCGAATGGAGTAATTTCTTTGTTCTTTGTGGGAACTCGGTTTAGGACATGACACGCGGTCAATAATGCCTCCCCCCACCATTCCTTAGAAAGACCCGATGTGTCTAACATGGCGTTAACCAAATCTGTTAGAGTACGGTTCTTTCTTTCGGCTACTCCATTTGACTGGGTGAGTAGGGAGGCGTCCTCTCATGAATTATACCATGTTCCGCACAAAAGGAATCAAACTCGTTGGAAAAATACTCTCCACCACGATCAGACCTAAGCCTCTTAATCTTTCGATCAAGTTGATTTTCTGCCTCAGCTTTATAGATTTTGAAGAAACTCAAAGCCTCATCTTTTGATTTCAGAAGATACACATGACAATATCTCGTAGAGTCATCGATCAAAGTCATGAAATATTTCTTTCCACCTTTTGTCAACACACCATTCATCTCACAAAGATCAGAATGTATGAGCTCTAGTGGTGTTAAATTTCTCACTTCTGCAGTCGTATGTGACTTGCGAGGTTGTTTAGCTTGCACGAGACTTGGCATTTAGATCCCTTAACAGTTGAGAAATCAGGGATTAAATTCATTTTGGCTAGCCGCGTCATACAACCAAAATTAATATGACAAAGACGAGAGTGCCAGACATTTGATTCAAAATTTGTGTAAATATGATTAACAACTTTATTACAAATGTCTGACAGAGACAAGCGAAACAAGCCTCCGCATTCATAGCCTTTACCAATAAAAGTTCCATACTTCGAAATTACAAATTTATTGGACTCGAATGCAATCTTGTAGCCATCTCGACACAGAAGAGATCCGCTAACAAGATTTTTATTTATTGAGGGAACATGATGCACGTTCTTCAGGCGCACAGTCTTTCCCGAAGTGAACTTCAGATCGACCGTACCAACACCATGAACAGAAGCATGCGAGCCGTTCCCCATCAGCACGGTTTGAGTCCCTCTGACCTGATATGAAGAAAACATGGAAATATCAGAACAGACATGTACATTAGCGCCCGTGTCAATCCACCAATCAGGAGAATGACATAATGAAAGAACAGTGGGTAATATACCATACCCAACATCTTTCATCTCAACGTCGCTCATGACAACATTAGCAGTCTTGCTGCTCTTCCCATGCTGGCGCTTGTCAAAGCGGTTGGGACAAGCAGGAGCCCAATGATTAGGATCACCGCACACATGACAAGCACCTTTCCTCTTATCAGTCTTCTTCTTGAAGCTGGTGGACTGTGAGGCCTTGTTCTTTCCGTCGAACTTTCCTTTGTCATCAAACTTGCCTTTGTTCTTGAACTTGTGAGGCTGGAAGTTCCTTTTCTGTACCAGGTTGGCATTAGAACCTCCCTCGGTACCTCGAGCACGTGTGTCTTTTGCTCTCGCCTTCTCTTCCACATCAAGAGTCCCAATGAGATCCGTCACGGAGAACTCTTGTCTCTTGTGCTTCAGAGAAGTAGCAAAATTCCTCCATGACTGGGGAAGTTTGGCAATGATGCCTCCGGCAACAAACTTGTCCGGTAACACACAAGTGAAGTGCTCAAGCTCCCTGGCAAGTGACTGTATCTCATGAGCCTGCTCCACAATGGAGCGGTCATCAATCATCTTATAGTCATAGAATTGTTCCATGACATACAATTCACTGCCAGCATCAGAGACTCCAAATTTTCTCTCGAGCGCATCCCACATATCTTTGCCATTGCTAAATGACAGATATGAATCGACAATATTGTCGCCAAGGATGCTGATCAAGGCAGCCTTGAAAGTGGTATCAAGTTTTTGGAACGCCTCTTCCTGAGCGGGATTAAGTTCCCTCTCAGGTGCACCATAGATGGCGTTATAGCAGATCATGGTCTGAAACCAGAGCACTGCTCTCGCACGCCATCGTTTGTAATTCACACCTTCAAACACAGGTGGCTTCATAGAAGCAACAAAGCCACTTGGGGCAAATTGCCTGAAATAAGGTTTTTGGATTGTTGAGAAATAGAGCAATTTACCAAGCGAATTATCCATAATAAACACTAGATAAAACATGACTAGAATAATCGGCAATATACTAATCATGTTAAATAGCGAATACATATTGAGGCACATAGTCAAACAAACTGCAAGGCATAAAACTTTGGATAGGATCAGAACAAGATTGAGACAGAAGATGTACACGGCAGTAGCAGAAGTGGAACCGCTGGCGTTGGAACCATCGTTGGCCATGTCGTCGAGGAAGAGGGTGCTGATGTCGGGGAAGAAGTCCTCGTCGGGGAAGACGTCGCTATCTGTGAGGGAGTCCGTGACGAAGCCAGTAGTCGCGCTGATAGCGCTCCCCAAAAACCTTATCGCCCTTCTCCCGTACAGGACTCGAAGCAGCGGGGTCTCGGAGGCCTACTGTCCCGGATCGCGGTGCACGCCGCAAGACGGGATGGGGAAGATGGAGGTAGCGCAGTGCTCTAGAACTGGAGGCACAGGGATGTGTGGCAGTGTAACTGAGAGGAGGCGCGACCTCTCTCTTTTATAGGCGCAGAGGGGAAGGCAGATAGTGCAGAAGATGAAACGAATGGACGGAAGATGAAGCGAACAGGCGGCAGCCCACCGGACAGCCTCCACTCAATTCGTATTCATTTAACTCGTATTAAAAGTCCATTCAAAGCAAACGTTTCACCTTCGTATTAAAAGTCCATTCAAAGCAAACGTCTCACCTTCGTATTAAAAGTCCATTCAAAGCAAACGTTTCACCTTCTGTACATCTGATCATATACCATTCATGCGTGGCAAAATAAAGCTCGGCTCGGCGAGATTCCCGCAACCCGCGGCGCGCGCGCGTCGTGACGTGACGAGGCGAGCGAGGAGGAGGAGGAGCGCGCGTGTGGAACTCTCTCCTTCTCCTTCTCATCCTTTTACCAAGTGGTAGGAGAGCTCACCTTATAAGCTGGTCCAACTTCCACTCAACTAGCAATGTGGGACTAAACATTTGTCCCACCTCTTGTCTTGCATGAATGGGCCACATGGGCCTCTAGGATTTTCAGGAATTATTGAAATAGAAAATGGGCTAGACTATTTGGGCCAAAATTCCAACACACTATGTCCTTGACATATCTGAGAATTCTCTTGACAGTTGTCCAATGCTCCTTAGTTGGAGCATGAAGATACTGACACACCTTGTTTACTGAGAAGGACAGATTTGGCCGAGTCAAAGTTAGGTACTGTAAACCTCCAACCATGCTTCGAAACTTGGTGCTATCATCGGCACCAAGTGTTGTACCTGCCGAAAGTGACAGTGGTTCTGAGGAAGACAAGTAGGAGAAGCCTTGTAGTCACGCATACCAGCCTTATCAAGTATATATGTAGCATATTGTTCCTGTGTCAGAAGTATACCATTGTTTATCTTCTTCACCTCGATACCAAGGAAATAGTGGAGATCACCCAAGTATTTGATAGCAAAATTCTTGTTCAAGTCACGTACTAGAGCATTAATAACATGATCTGAGGAGATTGTAATTATGATATCATCAACACAAACTAGAACAAACATAGTAACATTTGGCTTGTGAAAAAGGAACAATGAAGTGTCAGCCTTGGAGGATGTAAAACCAAGATCATGCAATTTAGAACTGAGCCTGGAGAACCAAGCTCTAGGGGCTTGCTTCAAACCATACAATGCTTTATCAAGTCTGCAAATGTGATGTGGAGTATGTGGATTTTCAAAACCTGGGGGTTGTTTCATATAGACCTCCTCTTCCAGAACACCATGGAGAAACGCGTTCTTGACATCTAGGTGCCGTAGACTCCAACCACAAGAAACAGATAGAGCCAAAACAGTCCTAATGGTAGCAATTTTAACCACTAGACTAAAAGTATCCTCATAATCAATGCCATACCTTTGCTTGAACCCTTTTGCAACCAACCTGGATTTATATCTGTCAATAGAACCATCTGCTCTTTTCTTAACACGATATACCCACTTACAGTCAATAATATTCTTGTTGCTGCTTGGGGGAACAAGGTGCCAAGTATTGTTCTGAATCAATGCACTCTATTCTTCCTTCATTTGCTTCATGCCATTTGGGGTCATTTAGAGCCTCAATCAATGTAAGTGGTTCACCTGTCGAAGAAAAGATGCCATAGCGCATAGTACCATCAATGTGTTTCTTAGGATGACGTACACCTTTATGCAAACAAGTGCGTACACCAGGAGGTGACACAACAGGTTGAATCACAGGAGAACTAGGCGCAAAAGAATTTTCAGAATCGGAAGAATTTTCTGGCTCATGTGCTGAATTTTCCTCGGATGCATCAGAATGTGCCACACCAGCGTTGTCCACAGAGGATCCGGATGACGCGCTGAACGGTGCAGCCGACCGCGTCGCACTGTCCTGTCCCAGCAACAGCGACCGCCCGCCAGATGGCGCAACGAGACTAGGCAGGGGCGCATGCCCTCCACGCGTGCCCGGGGAACCGCTGGGCGGGGTCGCTGCGGAGGCGCCACGCGACGAGACATCAGGGGCGAGACGGGGCGTGTACTCGGCGCGAAAGACGATGGCGACGCAGGATCTTCCTCGGGATCAGTACAAGCAGAGGAATGTTCCTCTGAATCAGTATCAGATTTCGTGCCAATTTCGTCATTTTGTGCAGATTGCTCAATATCATTTTCTGAAGCATTTTCTTCACCGTTTTCACCCGGGTTTTCGCTAGGAGCTTCAAGGACCTGCTGCACATCAGTAATAGGCACAATAGGATGCATATGATCATTAAACCAGCATTAGGATTAAGAGATGCGAAAGGGAACACATTCTCATCAAAAACAACATCATGAGATATGTATATGCGTCTTGTGGACAAATCAAGGCACTTCACCCCTTTATGACGAGGACTATAACCCATGAAAACACAGCGTGTAGAGCGGGAAGCAAGTTTGCGTGTGTTATAAGGATGAAGATTGGTCCAACAGGCACAACCAAAGATTCTAAACGCATCATAATTGGGAGCAATATGAAGAATATGTTCAGTAGGAGTTTCAAGGTTTATAGTTTTGCTAGGGAGCAAGTTTATGAGAAAGGTTGCTGTAAGGAAGACTTCATCCCAATATTTTAGAGGCATAAATGCATTTGCAAGCAAGGCAAGACCCACTTCAACTATGTGACGATGTTTTCTTTCAGCTGAACCATTTTGCTAATGAGCATGAGGACAAGATACATGGTTGGTGATGCCAACTTTTTGAAAGAAGGCATTGAGTTTCTCATACTCATCCCCCAATCAGTTTGCATAGTGATAATCTTCCTATCAAACTTGCGCTCAACATATTGCTGATAATTCAAGAAGGCTTGATAAACATCAAAACGATTTTTAAGCAAAAAAATCCAAGTAAATTTGCTAAAGTCATCAATAAAGCTTACATAATATGCATGTTTCCCAGCAGAGAGGGGAGCAGGACCCATATATCAGAAAACACCTGTTCCAAAGGAACAGTAGACCTACTGGTAGAGGTGGGATATGGCAACTCGTGGCTCTTGGCCAACTAACAAGAGTCACAAACATATGGAGTAATCTCTGGGGTGTAAACTAATTTATTTTTCCTAAGAACTTATTGAACCACAAATGAAGAAGGATGTCCTAAACGGTGATGCCATGTAGAGGATGACGGCTTTATGGTGATGAATGCGTGCTTGGAGGATTCATTGGAGATGGGCATCAAGGGATAGAGGCCTCCATAGCAAGGGCCTCTAAACAGAATTCTGTGTGTTGCTTGGTCCTTGATCAAAAAGAAAAAAAAGGATGGAATTCAATATAAACGTGATTATCAAGAGTAAATTTATGAACAAATAGAAGATTCTTGGATGCACTAGGGACATGTAATATGGAATTGAGTTGAAAATCATTATGAAGGGTGCGCAAAGTTGAATGACCAATATGACTAATGTGCATACATGTGCCTTCAGCAGTGCGGACACGGTCCTGCCCATGATAAGCATCATGTGTAGATAGCTTGCTCAATTCACCAGTGATATGATCAGTAGCTCCAATGTCATAGTACCAGTTTGAGTCAACTCTAGCAAAACTATCACCCTTGTTGGCATTGTTGGCATAATCTTTCCCATTACCACGATCATCACTATAATGGCACCAACAATCTCGAGTGGGGTGGCCATGAATAAAACAAATTTGGCATGTGGTATCCACATACTTGGTGGGTTGGCCATCACGACGCCGACCACCATCATCACGACGACGAGGGCGCTCATCACGGCGTCCCCGATCATCATCATAGCGGTGCCCCTGATATCCGCCTCCATCACGATGTACCTGGTCATCACGACGATCGTGCCAGTCATGGAGATCGCGGTCATCATAGCGAGGGCGGTAGTCTTGCTGACGGTAGTCCTGAGGCCGGCGATGGTCATCGCCGCGGCCCCTCTCATCATAGCGAGGGTGTTCATCCTAAGGGCGACCACGCTGTGGAGGTAGAGGCGGGTTGCCAGGGACGCCACCACGGCGGACAACGTTGACCGAGGAGGAGAAGCTGCCCTCTTCTGACTTGTTCATGCGATCAGGGCTCAACAAATCATCAAGTGTCGTGGCAGGGTTAGCATTGATAGCAGTACGCAGAGTGTTGTAGTGACTACCGAGGCCTTTGAGAACATACCAAATCATCTCATCAGAATCAAGCCGTCAGCTCAGATGCAATACACTTCATCTTGGAGAAGTACTTTTCTGCGGAAAGATCGTTCTTGTGGGTGTCATTGAGGACAGAACGCAGCCGCTGGACACGAGTCTTGGACGTAGAGGAGACGTGGGTATTGATGGCAGTCCAAGCCTCGGTGCTGGTTTCAAGACCGACAACATGTGCAATCACATCTGGGGAGAGATCGTTGAGGAGCCAGCGGAGCACTTGCTGATCACGGCAATCCAGGAGGTGTACTCTGGATTCTCGATGGTCACCTTTTTTTTGTTGATGTCTTCCTTCTCCAGGAGCTTCTTCGGCACCACCTCAGAGCCCTCAACAAGATCAAGGACGCGGGCGCCACAGAGAGCTGGGATGACGAGTGCTTTCCAGATCAGCGCGTTCTCGCGCGTGAGCAACTGCGACGGAGGGGATCCGAGCGCAATAGCTAGAGCATTAGTGGACATGGACGATGACGATGACATGTTGAAGGAGATCTTGGACGCGGCGGTGGCAGAGGATCTGCGACGGCGGCGACTTTACTTGGTTCGATGCGGCGACGGCAAGAGGCGCGGCGGCAGAGAGTTTTTTTTGGATCATGTGTTTTGGCTTGGTTTTGGTTTTGGTTTTGGTTTTGGAGATCTTGGCTTGATTGCGGTGACACCTGAGAGGGGGCGCGACAGATCATGGCTTAGGTCGTGTATAGGCTTTGGATGGTGACGTGCTTGGGTGTATGGCGGCGACGACAGGGAGCGGCTGTAGCGGCAGCGAGTTTTTCTTAGGGTTTTGTGTCGGTGGCTAGAGGGAAGAGGAATGCTCTGATACCATGTCAGAACCGATGGTTTGGGGCGTGAACCGTGCATTGATCTGGCACAGGTTGCGTGTTAATATAGGTGCCTCAAAGGGCAACATATTACAGAGTGTGGATACAATATAAGACCGACTCAAGACCAACTCGTACTCAACGTACAACTAGAAACACACATGAAATAACACCTATTACATTGTCTAACAAACTTCAGCTAGTGGTTGCAAACTACCGTGCTCACTTTCTTTGTGAGAATTGCTCACATTTTTAGTGGATATATATTTCTTGCACACATAGGCCCTTTGGAGCAAGACTAGCACATCCCGTAAAAGGAGCCAAATCCGTATAATTCCGGTGAATTTACGGGCCAAAACGGAAAACAGCATCGAGCAGAGCCCGTAAAAGGCCTGGGTCGTAATACATTTTCACGGGCGGCCGTTAATCGGTTCCCCCAACCCCTATTTATGCGGGTACGGCGGCGGAAAAGGGGTGAAACCCTTATTTTGCGCCGCCCTATGCCCTCGCGCCGCCGTCACATTTTGGTTACTCCGGCGAGCGATTAGGGCGAGATGAGCGTCCGCGTAGGTCAAGGGAGAGGCTGTGTGGGTGCGGTATCGCCCGACGGTGACGGAGGAGATTGAGGCGGCGCCGACTGGTGGGGACGGATCAGGGGATGCGCCGGCTCGGGCGGGCGCGTCGGCCATGGCAATGGCGGGTGCGGCTACGGCTACGATCCGGCCGCGTAGGTGTCCTGGGTCCGCATGGTCGGTGCCCGCCGCCCCGTCGCGAAGAACGGGAGCAACCGCGGCGTGCACCCGCCGCTATCGCTTGCGGAGTACGCGCCCAGCGGGCGGTACTACCGCGAGCTCTCGGAGCTCGTCCACTGCCGGCTCCACACGGTCCTGCTCCCGCACCAGCGGTGCGCAACACGGGCCGCAACGCGGGCCTCGTCTTCGTCTGCGACGACGACGAGAAGACCGCCGCCCTCGCTGAGGCCTGTGCGACGCCCGAGGCTGCGGCGACGGAGATGAACGCCCGTGAGGCCGCGGACATCCCCGAGACGATGGCGGCCTTCGCCGCCATGCAGGCGCAGCAGCACACTGTGAAGCGCGTCCGCCATGGGTGACGACGCTGGCGGAGGGGCTTAGGGCCACGATGGGAGCTCCATGACGCCGGAGCTCCGGCGGTCGCCACTGGGTAGACTTAGGGGTAGCATTAGGGGTAGATTTAGGCATGTATTTTGATCTAATTACACTTAAATTATTCCATACTGTTCTTCCCATGTTTATTTAGATTTTGTAATACGGATCGAGTTTAGGATTATTTACTAATCTGCACCACGAATATGCACGCCGAAAACGCGACGTGCCCTGTACTCCGCATTTACATCTGGGCCAACAGCGTCCATTGCCTACCTGTACAAGCGGGCCCAGCCCGTAGCTCTTCTGGTCTGGCACCAATCCGGGCTCCACATGACAAAGCAAACCCGACGAATCCACCAGACTTGGACCAACCCGTAGCTCGTTGAGCCTTGTTCCCCCGTGTCCGGTCTCCCTTCCTCTCCGTCTGACCGCCTCCATGGACGCGTACCACCACCAGCGCCACTTCGCCGCCTCCGGCGACGCCCCGCCGCAGCCCCCTCCTTCCGCCCACCCGACCCCCCACTGGCACCCGGGTCCTGCGCCGCCGTACCACCCTCCCCACCCCAACCACCCCTACCCTCCCCAGCACCACCAGTGGGGGCCCCCGCCCCCTGACCACCATCACCAGCCTCCGCCTCCGCCTCCGCCGTACGCGTACCAGCACCCTCCCCCACCGATGCAGCAGATGCAGCCGCCGCCTCCCTCGCCCGGGAACCCCTGGCCTCCTCATCACGCTGCCGCCCAGCCCCCGCCTTCGAGCTACCCGCCTCCACCGCCGGGACAGGTATGTTGGCGTCACCCACTCTCTGTTTCTGAAACCTAAGATTGGTGATACGTGAACAATCAGGAAGGAGCATTGGTAGCTGATTTCGTGTTAGGATTCGGAGCGAACGTCCGTTGTTGGTCCTAGGGTTTAGGGGGGAAGCATGTTAAAAACTTATAGTAGTTTTGTGATTCCGCTCGATTTATAGAGGCTTGTGCGTGGTGTGGCCCGATGTCGGTATCATGGTTGGATGGAGGGTGGGTTAATAAGGGGGTGGTTTCGTGACATTGTGCAGTCTGTGGCTTAGTTGCTGTATCCCTGATAGGCGATTGGCAAGAAATTGTTTTGGCAAAGTCCCTCACCACCGAGTCGCCTATGGGCTTCGATTTGTAATTTTTTGGAAAATCGTTAAGCTAAACATATTTTTTTCCTTCGACCCGTACAACTAAGCGACCACATCAATCTTATGATTCATTTATCCTGCATTTTAGTGAGGATTATTCAGTTGACATCAAATTTTAAGCCAAAAGGCTGCATGTTTTTCTGATTTTGAGTTTTAAGACAGATGTGACTTTTTGTTTCATTTTCTTATTTGTTACATTCTTCCATTGCACATGAAGTTTCTTGTGACTTGGCAATTGGACATTTCTTATTTTGTAGGCATGGCCGAATCCGCCATGGGCTCAAAACCATGGATACGCAGGTTTGTCAATATCATTCAAGCCTATGTTATTTAATACATAATTTACAGGTAAAGAATATGGTGAGGTGATCCAAACTAGGCTTCTGTAGCTTGTGTTGATACTGATGTGGAACATCTTTTACGCTATGTGTGGGTATTTTGATGCAACGTTTGTGTCAGAAAAAAATTCTTACTCTATGAATAGGTGTGCTTAACAATTTGACAAATACTGTGAACTGTCTATGCATTTATTACATTTATTCAAATATCCTGTGTGTCACTGTTGTTTGGGTGGTCAGTTACACTCTTTCTTTTTTGTCTATTACCATTAATGCACGTCCTTTCCTACATAACCCTGGCTTCTGATCTTCGACTCATACTTCTGTACACAATAAGTTCATCCCAAGCTTTGTCGTTTTTATTGATTTTTGGTGTAGCAAATGAATTGGCTTGTACTTTGTTAGTTTGTCGACTTATAATGAAATTTTAGTTCTCTACAGTAGGGTAGTCAACTTAAAAAGGCTCCTTGGAGCAGAAAAATCACTTGCAAATAATAAATTGGCTAGTTTGTTATGATGATTAAATTTCTAAAAACAAATCAACTCGAAGGGCTTGCCAATGAGGACGATTGGGCCACAAAGGCGAAGGAATGGGCTGCTGCTAAATCTGTTGTTTCAGAGAACCACCAGATTCAGCAGCATGTCATACCCACGGGTAGAACAGAAGTTCACCATTATGGTCACAATGATCAGTATCAGCAAGCAGCTGGTCACCCACCAGTCCCACAATCAAGTAGCGACCAGTTGTCATTTCAAATGACAGGTCAACAGACGGAAATGAACTATTTGCAAGGTAACATGTCTTGTTGCTCTTGCTCAATATATTTTACAGATGGATATGTAAGTTTCAGAACGGATCTGAAGATGAATTTGCAGATAGAGGTCCAATGGCGCCACCACAGAAGAGTTTTGGTCCATTTCCATCCATCTATGAGCAGGAGGTATCTTATAATTATTCTTCTGCTCAAGGTATGCCTTGCTTGGCAATTTAATTTGCTTGTGTGGCCTGAGTCATAATTAGGTGTATCCCTGCTGGATATGCATTCAGTTCAATTGCATAAAGACTGAAAAGTCTAAAGCGTCACTTGTTTTAGAACAGAGGGGGTATATTGCACTTTGGCACTTCCTATCTCGTGATATTGTAGCCACATTAGCTGTTTATACATCATCCATGTTGTACTTTGAGGCAGTGTGTTGGATGTATCTGTTTTTGCTGGCCTCAAACGGAGCAAGAAATGGCAGGTGCCGAGCCAAATTAGTGCTTGCATGCACCATGGTGCTTGTGTTTCTTTTTCCAATGACTCTGATTATATCAAGTTTTCGGTGAATACAATTGTATAACATGTGTAGCTTTTCTAGGTTCTTATAATTCCGTATAGCTCAGAATGATAAACAAATGTATTTGATCCATCATCCTTTTTCGTTTTGAAGAGATGGAATGTTTGTGTCTCCTGCAAACATTCATGCTGAAACCCTTAATTACTAGGCGGTTCGCTTTATATTTGGTTAATACTGATATGTATTCTGCTGAGGCTTTGATACTAGTAGATTTTGACTATGCCATCCAATAACAGGTAATGGGAATGCTATGCATCAATATCCAAGCCCACAAGCTCAGACATCTCTAACTGCCCCATCAGTTCAAGATGGATTTCCTCGAGGACCTCCTAGTGTGCCTGGGCATGGTATACAGTCTTACAGGATGGTGGCTGATCCCAGTGACCAGCCTTTGGAATTTGATATCAGGAAAGCTCCTGATATGGCAATACATCAAACGATAAATATGAGTTCTACTGTTCCAATAGCAGTGTCTGAACATGGTACAGTTTCAACATCAACTCAATCATGGGGCCCATCTGCTTCAGTTGGATATTTTCCTCAAGCTCCAGTACCACCACAAGCATCACAGGTTTATATATCTGTAGTTTATTACTCTGTTATGACCTCTCACATCATTGATACAGTGGTTCTTATTTTTATTCTGTTACAGATGGATCCTTCTTTGCATACTGGGCCACTCTTTGGAGCACTCTCTGGTTCAAACTATGTTCCGCCTGCAGCATTTGGTGTTCCTAGTCTAACTGAAGTTTTCCCTACAGATTCAAACCCCTTTTTTGCAGAACGGTCAAAGAAAGTAGGTTTTCGTTGTGTCTGGCAATGCATATCCTTTCCTACTCATCATAGCCTTTAAACTTCAACTGACTCTCATGTTCGATTATGTACCAGCCTCCAGTACCTAACTGGCTTCGAGAAGAACTTCTAAAGAAAAAATCTACTCCAGTGAGTGCTTCAGTGCAACACTCGACGAATTCCGATTACATGGAATCTGAAGATGCTGAAGAACCACCAAAAAAAGCTGACCAAACTGATAGCAGAAGCATTGGTTCAGCTAAATCAACCGAAGACGATGAAGATGATGAGGTGCTCTTTACTGTTTTATTAGTATCACTAGTGCAGTACCTGTTAGCTAATTTTCCCTATTGTGGTTCATTTGCATGCAAATTCCGCCCTACGACTAGTACCATCTCCAAGTTAATGAGTTCAAAGCTAAATTAGTAGCGCTAGCGCGAGGACTTCAAATACAGAATGATTTCTGGATAAAACTTTTGTAAATCAAAGTGACCTAGTTTAAAGGTTGGGCTGTTAGATGAGTGGAGGCTAGTGCCTAATGGCTTTGAGAATAAAAAAAATTTACTGTAATCTTCTATAGTATGAGTTTTGTCAATTTGGTCATGTAGTGATTTGTGAAGAACAATTGGATTTCGCAATAGTGGGAGAAATGGCCCGTCTATGTGGCAATATTTCCAGATTTGTATTGCCAGTGAATCAACCTGGATAAGTAGTATTTACTAGTCTTCAATACTCATGGCTGCTTGTCATACTGTACTCCCTCCGTCCCAAAATATAAGGCACCTAAGGATTAGTTAAAAGTCAAATCTTAGTAACTTTGACCAAATATTTAAGAAAAAATATCTACATCTGCGTTATTGAATAGACACATTAAGAAAATATACTTTATGGAGAATATATTGATATTGATTCAGTATTGTAAATGTTTATATTTTTGTGTATAATCTTGGTCAAACATAGAAAACATTGACTTTTAACTAATCCTTAGGCGCCTTATATTTTGGGACGGGGGGAGTATTACTGTACTGTCAATTCTCCTATTTTTTAAAATTAATTTTCCAAAGCAGCGTATTATTTTCGTATGTACACATGTTCGCTTCTTTGGATCTGGGAGAAACAGACCCTGTGCTAGTACAAACATTGTTACTCCCTCCGGTTCATAATAAGTGTCACTCATTTTGTACTATGCTAGTACAAACTTTGTACTAACCGAGCGACACTTATTATGGATCAGAGGGAGTAGTATTTTTTTGAGGGGATAAGCAAAAAACGCAGTTGAACAATGAGCTGGCCTTTGTTCCTTTTCATACTCAATTTGGATATTAACATGACCCTCATTTGGAATCGATGTACTGGACTTGAATCATTTGCAGGATGAAATCGCGATGGCCCGGACGGCAGCAATCAACCTTGAAATTAAGCGTGTGTTGACAGAAGTTCTTCTAAAGGTTATTTCTTTGCATGGAGGTTATTTAACTTGGTTTAACATTACGTGGACTTCTGTTCTAAGAAACACAACCATACTGCCATTTTCTTACTTCTAACTTTTGCTATTTCCAGGTTACTGATGATCTTTTTGATGAGATCGCGGCCAAAGTTATGAATGAAGATGATTCATCAGATGAACGTGGGTGAACTATTCTAAATGTAAAGGAAATATATATATCACATTACTGATAATTGCATCTGTTTGCAGCAAATGAGACCACTGGTGTCTCTAGCTCAAAGGAGCCTGATCTGGGAGAATCAAAAGTCAAGACCACTGCCAAAGTTGTTGTCACTGCTAAGCCAACCAGTGTTAGCTCTATTGATCGTTCTGATGGTACTGGGTTAAGTTCTCCTAAAGGTGCTCTTCTTGGTCTTGCTAGTTATGATTCAGATGATGAGGATGATGATGGTGACGGTGATGGTAAGAGTTTAATTTCAAATTTATCATCTGAAATTAAAGTTGGTGCAGCTCATCCTGAAAAAAGTAAGTTCTTGAAAAACATTCATAACACATGGTTTCCCAAAATTTATTAAGATTCTAAACAAGGAAGAATTTATTAACTTTGATGAATAATCACATTGTAGCCGAGAAAAACATTGATGGGGAACGGCACATGAATAATACTGAAAGTATTGCTTCAGTCCAAAGTGTTTCATCTGGAGAAAATCATAGATCTAGTGAAGTGGGATCTCAAGGAAGGCCAAACAGAGAATCTGAAAAGGAGCTAAGTATTCATGACACCCAGAATGGAGATGCCAAAACTTCCACTCGGCCAATGGGGATTATTCGTAAAACAAATGAAAAGGCACATGGACATACAGAGATAGATTTTGAAAATGGAAAGCCCTCTTCTGGCCATCCTACTGAAAACAATAATGTGGAGAGCACACAAAGCCGTTTAGACAGGAACAGCCATGAGGAATATCTTAAAAAAGAGGCGAAGGTTGTCAATGGAAAAGACTCTGAATCTTCTAGACCTGAAAAGTTCAGTGATGGTGACAAACATGATGTGCGTGGAAGTATTGATAAAAAAAGTAGCTTCAAAGAGGAAAAAGGCTCTGGCAGGTATTCAAAACATGGATCAGACAGATGGGATGATGCCAAAGAAGATCAGAAATACGCAAGAGAGAGAAAGAGGGATGCTGCTGATAGAAGAGGAGAGAAAGGAAAAGATGGGAATGACGATAGGTCAAGGCAAACTACGAGGAGCTCAGCTAGCCACAGCAGTAGAAGGTCACGATCACCAAGTGGGAGAAGTCGTACTAGGAATGAGAGTTCACATGTTCGAGGGAGTGCTTCAAGTGACGAGCCTTCTGATAATGCGAAAAGGTAATGATGTTACTCTTTACATAATGTTTAGCATGCATCAGTTTATGAATTGCCCATGCTCTTGTATATTGATTACTCCATTACTCTATTTTCTGCTGCAGAAAGAGTCATTCACGTAAAAATAGCATGTCCCCTTCACCTCCAAAATCTAGGAACAGGTATATCAGTATACTCCCTTCTCTGTAATACATATTAATGATGGCAGACATTTGCTAGTTATCTCCAACAAGTTCACAGAACTATTGTAAGGTTAACACTGATAGTTTTGCTGATCTTAGCCAATATTTACACAATAAGTTATGTGATACATCGACATTTTTAGTCATGAATAACCAGAGTTATGCTATATACATCAATCCCATTTCTCCCATGAAGGTCTAGGCTCTGAAACATCAGTGAAATTCGGTGTTATGTTTACTAGAACTGTGTTACTCTGTGTTTCTTCATAGTCGTGTTCTCTGTAAGCAGTACCTCAAAAGCTGAATAATGTAGGAATTGTTTACTCCTATTCCTTGTCAATTTGATATGAATAAGCAAGCAGGACTCCTCTGAGTGAAGAAGCACCAGGTTCATATATCATTGATCCTTAAACTTACCCATTTAGTATTATGTTTCATCTCTAGACGAGTTTCGCGGTCTCCACATAGCAAGCATTCTCACCGCAGGCATTCACCTTATTCATCTGCCGAGAGGTAAGCGATTAATTGGTTCTTTCTTTGTCATTACATTGTTCCAGGTGATATTGTGATGTCATTTTTCAGCAATTTATAGATTGAAAGTGTGGTATTTTCAAACTTGCTTTAGCTGATTTCTGGGAAATGATTTAATGCAAACAGTACCATAAAAGAGAGGAGACACTAGAGATTTTCAGGATATTAAGGGTTAAGCCATAGGTTCTCATGAAAAATTGGGTTTGGAATTTTATAAGATACCTTTTATTAGAATGTAAAATTTGCATGCTTTTCTGTAATGTCTGTGTTTTGCGTCAACTTGGAATTCAGAGAATATATAGTAGAACAAGCACTTAAGCACAAAACTACATTTTAAGGTTTACAAGTCCGGGACCTTTTGAATTTTATTTTGTCCTGGAGTCCAGTGGCAAGGTTGACACTCCATCTGCTTCATCCTGACCTTGTCGGGAATGCGTATTCAGTTAATCTGGAGCCCTGTGTGTGCTACAACACCTGCACAGTAAGATCATTCCATTTATTAAACTGTTTCTAATCATCACAGGAAGAAGCGCTCCAGATCGAGAACTCCAGTCAAAAGGAGATAGAAGAAAACTAAGGCGGTTTGGTTTTTCTCCAAGTAGGGATGCCTGGGTTCCTGTTGTCCTTCCGTTGAAGAACATCATTCGCACTGCTACGATACTGAGATGGCCATTGGAGAAGATACTGATGATGTAGCTTTCAACCAAGAAGATGAGATTCTCACTCTGATGGTTGTGTTGTTCTAAGGTTGATGCACGGCATCCGGGTGCCAATGCAGGGATATGTAAAATTTTCTTGTACAAGCAATGGACTTCATAGTTCGTAGTGCCATTAACATGTATTACAGGTCATGTATTAGGTAAGGAGAGTGGCAGGGCTAGGTATCTAGGCCACATGAGGCAGTGTAATCTGTATCGTTTTACGAATAATAATTAGGTGAGTTCCTGTTGGAAATGTATTTGGATTCGACTGCAGAAAGACTGACAAATCGTAAGCATGAACCTATTCAGAATAGAGAGGATATGATGCATCACTTTATTATTATTGATAAAATACACTTGTTAGTGTTGGACGTCTAGCGACGTAGTCATCGAGCAAAGCTCTTTCTACAGAATCAGACATAACGTCGTCTGGATATAACTAGTACAGACGTGATTTTTCCTACAGATAGAATTGATTGCATCCATATCATTACTAGATAAACTAGCAGACAAATTGACTGACGATCTAGTCTAGCATCCGTTCTCTGGGTCAACCGAGTCATAAAGAACTACTACTAAAACAATCCCACACAACTGAGATCACAGCATTCTGTTCTGTGTAAAGTCCTCTTTCCTGTGCCTGTTCTATGAAAAGCTGGCTTCGTTCGTTCAACCAAATAGCTTGTGCCAGCGCATGCATGTATGTTGTCCAGATTAGATCATGTACAGTCAACTTATAACACTAAGAAAAGAACAATGTAGCACCCCACCCTGCGTAGCTATAGGGTGTGCTACCTCTTCAATCAGGACGATTTGGAAAAAGAGGATGTGCGGTCGAGAACTTGTCCTCCTGGGCTGTTTTCACTTTTCATTGTTTGCAAACCTGGGCGGCGAAGAAGACGAGGGTCACTCAGCAGCCTGAAATGCAGTGTCTGGACATCCTTTCACTTGTTTCTATCCTCCAGTAGTGCTTTTCTTTTTATGTATTTCAGGTGCAAGGGTTTCTTTAAGGCAACCCAAGAGAGGAACGTGTCGTTGTCAACGAAAAGAATGAAGCACATTGACGAGGTACAGTTGAATACAGGAGGCAAACTGAAAACCGATGATACAAGAACCAAAACACTTCACTGCTTTATTTGTATATAAACTGCAACAACACACACACTAGTCCTGAAAAGAGTCTGTAACAGCCATAGAGTACAACCAAAAACCGTCATGACTTGAGCCTGGACCTGGACGCAGACATGACCACAAAGTAACTGTTTGATCCCCAACAAAACAAATTCTCATCTTGCAGAGTTCCCAGAAAGCGCGTGCTGCTGGCTGTAGATGAGATGAACCGCAGTCAGGGTTCGCATGAGCAGCCTCCACCGGACGATGCGGCCTTGAAACTGCGCTCCCACTGGTCCACGGGTGCCGCTTCAGCGTGAGGCACGTGGTTGGGGTTCTTCTCCCTCTTGTCGCCCTTCAGCTGTTTCATAGCATGCTTCAACGCCGGCAGAAGAGCCTCCATGCACTCTGCCACAGCATTAGGGTTGCCTGGCATGTTGATGATCTGAAAAGAGAGCTCCAGTGAGTGTTTCAGAATCTACCGTGTCTGTAATGAAGAAGAATTTCTGGGTTTCAGGGCGTACAAGTGTTGATCCTCTTATCCCACACGCTGCTCGGGATAGCATCGCAAATGGTGTCACCTGTACCAAACAGCACAGTGCAAGCACCCGTCAGTAAAGTTCAATAGAACCTGAATTCTGCTAAGTTTAAGGCACTGAATGCTATTGAGGAAAAATTGCCTTTTGGGTCAGCTGTACTGTTGGCTATCATCTCTAGAAATAGCCAGGAAGAGTGAATTGACATGTTAAACCTAATAAGAGGCTCTAATAAAAGTTGACATTACCTTCAAACTCTCCTGAATCATGACAAATGCAAGGCCAGGTGCTTCTTTCTCTATGACACCTTTAGTTGCTTCTGGCGTAACATCTCTAGGCGTGAAGCCAGTGCCACCTGCATGAACGTTGTGACAAGTACAAAGCTCATGTGAGTAGGAAACAAGGGTCATGCAACTCAATAACTTGAAACTTGACATCATGCCATTTAAGCAATTTCTTCAAAACAAAACATCACCTAAGGTCAAGACGAGGTTGACGCGGTCAATGTCGCTCCACTTCACCAGAATCTCCTTGATTTTGTCCACTTCATCTGGAACTACAGCAGTGGCAACAACTGTTGCTCCCCCTAATTTCTCTGACGACGAGTTCACTACAGATACAGCTCTCGGGCCACTACAGATGTGATGATAAGAGAGAAGAAATAACAGTGCCATAAGTTACTTTTCATGGAAGCACGATTCATATCACAAAGAACTACAAATTAAAAATATACTTAATCCACTATTTTAAGGCCAAGAAATGATAATAACTTTGTGAAATGTGGAGTCTTAATGAAACACATCACCATCTTATGTGAAGATTCAACAGTAATCTGACTCTTTCATTTTGCATCAAGAGTGACCCATTTGCAACTCGGGGCAAAGAGGTGTATCAGGATGCGCATACTTTGCAAAGAGTGCAAATTTTTAGGCCTAGAGACGACCATAAATTTGTGAAAATATGGAGTCCTTACTGAAAATCATCACCATCTTATGTGAAGAATAAACAGTAACTTGACTCGTTCTTTTTGCATCAAGAGTGACCTATTTGCAGCTCGAGGCAAAGAGGTGTATCAGGATGCGTGTACTTTGGAAGGAGTAACATGCAGATTTATTCTTCCCAATTTCCTTAAGAGAATGGGAACCAAATCACAAGCAATAAAACTCGAGACTGAAGAAAAAGGTGTTGAAAGGAAATACCTCCTATCGGGGCCTGCTCCAGAAGAAACAGTGTCACTAACAGTCAGAATTGCTACTTTGACTTCAGCATTCTGAGAGCCTGCAACCTGAGGCACGACTGTCGAAGCACTTTTTGCAGAAGAAACAAAATGAGATGACAGGGGGCTGGAAGCAGCAGTCAGCTTATCCAGAGGAGGGATAGTTATATCAGATATTAGTATAGCTTGGATAGATGCTCCAGCTGCCAATATCTTCCCTGATGATGGCACTTCCAGCAAGGCATTTGCAGATTTCATACTTAGGAGGCGGCTACTAGCTTGTTGGCCAGTGCTCTCAGCAACATAACTGCCATAAATAAATAAACAGAGATTTACATATGCTTCATCAGATATGGTGTTGTGGAACATCGGGCTGCCATGTTAAAATATAACTCTTACCCTGGCCTACCAGATCCATCATCAAGCACCCATCTGATCACCGCACGATGAAACTCAGGACGATGTGGATCTGCTCTTAGAGGATGTGATATCCGCGCATGCACTCTATAAACAAGTCTGATCAGTGGAAAATATGAAAAACAAAATGATGAAAGAAAAACTAATAACGGGCATGAGGATGACTACCTTTGCAGATGAGGATTTGACCAACCAGAGACAAGGCGTATTGCAGGAACAGCAAAGAGATTGAAGCAAACCATGCAGCTCACAGGGTTTCCAGGCAAGCCAAAAGCAAGAGCTGTTTTGGATGGCTTTGATGTGTCATTCGATGTGATCTCAGCAAATGTCAAAGGCTTCCCTGGTTTCATACTAATCTGTATGCTCAGATACAGAAAATAATTAAAATTACTTGAGGAACTGGTGTCAAGTTCAGAAGGTTTATTTTGCAAATATAACTGCTTTCAATGGTTATCCAATAGGCAAAGACGAAAAATGTAATCATAAGGCTGATGGCTTGATGCTGCTAAACAGCATCTTGGTACACAATACCCCTGAAAGAAATTTCTAAGTTACCTTTTCAAAGTGAATTTTACCCATCCTTGCCAAGCAAGGTTTGACAAGATCTCTATCACCCATGGAAACACCACCAGAAGTAAGGATTATATCAGCATCAGAATGTAGAGCTGCATCCATAAGGTTCATAAGACTTTCTTCAGTGTCTTTGGCAATTCCCAGGTCAACTACTTTACACTTGTGCTGAATAGCAGCAGCAAGTAGCATGGCCCGGTTAGAGTCACGAATCTGAAAATTTAGTTTCAAGAAGAGAGGTCATACATCTTGTTAATATGGAGTGCAAAGAATGAAAGAAGGGTAAAAGATGAGAATGTTGTGGAATATTAGAAATAACCTGACCACGATTGAGAGTTGCAGTGGCTGGCTCAACCAACTCATCCCCCGTAGAAAATACAGCAATGGTTGGTCGACGGTATGCCTGCACACGCAAACTCAGAATGCTGTATTATACATTTTACTCTAGCACACTCAGGAACATTAATCAGAAGATATTCACCTTGACAGTAGTTATTCCGACAGTTGCAAGTAGCCCAACTTCGGCAGGACCTATAATCTCACCGGACTTCAGCACCATTGAATCTTTCTCTATGTCACATCCCTGCAAATTATATATTTAGAAACCTAACACAGCAGATCTTACTAAAAACTACTTCACCAAAATGAGTGTGATCCATTTTTACAAACAAAAGCATTAGTCAACATAGGCAATGCCCAATTGTGCATAGCACGTTTCATTAATCTTTTCATAATAGAGTGTTCTGCAGAAAAGTAGTGGCAATCGACATACATTTATGCCAACCTAGACGGGTACAAATTATAAGCAAGAACAAACGTTACTTGTAGTTTCCAGAAATGGAGATAGAACAGTTAATTCACTCAAAACAACAACTAGTATGTAAAATCCATAGTCTACTGTAGCTACCACATCAGATCCATAATCTTATTCCCACAGAACTCTGTGCTAACCATCAAGGCATCAACGCGAACTTGGGGGCACATAAAACTAGCAAGGCAAGCAACAGTATCGAAAAGTTCGCATACCACGCCACGTATATCGTGCCCCTCAGCTACCCGCACAGAGATCCTGACTCTCTTGGACCCATCGGGGCCGGCGGCGATCTCCTCGGTGTCCTCCACCTGCACGACGGCGTCCGCGCCGTCCGGAATCGGCCCTGCCCAATACAGCAACCACAATCGCATCAGCTCAGCCGCAGGAACGCAACACCGGAAAGCGGCAGAGACCAGAGAGAGAGAGAGAGAGAGCGCGTAGGCGCAGTAATCACCGCACCTCCAGTCGTGACGTACGCGACGGTGCCTGGGGCGACGACCACGCCGAGCGCGTCGTCGCCGGCCCTCGCCTCCGCGATGACCGAGTACTCCCCAGGCCCGTCGGAGGCCACCACGGCGTACCCATCCTGCAAGAGATGGACCGAGTCGGCCGTTATTCACCTTAGAACCGGTCACGGAGCAGCAGCGGGGAGGGGAGGAGGGGTTGACTGACAGAGACACAGACCTTGACGGACGCGCGGAAGGGAGGGAGGGGGTCGGGCGCACGGGCATCCTCGGCGAGGACGAGGCCGAGCGCATCGAGCAGCGGCACGGCCGACACGGCGGCGCGGGCCGCCGCTGCGGACAGCACGGCCGCCAGCGCCTCCTCCACCTGCAGCATTTTTTCCGCTTATGTGGGGCGGCGGCTGGGCTGGGCTGGGATGAGCTGCGCGGCGTGCACCTGCTCCTCTCTATAGGTAGAATGCACAAAATTAACTCAAATGTGAAAGAAATTTATGAAATAAACTCGCAGAGTAACATCTAACACAAAAATGCTATACTCAATAGGGTAGCGACTCTTCTAAATGCATTACACATCTTGCCAGCGTGACAAGCAGGTCCTAAGCACCGTTTCAATGTGGGCGTTACACTACGTGATGTAGCGTCTAAGCAAGGTACTTATTTTATGTCTATTCTAGATAAAATATTGTCTTAGCTGAGTTGGTCTAAGACATCAGTTCATCTAGATTGATCATGAGTTCAACTCTCCATTCCACCATTTTTTGTTAAACGTTACAGTACATGGTGTAACGCTTTTCAATTAGACGCTACACTACTTATATTATATAAAGTGTCTTATCTTTTCTAGGCAGAACATCATTTTAGCTTAGTTGGTTGAGGCTTTTGTTGAACGTTATTGTATATGCTGACTATAGATAACAGGTCTTTTTTTATAGCCAACAACGAGCTACATTATTGAACTTGTTATTAGAGATCATTGTGGGCCAGTTCTGGACATGCATGAGCGGAGTTGGGATGGCAGCTCCACACGCCTCGCACACTATCCACTTTTCTCGTTAATTCAGTTGTAATCAAACAATAAATAGAAATAAGCCAAAAATGTTGCAGTTGTTGCACGCAGCACAAAAACTTTATGTGGCCTGTGTCTCTTCTATTTTTTTTTAGGGAAACAACAGGGCTTTATTAATCAAAGCACAGATACATCATCCAATAACAGGGAAAGAATAAAACTAGGTGGATCATCAACCCAAACATTTGGTTGTGCATCCAAAACTAACTCTAGAGAGGCTATCAGCCACACTATTAGCTTCCCTATTACAAAAGCTAAAAACACGAGCAGAAAAAGTTGATGCTTGAACATATATATCATCGTAGTATGCCACCGCTGCCGTTGACGTAAAGTCTCCCGATTGAAGAGCTTCAATGACTTGTAAGCAGTCAGATTGGATAACGATCTTCGAGCACCCCACCTCGTTTGCTAAACATAATCCTCTGCAGATAGCCCGTGCTTCCAAAGTGTTTGAGTCAATTGCATAATTAATTGGGTTATTGCAAGCTGCAATGAATTTACCACTATCATCTCTGGTAACCACACCTAGTCCACCTATAAAATTATCCGGGTTGAAACTGGCATCAACATTTATCATAACAAAGCCCTCTCTTGGTTTCTCCCAGGTGCTAATTCTTGGCACTACATTCTTTCGTAAAGCCTTTATATAGCTTGATGTGATAGTACAAATTGACATACTTGCAATTGGATCGGTTGGAATCTTCTCCCCATGAACAAGCTGTCTTCGCATTCACCAAATATACCATGCTGCTGTCAAGACTAATTCTCTCACGTCCCCATCTTTATTCTTCAAAATAAGCTCCTCAAGCACCGCACTACCTGCTCTATCAATAAGAAGAGCCTCATCAATCTTCTCTATGAGGCCAGGCATTCTCCAAATGTTCCTAGCATATTCACAGCTGAATAAAACATGTGCTATATCCTCACAAAATACTGAACAGCGTGGGCATTGACTTGAGATAGGAATATGTCTATTAGCTAAGACACCAAAACACGGAAGAATTCCATGTAAAGATTTCCAAGCAAAAATCTTTATCTTTGCCGGTACCGAGCACTTCCATAGTATCTCCCAAACTTTGCTATTGATGATTGTCCCGGAAAACGAGCATTTTTCTCCTTCATAGCAAATTGGTGTTTCCACTCACCATGATAGGCCGGTCTAACCGTGAATAAGGAGTTTTTCGTGTATCTCCAGGCAACAAAATCCTCCAAACCATGAGCTGACAGAGGTATAGCAAGTATTCGGTTTGCATCTATTGAGAAGAAAATTTCTCTTATCAATTCTTCATCCCAGCATCCAGTGATAGGGCTAATGAGATCAGCAACCTTCGACAAAATAACGTTACCTCTCGGCGTGATTACCTTCCCATCCCAGTTGTTTGGTATCCAAGAGTCTGCCCAGATGTCAATTTGGGTACCATCTCCCACCCGCCATATACAACCTCTGTTAAAAGTTTGTATACCAGCAAATATGCTTTGCCACGTGAAAGAAGATCCACTCTTCATTTTTTGCTTGTAGCAATTGACCATCAGGATAATACTTCGCTCGCAGAACCCTAGCACATAAAGATTCAGGTTCCCTTAGAAGACGCCATACTTGTTTTGCCAACATTGCCAGGTTAAAACATTGAGGATCACGAAAAACCATTCCACCTCTCATCTTTGGGACACATAATTTCCACCACGCACACCAATGCATCTTCTTGTCACTGACATCATCACCCCACCAGAACTGCGTTATTGCATCCGCGATTCCTTTGCATATATTCTACGGAATCTTGAATACAGACATTGCATATGCTGGTATTGCTTGTGCCACTGCCTTGACAAGAGCTTCTTTCCCTCCCATTGAGAGAATTTTTTCCTTCCACCCACTAATAATTTTTAGAACTCTTTCAACCAGGTATTTGAAGCAGTCGTTCCTATCCATACCTACTAGAAGCGGTAGCCCCAGATAACGATCTGTAAGAGCCTCGGTCATTATGTCCAATATAGTGCACACCTGCACTTTCATATTCACATCAGTGTTAGGGCTGAAAAAAATACTAGACTTCCTAACACTCACCAATTGCCCCGAGGAGGCACAATATGTATTCAAAATTTGTTTTAGACAGTTTGCATTATCTTCATCAACCCTCATCAAAATCAACGAATCATCATCAAAGATAAGATGCGAGACCGAGGGTGCATCTTGACAAACCTTCACCCCTGCCAGAAGTCCAGTATCCTCCGCATGAGAAAGTAAACTTGACAATCCTTCCGAGCAGATCAAGAAAAGGTAGGGAGAAAGGGGATCTCCCTGTTTAAGCCCCCTAGTAGGAGTAAACTGATTTGTCTCACAAGAGTTAAAACAGACCCGATATCTTACAGAAGAGACACACTCCATCATCAGGTCCACCCATCTGATGTCAAAACCCAACTTCAACATCATTGGCTTCAGAAAATGCCATTCAACCCTATCATATGCTTTATGCATGTCAAGTTTTACTGCACATAGGCCTTTATCCCCCCTTTCTTCTTTATTGTATGCACACATTCATAGGCCACCAAGACATTGTCCGTTATCATCCTTCCTGGCACAAAGGCACTTTGTTGTTCACCAATCACCTCTGGTAGTATATGTTGGAGATATGCCCTAGAGGCAATAATAAAAGTGGTTATTATTATATCTTTGTGTTTATGATAAATGTTTACATTCATGCTATAACAGTATTAACCAGAAACATTAATACTTGTGTGATTTATAAACTAAATTAGAGTCCCTGGTAAAGCCTCTTTATAATGCTAGCTTGTTGGTTAATAGAAGATCGTGGTTTCTCGATCATGAACATTGAGATGTTATTAACAACAAGATCATATCATTAGGAGAATGGCATGACGTACATACTCCTATAGATAAGCGTAGCATAAAGATCAAGTCATTTCAATAGTTCGTTTGCTATAAGCTTTTTGATACATAGTAACCTAATTCCTTCGACCATGAGATCATGTTAATAACCATCACCGGAAGGATGCTTTGATGACATCAAACACCACACCGTAACTGGGTGGCTATAAAGGTGGCATTGAGTGTTCGGAAAGTATGGGTTGAGGCACATGGATCAAGAGTGGAATTTGTCCATCCATATGACGGATAGATATACTCTGGGCCCTCTCGGTGGAATGTCATCCAATTAGCTTGCAAGCATGTGACTGGCTCACAAGGGATCATATATCACAGGAACGAGAAAAGAATACTTATCGGTAACGAGGTTGAACTAGGTATGCAGAGATACCGACGATCAAAACCTCGGATAAGTAAACTATCGTGAGACAAAGGGAAATTAGTATCGTATGTAAGTGGTTCATTCGATCGAAAAGTAATCGTAGAAATATGTGGGAGCCATATGAATTTCCAGATTCCTCTATTGGTTATTGATCGGAGAAGTGTCTCGATCATGTCCGCATAATTCATGAACTGTAGGGAGACACACTTAAGGATTCGATGTTGTTTAGTAAATATGGAATGTAAGTAGGGATACCGAATGTTGTTCGGAGTCTCGGATGGGATCCGGGATATCATGAGGAGATCCGGAATGGTCCAGAAAATAAGATTCATATAAATTGAAAGTCAAACTGGAACAATGGTTTCCTAGTGGAAGAAGGAAAGAGTACTTCCAACTTGGGTTTGGAAGTGGATTCAAACTCACCCCTCCTAAGGCTGCCCCCTCTCATAAATAGAGGGGTAGGGCTGCCCCAAACACCAAGCCCTAGCACCTCTCCACCCGCGCCACCGCCGCCAGCCGCCCTGCGCCGCTGCGCCGCCGCCTCGCGCTGCCGTCGGCCCGTCGCCATCGCCCTAGCCGCCGCCGACACCTCATCCTCCTCCCGGTCTTCTAAACCCTAGATCACCAGGAAACCCTATATCCACCATAACTCGCACCGGCTTAGGCGAAGCCCTGCGGAATCTTCCCTCTACTTCCGACACCACGCCGTCATGCTGTCGGAATCGCGAGGGGAGAACTACAACCTCCGCTGCCTGCTGGAACAAGGGAGAGGAATGTCTTCATCGAGTACCGAACGTGTGACCGACTGCGGAAGCGTTGCCGGAACGCAGCGCCGGAAGGATCGTCTACGCGATCTTAAGGTCGGCAAGTGTACGACTACATCACCCACGAGAATCTGCTCTCGTTAACCGCTTTGGAATCTTCGAGGGTGAGTGCTTCTATCGACTCGTTGCTACAATCTAGTAGATAGATCTTGGCTTGTTTGTGTGCATGCGGTATAAATTTTTTGTTTTCCATGCTACGAACCCCTACAGTGGTATCAGAGCCTTGTCTATGTGTAGATCTGTTGCACGAGTAGAACACAATGGTCATTGTGGGCGGTGGTGCTTGTATATCAATTGCCTTTTGTGTACTTTGCATCTTGCGGTATGATGGGATGAAGCGGCCCGGGCTAACCTTACATGACATCATTCATGAGACTTGCTCCACGCTTAACATGCAACTTGTATTGCATAAGTGGCTTTGCGGGTGTCTGTCTCTCCCATCATAGTATAAATTCAATTTACAATGGGCACTTGATAGTTTAAACATCAACGTTGTGGTTCTTATTCGTAAGTTAGAACGACACTTATTGAAAGCCCCAAACCACGTAAAACATGCAAAGAAAATTAGAGGCGTATAACTTTGTTTTGCAGGGGTGTGTTGTGATGTGATATGGCCATGATTGTGATTATATATGATGTATGCAATATTCTTTATTATAAGTTGGCAACCGGCAGGAGCCATATGGTTGTCTTTTAAATTCCGTTAAGTCCTGCGTGTCTATTCAAAGTAGTTGTAATAGTTGATGCTGGTGGACGACAACCATGAAGCGGCGCCATTGACCTTGACGCCACACCGGTGATGATGGAGATCATGTTCGTGCTTGAAGATGGAGATCGAAAGCACAAGAAGAAAGGCCATATCATATCATATATTATGAATTGCATGTGATGTTAATCCTTTTATGCATCTTGTATTGCTTAGTTCGCGACGGTAGCATTATAAGATGATCCCTCAAGCACAAAATTTCACGTTTTTAAAGTGTTCACCCTTAGTAAGCACCATTGCTAAAGCTCGTTGTTTTGAAGCACCACGTGATGATTGGGTGTGTTAGATTCTGCGAGTGTATACAACATGAGCAAGCCAGATTTGTTCATGCGGAAGCTAAGGTTGATCTTGACGAGACTATCATGTATAGACATGGCCTCGGAACACGGATCACCGAAAGGTAAAGCATGAGTCATATAGTAGATGTGATGAACATGTTGATTATTCGCCATTGAAGCTATATCAACTCTCGTTATGATCGGTTTTGATGTGGTGGATTTGGTTCGTGTGATCACTAAAACAATGTGAGTTCACCTAGATTAATTTAACTATTAATTAGAACTCAATTTGTCATAAACTTAGTCTAAACTATTGCAAATATGTTGTAGATCAATGGCGTCCCCTACCATCAATTTTAATGCATTCCTAGAGAAAGAAAAGTTGAAAAACAATGAAAGCAACTTCGCGGATTGGTTCCGCAATTTGAGGATTGTCCTCAATGCTGGTAATTTGACCTATGTGCTGGATGCACCGCTGGGTAACCCGCCTGCAGCTGATGCTACCGATGAGGTAAAGAATGTTTTCCTTGCTCGGAAGAATCAGTACTCCACAGTTCAGTGTGCTATCTTGTATGGATTAGAATCAGAGCTTCAGAAAAGGTTTGAGAACCATGACCCACATGATATTGTCCGTGAACTCAAAATGATATTTGAGGCTCACGCGGCAGTTGAGAATTATGAGGCTTCTGAAAAGTTCTTTAACTGCAAGATGGAAGAGGGTAGCTCCGTCAGTGAGCACGTGCTTAAGATGTCTGGGCACACAAGCAAGCTTCAAAGCTTGGGTATAGTGATTCCTAATGCTTTGGGGATTCACCGTGTCCTCCAATCACTACCACCAAGTTACAAGAACTTTGTGATGAACTACAATATGCAAAACATGGACAAGTCGTTGCCCGAACTCTTCTCCATGTTAAAGTCTGCAGAAGTGGAGATCAAGAAAGAGCACCAAGTGTTGTTGGTCAATAAGACCACAAAATTCAAGAAGCAAGGCAAGTCTAAGAAAAAGGGAAACTTCAAGAAGGGCAGTAAGAAAGTTACCGCGTCGGCGAAGAAGACCAAGGCTGGCCTAAGCCTGATACTGAGTGCTTTTACTGCAAGGGAAAGGGTCACTGGAAGCAGAATTGCTCTAAGTACTTGGCGGATTTGAAGAACGGCAACATCAAGAAGAAAGGTATATCCGATATACATGTTATTGATGTGTATCTCACTATTACTCGTAGTAGTGCCTGGGTATTTGATACTGGCTCGGTTGCTCATATTTGTAACTCGAAACAGGTATTGCAGAATAGACGGAAACTAGCGAAGAACGAGGTGACGATGCGCGTTGGAAATGGATCAAAGGTTGATGTGGTCACGGTCGACACGCTACCTCTTCATCTACCATCGGGATTAGTTTTATACTTAAATATTGTTATTTGGTGCCTGCGTTGAGCATGAACTATATCAGGATCATGTTTATTGTGAGACGGTTACTTGTTTAAGTCCGAGAATAATGGTTGTTCGATTTATATAAGTAATATGTTTTATGCACATGCACCTTTGATAGATGGTCTATTCTTATTGAATCTCGATTGTAGTAATACACACATTAATAATATTGAAGCTAAATGTTTGAAATTGAGCGATAACTCGACCTATATGTGGCACTGTCGTATTGGTCATATTGGAGTGAAGCATATGAAGAAACTCCATTCTGATGGACTTCTTGAATCACTTGATTTCGAATCACTTGAAAGATGCGAAGCATGTCTGATGGGTAAAATGACTAAGACTCCATTTTCTGGTATGATGGAGCGAGCCACGGACTTATTGGAAATCATACATACCGATGTGTGTGGTCCAATGAGTGTACCATCGCATGGTGGTTATCGCTATGTTCTTACCTTCACGGATGACTTGAGTAGATCTGGGTATATCTATTTCATGAAACATAAGTCCGGAACTTTCAAGAAGTTTAAGGAATTTCAAAGTGAGGTAGAGAATCAACGTAACAAGAAGATTAAATTTCTACGATCTGATCGTGGAGGTTGTAACATCCCAACATTAGAGCTTAGAAATAAGCTGAACCCAGATGTGTGCATTGCATTCATGCATAGAAAATCCGAATAATTTTCGCGCTTTTGAACAACATTTGTCAAAGTGATTGAAGCTTCTCTTAACTTGATGGAATAAGAAGTAGATCATCAAGTTGACTGCGATAAGTTTCAATATGACCTTTGCTAGAACCTTATTTTTGGGAAAAGGGAGATTTGATCTAAGGGTAGATCAAATATAATAAAAGTTAAACTCTAATACATTATATTTGATCCTTAGGTGATCATATCATAGTATTCATTATAATCACTCATGAGTATTAGGTTAAGGATATAACACCAATAATAAGAAAGTAACAACTATATCTTAATCTCATCTGCATATACCATGAGTATCATGGTAAAACCTAACCCTACTTCTTAAGTAAGATTGAGTAGGAAAGAATAAATGCTATTCATAATACATTGCTTAAATGATTAATATCTGACCCTTAAGGGATCATATCATACTACTCATCATAACAACTTATGAATAACTAGTTAAGATTACAACTAAAGTAATATAAATGTAATGATTAATCCTGACCTATCTTATTCTTATTTATTCTTACTATGAGTATCATAGTAATACCTAACTTTAACTCTTTAATGAGTTTGAGTTGGAAAGAAACTTAGTTTAGATCATTCACCATGTGTCTTCTTTCCATCACAATCCTTATCATCTCTATTGATTTATATTCCAATATCTGTTGTTCATCAATGTTGAAGAATCAACTATTGATTCACCAATTCTCAATCTATCAACTCTTGACCAGAACAGCTTACATTTAAGTGTCTATAAGGAAACAACTAAGAAGAGGTAAATAGTAATGCTAGTTCTAGATATCATCTATAGGATGGGAATGATTGAAGAGAATCAAATTAATAGGATAATTGATGGAGTTAAATCCCTCCTAGATAAATAGAAGAATTAATTATATTATCTAATCATATGGTAGTAATTAAGATTACAAGGATGAATTCTGAAGATAGTTACCCGTAATAATTCTGTTGAACAAGGAGGGCATAGTCCATGAATAACCTTAATCCAATATGATATACTAAGGAGATAATTTCAATACAGTTGAAAAGCAGTATTGATAAAGCCTTGCTTAGCTAACTAAGGACTTAAGCAATAAATGATTAAAGGATTATAATGGTGATGCTTTAGCCACCAGTATTGAATGCTTATATTTAGTATAAGTGACATGGGTGGGTAGAACATGATTAAAACCCAGTCTAAATATATTATCCTAGTTTAGCCATGACTAGTCACATTAATATGAGGTGAGGTTAGAGGATGAGATACTGGAGTTAAGTATAGATAAGATAGTATGATTAAGATGATGCTAGAGCAACATGGGATCATAGAAGTAGTAGTTTCCTCTTGGGAAATACCAACACTTGAAGTGAAGTAGTTTGATCTAGACATCTATTGAAGATATATTGGTAATGGATGATTAAGGAAGATTATGAGTGGAGTCTGAAAGAACTACTGGTTGGATTGAAGATTTTCAACGGTAGAATAGTGGGTATAAACAAGAAAGGATATGAGAAAACTAGGAAATGCTGTAATATCAAACTCATTGGATTCATCCATGAGTTTAGAAGAGTAAAGTATGAATAAGAACATTTTGTGAAGAAAGCTCATCATACTAACTAGGATGATGGATAGGAAGAAGTATTATATCTAGGAAAGGAATTCCTTAATTAAAGGTCCAGGATGGTGAAGAATGGTAAAATAGACATTCTTGTTAAACAACCAACTCTAAATCTTAAACCAAGTATAATATCCATTTTAGGGAATTGATTCAACATCTTATGTCTACATCACTCTATAGGAATATTTTCCTATAGCAAATCAAATAAACACATCTTTGTTAATTCCAATCATCATAATTATATGTGCTCAAGAGTATCTTTATCAATCCCTTTCTATAAAACATTCAAGATATAACTTTCTATTATAAAAAGTGAGGTCATCAAATATCACAAACAGAAGTCAACATGTTTAGTTATTAAATCTGTCTTCACATCCATAAAGGAATCTAAGTAAATTAAGAACCCTTAAACCATGGGTAAACATTTATAATTCAAACTTTAAAACTTCTATGATTACCATAACAAAAAAATATAATACCATGTTCTCAATTAATGAAAGTAATATAAACCATTATTAAATTCTTTTGTATTTTATGCATCAAATAATGATATAGGATCATCGTACATATAAAAAAAAATCTATTTAAAACTATGAGCCAAATAGAGTGAAGTTTTATAACCAAATCAGAATATATCATTCAATAAATCCATGGTTAATAGAGGAAAGTAAAATAATAAGAAAATCTTCTACAAAATATTAAAAGGGGGTTCATATAGAGAAAATAAAAGAAATATAAAAGGATTATATAATAAAAGTTCACGAAAGATACTAAATATATTTTAGTATTACTATAATTATCCAGCAAATAAATTCTATAAAGAAAAGTTCAAATTGAAAGATTTTATACAAATCTGAAAAGGAAAACAGAAAATGGAAAAATAGAAAACAAATAAAAGACATCACCTGGCCGTGGCCCAACACCTCTGTACTTATCTGACGCCCATGTGTAGCCCACAAAAAGGCCTAGTAACCAGCCCAACTCTTTCTCATCTATGACTGACGAGTGGGGCCAGGGAAGGACCGCGGGTTGAGAGGAAAGAAATGTCAGGGGGTTATCCGCAAAACAACATGTCGTCGTCATCCTCACGCACACAGACATCTCGTTGGAGGAGATCGCCGCCGCCCGATGTCGTCATCATCGTCCTTGCGCCAAGATCAACACCGTCGTCGCCAGGAGAGGATAAGAAGGCCACCGCGACGTCCCTGCTCGTCCTCATCCTCAATTTTCCCCTCTGAAAACCTCTCTGCCTCTTTTCTCCAACCATGCCGAGAACCCTAGCTCGGAGGTGACTCGGAGCCGGCGATTCTGTACTCGCCTCGGCCAGAAAAGACCATGGTGGAGACCGTCGTGGTCTTCTCGTTCGATTGCCCCAACTTGCGACTGCGGAGGAGACGTGAATCGACCTAATCACACCCTCGGTTCCCGACGCTGTTCGTTGACCTCGCCGTCGTCGCCGAACGCGCCTCACCAAACCAAGCACACCATCACGTTCCTCGTGAGTCACTAAATCTCCTAGCATGCGCTGATGCTTTGTTTGCTTCCTAAATCCACGCCACCATAATCAACCGCAAGCACCGCCGCATAAGCTCGTCACCCTTTGCGCTCCGATGACCATTAGATAGCGGCGCCACCACCAATAGGTTCACCTTGATCTCCTCTGTCCAACGCACCTAGCCACAGCCCCGTGCGTGCACCAGATCGATCGATCGATCCTCAACCAGTGAGGATCAACCTAGGTGACCTCATGCCTACATCAGGTTCGAACCACGTCAGCTAGTTTGACCAGTCTTTGCTAGCGTGGCATGTGACGTGGCCTAGAGCCCACGTGTCATCGTCTAAGAGTAGAGAGAGGGTCAGTAACAAAATACATTTACTAACCTGAGTGCTGAGGTGGGCACTGGCCCACTGGTCAGTGACTTAGGCTAGTTATGTGTGCGGTGTAAAAAGTATTTCCTGATATTGTAATTATATGATTGTTCCACACATATTCATAAGCCTTAATAAGAAGCACAAGTATGAAATCTATCTAAAAGGGACAACACATTCCCAAAGTAACCATTTTCGGAATCCAAACCCTAGAACAATGTTATCCCCAGGATTCGCGTTTATAACGTGCATCACATTACTTATGCATGAAAGCATATTGCTTCTTTAAACATTAGTCCTTACCGGACCAAAGATGCTGATTTCAGATTTTGGATCTTATACTGACTCGAAGACCGTGAGTGCATAATCTTGCAATCACAAAAGGCAAGTTCACACTTGCTCATGTCCTTTGATTATATTCTGTAAAGTATTTTGCAAATCCAGTGTTGTCATCACTTGCATTTGAAAAGGGTCAGAAAATACTATTTTCATAATAAAAGGATTATAGGTTATTACCATGAGGTAATAACTTACTATAAAAGTCCCGGTGGTAAAGGAACATAATATCTAGGACTTAACAACCAATGTCGCTAGTTATTCTTGCGCCGTATATTACGCGTTAACCATGAGATTTGGAATGGGACGGAGAAGTCAGTTGTATCCTTTTCCTCTTGTATGGAGGCAAGACGACCTTAACATGACGTTGTGATTCCTTGCGTGGATCCAACATATGGGTGGACACCCTTACGCCCCACACTTTTGGTGTCTAGATTATCTATGAATGGTGTTTAGGGAAATAGTCCATGTAAATGGTACTATTCCGGGCATCACTAGGTCATAGAGTCTTCGGGAACTCATCAAGGTTGGAGCCTGCCCAAAAAGGGGGGCTTAACAAAGATGAGCCAGCCTGAAGGATCGTGTAGACATATGAGGTCGCGGAGAGGGCAGCGATTGGCTTGGATCATCTACTGGGTCCCACAACATGGAATTGTGGACGGGTAAGCTGCCCGGTTGTGCAACAAGGAGTTGATATCTCATGGGAAAAGTAACGCACCTCTGTATAGTGTAAGAACTGTAACTTGTTACTCCCTGTTCCGGGAAGGAGCTGCGAACGCCGCGGGAAAGGAACTCCATGAAAGTTCTGGTAAACCCATAAAGGCTGACGGACATAGCTTTTCAGAATAAAAGCAACCTTTCAAGAAATGTTTATGAAAATTTGCATTGGCCTACGACCTACGGTCTGTGTCTGTAGTTATAGTGCATCAAACACTCCTTTTCTAGTGAACTTGTTGAGTACGCTCGTACTCAAAGTATCTTCTTAACCCTTGCTAGATTCTGAAGCCATTGAGACAATGTCTACACCAAGTTATGCTCCAGGAAGCATCATCCAAAGCTAAAGCTCTTCAACAAAGACAAGGAAGTCAACAAATACCTCAACTCAAGTGAAGACGAAGTTACTGATTAGATAGGAATATAATATCTAGCCAAAGAACCTACTTACGTAGTGTGTTGCAATAGCATCAATGCCAACCTCTTAGCTAGAATACTAGTCTTACTAGTATAATAGTTCTTGCTTTGTTTATCTTTGATTCTTCTCTGTAAGTTCTCTCTCTCTTTAACCTAGAGCGTTCTCTAGATCTTGTGTAAAGAGTGAGTTGTAACCTTTAGCCATGTATTGGACCCGTTGTGTTTCTGTTGTGCCATTCTAAGGGATGTAATACTAGTGAACGGTGTTTCATTGGTGTTATGTCAACGACTATAATATACTACATCATGCAGTGGTATGTTGGGTCACCGCAGTTGGTATTAGAGCATATGCTTTGACCTTAGGCTGGAAACCTAGTATATGGGTAGAACCTATAGGACACATCCTAGCAATAATAAAGAGTTCTCTAGTGATATGAGGGATATTCACTTGAGAATAATCCTGTTATGTTACTAGTGCGATAATTCTTTAGAATGATTGCAAATTCAATCATTACCCAAGAGTTTTCACTCTATGTGATTGATGATAATTTCTTATCTACAGTTCCACATGGTACCTCGATATCCACCCGGGAATGTTCAAGTGATGAACATGGCACTGAACGACTACAGAGGGGATTGGACAGACAATGTCCGACAACTTCTATGGAGTTTGGAATGTTAATCAAGACTTTTGGTCAAGATTTACAGTTACTATGATGGGCAGGTATTAGCTAAATACCGTGTCATGATCATGTTACCCAAGAAGTTAGGACTTAAGGGAGAAATGCCATCAGGAGAGGAAAGGTGCATGGCATCTGCATATCAGATTGTCGTAGCAGCAGCCATAACCATGATCCGAGAACAGAAAGCCCAAGCTCTAGAAGGTAGTACTCATACCATTATACCACATGAAACCTCAAAACCAGAGCATGAGTTAGATCACTCTACCCTAGTCCAAGCTGAACCTACTCTAGCTGTAGAGTATATGGATCGTTATCGGTATTTTCTAAACACTTATCATAACACTCACCAAGTCTTGGTCCAGGAACTGGATACGGTCATTAAGGAATTTACGGATCCTGATAAAGCAATGGCTCGTAGGAAGAAGTTAGATAAAGAAGCTAGGCATCCCAAATACATACCTCCAGGAGAAGTGTATGAGGAAACTGAGTTTGATGACCCAAACTCGGAAAATTATGCCTACTACCAAAATGACTTCAAGCCACCTGAAGACCTATGGACCAAATACAAGTCCGAACAACAGGAATGGAATAGAGTTATTCCAAATAACCCCGAGTCAAACAAGCATGGATGGGAAGTAGAATCTCAAGGTAGAACCATAGGAAATCCTATACCTTGTGATACAGGTATTGAAGAAGAGACCAACTACAACCATAGAGAGCCTTATGGACCATATGGGGGTGATACTAATCCAATCGACTTAGGAGAGTATTCCGATAGCTACGACACCAATATTTATGACTGGATCCAAGAAAAAGCTAAGGAGCCAACTTACTATGAGGAAGCGTTACCGGACAATCAGGAATATCCTGAAGAGGATTACGCCAACTCTAGTCATTTTTCAATGACTAATATCAGTCTTGGTACTTCTAATCAAGAATACGCACCTCCTGGATGCTCTTACGCTCCAGAAGGGAGTCATAGGACTTCACATCATCATGGACGGAACTCCAGGAAGCACTAGAGGAAGATGAAAGTAAGAAAGGAACGACATCCCAAGGGACGAGGGCTTGAATAATGTATATAGAGGGTAATGCGTATTGTAGTTTGAAGGGTTTGCCGAAATAAGCGAGGATATATCCACAAGAACAAGAAGTTCTTGTAAGATAGTTGTGTAAATAGGTGCGGAGCAAACCGTTGGAACATCTAGTACATTTGTAAATTATTTAAAACCTATGTATAATACATGGTATATGTTTAGTTGTTTATCGACTTTTGGATCTTCTTTAATCTTCTTGATTGACTAGATCTGTACATGAAGTTAATTAGGTGTGCAAATGCATGATGTAACACCCAGTTATTACTTGATGTCATGGATCTAGATAGAAACGGGAATTCATGTAAGGGAGTGACGAATTCCAAAGATCAAGACGAAGACCTACATAAAGGATGAAGCAAAATATAAGGAGTATTAACATAATTTGGAGGATAGATCAAGCATAGACTATTATTAGCCAGATTCAAGAAAGAAGTCTGGTGTAGAAGATGTAGGGAGCAACAAGATATAATAAACTTAAAGCTCATTCAAAGTAGGTAAGATGCTAAGAAGTTAATGAAATAGTTGTACCAAGTTCATAGTAGTATCATGAATAAGTACAAAGAAGATGCCTTGGAACCAAAATGGTATTCAAGCTCTGACAATTCAGAGAGAATGCCAGTAGTAGGTCGGAAACTATAAGGTAATACCTACCACCCAGAATGATCCGCCATTGGTACTTAATCCATAGTCGGTATTCCAATCCACAGTTGGTATTTTATCCGCAGCTGGTATTTGGTTAACTTAGTTAACCAGACATTCTTAAAAGTTGCATAAAGAGCATAAAATTTGGCCTAAGCTAAGTAAGACCTAAAGAAGTATAAAATTTAAAGGCGACCGTCTTTCAAGATGCTTCGCAAAGTCAGACTTATCCCAGCGAAAATGTCCAATTGTAAGTACGACATAGAATGCTGAAATATTTGCTTCGGAGATCCACAACTATGTGGATACACCGTACAATCTTTCATCGGAACCTAACTAGGTAAAGTATAAACTGAACAGAGACCAACATTCTAGTTATAAAAGCCAATAAATGCTATATATACAATTTAAAGACTATTAAGTCAACCCTAAGGGGGAGAGTAGACATTATGAATTAAAGATTGAAAAGGTACTATAAGGATAATGAAAGATTATCTAAAGCTTTAAAAGGTATAAGCTTGAAGGTGATAAAAGGATAATCCTAACTGACCAATTCTAGAAGAAACAACTCTTAAGTGGTCCCTAAGAGGTAATAAAGCACATCCAATTGGGCGTATGTAGAGAATAAGAAATTCCAATGGGTATGGACTAAATGAGTTCAAATCCAATCTTGGAAGAAGTACTAGTATCAACTATACTATGACAAGAATAGAAATATAGTTTTCTAACCATAAACACGGGTATATAGAAACTTAAAACTTGTTTTAGTGAGACCCTCTAAACTGTATTTAACATAGTAATAAAGTTTGATGTTTAAATAAAAGAATTGGATTAGGATATCTAATCAACTTATAGATTACCACAAATAATTACATTTAAGGTCACCATAGAGTGGAGAAATGTAGCAACCACTACAAGTCAATTCCTTACTCTGAAACGTGAGAGTTTACGAACTTTGAGGACGAAGTTTATTTTAAGGGGGAGAGTCTGTAACATCCCAGCATTAGAGCTTAGAAATAAGCTAAACCCAGATGTGTGCATTGCATTCATGCATAGAAAATCCGAATAGTTTTCGCGCTTTTGAACAACATTTGTCAAAGTGATTGAAGCTTCTCTTAACTTGATGGAATAAGAAGTAGATCATCAAGTTGACTGCGATAAGTTTCAATATGACCTTTGCTAGAACCTTATTTTTGGGAAAAGGGAGATTTGATCTAAGGGTAGATCCATTGTAATAAAAGTTAAACTCTAATACATTATATTTGATCCTTAGGTGATCATATCATAGTATTCATTATAATCACTCACGAGTATTAGGTTAAGGATATAACACCAATAATAAGAAATTAACAACTATATCTTAATCTCATCTGCATATACCATGAGTATCATGGTAAAACCTAACCCTACTTCTTAAGTAAGATTGAGTAGGAAAGAATAAATGCTATTCATAATACATTGCTTAAATGATTAATATTTGACCCTTAAGGGATCATATCATACTACTCATCATAACAACTTATGAATAAACAGTTAAGATTACAACTAAAGTAATATAAATGATTAATCCTGACCTATCTTATTCTTATTTATTCTTACTATGAGTATCATAGTAATATCTAACTTTAACTCTTTAATGAGTTTGAGTTGGAAAGAAACTTAGTTTAGATCATTCACCATATATCTTCTTTCCATCTCAATCCTTATCATCTCTATTGAGTCATATTCCAATATCTGTTGTTCATCAATGTTGAAGAATCAACTATTGATTCACCAATTCTCAATCTATCAACTCTTGACCAGAACATCTTACATTTAAGTGTCTATAATGAAACAACTAAGAAGAGGTAAATAGTAATGCTAGTTCTAGATATCATCTATAGGATGGGAATGATTGAAGAGAATCAAATTAATAGGATAATTGATGGAGTTAAATCCCTCCTAGATAAATAGAAGAATTAATTATATTATCTAATCATATGGTAGTAATTAAGATTACAAGGATGAATTCTGAAGATAGTTACCCGTAATAATTCTGTTGAACCAAGAGGGCATAGTCCATGAATAACCTTAATCCAATATGAGATACTAAGGAGATAATTTCAATACAATTGAAAAGCAGTATTGATAAAGCCTTGCTTAGCTAACTAAGGACTTAAGCAATAAATGATTAAAGGATTATAATGGTGATGCTTTAGCCACCAGTATTGAATGCTTATATTTAGTATAAGTGACATGGGTGGGTAGAACATGATTAAAACCCAGTCTAAATATATTATCCTAGTTTAGCCATGACTAGTCACATTAATATAAGGTGAGGTTGGAGGATGAGATACTGGAGTTAAGTATAGACAAGATAGTATGATTAAGATGATGCTAAAGCAACATGGGATCATAGAAGTAGTAGTTTCCTCTTGGGAAATACCAACACTTGAAGTGAAGTAGTTTGATCTAGACATCTATTGAATAGATATTGGTAATTGATGATTAAGGAAGATTATGAGTGGAGTCTGAAAGAACTACTTGTTGGATTGAAGATTTTCAATAGTAGAATAGTGGGTATAACCAAGAAAGGATATGAGAAAACTGGGAAATGCTTTAATATCAAACTCATTGGATTCATCCATGAGTTTAGAAGAGTAAAGTGTGAATAAGAACATTTTGTGAAGAAAGCTCATCATACTAACTAGGATGATGGATAGGAAGAAGTATTATATGTAGGAAAGGAATTCCTTAATTAAAGGTCCAAGATGGTGAAGAATGGTAAAATAGACATTCTTGTTAAACAACCAACTCTAAATCTTAAACCAAGTATAATATCCATTTCAGGGAATTGATTCAACATCTTATGTCTACATCACTCTATAGGAATATTTTCCTATAGCAAATCAAATAAACACATCTTTGTTAATTCCAATCATCATAATTATATGTGCTCAAGAGTATCTTTATCAATCCCTTTCTATAAAACATTCAAGATATAACTTTCTATTATAAAAAGTGAGGTCATCAAATATCACAAACAGAAGTCAACATGTTTAGTTATTAAATCTGTCTTCACATCCATAAAGGAATCTAAGTAAATTAAGAACCCTAAACCCATGGGTAAACATTTATAATTCAAACTTTAAAACTTCTATGATTACCATAACAAAATATATATAATACCATGTTCTCAATTAATGAAAGTAATATTAACCATATTAAATTCTTTTGTATTTTATGCATCGAATAATGATATAGGATCATCATACATATAAAAAAATTCTATTTAAAACTATGAGCCAACTAGAGTTAAGTTTTATAACCAAATCAGAATATATCATTCAATAAATCCATGGTTAATAGAGGATAGTAAAATAGTAAGAAAATCTTCTACAAAATATTAAAAAGGGGTACATATAGAGAAAATAAAAGAAATATAAAAGTATTATATAATAAAAGTTCACAAAAGATACTAAATATATTTTAGTATTACTACAATTATCCGGCAAATAAATTCTATAAAGAAAAGTTCAAATTGAAAGATTTTATACAAATCTGAAAAGGAAAACAGAAAATATAAAAATAGAAAACAAATAAAAAACATCACCCGGCCGTGGCCCAACACCTCTGTACTTATCTGACGCCCATGTGTAGCCCATAAAAAGGCCCAGTAACCAGCCTAGCTCTTTCTCATCTATGACTGATGAGTGGGGCCATGGAAGGACTGCGGGTTGAGAGGAAAGAAATGTCAGGGGGTTATCACGCACATAGATAGCTCGCTGGAGGAGCTCGCCGCCTCCCGATGTCGTCATCATCGTCCTTGTGCCAAGATCAATGCCGCCATCGCCAGGAGAGGATAAGGAGGCCACCGCGACGTCCCTGGTCGTCCTCATCCTCAATTTCCCCCTCTGAAAACCTCTCTGCCTCTTTTCTCCAACCATGCCGAGAACCCTAGCTCGGAGGTGAGTCGGAGACGGCGATTCCGTGCTCGCCTCAGACAGATAAGACCACGATGGAGACCGCCGTGCTCTTCTTGTTCGATTGCCCCAACTTGCGAATGCGGAGGAGACGTGAATCGACCTAATCGCACCCTAGGTTCCCGACGCTGTTCGTCGACCTCGCCGTCGTCTCCGACCGCGCCTCGCCAAACCAAGCACACCATCACGTTCCTGGTGAGTCATTGAATCTCCTAGCATACGCCGATGCTTTGTTTGCTTCCTAAATCCACGCCACCGTAATCAACCGCAAGCACCGCTACATAAGCTCTTCGTCGGTTGCCCTCCGATGACCATTAGATAGCGGTGCCACTACCAATAGGTTCGCCTTGATCTCCTCTGTCCAACGCACCTAGCCACAGTCTCGCGCGCGCACCAGATCGATCGATCGATCCTCAACCAGTGAGGATCAACCCATGTGACATCATGCCTACATCAGGTTCGAACCATGTCAGCTAGTTTGACCAGTCTTTGCTAGCGTGGCGTGTGACGTGGCCCAAGGCCCACGTGTCATTGTTTGGGAGTAGAGAGAGGGTCAGTAACAAAACACATTTACTAACCTGAGTGCTGAGGTGGGCACTATCCCACTGGTCAGTGACTTTGGCTAGTTGTGGGTGCGGTGTAAAAATATTTCCTGTCTAAGAAATAATAAAATGTTATAAACTCAATAATTAATATCTCAGAAATCAAATAAATGATTAAATCTTGTTTAATTAATAACTTTTGATTTACAATTCAGAAAAATATGTATAATATATGAAAATTTGTAGAAAAATAAAATCAACAACTTAAACTTATTATCCAATATTATTATGATGATTATTTAAATAAATATTATTTAATAAAGGTTTAAAAGTAATAAAACTTTGATAATTCATATTCCAATAATGCTAAATATTAAAAATATGAATAAAATACCAATTTTTTTAGAAAAATAAAGTCTATAATTTACAACTATAATCATGCATTATTATTTCACTTACTTACTTATTTATTATTTATTAAGTATTTTAAAAATATTAAATCTTATAAAAATCATATCTTATTATTTATAAATCATAAAAATAAATACAATATACCAAAATGATCACAAAAAGAATATCTACATGTTAAAAATATAATATTACACTTTTGAGTTAATTAAAATTCAAATATTTTAATAACTCAAATTTAAACTTATTTACTTAGTTTAAAAATTCATATAAGGACAAATAACAATTATTAATATTTCTAAATTATTCAATTAAGTTTAATAAATATTATTAGTCTTGAGTATTAATAATATAAGCCATAATGGTTAAAAATACTACAAATACCTTATTATTAAATTATCTTCAACCTTAAGTGAAGATTATATTCTAAAAATATTCCTATTCATAATAAAACTTAAAGCACAATTTGTGAATAAATTAAATCCTTTCTATCTACTTTACCCACCGGATTACAAAAACTACCACAACATTATAGTAATTCCATAAGTAGTGAAGTAATATTATATCTTGGTTTATAAACTATAACCCCTCATTTATAAAAGGTAAATGATACTACTCCATTATAAAATCAAGAAACCACCACACCAAGTAAAAGTATAACCATTTTTAAGTAACCTTAAGGAAACATTACCAGGTACACAAGATACAAATATTATAAACATTATACTTTTAAACTATCTTTGTTTTAAAGTTAACTTTAGTCTATAAGAATCTAAATATAACACTATAAATATTGTTATACATTTTATAGTTAACTTTGGTTTGAAGTAGTTAAGTTATAAAAACACCTCAAACTCAAACCATTTGAGCAAGCATAAATAACATCGACTAAACTCTATTAACCACAAAGATTGTTTAGACCTTATAATAGAAACCTTTTCTTCGAAGGTTATTCTTTTTGCCACTTCAAACAAGAACTCTTATATGAACAATCTTAAGTAGCATTTCACCTTTTGTGTGTGCCCCATTGCTCATGATATTGTAATTATATGATTGTTCCACACATATTCACAAGCCTTAATAAGAAGCACAAGTATGAAATCTATCTAAAAGGGACAACACATTCCCAAAGTAACCATTTCCGGAATCCAAACCCTAGAACAACGTTATCCTCGGGATTCACGTTTATAACGTGCATCACATTACTTATGCATAAAAGCATATTGCTTCTTTAAACATTAGTCCTTACCGGACCAATGATGCTGATTTCAGATTTTGGATCTTATACTGACTCGAAGACGTGAGTGCATAATCTTGCAATCACAAAAGGCAAGTTCACACTTGCTCATGTCCTTTGATTATTTTCTGTAAAGTATTTTGCAAATCCAGTGTTGTCATCACTTGCATTTGAAAAGGGCCAGAAAATACTATTTTCATAATAAAAGGATTATAGGTTATTACCATGAGGTAATAACTTACTATAAAAGTTCCAGTGGTAAAGGAACATAATATCTAGGACTTAACAACCAATGTCGCCAGTGATTCTTGCGCCGTATATTACGCGTTAACCATGAGATTTGGAATGGGACGGAGAAGTCAGTTGTATCCTTTTCCTCTTGTATGGAGGCAAGACGACCTTAACGTGATGTTGTGATTCCTTGCGTGGATCCAACATATGGGTGGACACCCTTACGCCCCACACTTGTGGTGTCTAGATTATCTATGAATGGTGTTTAGGGATATAGTCCATGTAAATGGTACTATTCTGGGCATCACTAGGTCATAGAGTCTTCAGGAACTCATCAGGGTTGGAGCCTGCCCAAAAAGGGGGCTTAACAAAGATGAGCCAGCCTGAAGGATCGTGTAGACATATGAGGTCGTGGAGAGGGCAGTGATTGGCTTGGATCATCTACTGGGTCCCACAACATGGAATTGTGGACGGGTAAGCTGCCCGGTTGTGCAACATGGAGTTGATCTCTCATGGGAAAAGTAACGCACCTCTGCAGAGTGTAAGAACTGTAACTTGTTACTCCCTATTCCGGGAAGGAGCTGCGAACGCTGCGGGAAAGGAACTCCATGAAAGTTCTGGTAAACCCGTGAAGGCTGACGGACATAGCTTTTTAGAATAAAAGAAACCTTTGAAGAAATGTTTATGAAAATTTGCATTGGCCTACGACCTACGGTCTGTGTCTGTAGTTATAGTGCATCAAACACTCCTTTTCTAGTGAACTTGTTGAGTACGCTCGTACTCAAAGTATCTTCTTAACCCTTGCTATATTCTGAAGCCATTGAGACGATGTCTACACCAAGTTATGCTCCAGGAAGCATCATCCAAAGCTAAAGCTCTTCAACAAAGACAAGGAAGTCAACAAATACCTCAACTCAAGTGAAGACGAAGTTACTGATTAGATAGGAATATAATCTCTAGCCAAAGAACCTATTTCCATAGTGCATTGCAATAGCAGCAATGCCAACCTCTTAGCTAGAATACTAATCTTACTAGTATAATAGTTCTTGCATTGTTTATCTTTGATTATTCTCCGTAAGAAGTTCTCTCTCTCTCTTTAACCTAGAGTGTTCTCTAGATCTTGTGTAAAGAGTGAGTTATAACCTTTAGCCATGTATTGGACCCGCTGTGTTTCTGTTGTGCCATTCTGAGGGATGTAATACTAGTGAACGGTGTTTCATTGGTGTTATGTCAATGACTATAGTATAGTACATCATGCAGTGGTATGCTGGGTCACCGCAGAGGTGAATATCTAAGTTACGAGTTTGGCGAGCATTTGAAGAAATGCGGAATACTTTCACAATTGACACCGCCGGGAACACCACAACGTAATGGTGTGTCCGAACGTCGTAATCGAACTCTCCTAGATATGGTTCGTTCTATGATGTTACTTACAGATTTACCACTATCATTTTGGGGTTATGCATTAGAAACAGCCGCATTCACTTTAAATAGGGCACCATCTAAATCCGTTGAAATGATACCGTATGAATTATGGTTTGGGAAGAAACCTAAATTTTCGTTCCTTAAAGTCCGGGGTTGCGAAGCTCATGTAAAGAAGTTACAGCCCGACAAGCTTGAACCCAAAGTGGAAAAATGCGTCTTCATAGGATACCCGAAGAAAACTATTGGGTATACCTTCTATCATAGATTCGAGGGCAAAATCTTCGTTGCCAAGAATGGATCCTTTCTAGAGAAGGAATTTCTCTGGAAAGAAGTGACTGGAAGGAAAGTAGAACTCGACGAGGTTATTGAACCTTCTATCGAACTTGCGTGTAGTGCAGCACCGGAAGTAGTTCCTGTGGCGCCTACACCAATAAGAGAGGAAGCTAATGATGTCGATCATGAAACTTCGGTTGAAGTTACTATGGAACCTCGCAGGTCAACGAGAGTTCGTACCACTCCTTATTGGTATGATCCCGTTATGAGTGTCATATTGGTGGACAACACCGATGACCCTGCAACATATGAGGAAGCGATGATGAGCCCAGATTCCAATAAATGGCAAAATCCATGAAATCCGAGATTAGATCCATGTACAAAAACCAAGTATGGACTTTGGTGGACTTACCGGATGGCCGAAAGGCTATCGAGAACAAATGGGTTTTCAAGAAGAAAACAGATGCTGATGGTAATGTTACTGTCTATAAAGCTCGACTTGTCGCAAAAGGGTTTCGACAAATTCAAGGAGTTGACTATGATGAGACTTTATCACCGATAGCGAAGCTAAAGTCTATGAGGATTTTGTTAGCAATCGCTGCATATTATGATTATGAGATATGGCAGATGGATGTCAAAATGGCGTTCCTCAATGGAGACATTGATGAAGAGTTGTATATGGTACAACCCAAAGGTTTTGTCGATCCTAAAGATGCTAACAAGGTATGCAAACTTCAACGGTCCATTTATGGATTGAAGCAAGCATCCCGGAGTTGGAATCAACGTTTTGATAAGGTGATCAAAAGCTTTGGTTTTATACAAACTTATGGAGAAGCTTGTATTTACAAGAAAGTGAGTGGGAGCTCTGTAGCATTATTAATACTATATGTAGATGACATATTGTTGATTGGGAATGATGTAGACCTTCTTAATAGTGTCAAAGATTATTTGAATAATAGTTTTTCAATGAAAGATCTTGGCGAAGCAGCTTACATATTAGGCATAAAGATTTATAGAGATAGATAGAGACGCCAAATATCATTGTCACAGAGTACATATTTGGACAAAGTTCTAAAGAGGTTTGGAATGGAAGATAGCAAGAAAGGGTTCTTGCCCATTTTGCCCAATACGACCTTGAGTAAAACTCAAAGTCCTGCAACGGCAGAAGATAGAGAAAGGATGAGTAAGACTCCCTATGCCTCAGCCATAGGATCTCTTATGTATGTCATGCTATGTACTAGATCCGACATTGCATATGCTGCTAGTTTGACTAGCAGATATCAAAGTGATCCAGGAGTGGATCATTGGACATCGGTCAAAAACATCCTTAAGTACTTGAGAAGAACTAAGGATATGGTTCTTTCTTATGGAGGTGATGAACAGCTCATTGTTAATGGTTACACCGATGCTAGTTGGAACACCGATCCGGATGATTCTAAATCTCAATCTAGATACGTATTTACTTTGAATGGTGTAGCAGTTAGTTGGAGGAGTGCAAAGCAAAGCGTTGTGGCGAGATCTTCAACTGAATCGGAATACATAGCTGCTTCGGAGGCTTCACAAGAGGCAATATGGATGAAGGAGTTCATTACAGAGCTTGGTGTGGTTCCAAGTGCGCTGGACCCAATGTCTATCTATTGTGATAACATGGGCGCCATAGCCAATGCGCAAGAACCAAGGTCACACAAGAAGGTGAAGCATATCAAGCTACATTTTCACGCTATTCGAGAGCATGTCCAAGATGGTGACATAAAGATTTGCAAAGTACACACGGATCTGAATGTGGCGGATCCGTTGACTAAACCTCTCCCGAGGGAAAAACATGACCAGCACCAAACCGCCATGGGTGTTTGGTATATTACCATGTAATCTAGATTAGTTGACTCTAGTGCAAGTGGGAGACTGTTGGAGATACGCCCTAGAGGCAATAATAAAAGTGGTTATTATTATATATTTGTGTTTATGATAAATGTTTACATTCATGCTATAACAGTATTAACCATAAACATTAATACTTGTGTGATTTGTAAACTAAATTAGAGTCCCTGGTAAAGCCTCTTTATAATACTAGCTTGTTGGTTAATAGATGATCGTGGTTTCTCGATCATGAACATTGAGATGTTATTAACAACAAGATCATATCATTAGGAGAATGGTATGATGGACATACTCCTATAGATAAGCGTAGCATAAAGATCAAGTCATTTCAATAGTTCGTTTGCTATAAGCTTTCTGATACATAGTAACCTAATTCCTTCGACCATGAGATCATGTTAATCACCATCACCGGAAGGATGCTTTGATGAAATCAAACACCACACCGTAACTGGGTGGCTATAAAGGTGGCATTGAGTGTTCGGAAAGTATGGGTTGAGGAACATGGATCAAGAGTGGGATTTGTCCATCCATATGACGGATAGATATACTCTGGGCCCTCTCGGTGGAATGCCATCCAATTAGCTTGCAAGCATGTGACTGGCTCACAAGGGATCACATATAACGGGAACGAGAAAAGAGTACTTATCGGTAACGAGGTTGAACTAAGTATGCAGAGATACCGATGATCAAAACCTTGGATAAGTAAACTATCGTGAGACAAAGGGAAATTGGTATCATATGTAAGTGGTTCATTCGATCGCAAAGTAATCGTAGAAATATGTGGGAGCCATATGAATTTCCAGATTCCCCTATTGGTTATTGATCGGAGAAGTGTCTCGATCATGTCCGCATAATTCATGAACCGTAGGGAGACACACTTAAGGATTCAATGTTGTTTAGTAGATATGGAATGTAAGTAGGGATACCGAATGTTGTTCAGAGTCTCGGATGGGATCCGAGATATCACGAGGAGATCCGAATGGTCCAAAGAATAAGATTCATATAAATTTAAAGTCAAACGGGAGGTTTGAAAAGTCAAACTGGAACAATGGTTTCCTAGTGGAAGAAGGAAAGAGTCCTTCCAACTTGGGTTTGAAAGTGGATTCAAACTCACCCCTCCCAAGGCTGCCCCCCTCTCATAAATAGAGGGGAGGGCTGCCCCAAACACCAAGCCCTATCCCCTCTCCACCCGCGCCGCCGCTGCCGCCAAGCCGCCGCCGCGCCGCCACCGCCGCCAGCCGCCGACACCTCCTCTTCCTCCCGGTCTTCTAAACCCTAGATCACCGGGAAACCCTATATCCACCATAACTCGCACAGGCTTAGGTGAAGCCCTGCGGGATCTTCCCTCTACTTCTGACACCACGCCGTCATGCTGCCGAAATCACGAGGGGAGAACTACAACCTTCGTTGCCTGCTGGAACAAGGGAGAGGAAGGTCTTCATCGAGTACCGAACGTGTGACCGACTACGGAAGCGCTGCCGGAACATAGTGCCGGAAGGATCGTCTACGCGATCTTGAGATCGGCAAGTGTACGACTACATCACCCACGAGAATCTGTGCTCGTTAACCGCTTTGGAATCTTCGAGGGTGAGTGCTTCTATCGACTCGTTGCTACAATCTAATAGATAGATCTTGGCTTGTTTGTGTGCATGCGGTAGAAATTTTTTGTTTTCCATGCTATTGTAAGGTTCCCAACCTTTAATAAGGTAGAGATCCCTGTGTTTACAATGCTAGTCCCTGGATCAATAGCTAGCATCCACAGTTAAGATGTAATATCAAGAAACAAAGGTCATAATACAACTTTATAACCAGGAATAAAATAATTCATTACATCTTACATAGCTCATTTGGCTATCACATTACATTGCAGCAGAATATCTATAAAGCATGGGGTCCTTCATCTTCAAAGTGCCACAGGCAATCATGTTGGTTGTAGACTTGTAATCCTAATCATCACATTTCACTAACATCAAACAAACCTGCAACATAATAAGTTGCAGCCACAAGGGTCAATACATTTGAATTGTATTGGCAAGTTTCACTACTATGTAGAAATAAGTGGATCCTATCATTACATGCATATTTGGCTTAAGTGGGGTTCAGGCTCTTTGCAGAAAGCAATATAGTTTTATCCTATCTTTTCAAAACAGTTTTTGATCTTTTGTCAAATCTTTCTGAACTTCTTGGAAAACTCCAAGTGCTTCTAATTCCTTGTTGTCACCATCAAGTTTTAACTTTGAGAAATTGGAATGTCGAGATATTCTATAGCTTCAGGCCTTAGTTGCTCAGAGTTGTCCATAACCGGGGACATGGCTAAGTACTTAGAATTTTGATCTTCTGCAGAAGTTGTACACTTTACCCACATGACACAATATTATCTTGATGCCACCAGTGGCCGCTGGATAAGTACTCACCAAGATGGAGTACTGGCAGATTGAGAATCTGACAAAGTCTTTCCATCGGAGTCCTCCCAATACACAATGCTAGCTTGTCATTCAGGCACCAATGTAGGGTTTCAAGTTACCTTACACAATTCTAGTTAACCTGAAGATGCCAATGCATGGGTCTTCCACTATGTAGTTGACTAAGCCAGAGCCCATTTAGCATGTGGCTGTACACGGAAGCCACTGTACGAGAAACATGTTCAATCTCTAAGTCCCTGGGTGGTTTTCTTCTAGTGCACATACAAAAAGAGATAGCCATATAAACATGGTTCCTTTTGTTGCCACCTTGCCCAACCTTGAGTATCCTTGTCCACCCAGGTGGTTCATTGAGTACTTGTTTTATTATATAAAACATATATCTTTTCAACACTTCATATAATCATAACATGTATCCCATCCCAATTATATAGCTGGGCTAAGCATACTACAACTACAATGTTTTCACTAAGGAATAGACAGGGGTATACTATTAGGATTTAGCATAGCATAAAATATAGTAATCCTTATCATGCATGTTACAAAAATCCACTAAGTGCAATGAAAATAGTAGGACTTGGATGATAGTGTCACTTGCTTTTTTAGTAGAGAATATTGATTCACTTCTTGATCTTGCGAATATCACACTCTTCTAACTTCACTACAATTCAATCAAGCAAACATATATTCAACTAGCATTCAAACCATATCAGCACATAAAATAATAGAAACAAAGCAATGCATGCAAGCATGCAAAAGTTTGTTTTATTAAAAAAGTGGTTTCTACTAAGGCTATAAACATTTTAAAACACCTACTGGTCATTTATAAAAATGGAAAATCATTTGAAAACAAGTTAGTAAAAATAGCCCTTTTAAAATCATTTTTTTTGTTTTACTAGCAAGATGAGAAAATAATACTAGTCAAAGTTTACTAACAAACTGACAACAAAATAACCTGACCCTGTCTACCGACGGTGAATATAATAATTAATAGAAAATAAAACATGTATGGAAGAACTTGATTAAGTCTAGCAAATATATTCATATCTAAGCATGTCTAAACGGATGCAAAACAGTCTAGAGAATATGTCATATAATTCTAGTAAGTAAACCATAAGTAATCAAGTTGAAAGCTACTACACGACTAAAATAAGCAAAACAACAGATAGAATTCAATTTAAAATGATACAAATAATTTAAATAGACAGGCATACTACCTACATAGCTCGAAGCAGTACAACAGGCAAACAAGTACGTAATGCATAAGGAAATGACTATCTGTTCATGGATAGCTAATCAGTTTCAAAATAGATTTATCAACTGTGATTATGCTCATATCTAACTACACATGTGGTTCCTAGAGTTATTTGAAACGATCTATATGTTGGGCTCCAGTCGATCCAATATTTGCAAGGAATGCTACAAGGCTGATGTCGTCGAGTGGCATTCGGTTCACCGGCACCGCTGTCAACTAGAAACCGACAACCGGGAACCATGTCTAGGAGGTAGGCATATATGAGATTAGACTAAAGTTCAAATGAATTGCTCTGATTCTCACCGTTTGCGACGAATTCATCCGACGAACTTGTATATCGACATGAAGTAGATGGAGAAATTGATGAGCTGTAGTTGATGAATCGAGGACCAAATCGCATGAATGCGGTCATGGTGTCAAGTAGGTTTCGGTGGTGCAAGGATTCAAGCAGAGGAGGCTCAGTTAATCGGATTCATTGGCGACGGTGGTGCTGCGAGCTATGGCGGTTGTACATTTCTGTTGGAGGTGGGGCATCACGTGTAGACCGATGGGTTGGGGCCAGATGAGGAAAAGAAGGGGACGAGCTGCTAGTGTTTAGCCGGGACTGGTGGCACAAGGAAATCGAGCAAATGCTACTCGATTGATTAGATTAGATGGTGGCAACCATGGTGCGATCTATGGCGGCTCTGGGTTTGGACAGAGTTAGACGTTGCGTACAGGATTATATGCAGCCTTTCAGCAAGGAAACGGGGAGGGGATGAGATGGTGTATTTGTAGATGATATACGTGCTTATGAGTTGATATGGCTAACGTGGAGAATCAATTACACAAGGTAACGGGTGCTGCAGTTTCTGGTGCGAGGCGTTACATTCTAGCGTTTCAACATGCGTGCAGGAAAACGTATAAGAAGCAATGCTTCGGTTGGTTGATGTGTTGAATGCCTCACTAAATTGGGTTGCTTATATATTCTTGCTCGGCTGGGCTTTAGTGGTGTTATAGTCTAGAAAAGAAAAGAAAAGATAAGAGAAGTTACAATACGATCTGGTGCTGCAAAATGTACAAGAAGAGGCCAGCTAAAGGCATGCATGCATGAACGTGTTTGTGCATGGCTAAAGAACACCTCAAAATAGGATTTTTGGAAGAAAGAAATAAAGAGAATTAGGTAAATCAAAACAAATTCGAATCAGAATATTTCAAATCCAAGTTGAGGGACAAATAAAAAAGAAATTTATAAACACACTCGTTATAATTCATGTTAAACCATTCTACATGAAATCTCTAGTTAAACTTTAATTATTTTAAATGAAATTTTCTAGTTCTCATTTTTAGATAAAAGTTTTTGAAAACTCCAAAAAATCAGTCCGTGACAAAGAAAGCGAAGCGGCAGTGCAAGGCAGGGGGCAAGGTGTGGTCGGGGCTCACCGAAATCGACGCCGGAGTGCGTCAGGGACTGTGGTGGTGCAAGCTCAATTCCAAGCACCCTGGGGGCTGTCAGGGGGAGTGGCGTGAGGGGAAACAGAGGAGGGAGAGGGGATTAAGAAGGCGAGGTCGGGGAAGGGAAAGAAGTGGGCTGCGCTGCTGTGCTGGACTGCGCCTGTTAGTGGGTTGGGTTCGTTTCTTTTTTTATACAAAATCTTTTTCTTTTTTCCTTTTCTATTTATCTGATTTGATTTTCATTCAAACAATTCAAACTCCATTTGAATTCAAACCACCACCAAACTTTGGGTATGTTTTAATTCTGTTTTATTATCATATTCCAAAGACCAAAATAAAATAATTCTTTTATTCTTTTAAGATCTATTAATAATTAAATAAATATACATTAGTCTTTATTTCAAATAGGATTTAATATATTTAAAAAAAACTCTATTTGAAATCTAAATTTCTACAAAGATGTTTTCAGTAGGTTTTATTAAAAACATAACACTTTGAAATATAATTTAAAATACTTTAATAAGTTTTTAATGATCATTCAAAATAGGAAAATGTCTTTACTTGAATGAAATTTGGATATAAATAAATCCTCATGGTTTTTAAACAAACCTTTACTATTTTTATCAAACAAAATATTTTATTTTAAATGCTTGGCCAAGATTTAATTTGGCTCTTTTTAAAAAAAATAGTCCTTATTCATTATTTCTACCTTTGCTTATAAAAACCATATCTTTTTACTTAAAGATCCAAAAATGGTAATTCCAACTATCATAACTTTATTTATTATTTGTTTATCTTTTTAAATCCCTTTAGGATTTTATTTGACCAAAATAGGTTTTGCTGTTTCCAATTGGAATCAAAAAGTTTCTTCTCACCCTAAATTTCAACAAAGTTTTATTCTGTTTATTTATTTTTCACATTTCAAAATTTGGAAAAATTTGGGATGTGACAGGCTACCACCCTTAAAATAAATCTCGTCCCGAGATTTGGGAAGGATAGGGTTACAAGTTGGCTTCAAGGCAACTAGGGTACTACCACCCTTAAAAGAAAATCTCATAGGGTTACATTAATGGTTCACTTGACTATGGGTTCAATTCTTAATATCCAGACAAGGAATCCTTATTTTACTCTTCTAAGTTAACTAGTTCCTGACATCCACTTCTTCTATCTCTTCAAAGTTTCCATCCATGTCAATGTGGTTCACATGTCCTTTCTGGGTCACATTGGAGTCATTTCCATTGGCTCTTCTAGCGTCCTTTTTCTTTTTCTTCTCAGGACAGTCTGAGGCATAGTGTCCAAGTTCCTTACAATTATAGCACTGCAACTGGCTAATGTCTTTCTTCCTGAAAGTGTCATGTTGGTTCTGACCAAGGTCATCTCCATTGTCAGTATCATTTCCATTGTTATCACTTCCATTGTTGTTGTAGTGATACTGATGTGGTTCAGAATCTTCCTTGCTCTTTTTGAATGAATGCTTCTTCTGTGATGATCCTGAGTGATTCTTGAGCTTATGCTTCCTCTTTCTGTTCTCAACTTGATTCATCTTGTTTTCCAATATAGTGGCTTTGTCACAGAGTGATTGATAAGTTGGGACATAGGCAACAGCTAGCTGCAGGTTCAACTCATCATTAAGTCCTTCAAGAAATTTCTCCTTTCTCTTAGCATATGTATCAAATTCATCCGGTGCATAGCGTGCCAGATTGTTGAATTCTTCAATATACTCAGCCACACTGAGGTGACGCTGTTTCAGATTGTGGAATTCCTTTTTCTTCAAGTACATCACTCCAGGTGAGATGTGAGTTGTTCTGAATCCATCCTCAAAAATAGCCCAAGTCCCATCTTCAAGGGGAGTAGTGATCTAAAAGTTGTCCCACCATGTTGATGCTGGTCCTTCAAGTAGAAATGCTGCAAACCTAACTTTTTCTTCATCGGTGCAGCCAACAGTCACTAAGTCTTTGTTCACTGAACGTAACCAGTCATTGGCTTCCATTGGATCAGTTGTTCCAGAGAACCTTGCAGGCCTAAGTTTCAGAAACTTGGTGAGCATATCAAGTGCTGGAGGATTATTCTGATTGTTGTTGTTGTTGTTGCTGTTGCTGTTGCTGTTGCTGTTGCTGTTGCTGTTGTTGTTGCTGTTGCTGTTGTTGTTGTTGTTGTTGTTGTTGTTGTTCTGATTCTGTATGAACGTGGTTATCATCTGCATCAGCTGCGTCTGAGCTGTCATCATCTGCTGCATCTCAGGAGTGATGTTGTTGTTTTGGTTGGGGTTGGCACGACGGGGAGGCATCTGTTGGTTTGATAGGGATAAGTAATGATAGATAGGTTTTTAAGAAGTCCTAACACACAACTCAAAACAACCAAGTTCAATCAAACAATCAATCAATCAACAAGCAACTATCCAGTTAACAACTTATGAGCTTATCTCATGAGTTGAAGGAAACAACAAGTTTTCTTGAAATAAACACCTAGTATGGTCATACCTCATAGGTCAATATGATCCATACTCCAACTTGATATCAATGTTTTTTGTAGGCAATCTAATGTCTCTTGGTTCTCACTTGTAGTCCTTAGTGATATCCAAGGTTGAAGTCCTTGTTGAGAATAAGGTTGAAATCACTTGAAGATGTTGAAGTCATTAGAGTTGATGAAGTCCTTTGCTCATGGTGAAGTTTTTGGCCATGGAAAGTCTTTATCCATCAAGTTGAAATAGAAGAGATATAGAATCAAAACCAAAAATGGTTGAGGAAAGAGTTTACAAGATTGTTTGTAAATAAGTTTTTGGAACAAATTCAACTCCTATTTTTCTAAGGGGTTTTGTCCAATCCTAGGGTTACAATCCTACAGGCAACACAGTGCTCTGATACCATCTGTAAGGTTCCCAACCTTTAATAAGGTAGAGATCCCTGTGTTTACAATGCTAGTCCCTGGATCAATAGCTAGCATCCACAGTTAAGATGTAATATCAAGAAACAAAGGTCATAATACAACTTTATAACCAGGAATAAAATAATTCATTACATCTTACATAGCTCATTTGGCTATCACATTACATTGCAGCAGAATATCTATAAAGCATGGGGTCCTTCATCTTCAAAGTGCCACAGGCAATCATGTTGGTTGTAGACTTGTAATCCTAATCATCACATTTCACTAACATCAAACAAACCTGCAACATAATAAGTTGCAGCCACAAGGGTCAATACATTTGAATTGTATTGGCAAGTTTCACTACTATGTAGAAATAAGTGGATCCTATCATTACATGCATATTTGGCTTAAGTGGGGTTTAGGCTCTTTGCAGAAAGCAATATAGTTTTATCCTATCTTTTCAAAACAGTTTTTGATCTTTGTCAAATCTTTCTGAACTTCTTGGAAACTCCAAGTGCTTCTAATCCCTTGTTGTCACCATCAAGTTTTAACTTTGAGAAATTGGAATGTCGAGATCTTCTATAGCTTCAGGCCTTAGTTGCTCAGAGTTGTCCATAACCGGGGACATGGCTAAGTACTTAGAATTTTGATCTTCTGCAGAAGTTGTACACTTTACCCACATGACACAATCTCATCTTGATGCCACGAGTGGCCGCTGGATAAGTACTCACCAAGATGGAGTACTGGCAGATTGAGAATGTGACAAAACCTTTCCATAGGAGTCCTCCCAATACACAATGCTAGCTTGTCATTCAGGCACCAATGTAGGATTTCAAGTTCCCTTACACAATTCTAGTTAACCTGAAGATGCCAATGCATGGGTCTTCCACTATGTAGTTGACTAAGCCAGAGCCCATTTAGCATGTGGCTGTACACGGAAGCTAATGTACAAGAAACATGTTCAATCTCTAAGTCCCTAGGTGGTTTTCTTCTAGTGCACATACAAAAAGAGATAGCCATATAAACATGGTTCCTTTTGTTGCCACCTTGTCCAACCTTGAGTATCCTTGTCCACCCAGGTGGTTCATTGAGTACTTGTTTTATTATATAAACTATATATATCTTTTCAACACTTCATATAATCATAACATGTATCCCATCCCAATTATATAGCTGGGCTAAGCATACTACAACTACAATGTTTTCACTAAGGAATAGACAGGGGTATCCTATTAGGATTTAGCATAGCATAAAATATAGTAATCCTTATCATGCATGTTACAAAAATCCACTAAGTGCAATGAAAATAGTAGGACTTGGATGATAGTGTCACTTGCCTTTTTAGTAGAGAATATTGATTCACTTCTTGATCTTGAGAATATCACACTCTTCTAACTTCACTACAATTCAATCAAGCAAACATATATTCAACTAGCATTCAAACCATATCACCACATAAAATAATAGAAACAAAGCAATGCATGCAAGCATGCAAAAGGTTGTTTTGTTGAAAAAGTGGTTTCTACTAAGGCTATAAACATTTTAAAATACCTACTGGTCATTTATAAAAATGGAAAATCATTTGAAAACAAGTTAGTAAAAATAGCCCTTTTTAAATCATTTTTTTTTGTTTTACTAGCAAGATGAGAAAATAATACTAGTCAAAGTTTAACAAACTGACAACAAAATAACCTGACCCTGTCTACCGACGGTGAATATAATAATTAATAGAAAATAAAACATGTATGGAAGAACTTGATTAAGTCTAGCAAATATATTCATATCTAAGCATGTCTAAACGGATGGCAAACAGTCTAGAGAATATGTCATATAATTCTACTAAGTAAACCATAAGTAATCAAGTTAAAAGCTACTACACGACCGAAATAAGCAAAACAACAGATAGAATTCGATTTAAAATGATACAAATAATTTAAATAGGTAGGCATACTACCTACATAGCTCGAAGCAGTACAACAGGCAAACAAGTACGTAATGCATAAGGAAATGACTATCTGTTCATGGATAGCTATAATGTATAGATACAAATCAGTTTCAAAATAGATTTATCAACCGTGATTATACTCATATCTAACTACATAGTTGGTTCCTAGAGTTATTTGAAACGATCTATATGTTGGGCTCCAGTCGATCCAATATTTGCAAGGAATACTACAAGGCTGATGTCGTCGAGTGGCATTCGGTTTACCGGCACCGCTGTCAACTAGAAACCGACAACCGGGAACCATGTCTAGGAGGTAGGCATATATGAGATTAGACTAAAGTTCAAATGAATTGCTCTGATTCTCACCGTTTGCGACGAATTCATCCGACGAACTTGTATATCGACATGAAGTAGATGGAGAAATTGATGAGCTGTAGTTGATGAATCGAGGAACAAATTGCATGAATGCGGTCATGGTGTCAAGTAGGTTTCGGTGGCGCAAGGATTCAAGCAGAGGAGGCTCAGTTAATCGGATTCATTGGCGACGGTGGTGCTGCGAGCTATGGCGGTTGTACATTTCTGTTGGAGGTGGGGCATCACGTGTAGACCGATGGGTTGGGGCCAGATGAGGAAAAGAAGGGGACGAGCTGCTAGTGTTTAGCCGGGACCGGTGGCACAAGGAAATCGAGCAAAGGCTCCTCGATTGATTAGATTAGATGGTGGCAGCCATGGTGCGATCTATGGCGGCTCTGGGTTTGGACAGAGTTAGACGTTGCGTACAGGATTATATGCAGCGTTTCAGCAAGGAAACGGGGAGGGGATGAGATGGTGTATTTGTAGATGATATACGTGCTTATGAGTTAATATGGCTAACGTGGAGAATCAATTACACAAGGTAACGGGTGCTGCAGTTTCTGGTGCGAGGCGTTACATTCTAGCGTTTCAACATGCGTGCAGGAAAACGTATAAGAAGCAATGCTTTGGTTGGTTGATGTGTTGAATGCCTCACTAAATTGGGTTGCTTATATATTCTTACTCGGCTGGGCTTTAGTGGTGTTATAGTCTAGAAAAGAAAAAGAAAAGATAAGAGGAGTTACAATACGATCTGGTGCTGCAAAATGTACAAAAAGAGGCCAGCTAAAGGCATGCATGCATGAACGTGTTTGTGCATGGCTAAAGAACACCTCAAAATAGGATTTTTGGAAGAAAGAAATAAAGAGAATTAGGTAAATCAAAACAAATTCGAATCAGAATATTTCAAATCCAAGTTGAGGGACAAATAAAAAAGAAATTTATAAACACACTCGTTATAATTCATGTTAAACCATTCTACATGAAATCTCTAATTAAACTTTAATTATTTTAAATGAAATTTTCTAGTTCTCATTTTTAGATAAAAGTTTTTGAAAACTCCAAAAAATCAGTCCGTGACAAAGAAAGCGAAGCGGCAGTGCAAGGTGTGGTCGGGACTCACCGAAATCGACGTCGGAGTGCGTCAGGGACTGTGGCGGTGCAAGCTCAATTCCAAGCAGCCCGGGGGCTGTCAGGGGGAGTGGCGTGAGGGGAAATAGAGAGGAGAGAGAGGGGATTAAGAAGGCGAGGTCGGGGAAGGGAAAGAAGTGGGCTGCGCTGCTGTGCTGGACTGCGCCTGTTAGTGGGTTGGGTTCGTTTCTTTTTTTATACAAAATCTTTTTCTTTTTTCCTTTTCTATTTATCTGATTTGATTTTCATTCAAACAATTCAAACTCCATTTGAATTCAAACCACCACCAAACTTTGGGTATGTTTTAATTCTGTTTTATTATCATATTCCAAAGACCAAAATAAAATAATTCTTTTATTCTTTTAAGATCTATTAATAATTAAATAAATATACATTAGTCTTTATTTCAAATAGGATTTAATATATTTAAAAAAAAACTCTATTTGAAATCTAAATTTCTACAAAGATGTTTTCAGTAGGTTTTATTAAAAACATAACACTTTGAAATATAATTTAAAATACTTTAATAAGTTTTTAATGATCATTCAAAATAGGAAAATGTCTTTACTTGAATGAAATTTGGATATAAATAAATCCTCATGGTTTTTAAATAAACCTTTACTATTTTTATCAAACAAAATATTTTATTTTAAATGCTTGGCCAATTTGGCTCTTTTTTTTAAAAAAATAGTCCTTATTCATTATTCCTACCTTTGCTTATAAAAACCATATCTTTTTATTTAAAGATCCAAAAATGGTAATTCCAACTATCATAACTTTATTTATTATTTGTTTATCTTTTTAAATCCCTTTAGGATTTTATTTGACCAAAATAGGTTTTGATGTTTCCAATTGGAATCAAAAAGTTTCTTCTCACCCTAAATTTCAACAAAGTTTTATTCTGTTTATTTATTTTTCACATTTCAAAATTTGGAAAATTTTGGGATGTGACAGCTATGAACGCCTACAGTATACCATTCAAACGGTTTGCTAGGACCTTGCTGATAATTTTATAGACCATGTTGCACAAACTAATTGGCCTATACTCGGTAATCTTCTTTGGATCCTCATTTTTTGGAATAAGAACGATTACAGTATCATTCCATCCATCTGGAATTTTTCCAGAGTTTAGAGCTTGTAAAACTTCTGCAACCAAATCATCCTCAACCATGGGCCAGAATCTCTTATAAAAATAGCATGCAATCCATCAGGCCCTGGTGCCTTCATGTCACCTATCGAAAAAGAGAATTTTTTACCTCTTCAGTCGTAAATGGAGCTAGGAGAGACTCATTCATTTGAGGAGTAACCTTTAGCTTCACTTTGTTCAGAAGGTTCTGGTCCAGGTCTCCTGTATCAGATGTAAAGAGTCCTCCAAAGTACCCACCAATAAAATTTGACAAGTCCTCATTCCCTTCAATAATGTTGTTGTTGTCATGAGTTAATTTTTTTTATCATATTCATCTTTCTCCTTGCCGATGCAAAGTGATGAAAAAAGCTAATGTTTCTGTCCCCGTGCCTCAACCAGTTTGCACGCCCATGTTGCATCCAAGTAATCTCCTCTTGTTCAAACAAATCTTCAAGCTTGGATAGTATCTCTTGTTGTTTTCCAAGCGCCTCATCAGTCATCGGCCCCCTCCTTAGATCCTCTAACTCAATTTTTAACTTCTTGATCCTATTAACAGGGCCCTTTAGAACTTTTCGGTCCCACTTATGTAGATCTGAGTGCATATCTGCCAAAGTACCAATAAGTTTTTTGTTCAATTGTTTAGCTCTGTCCCAAGCCCCCTTCACAATTTCATCCACAGATGGATCCTTGAGCCATCGAGCTTCAAATCTCTTGCAAGAACTAACATTCCGAGCTTCTACCCCTTCAAAATATCCTGTATCAACCAATACCGGCCTATGATCTGATTTTATCATTTCTGCATTGATTGATCCTGTCATGGGAAAAAGATCGTTCCACTCCTTATTGCAAATGGACCTATCCAATCTCTCTCTTATCTGCCCCTTCTCCATGTAAACCGATCACCAATGAAAGGCATGCCCTCCAAGCGGCAATCAAATAAAGCATCTCTAAAATTCTGCATGAACCTCTTCGGTCTAGGTTTCCCCCCTTCCTTCTCACTATCAAACAGAATCTTATTAAAATTCCCAAGAAGTAACCAAGGCATAGAATTATTCCCCACGGATAGACCCCTCAGATCAGTCCATGCTCTATCCTTGTACCTCCAATCAGGCTCGCCATAGATACCAGTAAGATGCCAAACCGTCCCAGAATCCATAGTAACATCAATATGCTGATTGGTTACACTCCTTTCAATTATTTTAACATCTCTTTTCCACATCATCAACAACACCCCACTCCTACCTTCGCTCTCATCAATAAGCATATGATGAAAGCCCATTCTCCTCATCAGAATTTCCGCCCTAGCTTTATCCAAATGTGTCTCGGACAGAAAGATCACATCTGGGTTTGATTGCTTCTGGACATCCAGAAGCGCACGAACCGCCCGGCGACTTTTCAGTCCCTAGCAGTTCCAACCTTCGGTTTTCATTGCTCCCGGCGATCCTCCTCGAAGGAGGTCGCCGATATCTTCTGTGTGTCATTTTGATCACCATCTTCTCCTTTCTTATATCTCTTCTGTTTTTGCACCTTCTGCGGGGTTGTCTCCACATTGTCCTTTAGGCCACTGTTTCAACCATCCTCTAGGAGTTGCACTTGACGAGCCACCATCGATCTCTCAAGCGGAAAGGGTAACATATTCACCTCCCCATCACTTCCAACCAATCTTTTTCTAGCACCCCACATTCCAGGTGGATCTGCAACGCCAAGATCCATATCTTCCGCCTCAGATGCAACAGGCATCCCAGCAGTCCATCCTCTGCCCCTTCCACAACCAGTAAAACCCCCTCGCCTGCCACCTCCCCGGTTTGGGGGTACCGATTGTTCAAATTTCACCATCAACCAATCTCCCCACTGGCAGTCTACTTGTTCATGCACACCATCACCACATTCAGTAACATCATGCCCAACTATACCACAGTAGTGACAGAATTCAGGCAGTTTTTCGTACTGCACTGGAAACTTCTTTCTCTCCTTCAGTGTTATTGGTACAAACCTCACCAGAGGTTTATTCAATTCTACATGAACTCTTGCACGAAGATAGCTCGAGGGATTAATCCTTCCCTCATTGACAATTACAGTGATAGGTGGTTCCCCAACTTTCCTTGCAACCTTCTCTGCTAGTTCTTTCTTCTTCATTAATCCTTTAGGTAGGCCCTAGATCCTTGCCCAAACTGGAACCTTATCAAGCTTATAATCATGTACGTTTGAGAATCCATCATACTCTTGCATAACCACAGCAGCACCTCGAAAAAGGCATGGCCCTCCATCCATAACCCTATTCCAATCTCCCAAGCATTGGAATTGTGCCAGAAATAAATTTGCATCTTTTGTTTTAAAGATTACATCCTGCAGAGAAGACCACGTGTTCCTCATCTGTTTGAACATTGCCGCATGGCTAAACGGTTTGGGGGTGTGAACCCTAAAAATTGCCAGCCAACGAACATCACCGATGAGCTCTTCAATCTCCTCAGAAAAATCCAGATCTGATTCCTCTTCCCCGCACAGATTCAGCCCTTCAAACCTATCCTCAATCTCTTTCTCAAGATTAGATGTACCTAAGTTTTCATCCTTTCCTCCCGATCTCAGACTATCGGCAGATTGTCCCTGGGTTTCATCCACCGCCGCCTTCGAGCCCGTCTCTTTCTCCGCCATGCAACTTGAGGGGCCTTGAGGAATGGGCCGCCACCGATTCCTGGAGCCAAGATCAAAGCAAAACCCAGAGGAATCACGTCGATCAAAGCAATCTACGAGGGTGGTAATTGGGGACTCTCACGCCGCGCGCGAGAGGAAAGTTGGGAACCCTAGAAAAACCCTAGGGGATTTGTTATAAAACCCGCTTACGATCTGATATGTGGCCGGTGCCCTGTGTGTCTCTTCTACGTTGTTCGATCCTTGCCAATTGCATGGAGGGGTCCGAGGACAGGATCATGTGTTTTGACCTCGAGAGCAAGCGGGTGACGTACATGCAGGCAGCCGTTGCATGCCCACGTCGGCCAGACCCATCTGCCACTTGACTCAGGCCAGGTGAACCGCAGGCTCGGCGCTGCAAAGACTACCTACCATACCGCTCACCGTATCATCATGGGTAGGGTACGGGAGCATCCAGGTCTGCAAATCTCGGCTGTCCAAACCACCATACTATACTACCTCATCTGCTGCAAATTGGTTTGCCTTCCAAATGAATGAATTGCGATTGGACATTCGCACACATCAAGACCGAGGATATTTGTCGGACATTCGCATACATCAAGACCGAGGACGCATTGAGTGTTCATAAGCGTTGGCGACTGGACCAAAACTATGAGTTGATTTGCAGGTCACACAAAAAACAGTTAGGGTCGGTTTGGTAACACGGTTTTTTCTCAGTATTTCGAAGATACCACAGTTTATTAAAATACCATAGTTTGCAATACTTTAACCTGTTTGGCTTAAATAAAATACCATAGTTTTGAAACTGTGGTATAGCAAAAATTGTGTTATTTTTGCCTTACTAAAGAAAGAGGTCTAGACCTCTTTTTTGTCGAATACTCTGGTTTTGTTAAAACCGAAGTTTCTCATTGCCAGGCGTAGCAATACCATGGTCTTGGAATACTTTGGTTTTACAAAAATTAAGCAGCCAAACAGAGCCTTAGTTGTTCTTTATTATTACGTATATAAGTTCACAAGGGAAGAAATTATCTATCCGATATACTGTGTTGGTTAATTTGAGACTAGGCTGAAAATATCGAATGAAGATTCAGTTTTACTAAGCTTGAATATGGTCCATTTTAATGTGTGGCCGTGATCAATCACTGCCTATGTGTTTTTAACGGTTCATATCTTTTTTTTTGAAATATATATATTTCATATATGAAGGCTGGGAAACACCCAAAGCCTTATTGGTACAGCAGAGTTACATGGGTATGACAGAATGTACAACCCGGATCGATCCGGGGGGTTTTGCAGGAGTAAATGAAAGGAAAACAAGCGAAAGTTTTAGTTCAGCAGAAACTTTTGTTTCCACTTCAATAGATCTGGCGCAAGCTTAGTAGATCTTTTAGCCCAAAGATCGAGAGTCTGATTGATGCTGTTGAACAAAGTTTGCCTATCAGAGCTTATCTTATTGAAGATTCTGTTGTTTCTAGCATGCCAAAGTTGAAGGAAACATGCAGCTAGCAAGATAGGCCATGTCTTGCTGTCATTTCCCTGAATGCTTGATTTGATGAAAGCCACAAGATCATTAGTTCTGTTAGCCAGTTGGGCAGTGTTTAACCTCGTCCAAACCCAGGAGGCTGGGCGGCAATGCAGGGCAATGTGTTCAAAGCTTTCCAGCGCTGGGCATTGATCGCATCCACTGTCATTGCACCATTTTTTGTTGGTCATATTGTCTTTCGTGTTCAATCTGCGTCTGAATGCAAGCCACAGAAATACCTTATGTCTGTGTGGTATGATTGATTTCCAGATCCATTGAGCTGGAGTCCAGCGCATTCCATGATCACTAAACAAGTGATAGTAGTCTCTCGTGGTTGCTGGCCTGTTGGTCGTAATCATTAGTCTTGAGTCGTGTTGGAGTTGCGGCTGTGCCTGGTGGTTCTGAAGTTCAGCCATTAGGGTCTGTAGTTGTACTTCAGCTGTGTGTGATAGTGGATTATACAGCCTGATGTCCCAGCTTCCGTTTCGCTTCTGAGATTGCACAGTGCATTGTTGGTCCTCCGCAAAGGTGAAGAGCACTCGCAGAGTTGTGCTTAAGCGTCCCAGCCGTGTCCAACTATCATGCCAAAAGGAAGTTTTGTTGCCGACCTAAGGGACGCATCGTGTGGTATCCTGGATGAGAGGTATGAGCTTCACCATTGGCTTCCAGAATGCCGAGTCTATGGTTGAAACCTGCCGCGGGATTGTGTGTCGTAGGTACCAGTCAGCTAACCAATTGAAACAGGGTCCCGAACAATTTGAAAGAAGCTTTGCAGTCAAGTTAGCCATCATTGCCTTGTTGTGAAGGCGTAAATTCTTTATTCCCAGTCCCCCCTGAGCTTTGGGCATTGTCACCACGTCCCAAGCCACCAGACAATGGCCACCATTAACCTCATCACTGTTTTTCCAAAGAAAGGCCCTTCTCAGTTTATCCACAGCGTCCAGACTTGCCTGATCCCATTCAATGCACGCCATGAAGTAGGTTGGTATGGCTGACAAAACTGAGTTAATCATTTGGATCCTTCCTCCAATGTTAAGCATCCTTGGGATCCTTCCTCCAATGTTAAGCATCCTTGACATCCAGCCCGGAAGACGGCTAGACATTCTGTCAATCACGGGTTGCAGTAACTGGTGGTTGATCTTGTTTGTTGTTAGAGGCAGGCCTAGGTAGGAGCATGGCATTTGCGCAATGGAGCATCCAAGCACCCTGGCAATATCGGCTGCTTCATGTGGTTGGATATTTACGGGTACAAGGGTGCTTTTTTGGTAATTAATCTTTAATCCCGTGAAGTTTGCAAAGGTGTCCAGAAGTACCTTTGCGAGCTCAGCTTGTTGTAGTGATCCGTGCAGCAGAAGCAGGGTGTCATCAGCATATTGCAGCGCCGGCATTGGGGCGCCCTGCTGAATTGGGTGCATTAGGAATCCACCACTGTAAGCCTGTTTAAACATTTGTTGTAGAATATCCGCCATCAGAATGAATATGTATGGTGATAGAGGATCCTCTTGCCGGACCCCTTTTTTAATCCTGAACTTTTTTCCACACTGCCCGTTGATCAGCACTTGCGCTTTAGATGTTTGTGTTGTCATCTTTCTTGCATCGTACTATTGCCCACGATAGGGATTCTCTCTCTTTCTCCAAATCTTTTTTTTCTCTCAAGCGACAGTTCAGTTCAGTTTTATTTTCATGTTTTTCACCGTTCACAGACTTGTAAGAAAACAGTCACACTCCATCCGTCACCAACCGCACCAGACACGGCAAGCAGACCGAGCTCCCCTACAGGCAGCATTTGTCACTCTTTCTTCCAGTCAGCAAAAAGGCTCCCCGTGTAAATTAGTTATACAGCCTTACAGGCTCGTTTCTAAGGAACAGGTAAGCAGCATTTCGAAACAAGCACTTCCACAGTTTCGTGCATCACCGCTCTACCAATAAAATCTCCTAGAAAAAGGCCTTTCGAGCCATTTAACGATGAACTGGAAGACAGATGTAGAGGCTCGGATGGCGAAATGCAGACTTGGATGAACTTTGCCATGTGGAGCCATTCAAGCTCAAGCCAGACTCTTCCTCATTCACTGCAAGAAAGGGAGTTGCGGTTAGGATGTTGCATACATAAAAGGGTAGTGCAACAGATACTTATTTTGGCCCGAAGAACCGTAGCTCTAACCACGTCCTTGGTATTTTGGTTTATAATTGTATACCGGTGTTTTTTCCTGTGCAGGAAGATACATCATTGGTCATGCCATTGCTTTTTCTTGTGCAGCTGCCACCACTCCCTTCATTTAGCACGACCAACTCTAATCCCTGCTATCTAATAAAGATCCAGTTTTACCCGCAAAAAAAAAACAAGGAATGATGGGCAAAAACACAGATCGCTACATCAGCTATGATGCCAAGTAGTAAATCAGTTTGCAATGGCTGTTGCCCAACATTGCCTTGCCCATTGTGCAGCAGATGTACCATTTGATCAAGTGATAAGCATACAGATTGGGTTTAGCATCTGCTAAGGCATGGACTTGGAGAACTCTATAGTTTTTGCAAAGATCAGAATGAAGAGGACCAAAATGTATAAGCCAATGACGAGGGGAACATGTAAATTTAAGACAGGACAGCGTACTAGGTTCATTAGAAAAGCAGTTAGAGTATGGGCATCTGCCCACTGTAACAGAAAGATAGCTGTAAAGGATTGATGGGAGCGAAAGAGTTGGATAGCACATTTTATGTTTGTAACATTGTATCACTTGTAAATACAGAGGGTATGGGTAGTTTGAGGGTGATGGGTAAGTATTCCGCTATAAGTACATTGCGCGTACCATCTGAGTTTGAATGCAAACCTGCAGCACTTTAACTATACAGCAAGAGTATAGACAAAACCACAAAATTAATGTTTTATTCTATAGTCATGTTCCACCTCTCTTTTGTAGTCACATGCAATCCTTACATTTATAAGGAACATTGTCATTTATTCACATGAATCAGAGTATGAGACCGCTAGTTGTGAGCCAGGAGTGACTAAAAAAATTGCCATACCGTGGGACTATCGAGCTTGTCGGACATTCTGCCTACTCAATTTCTTCTTTTATCCACTCTTAAACATGTTAAACAAACATCATTGACAAACTCCCTAAATAGCCAGGAATAACATGTTGCCCATGCTGCTCAGACTTCTAATCATTACAACTAGAGGGAGCTATTTTCTGTCTATGTTGATGATCCTTGGAGTGAATGCTTTGAAAGGACACATTTGACTGCCCAGCCAGAGTCTATGCGATATAATAGTTACACAGTTTAAAAAGTTACTGTTATTTAAACCAACTGCAGCTGCCTGTGCCATAAGGCAAATGGTGCACCTTTCATCTGAGAATCGCTTCCACTACAACAGTACAACTCGAACCAGTACAAGCTAATTTGCAGGCGTCAATAGCAAGCTCAAAACCCTTTTAACTAGATTGTCCTAGTGCTCATTCTGTTTTCCTAGGGAAAATGCTGGGTCCTAACTCCTAAACCATATGACCCGAGAAATGGTTGGTGTTAAACAAAGCTATCAGTACAGATTCAACCATATATGGATGCTGTAATAGTGTAAACATTAGTCATCAGCATTAAACATTTCCCTCTCCAACTCCATACAGTTTAAAAATGTATTGGTATTTAATCCAACTGCAACTGCCCATGCCATATGGCGAATGGTGCACCTTTAATTTGAGAGTTGCTTCCACTACAACAATACAATTCTAACCAAGTATATAGTTAATATTTCGGAGTCAACAACAAGCTTGAAGCCGTCAAACTAGATTGCTCATTTGTTGTCCAAGGAAAAATTCAGGGTCCTAACTCCTAAGCCATATGACTCGAGCAATGCTTGCTGCTTGGCGGATATATCAGTGGAGATTCAACCATATAAGGACGAAGTAATAGTGTAAACAGTAGCCTTCAGCATTAAACAACCGTGGTGGGCTTAAAATGACATCAACTTAGGCTGTCAGAACACCAGAAACAGGTCCTTACGCGTTGTGCAGTTCGAACTTCAAAGGTTAAAAAATAGTTACACTTGGAAGCCATTCTCATGCTTGCTACCGTGGAGGCATACAAGCAAGGCGCTTCAGTGGACAGTAGCCAGTCATGCTTACTTCTACTTGAGTGGCCTCAGAGAAAATGTGCATGACAGGAGGTAGTGGCAACTTGGACTACAACTGGTATGTAATTATACCCACGGGAAACCTCTAAGTTATAGGCTGAACCAGGGCAACATGAACGAGGCAAGAGACTCCTTCTGTTTTGTGTACAACTGATCAACAAAGTGAATAGGAACACATTTGAACTACTCAGTTCCGGATTGGGACCTATTTCGGTGTCTGAATCGGGATTTCGTCTCTGTTAATTCCCACTATTTCAGAGATGAAAAACAACAAGATTTCACAGGATATGACTCTTAACATTAGCTACCGCAAAGCTGCGCAAAACAAAATTCAGTTAGTGAGATCAACTGTACCTGCTTAACTCGTCTCTCATGACGCGCTCGCCAGAGTTCATCCCGCCGCCGGTGCCGGTGCCGCCGCCGCCGCCAGCGGCGGCTTCGTCCTCCTCCCGGAGGATCATCTCCATGTCGTTGACGCGCGTCCGGACGACGTTGCCGATCATGACTGCGCGCCGAATCGGCAAAATCAGCAGCCAGCTGCGGGATTAGAGTGACGTGACGGGAAAGGAGAGGAGGGGATGCGGGAATGCTTACTCGCGGCGGTGCCCAAGGTCCAGATCCAGAGGATCTTGAGGCCGGGGCTCTTCTGGTTCCACCTGGTCACCATTGGAGCCGCGACGACCTGGAGGGAGCGGCGCGGATTGTGGGCGGAGTTTTGGCCTGCCCTTTGCAGCGGAGGACGACGAAGAGCGAGGGCTTTGGGTTTTTTCCGAGTAAATTACAGATCCATATCACATTTGGGGGCAGCGATAACGAGTTGATGTATAATTTAGTAATTTTAACAATTGCAATTTTTGGGACAGTCAACAACAAATTACATAAAAACTTGTTTGATAGCGTTTAAACTTCGCATGCCCGCTGTCAGATGCTGACTAGGACAAAACGACCGTTGCCCACCGTTAGTAGCACATGGTCAACGATGCTTAAGCTGCTATTCAGGACACTACGCCATAGCGGTGCGTCTGGACGGGACCTCAGGAGCACACCCACGACCTTCCCGCCCAAGAAGGAGCCGCACAAGCGCAGCATCTTGGCGATGGCCTGGCCTGCCGCTGCCAGCCGTGGGTCCACCGAACGCATGCGCCCTGAAGAAGAACCAGAACTCCTCCCGCGGCAGAGGACGCGGTTTGATTGGCTCCGCCGTGCCGAGGCCAGCGACGTGCTTGGCGTCGGTGCTCGTGGCGATGACCTTGCTCCCTGCCGTGTCGGTGCACCGCAGGGTCGGCATGATCGCGTCCACCACCTGCCTCCTGCGCGCGTCCACGTTGTCGAACACGGCCAGGAACCTCTCCCCGCGCAGCTTCCGCTCGAGATGGCTCAGCTTCTCGCCACCGTTGCGAGAGAGGATGCTGGCGGCGCTCTGCCTGAACAACGAGCGCAGGAACAGCGCCGTCTCGCCAGCGGCCATGAAGCTCATGCAGTGGAAGTCCAACACCATGACCAGCGAGAAGCGGTGGCGCACCGCTAGGTCCTCGCAGACGTGTTGCACGAGAGTGGGCTTCCCGAGGCCGGCATGGCCACTTATTGGAAGCATGCCCAGCTCTTCCACCGCCGGCTCGCCGCCACCATCGTTTTGCAACAAGAACTCCAGAACGCGGCGCCTCTCAGCGTGTCGGCCGAACATATGGTTGTCTGCGTAGATGCCCGTGGTCGGCAGCGGCCGGTGCGGCGCTGGCGGGCACATCTGCAGCAGCATGATGAACTCCGTGAGGCCGCCTACGACCCTTTCCAGGTTCGCGAGGACGCTTTTGAGCTCATCGGCGTTGCTGTCGACTTCACCGAGGAGCAGCCTCCTGGCCGCGACGCGGAAGCGCTTGCAAGGGTTGAACGAACTAGGCAGGGAGAAAGGTTGCGCTAGCACCACTACCTTGCCATGTAGTTCGTCCTCGGGTGGCCCGCTCGGGAGCGCGTCGAGGAGGTAGCGCCCCCGGTACGCGCCGTCGACGAGCTCCGCGAACCATGCTATTGGTCGGTTCGGACCAGGTGCTCTAGCCGTTGCGACCACTAACGGTGGCCAATAGCCGTTTTTTCCAGGCTCGTGGAATTAAAACGCTATCAAACAAGTTTTTGAGCAATCTGTTATTGATTGTCCCAGGAATTGTACTTATTAAAATTATCAAAGTATACATCAACTCGCTACCGCTGTCCCAAATGTGGTATGGATTTGTAATTTACTCGTTTTTTTTGGAGAGTAGCCTCCTTGTTTTGTTTTATAGTTGGATTGGAGTGTTTTGTAATATTTGGGTTGATATAAATGAGAAAAAGAATCCAACCTCCATTCCGGTTTGTAAGTCAAATACGTATTTCAAGAAAAATAATTTGATCATAAATTTGGTCAACAATATATGAATTATATGTCACAAAAATTATACCATTGGAAGGTATTTTGAATATAATTTATATTTTATTGACTAAATTTACAGTCAAAATATTTTCTCGAATTAATTATTTGCCTTATAATCTGAGGTAGTACCTCCCTTTGGTCCATATTAGTGGTCTTAACTTTATCTAGATTTGTATGTATGTTCATATTAATGATCTCAACTTTATCTAAATTCGTATGCATGTCTATATTAATGGTTTTAACTTTATCTATATTCGTATGTATCAAGATCGGGATCCTCAGGACATCTGTGTAATTTTCCTTTTCTTGTTGGATCTTCTTGTAAGGACCGGCTTTTAATATATTTTCTTTGACCCGTAAAAAAACTAGTTAACATTAGATTAGATGCATTCGTATCTAGACGGAGAGAGTATTAATTAGAAACACAAGGTCTCCCCCGTCCATGTGAGCTGATCCAGGAGCCCACCCCACTCCCACGGTGGATCTGGCTACCACGTGGTGCGAGCGGAACACGCTACGCAAAACAAATTTTCTTGCGCATAACTATGATCATATGGAATGGGAGAGACAACGGATAATACCCTCGAAGATCAAACTAGCGGAAGTTTATAGATGACGAGGTTGGTCGTGCGTCATCCCGCAACAAGCCTTAGCGAGTCGCAAGGAGATGTATTATCCCACAGACGACTCCCATGAACATGGACCAATGAAGACGTTGTTGTCAAAGTAGTTGGTATATCAATTCCCACATCTAGTTGATTAGCCACGAGAACCTTATGAAGATCTGCACGGTCAAGTGCTCCAAGCGTCGCACCTCCACTGGTATCTACACATACAAGATCAGCGACACCGCATCGAGGTGTGATCAAGAACACACGATCGAAGCGGGAACATGTTGATGAAGATTCGGCAGCGCTTCTGCGGTGACCTGACATACCACTACATGTGTAGTACACTATAGTCGTTGACATGACACTTATAGAACACCGTTTCGCAAATATCACATCCCTTAGAGTGGTACAACAGAAACATTGCGGGTCCAAATTACAAACATACACACATTATTATTACAATACCAAAAGATCGGTACTTCAAGTTTATTCAAACTTGCAATCCATACTTAGAAGTTTCAGCGGAAGAACCAAAGTTTCAAACTCATATCCTGACTTGAGCTCGACGGCTTATTATATAAAGTTTGTTCTGCTCGGCTCATCTGAACTAGTATATAATTATAGGCAACTATAGTCCACCCCTTCCACTCCTCCAGACATATCTGGTTCCTCGTAGTAGACATCCCCTTTTCCTTCGGTAGCGTACATTAAAGTGTCTTCTGGCTCCTCAAAGTCTAAACAGGGGATCAAAGAAAAGAGTGAGTAACAGCGTTACCCAGCAAGTTTATTATATGCAAGGTGGGAAGTTTGATGCTCTAACTACCACCTCGGACTATCAGTCCTTGGCACTATGCAGTTTTTGTAAACATTTCTTCAAAGGTTGACTTTAATATTAAAAACTATGTCCATCAGCCTTCACATGTTGACCAGAACTTCATGGAGTTCCTTTCCTGCCGCGTTCGTAGCTCCTTCATGGAACAGGGAGTAACATGTCATAATTCTTACATTCTGTAGAGGTGCGTTGCTTTACCCATGAGAGATCAAATCCTTGTTGCACAACCGAGCGTACTTTTCCATCCAAAATTCTGTTATGTGGGGGCCCAATAGATGATCCAAGCCAATCACTGTTGAAATAGCATGTGGGCCCCCATGTGTGGTTTTGGTAATTAATGACAATCTTTATGGACTAATGTTTGCATTGAGTTGCACTTGTAGGAATTGTCCATTGGCATCTCTTGGAGCATGTGTTGGCTTCAAGGGTGTAGAATAATAAGACGAACAACAACAACATCAACAACAACAATAACAACAACAACAAGAATAAATAAAATAAGATCAAGAGTGTGTTGAAAAAGAAGATAGAGTTCCTCATGTGTATCTTCAAGCAGACATCATCCTGATATTGGAGTTAGAAGAAATGAAGTTCAAGCTCAAGATGCTCCATCTCTAGGATATATCATGCTTGAAGCTTGCCATCCTCGGTGATCATGGATTGATGAATACAAGTTCAAATAAGTGGTTTCTCCATGGTGTATGGGTAGAAATTCGCAAGTATTCATCAAGCAAGTCCAAGCAAGAGCAATCAAGAAAAAAGTTCCATCTTGAGAAGGATAAGGTCATATACATCAAGATCAAGTGGAATGCTTAAGGAAAAGGTATGACCTTGATAGGTTTTACCTTTTTCCAGTCTTATTTTGTTAGTCAGCAAACCGATTTATAGGGTAGATAACCGTACTATCAAGAGGGGCTCTCGGGTGAGTAACTTGATCATATCCTTCAAAGAGAGCTTAAACATTTACATACTTGGCATCATATTTCTTGGTTCTTATTTGGTTCTTATCAATGAGAGATAAGATCAAGTTCAGCGAAAATGGAATTCATATGCATTCTCTATTGCGTTTTCGATGTTGGAGGTTTACCGGTTTATCTTTTATAGATAGGTTAAACCTTTCATCATTAGGTTCTATCCTAACTTGATAGACTATGATGGTTCCCTGCATAATCTTGTATAGCTTGTTTTCCTCTTCGAAATGAGCCCAAGATCATCAAAATCGGAGTCCGGATGCAAAAGTTATGGTTGTTTTTGTATTTTTTCTGTCAGTTTTTTTTAGGGGGCGGAGACTTCGGTCTTGCACCCTGGAGACTCCGGGGGGCGGAGACTAGAGCCAAAATCCCTTTCCAGACTACGGGCAGTGTACAAAGAGCATCTGGAGGCTTCCCGGAGTCCTGGCCAGAGTCTGGACCCCGGAGACTCCGGTTCTGAAGGCCAGAAACTCTGGGATAAGTGGTCTGCAATGGCTAGTTATCGTATGGGGGGCCTATAAAAGGCCCCCTTCTTCCCCAAGGGGCTGATGGCTTGCATCCTCTCTCTCCTCCATTGTTTCAAACTTATAGATCTTGCAAATACTCTCAACCCCTCCCATACTTCTTGAATCTTTTCGGGGGATTTGAAAGAGAAGATCTAGATCTATAGCTCCACCAATCCATCTCTCCTCTATGTGAGGGGAACATCTTGGGATCTAGATCTTGGGGTTTCTTTTGTGGATTTCATCTTGTGTTCTTCCTCTCATATTCCCCCAATAGCTTTTGTAGCTTTGGTGGAATTTGGGAGTGAAGGTCTCGTCATTTGCATTAGGTGCATCAGTTTGATTTCTCCTTGGAGGATTTGATTGGTGAAACCAAGAATCTTGTCCCTCTTGGGTTCTTGGAACCTTAGACGTGGCCTTTGTGGTGTGTTCTTGGGGCCTTCAATTAAGTTGTGGATCTATCCTCAAGCTAGTGGCCTTGGTGGTGATTATTGGGAGCCTCCAATTAAGTTGTGGAGATTGCCCCAATCTTGTATGGATTTGGTGACCGCACTCAAGTGTCCCATAGTGGATCGGGTGCTTGCCTTGCGGTGGGTGCTTGGTGTAGGGGTTCGTAGCATGGAAAACAAAAAAATTCTACCGCATGCAAACAAACAAGCCAAGATCTACCTACTAGATTGTAGCAACGAGTCGATAGAGGAACTCACCCTCGAAGATTCCAAAGCGGTTAACAAGAGCAGATTCTCGTGGGTGATGTAGTCGTACTCTTGCCGATCTCAAGATCGCGTAGACGATCCTTCCGGCGCTGCGTTCCGGCAGCGCTTCCGCAGTCGGTCACACGTTCGGTACTCGATTAAGACCTTCCTCTCCCTTGTTCCAGCAGGCAGCGAAGGTTGTAGCACTCTCCTCGCGATTCCGGCAGCACGACGGCGTGGTGTCGGAAGTAGAGGGGAGATCTCGCAGGGCTTCGCCTTAAGCCGGAGCGAGTATGGTGGAGTATGAGAGAGGCCTTAGTGATCTAGGGTTTAGAGGGCACCAAGGGGAGGGTGTGGCCAGCGGCTAGGGCTTGGGGAAGCCCCAAGTCACCGAGTTGGAGGGGAAACCCTAGGCGGCGACGGCTGCACTTGGAGGTGGAGGCGCCAGAGCTAGGGTTTGAGGTGTGAGGGTAGGGGGCAGCCCTACCCCTCCTTATATAGGTGGAGGGTGGGCGGTTGGGAGGAGGGAGTCCTCCTCCAACTCCTCCTCCTTATCTGGCGGGTGGAGGGAGGGGACTTCCTCCCCAAGTAGGTTTCCTACTCTCCCTCCACCAAGCAAACTTGAGATTTGACTTTTCAAATTGGCGTTTGACTTTCAAACTTTGATTTGATTTCTCTCTTTATTTTGCCCAGCCAAGTGACCTAGTACATGATGCAACCATTCCATATTGTCATGACACATCCATGTACCCTTCCCTTCCGGAGTGCCGGACCTTCCGGACCCTTTTAGAACATTCCTGGTGAAAACACCGGAATCATTCCCGAACTCCGAAACAGGACTTTCCTTATATGAATCTTATTCTCCGGACCATTCTGGTGTAGGGTTTCGTAGCATGGAAAACAAAAAATTTCTACCGCATACAAACAAACAAGCCAAGATCTATCTACTAGATTGTAGCAACGAGTCGATGGAATAACTCACCCTCAAAGATTCCAAAGTGTTTAACGAGAGCGGATTCGCGTGGGTGATGTAGTCGTACTCTTCCCGATCTCAAGATCGCGTAGACGATCCTTCCGGCGCTGCGTTCCGGCAGCGCTTCCGCAGTCGGTCACACGTTCGGTACTCGACGAAGACCTTCCTCTCCCTTGTTCCAGCAGGCAGCGGAGGTTGTAGCACTCTCCTCGCGATTCCGGCAGCACAACGGCGTGGTACCGGAAGTAGAGGGGAGATCTCGCAAGGCTTCGCCTTAAGCCGGAGCGAGTATGGTGGACTATGAGAGAGATCCTTGGTGATCTAGGGTTTAGACGCACCAAGGAGGAGGGTCTAGGGCTGGCGGATAGGGCTTGGAGCAGCCCAAGTCGGCGGCTAGGGGAGAAACCCTAGGCGGCGGCTATGGTGGGCGGCGGCTAGGGTTTAGGTTTAGAGGGGCGTGGTGTTGTGTACTTGGAGGCGCAACCCTGCCCCTCCTTATATAGGTGGAGGGGGCGCGCCAGGGGAGGGGAGTCCCTCCCCAACTCGGATCCCAAGTGGGCTGGCGGTGGAGGGAGGGAACTCCTCCCCAAGTAGGTTTCCTACTTCCCCTCCACCTCACAAAATAGCCGTTTGACTTTTCAAATTGGCGTTTGACTTTTCAAACTAGGATTTGATTAAACCCTTTATTTTGTTCAGCGATGACACCTAGTACATGATGCAATCATTCCAACTTGATATGACAAATTCATGTACCCTTCCCCTCCGAAGTGCCGGACATTCCGGAACCTTCTAGAACATTACCGATGAAAACACCGGAACCATTCTCCAACCCCGATACAGGACTTTTCTTATATGAATCTTATTCTCCGGACCATTCCGGATCTCCTCGTGATATCCCGGATCCCATCCGAGACTCCGAACAACATTCGGTCTCTTATTCATCATTCCATAACTATTCAAACAACGTCGAATCCTTAAGTGTGTCTCCCTACGGTTCGTGAATTATGCGGACATGATCGAGACACTTCTCCGAACAATAACCAATAGAGGAATCTGGAAATTCATATGGCTCCCACATATTTCTACGATTACTTTGCGATCGAATGGACCACTTACATACGATACCAATTTCCCTTTGTCTCACGATAGTTTACTTATCCGAGGTATTGGTCGTCGGTATCTCTGCATACCTAGTTCAACCTCGTTACTGATAAGTACTCTTTTCTCGTTCCCGTGATATGTGATCCCTTGTGAGCTAGTCACATGCTTGCAAGCTAATTGGATGAAATTCCACCGAGAGGGCCCAGAGTATATCTATCCGTCATATGGATGGACAAATCCCACTCTTGATCCACGTGTCTCAACCAATACTTTTCGAACACTCAATGCCACCTTTATAGCCACCCAGTTACGGTGTGGTGTTTGATGTCATCAAAGCATCCTTCTGGTGAAGGTGATATGCATGATCTCATGGTCGAAGGAATTAGGTTACTATGTATCAGAAAGCATATAGCAATTGAACTATTAAAATGACTTGATCTTTATGCTACGCTTATCTACAGGAGTATGTCCACCATATCATTCTCCTAATGATATGATCTTGTTGTTAATAACATCTCAATGTTCATGTTAGGGAAACCACAATCATTTATTAACCAACAAGCTAGTATTATAAAGAGGCTTTACCAGGGACTCTATTTTAGTTTACAAATCACACAAGTATTAATGTTTCCTTGTTAATACTATTATAACATGAATGTAAACATTTATCATAAACACAAAGATATAATAATAACTATATTTATTATTGCCTCTAGGGCATATCTCCAACAGTCTCCCACTTGCACTAGAGTCATCTAATCTAGATTACATGGTAATATACCGAACACCCATGGCAGTTTGGTGTTGGTCATGTTTTGCCCTCGGGAGAGGTTTAGTCAACGGATCCGCCACATTTAGATCTGTGTGTACTTTGCAAATCTTTATGTCCCCATCTTGGACATGTTCTCGAATAGCGTGAAAACGTAGCTTGATGTGCTTCAGCTTCTTGTGTGACCTTGGTTCTTGCGCATTGGCTATGGCGCCCATGTTATCACAGTAGATAGACATTGGGTCCAGCGCACTTGGAACCACACTCAGCTCTGTAATGAACTCTTTCATCCATATCGCTTCTTGTGAAGCCTCCGAAGCAGCCATGTATTCCGATTCAGTTGAAGATCTCGCCACAACGCTTTGCTTTGCACTCCTCCAGCTAACTGCTGCACCATTCAAAGTAAATACGTATCCAGATTGTGATTTAGAATCATCCGGATCGGTGTTCCAACTAGCATCGGTGTAACCATTAACAACGAGCTGTTTATCACCTCCATAAGAAAGAACCATATCCTTAGTTCTTCTCAAGTACTTAAGGATGTTTTTGACCGCTGTCCAATAATCCACTCCTGGATCACTTTGATATCTGCTAGTTAAACTAACATCATATGCAATGTCGGGTCTAGTACATAGCATGGCATACATCAGAGATCCTATGGCTGAGGTATAGGGAGTCTTACTCATCCTTTCTCTATCTTCTGCCGTTGCCATCCGCATTTGTTTTCTTCTTGAAAATCCATTTGTTCTCGACAGCTGTAGAGGTCCCAACCTTTAATAAGGTAGAGATCCCTGTGTTTACAATGCTAGTCCCTGGATCAATAGCTAGCATCCACAGTTAAGATGTAATATCAAGAAACAAAGGTCATAATACAACTTTATAACCAGGAATAAAATAATTCATTGCATCTTACATAGCTCATTTGGCTATCTCATTACAATGCAGCAGAAATAACTATAGCATGGAGTCCTTCATCTTCAAAGTGCCACAGGCAATCATGTTGGTTGTAGACTTGTAATCCTAATCAACACACTTCACTAGCATCAAACAAACCTGCAACATTATAAGTTACAGCCACAAGGGTCAATACATTTGAATTGTATTGGCAAGTTTCACTACTATGTAGATATAAGTGGATCCTATCATTACATGCATATTTGGCTAAGTAGGGTTTAGGCTCATTTGCAGAAAGCAATATAGTTTTGTCCTTTCTTTTCAAAATAGTTTTGATCTTTTGAAAATCTTTCTTAACTCCTTGGAAAACTCCAAGTGCTTCAAACCCCTTGTTGTCACCCTCAAGTTTTTAACTTTGAGAAATTGGAATGTCGAGATCTTCCATAGCTTCAGGCCTTAGTTGCTCAGTATTGTCCATAACCGGGGACACGACTAAGTACTTAGAATTTTGATCTTCTGCAGAAGTTGTACACTTTACCCACATGACACAATCTCATCTTGATGCCACCAGTGGCCGCTGGATAAGTACTCGCCAAGATGGAGTACTGGCAGATTGAGAATGTGACAAAGTCTTTCCATAGGAGTCCTCCCAATACACGATGCTAGCTTGTCATCCAGGCACCAATGTAGGGTTTCAAGTTCCCTAGCACAAATCTAGTTAACCTGAAGATGCCAATGCATGGGTCTTCCACTATGTAGTTGACCAAGCCAGAGCCCATTTAGCATGTGGCTGTACACGGAAGCCACTGTACGAGAAACATGTTCAATCTCTAAGTCCCTAGGTGGTTTTCTTCTAGTGCACAACAAAAAGAGATTGCCATATAAACATGGTTCCTTTTGTTGCCACCTTGTCCAAAAAGCTTGAGTATCCTTGTCCACCCAGGTGGTTCATTGAGTACTTGTTTTATTATATAAAACTTATAACTTTTCAACTCTTCATATGATTCATAACATGTATCCCATCCCAATATATAGCTGGGCTAAGCATACTACAACTACAATGTTTCCACTAAGGAATATATAAGGGTATCCTATTAGGATTTAGCATAGCATAAAATATAGTAACCTTTCCATGCATGTCTCAAAATTCACTAAGTGTAATGAAAATAGTAGGACATGGATGATAGTGTCACTTGCCTTAGCAACAAGGGTCTAGATCTTGATAATATTTTCCGCAACTCTTCGAGCAATCTATCGCAAATGTATAGTAATAAAAATAAATACAAAATTGCAATGAAACATACATTCATACATACAAGAAATAAAACATAATAATATTCATAGGAAAGATGCACTAAAATCTAAATTAAGAGAAAACCTTCTATATACTGTCAAGCATAAATATTGAAGAAAAAAAATATATACCTATAATGAGTCAAATCCTAATTCAACCATTTTAAAACTAGGATTTCTAATAAGTTAAACAAATTAAAATATTAATATTACTGTATATAAAGTTTTAACCGCACTAATAGATAGACAAGTCCATTAGTTCCAATTTATAGAAAGGTCAATTTTTATACGATTTACAGAAATTAAATTACATCCAATATAATTTATTTCGTACTATAGATTTGACCAAATTTAAATATAATGAAATGTGAAACTAAGTGTACTATTGTATTCAAAATTATACAAGGATTCCAATGTTACCAAATTTGTTAAATTCGAAATAAGGTGCCGAGAACTAATAGGACACGGGGATGATTTATTCTAGTCAGTACCCTTTCGTTACAAATACTTGGCCAATCCGGAAATCCCTGATCAAGTCTGATAAAATTTCAACATCTCATAATAATCCGTATCAGATTGCACGTGTTCTATCTTCTATAGTGCAAGACTTCCAAAGCCTCTAGTCGCAGCACGCAAGTAACAGAATAGCTAATCATAAACAAATACAAAAATGAAGAAGGTATGTAGTTGAATGGAATAGAGAGGAAATATATAGAAAAGATTGTGCCGGAAACATGGAACTCTATACACACCAGTTGCAATCTCTAGCCATGCATATCATATATTCAGATCGGTCAAAGGCTAAATCTAATAAAATAGGAAAAGTGAATCCTGAAAGGAAAATAGAAAGACATTAAGATTGGTGGGAGTAAGTAGGAAGAGGAATTCCATGGAAGCATGAATGGGATTGGTTTTCCACGCTTGAATCATAAAGTCACAAGGAAGATTCTTCGGAAGAATGGGAAATTGCACGTTCGGTGCTCACCCAATAAATAATTGATTGAGGAGGTGGAACGAACAGGGAATATCAGCCATGGATATGAGAAATCGAGGCGTTTCTGTTCAGCATGGTGGACATGGAAAAAGAACCGATGCAAGCTTAAATGTTTTGTGGATAGGATACGGCGGTCGGCGGTTTATAGTTAATCGTAATTGCAACCACAATCTCGAAATTGTGCCATAAATCTAAACATGGATTTGTAAAAGAAGATTAAAAAAATTGACCATGGATGTTTTGGTCGTACCGATGGTGGCGTATTCTTGCCGGTGATGGAGAGGACCATGGAGTGGCTCTGCCGGGGATGGTATAGACGATGCAAAGCTCTCCGACCAATAAAATTTATCAGACTTTGCTCTTCTATTCACGGTGAAGACGATATGATGCTTGAGGTGTATGGGGTTGCTCCAGATGGTGGACGTGTGGTACAGTGGTGATGTTGGGTGCTTGTCGTGGCTGTGAAATAGAACGATCAAAAAGGGTAGGCAGATGTTCATGATCAAAATAAAATAGAACTGGAGGAGAACAGGTGCTCTGTACCGACAAAATAAAAAGGGCAGGCCAAAGATCGACGTTGGCGTCGTGACGTCTAGCGGAGCTTCGGCGAGGAATTCCCCGCAGCCTTAAGGGGGCTTGATAGAGACTCGGTGGAGAGATGGAGTGAGGGGCTTATGGGGTGCTCTGTAGACCTTCTACAGAGAGGGGAGGGGTCTAGGCGACGGGGATGAAGGGGATTCCATGGCAGTTTCGTCTTTGGTATGATGGCGATTTAAGGCGCATCGAAGTGGGAACCGTGGTTGATTGAGGAATCAATTTCGTTTTTATAGTAATCAGTTTTGAGTTCCCTAATGTTCTAAATTTAGAGGGGAAAAGGTGAGTGCGATGGATACTGTAACTGCAGTTTGTACGTGCTCTAGTAAGAAGATGAACAACCAAATTTCTTACTCGGTCGTGTAGTTTAGTTGGGCCCAAACATTCAGCCCAATAAATAAAAGGAGTGAAAGAAAAAAAATGTAGAAAGAAAAATGACCATGGGTGCATGAACGTGAGAGGCATTTGGCCTATTAAAATTTTATGAATTTGTAAATGGCTTCTCCTTTTATATCCACTACTAAGAAAGGTATTATAGTGTACTGCCATGTCTTCTCTAAAATTCTAATAAAACAAAATACTTATATAATCCATGGGAGATATAACTTCCACCCAATTCAATTTCATTGTCTATAAAACAAACATGTAGGTGATATATTTAAATCATTTTCAACACAACATTTGAGGATGTCATGTTATCCTCTTCTCATTTTATTTTGTTTTTGTTTGGAACTGAAATAAGATATATCAAAAATTTAAATTGCAATAGTCATATAACATCCAAATGAAATATTTTCCAAACTTTCTATATATTTTGGAAATGTCATATTATTTCCCTCTCTAGTTGTTTTGGACAAAATATTTTAAATGTCACTCAAGTCAAATGATTGGAAATAAATAAAATGCAAACGAGTTGGATTTGTACGAAGTTTCCTCAATGAAGATTCTAGTTTTGGACAGTCATGTTAATCCACTCATATGGAAATATTTTAAATTAAGGTTGAGAAAATTCAAAATACATCATTAAAAGTTTCTTTTCCTTGAGAATTTCCAAGCAAGACAAACAATGCATTCAATTATTTATTTTATTTAACATTCTAAAATTTGGAAAATTTTGGGATGTTACAACAGCCTTTCGGCCATCCGGTAAGTCCACCAAAGTCCATACTTGGTTTTCGTACATGGATTCAATCTCGGATTTCATGGCTTCTTGCCATTTATTGGAATCTAGGCTCATCATCACTTTCTCATATGTCGCAGGGTCATCGGTGTTGTCCACCAACATGACACTCATAACGGGATCATACCAATCAGGAGTGGTACGATTTCTCGTTGATCTGCGAGGTTCCGTAGTAACTTCAACCGAAGTTTCATGATCAACATCACTATCTTCCTCTCTTATTGGTGTAGGTGCCATAGGAACTACTTCCGGTGCTGCGCTACTCACAAGTTCGAGAGAAGGTTCAACAACCTCGTCGAGTTCTACTTTCCTTCCAGTCACTTCTTTCGAGAGAAATTCCTTCTCTAGAAAGGATCTATTCTCAGCAACGAAGATTTTTCCCTCGGATCTATGATAGAAGGTATACCCAATAGTTTCCTTCGGGTATACTATGAAGACGCATTTTTCCGCTTTGGGTTTAAGCTTGTCGGGCTGTAACTTCTTTACAAAGCTTCGCAACCCCAAACTTTAAGGAATGACAATTTAGGTTTCTTCCCAAAACATAATTCATACGGTGTCGTTTCAACGGATTTAGATGGTGCCCTATTTAAAGTGAATACGGTTGTTTCTAATGCATAACCCCAAAACGATATCGGTAAATCTGTAAGTGACATCATAGAACGAACCATATCTAAGAGAGTTCGATTACGACGTTCGGACACACCATTGCGCTGTGGTGTTCCCGACGGTGTCAATTGTGAAAGTATTCCGCATTTCTTCAAATGCTCGCCAAACTCGTAACTTAGATATTCACCTCCACGATCAGAACGTAGAAATTTAATCTTCTTGTTACGTTGATTCTCTACCTCACTTTGAAATTCCTTAAACTTCTCGAAAGTTTCGGATTTATGTTTCATGAAATAGATATACCCATATCTACTCAAGTCATCCATGAAGGTAAGAACATAACGATAACCACCGCGCGATGCTACACTCATTGGGCCACACACATCGGTATGTATGATTTCGAATAAGTCCGTAGCTCGCTCCATCATACCAGAAAATGGAGTCTTAGTCATTTTACCCATTAGACATGCTTCACATCTTTCAAGTGATTCGAAATCAAGTGATTCAAGAAGTCCATCGGAATGTAGTTTCTTCATACGCTTCACTCCAATATGACCAAGACGGCAGTGGCACATATAGGCCGAGTTATCGCTCAATTTCAAACTTTTAGCTTCAATGTTATTAATATGTGTATTTCCACAATCGAGATTCTAAGAATAGACCATCTATCAAAGGTGCATGTGCATAAAACATATTACTCGTATAAATCGAACAACCATTATTCTCGGACTTAAACAAGTAACCGTCTCGCAATAAACATGATCCAGATATAATGTTCATGCTCAACGCAGGCACCAAATAACAATTATTTAAGTATAAAACTAATCCCGATGGTAGATGAATAGGTAGCGTGCCGACCGCGATCACATCAACCTTTGATCCATTTCCAACGTGCATCGTCACCTTGTTCTTCGCTAGCTTCTGTTTATTCTGCAGCACATGTTTCGAGTTACAAATATGAGCAACCGAACCAGTATCAAATACCCAGGCACTACAACGAGTACTAGTGAGATACACATCAATAACATGTATATCAGATATACCTTTCTTCTTGATGTTGCCGTTCTTCAAATCCGCCAAGTACTTTGGGAAATTCCGCTTCCAGTTACCCTCTCCCTTGCAGTAAAAGCACTCAGTATCAGGCTTAGGCCCAGCCTTGGTCTTCTTCGCCGGCGCGGTAACTTTCTTACCGCCCTTCTTGAAGTTTCCCTTTTGCTTAGACTTGCCTTGCTTCTTGAATTTGGTGGTCTTATTGACCAACAACACTTGGTGCTCTTTCTTGATCTCCACTTCTGCATATTTCAACATGGAGAAGAGTTCTGGCAACGTCTTGTCCATGTTTTGCATATTGTAGTTCATCACAAAGTTCTTGTAACTTGGTGGTAGTGATTGGAGGACACGGTGAATCCCCAAAGAATTAGGAATCACTATACCCAAGATTTGGAGTTTGTTTGCGTGCCCGGACATTTTAAGCACGTGCTCACTGACGGAGCTGCCCTCTTCCATCTTGCAGTTAAAGAACTTTTCAGAAGCCTCATAACTCTCAACTGCCGCGTGAGCCTCAAATATCATTTGAGTTCACGGACAATATCATGTGGGTCATGGTTCTCAAACCTTTTATGAAGCTCCGATTCCAAACCATACAAGATAGCACACTGAACTGTGGAGTACTGATTATTCCGAGTGAGGTAAACATTATTTACTTCATCGGTAGCAGTAGCTGCAGGCGGGTCACCCAGCGGTGCATCCAGCACATAGGTCAAATTACCAGCATTTAGGACAATCCTAAAATTGCGGCCATTAAATTTTTTCTTTCTCTAGGAACGCATTAAAATTGATGGTAGGGGCCGCCATTGATCTACAACATATTTGTAATAGTTTAGACTAAGTTTATGACAAATTGAGTTCTAATTAATAGTTAAATTAATATAGGTGAACTCCCACTCAAAAAAATATCCCTCACATTGTTTGAGTGATCACACGAACCAAATCCACCACATCAAAACCGATCATCACGAGAGTTGATGTAGCTTCAATGGCGAACAATCAACATGTTCATCATATCTACTATATGACTCATGCTTTACCTTTCGGTGATCCGTGTTCCGAGACCATGTCTGTACATGCTAGGCTCATCAAGATCAAACCTTAGCTTCCGCATGAGCAAATCTGGCTTGCTCACGTTGTATACACTCGCAGAATCTAACACACCCGATCATCACGTGGTGCTTCGAAACAACAAGCTTTAGCAACGATGCTTACTAAGGACGAACACTTTAAAACTTGAAATTTGTGTGCTTGAGGGATCATCTTATAATGCTTCCGTCGTTAACAAAGCAATACAAGATGCATAAATGATTAACATCACATGCAATTCATAATATGTGATATGATATGGCCTTTCTTCTTGTGCTTCCGATCTCCATCTTCAAGCACGAACATGATCTCCATCATCACCGGTATGGCGTCAAGGTCAATGGCGCCGTTACATGGTTGTCGTCCACCAGCTTCAACTATTACAACTACTTTGAATAGACACGCAGGTCTTAACGGAATTTAAAGACAACCATATGGCTCCTGCCGGTTGCCAACTTACAATAAGGAACATTGCATACATCATATATAATCACAATCATGGCCATATCACATCACAACACACCCCTGCAAAACAAAGTTAGACGCCTCTAATTTTCTTTGCATATTTTACGTGGTTTGGGGCTTTCAATAAGTGTCGTTCTAACTTACAAACAAGAACCACAACGTTGATGTTTGAACTATCAAGTTCCCGTTGTAAATTGAATCTTTACTATAATGGGAGAGACAGACACCCGCAAAGCCACTTATGCAATACAAGTTGCATGTTGAGCGTGGAGCAAGTCTCATGAACGGTGTCATGTAAGGTTAGCCCGGGCCGCTTCATCCCATCATACCGCAAGATGCAAAGTACACAAAAAGCAATTGATAATAAAAGCACCACCGCCCACAATGACCGTTGTGTTCTACTCGTGCAACAGATCTACATATAGACCTCGCTCTGATACCACTGTAGGGGTTTGTAGCATGGAAAACAAAAAAATTCTACCGCATGCAAACAAACAAGCCAAGATCTATCTACTAGATTGTAGCAACGAGTCGATAGAGGAACTCACCCTCGAAGATTCCAAAGCGGTTAAGGAGAGCAGATTCTTGTGGGTGATGTAGTCGTACTCTTGCCGATCTCAAGATCGCGTAGACGATCCTTCCGGCGATGCGTTCCGGCAGTGCTTCCGCAGTCGGTCACACGTTCGGTACTCGATGAAGACCTTCCTCTCCCTTGTTCCAGCAGGCAGCGGAGGTTGTAGCACTCTCCTCGCGATTCCGGCAGCACGACGGCGTGGTGTCGGAAGTAGAGGGGAGATCTCGCAGGGCTTCGCCTTAAGCTAGAGCGAGTATGGTGGAGTATGAGAGAGGCCTTGGTGATCTAGGGTTTAGAGGGCACCAAGGGGAGGGTGTGGCCGGCGGCTAGGGCTTGGGGAAGCCCCAAGTCGCCGAGTTGGAGGGGAAACCCTAGGCGACGGCTGCACTTGGAGGTGGAGGCGCCAGAGCTAGGGTTTGAGGTGTGAGGGTAGGGGGCAGCCCTACCCCTCCTTATATAGGTGGAGGGTGGGCGGTTGTGAGGAGGGAGTCCTCCTCCAACTCCTCCTCCTTGGCCGGCGTGTGGAGGGAGGGGACTTCCTCCCCAAGTAGGTTTCTTACTCTCCCTCCACCAAGCAAACTTGAGATGACTTTTCAAATTGGCGTTTGACTTTCAAACTTCGATTTGATTTCTCTCTTTATTTTGCCCAGCCAAGTGACCTAGTACATGATGCAACCATTCCATATTGTCATCACACATCCATGTACCCTTTCCTTCCGGAGTGTCGGTGTAACATCCCTAAAATCATGTTTTCAAAGATTGCATATCATTCATGCATGCATATCATTTAGGGATCATTTTCCAAAATCATTTCAAGAAAACAGAAGCACTTAAGTGCTATTATTTTATGTGAGCAAACAATAATCAAATGCCACTCTCAAGAGAGAGAATAATTGTTTTAAAAACCATTGTTTGAATTCATAGGATTGGTTGGATGAGTTCCAAGCTTGGACAAAAAAATTCAAAACTAATATGGTTTTAAAAACCATTTTTAAATCTTCATCAAACCATGTGCTAAGGCACTGTTATTTTAAAAATCTTCAAAGAACCATGCAAGTCCAGCAAGGCAGCATGATTTAATACTCAAATTTACACAGGATTCTTATTACAAAAGGCCAGAAAGATTTGAGATTCAAGTGCTTTTAAATTTGTTTGAATTTGATTCCAGAAAATCGAATTAGAAAAAGAAAAAGAGATAAGAAAAGGAAAAGGGCCGGCGCCAGACTTTCAGCCCAGCAACAAACCTAGCCCACTAAGCCCACCCGGGATTTTCCCCTCTTTCTCTCACGCGGGACAAAGCTACTCCACGCTCGCTGACTAGTGGACCCAAGTGCCACGCGAGCATCGTCCCTAGCCACGCGCCCCCACGACCCCGTCGACGCCGCCGTTACCTCATCACTGCCGCGATTGATGCGGGCTTGATTGCCGGCGTTTCCTCACGAGATTCTCGCCCCTGCTCCGGCTATAAGACCCCCTCTCCTTGCTGCTCATTTCCCCTCACTCAGCGCACCATTTCCGCCACCAGGCTGCGCTCATTCGAGCTCGGAACCCCGCAGCACCGACGCACTTCGGCGACCTATTCTGGTGAGCCCCGTGCCCCCTTCATGTAACATCCCAAAATTCTCCTAATTTTTGGAATGTTATAAATAAAATAAGATAAATGAATCGTTTGATCCTCTTGAAAATTTTGAATGAATAAAACTTTTGAGGAGTTGTTTGAAATTTTACTAAGCCACATTAATGGAAGTGGATTAACATGACTATCACATTGGTTGGTAAGTTTGAACAATCAAAAATCCTTTTGCTTGACTTGCATTCATGATCCATACATCACTGCATTCAAACAAATTCTTATATTAAAACCCCATATACAAAACCCTACTCATAAGTTACCAAAATACTCCTACAAGACTACAAACAAGGTATTATGAATCCATTTCTTTAAATATGAAAAATATTTCTATGAAGTATCCTACGATGATCTACAAAATTTTAGAAATTTTTTGAGACAAGAATCAACTCTTTTGGAGATCATATGAAAAAGATAAAAAGTAAATAAGAAAATAGAAAAGGAGAAAAGAATAAACAAAAAAAAAACTAAACCTAACCGCTAACGGACCGAGCGGCCCAGCATCCCACCTCTCCCTTCTCTTCCCTACCGCCGCGAGCAGCGCGCAGTGCGCCAGCCGTGCCAATGGGCCGGCCCAACACTAGCCCGTCTCCTCTCCCGTGGCCGCTGACGCATGGACCCCACATGTCATCTCCCTCCTCCGGTTAGAGACCTGGACGCGAACGCCGCCGCTCCCGAACAGAATCCCCATGAATTTCGCCGATTTTCGCGCAAATCCTTGCCCCCTTCTGCACGAATCCCCCCATATAAATCCTCTAACCCCCGCAGCCTTTTCCCCCTTTCGAAACACCCCGAAAACCCTAGCCCTGAGCCGATTCGGATCTCACCGATGCCGCGCCATTGTTGCCCACGGGAGCTCGAGGTAGAGCACGGTCTGGTCCACCCCATGCCCTCTCCTCTCCCTAGATCCCTTCTCCTTGGAGAACCGCTTCACCCTGTTCCGTTTTCCCTCTCGCAGGAACACATGCGCCACGGAGCTCCATCCGACCGTCTCTGTCACTGCAGGAAGCAAGGGAGGTCACTGAGGGTACCCGCGAGACCGTGGTAACACGACGCACCCCGTCGTCCACTCCGACGTCCTGGGAACTCGCTGGAACACCGTCAACTGCCGCCGTCCGAGCCGTTCATCGTCGTCGTTGACCACCCCCGCCGCTGTTGACCCTAACCAGGAAGCTTCCGTTCCACACCGCCGGATTTCCATCTGACGGTCTAGATAGAACGAATCCACGAAGGGGTATCGTCCAACGGATTTGCGCCGCGTGTCCGCCCAGTCAGCAAGCTCGTCAGCACGCCGCGTCACCGCTTCGTCATCGCTAGGTCAGCGGTCAACTGCACAGTCAGCGCGGTCAATTTGTTTAAATAGTTTCGTATTAAATATAGCCAGAAATTTTCCCAATTTGTATAATTCATAGAAAAAGATTTATAAGGCCAAAAATTGCAAATAATATACCCATGGATTCAGAAAATTATGTAGAATATTAATACAAGATTAGATCTAACTTTTACTGTATAATTATATTGTAATAATTTAAATGGTTTAGTAGACTTTTTAGACTAAATAAATCCTAAAAAATTATTTGTAGATCCAAAAAATACAAATAAAGTATATATGGATTCATAATTTCATATACGACATTAATATACTGTTAGATACAATTTTTGAAATATAAAAATTGTTGTATTAATTTAATTAATTTTAATGGCTATTTAAATTATTAAATTCATAATAAATTATTTATAGATCGAAAAAAATATAAATAATATGTCTCTAGATTCACAATTTCACGCAGAACACATATCTGGTCTTAGATATAATTTATGATGAATTAAATAGTTTGAATGTTTTAAACTCTATTAAATAGTAATTAAATCATAGAAAATGATTTATAACTCCAAATTTAGTAAAACCAATTTGTACTGTTCAGTTATGATCATACCTATCCAGTAAAATTATATACAAAATTATTTGGCGTTGTTTTATCAGATGATCTTGCAGAAAGTCTAAATTGCATTGTTATAGTAATTAAATTCCACAAAAATATTTATAGATCCTTTTTGCGTCTTTCCAATTGCTACTGGCTCTAATTTGAGATACCTATAAAGTGGTACTTAATTCACAATTTAATAATATGAAAACACCAGAATTTGAGTAAAGTGACTTAAACCCTGTTTAAATTAATATAGTTCATTAATAAATTGTTTTATGCATTAAATTCTTTTAATATGCTTCATGTGTTATAATAGTGTTAATAATACTAAAATATAACCTGTGTGACATTGTAAATCATCATGCATGTTTGTGATCATCCTTGTTGTGTTTGCTATGTTTGCAATTGTTTTGATTGGAACTACCTTGTCCTCGTATTAGATTGTTCGGAGAGTGCGATTGCCGCGTATAAAATACAATCATCACCCATATCATCAACATAAGGCAAGTTACACCACTTGTTCATATCTTTTGTCCCAGTTTTGATTCTATGCATGTGATCTTCAAAATTCTGTAGTATGCATGTGTAAGATGTTCTAGTAGAATTTTTCCTTGGTATTATTTTGCAAGTGCGATGATTTTGTAGTATGCCATGAGTAGCTCTATACTTAGGATTTCCCCTTCCTAATAGGTTCCCCTGTTTTTGCTAAGTATTGCTTGCTATGCTACATATACAAAGTACCGTTGGGGGGTTCGAAAGACAAAGAATTTTTCTAAGTATAAAGGCTCTCTAGAGCAAACTTTTCTTCTCAAATCCACTTCAAAATAAAACTAAGTTTTCTTCTGGGCGGAATGGTTATCGGGTCAACGAGTGAGATTTTGGTGGAGGACGGCCGCCCAGGAATCAAAGAAGTCTGCCATGTTTCAGAATTCAGAAGCTTCCAGTGCAACCACAATACATTATGGGCTCTGTCTTGGCCTAGTACTTAGTGGGAAACCTCACCTGGGTACCAACATTTGGAGGTTCTTGGCACGGTTGGATCCGGAAGGTAGAGGGGCTACTAAGGGAAAGCCTCGCCATGGTCTTGTCTGTAAAAGGACTTGATCGTGGATTGTGGGTAAAGTGCACAAACTCTCGTGAGTATTGCAATCTGATCGATCAGCCGTGTTCATGGAAACAGAACAACTATGAGCGTCTGAAGGATGGAGCCTCTGAAGGATCTTCCTCTCTCTTTCCTAAACAAAGCTTTTGAAACCCCATGGCGTGAGTAATATCGCCAATGGGTGGGATTTTGGGAACTTGGTGTGTAATATCCAAGTGTAACTTGGTGCGTAATATCCAAGTGTCTCTTGGTGAGTAATATCCAAGTGATTGGTTGTTGGACACTTGGTGAGTAATATCCTCGTGTGCCACTCGGCCTTATTTTATCTAAGCAAATGTTTACAAAGTAGGGAAAATTCCTCTTCTTCTCTCTACTTAAGAAAACTAGCTTTGAGCAAATGAACTCTACAACCTAAATTAGCCTTGCATGTATGGATAGTTTTTCTTTCCTTGGTGTAATTTGCCAATACATTCAAAGTATTGACCCAACTTGTTGGCTGCACGTTTCATGTGCAGAATTTCGGAGATCGTTGAAAGGTGCGCTAGGATCGCGGGTCTTCACTCAACCTGCCTGTGGCATTGATGGGACTCATGTTGTATATTTTTCGCTTTTGTTGTAATAATGTAAACTCTGGATTATTCGATTCATGTAATAAAGACTTGTGTTTTACATGATATTTCATCGACTGTGAGTGCTAGCTATTGATCCAGGGACTAGCATGTTAATCACAGGGACTTAGGATCCTTACCGATCCGAGGTCGCTACACTTCACCTCTCGTTCATACGAGCTTGTCTGCCTTTCCAGGGACTAGCATGTTAATCACAGGGACTTAGAAACATTTGTAGGCATAATTTGTGTATAGTAATTATTTGAAAAATGTTTTGTTGTTCAAATAAAGTTTAATTGGCAAGTTTTGAACTTGTTTAAGATTCAGTACTGTGCACTTGTGTTGTTTGGTGTAGAAAATCATCACATGGCATTTTGCATGCATTCATATATTTTTGTTTGTATATATTTTGTATGTGATTTGGTGCCATTATTTTATGTGTAGATTTTGGTGCAAATAGTGATTGTGATTGTGAGGATTGTTGCTACTCCCCAAACTACCAAGGAAAGTGGTGCTTCATGATTATATTCCTATGTTTTTCAACTATGCACTAGAAGTATTTTGCTAGACTTGCATGAATAATTTGATCTATATGCTATGCTTGGGAAATCCTAGTAGTTGTAGAATTGCTTGAAATTTCTAAGTTAAGATGCTTAACAATGCCATGCTTAGCCTAGCTAGTAGCAACGATGGGTGGTTATTATATTCATGCTATGAGAAAATATTTCAAAGTCTTTGGACTTATATTTTGCTTAATAAAACAACTAAGTGAATAAAACACCTGGGTGGAATGGAAAGAATGGTTTATGTTGAGTGGTTACACAAGGCCCATTTCTATGGTTTACCTTGTGTATCTCACTTGTGGAAAGCCACCCAGGAACAAAGGGATTTGAGAGGCCAAATGTTAAGAAGCTTCTAGTGCAGCCACATGGCAATATGGGCTCTGCCTAGATCACATAGTTTGCAATAACTTAGCCATTTGGACAGTTGGTGGTAGTGGGATGATAGGTTGGAACGCGTCCATTTGGTCAAAGAGAAGGCTTATGAAAGGTCCTGTCTTGGTGAAAATCAAGTCTTGTGGGGAAAGTGCACAACCTCTGCAGATGGAAGAATCTAAGTACTTAGCCATGTCCCTGGTATTGGACAACTTGAGCATCAAGACATGGAAGCTATCAAGAATCTCCTCATCCCAATTTCTAATTTAAACTTGTGGGTGAACCAGGGTGAAGGTACACCAATTTCTATTGGTGTTTCCTTGGGAAAAGTTTTGTCAAAGAAAAACTTAGAGCTTTCAACTAATAGGTAAAACCTATTTTGAGCAAAGCAAGCCTAAGCTACACTTAGCCAAAATGCATATAGTATCTAGACTACTAATATTCTACTAAGGTATCACTTGCCAATACTATTCCAATGTATTGACCCACTGTGGTTGTAACTTGTGATGTTGCAGGTTATTCTGATGATGATTAGGGGTTATGAGTCTAGACTCAACATGCTTGCCCGTGGCACATGAAGATGAAGACTTATTTATCTTATTATATTTGAACTCTTGTATTAGGCCTATGGCCATGGAGTTTGTAAAAGACTATGTTTGTCTCTGGAATGATATGTAATAATGACCTTTGTTTCTGTGTACTTCATCTTAAACTGTGGATGCTAGCATTGATCCAGGGACTAGCATTGCAATCACAGGGATCCTTACCTTTATAAAGGGAGGGATCTTATAGATGGTATCAGAGCACTGTGTTGCCTGTAGGATTATGACCCTAGGATTGGAAACCACTAAGGAAAATTTTCAACAACTTCCTCACTTGTCTTTTCTTCTCGTAAACTCTTCTAATCTTCTTTCTCATCTCTATTTGTAGATGAACTCCATCAACGAAGCCGTGAGGAAGGGACCACTCATGACTATGAATTTGGAATGTGAGACAGAATTCCCCAAGGCTCTCAAGGACCTCATGGTTGCCATGGGAATACATGGTGTAGCTGTGTACAAAGGTTTTCCTGTGATGGATGAAGGAGTTGAGTACTGGTGGGTGCAACTTCACTTGTATAAAAACAAGGAAGACAACCACAAAGAATCAGGATTCTACATGGTCACCAACTCAGTAATGCACACCACATTCTTTGATTCAGCAAGGGATGCAGCTTGGAAGGCCATCAAAGAGCTTGGTGATAGAATCAAGTGCAGAATGATCAACACTCAGAATGACCTTAGGGAAGAAAGGAAGCATACCCAGGAGTTAGAGGCTACCAACCAACGTTTAAGAGAGGACATCATAGACTTAGCTATGGAGTCATGTGATCAGGATCGACAGATTGCCTCTAGGGATGCCCTGTTAGCCAACTTGGCAAGTGAAATGGGATTGTAACGTACTTCGTTAGTTGGACCACCACACTTTCATTTTATTTCCCAAATGTTGTTTAAAATAAGTTGAACCTTGGATGTTTGAATTGGTTTTATGTATGCCATGACTTGGATGTTTTGATTGTCAAAGATATGCATGTGATGCTTTGTCTTGTGATTTATCTTTATCTGTGTTGATTCTAACTTTTTCTATCTTATAAAATAGATGCCTAATGTTACTATCAGCACGGCAGAAGAGTTCAGGGGAACTCGTTTTGGCACTCGTATTATTGAGCTCACTAGTTTGCTCAACCTCCCACTACCTACCATCATGATGCTTCCCCTCACCAAGTTCGAGAGGAAGGACCTTTGGGGTTTCAAGGTTACTCAGCCAGGACGCCAGACTGAACCAACCACGGAGGCCATCACCTTCAAGCTCATGCATGATGACAAGGAGAGAGGCCTAGAGGTAGTCATGCAGGATTTGCTTGGACGTTTACTAGGGAGACACTCTCGAGAGATTAGAGGTACTCACTTCCACGCCTTTAGTAGACGTGATGAGGATGGTGAGGCCATTGACTTCGAGGATACTTTGAGAGAGACGGCAGAGCCGATTCGTCTATACCTCCAGGACTTAGAGGTTCTTCTTAGGCACCTAGAAACTGATAGTACCAACGTCATGCTTAGCAATGACGAACTCCAGGTGCAGCTTCGTGAGAAGGACAAGCTCTTCGCGGAGCAAGATAAGATAGTCAAAGAAATGGAGGCCAAGTTTGAGAGTCGGGATAGAAAGTTCAAGAGTCAAGAGAAGAGAGTCCAAGATAGGAACAAAAGGATTTGAGACATGACTGCAGAACTAGAGGCCAAGGACTTCGAGCTCGAGCATCAGCAAGGTGTGATTGAGAGACTTCGTTCACAGAAGAGGGCTCTCAAAGCCAAAATAGAGACCTTGACCACCAATGTCGAGGAGTACAAGACCGCTATGGAGAATGCAGGTCTTACACTTGTTGATGAGGAGGTTGATGCAGAGGAGTAGTGATGACTACTCATTTACCGTTATTTACCATGGTTTTGATTATTGAGTCGCAATGACCATCCAACATGTGGATGGCTTACTATTGGTGTGTTTACTTTTCAGAACTTCTTGTCTATGTTGTTGAACTTTTACTATTATGATGCATGTTTGGTGATTGTTTATGTGATGTATTGTGCATGTTAGCATCTATGGGTATCTCATTCTTATCTCTATTGAACAACCACAGATGCCTCCCCGACGTGCCAATCCCAACCCTAACAACAACAACAATATCACCCCCGAGATGCAGCAGATGATGACAGCTTAGACGCAGCTGATGCAGATGATGACCACGTTCATACAGAATCAGAACAACAACAACAACAACAACAACAATAATAATAATAATAATAATAACAACAATCAGAATAACCCACCGGGTTTTGACATGCTTAACAGATTCTTAAGACTGAGGCCAGCAAAGTTCTCAGGAACTACCGATCCTATGGTGGCCAATGATTGGCTACGCTCTGTGAACAAGGACTTGGTAACTGTTGGCTGCACTGATGAAGAGAAGGTCAGATTTGCAGCACACTTGTTGGAAGGACCAACAGCCACTTGGTGGTATAACTTCCAGATCACCACTCCCATTGAGGATGTGACATGGGCTATCTTTGAAGATGGTTTCCGTACTGCTCACATCTCATCCGGAGTGATGATTTTGAAGAAGAGGGAATTTCATAACTTGAAGCAACGCCACTGCAGTGTGGCTGAATATATTGAGGAGTTCAACAATCTGGCGCGTTATGCACCGGATGAAGTTGACACTGCTGTTAAGAGGAAAGAAAAGTTCCTCGAAGGATTGAATGATGAATTGAACCTGTAATTAGCTGTGGCCTATGTACCCACTTATCAGTCACTTTGTGACAAGGCCGCCATCTTGGAGAGCAAGATGAAACAAGTTGAAAGCAGGAAGAGAAAGCACTCTGACAAGCACAACTCGGGATCGTCTCACAAGCGTTCCCATTATGATGATAGTGGGAATTCTGGATCCCACAAGCATGGAAAGTACAACAAGCACCACAACCACAACCGTCATCATGAAAACAAGCACCACCGTAGTCATGACAATGACAAGTACAAGAATCACAAGAGTGGATATAAGAGCCACCACAATGGAAGTGGAAGTGGTAGTGGAAGCCAGCCTGTCAAGAAGGATCTTAGTCAGTTTGAATGTTTCAAGTGCAAGAATATGGGGCATTATGCAAATGAATGCCCAGAAAAGAAAGTTGAAGGACCCAACAAGCCCAACCCTTTCTAGAAGGGGCAAGTGAACCACATCGATGTGGAGGAAATCTATGAGGAACTTGATGCTGTTGCTGGCAAGTTCAAACTCAATTATGTTCCAGCATTTGTTCTCTTTGATACTGGTGCATCTCATTCATTCATATCAAGAGCATTTGTTGAAAGAAATGAACTACCGGTAGAACTACTGGGTGTCCTATAAAAGTAAGTTCTCCTGGCGGAGAAATGATAGTGAACTCAGGATGTCATGATCTAGTCATAGAGTTTGGGAAGTATAAGTTTCCCGTTAATCTGATAATCCTAAACTCCCAAGGATTGGATGTCATTTTGGGAATGGACTGGATGACTAAGCACAAGGGAGTGCTAGATTGTGCCAACCATACTGTCTCACTCAAAACTCCAGAAAACAAAAGGATCAGATTCAAGACCAACTTTGAATCAAAAGGGAGTAAGCTAAATTCTCTTAAGGGGGTTAGCATAGACAGTGTGCCTATTGTGAGTGAATATTCGGATGTTTTTCCGGAAGAATTGCCGGGAATGCCACCAGATAGAGATGTGGAATTTATTATTGATTTGCTACCAGGATCTGGACCAATAGCAAAGAGACCGTACAAGATGTCAGTTGATGAGTTGAAAGAACTCAAGAAACAACTTGGAGAACAGTTGCAGAAAGGATTTATTCAACCAAGTTCTTCATCTTGGGGAGCACCAGTTTTGTTTGTGGAAAAAAAGGATAGAAGTCAAAGGTTATGCATAGATTACCGTTCACTTAATGAGGTGACTATCAAGAACAAATACCCTTTTCCTAGAATCAATGACTTGTTTGATCAGCTAGAAGGAGCTTGTGTGTTCTCAAAGATTGATCTTCGATCAGGTTACTTTCAGCTCAAGGTAAGAGAACAAGACATACCTAAGACAGCTTTCACCACTAGGTATGGATTGTATGAGTATACCGTGATGCCATTCGGTTTGACCAATGCACCAGCATACTTTATGAATATGATGAACAAGGTGTTCATGGAGTTCCTTAACAAATTTGTTGTCGTATTCATCGATGACATTTTAATCTACTCCAAGAGCAAAGAAGAGCATGAAGGACATTTGCGTTTGATACTTGAGAAACTTAGGGAGCATAAGCTATATGCCAAATTCAGCAAGTGTGAGTTTTGGTTGAATGAAGTTGGATTTCTTGGACACGTCGTGTCAGGAGATGGTGTAGCAGTTGATCCTGCTAAAGTTTCAGCTGTAACTGAATGGGAATCTCCTAAGTCAGTGAAAGAGGTTCGTAGTTTCCTTGGCTTGGCAGGATACTACAGAAGGTTCATTGAGAATTTTTCCAAGATAGCCAAGCCAATGATGGAATTGCTAAAGGAAGACAAGAAATTTGCTTGGTCTGAAGGATATGAACTCAGTTTCCAAGAGTTGAAGAAGAGACTAGTGACAACACCAGTCTTATGTCTGCCAGATTTGGAGAAGGATTTCCAAGTGTATTGTGATGCATCTCATCACGGATTAGGTGCAGTACTTATGCAAGAAGGGAAAGTTGTGGCTTATGCCTCGAGACAACTCAAAAATCATGAGGTAAACTACCCAACTCATGATTTAGAGTTAGCTTCTGTTGTCCATGCACTCAAAACATGGAGACACTACCTTTTGGGAAAACGATGTGAAGTGTTCACAGATCATAAAAGTTTGAAGTATATCTTCACCCAGAAAGAAATCAACATGAGACAAAGAAGATGGCTAGAACTCATCAAGGACTATGACTTGAGTTTGCAATACCACCCCGGTAAAGCAAATGTTGTAGCGGATGCTCTAAGCCGTAAGGTTTTTGTGAATGGCCTTATTAAGGGAGAATTGCTAGATGATCTGTGTGCCCAATTTAGAGATCTCAGATTGGAGATTGTGCCTGAAGGACATCTCATGTCAGTGGATGTTCAACCCACTTTGTTGGACAAAATCAAAGAAGCCCAAAGGACAGATAAGGAAATTGAAGAGATTAAGGAAAAGATTGGCAAAGGAAAAGCCAAGGGATTCCATGAAGACGAACAAGGTACTTTATGGTATGGAAAACGCATATGCGTTCCACAAGATCCGGAGCTTCGGAAACTGATATTACAAGAAGCACATAACTCACCATATTCTATCCATCCGGGTAACACCAAAATGTACATGGATATGAAGGAAAGATTTTGGTGGAATAATCTCAAGAAGGACATCGCTGAACATATTGCTTTGTGTGATGTATGTAGCAGAGTGAAAGCAGAGCATCAGAAACTAGCAGGATTAATACAACCACTACCTATTCCTGATTGGAAGTGGGACATGATTGGCATGGATTTCATCACCGGATTGCCAAGGACCCGGTTATGATATGATTCTATTTGGGTAGTAGTGGATCACTTAACTAAAGTGGCTCATTTTATACCCGTGAAGACAACCTACACAAGTGCTAAGTTAGCCAAGATCTATATGAGTAGAATTGTATGTCTACATGGAGTACCCAAGAGTATTGTGTCCGATAGGGGAACTCAATTCACTTCTCAATTTTGGAGACAACTACATGAGTCATTGGGAACGAGGTTGGAATTCAGCACTGCTTGTCATCCTCAGACCGATGGACAAACAGAAAGGACCAACCAGATTCTTGAAGATATGTTGAGGGCATGTGCCCTAGACTATGGAGCCAGTTGGGATGAAAGTCTACCCTACGCAGAATTCTCTTACAATAACAGTTATCAAGCCAATATTGAGATGGCACCATTTGAGTTTCTCTATGGGAGAAAGTGTACCACCCCATTGCTATGGAATGGTGTAGGAGAAAGAAGTTTGTTCGGACCAGAACTAATCAAAGAGGCTAAAGAGAAGGTCAATCTAGTTAAGGACAGATTGAAGATAGCACAGTCCCGACAAAAGAGCTACGCAGATCCTAAACGTAGAGAAGTCGTCTATGAGGTGGGTGATAGAGCTTATCTTAGAGTGTCACCACTTCGTGGAGTGAAGAGATTTGGAGTCAAAGGAAAATTGGCCCCAAGATATGTTGGACCATTCAAGATTTTGAGTCGTAAAGGAGAGGTAGCTTATGAGATTGAACTGCCAGAATCTTTGTTTGCCGTTCACAATGTGTTTCATGTGAGTCAGCTTAAGAAATGCCATCCAGAGATGGAAGAGACTCCTTTGAAAGATACTATACCATTGGAGGAAGTCCAATTGGAAAGTGATCTCACTTATGAGGAAAAACCTATCAATTCTTGAGACTGCAGAAAGAGATACTCGGACTAAGACCATCAAATTCTGCAAAGTTCAGTGGAACCATCATTCCGAAGAAGAAGCAACATGGGAAAGAGAAGATGATCTTCGGAAAGACCACCCTCACCTATTTGCTAGCCAACCCGAATCTCGAGGGCGAGATTCACCTTAAGGGGGTTCGATTTGTAACATCCCTAAAATCATGTTTTCAAAGATTGCATATCATTCATGCATGCATATCATTTAGGGATCATTTTCCAAACTCATTTCAAGAAAACAGAAGCACTTAAGTGCTATTATTTTATGTGAGCAAACACTAATCAAATGCCACTCTCAAGAGAGAGAATAACTATTTTAAAAACCATTGTTTGAATTCATAGGATTGGTTGGATGAGTTCCAAGCTTGGACAAAAAAAATCAAAACTAATATGGTTTTAAAAACCATTTTTAAATATTCATCAAACCATGTGCTAAGGCACTGTTATTTTAAAAATCTTCAAAGGACCATGCAAGTCCAGCAAGACAACATGATTTAATACTCAAATTTACACAGGATTCTTATTACAAAAGGCCAGAAAGATTTGAGATTCAAGTGCTTTTAAATTTGTTTGAATTTGATTCCAGAAAATCGAATTAGAAAAAGAAAAAGAGATAAGAAAAGGAAAAAGGCCGGCGCCAGACTTTCAGCCCAGCAGCAGACCTAGCCCACTAAGCCCACCCAGGATTTTCCCCTCTTTCTCTCACGCGGGACAAAGCTACTCCACGCTCGCTGACTAGTGGACCCAAGTGCCACGCGAGCATCATCCCCAGCCACGTGCCCCCACGACCCCGTCGACGCCGCCGTTACCTCATCACTGCCGCGATTGATGCGGGCTTGATTGCCGGCGTTTCCTCGCGAGATTCTCTCCCCTGCTCCGGCTATAAGACCCCCTATCCCCGCTGCTCATTTCCCCTCACTCAGCGCACCATTTCCGCCACCAGGCTGCGCGCATTCGAGCTCGGAACCCCGTAGCACCGACGCACTCCGGCGACCTATTCCGGTGAGCCCCGTGCCCCCCTTCACCTCTCGTTCATACGAGCTTGTCTGCCTTGCCCGTGCGCATCTTCTCACACTCTCTGTTTGCACTGTATCGCCCCAGGTCGTCGTCTTCGTTCACGGCCGCAACCACCAGATCCGCCACTCAACTCCGACAAGCAATAGTAGTAAGAATCGAGCGCCCCTTGCCTTCTCGTTGAAACCATCTTGCTCGTCGTGACCTTGTGCACCCCATGATACGTTCTGTTTGTGATAAGACGATGCAGAGCCTCGGCAACGTCGATGTCTGTAAGCACCCGACGCCATGCACAACTCCGACGAGCCCCAGCGCCCACCTCTGCGCGCCCCTTCGCCAACAAATACCACCTCGAGCATCAACATCGTCACGCAAACTCAGTAAGCTAAACCACGACCTTTTTCGCTTCCTGTATCACCGGCAACATCATCGCCTGAGCGCGCCGCCGCCAGCCACCGTCGCGCTCCGCCCATCTTTGGTCAAGCAGTCGTGCACCGTTGGATCTAGATCGAACGTGTAGGATAGGACACTTAACGAAGGGGTATGGAATAGATCTGGCCGTGTGATTTAAGTTAGATCTAATGGCCCTCATTGATCGATCTTCACGAAACGGTATCAACCAATCAGAACACACCGCGTGTCAGTAGGTTTGATTTAAAATCAGAATTTAGATCTATTAAATGTTTAAACTTGTAAAATTCATAACTTTTGATTCCCACGTCCAAATTTGACAAATTTTATATCATTGGAATCATTTGCCTGTGTTAAAATGATTGTTTTTACAGAAACATTTGTAGGCATAATTTGTGTATAGTAATTATTTGAAAAATGTTTTGTTGTTCAAATAAAGTTTAATTGGCAAGTTTTGAACTTGTTTAAGATTCATTACTGTGCACTTGTCTTGTTTGGTGTAGAAAATCATCACATGGCATTTTGCATGCATTCATATATTTTTGTTTGTATATATTTTGTATGTGATTTGGTGCCATTATTTTATGTGTAGATTTTGGTGCAAATAGTGATTGTGATTGTGAGGATTGTTGCTACTCCCCAAACTACCAAGGAAAGTGGTGCTTCATGATTATATTCCTATGTTTTTCAACTATGCACTAGAAGTATTTTGCTAGACTTGCATGAATATTTTGATCTATATGCTATGCTTGGGAAATCCTAGTAGTTGTAGAATTGCTAGAAATTTCTAAGTTAAGATGCTTAACAATGCCATGCTTAGCCTAGCTAGTAGCAACCATGGGTGGTTATTATATTCATGCTATGAGAAAATATTTCAAAGTCTTTGGACTTATGTTTTGCTTAATAAAACAACTAAGTGAATGAAACACCTGGGTGGAATGGAAAGAATGGTTTATGTTGAGTGGTTACACAAGGACCATTTCTATGGTTTACCTTGTGTATCTCACTTGTGGAAAGCCACCCAGGAACAAAGGTATTTGAGAGGCCAAATGTTAAGAAGCTTCTAGTGCAGCCACATGGCAATATGGGCTCTGCCTGGATCACATAGGTTGCAATAACTTAGCCATTTGGACAGTTGGTGGTAGTGGGATGATAGGTTGGAACGCGTCCATTTGGTCTAAGGGAAGGCTTCTGAAAGGTTCTGTCTTGGTGAAAATCAAGTCTTGTGGGGAAAGTGCAACCTCTGCAGATGGAAGAATCTAAGTACTTAGCCATGTCTCTGGTATTGGACAACTTGAGCATCAAGACATGGAAGCTATCAAGAATCTCCTCATCCCAATTTCTAAGTTAAACTTGTGGGTGAACCAGGGTGAAGGTACACCAATTTCTATTGGTGTTTCCTTGGGAAAAGTTTTGTCAAAGAAAAACTTAGAGCTTTCAACTAATAGGTAAAACCTATTTTGAGCAAAGCAAGCCTAAGCTACACTTAGCCAAAATGCATATAGTATCTAGACTACTAATATTCTACTAAGGTATCACTTGCCAATACTATTCCAATGTATTGACCCACTGTGGCTGTAACTTGTGATGTTAATTGCAGGTTATTCTGATGATGATTAGGGGTTATGAGTCTACACTCAACATGCTTGCCTATGGCACATGAAGATGAAGACTTATTTATCTTATTATATTTGAACTCTTGTATTAGGCATGTGGCCATGGAGTTTGTAAAAGACTATGTTTGTCTCTGGAATGATACGTAATAATGACCTTTGTTTCTGTGTACTTCATCTTAAACTGTGGATGCTAGCATTGATCCAGGGACTAGCATTGCAATCACAGGGATCCTTACCTTTATAAAGGGAGGGATCTTACAGTCGGACCTTCCGGACCCTTCTAGAACATTCCCGGTGAAAACACCGGAATCATTCCTGAACTCCGAAACAGGACTTTCCTTAAATGAATCTTATTCTCCGGACCATTTCGGATCTCCTCGTGATATCCCGGAGCCCATCCGAGACTCCGAACAACATTCGGTCTCTTACTCATCATTCCATAACTACACAACAATATCGAATCCTTAATTGTGTCTCCCTACGGTTCGTGAATTATGCGGACATGATCGAGACACTTCTCCGATCAATAACCAATAGAGGAATCTGGAAATTCATATGGCTCCCACATATTTCTACGATTACTTTGTGATCGAATGAACCACTTACATACGATACCAATTTCCCTTTGTCTCACGATAGTTTACTTATCCGAGGTTTTGATCGTCGGTATCTCTGCATACCTAGTTCAACCTCGTTACTGATAAGTACTCTTTTCTCATTCCCGTGATATGTGATCCCTTGTGAGCCAGTCACATGCTTGCAAGCTAATTGGATGAAATTCCACCGAGAGGGCCCAGAGTATATCTATCCGTCATATGGATGGACAAATCCCACTCTTGATCCATGTGCCTCAACCCATACTTTCTGAACACTTAATGCCACCTTTATAGCCATCCAGTTACGGTGTGGTGTTTGATGTCATCAAAGCATCCTTCCGGTGATGGTGATTAACACGATCTCATGGTCGAAGGAATTAGGTTACTATGTATCAGAAAGCTTATAGCAATTGAACTATTAAAATGACTTGATCTTTATGCTACGCTTATTTATAGGAGTATGTCCATCACACCATTCTCCTAATGATATGATCTTGTTGTTAACAACATCTCAATGTTCATGATAGGGAAACCACAATCATCTATTAACCAACAAGCTAGTATTATGAAGAGGCTTTACTAGGGACTCTAATTTAGTTTACAAATCACACAAGTATTAATGTTTCCGGTTAATACTATTATAGCATAAATGTAAACATTTATCATAAACACAAAGATATAATAATTACTACATTTATTATTGCCTCTAGGGCATATCTCCAACAGTCTCCCACTTTCACTAGAGTCAACTAATCTAGATTACATGGTAATATACCGAACACCCATGACGGTTTGGTGCTGGTCATGTTTTGCCCTCGGGAGAGGTTTAGTCAACGGATCCTCCACATTCAGATCTGTGTGTACTTTGCAAATCTTTATGTCACCATCTTGGACATGTTCTCGAATAGCGTGAAAACGTAGCTTGATGTGCTTCAGCTTCTTGTGTGACCTTGGTTCTTGCGCATTGGCTATGGCGCCCATGTTATCACAATAGATAAACATTGGGTCCAATGCACTTGGAACCACACCAAGCTCTGTAAAGAACTCCTTCATCCATATCGCTTCTTGTGAAGCCTCCGAAGCAACTATGTATTCCGATTCAGTTGAAGATCTCGCCACAACCCGAAAATCATGTTTCAAAACTCATGCATATCATCCATGCATCCATGATCATATAGAGTTCATCTTCTAAACCATTCCAAAAACAGGAGCAAATGTGCTCATTATTTTATGTGTGTATACCCTAGCCATAGTGCTACTTTCTAATAAGAAGGGCACTTATATTGTATTCAGTAATGTTTTGTATTCAAACTTAAATGCTTCCAAAAGCTTGAGCAAAGTTTCAAAACAAAATATAAATTTAAAACCAAAACTATGCCTATTTTATATCTCATGAAAGGATTGGTTTTATTTTTATTCTTCAAAGAACCAAGAGTGTTTGAGTGAACAAATATGTTTGACACATATTTGAGTACAAAGTTCACTGTATAAAAGACCAGAGAAAGTTTGAAATCAAACTGATTTGAAATGAGGTTTGAAAATCATTTTAGAAAAACCAAACAGAAAAAGAAAAGGGTTAAAGAGAAAAAATAATAAGCAAACAACCTAATCTGGCCCAACTCGGCCCAGCTAGCCCAGCAACCCTCCCGCGAACCATTTTTATTTACTCGCAAACGAACCCACCAAGTGACTGACCGCCTGTCCCCACCTCCCCTCTGTTTCTCTCACTGACAACGTGGGCTGCGCAACGGTCTTCTTCTCCACCCCGACGACGAGTTCTTCCCCTAAATCACGCCGAGCGTTTCCTGTTTGATTCGCGTCGTCAATTCCCGTTCAATGCTGGAGTGATTCACGCCCCCATCTCTCCTACTTAAACCCCCTCTGCCCCCTCTCCATTTTCCCCCAAACCCCGAGCACAGAGCGCCCCCAGGCTGCCGGTAATCGCCCTTACACCTCCGCAGACAGAACCCACTCCGGCGACCAATCCCGGTGAGCTTCGTGCGCCCCTTCCTCTCTGGTTCATGCAGACTACTTCGCAACCTCCTTGCGCTTCTTCTGATATATTTGGTTCATCCTGTACTGCCCCAGGTCGTCGACTCCATCAAACACCACAAGTTCCTGATGCCGTCTCCAACTCCGGCGACAAAATTCGGTGAGCCCCGTGTTCCCCTCTGTTTCTGAACCACACGAGCATGTTCGCCTGCATCTAGCGCACCTGCTGATACTTTTTGTTTGGATCCTCGTGCCCCAGAACGTCGCCTTCGACTCTGACAGAGAGCATCCGACGCCGCCAGTAACTTCGACGAGCTCGTGCTGCTGTGTCCGTGCGCCCCTTGTCAAGCCATCGCCATGTTGAGATTCAGTACATCGCCGCGAGTCTGGTAAGCATCTCCAACGACCCCAAAACCCCCTGTAGTCGCTGCGCCGCCGTGGACAGAGCCGCCGCCGCCATTCTCCACCGCTAGCACCGCCAGGGTATGGTCGCTTGATCGCGGACCGTTAGATCTAGATCCATCGGCTGCGTTAGATTCACTTAACGAAGGGGTACACGCTAGATCTGGCCGTGCATCTTCATTTAAATCGTGTGGCTCTCGTTGATCGATCCGCCCGAACCGGTACCAACCAATAGAAACACGCCGCGTGTCTGCTAGTTAGATTTAAAATCAGAATTTGAATCTATTAGATGTTTGATTTTGTTTTAATCATGACCTTTGATTCCCACGTCCAAATTTGATGAATTTTATATCAATGGAATCAGGAGAGAAAGCCCTTTACATATATGCAATGTGTTTAATGTTTTGTTTCTGTTAAAATGGTTTTATTTACAGAAACATGTGTATGCCTATTTTGTATATTACAAATATTTAGGAAATATTTTAATGTTCAAATAAAGATTATTTGGCAAGTTTTGAACTTGTTTATGAACCAATAGTGTGCACTTGTCTTGTTGAGTTTAGAAAATCATCACATATCATGTTGCATGCATTCATATATTTTTGCTTGTAAGTATTCTGTATGTGATTTGGTGCTGTCATTTTATGTGTAGATTTTGGTGCTAATAGTGATTGTGATTGTGAGGATTGTAGCTACTCTCCAAACTACCAAGGCAAGTGGTGCTTCATGATTTTATCCCTATGTTTTTCAACTATGCATTAGAAATATTTTGCTAGTCTTGCATGGTTATATTTTTGCTTATATGCTATGCTTGGGAAATCCTAGTAGTTGTAGAATTGCTAGAAATTTTCTAAGTTAAGATGCTTATCTATGCCATGCTTAGCCTAGCTAGTAGCAACCAAGGGTGGTTATATGTTCATGCTATGAATAAATATTTCTAAGTCTTTGGACTATGTTTTTGCTTAATAAAACAACTAAGTGAATGAATCACCTGGGTGGAATGGTTGTGAATGGGTTATGTTGAGTGGTTACACAAGGCCCATTTCTGTGGTTTACCTTGTGTATCTCACTTGTGGAAAGCCACCCAGGAACAAAGGGATTTGAGAGGCCAAATGTTGAGAAGCTTCTAGTGCAGCCACTTGGCAATATGGGCTCTGCCTGGATCATATGTTGCAATAACTTAGCCATTTGGACAGTTGGTGGTAGTGGGATGATAGGTTGGAGCGCGCCCATTTGGTCTAAGGGAAGGCTTCTGAAAGGTCCTATCTTGGTGAAAATCAAGTCTTGTGGGGAAAGTGCACAACCTCTGCAGATGGAAGAATCTAAGTACTTAGCCATGTCCCTGGTATTGGACAACTTGAGCATCAAGACATGGAAGCTATCAAGAATCTCCTCATCCCAATTTCTAAGTAAAACTTGTGGTTGAACAAGGGTGAAGGACCCCAATGTCTATTGGTGGTTCCTTGGGAAAAGTTTTTGACAAAGAAAAACTTAGTGTTTTCAACTAATAGGCAAAACCTATTTTGAGCAAAGCAAGCCTAAGCTACACTTAGCCAAATTGCATATAGTATCTAGTCCACCAATATTCTACTAAGGTATCACTTGCCAATACTATTCCAATGTATTGACCCACTGTGGCTGTAACTTGTGATGTTGCAGGTTATTCTGATGATGATTAGGAGTCATGAGTCTACACTCAACATGCTTGCCTGTGGCACATGAAGATGAAGACTTATTTATCTTATTACTTATTTAAACTCTTGTACTAGGCCTGTGGCCATGGAGTTGTAAAAGACTATGTTTGTCTCTGGAATGACTGTAATAATGACCTTTGTTTCTGTGTACTTCATCTTAAACTGTGGATGCTAGCATTGATCCAGGGACTAGCATTGCAATCATAGGGATCCTTTTCCTTTATAAAGGAGGGATCTTACAGATGGTATTAGAGCACTGTGTTGCCTTTAGGATTATGACCCTAGGATTGGAAACCACTAAGGAAAATTTTTCAACAACTTCCACACTTGTCTTTTCTTCTCGTAAACTTTTCTAATCTTCTTTCTCATCTCTATTTATAGATGAACTCCATCAATGAACCCGTAAGGAAGGGACCAACATGACAATGACTTTGGAATGTGAGACAGAATTCCCCAAGGCTCTCAAGGACCTCATGGTTGCAATGGGAATACATGGTGCAGCTGTGTACAAAGGTTTTCCTGTGATGGATGAAGGAGTTGAGTACTGGTGGGTACAACTTCACTTGTATAAAAACAAGGAAGACAACCACAAGGACTCAGGATTCTGCATGGTCACCAACACAATGATGCACACCACATTCTTTGACTCAGCAAGGGATGCAGCTTAGAGGGCCATCAAAGAACTTGGTGATAGAATCAAGTGCAGAATGCTTAACACTCAGAATGATATTAAGGAAGAGAAGAAACATGCCCAAGAGTTAGAGGCTACCAACCAAAGCCTAAGGAAGGACATCATAGACTTAGCAATGGAGTCTTGTGATCTAGACAAACAGATTGCCTCTAGGGATGCCCTGTTGGCCAATTTGGCAAGTGAGATGGGATTTTAATGTACCACATTAGTTGGACCACCACACTTATCATTTTATTTTTCCCAAATGTTGTTTAAAATAAGTTGAACCTTGGTTGTTTGTAATGGATCCATGTATGCCATGACTTGTGTGTTTTGATTTCCAAAAGTTATGCATGTGATGCCTTGACTTGTGATTTGTCTTGAATTGTGTTGATTCTAACCTTTTCTATCTTATTAAATAGATTCCTAATGTTACCATCAGCACTGTTGAAGAGTTCCAGGGAACTCGTTTTGGCCCTCGTATTATTGAGCTCACTAGTTTGCTCAATCTCCCTCTTCCTACCATCATGGTGCTTCCCCTCACCAAGTTTGAGAGGAAAGACCTTTGGGGTTTCAAGGTCAATCAGCCCGGACGCCAGACTGAGCCTACCACGGAGGCTATCATCTTCAAGCTCATGCACGATGACAAGGAGAGAGGACTAGAGGTAGTCATGCAGGACTTGATTGGACGTCTGTTAGCGAGACACTCTCGACAGGTTAGAGGTACTCACTTCCACACCTTCGGTAGACGTGATGAGGATGGTGAGGCCATTGACTTCGAGGACACTTCGAGGGAGACAGCAGAGCCGATTCGTCTATACCTCCAGGACTTAGAGGTTCTTCTTAGGCACGTGGACACTGATAGGACCAACGTCATGCTCAGCAATGACGAACTCCAGGTGCAGCTTCGTGAGAAGGAGAAGCTCTTCGCGGATTAAGATGAGATAGTCAAGGAGATGGAGGCCAAGTTTGAGAGTCAAGATAAAAGGTTCAAGAGTGAAGAGAAGCGAGTCCAGGATAGAAACAAGAGGATTCGAGACATGACTGCAGAACTAGAGAACAAGGACTTAGAGCTCGAGCATCAGCAGACTGTGATTGAGAGGCTTCGTTCTTAGAAGAGGGCTCTCAAAGCCAAAGTAGAGACCTTGACCACCAATGTCGAGGAATACAAGACTGCTATGGAGAGTGCAGGTCTTACCTTTGTTGAGGAGGAGGTTGATGCCGAGGAGTAGTGATGACTACTCATTTATCATTTATTTATCATGCTTTTCATTGAGTCGCAATGACCATCCAACATGTGGATGGCTTGTTATTGGTGTGTTTACTTTGCAAACTTATCGTTTATGTTGTTGAACTATTTTTATTATGATGCATGTTTGGTGATTGTTCATGTGATGTATTGTGCATGTTAGCATCTATGGGTATCTCATTCTTATCTCTATTGAACAAACCACAGATGCCTCCCCGTCGTGCCAATCCCAACCCCAACAACAACAACATCACCCCTGAGATGCAGCAAATGATGACAGCTCAGACTCAGCTAATGCAGATGATGACTACGCTCATCCAGAATCAGAACAACAACAACAACAACAACAATAATAACAATAACAATAACAACATGTCACATCCCAAGATTTTCCAAATCTTGTAATGTGAAAAAATAAATAAACAAAATAAATAATTGTTGAAATTTAGGGTGAGAAGAAATTTTTTGCTTCCAATTGGAAACATGAAACCCTATTTTGGTCAAATAAAATCCTAAAGGGATTTACAAAGATAAACAATTAATAAAGAAAATTAAAATAGTTGGAATCACTATTTTTGGATCTTTTAATAAAAAGATTTGATTTTCAAAAGCAAAGGTAGAATTATAAATAAGGATTATTTTATATAGCCAAATTAAACCTTGGCCAAGCTTTTGAAAGAAAATATTTTGTTTGATAAAAATAGTAAAGGTTTATTTAAATAAAATAATAAGGATTTATTATTATCCAATTTTATTAAAGTAAAGGCTTTTTCATTTTAAATAAACACTAAAACTTGTTAATTTATTTTAAATAAGATTTCCAAGTGTTTTAGTTTTTCAATTGAAACCTACTGAAATGATTTTGTTATTATTTAGTTTTCAAAAAGATTTTTTAAAATAAATTGAATTAAGACTATGGTCTATTTATTTAATTATTAATAGATCCTAAAAGAATTATTTTATTTTGGACTTTGAAATATGTTGTTAAACAAAATTAAACTTCACCCAAAGTTTGGTGATGATTTGAATTCAAATGGAGATTGAATAATATTATTAAATCTTATTTTAATTAATACTAGAGCCTATTTAAATAATTAAAAGACCCTAAAAGGAATAAATAATTTATTATAAATTTGACTTTGGAATGTGTTGTTAATCAGTATTTGAATTTACACAAATTTTGGTTGAGGTTTGAATTGATTTGTTGCTTGAATTATTTGTTTGAAAATCAAATCAGAATATTCAAACAGAAAAAGAAAAAGGTTTGGTATAAAAAAATGGAAACAAACTCAGCCCAACTAACCTAGTCCACTAAGCCCATCAGTAGCCCATCTCCCCCTCCCGCAGTGAAAAGTTTTTCACTCGCGAACTTACCCCCAGCGCCGCTGACGACCAGACCCCACCTCCTCCTTCTCTCTCTCGCTGCCATGCGACCCCACTGCCCCGTCAGCTTCTTCCTCCCCGCGGTGACCACGCCTCCAACACCTCCTCGCCGTTTCTGGCCGTTGAAACCAGCGTCAATACGCTTTACTGCCTACGTTACTCCACCCCGCGACCATGCTATCTTAAGCGCCTGCATCCCCTCTCTCTTTCCCCTCAGTCGTCGCCCACCGGAGCCCCCAGGCTGTCCCCAATTCCCCCTACATCGCCACTGTCTCCGACAAGCTCCGGCGACAATTCTAGCCAAACCCTGCCGCCCCTCGCCTCCTCGAGCACCCGAGCGTGACCCCCACCCCTGGCGCTTCTCTCTGCATCGTCAGCTTGCTCGCGCTTGACCCCCAGCGTCGGCAACGACGACGACCAGTAGCGCCACCGTCTGTCTCCAATTCCGGCGACCCTCCCCGTAAGTACTGACCGTCCCGCTTCCCCTCGTTTACACTCTCATGCTCGCCTCACTCTTGCGTGTCTAACGCCACACCTCTCTTGACTTCTCGTGCGCTGTAGCCTCGCTCCCGTCGACGTCTGAGCGCAACCGACGGTGACCACGACTCCGGCGAGCAATTGTTGACCACCCCGAGCGCCCCTTCGCCAGCAAGGACAACCTTGAGCTTACCCACGCCACGGCGAACTCGGTAAGAATCTCCCCACCCTCTCTCGCTTCCTGCACCGCCAGCAACGTCGCCGTCTGACCGCGCGCCGCCACCTGCCGCCGCCAGCGCCACCACTAGTTGGCAAGCATGCTGAGCGCCGTGCGATCACGATCCAATGGCTAGGATAGAATCTAACCGAAGGGGTAAGTAGTGCCTCTGAGCCATGCGATGTTACTTAGATCCAATGGCTGTTGTCTGTCGATCCAACCGAAGCGGTACCAACGAGTAGTATCACGCCACGTGGCCCTGTCCGTTTGAAATAAAAACAGAAATGTCTATTAGATGTTCCAATTTGAAAAATTCGTAACTTTCAAACCACACTTCCAAATTTTGCAAATTTTATATCAATGGATTCAGCAAAACAAGTACTTTCTGACCATACACTTTGTTTAGTAAATTGCTTCCGTTAAATTTATTGTTTTTGCAGAAACTTGTGTATGCATGTTTAGAATATAAAAATTGTTCTAAAATGATTTTTGGGGATAAAACCTTTGGCAAATGGTTTGTTTTGAACCTACTGACCATAGAAATCAATTTGTGGTTTCAAAAATGTATTTGGTGAAGCAAAAGAATAAACTTTTGATTTAAACCATTTCTAGTCAAATAAAAATAATGTTTATTTATTAAAAATGCTTTTGGGAGAAAATATTTGGAAAATGTTTTGGAATAAACTCTATGACCCCAAACACCAAGTTTTATGATTTGAAAATGTATTTGGTGAACACTATAAAACTATTACTTTGCTAAAAACATTTTCAACCACATAAAATAATGACTTGGTTTAAAAATGGTTTATGAAGTGAAATCTTTTACAAATGATTTCACCACTTTATAACATGACCAATAAGTGTTTTAGAATGTTTATAACCTATTATAAACCACTTTTGTAAATAAAACAAAGTTTGGCATGCTTACATGCATTGTTTTGTTTCGATTGTTTTATGTGATGTTTGCTTGAATGGTAGATTGAAATTGTGCCTTGCTTGATTGAATTGTAGTGATTTGAAGAGTGTGATCATTGCAAAGACAAGGAGTGAACTTATACTCTCTACCAAAAAGGCAAGTGATGCTACATACTTTTGTCCCAATATTTTCACTATGCATTAGTGATATTTTTAAAGTAAGACTTGCATGGAATTTTTGCTAAGTATAACCTATGCTATGGGAAATCCTAGTAGATGAAAACTTAGTAGAAATTTCCTAAGTTAAGATTCCTACTACTATCAAGCTTAGCTAATAGAAAACAAGGGTGGAATATATATTCATACTATGGAATATTTCTAAGTCTGAGGACTTATGTTTTGTTTAATAAAACAACTAAGTGAATGAATCACCTGGGTGGAATGGAAGGAATGGTTTATGTTTAGTGGTTCACAAGGCCCATTTCTATGGTTTACCTTATGTATGTCACTTGTGGATGGCCACCCAGGAACAAAGAGATTTGAGATGTCAAATGTTGAGAAGCTTCAAGTGCAACCACTTGGCATTATGGGCTCTGCCTGGATCATATAGGTTGCAATAACTTAGCCAAATGGACAGTTGGTGGTAGGGGATTGATAGGTTGGAGCGCGTCCATTCTGGTCTAAGGGAAGGCTTCTGAAAGATCTTGTCTTGGTGAAACCAAGTCTTGTGGGGAAAGTGCACCACCTCTGCAGAGTGTAAAATCTAAGTACTTAGCCATGTCCCTGGTAAAGGACAATTTGAGCATCAAGACATGGAAGATATCAAGAATCTCCTCATCCCAATTTCCAAGTTAAAAACTTGTGGTTGAACAAGGGTTGAAGGATCACCAATTTCTATTGGGAGATGCCTTGGGAATGATTTTGTCAAGCAAAAACTTAGTGTTTTCAAATGATAAGGAAAATATATTTTGAGCAAAGCAAGCCTAAGCTCCACTTAGCCAAAAGCATATAGATGATAGACTCCACTATACTACCATAGTATCACTTGCCAATACAATTCAAATGTATTGACCCTTGTGGCTGTAACTTGTTATGTTGCAGGTTTGTTTGATATTAGTGAAGTTGAATGATTAGGATTACAAGTCTACAACCAACATGTCTGCCTGTGGCACTATGAAGATGAAGGACCCCATGCTATTGTTATATTCTGCTGCATTGTAATGAGATAGCCAAATGAGCTATGTAAGATGTAATGAAATATTTTATTCCTGGTTATAAAGTTGTATTATGACCTTTGTTTCTTGATATTACATCTTAACTGTGGATGCTAGCTATTGATCCAGGGACTAGCATTGTAAACACAGGGATCTCTACCTTATTAAAGGTTGGGAACCTAACATAACAACAACAACAATCAAAACAACCCACCGGGTTTTGACATGCTTACCAGGTTCTTGAGATTGAGGCCAGCAAAGTTCTCAGGAACAACTGATCCTATGGTGGACAATGATTGGATACGCTCTGTGAACAAGGACTTGGTAACAGTTGGCTGTACTGATGAAGAAAAAGTCAGATTTGTAGCTCACTTGTTGGAAGGACCAGCAGCTACCTGGTGGGATAACTTCCAGATCACCACTCCCATTGCAAATGTGACATGGGCTATCTTTGAAGATGGTTTCGTACTGCTCACATCTCATCCGGAGTGATGAGTTTGAAGAAGAAAGAGTTCCATAACTTGAAGCAGCGCCACCGCAGTGTGGCTGAATATATTGAAGAGTTTAACAATCTGGCGCGTTACGCACCGGATGAAGTTGACACTGATGCTAAGAGGAAGGAAAAGTTCCTTGAAGGGTTGAATGATGAACTGAACATGCAATTATCTGTGGCCTATGTTCCCACATACCAGTCTCTTTGTGACAAGGCTGCTATTTTGGAGAGCAAAATGAAACAAGTGGAAAGCAGGAAGAGAAAGCACTCTGACAAGCACAGCTCGGGATCATCTCACAAGCGTTCCCATTATGATGATAGTGGGAGTTCAGGATCCCACAAGCATGGGAAATTCAACAAGCACCACAACCACAACCGTCATCATGACAACAAGCATCACCGTAGTCATGACAATGACAAGTACAAGAATCACAAGGGTGGATATAAGAGCCACCATAGTGGTAGTGGGAGTGGCAGTGGAAACCAGCCTGTCAAGAAGGATATTAGTCAGGTTGAGTGTTTCAAGTGCAAGAAGATGGGGCATTATGCAAATGAATGCCCAGAAAAGAAAGTTGAAGGACCCAAAAAGCCCAACCCTTTTCAGAAGGGACAAGTGAACCACATCAATGTGGAGGAAAGTTATGAGGAGCCTGATGCTGTTGCTGGTAAGTTCAAACTCAATTCTATTCCAGCACTTGTTCTTTTTGATACTGGAGCATCGCATTCATTCATATCAAAAGCATTTGTTGATAGAAATGGGTTTCCAACTGAAAACATTGGGTGTCCAATAAAAGTTAGTTCTCCAGGTGGAGATATGATAGTAAGTCTTGGATGCCGGGATCTAGTGATAGAGTTTGGAAATCATAAGTTTCCATTGAGTCTGATAATCCTAGATTCTCAAGGACTGGATGTAATATTGGGAATGGATTGGATGGCTAAGTATGAAGGAGTACTAGATTGTGCTAATCGTACTGTTGCACTCACAACTCCAGAAAACAAAAGGATTAGATTTAGGTCTAACTTTGAATCAAAAGGGAGTAAGCTAAATTCTCTTAAGGGGGTTAGCATAGACAGCGTGCCTATTGTGAGTGAGTATCCAGATGTGTTTCCGGAAGAATTGTCGGGAATGCCACCAGATAGAGATGTGGAGTTTCTTATTGATTTGCTACCAGGATCTGGACCAATAGCAAAAAGACCATACAAGATGTCAGTTGATGAGTTGAAAGAACTCAAGAAGCAGCTTGGAGAACAGTTGCAGAAAGGTTTTATCCAACCAAGTTCCTCATCTTGGGGAGCACCCGTTTTGTTTGTGGAAAAGAAAGATAGAAGTCAAAGGTTATGCATAGATTACCGTTCACTCAATGAGGTGACTATCAAGAACAAATACCCTTTGCCTAGAATCAATGACTTGTTTGATCAGCTAGAAGGAGCTTGTGTGTTCTCAAAGATTGATCTTCGGTCAGGTTATTTCCAGCTCAAGATAAGGGAACAAGGCATACCTAAGACAGCTTTCACCACAAGGTATGGATTGTGTGAGTATACCGTGATGCCATTTGGTTTGACCAATGCACCAGCATACTTCATGAATATGATGAACAAGGTGTTCATGGAATTCCTTGATAAGTTTGTTGTCGTTTTCATCGATGACATTCTAATCTACTCCAAGAGCAAGGATGAGCATGAAGGACATCTACGATTGATACTAGAGAAGCTTAGAGAGCATAAGCTATATGCCAAATTCAGCAAGTGTGAATTTTGGTTAAATGAAGTTGGATTTCTTGGACACGTTGTGTCAGCAGATGGTGTAGCAGTTGATCCTGCTAAAGTTTCAGCTGTAACTGAATGGGAATCTCCCAAGTCAGTGAAAGAGGTTCGTAGTTTCCTTGGCTTAGCAGGTTACTACAGAAGGTTCATTGAGAATTTCTCTAAGGTAGCTAAACCTATGACAGAATTGCTAAAGAAAGACAAGAAATTTTCTTGGTCTGAAGGTTGTGAACTCAGCTTTAAGAATTGAAGAAGAGACTTGTGACAGCAACAGTCTTGTGTTTTCCAGATTTGGAGAAGGATTTCCAAGTATATTGTGATGCATCTCATCATGGATTAGGTGCAGTACTTATGCAAGAAGGGAAGGTTGTGGCTTATGCCTCGAGACAACTCAAAACTCATGAGGTGAACTACCCTACTCATGATTTGGAGTTAGCCTCGGTTGTCCATGCACTCAAAACATGGAGACACTATCTTTTGGGAAAGCGATGTGAAGTATTCACAGATCACAAGAGTTTGAAGTATATATTCACCCAGAAGGAAATTAACATGAGACAAAGAAGATGGCTAGAACTCATCAAGGACTATGACTTGAGTTTGCAATACCACCCTGGTAAAGCAAATGTTGTAGCGGATGCTCTAAGCCATAAAGTTTTTGTGAATGGTCTTACTAAGGGAGAATTTCCAGATGATCTGTGTGCCCAATTTAGAGATCTCAGATTGGAGATTGTACGTGAAGGACATTTCATGTCTTTGGATGTTCAACCTACCTTGTTGGACAAGATCAAAGAAGCCCAGAAGACTGATAAGGAAATTGAAGAGATTAAGGAAAAGATTGGCAAAGGAAAAGCCAAAGGATTCCATGAAGACGAACAGGGTACTTTATGGCATGGAAAACGTATTTGTGTTCCACAAGATCCGGAACTTCGGAAACTGATTTTACAAGAAGCACACAACTCACCGTATTCCATTCATCCGGGTAACACCAAAATGTACATGGATATGAAGGAAAGATTTTGGTGGAATAATCTCAAGAAGGACATCGCCGAACATATTGCTTTGTGTGATGTATGTAGTAGAGTGAAAGCGGAACATCAGAAGCCAGCAGGATTGCTTCAACCACTATCTATTCCTGATTGGAAGTGGGACAAGATTGGTATGGATTTGATTACCGGATTACCAAGGACCAGGTCAGGATATGATTCTATTTGGGTAGTAGTGGATCGCCTAACTAAAGTGGCTCATTTCATACCCGTGAAGACAACTTATACAAGTGCTAAGTTAGCCAAGATCTATATGAGCAGAATTGTGTGTCTACATGGAGTACCCAAGAGTATTGTGTCTGATAGGGGAACCCAATTCACTTCTCATTTCTGGAGGTAGCTACATGAGTCATTGGGAACGAGGTTGGAATTCAGCACTGCTTTTCATCCTCAAACTGATGGACAAACAGAAAGGACTAATCAGATTCTTGAAGATATGTTGAGAGCATGTGCTCTAGACTATGGAGCTAGTTGGGATGAAAGTCTGCCTTACGCAGAATTTTTTTATAATAACAGCTATCAAGCCAGTATTGAGATGGCACCATTTGAGTTTCTCTATGGGAGAAAGTGTACCACCCCATTGTTATGGAATGGTGTGGGAGAAAGAAGCTTGTTCGGACCAAAACTTATCAAAGAGGCTGAAGAGAAAGTCAAGCTATTTAGGGACAGATTGAAGATAGCACAGTCCCGACAGAAAAGCTACGCAGATCCTAAGCGTAGAGAAGTCATCTATGAAGTTGGTGATAGAGCTTATCTTAGAGTGTCACCACTTCGTGGAGTGAAGAGATTTGGAGTCAAAGGTAAATTGGCCCCAAGATATGTTGGACCATTCAAGATTCTGAGTCGTAAAGGAGAAGTAGCTTATGAGATTGAATTGCCGGAGTCTTTGTCAGCAGTTCATAATGTGTTTCATGTGAGTCAGCTTAAGAAATGTCATCCAGAAATGGAAGAGACTTCTTTGAAGGATACTATACCTTTGGAAGAGGTTCAATTGGAAAGTGATCTCACTTATGAAGAGAAACCTATCAAGATTCTTGAGACTGCAGAAAGAGTTACTCGGACTAAGACTATCAAATTCTGCAAAGTTCAATGGAACCATCATTCCGAAGAGGAAGCAACATGGGAAAGAGAAGATGATCTTCGGAAAGACCACCCTCGCCTATTTGCTAGCCAATCCGAATCTCGAGGGCAAGATTCACCTTAAGGGGGTTAGATTTGTAACATCCCTAAAATCATGTTTCAAAAATCATGCATATCATCCATGCATCCATGATCATATAGAGTTCATCTTCTAAACCATTCCAAAAACAGGAGCAAATGTGCTCATTATTTTATGTGTGTATACCATAGCCATAGTGCTACTTTCTAATAAGAAGGGCACTTATATTGTATTCAGTAATGTTTTGTATTCAAACTTAAATGCTTCCAAAAGCTTGAGAAAAGTTTCAAAACAAAATATAAATTTAAAACCAAAACTATGCCTATTTTATATCTCATGAAAGGCTTGGTTTTATTTTTATTCTTCAAAGAACCAAGAGTGTTTGAGTGAACAGATATGTTTGACACATATTTGAGTACAAAGTTCACTGTATAAAAGACCAGAGAAAGTTTGAAATCAAACTGATTTGAAATGAGGTTTGAAAATCATTTTAGAAAAACCAAACAGAAAAAGAAAAGGGTTAAAGAGAAAAAAAATAAGCAAACAACCTAATCTGGCCCAACTCGGCCCAGCCAGCCCAGCAACCCTCCCGCAAACCGTTTTTCTTTACTCGCAAACGAACCCACCAAGTGACTGACCGCCTGTCCCCACCTCCCCTCTGTTTCTCTCACTGACAACGCGGGTCGCGCAACGGTCTTCTTCTCCACCCCGGGGACGAGTTCTTCCCCTAAATCACACCGAGCGTTTCCTGTTTGATTCGCGTCGTCAATTCCCGTTCAATGCTAGAGTGATTCACGCCCCCATCTCGCCTACTTAAACCCCCTCTGCCCCCTCTCCATTTTCCCCCAAACCCCGAGCTCAGAGCGCCCCCAGGCTGCCGGTAATCGCCCTTACACCTCCGCAGACAGAACCCACTCCGGCGACCAATCCCGATGAGCTTCGTGCGCCCCTTCCTCTCTGGTTCATGCAGACTACTTCGCAACCTCCTTGCGCTTCTTCTGATATCTTTGGTTCACCCTGTACTGCCCCAGGTCGTCGACTCCATCAAACACCGCAAGTTCCTGACGCTGTCTCCAACTCCGGCGACAAAATTCGGTGAGCCCCGTGTTCCCCTCTGTTTCTGAACCGCACAAGCATGTTCGCCTGCATCTAGCGCACCTGCTGATACTTTTTGTTTGGATCCTCGTGCCCCAGAACGTCGCCTTCGACTCTGACAGAGAGCATCCGACGCCGCCAGTAACTTCGACGAGCTCGTGCTGCTGTGTCCGTGCGCCCCTTGTCAAGCCATCGCCACGTTGAGCTTCAGTACATCGCCGCGAGTCTGGTAAGCATCTCCAACGACCCCAAAACCCCATGTAGTCGCTGCGCCGCCGTGGACAGAGCCGCCGCCAGTCGCCACCGCTAGCACCGCCAGGGTATGGTCGCTTGATCGCGGACCGTTAGATCTAGATCCATCGGTCGCGTTAGATTCACTTAACGAAGGGGTACGCGCTAGATATGGCCGTGCATCTTCATTTAAATCGTGTGGCTCTCATTGATCGATCCGCCCGAACCAGTACCAACCAATAGAAACACGCCGCGTGTCTGCTAGTTAGATTTAAAATCAGAATTTGAATCTATTAGATGTTTGATTTTGTTTTAATCATAACTTTTGATTCCCACGTCCAAATTTGATGAATTTTATATCAATGGAATCAGGAGAGAAAGTCCTTTCCATATATGCAATGTGTTTAATGTTTTGTTTCTGTTAAAATGGTTTTATTTACAGAAACATGTGTAGGCCTATTTTGTATATTACAAATATTTAGGAAATATTTTAATGTTCAAATAAAGATTATTTTGGTGCTAATAGTGATTGTGATTGTGAGGATTGTAGCTACTCTCCAAACTACCAAGGCAAGTGGTGCTTCATGATTTTATCCCTATGTTTTTCAACTATGCATTAGAAATATTTTGCTAGTCTTGCATGGTTATATTTTTGCTTATATGCTATGCTTGGGAAATCCTAGTAGTTGTAGAATTGCTAGAAATTTTCTAAGTTAAGATGCTTATCTATGCCATGCTTAGCCTAGCTAGTAGCAACCAAGGGTGGTTATATGTTCATGCTATGAATAAATATTTCTAAGTCTTTGGACTATGTTTTTGCTTAATAAAACAACTAAGTGAATGAATCACCTGGGTGGAATGGTTGTGAATGGGTTATGTTGAGTGGTTACACAAGGCCCATTTCTGTGGTTTACCTTGTGTATCTCACTTGTGGAAAGACACCCAGGAACAAAGGGATTTGAGAGGCCAAATGTTGAGAAGCTTCTAGTGCAGCCACTTGGCAATATGGGCTCTGCCTGGATCATATGTTGCAATAACTTAGCCATTTGGACAGTTGGTGGTAGTGGGATGATAGGTTGGAGCGCGTCCATTTGGTCTAAGGGAAGGCTTCTGAAAGGTCCTGTCTTGGTGAAAATCAAGTCTTGTGGGGAAAGTGCACAACCTCTGCAGATGGAAGAATCTAAGTACTTAGCCATGTCCCTGGTATTAGACAACTTGAGCATCAAGACATGGAAGATATCAAGAATCTCCTCATCCCAACTTCTAAGTAAAAATTGTGGTTGAACAAGGGTGAAGGACCCCAATGTCTATTGGTGGTTCCTTGGGAAAAGTTTTTGACAAAGAAAAACTTAGTGTTTTCAACTAATAGGCAAAACCTATTTTGAGCAAAGCAAGCCTAAGCTACACTTAGCCAAATTGCATATAGTATCTAGTCCACCAATATTCTACTAAGGTATCACTTGTCAATACTATTCCAATGTATTGACCCACTGTGGCTGTAACTTGTGATGTTGCAGGTTATTCTGATGATGATTAGGAGTCATGAGTCTACACTCAACATGCTTGCCTGTGGCACATGAAGATGAAGACTTATTTATCTTATTACTTATTTAAACTCTTGTACTAGGCCTGTGGCCATGGAGTTGTAAAAGACTATGTTTGTCTCTGGAATGACTGTAATAATGACCTTTGTTTCTGTGTACTTCATCTTAAACTGTGGATGCTAGCATTGATCCAGGGACTAGCATTGCAATCACAGGGATCCTTTTCCTTTATAAAGGAGGGATCTTACATGCTTGCTTCAATCCATATATGGACCGTTGAAGTTTGCATACCTTGTTAGCATCTTTAGGATCGACAAAACCTTTGGGTTGCACCATATACAACTCTTCATCAATGTCTCCATTGAGGAATGCTGTTTTGACTTCCATCCGCCATATCTCATAATCATAATATGCAACGATTGCTAACATAATCCTCACAGACTTTAGCTTTGCTACTGGTGAGAAAGTCTCATCGTAGTCAACTCCTTGAATTTGTCGAAACCCTTTTGCGACAAGTCGAGCTTTATAGATAGTAACATTACCATCAGCATTTGTTTTCTTCTTGAAAATCCATTTGTTCTCGACAGCCTTCTAGCCATCCGGTAAGTTCACCAAAGTCCATACTTGGTTTTCGTACATGGATCCAATCTCGGATTTCATGGCTTCTTGCCATTTATTGGAATTTGGGCTCATCATCGCTTCCTCATATGTCGCAGGGTCATCGGTGTTGTCCACCAACATGACACTCATAACGGGATCATACCAATCAGGAGTGGTACGATTTCTCGTTGACCTGCGAGGTTCCGTAGTAACTTCAACCGAAGTTTCATGATCAACATCATTATCTTCCTCTCTTATTGGTGTAGGTGCCACAGGAACTACTTCCGGTGCTGCGGTACTCGCAAGTTCGAGAGAAGGTTCAACAACCTCGTCGAGTTCTACTTTCCTTCCAGTCACTTCTTTCGAGAGAAATTCCTTCTCTAGAAAGGATCCATTCTGAGCAACGAAGATTTTGCCCTCGGATCTATGATAGAAGGTATACCCAATAGTTTCCTTCGGTTATCCTATGAAGACGCATTTTTCCGCTTTGGGTTCAAGATTGTCGGGCTGTAACTTCTTTACAAAGCTTCGCAACCCCAAACTCTAAGGAACGACAATTTAGGTTTCTTCCCAAACCATAATTCCTACGGTGTCGTTTCAACGGATTTAGATGGTGCCCTATTTAAAGTGAATGCGGTTGTTTCTAATGCATAACCCCAAAACGATGGCGGTAAATCTGTAAGTGACATCATAGAATGAACCATATCTAAGAGAGTTTGATTACGACGTTCGGACACACCATTGCGCTGTGGTGTTCCCGGCGGTGTCAATTGTGAAAGTATTCCGCATTTCTTCAAATGCTCGCCAAACTCGTAACTTAGATATTCACCTCCACGATCAGAACGTAGAAATTTAATCTTCTTGTTACGTTGATTCTCTACCTCACTTTGAAATTCCTTAAACTTCTCGAAAGTTTCGGATTTATGTTTCATGAAATAGATATACCCATATCTACTCAAGTCATCCGTGAAGGTATGAACATAACGATAACCACCGCACGATGCTATACTCATTGGGCCACACACATCGGTATGTATGATTTCCAATAAATCCGTAGCTCGCTCCATCATACCAGAAAATGCAGTCTTAGTCATTTTACCCATTAGACATGCTTCGCATCTTTCAAGTGATTCGAAATCAAGTGATTCAAGAAGTCCATCGGAATGTAGTTTCTTCATATGCTTCACTCCAATATGACCAAGACGACAGTGCCACATATAGGCCGAGTTATCGCTCAATTTCAAACTTTTAGCTTCAATGTTATTAATATGTGTATTTCCACAATCGAGATTCAATAAGAATAGACCATCTATCAAAGGTGCATGTGCATAAAACATATTACTCATATAAATAGAACAACCATTATTCTCGGACTTAAACAAGTAACCGTCTCGTAATAAACATGATCCAGATATAATATTCATGCTCAACGGAGGCACCAAATAACAATTATTTAAGTATAAAACTAATCCCAATGGTAGATGAAGAGGTAGCATGCCGACCGCGATCACATCAACCTTTGATCCATTTCCAACATGCATCGTCACCTTGTTCTTCGCTAGCTTCCGTTTATTCTGCAGCACCTATTTTGAGTTACAAATATGAGCAACCGAACCAGTATCAAATACCCAGGCACTACTACGAGTACTAGTGAGATACACATCAATAACATGTATATCGGATATACCTTTCTTCTTGATGTTGCCGTTCTTCAAATCCGCCAAGTACTTTGGGCAATTCCGCTTCCAGTGACCCTCTCCCTTGCAGTAAAAGCACTCAGTATCAGGCTTAGGCCCAGCCTTGGTCTTCTTCGCCGGCGCGGTAACTTTCTTACCGCCCTTCTTGAAGTTTCCCTTTTGCTTAGACTTGCCTTGCTTCTTGAATTTGGTGGTCTTATTGACCAACAACACTTGGTGCTCTTTCTTGATCTCCACTTCTACAGATTTCAACATGGAGAAGAGTTCTGGCAACGTCTTGTCCATGTTTTTCATATTGTAGTTCATCACAAAGTTCTTGTAACTTGGTGGTAGTGATTGGAGGACACGGTGAATCCCCAAAGAATTAGGAATCACTATACCCAAGCTTTGGAGTTTGTTTGCGTGCCTAGACATTTTAAGGACATGCTCACTGACGGAGCTGCCCTCTTCCATATTGCAGTTAAAGAACTTTTCCGAAGCCTCATAACTCTCAACTGCCGCGTGAGCCTCAAATATCATTTTGAGTTCACGAACAATATCATGTGGGTCATGGTTCTCAAACCTTTTCTGAAGCTCCGATTCCAAACCATACAAGATAGCACACTGAACTTTGGAGTACCGATTCTTCCGAGTGAGGTAAACATTCTTTACTTCATCGGTAGAAGTAGCTGCAGGCGGGTCACCCAGCGGTGCATCCAGCACATAGGTCAAATTATTAGCATTGAGGACAATCCTCAAATTGCGGAACCAATCCGCGAAGTTGCTTCCATTGTTTTTAAACTTTTTTTCTCTAGGAACGCATTAAAATTGATGGTAGGGGCCGCCATTGATCTACAACATATTTACAATAGTTTAGACTAAGTTTATGACAAATTGAGTTCTAATTAATAGTTAAATTAATCTAGGTGAACTCCCACTCAAAACAATATCCCTCACATTGTTTTAGTGATCACACAAACCAAATCCACCACATCAAAACCGATCATCACGAGAGTTGATGAAGCTTCAATGGCGAACAATCAACATGTTCATCATATCTACTATATGACTCATGCTTTACCTTTCGGTGATCCATGTTCCGAGACCATGTCTGTACATGCTAGGCTCGTCAAGATCAAACCTTAGCTTCCGCATGAGCAAATCTGGCTTGCTCACGTTGTATACACTCGCAGAATCTAACACACCCGATCATCACATGGTGCTTTGAAACAACGAGCTTTAGCAACGGTGCTTACTAAGGACGAACACTTTAAAACTTGAAATTTGTGTGCTTGAGGGATCATCTTATAATGCTACCATCATTAACAAAGCAATACAAGATGCATAAAGGATTAACATCACATGTAATTCATAATATGTGATATGATATGGCCTTTCTTCTTGTGCTTCCGATCTCCATATTCAAGCACGAACATGATCTCCATCATCACCGGTATGGCGTCAAGGTCAATGGCGCCATTTCATGGTTGTCGTCCACCAGCTTCAACTAGTACAACTACTTTGAATAGACACGCGGGTCTTAATGGAATTTAAAGACAACCATATGGCTCCTTCCGGTTGCCAACTTACAATAAGGAACATTGCATACATCATATATAATAACAATCATGGCCATATCACATCACAGCACACCCCTGCAAAATAAAGTTAGACGCCTCTAATTTTCTTTGCATATTTTACGTGGTTTGGGGCTTTCAATAAGTGTCGTTCTAACTTACGAACAAGAACCACAATGTTGATGTTTGAACTATCAAGTACCCGTTGTAAATTGAATCTTTACTATAATGGGAGAGACAGACACCCGCAAAGCCACTTATGCAATACAAGTTGCATGTTGAGCGTGGAGCAAGTCTCATGAACGATGTCATGTAAGGTTAGCCCGGGACGCTTCATCCCATCATAACGAAGATGCAAAGTACACAAAAAGCAATTGATAATAAAAGCACCACCGCCCACAATGACCATTGTGTTCTACTCGTGCAACAGATCTACATATAGACCTGGCTCTGATACCACTGTAGGGGTTCGTAGCATGGAAAACAAAAAATTTCTACCGCATGCAAACAAACAAGCCAAGATCTACCTACTAGATTGTAGCAACGAGTCAATAGAGGAACTCACCCTCGAAGATTCTAAAGCGGTTAACGAGAGCAGATTCTAGTGGGTGATGTAGTCGTACTCTTGCCAATCTCAAGATCGCGTAGACGGTCCTTCCGGCGCTGCGTTCCGGCAGCACTTCCGTAGTCGGTCACACGTTCGGTACTCGATGAAGACCTTCCTCTCCCTTGTTCCATTAGGCAGCGAAGGTTGTAGCACTCTCCTCGCGATTCCGGCAGCACGACGGCGTGGTGTCGGAAGTAGAGGGGAGATCTCGCAGGGCTTCGCCTTAAGCCGGAGCGAGTATGGTGGAGTATGAGAGAGGCCTTGGTGATCTAGGGTTTAGAGGGCACCAAGGGGAGGGTGTGTACGGCGGCTAGGGCTTGGGGAAGCCCCAAGTCGCCGAGTTGGAGGGGAAACCCTAGGCGGCGGCTGCACTTGGAGGTGGAGGCGCTAGAGCTAGGGTTTGAGGTGTGAGGGTAGGGGGAAGCTCTACCCCTCCTTATATAGGTGGAGGGTGGCCGGTTGGGAGGAGGGAGTCCTCCTCCAACTGCTCCTCCTTGGCCGGCGGGTGGAGGGAGGGGACTTCCTCCCCAAGTAGATTTCCTACTCTCCCTCCACCAAGCAAACTTGAGATTTGACTTTTCAAATTGGCGTTTGACTTTCAAACTTCGATTTGATTTCTCTCTTTATTTTGCCCAGCCAAGTGACCTAGTACATGATGCAACCATTCCATATTGTCATGACACATCCATGTACCTTTCCCTTCCGGAGTGCCGGACCTTCCGGACCCTTCTAGAACATTCCTGGTGAAAACACCGGAATCATTCCTGAACTCCGAAACAGGACTTTCCTTAAATGAATCTTATTCTCCGGACCATTCCGGATCTCCTCGTGATATCCCGGATCCCATCCGAGACTCCGAACAATATTCGGTCTCTTACTGATGGGGATATGCCTACCGGGGTATACCCAGCAGGACGTTTCCGACTGGCCCAAGAACTGGCGAGTGGGCCTGCAAGACGGCGACTGGATTGAAGCCCAGCAAGGAACCAAGCGACTGGAAGCTGAAGGCCCAGGCGAGTAGATAGGCCCAGTCGGATTAGGTTAAACGAGTACCGAAGCTTTAACTGAATCGGTTGAGATATGTAAACCCTAGGGGAGGTGAGCCTATATAAACCTCCCTATAGGGCGAGCAGAGATACGTTCCATCATACACCCAAGCGACTCGTCGCCTAGCGGCCGAGCTCGCCTATTGTACCATCCTCATAATACAATCTAGCAGGAGTAGGTCTTTACCCTCCGGGGCCCGAACCTGGGTAAAACCCTGTGTCTTTGCCCTCATCTCGCACCGCAGATGGCTGGCCGCCCTTGCCCCTCGTTCTACTACTCGCTGCCGATTGCAGCATCTGCCGTGACCATTCCCACGACAGTGGTGCCCACCATGGGGCCTGGCCGGTCTGGCCGGTGTTCTGCGGCGAGATCCAATCTGCCCATCAAAGAGACGGTCGCCACCGGCCGCATGATAGCGATCGGCGAGATGCTCCAAATCTTGCCGAGCAGCTACATCCCGGCGGCGCGACCCGTCACGCACAGCGTGATCCTGCCGATCGGCACGATCAGCCTCTTTGTCGGCCTCACCGACGTCATCGTCTCGGAGGATTCGGCTCGCATCCGCGAGTCGCCACCACGCGATCGGCTCTCCGAGTACAATTCGGCCCACAGCGACGTGGCCGAAAACTCAGCAGCCGCAGAAGACGCGGCCCTCAACGACGACGCCGACTCGGCGACCCCGGCGTCACTCGCCGGGTCCATCACCGCGGCTTCACCCGCGGGCTCCATCACCCAGGTCTCCAACGTGGGAGACTTCAAGGACCCCTCCATCCTCGGGATCTTCGAATTCGACTCCGGGTCAGAGAACTCCACCGACCTCCGCGACGGAACCGGTCGCCACGCCGTGACCTACATGGCGACCGGCACCGATCCGCCGGAGGATCCATTCTCCACCCCAATCCCTCCTAACGCCACGGCAACGGAGGTCGAGGAACTCCGCCTGAAACTGGCGGAGGCGGTGCGCAAGGAACAAGCCGAGCGCGAAAAATTCCGCCTCGAGCAGGTGACGGCGCAGGAACTATCGCGCTCACCAGCAGCGGATCAGGTCGCGCCTGAACCCCACCGTTCAGGGGCGCGCCCTGAACTTCGACGACGAAAACGACCCGGCCCGCGTGGCCGAGCGCGCGATCTGCGAGAACGCGCCACCAGGAGGAAGCGCCCGGCCCCCTCCAGGATCAACGGCGATGGGCGCCCCACCTCCACCCAACCGCACACCTCCCAGGGACCAGCCGCGGATAGTAGTCTCCTCACGGGAGAGAGACGCAAACGGCCTCCCACTATTCTCCACCCCGATGGACAACCTCGTGGCGGGCCGAGCAGCGGCCGACAACATCACGGCCACGGGCGACGGCGCCCTACAGATCTAGTACGTCAGGGCCCTGCTCGCAAAGGCCGTCGAGCAGCAAAACGTGGGCGCCGACTCGCAGGGTCGAGTATACTCGCGTTCGTCGGGAAGCAGAGCGGCCTCCAGCGGCCGCCCAGCGGCGGCAAACACCCTCAACTGCCCGCCACCAGAGCCACTGCAGCTCCAACACCGACCCGTGAACGCGGCACTCTCCACCAACGACCCCAAGCCAGCGACCAACTTCGTCGCCGCCAACGGGCAACCCATCGACGCCCGCACCCAAATCATCAACAACCAAAGCTGGCGCGCACGCCATCCTGACGACCTGCGACACACCCTAACCAATCGCCACGACGGCGAGCCCATGGGGTCGCTAAGTCGACTCGGCCCCAAGTGCTTCGGACCAATGATCCGAGGCGAGAAGTACCCGCCAAACTTCAAGGCGCCGAAGGAGATAGAAAAGTACGACCCCTCGTACGACCCCGCCGTCTGGCTCGACACATACCTCATGGCAATGGGGATCGCGGGCCACACCGACCTGCTAGCCGCTCGTTACCTCCCCCTGATGATGGAGGGGATGTGCAGGCAGTGGATCAACACCGTCCCTCGGGACAGTATCGATTCCTGGGAGGAGATGCGCGACACCTTCGTCAGGCACTTCGAATGCTCCTACACCCGCGCCACCACCATCGAGGACCTGGAGCGATGCGTCCAGGGACCCCGCGAGTCGACCCGCAACTGGGTCCAACGGTGGCAAGAACTCTGGTACAACGCGGTCGGCATCCACCCGGACACCGCGATTCATTGCTTCAAGACCTCGTGCCGCTACGAGCCCCTAGTCGCCAAGCTCAAGCGACACTCTCGCACACTCGACAACATCCCCGACCTCCTCGAAATCGCCAAACGGTACGCGGAGGAAGATCCAAACCAGGAAACTGACGACGAGTCAGGAGGTCAACGCCGCACGAGCGGCAACGACAGCGGACGACGGTCCGACCTACGCTACAGCAACACTCGCCTCACCGGCAAGCGCCGCAGTGACGGGCGATTCGACTTCGTCGCCAACGCCGGGCACGCGCAACGCGAGCCCAAGAGCTTCCGCCACGACGGCGGCAACTACAAGGCCAAGCCAAGGTTCGACCCCGCGGCTCTCCTTAACCAACCATGTGCGTTTCATAGCAGGGAAGGGAAGCCCGCAACGCACACCACCGCCGACTGCCACACCCTAGGGAGATCGAGAAGGCACGGCGAGCACGGGAGGACCCCGACAATGACCCGCCAAACGGCGGAAAATTCGGCAAAGTGGCCGGATCGCTCCATACCTTCACGGTCTTCAACACGAAGCGCGAGAAGAAGGTCATCGCCCGCGCCGTCGCCGTCAACACGGTGGCCCAGGTGGACGTTCCCCAGTTCCTCAACTGGTCGGAGCAGCCCATCACCTGGAGTTGACAAGACCACTCGCCACGCATCGAGTACCCAGGTCGAGTCGCCCTGGTGGTCAAGCCTAAGGTCGGCGACTACTGGCTCCCCAAGACATTGATGGACGGCGGCAGCTCCATCAACATCCTATACCTGGACACCTTCAGGCGGCTGCGGCTCCCGCAGTCGATGATCGAGACGACCCACACCACGTTCCACGGCATCGTCCCCGGTCGGAAGGCGTACCCGATCGGTAAGGTCACGCTGCCAGTCACCTTCGGCACACCAGCAAACTTCCGCACCGAGCGGATCGTCTTCGAGGTGGTGCCCTTCGACAGCCCCTACCATTGCGTCTTGGGGCGCCAGGCGTTCGCCAAGTTCATGGCAACGCTCCACTACGCGTACAACGCGATGAAGCTCCCCGGGCCGTGCGGCGTCACACCATCAACGGCGACCCCGACATGGCCGCCGAGTGCGAGGCCAAAGGAGCCGAGCTCGCTGACGCCGTCATCGCGGCGGAGACCAACCACGCTGACGAGCTCGCCAAGTACGCGAGCGGGTTCAACAACGATGACCCCACCATACTCAAGAAGCCCAACTCAGAGGGCGCAAACACCTCAACCTTTGAGGCCACGACGCACACCCGAACCGTCGAGCTGGTCCCAGGCGACTCCAGCCAGACGGTGACGATCGGGACGAGCATGAGCCCAGCATAGGAAGGCGCGCTCATCGAGTTCCTCCGTGAGAACAGGGACATCTTCGCATGGAAGCCTTCTGACATGCCCGGTGTCCCTAGGGAGCTCGCTGAGCACAAGCTAAACGCCGACCCCAAAGTGCGACCTGTCAAGCAGTCGCTGCGGCCCTTCAATGAAGAGCGCCGCCGAGCAATCGCCGAGGAGGTGCAGCATCTACTCGCTGCAGGCTTCATCCGGCCAATCAAATACTCCAAATGGCTGGCAAACCCAGTCTTGGTCGAGAAGAATAACGGTACCTGGAGGATGTGTACCGACTACACAAATCTGAACAGCGCCTGCCCAAAGGAGCAGTTCGTCCTCCCGCGGATCGACCAAATAATCGACTCCACCGCGGGCTCGGAGTCGCTATGTTTCCTGGACGCCTACTCTGGGTACAACCAGATCAAAATGGCTGTCGAGGACGAGGAGAAGACGTCGTTCATCACGCCATTCGGAGCCTTCTGCTACACCGCCATGACCTTCGGCCTCAAGAACGCCGGGGTGACCTACCAGCGATGCATGCAAGAATGCCTCGCGAGCCAAATTGGCCGCAACATCCACGTCTACATCGACGACGTGGTCGTAAAGTCCGCTCGCCAGGGCGACCTACTCACCGACCTGGCGGAAACATTCGCCAACCTGCGAAAGTACAAGATAAAGCTCAACCCAGGCAAATGCACCTTCGGTGTACCTACAGGACAACTACTGGGGTACATCGTATCCAAGCGAGGGATCGAGGCGAACCCCACGAAGATCGATACGATCGCTCGGCTCGGCAAACCCGAGTGCCTGCGCGACGTCCAGAAACTGGCCGGGCGATTAGCGGCTCTCAGTCGCTTCATTCCCCGCCTGGGCGAAAAGGCGATGCCCCTATACCGCCTGATGCGCAAGAACCCCACCTTCCAGTGGGACAAGGAGGCGGACGACGCGCTTCGCGACCTCAAGAAGGTGCTACTCGCCGCACCGCTACTCGCCGCCCCCGCCGACAAAGAACCCATGCTGGTTTACGTCGCGGCTTCCGAGCGCTTCGTCAGTGCCGTCATGGTCGTCGAACGACCAGAGGAAGGAAAGGAGCGCCCAGTACAGCGACCGGTGTACTACATCAGCGAAGTCCTCACCGAGTCGCGCCAGCGGTACCCCCAGTACCAAAAGCTGGTATACGCGGTCTTCAGAGCTCAGCGGCGCCTGTCGCACTACTTCCAGGAGCATCGATCACGGTCGTTTCCTCGGCACCACTGCAAGACATCATCCGCAACCGCGAGGCGACCGGGCGGGTCGCCAAGTGGGCCGTCGAGATCGGCGTCCACAACATAAAATACGAGCCGCGAAAAGTGATCAAGTCGCAGGCCCTAGCGGACTTCATCACCGACTGGGAAGAGGCCCAGCAGCCAAAGAAGCTGCCATACCTGCATTACTGGAGCCTGCACTTCGACGGCTCCAAGAACGCGGACGGCGCAGGCGCCGGGATCGTGCTAACTTCACCAAAGGGCGACAAGCTCCACTACATCCTCTGCCTCGACTTCACACCCTGCACCAACAACATGGCCGAGTACGAGGCCCTACTCCACGGCATGCGAGCTGCCAAGGAGATGAATGTCAACCGCCTACGCTGCTACGGAGACTCCGACCTCATCGCTGGGCAAGTCGCTGGCACCTGCGACGCCGTCTCCCCCACCATGGCGGCGTACCGCCAGGCAGTGGACAAGCTGGGCGGACACTTCACCGGCTACTCCGTCGAGTGGATCGACAAGCGGAAGAACGAGGAGGCCAACGCACTCTCTCGCATCGGGTCGGCTCGACTCGCACCACCCGCCGACGTCTTCCTCGACACGATCACCAGGCCATCAGTATCTCCCCCGAGGGAGATCGACATCGGAGTCCCGCTCCAACCAGAGGCAGCCCTGGTCGCACTCGTCAACGAGCCAAACGACTGGACCAAGCCCTACATCGCCTACCTGGAAGCCGGCACCCTGCCGGCAGACGAGACGGAAGCTCAGATGATCGCTCGTCGATGCAAGTCCTACGCCATCATCGACGGCGAGCTCCACAAGCGCAGTGTCACCGGCGTGTTCCAATGCTGCGTCCAACCCGCCAAAGGACGCAAGATCCTCCACGACATCCACACCGGTGACTGCGGCCACCACGCCGGCGCCCGCTCCCTGGTCGCCAAGGCTATGCGACACGGCTTCTACTGGCCCACCGCACACGCCGACGCTGTCGACATTGTCCAGCGGTGCGCCGGGTGCCAGAAGTACGCCAACCAGACGCACGTGCCGATCTCAGCGCTCAAAACAATTCCCATCCCCTGGCCATTCGCTGTGTGGGGCATGGATATGGTAGGCCCCTTCAAGAAGGCCCCCTCAGGCTACACCCACCTGCTGGTCGCGGTCGACAAATTCACAAAGTGGGTGGAGGCCAAGCCAGTCCGAAAATGCGATGGGAAGACCGCCACCAAATTCCTACGCGAGCTCATATATCGCTACGGGTTCCCAAACAGCATCATCACGGACAACGGCACCAACTTTGCCAAAGGAGCCATGGTCGAATTTTGCGAAGAGCACCACATTCGGCTCGACCTCGCGTCAGTCGCCCACCCGGAATCCAACGGCCAGGCGGAACGGGCAAACCAAAGCATCCTCCACGGCCTGAAGCCGCGACTCCAAGTACCACTCGAGCGCACCGCCAGGTGCTGGGTCGAGGAGTTGCCCTCTGTCATCTGGGGGATCCGCACCTCGGTCAACAGGTCGACAGGGTTCACCCCCTTCTTCATGGTCTACGGCGCCGAGGCAGTCATGCCCACCGAGCTCGAGCACGACTCGCCGCGGGTCGTCCACTATACGGAGGATGCTAACGAGCTCGCCCGCCAAGACGGGGTCGATCAACTCGACGAAGCACGTGACCTCGCTCGGTCACGCACCGCTATCTACCAGCAGGGACTCCGCCGCTACCACAGCCGGCGGGTGAGAACTCGCACCTTCCAGGAAGGTGACCTGGTGTTGCGCCTCATCCAGGACAAGAAGGGCATGCACAAGCTCTCCCCTCCGTGGGAAGGTCCATTCGCCATCGGGCGAGTACTCGGCAACGACGCCTACTACCTCATCGACGTCCACGGGGACGGCGAACTCGACGTCAAGCGACCATGGAATGTAAACCTCCTACGGAAGTTCTACTCCTAGAACCCCACACATGTACTCTCCAGTCGCTATGAAATAAAAAGAAACGGTTACCGCAAATTGCGCCTACTCTCCATATCTTGTGCCACTCGCACTCGTAATAACAGCATTACGCTAACCGCAGAAGTCATCCTTTGGTACAGCGATCGGCACGGCTAAGTAGTGCGGTGCAAGAGCACTGAGTCACCCCAGGTCTTGCACCGTCCATGAAAAACGCCTACCCGAAGCCCCATTGGAGTCGCCCAGCTCGACTGGTTCTACGAACCAAGACAACTGCCTTCGCTTCTTACAGCGACCATGGTCCTCCACATCCTTGACATAGCGACTCGAACGGCTAAGTACCACGCTCGGGGACTGCAGACCAGTTCAACGCGAGCGGTCCGGGAAAAACGCCAAGTAGGAGAGCATGCCCAGGACTCGCCACGCGACTGACCCCACGGGCCAGGCAGGAGTGATGCGCTCAAACGAACGCGCCAAGTCCTCACTCACCCTCGAATCGCGCCTGGAACAGCCAAGTACCACGCTCGGGGACTCGGCCACCCGACCTCGTTCGCGCAAGGGAAAACGGCGAAGTACAGAGCGTTCAAGGGAGTCGCCTAGCGACTGGCTCTTCGAGTCCGGGCGAGTCGACCACAATAACAAAACACACAAAAAAACATATAGCATACGAGGTAAACCCCACAAAAGGGCGGACGCGCTCGGGGACTCGTTCAAACATCAATCACAAACACATGACAAATACCAAAATAGACACGACGTCTCATTCGCTAGCATGGTGCATTGTTTCATATTACAAGATATGCCCGCATGGCAGACCTGCTGCTAATGCCACAGGGCAAACTATCCTATTCTGCAGGCTTAGACGACGACTCGCCAACATCCCGATGATTGCGGATGAACGGCGTGTACGGGTTCGGCGGATACGTCGTCAGTTCACCCGCCATCGCCGCGCGGAAGAGCTGCTCGACCTTGAAATCACGATGTGGCGGCTCGGGGTCGCTAGGCACGACGACCGTCTCCTGGTACGGAAGGAGGTCGCCCATTGCCCAGACAAGCTCCGAGTACGTGGTAGCGCGGTCTTGCAACTTGAGGACCTCGGATAGCTCCACCGTGCCAGTCGACGATGGTTAGCCACTCGTCACATCGTCGATGTCGAAGTCCTCGGGGAAGTGGGCAAGTCCAAGACTAAGTGCCGTCGCCGCTCCGCGCCGAAACGCCGACCGCGTCATGAACTCAACGACCGCGGGCGCCTTCTCCAAATATTTCCACACCTCAACGAGGTCGCTGGGAATCACTTCCGTGGGCGATATCTCCTGGATATAGGCACGGATGCACGTCGCCGACAACGTTGCCAAGTCGACAAGCATGCTTACACACTGCCGCGCGTCGAACGAGCTTGCCTCTTCCGCGCTATCGATGATGCGACCTGCGAGTAGAAGACAATAATGAATACGATGGACACCGCAAAAGGCACACCTACTAGCAGAGGCATATGCACTTACCAATCAACGGGCGGGCGAGATCCGTGATGAAGCATTGAAGTGAAGTATGGTCGTCCTGAAGCCCAGCAACAAGGGCGTCCGACACTTTGCGATCCTCTTCAGCGGCTGCAATGGCGGCCTTGGCTCGCCCATCAGCCGAGCTCGCCTCCCGCAGCTCGCGCTCGAGGTTGGCGATCCGATGTTCAGCTGAACTCAAAGACGCTTGCGCCGTCGCTAATTCACCCGCGGGGACAAGACTCTGGCGAGCTTCCTCTGCCTTCGCGGCAACCGCCTGAAGCCCTTTGTTCGCCTCCTGGACGATGGCCAGTTCCTTTTCCGCGCGGTGCTTCGCTGCCAGTCGGTCAGCTGACTCAAGTTGCAGACCCTTCACATCACCCAAAAAGTTAGTCAAAGCAAAATTCCTAAGCGCCCACCCGCTGAAATTCAGCGAGTGCGCACTCGGGGACTGGCAATCGAGAAATTCTCAAGTGCCCACCCGCTGAAATTCAGCGAGTGCGCACTTGGGGACTGGCAATCAAGAAATTCTCAAGTGCCCACCCGCTGCAATTCAGCGAGTGCGCACTTGGGGACTGGCAATCAAGAAATTCTCAAGTGCCCACCCACTGAAATTCAGCGGGTGCGCACTCGGGGACTGGATGCGAAAAATAAATATAAGACACAAAAAGAATCAGGCCGCTGCAAAGCACCGACCTGATCCTCGGGGACTGGATACCTGGATGGCTGCGCCAAGCATTCCATGGAGTTGTATCGCGTCCACGGATGCGAGGAGGGCCGGCGTATTCCCACGATGTTGGTCGACTTCGGCATCGGCGATCCCAGGAGCATGGCGCGAGGGCGAAGTTCCACTCGCCGCGGCCGCCTTGGCCATGAAGCGCGGGAAGGTGGCAATAGAGGCACCCGCCCCAAACGAGGTCGGCTCGGCCGTTACAGGCAAGGGAGCGCCTTCCTTTGTGGACGCGGCCGCCTCCGTTACGGGTCCAGCCGGCGCGACCGCCGTGTCGTCAGAAATCGTGACGACGTCGTCACCCTTGGCCTTCTTGCCGCTATCCGCAGGGACGACGACTTCGTCCGCCTTCCTCTTGCGGGAAGGATCTTCCTCGCTGACAACGGGTGGCACCTTAGCCACGGTCGGGTGGCCCATCCTCTTGACTCCGGTCCTGTACATCAATCATGTAAGCAATATAATTCGAGCTGCTATCCAAGACAAAGGAAGGAGAGTGTACTCACTTGGCGACTGGAATGAAGCGCAGCCCCGTACGGAGGCCGGCTGGTTTCTCTAGTTCGGGGCCCAGTCAGCGGCTGAGCCCCATTTCCAGAACTTCGCGTGCCCAAGACACGGACGGTTTCTTCATTGTTGAGGCCGCAACCGGAGCCTCCGAAACATCTTCAACAGGAGCTTCCCTGTGAGTCGAAGCCGCTGCGACCGAAGCGCCCCCCAGCCCAGAGACTGGGGCAAATGGCGGAGGCATCGAAGCCAGGGGCACCTCGATGGTGGCCGTGTCCAGCGCGGCTGTCGTCGGCGGCGCCTCGTCCTTGGCTGGGCTGGGGGCGTCAGAACTGCTCGCTGAATGTGGTGGCGAGGCCGGCCTCGTTGGTTTGGTATTCGTCTTCCTTGGAGGCGCCTTCACCTCCTTTTCCTTCTTCTTCTTTTTCGATGGAGTCGCCTGGCGACGCGAGGTGGTTTCTGGAAGCTCGTCGTCATCGTCATGACGCTCGAGGCTTTTACTTGCCTCAAGCTCACGTTGACGCTGCCCACGCGTCTTGCAGAGCAGTGGGGCGACCTCCTCTTCGGACTCGTCATCGCTGTCGCCCTCGTCGCTCCCGGCATCGCCCTTGGCGGGAGGCGACTCGCCCACGTCCTGGACGAACGAGCTCGAGTTCTCGTCGTCCGAAGGAGGGAGCCATCCTTCCACCACTTGGAATAGCTGCAATGAACACAATATGAAATTAGAATTACCGCGGCTGCAAAAACTGCGACTGCGAGCGAAGTGAAGCAATTACCGTTGGGGCTGGAGGCTTTGCGGTATAGGGGGCGACCCCAGCCTGTGCGTCCAGGTACACCGCCTGGGTGATTTTCTTCAGTGCTGGGATGTAGTCCTCCAGCTTCCACTCGTCGAGTCTTCCCGGCCCGTGTACTGGTACATGTAGTGCTCGCGCTGAGCTAGCGGGACGAGCCGCCGCCCGAGCCAGCAGTTGTACAGGTTTATCGTCTGGAGGCCCTTCTTCTTCAGACCGCGGATGGTTTGGAGCATCTCGTCGACGACCATCCGCTGGTCGCTGGGGAGCTTGCCGACTTGGAGACGGCGCGGCTCGGACCGATTGTCGGAGTACCGCGGGATCGCCATCTCGCCCTCCGGGGTCGCCTCGGCTACGTAGAACCACGATTTCTTCCAGTCGCTCGCTGCCTTGGCGGGCAGCATCAGGTCGAAGAATGAAGCCTTCGACTTCAGCTGGAAGGTTAGGCCGCCCGCGGCTAGCATTGGGCCGCCCGCTTCCTCGCGGCTGATCCGTCCGTGGAACAGATCTTGCCACATAGGGAAGTAGGGCCGGCAGCCCAAGTAGCACTCGCAGAACGCCACAAAGATGGCGAGCAGCTCGATGCTGTGGGGACCCAGATCCGACGGCTGGATCCCGTAGTAGGCGTAGAAGCGCCGGAAGAACAGGGACGTGGGGAACCCTAGCCCCCGTTCAAGATGGCTGGTGAAGCAAATGAACTCCCTCTCTCGTGGATTTGGGGTCGTCTCTCCGGCCGCAGGAATACGCCAGCAGCCGGCTCGCAAGATACCGGCCTCCTCGAAGGAAGCCAGTTGCGCCCTTGTGCATTTAGATCTGCCCCAAGGTTCGGTGGAGAGGGCCATGGCGGAGAGATTTGTTGGGGGTCGGGGGATTTTTGGTCGGCTGGGTCGCGATGCGAGGGGAGGCGAAAGTGCGCCTAGTCGGAGGAAATGGAGAGAAAGTGATTTTCCGATCGTCTGCCATTCCCCTTATATAGCGGATGTTACCCGCCAAATCAGGGAACCGTTACCGCGCGATGATTACGCCAAAGGTTACCGTTGGATTACCCCAACGGCTAGTTTGACCATGTTTGACGGTCCAACTTCAGCCACTCGGCTCGCCGACCCAATCACTATGACAGTGTTTCGCCGATTCGACTCGCCAAAGCTGCGACCTGGATGACTGGTTTCCTCCTTTATACAGGAGCCCGCCGACGATTCGACTGGATGTCTACTCTGAAGCCGTATACTCCGACTGCCAGCAGCCACCTACGCCTAATCGACGACGGCCTCGGGGACTACTGATGGGGATATGCCTGCCGGGGTATACCCAGCAGGACGTTTCCGACTGGCCCAAGAACTGGCGAGTGGGCCTGCAAGACGGCGACTGGATTGAAGCCCAGCAAGGAACCAAGCGACTGGAAGCTGAAGGCCCAGGCGAGTAGATAGGCCCAGTCGGATTAGGTTAAACGAGTACCGAAGCTTTAACTGAATCGGTTGAGATATGTAAACCCTAGGGGAGGTGAGCCTATATAAACCTCCCTATAGGGCGAGCAGAGATACGTTCCATCATACACCTAAGCGACTCGTCGCCTAGCGGCCGAGCTCGCCCATTGTACCATCCTCATAATACAATCTAGCAGGACTAAGTCTTTACCCTCCGGGGGCCCGAACCTGGGTAAAACCCTGTGTCTTTGCCCTCATCTCGCACCGCAGATGGCTGGCCGCCCTTGCCCCTCGTTCTACTACTCGCTGCCGATTGCAGCATCTGCCGTGACCATTCCCACGACACTTACTCATCATTACATAACTACACAACAACATCGAATCCTTAAGTGAGTCTCCCTACGGTTCGTGAATTATGCGGACATGATCGAGACACTTCTCCGATCAATAACCAATAGAGGAATCTGGAAATTCATATGGATCCCACATATTTCTATGATTACTTTGCGATCGAATGAACCACTTACATACGATACCAATTTCCCTTTGTCTCACGATAGTTTACTTATCCGAGGTTTTGATCGTCGGTATCTCTGCATACCTAGTTCAACCTCGTTACTGATAAGTACTCTTTTCTCGTTCCTGTGATATGTGATCCCTTGTGATCCAGTCACATGCTTGCAAGCTAATTGGATGACATTCCACCGAGAGGGCCCAGAGTATATCTATCCGTCATATGGATGGACAAATCCCACTCTTGATCCATGTGCCTCAACCCATACTTTCCGAACACTCAATGCCACCTTTATAGCCATCCAGTTACGGTGTGGTGTTTGATGTCATCAAAGCATCCTTCCGATGATGGTGATTAACACGATCTCATGGTCGAAGGAATTAGGTTACTATGTATCAGAAAGCTTATAGCAATTGAACTATTAAAATGACTTGATATTTATGCTACGCTTATCTATAGGAGTATGTCCATCACACCATTATCCTAATGATATTATCTTGTTGTTAACAACATCTCAATGTTCATGATTGGGAAACCACAATCATCTATTAACCAACAAGCTAGTATTATGAAGAGGCTTTACTAGGGACTCTAATTTAGTTTACAAATCACACAAGTATTAATGTTTCCGATTAATACTATTATAGCATGAATGTAAACATTTATCATAAACACAAAGATATAATAATAACTACATTTATTATTGCCTCTAGGGCATATCTCCAACACTTGGGAGAATAGGGTGGGGCCTCTTGTGGTGTTGGTGGTCTACCGCCCACCCCTCCAACGAGATGTACTTCCTTGTAGGAAGGAAATCAGTAAAATATCGTTATCCCCACGTGCCTTGGTTATCTCTGTACCCGAGCTCTTTACTTATGCACTTTAACTTGTGGTGAAGTACTATATCTTGCTATCTCATTATTGCTTGTCTTGTGTAGCATAAGTTGTTGGTGCACATAGGTGAACCTTAGTATATATAGGATTTGTGATTGTCAAAAGACAATGCTAGTTTTATTCTGCCTTTTTTAAGCCCATCTTATAAAAAAATTAACCGCCTATTCACCCCTCCCTCTAGGTGGCATCAGTGATCTTTCGACTGTCCTTCTTCACGACCCCATATGTCTGCATGATCCTTCGGGCTGGACTACATGTCCGTTAAGCCCCCTTCCGGGCAAGCTATAACCCTGATGGGTTCTCGAAGACTCTATGATCCGGTTATGCCCCTGGCAAGCTCCATAAAGGTCTGACTATACCTTCGGCAACCGCTCACAGATAATCTAGACACCAAAATTGTGGGGCCTGATACGTCGTAAACGTATCTATAATTTTTTATGCTCCATGCTTGTTTTATATCATTTGTCTTATGTTTTGTCTACACTTTGAGGTATTTTTATACACTTTATGGAACTAACCTATTGACAAGATGCCACACTGCCAGTTGCTTGTTTTCTGCTGTTTTTGGTTTCAGAAAAGCTAAAAAATGAATATTCTCAAAATTGTACGGGACAAAAGCCAACCTGCCTATTTTTCCCGGAGCAATACGGAAACGCGAAGCAGAGATGGAGGGAGACACTAGGGTGGGCCCACCCTAGGGTGGCACGGGCCCACTCTGGCCGTGACACCACCAGGTGTGGGCCACCCTGGCGGCCACCAACGTCCCCCTTTCGCCTATAAAAGCCTCCCGAATCAGGAACCCAAAAACATCTCGGAGAAAGCCAGGAAAACTCCCACAGTGCCGCTGCCATGTAAGGGGAGATTTGGGGGACAGAAGTCTCTGTTCCAGCGCCCTGCCAGGACGAGGAATTGCCCCCGGAGCCATCTCCATCGATCTCCACCACCATCTCCATCGCCGTTGCCGACTCTCATGATGAGGAGGGAGTAGTTCTTACTCGAGGCTAAGGGCTCTACTAGTAGCTATGTGTACATCTCTCTCTATGTGTGTGATCTTATTGTGGTCATGAGCTTTGTAGTCAAGTAGATCTACTCTGTTACTCAAGTGCTTAAATCAATCTCCGGCTATCCCCACATGTGTGAAAGTGACAACGTGCACACCATTTGGCACTTAGGCTAGAGATTACATAAATACTTATCATGAGTATATTTTGAGTTGGTTGTCTCTATAAAATTGTGGTGTTTTTTGGAACCATCTAGCGCTCAAGGTGACGGTGTGGGGTTATCTAGATGGGGAAAGCAAACTTTGAGGCGTGTTGTTATAGCCCTACCATGGATTAGAGTTATCCAACCGAAGAGTAGTTCAGAGTCGTATCATGAAGAGAAGATATTTATATGAGAGTGTTCGCTAGTGAAAGTATGATCCCTAGGCCTTGTTTCTAAGCATTGAAACACCGTTTACAACTAGATCTGTTGCATGTTTGCTTGCTGCCATATTTTCATATTGCCTTTAGTTTCTTCCTCCTGTCAAGCTCTTTTCTGCCAGGTCAACAACAGGCCATCAAAGTCTTTTCTGGCACCATTGTCTTATAATCATCCATACTACTTGTATTTCACTATATCTTCGCCGAACTAGTGCACCTATACACCTGACAAGTGTATTGGGTGTGTTGGGGACACAAGAGACTTCTTGTATCTTGATTGCAGGTTGCTTCAGAGGGATACCTGATGACCCACAAGTATAGGGGATCGCAACAGTCTTCGAGGGTAGTATTACCCAATTTATTGATTTGACACAAGGGGAGCCAAAGAATACTTGCAAGCCTTACCAACTGAGTTTTCAGCTGCACCTGAAAATAGTTATTGCTCACAGGAGTTTATCAGTAGAAACAGTTTGTAGTAGCAACAACAGCAGTAAAACAGGAGCAATAGTAACAGTAGCAGCAAACAGTAGGATATGAGTGCGGTAGGCATAGGGATGTATGGACGGGCGTTGCATGGACGAGTCTAAACGTGTAACTTCAGGATCTAGGGCATTGCAGATAAATAAGAACAAACATCCAAGTACAAAAAAATCCTAGGCATTTGCTCCATATATAGTCATGCGTGCTAGCAATGAGAACTTGCACAACATCTTTTGTCCAGCCAGCCCATGGCAGCGGGGACTCTAGGGAACTACTGGCAATTAAGGTGCTCCTTTTAATAGAGCACCAGAGCAAAGAATTAACACTCCGTGAACCTATGTGATCCTCACACCACAGCCATCCCCTCCGGTTTTCCCAATTTCTTGTTGGAGATATCCCCTAGAGGCAATAATAAAAGTGGTTATTATTATATATTTGTGTTTATGATAAATGTTTACATTCATGCTATAATAGTATTAACCGGAAACATTAATACTTGTGTGATTTGTAAACGAAATTAGAGTCCCTGGTAAAGCCTCTTTGTAATACTAGCTTGTTGGTTAATAGATGATCATGGTTTCTGGATCATGAACATAGAGATGTTGTTAACAACAAGATCATATCATTAGTAGAATGGTATGATGGACATACTCCTATAGATAAGTGTAGCATAAAGATCAAGTCATTTCAATAGTTCGTTTGCTATAAGCTTTTTGATACATAGTAACCTAATTCCTTCGACCATGAGATCATGCTAATCACCATCACCAGAAGGATGCTTTCATGACATCAAACACCACACCATGACTGGGTGGCTATAAAGGTGTCATTGAGTGTTCGGAAAGTATGTGTTGAGGCACATGGATCAAGAGTGGGATTTGTCCATCCATATGACGGATAGATATACTCTGGGCCCTCTCGGTGGAATATCATCCAATTATCTTGCAAGCATGTGACTAGCTCATAAGGGATCACATATCACGGGAACAATAAAAGAGTACTTATCAGTAACGAGGTTGAACTAGGTATGCAAAGATACTGACAATCAAACCTTGGATAAGTAAACTATCGCGAGTGTTGGGGAGGTAACCCCGGATAGGGTAAAGACGGGGGAAAGACGAAAGGATGTTCCCCGTCTAGTTTTCGAGTTACAGTCTGACTCGACCGAATCCTGTAGAGGTCGGCCAAGATAGGAAAGGGCAGGACCCTTATAGTAATGGCAAGGCATGACACGGCCGAGATACTGCGTAAGTCGGCCGGGTTAGCCCGAGTAACCTTGATGCAGGTGAAGGACAAGCCGAGTTACGGGAGGCAGGGCCGAATGATACGAAGCTTGCAGGAGAAGGAGAAGCCTGAAGTCAAACCCTAGCCGCAGGCTAGGGAGAATCTGAGCGGAGCCAAGCACTACGGACAAAGGCGCAGAGCGACAGAGAGGCAGAAGGAGGTCACGGAGGTGACAGTCCTGAAGCCCGAGGCGCACAGGAGGGGCCCTCTGGAACCTTGCCGTCATTAGGGGAGCGACAGGGAAAGGGGGCGCCGAACTACTATATTGGGACAAGCATATTCCTCGAATATGCTTGCCACATCAGCCCTAAAGGAACCCAAGGCTCTCCTTTATAAGGGGAGGCTTGGACCCTGAGGAAGGGATCAGCTCATTCTTTAGTACCGTTAGGCTGGTATAGTTCTTCCTTCTCGAACACAGCTCAAGGAGCACTTGTAGCCCAAGGAAGGAGAAATAAGATCTTACCTTTGCCTTCTGTGTGCAGAATCAACTGCATCTTCCCTCCCCAGATCCCACTAGCATCCATTGGCCCCATATTTTAGCCTACCCATGGCATCTGCCATGCCACCACCACGACAGCGAGACAAAGGGAAATTGGTATCGTATGTAAGTGGTTCATTCGATCGCAAAGTAATCGTAGAAATATGTGGGAGCCGTATGAATTTCTAGATTCCTCTATTGGTTATTGATTGGAGAAGTGTCTCGGTCATGTCCGCGTAATTCACGAACCGTAGGGAGACACACTTAAGGATTCGATGTTGTTTAGTAGATATGGAATGTAAGTAGGGAGACCGAATGTTGTTCGGAGTCTCGGATGGGATCCGGGATATCACGAGGAGATCCAGAATGGTCTGGAGAATAAGATTCATATCAGGGAAGTCCAATTCCAAAGTTCGGGAATGATACCGATGTTTTCATCAGAGAGGTTCTAGAAGGGTCTTGAAGGTTCACCAGACCGGAAGGGGAAGGGTACATGAATGTGTCATGAATAAGTGTAATGATTGGATCATGTACTAGGTCACTTGGTTGGGCATTTGCAAGAAAGAGATAAAGCTCCAAACTTAAAGTCAAAAGGCAAGTTTGAAAAGTCAAACTGGGACAATGTTTCCTAGTGGAGGAAGGAAAGAATCCTTCTTTCCCTCCACCACAGGCCAACTAGGAGAGGGAGTTGGGGAAGGATTCAAACTCCCCTCTCCTAAGCTGACCTCCCTCTCATAAATAGAGGGGAGGGGGTGCCCCAAGGACACACAACCAGCCCTCCCCACCAAGCCACCGCGCCGCCGCCAGCCGCCGCCGCAGCGCCGCCGCCGGATCGTCGTCGCCACCCTAGCTGCCGCCGACTCCACCTCCTCCTCTCCGGCCCTCTAAACCTAGATCGTCGGAAACCCTAGATCCACCATAACATGCTCCGGCTTAGGCGAAGCCTTGCAGGATTTTCCCTCTACTTTCGACACCACGCCGTCGTGTTGCCGGAATCGCGAGGGGAGGACTACAACCTCTCCTGCCTGCTGGAACAAGGGAGAGGAAGGTCTTCATCGAGTACCGAACGTGTGACCGACTGCGGAAGTGCTGCCGGAACGCAGCGCCAGAAGGATCGTCTACGCGATCTTGAGATCGACAAGTGTAATGACTACATCACCCACGAGAATCTGCTCTCATTAACCGCTTTGGAATCTTCGAGGGTGAGTACTCTAATCGACTCGTTGCTACAATCTAGTAGATTGATCTTGGCTTGTTTGTGTGCATGTGGTAGAATTTTTTTGTTTTCCATGCTACGAACCCCTACATTTTTGTCACTTCGGGGCCTTTGGATCCGGACAATGATATGCATACACAACTTGCAGATAAGATCACAAACAATACTATCATAATGATTCATTAATAAGTTCAGATCCGAGATCATGGCACTCGGGCCCTAGTGACAAGCATTAAGCACAACAAGTTGCAAAAAAGTCAAATAGCACTAATAGAGATACTAGGCACTATGCCCTAACAATCTTATTCGATTACATGATAGAACACATCCAATCCCTACCATCCCCATAGCCTACATCGGGGGATTACTCACTCATGGATGAGGGAAACATTGATGGTTGATGGAGAGACATTGGTGATGACGATGGCGATGATCCTCTCCAAATTCCCTGTCCCGGCAGGGTGCCAGAATAGAGTTTCTGGATCTGAATCGCGGCTTCTGGTGGTGGCGGCGCAACGGAACTCTTTCTGGAAAAACGTTGAACCCCCCTCTGTTTTTAGGTCAAGGGGTAACTTATAGGCGAAGAGGGAGCACGAGGGGGTGCCTGGGGTGGCCGCACCCCCCTAGGCGCGGGCTGGGCCCACCCGCGCCTGGCAGGGGTGTGGGCCCCCCAGGCCTCCAATTCGTCTCATCTTCTGGCTCCGTGGATCTTGTGGTGAAATAGGATTTTTGGCATATTTTCCGGAATTTTCCTGATAGTTGATTTTCTGCACAAAAACTAGACACCAAGGTAATTCTACTGAAAACAACGTCAGTCTGTGTTAGTTGTATCCAAATCACACAAGTTTAGAGGAGAAACAATAGCAAAAGTGTTCAGGAAAGTAGATATGTTTTGGACGTATCAACTCCCCCCAATATTATCTTATTGCTTCTCCTCAAGCAAGTTAGTTGAAAACTGAGTGCGATAAAAGAACTTTCACGAACACATTTGCTTCATATGATGTATATATTCTCAGCATAGGAGTAGATACTTAAACCATTCATAATAAGAGGTATGCAACTAAGTCTACTCAATAGTCATTGCAAGCTATGAAGAGAAACCAACTCAATAATAATAAGTAGCATGTAACATAAACATAAGCAACATTGCAATGCTCATAGTAAGGTATGATAGAGTGGTATCTCACTTGCCTTTGTTTGTAGAGTATAATATAAATGCCAAGGCACCTCTGAAGTTAAAATCAAGACTAGAAGAAAAGATATCAGAGATACAAGCATCAAAGTCATGACATAATTAACCAAGTTTTGAGACAAACACAAGAATGACAACTATGCTCTCAAGAAGGTGCTCATAGAATTAGTGGTGACTCAACAAGGAAGTGAAAAGGTTTTGAAAAGTTTGTAAGGCTTCCAAATGCTGAAAGTAAGGTACTCACTAGCTTTGAGTTCTCATTGCCCCCATCATAGGCATCTTCATATGGTTAAGGTGAAAGTGAGGTCCAATATGAGTTATATGCTTGACAGACCATAAACTGGAAATCCAAAGTCCCTTGAGTACGAAGGACACTCCGCATGCTACTCAACTTTGGTTACCTGCAAGTTCTTGTCATTGTACATACAATCATATCATAGAGAACCGCCAACGGGGTACCCCTTTCAGATGATACAAGAGCTATCCCGTGATCAAAATAACAAGGCAAGCAGACAATGAACATCTCAGCGATCTTTTTATTTACTATGTGCATAGCTTTTTATTGAGGATGCTTCATAGACGCTCATTATGGTGATGATGCAAGTTTCCACCATGATTAGGCATGGCTTAGGCTAGCGGCCCAGGCATTTATCTAACACATATATATATACTCCATGAACTCACAAGCTCCCCTTTTATTTCACACCGACGACATGCGCAAACAAAAGAGCAAGGTATCAACTGGATAAGTATCCATAAGTGTTGAAAGCTTTCCCCGTGACAGCAGGTTCTACGAACTCCTAGCCTATAATTTGCAAGCATATAACTTTCATGGACATGTCACAATGGTTCAGGATTATTAAGTGCAAGGAATAAAGTGTGCCATCAAGTTCGTGAGAGCTTTACTAACTAACTTTCTCAAAACAGACAAACATTTTATTTGGAAGAAAACAAGGCATATAGAATATGCACTGAAATAGCAAATGATGCTAATAGGTAGGTATGGTGGACACAGTTGGCAATATTGGTTTGGGGGAGTTGGAAACACGAGTAGAGCTCATACTCAGTGCAAGTGAAGGTTAGCAATAGAGAGGGAGCGACAAACGAGAGAGCAATAATTGTCATAATCATGCTTGCAACAAAACATGACTAATTATGGCATGAAAGTGATACAAGAACTCTAAGGCAAAATAAATCATCGAGGCTTACTGACTATTGTTTAGTCATATGCATGTGTGAGCATGTGCCAAGTCGATTCACATGAAACATTCAGAGGAGGATACCACAATATCATACCAAGTTATGAATAGAACAATGCAAGCAAACGTTCATATGACATGCTACAAACTATTAGCAAGCTGGAGCTAATCACAAGAAATCTAGAACTACTAAGCATCCATAAATAACATACACCTTACATGAACAGACTAAGCATGCTCACCATGATGAGTATATGTACAAAAATGAAAATAAATAGAGTTCGTTACCAGCCTCTTACCACACCTTAAGTTGTCTTAATCTTCATTATTGACATTCACTTGTGTGACTTGAATAATAACTTGAAACCAAAATCCACCGAGGACGGCTGAACCCTACAAAGAACTCACAAAACCAAGGAAGAACAACAAATATTTTTGGTGTTTTCAATTTTTCAAACAAGCCAACAAAGCAAAAACGGACCAAACAAAGCAAAATCTTTTTGGATTTTTTTCTTAAAGGAAAACCAAAGCAAAGAAACAAACTAGGAGAAACAACAAAAATATTTTTGGTATTTTTGTGTTTTGGGAAAGCAGAAACAAGAACCAAAAAGAAAGCGGAGCAATGGATAACAAAGAACCGACCGAACATGATATATATATGAGTGTGATGTCGGTATACCTCCCCCCAAGCTTAGGATTTTGGCCTAAGTGGGGCTCAATCCCATGGTGCCCAAGTAGGTGCACCTCCGTAATATGACAAGGAGGCTCCCTCATCCTGGTACGAGCTCAAGGACTCCCCTGTGTAGTATACAGAGGGGTCGTATGAGGGCGCGTCCCCCTGATAGTGTCCATGGAAGACAAGAACGCGCAGCTTGTCATCCATCTCCTCCTTGGATCACGACAAAGGTCCCTGAGAAATACTGAACAAAAAGGTTTGGGGAGAGGGATCTCTCTCTTCCTCGTCAATAAATAACATTCTATAAACCAAATTCTCAAGGGTAGAGCCAGTAGTGACAAAGTGGTGCGCCTTCATGGTAGCAAGATCAAGCCTCTGAGGAGCCAAAACTATATCATTTGGATCAACAGCAAGGTCCAAGGCAGCAACAACACGCGCAACAATAATTCCCCCATAAATGGGTCCCTTAGCAGCTAAGCGACGAGCAATGAGAGAACCAAGATTGTACTTAGTTTTATTGTTGACCGCAGCAGCTATGAAGGCCAAATGATAGTTGGAAACATTACTAGTATTCTTCCTACCAAGAACACCAGTGGCAATATAGTAAGCAAAGTACCTGATGGCTGGGAGTTGAATATTTCTTATATTTCCCCGTTGGGCTCAACGATCATCATCGTTGGTTATCCCGCGGTAGAGCTCCAACAAATCAGCGGGTTGAGCTAGAATCTTCTTTGCCGACCCAGCTGTACCAAGTCCTAGAGCCTCACAAAATTTCTTCAATGTCAAAGTCCTGCCATAAATTTTGAAGGACACTTCTGGATTGAACATGTTGTTAGTAAAAGAAAAGCTATCCACAAATGTTTTAGTGAGTGTAGCATATTGCACGCTCTCATCCTGCATAAGGCTTGTTAGTCCAGCCCTCCGAACCAAGGTCATAAAATCATCAAGAATCCTAGCATCCCGCAAAAAGGTCTGGCAAGGAAAGGTGGAAGGGTGATGATGACCCACAAGTATAGGGGATCGCAACAGTCTTCACGGGTAGTATTACCCAATTTATTGATTCGACACAAGGGGAGCCAAAGAATACTTGCAAGCCTTAACAACTGAGTTGTCAGTTCAGCTGCACCTGGAAATAGTTCATGCTCATAGAAGTTTATCAGTAGTAACAGTTTGGTAGTAGCAACAGCAAAGCAACAGCAGCAGTAACAACAACAGTGAAACAGTAGCAATAGTAACAGTAACGGTAACTGTAGGATTCGAGTGCGGTAGGCATATGAATGGATGGACGGGCGTTGCACGGACGAGTCTAAACATGTAACTTCAAGATCTAGGGCATTGCATATAAATAATAACAAGCACCCAAGTACTAAACAATCCTAGGCATGTGCTCCAAATATAGTCATACGTGCTCGCAATGAGAACTTGCACGACATCTTTTGTCCAGCCAGCCCGTGGCAGCGGGGCCTCTAGGGAACTACTGGCAATTAAGGTGCTCCTTTTAATAGAGCACCGGAGCAAAGCATTAACACTCTGTGAACACATGTGATCCTCACACCACAGCCATCCCCTCCGGTTGTCCCAATTATTGTCACTTTGGGGCCTTTGGATCCGGATAATGATATGTGTACACAACTTGCAGATAATATCACAAACAGTACTATCATAATGATTCAATAATAAGTTCAAATCTGAGAACATGGCACTCGGGCCTTAGTGACAAGCATTAAGCACAACAAGTTGCAACAAATTCAAATAGAACTAATATATATACTAGGCACTATGCCCTAACAGATCTTATTCGATTACATGATAGAACTCATCCAATCCCTACCATCCCCAAGCCTACAGCGGGGGATTACTCACTCATGTATGAGGGAAACATCGGTGGTTGATGGAGATGCGTTGGTGATGATGATGGCGATGATCCTCTCCAAATTCCCCATCCCGACAGGGTGCCAGAACGGAGTTTCTGGATCCGAATCTTGGTTTCTGGTGGCGGCGGAGGAGCGGAACTCTTTCTGGAAAACTATCGAACCCCCCTCGTTTTTAGGTCGAAAGGAAACTTATAGGCGCAGAGGGAGGCCGAGGGGGTGCCTGGGGTGGCTGCACCCCCTCCAGGCGCGGCCAGTGGTGGGCCCGCACCTGGGGTGGGTGTGGGCCCCCAGGCCTCCTCTCTGTCTCATATTCTGGCTCCATAGGTCTTCTGGTGAAATATAATTTTTGGCATATTTTCCAGGATTTTTCATGATAGTTCATTTTCTGCACAAAAACAAGACACCAAGGTAATTCTGCTGAAAACATCGTCAGTCCGTGTTAGTTGTGTCCAAATCACACAAGTTTAGAGGAGAAACAATAGCAAAGTGTTCGAGAAACTAGATACGTTTTGGACGTATCAACTCCCCCAAGCTTAGCTTATTGCTTGTCCTCAAGCATTTCAGTTGAAAACTGAGTGCGATAAAAGAACTTTCATGAATACTTTGCTTCATATGATGTAAATATTCTCAGCACAGGAGTAGATGCTTAGACAATTCATAATAATAAGTATGCAACTAAGTCTACTCAATAGTCATTGCAAGCTATGAAGAGAAACCAACTCAATAATAATAAGTAGCATGAAACATAAACATAAGCGACATTGCAATGCTCATAATAAGGTATCATAGAGTGGTATCTCGCTCGCCTTTGTTTGAAGAGCACAATATAAATGCCAAGGCACCTCTGAAGTTCACATGAAGACTAGAAGTAAAGATATCAGAGATACAAGCATCAAAGCCATGACATAATTAACCAAGTTTTGGAACAAACACGAGAATGACAACTATGCTCTCAAGAAGGTGCTCATAGAATAAGTGGTGACTCAAAAAGGTTGTGAAAATGGTTTTGTGAAGGTTTGAAAGGCTTCCCAATGCTGAAGGGAAGGTACTCATTAGCTTTGAGCTCTCATTTCCCTATCATAGGCATCTTCATGTGGTTAAGGTGAAAGTGAGGTCCACTCTGAATCATATGCTTGACAGACCATAGACTGGAAATCCCAAGTCCCTTGAGTACGAGGGTCGCTTCGCATGCTACTCAACTTTGGTCACCTGAAAGTTCTTGTCATTGTAAATACATGCATATCATCAAGAACCACCAACGGGGTACCCCTTGCACATGGTACAGGAGCTTTCCCATAACCAAAATGATAAGGCAAGCAGACAATGAGCATCTCAGCAATCTTTTTATTTACCATATGCATAGCTTTTTATTGAGGATGCTTCATAGATGCTCATTATGGTGATGCTGCAAGTTTCAACCATGATTAAGCATGGCTTAGGCTAGCGGCCCTGGCGTTTCTCTAACAAAATGTATAAACTCCATGAACTCACAACCTCCCCTTTTATTTCACATCATCGACATCCGTAAACAAAAGAGCAAGGTATCAACTTGATAAGTATCCATAAGTGTTGAAAGCATTCCCCGTGACAACACGGTTCTGCTGACTCCCATTATATAATTAACAAGCATATAACTTTCATGGACTAGTAACAATGGTTCAGAATTATTAAGCGCAAGGAATAAAGTGTGCCATCAAGTTCGTGAGAGCTTTACTAACTAACTTTCTCAAAACAGACAAAAATTTTATTTTGGAAGAAAACACGGCACATGGAATATGCACTGAAATAGCAAATGATGCTAATAGGTAGGTATGGTGGAAACAACTGGCAATATTTGTTTTGGGGAGTTGGAAGCACAGGTAGAGCACATACTCAGTGCAAGTTAAGGCTAGCAATAGAGAGGGAGCGACAAACGAGAGAGCAATAGCTGTCATAATCATGCTTGCAACAAAACAGGACTAACTATGACATGAAAGTGATACAAGAACTCTGACGCAAAATAAATCATCAAGGCTTACTGACTATTGATTAGTCATATGCATGCGTGAGAATGTGCCAAGTCGATTCACATGAACAGTCAGAGGAGGATACCACAATATCATACCAAGGTATGAATAAAACAATGCAAGCAAACATTCACATGACATGCTACAAACTATTAGCAAGCTGGAGCTAATCATAGACAAGCAGGAACTACTAAGCATCCATAATGACATACACCTTACACAAACAGGCTAGGCATGCTCACAATGATGAGTATATGTACAATAATGAAACAAATAGAGTTCGTTACCAGCCTCTTACCACACCTCGAGTTGTCTTAATCTTCATTATTGCCCTTCACTTGTGTGACTTGAATAATTAACATGAAACTAAAATCCACTAAGGACGGCTGAACCCTGCAAAGAACTCACAAAAACAAAGAAGAACAACAAATATTTTTGGTGTTTTCAATTTTTTAGAAAGAAGCAAACAAAGAAAAACCAAACAAAGCAAATGTTTTTTGGATTTTTCCTTTAAGGCAAACCAAAGCAAAGAAACAAAGAAACAAACCAAGAGAAACAACAAAAATATTTTTGGTATTTTTGGGTTTTTAGAAAGAAGCAACAAAAACCAAAAAGAAAGCGAAAACAATGGATATACAAAGAACTGACTGAACATGATATATATATATGAGTGTGATGTCGGTATACCTCCCCCCAAGCTTAGGCTTTTGGCCTAAGTGGGGCTCAATAGCGTGGGAAGTAACTCCAAGCTGGTGGGTCAACATAGGAATGATCATAGTCAGGCGCTTGCGATGAATAAGAAGACGCGCCCCAATCAAATGAGGGATACTGGTATGAAGACTCTCCCAAGTTGGAGGGCTGAACCGAATTGTCTTCGGCATCCTCTTCAACATTCTCTTCTTGCTGGGAGAGTTCCCCCACATATGTGTCAACCTCCTCCTCTGTAAGCGACCATCCTTGGCACTTTCCTTTGAGAAGTCGAAACCTTGGCAAATCTCAGCATATAAATCCATAAGTGACTTGGGCCTGCCTTGATCTTCTCGCAAGATCCCCACTAAGGTACTCTAATTGCTGCACAGAAATTAGCAAGAGGCAGGTCAATAGGTATATTATATATTTTGTAATGGACCATGGGATTAGAAGTAGACCAAGTGAACCAGAAGTCCTGCACAAAAGCCATGGTTAGCTTAACATATTGGAATGGTTCACCTTCAACAAAGTTTTCCAACCCTGCATTTGTAACCATAGTTTGGAAATCTTGGAGGATCCCCACAGCTCTCATAAATTCATGGCATGGGTATATGGAAGGAAAAACTGACTCCTCACGATGAACCTTCATTGGCTCATGCACCATCAAGTCATATTGATTCAGTGGATAAGCACTCATCTTCCTTGTTGAAATTTTTAGACAACCATCAAACCAAGTGATTTCTAAGTTGATAAATGATGAGCAACTACTATAGGAACTTGCTAGAGGACTACACATGCACCAAAACAAATTTTCTAAGCAAAGAACAAGCATGTAAGCTCAAACAACATGTCACCTATAGCAGCAAAATACTCAAGATACAATCTACCAATCACAAATCTTATTGGACAAGTGGACGAGGCACATGCCAAGGGGCAATCCCTCCAAAAATCAGCACTTGAGATGGGCTGAACAAGGAGATCAAAAATCGCGAGCAAGAACAGCAAGAACTCAAGCTTGAGCAAGTTTTCCGGTATTTTTTGGGAGAGAGAAAGAAGACGACTTTGAGGAGGCAGCCTGGAGGGGCCCAGGTGGGCCAGACCCCCCCCCCCCCCAGGCGCCACCACCTGGTAGGCCGCGCCTACCACAGGTGTGGTGGCCTGGGGTGGCCCCTGGATCACTTAAGGTGCCTCTCTGCCCCTTTTTTTGAGAAAAAATTTACTTTGAATTTTCTGGGATTTTTCGGGATATTTTTGGCCAATTTTGAGGGTATGAAAATTGATTTTCTCGGAGAAACAGTTTTTCAAAAGAAGCAAAAGCAAACCAAAATCCAAACTACAGGAGCTCTAAGAAACTGAAACAAGCAAACAACTAGCAAAACTAAAGCTAAAGCAAAGACTAGGAAGGAGAAAAGAAAAAATAAAGCAAGTATAACCATAGTGGAAACATTATTTTGTTCATTAAAATCCTTTTGTTAACAAGGTTGATCAAGTCTTGTTACCAAAACAATCTTATATGAAACAAAACTTTGGATTCCATAAGGTGATTATTTTACCTCATACTTGATAGCAATGGTCCCAATCATAATAGTTTCAAAATTTTCTTGTGGAATGGGACAATATATTCCTCCAACCTTGATGCTCTCAATATTTTCAATGGAATTCAGGCAATAACTCTTAACAACCTTCTTGGGTAAATAGACAGTGTGATCTTTGTCATTAATATTAAATATTACTTTTCCTTGATTGCAATTGATGGCAGCACCTGCAATATTAAGAAAAGGTCTCCCAAGAATAATAGACATATTATCATCTTCAGGCATTTCAAGCACAACAAAATCAGTTAAAACCATGCAATTATGAGCAACTTGAACAGGAACATCATCACATATACCAACAGGAATAGTAGTTGACTTGTCAGCCAATTGCAAATATATATCAGTTGGTATCAACTTTTTTAGCTAGAGTCTCTTATAGAGAGAAAAGGGCATAACACTAATTCCAGCTCCCAAATCACATAAAGCATTTCTAACATAATTATTCTTAACGGAGCAAGGAATGGTTGGTATACCTGGATCACCAAGTTTCTTTGGAACCTTACCATTGAAGGAGTAATTAGCAAGCAAAGTAGAGATCTCCTCATTAGGAATCTTCCTTTTATTAGAGACAATATCCTTCATATACTTTGAATAAGGAGGCAACTTAATACCATCAATCAAAGGAATTTGCAAGAATAAAGGTTTCATCCACTCACAAAACTTATTATAGTGCTCCTCCTCCTCTGACTTGTGTTTCTTACCTGGAAAAGGCATGGGTTTCTACACCCAAGGTTCTCTCTCTTTACCATGTTTATTAGCAATAAAATCTTCCTTTGTGTACCTAGTGTTCTTAGTGTGCTTCTCAGGTTCTTCCTCACCTTCCTCCTTATCAGGAGACTCATTTTTATCATTACCACTCTTAGTTTCAGCATCAGAGACATATATACTATTAGGATCTACAGCAGGTTCAAGTGGTTCCTCAACTCTCTTATGTTTCTTTTTCTTCCTCTTACGAGGACTACCACTATCTTCACCTTGTTGGGAATCTTGCTCAATTCGTTTAGGATGTCCTTCGGGATATAAAGGATCTTGAGTAGCTATAACACTCCTAGTTATAATTCCATAAGCATGTTTATCTCCTGAAGCATTAACTAGCATATCCTTTTGTACCTTAGCAAGTTGATCAAGTTGAGTTTGAACCATTTGAAAGTGTTTACAAAGCATTTTAATATCATTAGAAGTTCTTTCCATAATATGTTTCAACTCATGGATAGCTCTAGAGTTTTCCAATAAATGATTCTGAACTTGTTTATTAAAATACCCTTGCTTAACAATAAAAGTGTCAAGTTCCTCCAAACATTGATCACGAGGCTTACCATAAGGAATATCACCTTCATCAAAGTGTTGGAGAGAGTGTACCTCAATAGTAGATGAGTGGGGAATTGTCTTACATAATTCTTCTATAGGAGGTAGATTCTTCACATCTTCAGCTCTAATACCTTTCTCCTTTAGACACCTCTTAGCTTCCTTCATCACTTCATCATTTAATGCAATAACTCCCCTCTTATTTGTTGTTGGTGTTGGAACTGGTTTAGGAACAGCTGGTTCAGGAGTAATAGGCTCAGGTGTATTTAGCTCAGTTGAAGTCCAATCATCATAATTCTTGCTTATTTTAGTCATTAATTCCTCAACATCTATAGGAGTCCTTTTCCTGAAAACACAATCAGCAAAGCTATCTAGGTAGGTCCTAGAATCATCAGTCAGTCCATTATAATAAATATCAAGAATCTCATTCTTAGGTAATGTACATACAGGATGTGCATGAATCAAGGCAAAGAACCTTGTCCATGACTCAGGCAATTTATCTGCTTCTCCCTGTTTAAAATCAAAAAGTCTCTGCAAGGCAGCATGTCTAGCACTGGGAGGAAAATATTTCTGGAGAAAGAAGCAATCAAGCAATCAGGGCTATCAATGGAACCAGGAAGTAATCTATTAAACCAATCCCTATCTTCTCCTTTTAGTGAAAACGGGAAGATCTTAGTAACAAAGTACTTGCGCAACTTAAAATCATGAGAGAATAAAGCACTCATAGTATAAACCTCATTCATATAAGCCACAACACTCTCATTTTCAATCCCACTGTCACATCCCAAATTTTTCCAAATTTTGAAATGTGAAAAATAAATAAACCAAAAGAAATAATTGTTGAAATTTAGGGTGAAAAGAAACGTTTTGTTTCTAAATGGAAAAATCAAAACCCTCTTGAACAAAATTTAAATAAAAAGGAATCCAACAAATTTCAATCAAGTGAAATGCATTAATCAATGAATGTAGCTTTAAATTTAAACACTTGGAAAAACAAACCAAAACCATAAAATCCTAATGGAAGAAAATCATTTCCAAGATCTCCTAAAGACTATGGATTTGATCCATATAAAAATTTAGCAACAAACATTTATAGATGATCAAAAATTATAAATAAAAATATTATAAAACCATAGAAATTGGTTTCATTTAATTTGGAACCATGGATAAAAACTTATGATTTTAATAAGATAAAAGGAATTAATTTCCAAGGCTAATAAAGCTCCTAACTAAAATAAATACAATTTGTGAGCAAAATAATCCTAAAAGGATTTAAAAAGGTAAACAAATATTAAATAAAATTATACAAATTGGAATCACCAATTTTGGATCTATAAATGAAAAGATATGGATTTTATAAGATAAAGAAAGAAATGAATAAATAAGGAATATTTAAAAGCCAAATTAAATCTTGGCCAAATCCATAAACAAATGGAAGTTATTGAATAATAAAAAGAAATAAAAAGATTATTTAAATAAAACTATATGGGCTTTGAACCATATTCAATTTTATTTTAAATAAAGACAAATTGCCTAAACTAAATAATAAATCCCAAGAAAAATATTTAGAAGACAAATTAAACCTTGAGTTAAATCCATAAGCAAATGGAATCAAGATAATCTAAATAAAATAAAGGGATAAGAAATATTCAAATAAAATTACATGGCATTGATCAAATTCAATTCTATTTGAATAAAGACAAAATCCGTAAGGTAAATGATTAATTAAATCATGCGAAAATAATAAATTGGAATTTGCCAAAGTGGATTAAAAGTTATCTAATTAACTTAAAAATAATTATTTGAATAACATTTATATGGGTTTAAAACCATATTTTATTTGAATGCCCAATTTAAATGGATATCAAATCTTATTAGAATATTTAAAGTAATTCAAAGTGAATTAGATACACTAATGAATAAATAAAACCTAAAGAAGAAGGTTTGGTAAAATTTGGAATTTAAATAGCAGTTGGAAAACATATTTAAAACCCTATTTAAATAAAGATAAAGGTCCATTTTAAATAAATATTTAAACCTTATGAGAATATAAGAAATATTCTAAATGGATTGTTAAACCACACTATATAAACAGAATGAAAACCCTAATGAAAGTTTAGAAAAAGATTTGAAAAGAAATATGAATTAAATGATATATGAATTCAAAACAGAAAAATCTGAAAAGAAAAAGGAAAAAGAATCAGAAAAAAAAGAAAAAGAAAAGAGACCTGACCCATTAATCTGGCCCAGGCCCAGCAGCGCAGGCCACTCCCTCCCCCTCTCGCGAATCGTTTTTCTCACGAACAGGTCAACCCGCTCAGCCATTGACGCTTGGACCCCACGTGCACCCTCTCTCACTCACTGACAGCGTAGCCCCACTGCCCCGTCATCGTCATCAACCCTGCGACCATTTCTCCCCTCTTTCCTCCGGCCATTGCTGCCATTGATTGCGAGTTGTAATTGGCATTGAATCCGTGAGTTAACCATGCCGTGCCTCTGCCTACTTGAGCGCCCTCCTCTCCTCTCTCTTTCCCCTCAGATCCCATCCCACCGGAGCCACCAGGCTGCTGTAATTTCTACTCGCAACACCCACTGCGCCGGCGAGCTCCAACTCCAATCCCGACGAACACAGCCACCCCTTTGCCCCCTCGACCACACGAGCTTGATCCCCAACCTCGTGCGCATCTGCCGGTGGTATCCTCTTGCTCGAGCGTGCCCTAGAGCGTCGGCTCCGTCTTCGTCTGAGCGCCACTATCGTCTGCCGCAACTCCGACGAACTCTCTAGGTAGTTTCCGTCCGCCCCTCTCTTTCTCATTGATGCCCTCGTACTCGCCACGATCTCACGCATCTAACGACCCCTTCGGTTTGTCCTAGCACGCCCTACATCGTCGCCTCCATCGTCGAGCAGACGCACTCGTCGCTAGAAGCTCCTCCGGCGAGCAATCCCCGTCGTCACCGTGCGTCCCTCCGTCGACAGAGACCACCACGAGAATCAGCACATCACGGTAAGTCTGGTGAGCTACTTCCCTCTCTCTCTCGCTTCCTGTTTCACCAGCAATGTCACTGCCTGAGCGTCGCCGCTGCGCAGCCGTCGCCAGCGCCGCCCATCTGTGGTCGCTGCAGTTTGAGCCGTTCGATTTAGATATGATGGATACGATAGAACAACTTAACGAAGGGGTATCACTTGATCTGCACCGTGCGATCTAAATGAGATCCTGTGGTCTGTATCAGCCAATCCAACCGAACCGTTTTCAGCCAATAGGATACAACCACGTGGCCCAGTCTGTGTTATAAAAACAAGAAACATTTCTATTAGATGCTTAGAATTGTAAAATCCATAACTTTTGATCCACATGTCCAAAATTTGTAAATTTTATATCATTGGAATCAGGAAAAAGAATACTTTGAAACCATTCCCTTTGTTTAGTGTTTTGCTTCTATAAAAGTAGATGTTTTTGTAGTAACATTATTAGGCCTATTTTGATTATAAAAGTTATACTAAAAATGTTTTTAGGGTAAAATCTTTTGTAAATGGATTGTTTTGAACCTACTGACCATAAAAACTTACTTGTAGATTTAAAAGTATATTTTGTGATACTAAGGAATTATTCTTTGAATAAAAAGCATTTCTAGTAAAATAAAAATGGTGCTTGACTTAAAAAAATGGTTTTTGAGTGAAACCTTTTTTAAATGATTTTGTTTTTAAACACTTTGACCATAAACACTAACATTTGTGTTTAAAAATATATTTGGCAAACACTAGAAATTATTACTTTGATTTAAATAATTTCTAGCAAAACAAAAATGATTTAAATGGCCATTTTCACTAACTTAAATTCTAAATGGTTTTACCACTTTTATAAATGACCAATATGTGTTTAAAATGTTTATAGCCTATTAGAAACTACTTCTCCAAGAAAACAATCTTTTGCATGCTTGCATGCATTGTTTTGTTTTCTTTATTTTATGTGGTGAATTGTTTGAATGTTAGTTGTGAATTTGTGCCTTGATTGATTGAATTGTAGTGAACTTTGAAGAGTGTGGCCATTTCAAGACCAAGGAGTGAACCTATATTCTCTACTAAAAGGCAAGTGGTGCTTCATACATTTTGTCCCATTATTTTCACTATGCATTAGTGATATTTCTAAGTAAGACTTGCATTGAATTTTCTATGTGTTATCTATGCCATGGGAAATCCTAGTAGATGATGCCTTGGTAGAATTATACCTAAGTTAAGATTTCTACTACTATCATGCTTAGATTAGCTAGTAGAAAATAAGGGTGGGTTATATTCTGTAGAGGTCCCAACCTTTAATAAGGTAGATATCCCTGTGTTTACAATGCTAGTCCCTGGATCAATAGCTAGCATCCACAGTTTGAGATGTAATATCAAGAAACAAAGGTCATAATACAACTTTATAACCAGGAATAAAATAATTCATTACATCTTACATAGCTCATTTGGCTATCTCATTACAATGCAGCAGAAATAACTATATAGCATGGAGTCCTTCATCTTCAAAGTGCCACAGGCAATCATGTTGGTTGTAGACTTCTAATCCTAATCAACACACTTCACTAACATCAAATAAACCTGTAACATAATAAGTTACAACCAAAAGGGTCAATACATTTGAATTGTATTGGCAAGTGATACTATGGTAGAATAGTGGTATCTATCATCTATATGCATTTGGCTAAGTGGAGCTTAGGCTTGCTTTGCTCAAAATAGATTTTCCTTATCATTTGAAAACACTAAATTTTTGTTTGTCAAAATCACCCAAGGAACAACCAATGAATATTGGTTAACCTTTACCCTTGTTCAACCACAAGCTTTTAACTTAGAAATTAGGATGAGGAGATCCTTGATAGCTTCCATGTATCGATGCTCAAATTGTCCATTGCCGGGGACATGACTAAGTACTTAGATTTTACTCTCGAGAGAGGTGGTGCACTTTCCCCACAAGACTCGACATGCATCGAGACAAGATCTTTCAGAAGCCTTCCCTTAGACCATAATGGACGCGTTCCCAAACCTATCACCCCCTACCACCAAATGTCCATCTGGCTAAGTTATTGCAACCTATATGATCCAGGCGGAGCCCATAATTCCATGTGGCTGCACTAGAAGCTTCTCAACATTTGACATCTCAAATCTTTTTGTTTCTAGGTGGATTTCCACATGTGAGATACACTAGGGTAGTCCATAAATATGGGTCCCTGTGTAACCACTCAACATAAACCATTCTTTCCATTCCACCCAGGTGATTCATTCACATAGTTGTTTTATTAAACAAAACACAAGTCATAGACTTAGAAATATCTCATAGCATGAATATAATCCACCCTTGTTTTCTACTAGATAAGCTAAGCATGATAGTAGTAGGGATCTTAACTTAGGAGAATTTTACTAAGGCATCATCTACTAGGATTTCCCAAGGCATAGCATACTTAGTAAAAATTCCATGCAAGTCCTACTCAAAATATCACTAATGCATAGTGAAAATAATGGGACAAAATTACGAAGCACCACTTGACTTTTTGGTAAAGAATATAGGTTCACTCCTTGATCTTGCAATAGTCACACTCTTCAAATTTCACTACAATTCAATCAAGCAAGGCACAAATTCAATCTAACATTCAAAACAATTCATCACATAAACTAAAGAAAATAAAACAATGCATGCAAGCATGCAAAAGATTGTTTTATTTGAAAATATGGTTTATATTGGGTTATAAACATTTTAAAACACCTATTTGTCATTCATAAAAGTGGCAAGGTCATTTGAAAACGAGTTAGTGAAAATGGACATTTAAATTCCTTTTGTTTTGCTAGAAATGATTTTATTCAAAGAATAATTTCTAGTGTTAGCCAAAATGTTTTTAAACACCAATATTAATGTTTATGGTTAAAGTGTTTTAAAACCAATCCATTTACAAAAGGTTTACACCCAAAATCATTTTTAAATCAAATCAACATTTTATTTTTCTAGAAATGCCTTTAATCAAAGTAATTATTTTCTAGGATTTAATAAAATACATTTTTAAATCCCAAAACTTGGTGTTTAGGGTCAGAGAGTTTAAATCAAACCATTTTCAAAAGGTTTCACTCAAAAGGCATTTTTTAAACCATAATCAATATTTTTATTTAACTAGAAATGCTTTTATTCAAAGATTTATTCCTTAGCATCACAAAATATACTTTTAAATCTACAAGTTGGTTTTTATGGTCAGTAGGTTCAAAACAAATCATTTGCAAAAGATTTTACCCCAAAATCATTTCTAGAATAAATTTTATACACAAAATAGGCCTAAACATGGTTCTGCAAAAACAACCAATTTTACAGAAGCAATTCACTAAACAAATGGAATGGTTGGATATTATTCTTTTTCCTGATTCCAATGATATAAAGTTTGCAAAATTTGGACGTGTGGATTTAAAGTTATGAATTTTTCAAATCTAACCATCTAATAGACAAGTTTCTGTTTTTAAAGCAAAACATAAGACATGTGGCTAAATCTTACTGGTGCATACCGTTTCGCATGGATCGATCGATACTGGACGTTAGATCTAAGTAGCATCGCATGGTACATAATCAATCTTACCGCTTCGTTTAGTTATTCTATCCTAGCCAACAGATCAAGATCCAACGGTTCAAATTCCAGTGGCCAAAGATGGGCGGCGCGGCGACGGTGGATAGCGGCGGTGCGCTCGGGCGGTGATGTTGCCGGCGATACTGGAAGGAGGGAGAGGGAGGAGTAGCTCACCAGATTCGCAGGAAGGTGACGATACTCAACGTGTCCGTGGTTGGCGAAGGGCCGCACGGGGACGATGGTAATTCCTCACCGGAGTTCCTTCTAACGACGGGTGCTCTCTGTTGAAGATGGAGGCAACGCTACGGTGCACGCCAGAGCAAATAAAAGTTGCTGTCAGATGCGCAAGATCGTGGCGAGTACATGCGTGTGAAAGAGAGGGAGAGGCACGGTCGGAAATTACCACGGGAGCTCGTCGGAGGAATGGCAGACGGTGGCGACGCTCAGGCGAAGACGTTGCCGACGCTGCAGGGCACGCGCAGGCGAAAGGAAGGCTCTGGTATGTGCATAGGGAGATGGGGAACATGCTCGTGGGAACTGGGAGGCAAGGGGAGGTTGGACGTCGCTGCAATTCGCCGGAAAAGCTCGTCGGGGCAGCGAGGTTGCAAGCAGAAATCCAGGCAGCCTGGTGGCTCCGGTCGTGTAAGGTTTGAGCAAAAAGGAGGGAACGTGGGCGATTAAATGGGCGAGGTTACTAGGCTGATTCAACGCGGCAGTAAAGCGAATTTAATTCGCATAGTTAGAGGCAGAAACGGCGACGAGGGGAGGGAGAACGAGTCGCGTAGAGACGATGAACCGAGTTGGCAGGTGGGGTCACTTCCTCAGCGATAGAGAGAGGGAAAACGGTGGGGTCTACACATTAGTGACTGCGCGGGTTCAAGTTTGAGTAGAGAAACGCTTCGCGCTCAGAGAGAGGGAGTGGGCTGGCTGTTGGGCCTGGTGGGCTGGTTAGGCTGGGCTGGTTTGTTTTCCATTTTTTTCTTCCTGTTTCTTTTTATTTTTCTGATTTCAATTTCTGTTTTGAATTCAAACTACCATTTGAATTCAGATTTCTTTTTCAAATCTTTTCCAAATATTTAGTATGTTTCTATACTGTTTTAAATATGTATTTAGAGTCCATTTTAGAATAATTATTTTATTCATTTATGGTTTATTATTTATTTATAATAGACATTTGCCTTTATTCAAATAATATTTTAATTATATTTTCAAACTCTTAATTGAATTCTAATTTTCACCAAACCATTTTCAATAGGTTTTATTTATTCCATAGTGCAAATAATTCACTTGAATTATTATTTAAAATATTTTAATATGATTTATTAATCATTTAAATTGGGCATTTGTATTTATTCAAATAATATCCAATATGGTTTTTAAACTCATATTAATTTTATTCAAACAATTCTTTTAATTTAATTAGATAACTTTTATTCCCTTTAGGAAAATTCCAATTTATTATTTTCTCATGATTTAATTAATCATTTACTTTAGGAATTTGTCTCTATTAAATATAATTTGAATATGGTTTAATCCCATATACTTTTATTTGAATATTCTTTATCCTTTTATTTTATTTGGATTTGGATTATCTTTATTCCATTTACTTATGGATTTAATTCAAGGTCTAAATTATCTTCTAAATAATTTTATTGGGATTTATTATTTAGGCAAATTGTCTTTATTTAAATAAAATTTGATATTATTCAATCTTTATGATTTTATTTAAATAACCTTTTACTCCTTTTATTATTCATTAACTCTTCATTCCATTTACTTGGCCAAGATTTAATTTGGCTTTTAAATATTCCTTATTTATTTTCTTTATTTCTTTTTTTATAAAATCCATATCTTTTTATTTATAGATCCAAAATTGGTGATTCCAATTTGTATAATTTTATTTAATATTTGTTTATATTTTTAAATCCTTTTAGGATTATTTTGCTCATAATTTTGGCATGGATTTAGTTATGAGCTTTATTAGCTTTGGAATTTATTTTCCTTTTATCTTAATAACTTCATAAGTTTTTATCCATGGCTCCAAATTAAGTGAAACCACTTTCTATGGTTTTATGATATTTTTATTTATCATTTTTGATCATTTATAAATGTTTGTTGATAGATTTTTATATGGATCAAATCCATAGTCTTTGGGAGATCTTGGAAATGATTTATTCCATTAGGGATTTAGGGTTTTGGTTTAACTTTTCCAAGTGTTTAAATATCAAGATACATTCATTGATGGATGCATTTCACTTGATTGAAATTTTGTTAGATTCCCTTTTCATTCAAAGTTTGCTCAAGATGGGTTTTGATGTTTCCATTTGGAATCAAAAAGTTTCTTTTCACCCTAAATTTCAACAATTATTTATTTTTCACATTTCAAAATTTGGAAAATTTTGGGATGTGACATATTCATGCTATGGAATATTTCTAAGTCAATGACTTGTGTTTTTTTAATAAAACAACTATGTGAATGAATCACCTGGGTGGAACGGTGTGAATGGATTATTTTGAGTGGTTACACAGGGCCCCATATTTATGGCCTACCCTAGTGTATCTCACTTGTGGAAAGCCACCCAGGAACAAAGAGATTTGAGATGTTAAATGTTGAGAAGCTTCAAGTGCAGCCACATGGCAATATGGGCTCTGCCTGGATCATATAGGTTGCAATAACTTAGCCAGATGGACAGTTGGTGGTAGGGGGTGATAGGTTTGGAGCGCGTCCATTTTGGTCTAAGGGAAGGCTTCTGAAAGATCTTGTCTCTATGCATGTCGAGTCTTGTGGGGAAAGTGCACCACCTCTCGAGAGAGTAAAATCCAAGTACTTAGCTGTGTCCCCGGCAATGGACAATTTGAGCATCAAGACATGGAAGCTATCAAGGATCTCTCCCAATTTTCTAAGTTAAAAACTTGTGGTTGAACAAGGGTTAAAGGATCACCAATGTCTATTGGTAGATCCTTTGGGTGATTTTAACAAACAAAAACTTAGTGTTTTCAACTTATAAAGAAAACCTATTTTGAGCAAAGCAAGCCTAATCTCCACTTAGCCAAATGCATATAGATGATAGACTCCACTATTCTACCATAGTATCACTTGCCAATACAATTCCAATGTATTAACCCTTGTGGCTGTAACTTATTATGTTGCAGGTTTGTTTGATGTTAGTGAAGTGTGTTGAATAGGATTACAAGTCTACAACCAACATGATTGCCTGTGGCACTTTGAATATGAAGGACTCCATGCTATATAGTTATTTCTGTTGCATTGTAATGAGATAGCCAAATGAGCTATGTAAGATGTAATGAATTATTTTATTTCTGGTTATAAAGTTGTATTATGACCTTTGTTTGTTGATATTATATCTTAAACTGTGGATGCTAGCTATTGATCCAGGGACTAGCATTGTAAACACAGGGATCTCTACCTTATCAGGTTGTGACCTTTACACCTACAAAAAGGTTCTTTCTCAATAATATCTAAATAAGATAGTTCAAGAGAGAAATCATAATCTTCATCTTTAATATCTATGGGAGAAGTGGCAAACTTAGGATCAGAGGAAAACTTAGGCATAATAGTACGTCTAGCAAGGAGACTCTTAATAGCACTAGTACCATGTGTGTTTCGGCACTCTTCAACAAAATCATCAGTGAACTCAATGTAACCATCATTAATATCATAACTCTCACTAGACTCAGGTGAGATAACAGGTGTAACAGTGTCTTCACTAGGAGTTTTGGTATTTCCTAGACTAGCCATAGCAGCATCTAGAAAAGGACCTAATGAACCAGTCGCATCAAGCACAGTAGAAGTAACATCATGAGTATCAAAAGCAGTTTCAGACTCAACAGTAGTAGCAGTGTGTGTAGCATGTGTATGTGGTGGTGTTGTAACAAGCTTACTTATAACAAACGGTGAATCAAGAGCAGCAGAGGTGTTTAGGACTGTACCGCTTCTTGTAGTGGATGGTAAAATAGGGAACTTTCCATTACGAGACTTCCCCATGATGAAAGGAGTAGCAGTGACCAATAATAGATCCAAGTGAACTTATATATAAAGCTATGCTCCCCGGCAACGGCGCCAGAAAATAGTCTTGATGACCCACAAGTATAGGGGATCGCAACAGTCTTCGCGGGTAGTATTGCCCAATTTATTGATTCGACACAAGGGGAGCCAAAGAATACTTGCAAGCCTTAACAACTGAGTTGTCAGTTCAGATGCACCTGGAAATAGTTCTTGCTCACAGAAGTTTATCAGTAGTAATAGTTTGGTAGTAGCAACAGCAAAGCAACAACAGTAGTAACATCAATAGTGAAATAGAAGCAATAGTAACAATAACGGTAACAATAGGATTCGAGTGCGGTAGGGATAGGGATGGATGGAAGGGCGTTGCATGGATGAGTCTAAACATGTAACTTCAAGATCTAGGGCATTGCATATAAATAATAACAAGCATCCAAGTACTAAATAATCCTAGGCATGTGCTCCAAATATAGCCATACGTGCTTGCAATGAGAACTTGCACAACATCTTCTGTCCAGCCAGCCCGTGGCAGCGGGGCCTCTAGGGAACTACTGGAATTAAGGTGCTCCTTTTAATAGAGCACCGGAGCAAAGCATTAACACTCCGTGAACACATGTGATCCTCACACCACAGCCATCCCTTCCGGTTGTCCCAATTATTATCACTTTGGGGCCTTTGGATCCGGATAATGATATGTGTACACAACTTGCAGATGAGATCACAAACAATACTATCATAATGATTCAATAATAAGTTCAGATCTGAGATCATGGCACTCGGGCCCTAGTGACAAGCATTAAGCACAACAAGTTGCAACAAAGTCAAATAGCACTAATAGAGATACTAGGCATTATGCCCTAACAGATCTTATTCGATTACATGATGGAACTCATCCAATCCCTACCATCCCCAAGCCTACAGCGGGGGATTACTCACTCATGGGTAAGGGAACATCGGTGGTTGATGGAGATGCGTTGGTGATGACGATGGCGATGATCCTCTCCAAATTCCCCGTCTCCGCAGGGTGCCAGAACGGAGTTTCTGGATCCGAATCTTGGTTTCCGGTGGTGGCGGAGGAGCAGAACTCTTTCTGTAAAACTATCGAACCCCCCTCGATTTTTAGGTTGAAAGGAAACTTATAGGCACAGAGGGAGGCCGAGGGGGGGCCTGGGGTGGCTGCACCCCCTCCAGGCACGGCCAGTGGTGGGCCCGCGCCTAGGGTGGGTGTGGGGCCCCCAGGCCTCCTCTCTGTCTCGTCTTCTGGCTCTGTGGGTTTTCTGGTGAAATATAATTTTTGGCATATTTTCCGGATTTTTTCCTGATAGTTTATTTTCTGCACAAAAACAAGACACCAAGGTAATTCTGCTGAAAAAAGTGATACGTCGGAAACATATCAATAATTTTTTATGTTCCATGCTTGTTTAGTATCTAGTTTGCTTTGCTTTATCTTTCTTTGAGGTGTTTTTATATCTTTTCTGGAACTAACCTATTAACAAGTTGTCACAGTGCCAGTTGCCTGTTTTCTTCTGTTTTTGGTTCCAGAAAGGCAGAAAATCAATATCCTTGGAATTGGACGGGACAAAAGCCAAAGTCAATAACTTTCGGTGAGGGACACGAATCCAGAAGGAGGGACAGATAGGCACCAGAGGGTGGCCAGACCCCCTTGGGTGCGGCCAAGCCTGGCCCGTGCCTGGGGAGGGTGTGGGCCCTCTGGCCGCCTCCTCGCCCCCCTTCGCCTATAAGAAGCCTCCGACCCAAAAACCCTAGGGAATCCAGAAGAAATCCACGAAAACCTCTGTAGGGACGCTGCCACCGAAGGGGAGATTTGGGGGACAGAAAGTCTCTGTTCCGGCACCCTGCCAGGACGGGGAAGTGCCCATGGAGCCATCTCCATCGATCTCCATCGCCATATTCATCACCATTGTTGATTCCCATGATGAGGAGGGAGTAGTTCTTCCTCGAGGCTAAGGGCTCTACCGATAGCTATGTGTTCATCTCTCTCTATGCATGATCTTGTGGTCATGAGCTTTGTAAGATCTACCTTTCTACTCAAGTGCTTCATTAGATCTCTGCTATCCCCATGTGTGTGAAAGTGACAGCGTGCACGCCATGGTGGCACTTAGGCTTGAGTCTACATAAATACTCTTTGTTCTTTAATAGATCTATGTTTTTTCCCACGTGTGTGAAAGTGACAGCGGGCATACCATGTGTGGCACTTTTGCTAGATTGAATATTTGTTATGAGTTATATTTGGAGTTGGATGTCTTTGTGAAATTGTGGTGTTTGTTGGAACCATCTAGCGCTCAAGGTGACAGTGTGGGGTCATCTAGATTGGGGAAGGCAGACTTTGAGGTGTGCTGTTATAGCCCTACCATGGATTAGAGTGTCCAACCGGAGAGTAGTTAAGAGTAGTATCATGAAAATAGGGTATTTATATGAGAGAGTGTTCACTAGTGAAAGTATGATCCCTAGGCCTTGATTCTAAGCATTGAAACACCGTTTGCTACTATATCTGTTGCATGTTTGCTTGCTTTAGTCTTTACCTCACTGTCAAGCTATTTTCTGGCACCGTTACTACTTGTATTTCACTATATCTTCGCCGAACTAGTGCACCTATACATCTGACAAGTGTATTGGGTGTGTTGGGGACACAAGAGACTTCTTGTATCTTGATTGCGGGATTGCTTGAGAGGGAATACCTTTGACCACTTCCTCCCTGAGTTCGATAAACCTTGGGTAATCCACTTAAGGGAAACTTGCTGCTGTTCTACAAACCTCTGCACTTGGAGGCCCAACAACTATCTACAAGAATAGAAGTGCGTAGACATCAAGCTCTTTTCTAGCGCCGTTGCCGGGGAGGTAAGGTAAAAGGTACTCACATCCTCCGGTGTGAGTGCTCGAAGTTATTTCCTTTATATTCTGCAATTTTGTCTTTTTGTTTCTTGTTTTCACTAGTTAGGCTTAATGGAAAACAACAACAAAATTAGAGAGCTTTATAGTGTTTATCTTGAGTTAGTACATGAAGTGTTTGAAGAGAAAAATAAAAAACCTATGGAACTTTATTTGCATGCCAATAACAATGTTATTAGTATGAATTATTTGAACACCATTATTGCTAATGCCATGGAAAATTCTAAGCTTGGGGAAGCTAGTTTTTATGAAAATGATCTTTTTAGTCCCCCAACTTTGAAAGATAGCTATTTTATTGCTTATGATGATACCAAACCTCCAATATATGATGATTACAATGATGAGTATGCTATTTTCAGTCCACCTACTATTGAGGATAAATTTTATTTGTGATTACAATATGCCTCCTATATTTGATGAATATGGTGATGCGAATAATAGTGATAGCTATTTTGTTGAATTTGCTCCCACTACAATTAATAAGAATGACTATTCTTATGTGAAGAGTAATAATTATTTTATGCATGTGGCTCATGATAAGAATATTTTATGTGATAGTTATATTGTTAATTTTATTCATGATGGTACTGAAAGTTATTATGAGAGATGGAAACATGGTCTTATGTATCTTAACAATATTAAGTTCCCCCTCTTCATGTTGAAAATTTTGAAGTTGCACTTGTTTTGCTTTCCTATGCTTGTTGCTTTGTGCTTTCATGACTTGTTTATTTACAAGTTTCCTATGCATAGGAAGTGGGTTAGACTTAAATATGTTTTGAATTTGATTTTTGATGCTCTCTTTCACTTCAATTCATATTTCTTATGTGAGCATCTTCTCAAACTATCAAGACTAACTTAAAGGCATTAAAGAAAAGTACTTGTTGGGAGATAACCCAAGAGTTTTTTTGAGTCTTGGAAGTTATTACTTCTGTAATGACCTCTCCTTATCCTTTTTGTTTGCTTTTTGTGCCAAGAATGACCTCTAATGAGAGGGAAGTAAGATTTGGGGAGTTGCTGTCCCGAAACAGATTTCTGTCCTCCACCATAAAAATTCGTGAGGAGTCTCTGTAGCTTGTATTGAGCTGCAAATTTACGAAAACATCCCCCAGTATGTTATCTTTCTACAGTATCTTGTGTTTTTAGTGAAAATTATTACTGTTACAAAGCTTTGCCTAAGGGTCTAATATCTTTTGAATACACTAATGTTGCTAATGAAGATTGTGTGAAGTTTTGTATGAAGGAAAATTTTCAGGTGTAGAGAGAGAATGATGTAATGAGATGAAGAACGGACACAAGATCAAGATTGGGGATGCCACCCTGGTGTCACCCCAGTAAATATCCAAGAGGTACAAGCATCAAAGCTTGTGGATGCCCAAGGCATCCCCTTCTTCATCAATAAAAAGCTTAGGTCTTTCTAGACACTTTGTTTTTATTGTTTCATGCACAATTGTGTTGTTCTTGGAGCGTCTTAGTTTTCGTTTTTGGTTTTCGTTTGCTTAGCTTGATTGAGTAAGTTGGTTGGATCAAAACACGCTTCTTGTGGAGAGAGACACACTCTGTTTTCATTGCCTATAACACTCTAGTTTTCATTCTTATTGTTTGTAAGTGTTCTCTTTTGCTAGCACTGTGTTTAGCCTTAGTTTCTTGTGCTTTCAGCTTAGAACTTTTTAGTTCTTCTTTGTGGATTTGTGAGACAGGCTCACTGATCTTTATTGATTATTATCTTTGTGAGTTGTTTCAAATAAGTTGTTTGGTGTTGGAAAAGAGTAGAAAGTTTCATGCTTATAGTGGTACAAAAGGGAGCTTGTTTTGATTGTGGCTTAGACTTTATCATGTCATTCTAGATGTTGTTTTGACCTTATGCTTAGTGATTATTGATGTAGCATGACTTGTTCCAAACAATTAGGATTTCTTAATGTGCCTTGAAAGAATCATGCGTTGCTTTAGCATACAAAAGAATAGTATTGTTGTATTCTCCTTTGATGCTTTGTTTGGGTTGACTTGGCACATGCTCACACCATGTTATGAACAAGTCACCATAGCCTCTATGATCATTTAGTCCTTGACTTGTATTACCACTTTATGCTTTGATTAGTAATGTTTTGTCGCTCTGCATGATTATGTCCATTATTGCTCTCTTAGTTGGTTGCTCCCAGTCTTTTGCTAGCCTCTACTTGTATGAGTAAGCTCTACTCATGCATCCAACTCCCAAGGAACCAAATTATTCCAAAGTGTCCACTATAAATTCCTATGCATGGTGTATTACACCATTCCAAGTATATTCTTATTTTATCTATCTTCCAAACTTGTTATGTGAAAATTAGTGATTAAAGCTCTCACAAACTTGATGGCACACTTTATTTTTCTTGCCCCTAATAAACTTGAACCATTGTGTCATCTATGTAGTATATGCTTGCACTTATAAGTTGGGAATTAGCAGAACCGTGTTGTCACGGGGAATGCTTTCAGCATGTGTAAATATATACCTAGTTGATACCATGCTCTTTTGTTTATGGATGTCGGTGGTGTGAAATAAAAGGGGAGCTTGTTGATACGCCCAATTTGCATCACCTTTCTATATCATAATTTACCTCTATTCATTGATATATGTCTTATTATGAGGTATTACTTATGACTTTTCATCTATTTATGCATGTTGGATGATTCTTGGAGGATGGACTGCCGGAGCCTGGATTCTGATGGAAAAGAAGGCGTTTCGGTGCAATTTCACGAAGATCAGAAAAATACCAGAAAAATATTGAAACATATTATTTTCCCAGATGACGAAGGAAGCCAGAAGGAGGAGCGAAGAGGGCTCGCAGGGGGCCCACACCCCTAGGCGTGGCCCCCCCTGGGCCACGCATAGGGTAGGTGTGGCCCACCTGCCCGGCTCCCGACCCCCTGCTGCCGCGCATAGGGTAGGTGTGGCCCACCTGCCCGGCTCCCAACTCCGCCCCTTCGCCTATATCTTCCCTACGGAACCCTAAGCCTAAGGGGGCGACCATAGATAGTTTTCCGCCGCCTCTGGGGGCGGAAAACACCAAGAGAGAAAGATCTCTCCGATTGACAGATTTCTGTCGGGGGAATTCCTTCCCGGAGATGGGAGACCGTCGCCATCAACACCATCATCAAGCTAGGCTTCATCGGGATCATCATCATCATCCACACCATCATCTCCACCAGCACCATCATCACCACTCCATCCCATTGTAACAATTGTGTTGGATATTGCTTTAGTTCTTAGGGAAACTTTCCCGGTGTTGATTACTATTGTAATTGATGCTTGTGAGTGGAACCATTGGATTATTGTTTATGTTCAGATTGTTATCCATTACCATATCTTCTTTGATCTTGATCCATATGATGTCTCATGAGTAGTTCGTTTATTTATTGAGAACATGGGAGAAGTCATGTTGTTAGTAGTGAATCTGTGATGAGTTATTATTCAATGCTTTAGTATTTAAGTTGTGGTGATATTCTTCTAGTTGTGTCATGTGAACGTCGACTACATGATACTTCACCATTTATGGGCCTAGGGGAACGCATTGTGTATTTGGCTACTAATTGTGGGGTTGCCGAATTGACAGAAACCTAAACCCCCGTTAGGACACCTTTACACAAGGGAGTGTAGGATCTCAGAGTTTAAGGCTGTGGTTAGATTTATATCTTAATTACTTTCTTGTAGGTACGAATGTTTGCAGGGGGGTTAATCACAAGTATTTATTAGTCCAAGTAAGGTCGGTATATTAGCACAGGTTCACCCACACAACACTTACAATATCAGAGAAGAGTACTCAACTATTTGAAGCGAAAGCACTTCACAAAATTCCTATGTGTCCTCGAGAACGTTTGGTCCTTATAAGTATTTCATCCGGCTTGTCCTTTGCTAAGAAAGGATTGGGCCACTTGCTCCGTTTGTTCGTTGTCTTTATTACTTGCTCCTTGTTTTGTTGTCTTATCAGAAAACCACTAAAATCCGTTGGCTAAGTATTCACAGGGATTTCCTGCTCCATACCACTGTTCAGCACCTTCTGCTCCTCATTGGGATCGACGCTCCTATTTATCGAAACTACTGCGATACACCCCCTACACTTTTGGGTCATCAAGACTATTTTCTGGCACCGTTGCCGGGGAGTGAAGCGCTATTGAAGAGTGGAACTAGTAAGGTAAACTTTTACTGTGAGTATTGCTCTTGTTACCGCTTGTTACTTTGTTTCCAATATGGATAACCCACTTGGTTTTCTATTTGGGAAAACTACTACCACTGCTAGGGTAGTAGATGAACCACCTCCTGTTGAGATAGATACATTTAAGATACCTACAAGTATTGTTAATCGAGTTATGGATAATTATTATTTAGGGGATGGAACTGTTCATCCTGGTGATCACTTGTTTTGTATCCATGAATTATGTGGGTTGTTTAAGTGTGCAGGTATCACAACTGAACAAGTAAAGAAGAAGTTACTCTCCATATCCTTGAAAGGGAGAGCTAAAGAATGGTATAAGCTGTTGAAGAATGGACAATCCATGGAATGGGAGGAGATGGCATCTCTCTTTTACTCTAAATTTTATCCTCCTAGTGAGATTCATAAGGATAGAAATCTTATATATAACTTTTGGCCTCTTGATGGAGAGAGTACAGCTCAAGCTTGGGGGAAATTGAAGTTGCTAATGCTTCAATTTCCTATTCATGAACTCCCTAACAATAGTATTCTCAATATTTTTTATGCTAGGCTTTCTCTTCATGATAAAGATGTAATAGATGCTTCGTGTGTTGGATCATTCACACGTATGAAGGAACAAGCTAAATGGGATCTCCTAGACCGTATTCAAGATAACACTGAGGCTTGGGAGAATGACAAAGGAAGAAAGTCGGGTATAAACTATGATTATGAATGCATTAAATCTTTTATGGGAACTGATGACTTCCGTGATATTAGCAATGAGTTTGGTCTTGATTCCCAAAGTATTGCCAACTGTTTTAAGGACTTCGCCTCTTACATAGAAATTCCCAAGAAGAAGTGGAATAAGTACCATGCTCCGTATAAAGATGTTGTTAATCATGCTCCCGTTAGAAGTACTCAAGTTTGTACTACTAATCATATTGTGCCTGGACCTCATGTTGAGAAAATGCCTTTCTCAGCTAAGGTAAAGGAGTATTCCATGATTATTAGTGCAAATAACAAAGGTACAAAGAAAACTATGGATCCTGGTAAGCAATTGAATGTTGAACCTGTGGTAGCTATTGTGAAAGACACTGTCACTAGATATATAGAGGATGAGCATATTGTCTTTTGTGAAGATGCTACTAATATTGTCTCTCATCCTAGTAAGGCTAGAAAAGCTAGTGTTCCTTGTAGGGGTTCGTAGCATGGAAAACAAAAAATTTCTACCGCATACAAACAAACAAGCCAAGATCTATCTACTAGATTGTAGCAACGAGTCGATAGAGGAACTCACCCTCGAAGATTCCAAAGAGGTTAACGAGAGCAGATTCTCGTGGGTGATGTAGTCGTACACTTGCCGATCTCAAGATCGTGTAGACGATCCTTCCGGCGCTGCGTTCTGGCAGCGCTTCCGCATTCGGTCACATGTTCGGTACTCGATGAAGACCTTCCTCTCCCTTGTTCCAGCAGGCAGCGAAGATTGTAGCACTCCCCTCGCGATTCCGACAGCACGACGGCGTGGTACCGGAAGTAGAGGGGAGATCTCGCAGGGCTTCGCCTTAAGCCGGAGCGAGTATGGTGGACTATGAGAGTGCCCTCGGCGATCTAGGGTTTAGACACACCGAGGAAGAGGTGCTAGGGCCGGCGGCTAGGGCTTGGAGGTGCCCAAGTCGGCGGCTAGGGGAGAAACCCTAGGCGGCGGCTATGGTGGGCAGCGGCGGCTAGGATTAGGTTTAGAGGGGGAAATCTTGTGTACTAGGAGGGGAGCCCTGCCCCTCCTCTTATAGGAGGGAGGCGCCGGCCAAGGGGAGGGGAATCCCTCCCCAACTCGGATCCCAAGTGGGCCGGCGGTGGAGGAGGGACTCCTCCCCAACTCGGTTTCCACTTCCCCTCCACTTTCCAAAATAGCCGTTTGACTTTTCAAATTGGCGTTTGACTTTTCAAACTAGGATTTGATTAAACCCTTTATTTTGTTCAGCGATGACACTTAGTACATGATGCAGTCATTCCAACTTGTTATGACACATTCATGTACCCTTCCCCTCCGGAGTGCCGGACATTCCGGAACCTTCTAGAACATTCCCGATGAAAACACCGGAACCATTCCCCAACTCTGAAACAGGACTTTCCTTATATGAATCTTATTCTCCGAACCATTCCGGATCTCCTCGTGATATCCTAGATCTCATCCGAGACTCCGAACAACATTCGGTCGCTTACTCATCATTCCATAACTACTCAACAACATCGAATCCTTAAGTGTGTCTCCCTACGGTTCGTGAATTATGCGGACATGATCGAGACACTTCTCCGATCAATAACCAATAGAGGAATCTGGAAATTCATATGGCTCCCACATATTTCTACGATTACTTTGCGATCGAATGAACCACTTACATACGATACCAATTTCCCTTTGTCTCACGATAGTTTACTTATCCGAGGTTTTGATCGTCGGTATCTCTGCATACCTAGTTCAACCTCGTTACCGATAAGTACTCTTTTCTCGTTCCCGTGATATGTGATCCCTTGTGAGCCAGTCACATGCTTGCAAGCTAATTGGATGACATTCCACCGTGAGGGCCCAGAGTATATCTATCCGTCATATGGATGGACAAATCCCACTCTTGATCCATGAGCCTCAACCCATACTTTCCGAACACTCAATGCCACCTTTATAGCCACCCAGTTATGGTGTGGTGTTTGATGTCATCAAAGCATCCTTCCGGTGATGGTGATTAACATGATCTCATGGTCGAAGGAATTAGGTTACTATGTATCAGAAAGCTTATAGCAAATGAACTATATTAAATGACTTGATCTTTATGCTACGCTTAATTATAGGAGTATGTCCATCACATCATTCTCCTAATGATATGACCCGTTGTTAATAACATCTCTATGTTCATGATCAGGAAACCATGATCATATATTAACCAACAAGCTAGTTTAACAAGAGGCTTTACTAGGGACTCTTTTATGTTTACAAATCACACAAGTATTAATGTTTCCTGTTAATACAATTATAGCATGGTATGTAAACATTTATCATAAGTATGAATATATGATAATAACCACTTTATTATTGCCTCTTGGGCATATCTCCAACAGTCTCCCACTTGCACTAGAGTTAATAATCTAGTTTCAAACCTTTGTGTATTCAACACCTATGGCTTTCTGGTGTCATATGTACACGATTGCTAGTGGTCAACTGATCTTCGGATCTGACACTTCCAGGTCCGTGTGTAATTGCAAGTCTTTGCGTCTCTACGCATCACTCATTCTTTAATGAGATGGCTTCGTACAAATTTGGTCCTTTGGTGTGACCTTTAGTTCTTTGGGGTTAAAACATGTTGATAATATTGTCGTACAATATATCTTCATAGTATTATCCCGCTGTGAACTACACCTAGTTTGATAACAAACTACTTGAAACAAATGCCCTCTTTAGCTGCTATAGTAGCAGTCATATACTTAGCCTTTTGTTGTAGTATCTGTCACAATGTCTTAACTTTGGAACTCATAAAAATCCATCATGGAACTTACTTTTCATTACATTGTGCCACCCTTAGTTTAGATTGAGATAAACTTAATTTGTACTTTGTGACAAAACTAGTATCAATGTAGTACTTTTACAATGAACTAACCATCTATTTGTAACTTCTACAAATAATACTCTTAGTTCTTCCAAAAGATCATAAGAATATCCTTACTATTGTCCAATGATCATCTTATGAATCATTCTGGTATATGCTCAAAACATTTAGAGAATAGGACATATCTGGATTTGTACATATCACAGTATGATTGATATAAATACTCTTTGTGATTTCATACATCAAGTATCAATCTATACTTGAATCTTTGTTTCACTTACCAAGTGTCAATACACTTGAATATATCATTAATATTGAACTTATTCAATCCTTTCTGTGCGACAAGAACCTTTCTCGTAGTTTCTATATTGAACTCATTCAATATATCATCTATGTACTTTCGGCACAACCATATTAGCGTCTATTGATGCCAAATATTTGGGTTTTGCCTAAGTCTTTCATCAGGATGAAATTCTTAATATGTGTTTAGAAAAGATACATCATTTCTAATCAACAATATGTCTTCCACATAATGTTTTAGAAACATTTCTTTTCGCTCCCACTTAATTTCTTGCAAATGCAAGCATCTTCATTGTCTCTGATGAATTTTGTCACATCCCAAGATTTTCCAAATCTTGTAATGTGAAAAATAAATGAATAAAATAAAACTTTGTTGATTTTCAGGGTGAGAAGAAACTTTTTGAATCCAATTGGAAACCTTCAAACCAATTTGGATTAAACAAATCCTAAAGGGATTTAAAAAGATAAACATTTAAAGGAAAATAAAAAATATTTAAAATTATTATTTTGGATCTTTTAAATAAAAAGATTTGGTTTCAAATAAAATAAAGGTTTTAAAAATAAAGATTATTTTATAAGCCAAATTAAAACTTGGCCAAAGCCTTGGAATTAGAATATTTCTATTTGATAAAAATGGTAAAGGTTTATTTAAAATAAATTAATAAGGATTTAATATCCAAGTTTTATTAATAAAGGCCTTACTATTTTCCAAAACATCAAAGATTATTTATTTATTCAAAATAAGATTTCCAAGTATTTTATATTCCCAAATAAAGCCTACTGATTTGGTTTTGAAAATAATTAGATTTCAAAAGGAGTATTTAAATAAAACAAATCTTATTTGATTTTAATAACAATGGTCTATTTATTTAATTAATAATGGACCCTAAAATAAAATTATTATTTTGGTTTTGGAATTTTGGTTTATGTTACTGAACAGAACCAAATTCAAAGTTGTTTAGTGTGGTGATTGTTTGAATGGATTTGATTGTTGTTTGTTTGTTTGAATTTCAAAAACAGAAATCAAAAATAGGAAAAGAAAAAGCTTCCAGGAAGAAAAAAAATAGAATTTGGACGACCCAACCCAGCAGCCCAACTAAGCCCAGTACCAGCCCACTTCCCCTCTCCCTCGGCGAAACGTATTTCACTCAGAACCGCACCCGCTAAGCCAATGACTGGTGGCCCTCTTCTCCCTCTCATTCCACGCTGACAGCAGGGACCCACGCAGCCAGCTCACTCCTCTTCTTCCTCGCGACGACCACGCCGGCCGTTTCTGCCAGTGATTCCGCGGCTTCAATTCACCTTAATGCGGCCACCATTACTCGTCGCGATCACGCCCATTTAAACGCCAGCGCCTCTCCTCCATTTCCCCTCTAACTCCTCTCCCAAGCACGCCTCCAGGCTGCCGAATTTGGCTCGACACTCTCACTGCTCCGACGACCCTCCTTGTTGATTCCGGCCAAGCTCCACCATCCCGTGCCTCCCCGAGCACACGAGCAGACTCCCCACTCCCAGACGATTCTCCCTGTACTCTTCGTTCGATCGCGGGCGCCTCAGAACGACGCCAACCACTTCGACTGAGCGCCGCCGCGTCTGCAACATCTCCGGCGACGTTTCCTGGTAAGTCCAGACCGCCCCAAGCTTTCTCCTTCACACACGCGTCTTCTCTGTGATCTCCTGCATCTGACCACACCCTCTGGTTGCCTCCTCGTGATCGACAGCGTCGCCTTCGACCGCGAACAGAACCACCCGTCGCCAGACCCTACTCCGGCGAGCAATCCACCGCAACCCTGAGCGCCCCTTGCCAAGCCGACTGTACCTCGAGCATCACCACGTCCTTGCGACCTCGGTGAGCACTTTCCCTCCCCTCTTTGCTTCCTGTAACCGCCGTAGCGCCACCGCCTGGCCGTGCGCCGCCGCTAGCCACCGTCGGTGCCGCTCGCGTTTGGTCAAGCAAACCAGCGCCGTAGGATCGTGATCTGACGAACACGATAGATCCACTTAGCACCAAAGGGGTACGCGATCAGGACCGTGCGATCTATTTAGATTCAACGCGCCGCAGAGCCAATCCGGCCGAACCGGTACCAGCCAGTAGCGTTGCGACGCGTGGCCAGTTTTTGGTTTAAAACAGTTTTGAAAACAGATTTGAGTTGCAAATTGAAATCCCTATAACTTTTGATCCACACGTCCAAAAATTACAAACTTTATATCGTTGGAATCAGTGGAACAAGCCCTAGCCAACCATGGAATTTGTTTAGCAAATAGTATCTGTTAGATTGTTTGTTTTTGCAGAAACATTTGTATGCTTGTTTAGATTAGAAAAATTGTTCAAAAATGTTTTTGAGGTTAAAACCTTTGCAAATTGTTTTGTGGTGAGATTACTGACCCTAGGAACCAACCCATGGTTTTGAAATTGGATTTGGTGAAGTTTAGGAATAAAAACTTGGTTTAGCCTATTTTTAGCCAAATAAAAATATTGGTTTTTGTTACGAAAATGTTTTGGAGTAAAAACTTTGGGAAAAAGTTTTGGACCAAACCTATTGACCCTAAAACACCAAGTTTGAGAATTAGAAACTCATTTGGTGAAAGACTTAAAAGTTTTGATTTGATAAAAACATTTTTCACCACATAAAATGATGAATGGATTTAAAAATAACCCTTTTGCAAATGACTTTGCCACTTTGTAAAATGACCACTTTGGACCTTACAAAGTTTAGAAACCTAGTGGAGACCATCTTTGCAAATAGAACCACCTCTTGCATGCTTACATGCATGACTTAGATCCCATTGTTTTATGTGTGTGAAATGTTTGATTGATTATTGGTTTGGAATGCTAGTTGATATGGTGTTTGCTTGATTGATTGTAGTGAAGTTAGCAAAGTGTGAGACTAGCAAGATCAAGGAGTAAACCAACATTCCCTACCAAAAGAAAGGCAAGTGACACTATCATCTAAAGTCCTACTATTTTCATTATACTTAGTGGATTTTGAAAACATGCATGAAAAGAATTTCTATACTTATGCTATTCTAAATCCTAATAGGATACCCTATACATTCCTTAGAGAAAACAATGTAGTTGTTACATGCTTAGCCATGCTATATTTTGAAAAGAGATACATGTTGAGATTTTATGAAGTTGAGAAAAGGACTTGTGTTTTTTACTTAATAAAACAAGGACTCAATGAACCACCTGGGTGGCCAAGGATACTTTGAGTATTGGAGAAGGTGGCAAAAAAAGGAACCATGTCTATGGCAATCTCTTTGTGTTGTGCTCCAAAGGAAACCACCCAGGAAACTTAGAGATTGAACATGTTTCTCCAATTGTGGCTTTCGTGTGCAACCACATGCTATTTATGGCTCTGGCTTAGTCAACTACATTGGGAAGACCCATACATTGTCTTTAGTTTACTAGACATGGGGACCTGGAATCCTACATGGGTGCTGAAGACAAGCTAGCAATGGTGTATGGGAGGACCCTCTGTAAAGACTTCGTCACATTCTCAATCTGCCGGTACTCCATCTTGGTGAGCACTAATCCAGTGGCCACTGGTGGCAAAAGGATGGGATTGTGACATGTGGGTAAAGTGTACTACTTCTGCAGAAGATAATAAAATCTAAGTACTTAGCCGTGTCCCCGGTTATGGACAATACTGAGCAACTAAAGTTTGAAGCTATGGGAGATCTCGACATTCTAATTTCTAAAAGAAAACTTTTAAAGACTTGATGCACTTGGGGGTACCAAGGAGCTCAAGAGACTTTGATAAAACTTGATGTACTTGGGGTTACCAAGGAACTCAAGAGATTTTGATGAAAACATGAACACTTGGGGTTACCAAGGAACTCATGAGATTTTGATAAAACTTGATGCACTTGGGGTTACCAAGGAGCTCAAGGGATTTTTGACAAGGACTTGAACACTTGGGGTTACCAAGGAGTTCAAGGGATTTTGAAAAGGATATTTGACAAAGGACCAAAACCATTTTGAAAAGATAGGATAAAGTATTGCTTTCTGCAAATAAGCCCTAAACCCTACTTAGCCAAAGATGCATGTAATGATAGGATCCACTTATATTATACATAGTAGTGAAGCTTGCCAATACAATTCAAACGTATTGACCCTTGTGGCTGTAACTTGTAATGTTGCAGGTTTGATTGATTTTAGTGAGGATTGATTGATTAGGATTACAAAGTCTACAACCAACATCTGCCTGTGGCACTTTGAAGATGAAGGACCCCATGACTATAATTATTCCGCTGCAATGTAATGCAATAGCCAAATGAGCTATGTATGATGTAATAAAATTATGTTATTCCTGGTTATAAAGCTATATTATGACCTTTGTTTCTTGATATTACATCTTAACTGTGGATGCTAGCTATTGATCCAGGGACTAGCATTGTAAACACAGAGGACTCCACCTTATATTGTGTAAAGGTTGGGACACTCCCCCTTACAGATGGTATCAGAGCATTGTGTTGCCTGTAGGATTTGTAAAACCTAGGATTGGACAAAACCTCTTAGAAAAATAGGAGTTGTATTTGTTCCAAAATTTATTTACAAACAATCTTGTAAACTCTTTCCTCAACCATTTCGGTTTCAACTCTACATCTCTTTTATTTTCAACTTGATGGAAAACCCTACCCCATGGCCAAAGACTACACCATGTGCAAAGGACTTCTTCAACTCTAATGACTTCAACTTCTTCAACTCTAATGACTTCAACATCTTCAGCATATTCACCAAAGACTTCCAACTCGGATACCACTAAGAATTTCAGGTGAGACAAGGAAATCTTGCTCAAGACTTAGAGACTGAGGGAATGCAAAAGTTAGAAGGAGCCTACATCATTTGAAGTATTGTAACCAAGAGTTTTCTCAAGGAAACCATGATCTCATACAAGAAGAATCATGAAGAAAGGAAAGATCACAAGTGAACCCTATAGATGGACCACCATGTTTTAGTTAAAGACAAAACCACCAACTTATGTGGTGTAACAAAAATATTTTGTTGCCTCAGTATGTGCTTGAACTTTGTTGTTTGAGTGAAAAGTTGTTTGTAAATGCTTGCACATTGCTTGAGTGAATTGTGATGTGTGTGATTAGAAATATTTCCTTAGAAATATCTTGCCTATTCTAATCTCCCTTCAACCCAAACAGATGACTACTCCAAGAGATTCCGACATCAAGGTTGATGACACCAACACCAACCAAGAGGACAGCATGAAAGAGATCATAGCAACTCAGAACCAGTTGAACCAAGTGACAGCTCAGTTCATAGCCAACTCCAGTGGAGAAGATCCAACCCTACAAGGATTTTTGGAAACTCAAGGCCAACTGATGCTCAAAGTGACTGATCAAATGATCAAAATGGAAGAAAGCTATCCCAAAAGAGTCTTTGACAACAAGGATGACAGAAATGTTGTTCTAGATGGAGCCCCAGCTTGCATTATTTGTGGAGACAAGGATCATACTTCCAAGGAGCATGGAGATCAATGCCCCAACTGTGAAGAGAAACATCCTGTTGGACAATGTCCCACTTCTCAAGCTACTTGCTACCTATGTGAAGGAAACAACCATGTTCCTATCCAATGCCCCATCTATTCCATTGTGGAACAAAGGAAACAAGGTGGATCCAAGTCTACCAAGAAGGTTGATGGCAAAGGAAAAGGACCACTGATACCTCCAAACAAAACAACCCAATTCAAAGGACCAAAGAAACCCAAGAAGCAAAAGATAGAGAAAAGCCATGTGCAATGTCATAAATGCAAGGAAATGGGACACTATGCCAGTGAATGCCCAGAGAACCAGAAGAATAAGGAAATTGGCCAAGTGGTGTGCAACAACTGCAAAGAGCTAGGCCATTATGTAGCAACTTGTCCACAAGAGCTACGTAAAGAACTCAAAGATATCCACTGTTTCAATTGCAAAAACCCAGGACATTATGCAAGCAATTGTCCAGAAAAGATGAAGAACAAGTTAAACAAGCCTATGAAGGATCTCAGCCTTGGCCCATGAGTCAAGTGTGGGAACAAAGGACCCTGAGCAGATGTTTGCCCAGAAAAGTTTTCCCAGGATCCCAAGAAGGCCAATATGTAATTTTTGTTTGAAAATTTTAAGGGTGGTAGTACCCTAGTTGTTTTGAGCCTACTTGTAACCCCTAGGCTCCCCAAATCTCGGGACGAGATTTATTTTAAGGGTGGTAGCCTGTCACATCCCAAGATTTTCCAAATCTTGTAATGTGAAAAATAAATGAATAAAATAAAACTTTGTTGATTTTCAGGGTGAGAAGAAACTTTTTGAATCCAATTGGAAACCTTCAAACCAATTTGGATTAAACAAATCCTAAAGGGATTTAAAAAGATAAACATTTAAAGGAAAATAAAAAAAATTAAAATTATTATTTTGGATCTTTTAAATAAAAAGATTTGGTTTCAAATAAAATAGAGGTTTTAAAAATAAAGATTATTTTATAAGCCAAATTAAAACTTGGCCAAAGCCTTGGAATTAGAATATTTCTATTTGATAAAAATGGTAAAGGTTTATTTAAAATAAATTAATAAGGATTTAATATCCAAGTTTTATTAATAAAGGCCTTACTATTTTCCAAAACATCAAAACTTATTTATTTATTCAAAATAAGATTTCCAAGTATTTTATAATCCCAAATAAAGCCTACTGATTTGGTTTTGAAAATAATTAGATTTCAAAAGGAGTATTTAAATAAAACAAATCTTATTTGATTTTAATAACAGTGGTCTATTTATTTAATTAATAATGGACCCTAAAATAAAATTATTATTTTGGTTTTGGAATTTTGGTTTATGTTACTGAACAGAACTAAATTCAAAGTTGTTTAGTGTGGTGATTGTTTGAATGGATTTGATTGTTGTTTGTTTGTTTGAATTTCAAAAACAGAAATCAAAAATAGGAAAAGAAAAAGCTTCCAGGAAGAAAAAATAGAATTTGGACGACCCAACCCAGCAGCCAACTAAGCCCAGTACCAGCCCACTTCCCCTCTCCCTCGGCGAAACGTTTTTCATTCAGAACCGCACCCGCTAAGCCAATGACTGGTGGCCCTCTTCTACCTCTCATTCCTCGCTGACAGCAGGGACCCACGCAGCCAGCTCACTCCTCTTCTTCCTCGCGACGACCACGCCGGCCGTTTCTGCCAGTGATTCCGCGTCTTCAATTCACCTTAATGCGGCCACCATTACTCGCCGCGATCACGCCCATTTAAACGCCAGCACCTCTCCTCCATTTCCCCTCTGACTCCTCTCCCAAGCACGCCTCCAGGCTGCCGAATTTGGCTCGACACTCTCACTGCTCCGACGACCCTCCTTGTTGATTCCGGCCAAGCTCCACCATCCCGTGCCACCCGGAGCACACGAGCAGACTCCCCACTCCCAGACGATTCTCCCTGTACTCTTCGTTCGACCGCGGGCGCCTCAGAACGAGGCAAACCACTTCGACTGAGCGTCGCCGCGTCTGCAACATCTCCGGCGACGTTTCCTGGTAAGTCCAGACCGCCTCAAGCTTTCTCCTTCACGCACGCGTCTTCTCTGTGATCTCCTGCATCTGACCACACCCTCTGGTTGCCTCCTCGTGATCGACAGCGTCGCCTTCGACGGCGAACAGAACCACCCGTCGCCAAACCCTACTCCGGCGAGCAATCCACCGCAACCCTGAGCGCCCCTTGCCAAGCCGACTGTACCTCGAGCATCACCATGTCCTTGCGACCTCGGTGAGCACTTTCCCTCCCCTCTTTGCTTCCTGTAACCGCCGTAGAGCCACCGCCTGGCCGTGCGCCGCCGCTAGCCACCGTCGGCGCCGCTCGCGTTTGGTCAAGCAAACCAGCGCCGTAGGATCGTGATCTGACGAACACGATAGATCCACTTAGCACCGAAGGGGTACGCGATCAGGACCGTGCGATCTATTTAGATCCAACGCGCCGCAGAGCCGATCCGGCCGAACCGGTACCAGCCAGTAGCGTTGCGACGCGTGGCCAGTTTTTGGTTTAAAACAGTTTTGAAAACAGATTTGAGTTGCAAATTGAAATCCCTATAACTTTTGATCCACACGTCCAAAAATTACAAACTTTATATCGTTGGAATCAGTGGAACAAGCCCTAGCCAACCATGGAATTTGTTTAGCAAATAGTATCTGTTAGATTGTTTGTTTTTGCAGAAACATTTTTATGCTTGTTTAGATTAGAAAAATTGTTCAAAAATGTTTTTGAGGTTAAAACCTTTGCAAATTGTTTTGTGGTGAGATTACTGACCCTAGGAACCAACCCATGGTTTTGAAATTGGATTTGGTGAAGTTTAGGAATAAAAACTTGGTTTAGCCTATTTTTAGCCAAATAAAAATATTGGTTTTTGTTATGAAAATGTTTTGGAGTAAAAACTTTGGGAAAAAGTTTTGGACCAAACCTACTGACCCTAAAACACCAAGTTTGAGAATTAGAAACTCATTTGGTGAAAGACTTAAAAGTTTTGATTTGATAAAAACATTTTTCACCACATAAAATGATGAATGGATTTAAAAATGGTTTTGGACAAAACCCTTTTGCAAATGACTTTGCCACTTTGTAAAATGACCACTTTGGACCTTACAAAGTTTAGAAACCTAGTGGAGACCATCTTTGCAAATAGAACCACCTCTTGCATGCTTACATGCATGACTTAGATCCCATTGTTTTATGTGTGTGAAATGTTTGATTGATTATTGGTTTGGAATGCTAGTTGATATGGTGTTTGCTTGATTGATTGTAGTGAAGTTAGCAAAGTGTGAGACTAGCAAGATCAAGGAGTAAACCAACATTCCCTACCAAAAGAAAGGCAAGTGACACTATCATCTAAAGTCCTACTATTTTCATTATACTTAGTGGATTTTGAAAACATGCATGAAAATAATTTCTATACTTATGCTATGCTAAATCCTAATAGGATACCCTATACATTCCTTAGAGAAAACAATGTAGTTGTTACATGCTTAGCCATGCTATATTTTGAAAAGAGATACATGTTGAGATTTTATGAAGTTGAGAAAAGGACTTGTGTTTTTTACTTAATAAAACAAGGACTCAATGAACCACCTGGGTGGCCAAGGATACTTTGAGTATTGGAGAAGGTTGCAAAAAAAGGAACCATGTCTATGGCAATCTCTTTGTGTTGTGCTCCAAAGGAAACCACCCAGGAAACTTAGAGATTGAACATGTTTCTCTAATTGTGGCTTTCGTGTGCAACCACATGCTATTTATGGCTCTGGCTTAGTCAACTACATTGGGAAGACCCATACATTGTCTTTAGTTTACTAGACATGGGGACCTGGAATCCTACATGGGTGCTGAAGACAAGCTAGCAATGGTGTATGGGAGGACCCTCTGTAAAGACTTCGTCACATTCTCAATCTGCCGGTACTCCATCTTGGTGAGCACTAATCCAGTGGCCACTGGTGGCAAAAGGATGGGATTGTGACATGTGGGTAAAGTGTACTACTTCTGCAGAAGATAATAAAATCTAAGTACTTAGCCGTGTCCCCGGTTATGGACAATACTGAGCAACTAAAGTTTGAAGCTATGGGAGATCTCGACATTCTAATTTCTAAAAGAAAACTTTTAAAGACTTGATGCACTTGGGGGTACCAAGGAGCTCAAGAGACTTTGATAAAACTTGATGTACTTGGGGTTACCAAGGAACTCAAGAGATTTTGATGAAAACATGAACACTTGGGGTTACCAAGGAACTCATGAGATTTTGATAAAACTTGATGCACTTGGGGTTACCAAGGAGCTCAAGGGATTTTTGACAAGGACTTGAACACTTGGGGTTACCAAGGAGTTCAAGGGATTTTGAAAAGGAGATTTGACAAAGGACCAAAACCATTTTGAAAAGATAGGATAAAGTATTGCTTTCTGCAAATAAGCCCTAAACCCTACTTAGCCAAAGATGCATGTAATGATAGGATCCACTTATATTCTACATAGTAGTGAAGCTTGCCAATACAATTCAAACGTATTGACCCTTGTGGCTGTAACTTGTAATGTTGCAGGTTTGATTGATTTTAGTGAGGATTGATTGATTAGGATTACAAAGTCTACAACCAACATCTGCCTGTGGCACTTTGAAGATGAAGGACCCCATGACTATAATTATTCTGCTGCAATGTAATGCAATAGCCAAATGAGCTATGTATGATGTAATAAAATTATGTTATTCCTGGTTATAAAGCTATATTATGACCTTTGTTTCTTGATATTACATATTAACTGTGGATGCTAGGTATTGATCCAGGGACTAGCATTGTAAACACAGGGGACTCCACCTTATATTGTGTAAAGGTTGGGACACTCCCCCTTACAGATGGTATCAGAGCATTGTGTTGCCTGTAGGATTTGTAAAACCTAGGATTGGACAAAACCTCTTAGAAAAGTAGGAGTTGTATTTGTTCCAAAATTTATTTACAAACAATCTTGTAAACTCTTTCCTCAACCATTTCGGTTTCAACTCTACATCTCTTCTATTTTCAACTTGATGGAAAACCCTACCCCATGGCCAAAGACTACACCATGTGCAAAGGACTTCTTCAACTTCTTCAACTCTAATGACTTCAACATCTTCAGCATATTCACCAAAGACTTCCAACTCGGATACCACTAAGAATTTCAGGTGAGACAAGGAAATCTTGCTCAAGACTTAGAGACTGAGGGAATGCAAAAGTTAGAAGGAGCCTACATCATTTGAAGTATTGTAACCAAGAGTTTTCTCAAGGAAACCATGATCTCATACAAGAAGAATCATGAAGAAAGGAAAGATCACAAGTGAACCCTATAGATGGACCACCATGTTTTAGTTAAAGACAAAACCACCAACTTATGTGGTGTAACAAAAATATTTTGTTGCCTAAGTATGTGCTTGAACTTTGTTGTTTGAGTGAAAAGTTGTTTGTAAATGCTTGCACATTGCTTGAGTGAATTGTGATGTGTGTGATTAGAAATATTTCCTTAGAAATATCTTGCCTATTCTAATCTCCCTTCAACCCAAACAGATGACTACTCCAAGAGATTCCGACATCAAGGTTGATGACACCAACACCAACCAAGAGGACAGCATGAAAGAGCTCATAGCAACTCAGAACCAGTTGAACCAAGTGACAACTCAGTTCATAGCCAACTCCAGTGGAGAAGATCCAACCCTACAAGGATTTTTGGAAACTCAAGGCCAACTGATGCTCAAAGTGACTGATCAAATGATCAAAATGGAAGAAAGCTATCCCAAAAGAGTCTTTGACAACAAGGATGACAAAAATGTTGTTCTAGATGGAGCCCCAGCTTGCATTATTTGTGGAGACAAGGATCATACTTCCAAGGAGCATGGAGATCAATGCCCCAACTGTGAAGAGAAACATCCTGTTGGACAATGTCCCACTTCTCAAGCTACTTGCTACCTATGTGAAGGAAACAACCATGTTCCTATCCAATGCCCCATCTATTCCATTGTGGAACAAAGGAAACAAGGTGGATCCAAGTCTACCAAGAAGGTTGATGGCAAAGGAAAAGGACCACTGATACCTCCAAACAAAACAACCCAATTCAAAGGACCAAAGAAACCCAAGAAGCAAAAGATAGAGAAAAGCCATGTGCAATGTCATAAATGCAAGGAAATGGGACACTATGCCAGTGAATGCCCAGAGAACCAGAAGAATAAGGAAATTGGCCAAGTGGTGTGCAACAACTGCAAAGAGCTAGGCCATTATGTAGCAACTTGTCCACAAGAGCTACGTAAAGAACTCAAAGATATCCACTGTTTCAATTGCAAAAACCCAGGACATTATGCAAGCAATTGTCCAGAAAAGATGAAGAACAAGTTAAACAAGCCTATGAAGGATCTCAGCCTTGGCCCATGAGTCAAGTGTGGGAACAAAGGACCCTGAGCAGATGTTTGCCCAGAGAAGTTTTCCCAGGATCCCAAGAAGGCCAATATGTAATTTTTGTTTGAAAATTTTAAGGGTGGTAGTACCCTAGTTGTTTTGAGCCTACTTGTAACCCCTAGGCTCCCCAAATCTCGGGACGAGATTTGTTTTAAGGGTGGTAGCCTGTCACATCCCAAGATTTTCCAAATCTTGTAATGTGAAAAATAAATGAATAAAATAAAACTTTGTTGATTTTCAGGGTGAGAAGAAACTTTTTGAATCCAATTGGAAACCTTCAAACCAATTTGGATTAAACAAATCCTAAAGGGATTTAAAAAGATAAACATTTAAAGGAAAATAAAAAAAAATTAAAATTATTATTTTGGATCTTTTAAATAAAAAGATTTGGTTTCAAATAAAATAGAGGTTTTAAAAATAAAGATTATTTTATAAGCCAAATTAAAACTTGGCCAAAGCCTTGGAATTAGAATATTTCTATTTGATAAAAATGGTAAAGGTTTATTTAAAATAAATTAATAAGGATTTAATATCCAAGTTTTATTAATAAAGGCCTTACTATTTTCCAAAACATCAAAACTTATTTATTTATTCAAAATAAGATTTCCAAGTATTTTATATTCCCAAATAAAGCCTACTGATTTGGTTTTGAAAATAATTAGATTTCAAAAGGAGTATTTAAATAAAACAAATCTTATTTGATTTTAATAACAATGGTCTATTTATTTAATTAATAATGGACCCTAAAATAAAATTATTATTTTGGTTTTGGAATTTTGGTTTATGTTACTGAACAGAACCAAATTCAAAGTTGTTTAGTGTGGTGATTGTTTGAATGGATTTGATTGTTGTTTGTTTGTTTGAATTTCAAAAACAGAAATCAAAAATAGGAAAAGAAAAAGCTTCCAGGAAGAAAAAAAATAGAATTTGGACGACCCAACCCAGCAGCCCAACTAAGCCCAGTACCAGCCCACTTCCCCTCTCCCTCGGCGAAACGTTTTTCATTCAGAATCGCACCCGCTAAGCCAATGACTGGTGGCCCTCTTCTCCCTCTCATTCCTCGCTGACAGCAGGGACCCACGCAGCCAGCTCACTCCTCTTCTTCCTCGCGACGCCACGCCGGCCGTTTCTGCCAGTGATTCCGCGGCTTCAATTCACCTTAATGCGGCCACCATTACTCGCCGCGATCACGCCCATTTAAATGCCAGTGCCTCTCCTCCATTTCCCCTCTGACTCCTCTCCCAAGCACGCCTCCATGCTGCCGAATTTGGCTCGACACTCTCACTGCTCCGACGACCCTCCTTGTTGATTCCGGCCAAGCTCCACCATCCCGTGCCTCCCCGAGCACACGAGCAGACTCCCCACTCCCAGACGATTCTCCCTGTACTCTTCGTTCGACCGCGGGCGCCTCAGAACGACGCCAACCACTTCGACTGAGCACCGCCGCGTCTGCAACATCTCCGGCGATGTTTCCTGGTAAGTCCAGACCGCCCCAAGCTTTCTCCTTCACGCACGTGTCTTCTCTATGATTTCCTGCATCTGACCACACCCTCTGGTTGCCTCCTCGTGATCGACAGCGTCGCCTTCGACCGCGAACAGAACCACCCGTCGCCAGAACCTACTCCGGCGAGCAATCCACCGCAACCCTGAGCGCCCCTTGCCAAGCCAACTGTACCTCGAGCATCACCACGTCCTTGCGACCTCGGTGAGCACTTTCCCTCCCCTCTTTGCTTCCTGTAACCGCCGTAGCGCCACCGCCTGACCGTGGGCCGCCGCTAGCCACCGTCGGCGCCGCTCGCGTTTGGTCAAGCAAACCAGCGCCATAGGATCGTGATCTAACGAACACGATAGATCCACTTAGCACCGAAGGGGTACGCGATCAGGACCGTGCGATCTATTTAGATCCAACGCGCCGCAGAGCCGATCCGGCCGAACCGGTACCAGCCAGTAGCATTGCGACGCGTGGCCAGTTTTTGGTTTAAAACAGTTTTGAAAACAGATTTGAGTTGCAAATTGAAATCCCTATAACTTTTGATCCACACGTCCAAAAATTACAAACTTTATATCGTTGGAATCAGTGGAACAATCCCTAGCCAACCATGGAAATTGTTTAGCAAATAGTATCTGTTAGATTGTTTGTTTTTGCAGAAACATTTGTATGCTTGTTTAGATTAGAAAAATTGTTCAAAAATGTTTTTGAGGTTAAAACCTTTGCAAATTGTTTTGTGGTGAGGTTACTGACCCTAGGAACCAACCCATGGTTTTGAAATTGGATTTGGTGAAGTTTAGGAATAAAAACTTGGTTTAGCCTATTTTTAGCCAAATAAAAATATTGGTTTTTGTTATGAAAATGTTTTGGAGTAAAAACTTTGGGAAAAAGTTTTGGACCAAACCTACTGACCCTAAAACACCAAGTTTGAGAATTAGAAACTCATTTGGTGAAAGACTTAAAAGTTTTGATTTGATAAAAATATTTTTCACCACATAAAATGATGAATGGATTTAAAAATGGTTTTGGACAAAACCCTTTTGAAAATGACTTTGCCACTTTGTAAAATGACCACTTTGGACCTTACAAAGTTTAGAAACCTAGTGGAGACCATCTTTGCAAATAGAACCACCTCTTGCATGCTTACATGCATGACTTAGATCCCATTGTTTTATGTGTGTGAAATGTTTGATTGATTATTGGTTTGGAATGCTAGTTGATATGGTGTTTGCTTGATTGATTGTAGTGAAGTTAGCAAAGTGTGAGACTAGCAAGATCAAGGAGTAAACCAACATTCCCTACCAAAAGAAAGGCAAGTGACACTATCATCTAAAGTCCTACTATTTTCATTATACTTAGTGGATTTTGAAAACATGCATGAAAAGAATTTCTATACTTATGCTATGCTAAATCCTAATAGGATATCCTATACATTCCTTAGAGAAAACAATGTAGTTGTTACATGCTTAGCCATGCTATATTTTGAAAAGAGATACATGTTGAGATTTTATGAAGTTGAGAAAAGGACTTGTGTTTTTTACTTAATAAAACAAGGACTCAATGAACCACCTGGGTGGCCAAGGATACTTTGAGTATTGGAGAAGGTTGCAAAAAAAGGAACCATGTCTATGGCAATCTCTTTGTGTTGTGCTCCAAAGGAAACCACCCAGGAAACTTAGAGATTGAACATGTTTCTCCAGTTGTGGCTTTCGTGTGCAACCACATGCTATTTATGGCTCTGGCTTAGTCAACTACATTGGGAAGACCCATACATTGTCTTTAGTTTACTAGACATGGGGACCTGTAATCCTACATGGGTGCTGAAGACAAGCTAGCAATGGTGTATGGGAGGACCCTCTGTAAAGACTTCGTCACATTCTCAATCTGCCGGTACTCCATCTTGGTGAGCACTAATCCAGTGGCCACTGGTGGCAAAAGGATGGGATTGTGACATGTGGGTAAAGTGTACTACTTCTGCAGAAGATAATAAAATATAAGTACTTAGCCGTGTCCCCGGTTATGGACAATACTGAGCAACTAAAGTTTGAAGCTATGGGAGATCTCGACATTCTAATTTCTAAAAGAAAACTTTTAAAGACTTGATGCACTTGGGGGTACCAAGGAGCTCAAGAGACTTTGATAAAACTTGATGTACTTGGGGTTACCAAGGAACTCAAGAGATTTTGATGAAAACATGAACACTTGGGGTTACCAAGGAACTCATGAGATTTTGATAAAACTTGATGCACTTGGGGTTACCAAGGAGCTCAAGGGATTTTTGACAAGGACTTGAACACTTGGGGTTACCAAGGAGTTCAAGGGATTTTGAAAAGGAGATTTGACAAAGGACCAAAACCATTTTGAAAAGATAGGATAAAGTATTGCTTTCTGCAAATAAGCCCTAAACCCTACTTAGCCAAAGATGCATGTAATGATAGGATCCACTTATATTCTACATAGTAGTGAAGCTTGCCAATACAATTCAAACGTATTGACCCTTGTGGCTGTACTTGTAATGTTGCAGGTTTGATTGATTTTAGTGAGGATTGATTGATTAGGATTACAAAGTCTACAACCAACATCTGCCTGTGGCACTTTGAAGATGAAGGACCCCATGACTATAATTATTCCGCTGCAATGTAATGCAATAGCCAAATGAGCTATGTATGATGTAATAAAATTATGTTATTCCTGGTTATAAAGCTATATTATGACCTTTGTTTCTTGATATTACATCTTAACTGTGGATGCTAGCTATTGATCCAGGGACTAGCATTGTAAACACAGGGGACTCCACCTTATATTGTGTAAAGGTTGGGACACTCCCCCTTACATATGGTATCAGAGCATTGTGTTGCCTGTAGGATTTGTAAAACCTAGGATTGGACAAAACCTCTTAGAAAAATAGGAGTTGTATTTGTTCCAAAATTTATTTACAAACAATCTTGTAAACTCTTTCCTCAACCATTTCGGTTTCAACTCTACATCTCTTCTATTTTCAACTTGATGGAAAACCCTACCCCATGGCCAAAGACTACACCATGTGCAAAGGACTTCTTCAACTTCTTCAACTCTAATGACTTAAAACTTCTTCAACTCTAATGACTTCAACATCTTCAGCATATTCACCAAAGACTTCCAACTCGGATACCACTAAGAATTTCAGGTGAGACAAGGAAATCTTGCTCAAGACTTAGAGACTGAGGGAATGCAAAAGTTAGAAGGAGCCTACATCATTTGAAGTATTGTAACCAAGAGTTTTCTCAAGGAAACCATGATCTCATACAAGAAGAATCATGAAGAAAGGAAAGATCACAAGTGAACCCTATAGATGGACCACCATGTTTTAGTTAAAGACAAAACCACCAACTTATGTGGTGTAACAAAAATATTTTGTTGCCTAAGTATGTGCTTGAACTTTGTTGTTTGAGTGAAAAGTTGTTTGTAAATGCTTGCACATTGCTTGAGTGAATTGTGATGTGTGTGATTAGAAATATTTCCTTAGAAATATCTTGCCTATTCTAATCTCCCTTCAACCCAAACAGATGACTACTCCAAGAGATTCCGACATCAAGGTTGATGACACCAACACCAACCAAGAGGACAGCATGAAAGAGCTCATAGCAACTCAGAACCAGTTGAACCAAGTGACAGCTCAGTTCATAGCCAACTCCAGTGGAGAAGATCCAACCCTACAAGGATTTTTGGAAACTCAAGGCCAACTGATGCTCAAAGTGACTGATCAAATGATCAAAATGGAAGAAAGCTATCCCAAAAGAGTCTTTGACAACAAGGATGACAAAAATGTTGTTCTAGATGGAGCCCCAGCTTGCATTATTTGTGGAGACAAGGATCATACTTCCAAGGAGCATGGAGATCAATGCCCCAACTGTGAAGAGAAACATCCTGTTGGACAATGTCCCACTTCTCAAGCTACTTGCTACCTATGTGAAGGAAACAACCATGTTCCTATCCAATGCCCCATCTATTCCATTGTGGAACAAAGGAAACAAGGTGGATCCAAGTCTACCAAGAAGGTTGATGGCAAAGGAAAAGGACCACTGATACCTCCAAACAAAACAACCCAATTCAAAGGACCAAAGAAACCCAAGAAGCAAAAGATAGAGAAAAGCCATGTGCAATGTCATAAATGCAAGGAAATGGGACACTATGCCAGTGAATGCCCAGAGAACCAGAAGAATAAGGAAATTGGCCAAGTGGTGTGCAACAACTGCAAAGAGCTAGGCCATTATGTAGCAACTTGTCCACAAGAGCTACGTAAAGAACTCAAAGATATCCACTGTTTCAATTGCAAAAACCCAGGACATTATGCAAGCAATTGTCCAGAAAAGATGAAGAACAAGTTAAACAAGCCTATGAAGGATCTCAGCCTTGGCCCATGAGTCAAGTGTGGGAACAAAGGACCCTGAGCAGATGTTTGCCCAGAGAAGTTTTCCCAGGATCCCAAGAAGGCCAATATGTAATTTTTGTTTGAAAATTTTAAGGGTGGTAGTACCCTAGTTGTTTTGAGCCTACTTGTAACCCATAGCCTCCCCAAATCTCGGGACGAGATTTATTTTAAGGGTGGTAGCCTGTCACATCCCAAGATTTTCCAAATCTTGTAATGTGAAAAATAAATGAATAAAATAAAACTTTGTTGATTTTCAGGGTGAGAAGAAACTTTTTGAATCCAATTGGAAACCTTCAAACCAATTTGGATTAAACAAATCCTAAGGGGATTTAAAAAGATAAACATTTAAAGGAAAATAAAAAAATATTTAAAATTATTATTTTGGATCTTTTAAATAAAAAGATTTGGTTTCAAATAAAATAGAGGTTTTAAAAATAAAGATTATTTTATAAGCCAAATTAAAACTTGGCCAAAGCCTTGGAATTAGAATATTTCTATTTGATAAAAATGGTAAAGGTTTATTTAAAATAAATTAATAAGGATTTAATATCCAAGTTTTATTAATAAAGGCCTTACTATTTTCCAAAACATCAAAACTTATTTATTTATTCAAAATAAGATTTCCAAGTATTTTATATTCCCAAATAAAGCCTACTGATTTGGTTTTGAAAATAATTAGATTTCAAAAGGAGTATTTAAATAAAACAAATCTTATTTGATTTTAATAACAATGGTCTATTTATTTAATTAATAATGGACCCTAAAATAAAATTATTATTTTGGTTTTGGAATTTTGGTTTATGTTACTGAACAGAACCAAATTCAAAGTTGTTTAGTGTGGTGATTGTTTGAATGGATTTGATTGTTGTTTGTTTGTTTGAATTTCAAAAACAGAAATCAAAAATAGGAAAAGAAAAAGCTTCCAGGAAGAAAAAAAATAGAATTTTGACGACCCAACCCAGCAGCCCAACTAAGCCCAGTACCAGCCCACTTCCCCTCTCCCTCGGCGAAACGTTTTTCATTCAGAATCGCACCCGCTAAGCCAATGACTGGTGGCCCTCTTCTCCCTCTCATTCCTCGCTGACAGCAGGGACCCACGCAGCCAGCTCACTCCTCTTCTTCCTCGCGACGACCACGCCGGCCGTTTCTGCCAGTGATTCCGCGGCTTCAATTCACCTTAATGCGGCCACCATTACTCGCCGCGATCACGCCCATTTAAACGCCAGTGCCTCTCCTCCATTTCCCCTCTGACTCCTCTCCCAAGCACGCCTCCAGGCTGCCGAATTTGGCTCGACACTCTCACTGCTCCGACGACCCTCCTTGTTGATTCCGGCAAGCTCCACCATCCCGTGCCTCCCCGAGCACACGAGCAGACTCCCCACTCCCAGACGATTCTCCCTGTACTCTTTGTTCGACCGCGGGCGCCTCAGAACGACGCCAACCACTTCGACTGAGCGCCGCCGCGTCTGCAACATCTCCGGCGACGTTTCCTGGTAAGTCCAGACCGCCCCAAGCTTTCTCCTTCACGCACGCGTCTTCTCTATGATCTCTTGCATCTGACCACACCCTCTGGTTGCCTCCTCGTGATCGACAGCGTCGCCTTCGACCGCTAACAGAACCACCCGTCGCCAGACCCTACTCCGGCGAGCAATCCACCACAACCCTGAGCGCCCCTTGCCAAGCCAACTGTACCTCGAGCATCACCACGTCCTTGCGACCTCGGTGAGCACATTCCCTCCCCTATTTGCTTCCTGTAACCGCCGTAGCGCCACCGCCTGGCCGTGGGCCGCCGCTAGCCATCGTCGGCGCCGCTCGCGTTTGGTCAAGCAAACCAGCGCCGTAGGATCGTGATCTGACGAACACGATAGATCCACTTAGCACTGAAGGGGTACGCGATCAGGACCGTGCGATCTATTTAGATCCAACGCTCCGCAGAGCCGATCCATCCGAACCGGTACCAGCCAGTAGCGTTGCGACGCGTGGCCAGTTTTTGGTTTAAAACAGTTTTGAAAACAGATTTGAGTTGCAAATTGAAATCCCTATAACTTTTGATCCACACGTCCAAAAATTACAAACTTTATATCGTTGGAATCAGTGGAACAAGCCCTAGGCAACCATGGAATTTGTTTAGAAAATAGTATCTGTTAGATTGTTTGTTTTTGCAGAAACATTTTTATGCTTGTTTAGATTAGAAAAACTGTTCAAAAATGTTTTTGAGGTTAAAACCTTTGCAAATTGTTTTGTGGTGAGATTACTGACCCTAGGAACCAACCCATGGTTTTGAAATTGGATTTGGTGAAGTTTAGGAATAAAAACTTGGTTTAGCCTATTTTTAGCCAAATAAAAATATTGGTTTTTGTTATGAAAATGTTTTGGAGTAAAAACTTTTGGAAAAAGTTTTGGACCAAACCTACTGACCCTAAAACACCAAGTTTGAGAATTAGAAACTCATTTGGTGAAAGACTTAAAAGTTTTGATTTGATAAAAACATTTTTCACCACATAAAATGATGAATGGATTTAAAAATGGTTTTGGACAAAACCCTTTTGCAAATGACTTTGCCACTTTGTAAAATGACCACTTTGGACCTTACAAAGTTTAGAAACCTAGTGGAGACCATCTTTGCAAATAGAACCACCTCTTGCATGCTTACATGCATGACTTAGATCCCATTGTTTTATGTGTGTGAAATGTTTGATTGATTATTGGTTTGGAATGCTAGTTGATATGGTGTTTGCTTGATTGATTGTAGTGAAGTTAGCAAAGTGTGAGACTAGCAAGATCAAGGAGTAAACCAACATTCCCTACCAAAAGAAAGGCAAGTGACACTATCATCTAAAGTCCTACTATTTTCATTATACTTAGTGGATTTTGAAAACATGCATGAAAATAATTTCTATACTTATGCTATGCTAAATCCTAATAGGATACCCTATACATTCCTTAGAGAAAACAATGTAGTTGTTACATGCTTAGCCATGCTATATTTTGAAAAGAGATACATGTTGAGATTTTATGAAGTTGAGAAAAGGACTTGTGTTTTTTACTTAATAAAACAAGGACTCAATGAACCACCTGGGTGGCCAAGGATACTTTGAGTATTGGAGAAGGTTGCAAAAAAAGGAACCATGTCTATGGCAATCTCTTTGTGTTGTGCTCCAAAGGAAACCACCCAGGAAACTTAGAGATTGAACATGTTTCTCCAATTGTGGCTTTCGTGTGCAACCACATGCTATTTATGGCTCTGGCTTAGTCAACTACATTGGGAAGACCCATACATTGTCTTTAGTTTACTAGACATGGGGACCTGGAATCCTACATGGGTGCTGAAGACAAGCTAGCAATGGTGTATGGGAGGACCCTCTGTAAAGACTTCGTCACATTCTCAATCTGCCGGTACTCCATCTTGGTGAGCACTAATCCAGTGGCCACTGGTGGCAAAAGGATGGGATTGTGACATGTGGGTAAAGTGTACTACTTTTGCAGAAGATAATAAAATCTAAGTACTTAGCCGTGTCCCCGGTTATGGACAATACTGAGCAACTAAAGTTTGAAGCTATGGGAGATCTCGACATTCTAATTTCTAAAAGAAAACTTTTAAATACTTGATGCACTTGGGGGTACCAAGGAGCTCAAGAGAATTTGATAAAACTTGATGTACTTGGGGTTACCAAGGAACTCAAGAGATTTTGATGAAAACATGAACACTTGGGGTTACCAAGGAACTCATGAGATTTTGATAAAACTTGATGCACTTGGGGTTACCAAGGAGCTCAAGGGATTTTTGACAAGGACTTGAACACTTGGGGTTACCAAGGAGTTCAAGGGATTTTGAAAAGGAGATTTGACAAAGGACCAAAACCATTTTGAAAAGATAGGATAAAGTATTGCTTTCTGCAAATAAGCCCTAAACCCTACTTAGCCAAAGATGCATGTAATGATAGGATCCACTTATATTCTACATAGTAGTGAAGCTTGCCAATACAATTCAAACGTATTGACCCTTGTGGCTGTAACTTGTAATGTTGCAGGTTTGATTGATTTTAGTGAGGATTGATTGATTAGGATTACAAAGTCTACAACCAACATCTGCCTTTGGCACTTTGAAGATGAAGGACCCCATGACTATAATTATTCCGCTGCAATGTAATGCAATAGCCAAATGAGCTATGTATGATAATAAAATTATGTTATTCCTGGTTATAAAGCTATATTATGACCTTTGTTTCTTGATATTACATCTTAACTGTGGATGCTAGCTATTGATCCATGGACTAGCATTGTAAACACAGGGGACTCCACCTTATATTGTGTAAAGGTTGGGACACTCCCCCTTACAAATTTAAACTCTTTTAACAGTTTCATCATAGTGAAGATTCCAACTCCGCGATGCACACTTCAACCATTGAAGTTTGCATATGCTTTTAGCATCCTTTGAATTAACAAAACCCTTTGGACCGTGTCATGCACACGTCCTTGGTAATCATTCTATTAGAAGAATTTGTTTTGTTTATTCAACACATAACAAAATTATATGTCGTGGTTGCTACATTAATCCGTCTAGACTAAATATCGCTATGAAAGATAAAATCTTGTCATAGTCAACCTTTGAACATTGTTGTGAACTCTTTCCCAACATGTCGACCATTTCATAGATGTGAAACATCCATGTCTATTTCTTTATAGATCCAAATATGACTGTAAGGTCTTGTACCTTTCCAGAGGGTCTTTCAAGTTCAAAACTTGATCTCTCGTATATGGAACTATCACGGATTTTATGGCTTCAAGCCATTAGACGGAGTTAGGGCCCATCATCGCTTCTTTGCATGTAGTACGTTTATTATTCTTAAATAATGATTCAACCCTCAAATCTTGGTATTTGATTGTTTACTCGACCTACTTGGTTCAATAGAAACTTTGACCTTCGTAACCACAACCTTTGAGGCACGTGAGCCATGAGCATTGTTGCTGCCTCCGGAACACTTTTCGGCGCTGCGCAACTTTGCACATATAGCTAAGGTTCTTTTAAACTTATCAAAGTTCTATTGTCCTCCCACTTATCTTTTCACGAAAAAATCCTTCTCAAAGAAACTTGACGTTCTAAGTGACAAACACTTTTGTCTCCGATGTTATGGAGGAACAGTTATTCGAAATAACATACAAAGACAGGTTCATCCGACTTTGGTTGCAAACATCTTTCTTATAAATAGCATGCCATTGTTTAAGAAAGGACAACTTGGGTTTTATCCCAAACCATAACTTTATATGGTGGCATTTCAACGGATTATGATGGAGCTCTTTTCAGTGGAAAAACGGTAGTCTCTAAAGCTTTTAATCTTTAAAATATAATGGCAGTTTTATGAATTACACCTTCGATCTTACCATGGCAAACAAGGTTTAATTACATATCTCGAACGCTCCATACTCTTATGGTGTTTCTGGACATGCAAATTTATGGAACGATTCCTTAAATCTTAGGTATTATGCTAAACTTGTAACTCAAATATCTTCCTTTATGATCTTATCATAAACTATTTATATTCTTGTTATAATGATTTTGCACTTCATCTTGAAAGTCTTTGAACTTTTCAAACGTTTCATACTTCATCCTTATTAAGTAAATATTCATATATTCACTCAAATTTTCGGAGAAAGCATATGAAGTTGAAATCTATCGCTCTTGACTATACATAATGGACTTCATACAACAATATGTACAAGTTCCAATAAGCTAGTCATTCGTTCCCTTTTGGCCTATGAACGAAGTTTTAATTATCTCTAGGAAAGTTTCACAAGCGTCATTTGATCAAAAATCAAAAAGACTCCAAAATTCCATCCACATGGAGTTTCTTCATGTTTTATTTCAAATATAATTTAAACGGCGATGTCACTTCCTAAGTGATCTTTCAATCAATTTGTCTTTCGACATTTTTAGCACTAGTTTTATGGATGTGATTTCCCCAACTAGATTTGTGAATTATCCATCTTTTATGGATTATGACAATTATTTGAACAACCCTTTTGTTCTCATAATACCTGATAAAACAAATCTTGAAGGCAAGCTTTGACGTTTAACGAGCAACACAATAACCCTTTATTTGTTCTCGATGAACATCATCACATATTCTTTTGCTAGTTACTTAGGCCATTGTAGTTCATGAATTGTGTTGTTTCGTATGACGATTCACACCAACAAATTCAGTATCAAATACTTAAGAACCACATTGTTTAATAAGCAAAGAATATAGCCATAACATGTATATCATCTATATACTTAAACTGAACAATTCTAGTCTTTTCTTTTCTGCTATATATTTATGAGATTCGCTTTCAGTATTCTCTTTTGAAAGAATCTATCAACATCAATAGTGGAGTCATACATATGACACATATTCCAAAGCGTGTATAATTAAATACCAATGTCTTTGGAGTTTCACTTTGAAGTAGATCACCATCATCAAATGTTTGGTATGCTTTCAAATTCCATTCTTTAGTAATCTCTTGGTGTGGTAAATATTTTACCAACATCAAATATTCACCCTTATCATGGAATTATTCATGATTAAGCTACTTTTAGCTTATAAAGATGAATCGCGAGTATAATGTTGTTCTCCAAAACCTTTTGGTGGATTAGGACAACTAGTGTCTCCAACCTTTTGCAAATTCTCATCAAATATGAGAACATGACTTTTGCCATATTATACTCTATCATGTTGTAACCAAAACTTCATTTCAGATATCACAATATCTTCCACACATCATGGTTTCTGAAACAACTCTTTCAGATCCTAGATAACCTTGATATTAAGACAATCCTTTGAATATCAAGAATCATGGAGACAAACATGATACTCATACACTAACTCTTGGAATTTTCACTCTTGTTTTAATACCAATTATTAAACTTCATGGAGTAACCGGAACTTACTGAAAGTTTGCAATAGGACTTTTAAACTTTAGATTAACACTTCAAAACAATACGATACCAGTTCGTAAAGTAACTAACCAGAATTCTATAGTTCTATCATCTCAATTATAACTAAGCGCAAGGTGGTAAACAGATGCCAATGACTACAACAATTATGCAAATTCACTTTGATTTAATTTATGATAAATAGTGTTCAACTTTTAATCATATTGCCGTTAAACTCCCACTCAAAACAATATCCCTCACATTGTTTTAGTGATCACACGAACCAAATCCACCACATCAAAACCGATCATCACGAGAGTTGATGTAGCTTCAATGGCGAACAATCAACATGTTCATCATATCTACTATATGACTCATGCTTTACCTTTCGGTGATCCGTGTTCTGAGACCATGTCTGTACATGCTAGGCTCGTCAAGATCAAACCTTAGCTTCCGCATGAGCAAATCTGGCTTGCTCACGTTGTATACACTCGCAGAATCTAACACACCCGATCATCACGTGGTGCTTCGAAACAACGAGCTTTAGCAATGGTGCTTACTAAGGATGAACACTTTAAAACTTGAAATTGTGTGCTTGAGGGATCATCTTATAATGCTACCATCGTGAACTAAGCAATACAAGATGCATAAAAGGATTAACATCACATGCAATTCATAATATGTGATATGATATGGCCTTTCTTCTTGTGCTTCCGATCTCCATCTTCAAGCACGAACATGATCTCCATCATCATCACCGGCATTGCATCAAGGTCAATGACGCTGCTCCATGGTTGTCGTCCACCAGCTTCAACTATTACACTACTTTGAATAGACACGCGGGTCTTAACATAATTTAAAGACAACCATATGGCTCCTGCCGGTTGCCAACTTACAATAAGGAACATTGCATACATCAAATATAATCACAATCATGGCCATATCACATCACAGCACACCCCTTCAAAACAAAGTTAGACGCCTCTACTTTCTTTGCATGTTTTACGTGGTTTGGGGCTTTCAATAAGTGTCGTTCTAACTTACGAACAAGAACCACAACATTGATACTAGCATTGTTAATCACCCGTTGTAAATTGAATCTTAACTATGCTGGGAGAAACAGGCACCCGCAAAGCCACTTATGCAATACAAGTTGCATGTCAAGCGTGGAGCAAGTCTCATGAACGATGTCATGTAAGGTTAGCCCGGGCCGCTTCATCCCAACATCCCGCAAGATGCAAAGTACACAAGAAGCAATCGACAATAAAAGCATCAACGCCCACAATGACCATTGTGTTCTACTCGTGCAACAGATCTACATATAGACACGGCTCTGATACCACTGTAGGGGTTCGTAGCATGGAAAACAAAAAATTTCTACCGCATACAAACAAACAAGCCAAGATATATCTACTAGATTGTAGCAACAAGTCGATAGAGGAACTCACCCTCGAAGATTCCAAAGCGGTTAACGAGAGCAGATTCTCGTGGGTGATGTAGTCGTACACTTGCCGATCTCAAGATCGCGTAGACGATCCTTCCGGCGCTGCGTTCTAGCAGCGCTTCCGCAGTCGGTCACACGTTCGGTACTTGATGAAGACCTTCCTCTCCCTTGTTCCAGCAGGCAGCGGAGGTTGTAGCACTCTCCTCGCGATTCCGACAGCACGACGGCGTGGTACCGGAAGTAGAGGGGAGATCTCGCAGGGCTTCGCCTTAAGCCGGAGCGAGTATGGTGGACTATGAGAGAGCCCTCGGTGATCTAGGGTTTAGACACACCGAGGAAGAGGTGCTAGGGCCGGCGGCTAGGGATTGGAGGTGCCCAAGTCGGCGGCTAGGGGAGAAACCCTAGGCGGCAGCGGCTATGGTGGGCGGCGGCTAGGGTTAGGTTTAGAGGGGGCAATCTTGTGTACTAGGAGGGGAGCCCTGCCCCTCCTCTTATAGGAGGGAGGCGCCGGCCAAGGGGAGGGGAATCCCTCCCCAACTCGGATCCCATGTGGGCCGGCGGTGGAGGAGGGACTCCTCCCCAACTCGGTTTCCACTTCCCCTCCACTTTCCAAAATAGCCGTTTGACTTTTCAAACTAGGATTTGATTAAACCCTTTATTTTGTTCAGCGATGACACTTAGTACATGATGCAATCATTCCAACTTGTTATGACACATTCATGTACCCTTCCCCTCCGGAGTGCCGGACATTCCGGAACCTTCTAGAACATTCTCGATGAAAACACCGGAACCATTCCCCAACTCCGAAACAGGACTTTCCTTATATGAATCTTATTATCCGGACCATTCCGGATCTCCTCGTGATATCCCGGATCTCATCCGAGACTTCGAACAACATTTGGTCTCTTACTCATCATTCCATAACTACTCAACAACATCGAATCCTTAAGTGTGTCTCCCTACGGTTCGTGAATTATGCGGACATGATCGAGACACTTCTCCGATCAATAACCAATAGAGGAATCTGGAAATTCATATGGATCCCACATATTTCTACGATTACTTTGCGATCGAATGAACCACTTACATACGATACTAATTTCCCTTTGTCTCACGATAGTTTACTTATCCGAGGTTTTGATCGTCGGTATCTCTGCATACCTAGTTCAACCTCGTTACCGATAAGTACTCTTTTCATGTTCCCGTGATATGTGATCCCTTGTGAGCCAGTCACATGCTTGCAAGCTAATTGGATGACATTCCACCGAGAGGGCCCAGAGTATATCTATCCATCATATGGATGGACAAATCCCACTCTTGATCCATGAGCCTCAACCCATACTTTCCGAACACTCAATGCCACCTTTATAGCCACCCAGTTACGGTGTGGTGTTTGATGTCATCAAAGCATCCTTCCGGTGATGGTGATTAACATGATCTCATGGTCGAAGGAATTAGGTTACTATGTATCATAAAGCTTATAGCAAATGAACTATATTAAATGACTTGATCTTTATGCTACGCTTAACTATAGGAGTATGTCCATCACATCATTATCCTAATGATATGACCCCGTTGTTAATAACATCTCTATGTTCATGATCAGGAAACCATGATCATATATTAACCAACAAGCTAGTTTAACAAGAGGCTTTACTAGGGACTCTTTTATGTTTACAAATCACACAAGTATTAATGTTTCCTATTAATACAATTATAGCATGGTATGTAAACATTTATCATAAGTATGAAGATATGATAATAACCACTTTATTATTGCCTCTTGGGCATATCTCCAACATTCCTATGATTTTTGTTAAAATTGGTGATCATTGCTACTTTGGTTTATGTGATATTGGTGTTAGTTCTAGTGCTATTCCTTATGAGATATACAAGGAAATTATGCATGAGATTGGTCCTTGTGATCTTGAGGACATTGATGTCATTATTCACCTTGATAATACGGAAATTATTTGCCCCATTGGAATTGTAAAAGATGTGGAGGTTCTTTGTGGTAAGATTAAATATCCTGCTGATTTTCTAGTGCTTAATTCAGCAGCTAGCAAAACTTGTCCTATCATTTTTGGTAGACCTTTCTTGAACACTTGTGGAGCTATTATAGATTGTAGGAAGGAAAAAGTTTTGACTAAGTTTGATGGAGAATCTTATGAGTTTATTTTTTCCAACTTTGCTAAAGATCCTTGTGAAAATAGCTTGCCTAATAAAGATTTCAGGATGGAACTACTTGCTTCTATTGATCCAGTCTATGACCTTGGACCTGTTTTTGGTGACTGTAAGTATGCTCATTCTGATGATAAAGTTGTTGCCAGTGACAGTTATATTGTCAACTTTATTCAAAGTGCTACTGAAATTTATTATGAGAGAGGGAAACATGGTTTTATGCATCTCAATAATGTTAAGTTTCCCCGTTTTATGTTGAAAGCTTTGAAGTTGCATCTATTTTGTCTTCCTATGCTTGTGGCTTTTTGTTTCAACAATTTGCTTTCTCATGATATCCGCATGCATAGGAAGTGGGTTAGACTCAAGTGTGTTGGTTATTTGCTTCTTGATGCTCTTTTTCACTCCAGATATATATTCCCTATGTGAGCATCTTTGGAAGTTTCAAGCCTAACTTAAAGGCATTAAAGAAAAGTACCTGTTGGGAGATAACCCGAGAGTTTTGTCGAGTCTTGGAAGTTATTACCACTGTAATAACCGATCCTTATCCTTTTTGTTTTGGTTTTTGTGTCAAGTTCAACTACTTTTGTGAAGTAGAGGAGTTATGAAAAGTGGTTGTCCTGTGACAGATTTTTGTACTGCATTGTAAAAATTCACGAGGGATCTCAGTATGTCGGATGGAGCTGAATTTTTCTGAGCTTGTTCTTCAAGTTGTTACCCAACTTTCATTATTTCTGTACTTTTTTATTTGAGCAACATAAGGTCTTCGAAAAAAATAATCTTTACCTGCTGGTCTGTTTTGACAGATTTCTACCATCATTTGCATTTGCCTATTACAGAAGCTTTTGTTTTGATGGGTTTTCAGTTGAAGTGTGTACCCAAAGGTTTATTGTTTTTGCTTGCACTAATGTTGTCATTGAGTTTGTGCAAGGGTTTTGTAAGAAGAAAATTTTCAGGAGAAGGAGAAGAGGAATCTGCAGAGTTCGTCTTTGAATAGGTAAAAGTGGTGAAAACAGATGGTTCGTGAAAATCCAACCTTTTTATATTTTTGATGTTTTTAATACATAACAGAAGTTACGAGATGGAACTGAAGAGGAAACAGAGTCCGGGGTGGCGCGGGCCCAGCCTAGCCGCGCCTAGAGGGGGTTTGACTCCCCCGTGCTCCGACTCCGCTTTGTTCCGTGTCAGTACCTTCCTTATGCCTTGAAACTTCGTAATATATAACCCCCCTGGTTCCCCGAGGTTCGTGCATCGTGTTCTCGTCATGTTTTCATTTCAATCTGTTTCTGCCAGGAAAACTTCTCAAGTTTAGAGCGCCATGGTCTCCGCCAACGACAAAGGCAAGAAGCCCGAGGAAGAACAACCTCAAGTCCCCAAGGAGGAGGAGATTTTGGTAGGGTATGAAGAGGACATGGAGGACGACAAGCACCCGGACACCCGCGCTACCGTCACAAGCATTGGTTTGGTAGCAAAACCCACCAAGCTTAAGAGGACAGCACAGATGTCTACAGGAGGGAAACCTCCGCGTCATATCCTCGCTCCACGCACACTTCATCCTAGTACCCCTTGTTCTAACAGTGCAGGGAAGAAACACTCTAATAAGGAAGAATGGAGAAAGAATAACAAGGACTGGGATCCTCGGTTCGAGTTGATCATGAGCTGCATTGAGCATAATTTGGAGTTAATTCGTACTCTGACCTTCGATATGGAGGATTTGAAGAAACTTATTGAAGAGCTTATCAAGAGAACACCACCACCACTGAAGGAGTAATTCGTCATCAGGTTTGGCATCCCCTGGCTTGTTCCAAGCTTGGGGTAGTGTCGCGGTATCACCACCATTATCATTTATCTTTTACCTTTTTAGCGGATTCATATCTTTGGTAGAGAGGTTATCTTATAGTTTGGTTTGCATGTGGAAGTATCTCTCCTTTTAGTTGATTATCTATGTATCCCTTGGTGTGAGTGCCTTTATTGAATATTAATGAGAAGTCTCATCTTTTACTTTTTTGCACTTCTTATTTTATTTTGCAATCTCTTTTATATGATGGATCTTGTTGATCAGTATTGGCATGACTTTGGGAGCATCAAGTAACTCTAAATTGGTTTTGGCAAATCAAGTTCTGGTCAGTAGCAATACTTTTTGAGGTTTGAAAGAAAAAGAGAAAAGGCTTACAGGTATTTTGTATCATTTGTTTTCTTGTTGGCTCATAAGCTTAGTATTCTTTACTTAAGATCTTTTGTGTTTTCAAGGAAGATTGCATGTTTGGCTTTAGTACTTGTATGTTTTCTTGTTTCTTTCAACTCCCTTGCTTGCTACCCAGCCTTGCTAGCCAAAAACCTGTTTTGAGAAGGCATACTTCTCATGTTTTCAAATCCCTTTGAACCAAAACTTTTGCCACTTGTGTCCACCATAAATACCTAGTAGCTATTGCTATTTCAAGCAAATTCTCAAGCTTCATCTACCTTTCGAATTAAAAAGTATTTTGTTATGTGAAAACTAGTTAGTAAAGCTCTCACGAACTTGATGGCACACCTTATTTTCTTGCCCATAATAGACTTGAACCATTGTGCCATTGAAGTTGTATATGATTGCATCTATACGTTGGAATTAGCAGAACCGTGCTGTCACGAGGAACATTTTCAACATTGCACGTGTACTCTGTACACAGTTGATATCGTGCTCTTTTGTCTATGGATGTCAACGGTGTGAAATAAAGAGGGAACTTGTAAGTCCATGGAGTGTGTATTTTGTGTTAGAGAAACGCCTGGGCCGCTAGCCTAAGCCATGCCTAATCATGGTGGAAACTTGCAGCATCACCATAGTGAGTCATCTATGAAGCATCCTCAATATAAATCTATGCATATAGTAAATAAATATATCGCTGAGATGCTCATTGTCTGCTTGCCTTGTCATTTTGGTTATGGGAAAGCTCCTGTACCATGTGCAAGGGGTACCTCGTTGGCAGTTCTCAATGATATGCAAATACTTACAATGACAAGAACTTACCTGTGACCAAAGTTGAGTAGCATGAGGAGTGGCCCTCATATTCAAGGGACATGAGATTGCCAACTTATATTTCGTTAATCATATACTCCGTCTTTGTGCACTTTAACCTTAATCATATCAAGATACCTATGATAGGGGCAATGAGGGCTCAAAGCTAGTAAGTACCATAATCTTTTGGAATCTCTTTATGACTTGTAATCCCCGCTTCCCTCTAAGAAGGGTCCTTTCTCCCACTTCCAAGTTGAGTCAGTAAACCTACTTCCTCTCTATCTCCAGCAAGCATTTGAGTTGTTGTGTTTCAAGCATTCATATGGTGTTTTATTCAATCATGTTCTTTATCTTCCTTGTTTGCACAAAACTCTTATCTATTAAGTATTACTTTGAAAGCCTTCACTTGTGAAAAACCTTTTTGACCAAAGAGTGCTCCTGTTATAAAACTTCTACAAAAAGATTTTTGTGAAACTGTTTGCCAGGTGTTCTCTGACCAAGAACAAGTTTGCCAATTCCAATTGTGATTTATCTTTATGCATCTCTATTGTGACTGTTGTACTTGGTTGCAAGCTAAGTTATATAATGGTGAGTTGCTTTCTTCTATAAGTTGTGCAATGGTAAGTGTGATGCTTCTTGTTCGTATTCTTTTATCGACACTTCACTCCATAAACTCGTGGACATGTTACTGAGCTTAGTTTTCGCTTGGGGACAAGCGAAGTATAAGCTTGGGGGAGTTGATACGCCCAATTTGCATCACCTTTATATATCATAATTTACCTCTATTCATTGATATATGTCTTATTATGAGGTGTTACTTATGGCTTTTCATCTGTTTATGCATGTTGAGTGATTCTTGGAGGATGGACTGCCGGAGTCTGGATTCTGATGGAAAAGAAGGTGTTTTGGTGCAATTTCGCGAAGATCAGAAAAATATGGAAACATATTATTTTCCCAGATGATGAAGGAAGCCAGAAGGAGGAGCAAAGAGGGGCCGCAGGCCCCCCTAGGCGCGGCCCCCTAGGCCACGCCTAGGGCAGTTGTGGCCCACCTGCCCATCTCCTGACTCCGCCCCTTCGCCTATATCTTCCCTATGGAACCCTAAGCGTAAGGGGGCGACCACAGATAGATTTCCGCCACCTCTGGGGGCGCAAAACACTGAGAGAGAAAGATCTCTCCGGCAGACAGATTTCTGCCAGGGGAATTACTTCCCGGAGAGGGGAGACCGTCGCCATCAACACCATCATCAAGATAGGCTTCATCGAGATCATAATCATCATCATCATCCACACCATCATCTCCACCAGCACCATCATCACCACTCCATCCCGCTATAACAATTGTGTTGGATCTTGCTTTAGTTCTTAGGGGAAACATTCCTGGTGTTGATTACTATTGTAGTTGATGCTTGTGAGTGGAACCATTGGATTATTGTTTATGTTCAGATTGTTATCCATTACCATATCATCTTTGATTTTGATCCATATGATGTCTCGTGAGTAGTTTGTTTAGTTCTTGAGGACATGGGAGAATTCATGTTGTTAGTAGTGAATCTGTGATGAGTTATTATTCAATGGTTTAGTATTTTAGATGTGGTGCTATTCTTCTAGTGGTGTCATGTGAACGTCGACTACATGATACTTCACCATTTATGGGCCTAAGGGAACGCATTGTGTATTTGGATACTAATTCTGGGGTTGCCGGAGTGACAGGAACCTGAACCCCCGTTAGGACACCTTTGCACAAGGAGGCGTAGGATCTCAGAGTTTAAGGCTGTGGTTAGGTGTATATCTTAATTGCTTTCATGTAGTTGTGGATGCTTGCAAAGGGTTTAATCACAAGTATGTATTAGTCCAAGTAAGGTCGGTATGTTAGCACAGGTTCACCCACACAACACTTACAACACCAGAGAAGAGTACTCGGCTATTTGAAGCGAAAGCACTTCACAGAATTCCCATGTGTCCTAGAGAATGTTTGGTCCTTATAAGTATTTCCACCAGCTTGTCCTTTGCTAAGAAAGGATTGGGCGACTTGCTCCATTTGTTCGTTGTCTTTATTACTTGCTCCATGTTTTGTTGTCTTATCAGAAAACCACTAAAAATCCGTTTGCTAAGTATTCACATGGATTTCCTGCTCCATACCACTTTTCAGCACCTTCTGCTCCTCGTTGGGATCGACACTCCTATTTATTGAAAGTACTGCGATACACCCCCTATACTTGTGGGTCATCACTTGTAAGTTCATGGAGTATTATATATGTGTTAGAGAAACGCCTAGGTGGCTAGCCTAAGCCATGCCTAATCATGGTGGAAACTTGCAGCATCACCATAATGAGCAATCTATGAAGCATACTTAGAAAAAAATATAGAAAAGAAAAAATATGCACCATGCTCATGGTAAATAAAAGGATCGCTGAGATGCTCACTGTCTGTTGCCTTGTCATTTTGATATGTGATAGCTCCTGTATAATGGGGCAAGGGGTACCCCGTTGGTGGTTCTCTATGATACACATATACTTACAATGACAATACCTTGCTTGTAACTAAATTGAGTAGCATGAGGAACGACCCTAGTACTCTAGGGACATGAGATTGCCAACTTATGATTTGTCAAGCATATACTTCATATTTGTTTCACTTTAACCTTAATCACCTCAATATGCTTATGATATGGGCAATGAGTGTTGAAAGCTAATAAGTACCATAATATTTGGAACCTTTTTATAAAACTTGAAATCCCTGCTTCCCTGTGAAGGGCCTTTCTTCCTACTTTTATATTGAGTCTCCACCTTCTATATTTATGCACCAACTAGGAGATCATAGTTGTCATTCTTAGTTTGATGTGCATTGTCCCAAAACTTATTGATTGATTCATAATGTTGATATTGCTTGTTCTTACACTATTTGTATCTAGTCATCCTTATGAACTTTGAAGGTGTCCTATGCATTTATGTTTTGCTACACCATGAAGGACAAGCTGAATACCACTCTTGTTGTGTTTTCTATATGTGAAACAAACAAACGTCTTTCAATGCATTGTTATTCATGATCTTTTATTTGTGTTACCTTTCATGTTACAACATAGTTGCTATGTCTTATTGTTAGAACTACATCTTTCATGCTCATGTTTAGAGTACTTTGATCCCAGTTATCAATGCTTTACAAATATTTTGATCAAGATTGTGATGGTGCATGTCACCTAAAAAATTATTATTTTTATCACTTACCTAGTCGAGGACGAGCAGGAGTTAAGCTTGGGGGTGCTTGATACGTCATAAACGTATCTATAATTTTTGATGCTCCATGCTTGTTTTATATCATTTGTCTTATGTTTTGTCTACACTTTGAGGTATTTCTATACATTTTCTGGAACTAATCTATTAACAAGATGCCACAGTGCAAGTTTCATGTTTTCTACTGTTTTTTGTTTCAGAAAAGCTAAAAATGAATATTCTTGGAATTAGACGGGACAAAAGCCAATATGCCTATTTTTCCCAGAGCAATACGGAAACGCAAAGCAGAGACGGAAGGGGGCACCAGGGTGGGCACACCCTAGGGTGGCGCGGGCCCACCATGGCCGCGCCACCACTAGGTGTGGGCCACCCTGGCAGCCATTGACGTCCCCCTTTTGCCTATAAAAGCCTCCCGAATCTGAAACCCTAAAACATCTAGGAGAAAGCCACGAAAACTCCCACAGCGCCGCCGCCACCGAAAGGGAGTTTTTGGGGACAGAAGTCTCTGTTCCAGCACCTTGCCAGGACGGGTAATTGCCCCTGGAGCCATATCCATCGATCTCCACCGCCATCTCCATCACTATTGCTGACTCCCATGATGAGGAGGGAGTAGTTATTCCTCGAGGCTAAGGGCTCTACCGGTAGCTATGTGTTCATCTCTCTCTCTATGCGTGAACTTGTTGTGGTCATGAGCTTTGTAATCAAGTAGATCTACTCTGTTACAAGTGCTTAAATCAATCTCCGGTAATCCCCATGTGTGTGAAAATGATAGTGTGCACACCGTGTGGCACTTAGGCTAGAGATTACATAAATACTTATCATGAGTATATTTTGAGTTGATTGTCTCTATGAAATTGTGGTGTTTGTTGGAACCATCTAGCGCTCAAGGTGACAGTGTGGGGTTATCTAGATGGGGAAAGCGAACTTTGAGGTGTGTTGTTATAGCCCTACCGTGGATTAGAGTTATCCAACCGGAGAGTAGTTCAAAGTAGTATCATGAAGAGAAGATATTTATATGAGAGCGTTCACTAGTGAAAGTACGATCCCTAGGCCTTGTTTCTGAGCATTGAAACACCGTTTACAACTAGATCTATTGCATGTTTGCTTGCTGCCATCTTTTCAGATTGCCTTTAGTTTCTTCCTCCCGTCAAGCTCTTTTCTGCCATGTCAACTGATACGTCCAATTTGCATCACCATTCTATATCATAATTTGCCTCTATTCATTGATATATTTCATATTAAGAGGTGATACTTATGTATTTTCATCCGTTTTTGCATGTTGGATGATTCTTGGAGGATGAACTGCCGGAGTTAGGATTCTGATGGAAAAAGAGGTGTTTTGATGCAATTTCGCGAAGATTAGAAAAATACCAGAAAAATTATGGAAAATCATATTTTCCCAGAAGATGAAGAAAGCCATAAGGGGAGGCGGATATGGGCCACAGGGGGCCCACGTACCCCAGGCGTGGGCCACCCCTAGGCCACGCCTACAGGGGGTGTGGCCCACCTGGCCCACCTCTGGCTCTGCCCTCTCGCCTATATATTCTCCTCGAAACCCTAATACACAGGGGGCGGACAACAGAAAGATTCCGCCGCCTCTCCGGGGTGGAAAACACAGAGAGACAAAGAGCTCTCCGGCAGACAGATTTCTGCCAGGGAAATTCCTTCCCGGAGAGGGGAGATTTTCGTCATCAACACCATCATCAAGCTATACTTCATCGGGATCATCATCATCATCCACACCATCCTCTCCACCAGCACCATCATCACCACTCCATCCCGCTGTAACAATTGTTTTGAATACTTGCATAGTTCTTAGGTGAAACTTTCCCGGTGTTGATTACTATTGTTGTTGATGCTTGTGAGTGGAACCATTGGATTATTGTTTATGTTTAGATTGTTATCCATCACCATATCATCTTTGATCTTGATCCATATGATGTCTTGTGAGTAGTTCGTTTAGTTCTTGAGGACATGGGAGAAGTCATGTTGTTAGTAGTGGATTTGTGTTGAAATATTGTTCAATGGTTTAGTATTTAAGTTGTGGTGCTATTCTTCTAGTGGTCTCATGTGAACGTCGACTACATGATACTTCACCATTTATGGTCCTATGGGAATGCATTGTGTATTTGGATACTAATTGTGAGGTTGCTGGAGTGATAGAAACCTGAACCCCCGTTAGGACACCATTGCACAACGGAGCGTAGGATCTTAGAGTTTAAGGCTGCAGTTAGGTTTATATATTAATTGCTTTCTTGTAGTTGCGGATGCTTGCAGAGGGTTTATTCACAAGTATGTATTAGTCCAAGTAAGGTCGGTACATTAGCACATGTTCACCCACACAACACTTACAACACCAAAGAAGACTACTCAGCTATTTGAAGCTAAAGCACTTGACAGAATTCCCATGTGTCCTCGAGAACGTTTGGTCCTTATAAGTATTTCCACCGGCTTGTCCTTTTCTAAGAAAGGATTGGGCCACTTGCTGCATTTGTTTGTTGTCTTGAATTCCTGCACTTTGTTTCTTTGCTTTATCAGAAAACCCGTAAAAATCCGTTTGCTAAGTATTTACAGAGATTTCCTGCTCCATACCACTAGTCAACACCTTCTGCTCCTCATTGGTATCGACACTCCTATTTATCGAAAGTACTACGATACACCCCCTATAATTGTGGGTCATCAAGACTAGTTTTTGGCGCCATTGCCGGGGAGTGAAGCGCTATTGAAGAGTGGAAATGGTAAAGGAAACTTCTACTGTGAGTATTGCTTTTTATTTCTATTTGTTACTTTGTTTCCAATATGGATAACTCACTTGGTTTTATATTTGGGAAAATTACTCCCACTGTTAGGGTAGTAGATGAACCACCACCTGTTTAGATAGATCCTTGTAAGATACGTGTAAGTATTGTTGGTCGTGTTATGGATAATTATTATTTAGGGGATGGAACTGTCCACCCTGGTGATCATTTTCTTTTTATCCATGAATTATACGGGTTGTTTAAGTGTGCATGTATCACAACTGAACAGGTGAAGAAGAAGTTACTCTCTATATCCTTGAAAGGGAGAGCTGAAGAATGTTATAAGGTGCTGAAGAATGGACAATTCATGGAATGGGAGGAAATAGTACCTCTCTTTTATTCTAAATGTTATCCTCCTAGTGAAATTCATAAGGATAAGAATCTGATATATAACTTTTGGCCTCGTGATGGAGAGAGTATAGTTCAATCTTGGGGGAGACTGAAGTTACTAATGCTTAAATGTCCTATTCATGAACTCCCTAACAATATTATTATCAATAACTTTTATTCTAGGCTTTCTCTTCATGATAAAGATTTACTAGATGCTTCTTGTGCTGGATCATTCACACGTATGAAGGAAGAAGCTAAATGGGATCTCCTAGACCGTATTCAAGAGAATGCTGAAGCTTGGGAGAATGACAAAAGAAGAAAGTCAGGTATAAATTATGATTATGAATGCATAAAATCTTTTATGGGAACTGGTGACTTCCGTGATATTAGTAATGATTGATTCATTTATGGGAAGAAACATAAAACTTTTAACTATTTATGTTGATATTGCTTGTTCTTACACTATTTGTATCTAGTCATCCTTATGAACTTTGAAGGTGTCCTATGCATTTATGTTTTGCTACACCATGAAGGACAAGCTGAATACCACTCTTGTTGTGTTTTCTATATGTGAAACAAACAAACGTCTTTCAATGCATTGTTATTCATGATCTTTTATTTGTGTTACCTTTCATGTTACAACATAGTTGCTATGTCTTATCGTTAGAACTACATCTTTCATGCTCATGTTTAGAGTACTTTGATCCCAGTTATCAATGCTTTACAAATATTTTGATCAAGATTGTGATGGTGCATGTCACCTAAAAAATTATTATTTTTATCACTTACCTAGTCGAGGACGAGCAGGAGTTAAGCTTGGGGGTGCTTGATACGTCATAAACGTATCTATAATTTTTGATGCTCCATGCTTGTTTTATATCATTTGTCTTATGTTTTGTCTACACTTTGAGGTATTTCTATACATTTTCTGGAACTAATCTATTAACAAGATGCCACAGTGCAAGTTTCATGTTTTCTACTGTTTTTTGTTTCAGAAAAGCTAAAAATGAATATTCTTGGAATTGGACGGGACAAAAGCCAATATGCCTATTTTTCCCAGAGCAATACGGAAACGCAAAGCAGATACGGAAGGGGACACCAGGGTGGGCACACCCTAGGGTGGCGCGGGCCCACCATGGTCGCGCCACCACTAGGTGTGGGCCACCCTGGCAGCCATTGACGTCCCCCTTTTGCCTATAAAAGCCTCCCGAATCTGAAACCCTAAAACATCTAGGAGAAAGCCACGAAAACTCCCACAGCGCCGCCGCCACCGAAGGGGAGTTTTTGGGGACAGAAGTCTCTGTTCCAGCACCTTGCCGGGACGGGTAATTGCCCCTGGAGCCATATCCATCGATCTCCACCGCCATCTCCATCACTATTGCTGACTCCCATGATGAGGAGGGAGTAGTTATTCCTCGAGGCTAAGGGCTCTACCGGTAGCTATGTGTTCATCTCTCTCTCTCTATGCGTGAACTTGTTGTGGTCATGAGCTTTGTAATCAAGTAGATCTACTCTGTTACAAGTGCTTAAATAAATCTCCGGTAATCCCCATGTGTGTGAAAATGATAGTGTGCACACCGTGTGGCACTTAGGCTAGAGATTACATAAATACTTATCATGAGTATTGTTAGACCCCTCCTTTATAAAGGAAAAGGATCCCTGTGATTGCAATGCTAGTCCCTGGATCAATGCTAGCATCCACAGTTTAAGATGAAGTACACAGATACAAAGGTCGTTTATTACATTCATTCCAGAGATATAACATAGTCTTTTACAACTCAGGGCCAATGGCCTAATACAAGAGTTTAAGGAATAAGTAAATAAACATAAGTCTTCATCTTCATGTGCCACAGGCAAGCATGTTGAGTGTAGACTCATGACTCCTACTCATCATCGGAGTAACCTGCAACATCACAAGTTACAGCCACAGAGGGTCAATACTTTGGAATAGTATTGGCAAGTGATACCTTAGTTTATTTTAAGTGGACTATATTACTATATGCATTTTGGCTAGGTGTAGCTTGGCTTGCTTTGCTTAAAATAAATTTTACTTATTAGTTGAAATCACTAAGTTTTCTTTGTCAAAACATTCCCAAGGAACCTCCAATAGACATTGGGGTCCTTCACCCTTGTTCACCCACAAGTTTTACTTAGAAGTTGGAGTGATGAGATTCTTGTAGCTTCCATGTCTTGATGCTCAAATTGTCCATTGCCTTGGACTAGGCTAAGTACTTAGGTTTTCCATCTACAGAGGTTGTGCACATTCCCCACCAGACTTGGTTTCCCAAGACAGGACCTTTCAGAAGCTTTTCCTTAGTCAAATGGACGCGTTCCAACCTATCATCCCAACTACCACCAACTGTCCAAGTGACTAAGTTCTAGCAACCTATATGATCAAGGCAGAGCCCATATTGCCAAGTGGTTGCACTGTAAGCTTTCTCAACACTTGGCCTCCAAATCCCTTTGTGCCTGGGTGGCATACCACAAGTGAGATACACAACCCAAGTCCATGGCCTTGTGTAACCACTCAACATAACCCAATCTTTCCATTCCACCCAGGAGATTCATTGACTTAGTGGTTTTATTAAGAAAACTTAAGTCTCATGACTTAGAAATATATAGCCAATATAGCATGAATAGATTATACCAACCTTTGGTTTTCTAATAGCTAGGCTAAGCTTGGCATGTCCATTTAACTTAGGAAAAATCCCTAGCAATTCTACCATTCTAAACTACATAGGATTTCCCAACATATCATTTGACCAAAAAGTAGCATGCAAGACTTAGCAAAATATCTAATGCTAGTACAAAACATAGGATAGAAATATTCATGAAAATATCACTTGCCTTGGTAGTGGGGAGAGTAGCACTCTTCATAATCACAATCACTAGCAAAATCTACACAAAATTGTTGCATACAATTACACACAATTTTATACAATCAAAAATAATATGAATGCATGTATGCAAGAATTTACTAAGTGGTAATTTTTGAAATTCTACCAAGCATGTGCATGATACTGAAACATAACAGGACACAAAATTTGCCAAAACAAACTTATTTAACATTAAAACCAATTACCAAAACAAATCTATACTCAAAATAGCTTTAAACATGACTCCACAAATAAAGTCATTTTAATGGTTACTATTTGTTAAACAAATTGGATATTCAGAAAGGTTTTGTTTCACTGAATCCAACGATATAAAGTTTGTAAAATTCTAACGTGGCATTCAAAAGTTATAGCAGTTTGAAGTTTGGATCTAAATCAGGTTTTAAATTCTGTTTTTGAATTCAACCTAGCCACGTGTCGCAGCCTCATTGGCGCGTACCGGTTCGCACGGATCGATCTCTGTGGACCGCATGATCTAAATGAGATCTGGCGGCTCAGACACACGCGTACCTCTTCGCTCAGGATCTATCCTAGCCCTACGATGCAGATCCGACGGACCAAACTACCAAGCCACAATCTGGCGGTGCTAGCGGCGCTAACTGGCGGCGGCGCGTCTGACTACGGCGGCGCCGGCGTTCTACATCGCTCCAGGAAGTAGGAAAGTGCTTACCAGATCCGCCAAGACGTGCTGAAGCTCGACGTGGTACTGGTTTGCGGAGGGGCGCTCGGAGATGGGCTCTGGATCTCGTCGGAGTTGCGTCTGGCGTCGGATGGATGTTGTCGGAGTCGTTGCCGAGGTTCTGCGTCGCCCTAACACGAACCAGGGGGTTTAGCAGGTGCGCAAGATAGTTGCGAACACGCTCGTGTGAAGGAAAAGGCAAGGGGCGCACGGGACTTACTGAGATTGGTCGCCGGAGTTGGGGTGGTCGTCAGGTGCTTACGGCGTCAAGCGAATACGGCGACCTGAGGCAATACAGGATGAGCTAGTGGGGTCAGGAGGTGCGCCAGGAGATTACAAAGTGGCTCGAACAATCCAGAGGGGAAGGGGCGCACGGAGCTCACCTGAATCGATCGCCGGAGTTGCTCTGTCTGCGGCGGGTTTGAGCGAGTCGTGGGCAGCCTGGTGGCGTGAGTGTAGAATTGGCTGGGGAAAATGACTGCGAGGAGGTGGGGATCTTATAGCCGGTGCCTCGACAGGAAACGCCCGAGTTTTAATGCCCAATTAAGCCGCGCCATTACCGGCAGTGACTGCAGCTGCGACGTGGTCGCGGGCGCGGTTTGAGGAAGACGATGACAGCGTGGACAGGGCCCGCTCGTCAGCGAAAGGTGCGAGGTGGAGGTGGGGTATGGTCGTCAGTGACTGAACGTGTGCGCTCGCGCGTGAGAAAAGAAAAGGAAACTCCCGGGTGGGCTAACTGGGCTCGATCCTTTGCTGGGCCAGAAACCTGGCGCTTGGCCCTTTTCTTTTGTTTATTTCTTTTTCTTTTCTAATTTGGTTTTCATGAATGATTTAGGTATGAATTCAAATCTTTTTTTGAATTCAAACAATTCTGGGACTTTTGCAGGGTACTGTGGTTTCCAAAATCTGTTGTTTAACCATGTGGTTATTCTGTAAGGGCTTGGTCAAACTTGGATGTCAAACAACAGAGGCTTTGCATCTATTTTGAAAATGTTTGGAAAAGGGATTTTGAATTTGAAACTTTGGCTAACCCTTCTCTCTTAAACTTTTCCAACAATGGGGCAAGCAAACAAGTTCCTAAACATTCAAGTTTCAAATGGTGTAGGTCTTTTGAATTAAATCTGTCCACATAAAATCATAACATCAAAAGCTTCTGTTTTTCTGAAATGATTTTGAGAAAATCCCTAATGATGATGAATGCAAGGATGATATGCATGAGTTTGGACTATGAATTTAGGGATGTTACAAGTATATTTTGAGTTGATTGTCTCTATGAAATTGTGGTGTTTGTTGGAACCATCTAGCGCTCAAGGTGACAGTGTGGGGTTATCTAGATGGGGAAGCGAACTTTGAGGTGTGTTGTTATAGCCCTACCGTGGATTAGAGTTATCCAACCGGAGAGTAGTTCAGAGTAGTATCATGAAGAGAAGATATTTATATGAGAGCGTTCACTAGTGAAAGTACGATCCCTAGGCCTTGTTTCTGAGCATTGAAACACCGTTTACAACTAGATCTATTGCATGTTTGCTTGCTGCCATCTTTTCAGATTGCCTTTAGTTTCTTCCTCCCGTCAAGCTCTTTTCTGCCATGTCAACTGATACGTCCAATTTGCATCACCATTCTATATCATAATTTGCCTCTATTCATTGATATATTTCATATTAAGAGGTGATACTTATGTATTTTCATCCGTTTTTGCATGTTGGATGATTCTTGGAGGATGAACTGCCGGAGTTAGGATTCTGATGGAAAAAGAGGTGTTTTGATGCAATTTCGCGAAGATTAGAAAAATACCAGAAAAATTATGGAAAATCATATTTTCCCAGAAGATGAAGAAAGCCATAAGGGGAGGCGGATATGGGCCACAGGGGGCCCACGTACCCCAGGCGTGGGCCACCCCTAGGCCACGCCTACAGGGGGTGTGGCCCACCTGGCCCACCTCTGGCTCTGCCCTCTCGCCTATATATTCTCCTCGAAACCCTAATACACAGGGGGCGGACAACAGAAAGATTCCGCCGCCTCTCCGGGGTGGAAAACACAGAGAGACAAAGAGCTCTCCGGCAGACAGATTTCTGCCAGGGAAATTCCTTCCCGGAGAGGGGAGATTTTCGTCATCAACACCATCATCAAGCTATACTTCATCGGGATCATCATCATCATCCACACCATCATCTCCACCAGCACCATCATCACCACTCCATCCCGCTGTAACAATTGTTTTGAATACTTGCATAGTTCTTAGGTGAAACTTTCCCGGTGTTGATTACTATTGTTGTTGATGCTTGTGAGTGGAACCATTGGATTATTGTTTATGTTTAGATTGTTATCCATCACCATATCATCTTTGATCTTGATCCATATGATGTCTTGTGAGTAGTTCGTTTAGTTCTTGAGGACATGGGAGAAGTCATGTTGTTAGTAGTGGATTTGTGTTGAAATATTGTTCAATGGTTTAGTATTTAAGTTGTGGTGCTATTCTTCTAGTGGTCTCATGTGAACGTCGACTACATGATACTTCACCATTTATGGTCCTATGGGAATGCATTGTGTATTTGGATACTAATTGTGGGGTTGCTGGAGTGATAGAAACCTGAACCCCCGTTAGGACACCATTGCACAACGGAGCGTAGGATCTTAGAGTTTAAGGCTGCAGTTAGGTTTATATCTTAATTGCTTTCTTGTAGTTGCGGATGCTTGCAGGGGGTTTATTCACAAGTATGTATTAGTCCAAGTAAGGTCGGTACATTAGCACATGTTCACCCACACAACGCTTACAACACCAAAGAAGACTACTCAGCTATTTGAAGCTAAAGCACTTGACAGAATTCCCATGTGTCCTCGAGAACGTTTGGTCCTTATAAGTATTTCCACCGGCTTGTCCTTTTATAAGAAAGGATTGGGCCACTTGCTGCATTTGTTTGTTGTCTTTAATTCCTGCACTTTGTTTCTTTGCTTTATCAGAAAACCCCTAAAAATCCGTTTGCTAAGTATTTACCGGGGCGCCATTGCCGGGGAGTGAAGCGCTATTGAAGAGTGGAAATGGTAAAGGAAACTTCTACTGTGAGTATTGCTTTTTATTTCTATTTGTTACTTTGTTTCCAATATGGATAACTCACTTGGTTTTATATTTGGGAAAATTACTCCCACTATTAGGGTAGAAGATGAACCACCACATGTTTAGATAGATCCTTGTAAGATACGTGTAAGTATTGTTGGTCGTGTTATGGATAATTATTATTTAGGGAATGGAACTGTCCACCCTGGTGATCATTTTCTTTTTATCCATGAATTATACGGGTTGTTTAAGTGTGCATGTATCACAACTGAACAGGTGAAGAAGAAGTTACTCTCTATATCCTTGAAAGGGAGAGCTGAAGAATGTTATAAGGTGCTGAAGAATGGACAATTCATGGAATGGGAGGAAATAGTACCTCTCTTTTATTCTAAATGTTATCCTCCTAGTGAAATTCATAAGGATAAGAATCTGATATATAACTTTTGGCCTCGTGATGGAGAGAGTATAGGTCAATCTTGGGGGAGATTGAAGTTACTAATGCTTAAATGTCCTATTCATGAACTCCCTAACAATATTATTATCAATAACTTTTATTCTAGGCTTTCTCTTCATGATAAAGATTTACTAGATGCTTCTTGTGCTGGATCATTCACACGTATGAAGGAAGAAGCTAAATGGGATCTCCTAGACCGTATTCAAGAGAACGCTGAAGCTTGGGAGAATGACAAAAGAAGAAAGTCAGGTATAAATTATGATTATGAATGCATAAAATCTTTTATGGGAACTGGTGACTTTCGTGATATTAGTAATGATTGATTCATTTATGGGAAGAAACATAAAACTTTTAACTATTTATGTTGATATTGCTTGTTCTTACACTATTTGTATCTAGTCATCCTTATGAACTTTGAAGGTGTCCTATGCATTTATATTTTGCTACACCATGAAGGACAAGCTGAATACCACTCTTGTTGTGTTTTCTATATGTGAAACAAACAAACGTCTTTCAATGCATTGTTATTCATGATCTTTTATTTGTGTTACCTTTCATGTTACAACATAGTTGCTATGTCTTATTGTTAGAACTACATCTTTCATGCTCATGTTTAGAGTACTTTGATCCCAGTTATCAATGCTTTACAAATATTTTGATCAAGATTGTGATGGTGCATGTCACCTAAAAAATTATTATTTTTATCACTTACCTAGTCGAGGACGAGCAGGAGTTGTCTTTGAATAGGTGAAAGTGGTGAAAACAGAAGGTTCGTGAAAACCCTATCTTTTTCTATTTTTGATGTTTTTATTACATACGGAAGGTTATGAAATGAAACAGAGGAGGAATCGGAAGCCAGGGTGGCCACACCCACCCTAGGCGCGGGCCCTAGCTGGACACACCTGGAGGGGGTGTGAGCCCTCTGAGCTCCGTCTCTGCCTCGTTTTTGCACCAGTACCTTCCTTTTGCATTGAAATTTCGTAATATATAACCCCCCGGGTGTAACATCCCAAAAATACTAAACTTGGATCATCAAACTCTAATCATCAAAATTAGGGTTAACAAAAACTTTTCTAAATAAAAATATGAAAGCATGCATGTGTGTATGCATCCCATTTTGAATTCTTTTGAATTGCCTTGTTTATGTGTATCTTTGCTTGTAAAATGTTTCTTAGGTGAAATAAACATCATCTAAACAATCCCCACACTTTTCCCAAAGACAAATAAATCAAAACAAACCAAATTGGGTGAATGGTCATTTTGACCAATTTAACTCCCATGCCTACTTTGGCTGTCCCAAACTCTGAGAACTTAACAGAAACTTGTTTGTATCTTCACACCCCTTGATTGTACTCATAACAAAGTATCAATGCCCACCTTGTGATCATCCAGAAACTTTCAAATGCATAGTTTAAATGACAATTCAAAATTGAATCTTTATCATATGGGAAGATCCCACTTTTTCAAAAACCACTCAAACAAGCTCAACTTTCAAAACCCAAGCATCTGCAGACTCACCAGCACCAACCTAGCACCCACACCAAAAATCTTTTCAAAATTCAAAACTTGAATTCTTGCGGCCATTTCATCAAACACCTTGCAGATACAAATCAAACACAATCCAAACACTATTGTGAGTAGTGATTCTTGCCTAACTTGTTCCCTCTCTAGCTCACAGCAACCTCAGTAGATCATATAGCTAACTAAACCAAGCACTAGCCCCACTGTAAGCTTGGCAATGCCATCAATGGTGAACAGCCGAAGCTTACCATGTCACCCCCATGTCGACAGCAAGCTAGGAGAAGGAACAAGCATAGCAAACATGTCTAGGAGCAAGCCAACACCCCACCGCCACTCCTTGTCCAGCGCTCGAACGTTGCCAACCCCTGGACCACACGCACGGACCATGCCAAGCTCGCCAGCAACCATGCCGAGAGCGCGCCCCGTGTGCCACGCTCGACCGACGCCCACAGACCGCGCGCCGCCCTCGCCGCGTGCATACGCGATCACCACCGTCCCAGCAACCCCGCAGACACGCTTGTTCGCCGCCGCGCGGACCACGCACGTTGTGCGCATTAAAAACCTCCGTCGGGCACGCGTAGAGCACCGCCGTGTTCCGACCAAATCGCACCGCCCCACGCCTCGCCACCACGTCGTTGAGCATCACCAGGGAGCACCTCACCGTCCCCTACCGTCACCCACGCCGATAGCCCTTTGTGTCGTCGACCACGACGAGCTCACCTTGCGCCCCATTGGTCCCCTCTCGCCACTATAAATAGAGGCCACCCCCAGCTGAATTGAGCACACCATCTCACTCCCCTCTCCTCACTGATCGTTCCACCCCGTTCCTGAAGCAAGGCGAGCAGCACTTCGCCGGAATTTCACCGGAGCCCGCCGCCTCTGGAGAAGAAGGGAGCCAGCGAGTGGAGCCGCCCTAGGAGAAGCTGCCGGTACCAGGAGGTTCGCCGTCGTAGACTTCGTCGTTCGCCCGCCTCGCCGACCCTCGCCTGAGCCCCGGTGAGCCCCAACGACCCCCACCTGCCGCGTTAGGTTTCTGTCTCGCCGGTGTTGCCCAACGTCGACGATGACCCTCAGCTGTTAGATTAGAACAAGATCCCACAGCTCACATCGCCCCATACCGCTTCGCACCCCCTTGTCTCACTGACGCGTGGGGACAGCGACTTAACCAGCCCGCGTAAGCGCTGTGCTTAGCAGGCCGGCCCAGTACCGTTTCCCGCGTAGCCCAGTCATTTGAAATTAACCTTTTCCATTTTATTTCAAACACACTTCTGCACCTAGATTCAAAAATCAACCCAGATCAATTCAGTGAACCGAATTGAATGAAACCAATTTTGTTAGAAAGGTCTGGAAATGCTGAATCCAAGCCCATTGGATTCAAGTCATTTGGATATGTAGATCATCCTTGCTAAAAATAACAAGGCAGAAGCTTTTCTGCATTCAAACATTTTTCAAATTTAAACCATGATAGCTTTTGAGTTGATTCCAACTCTCAAAAATCACATTTAACCATACCTTTCAGAATATATAAAAATATATAGGTTTACTTATAGAAATAATGACCAAGTAATAAAAGAATGCCACATAGGCATTTCTAGTCACTTTATTTAATTGAAATAAAAGGTTAAACCTTATTAAATTGTGACACCACTTTAAATCCCATTCCCATGGACTAAAATATGTGGTCATGACATGTGTAAACATGATCCCATGTTTGGTTTGGAGAATATTAAATCTTAAGTAGTTTTTCAATGAGTAGAAATTACTTTTCTAAAAATAAAATGGAATTAAACCAAGCTTTAATCTTGTAATGTTAGTGATGATGCTAGATCATCTATAGGACTCTTGTGTATGATGATTGAAAGTAGTTAAGTATTGTTTGGTGATTGTGTACCTCGTATTTATTTATAGACGCTAGTACCGACCAAGGATACGAGGAGGAAGGAGGATACTACGAAGAAGAAGCCGAGGAGAACTTCAACCACTGCTCTGCACAAGGCAAGCTCACACTTGCAAGATACGTTACCCATGCAAGCCAATACTTGCAAGCTATTAACTTAGCAAGCTTACTAATCAAGTTGACATGTACAAGCTAATACTTGATTGCTACTATGCCAACTATATGCCTTAAAGCATATATGATCATAACCACTTGATAAACAAATCCTAGTTTTATCCACAAGCTTTATACTTTATTTCTTTATCAAAGCTAGTACTTAGAGATTACTTAAGTGAATTGTAGATTCTAGAAAGATACTTGAAGGTTGCATAAAGAGCATAAAATTTGGCCTAAGCTAGATAGTCTTTATGTCACCCTAAGGCATGAGATTGAACTTAGTTAAACTCCACTAGTTTACCACCCCTCATTAGTACTTACCCCCACATGTAGATGCTAGTGCTAAGCATAAAACTGGATCAACTTTAGATGGGAATACTTGGTGGAAAAATGGTCATGAAGTCCTTGGAGTGATGGATCATTCTATTGAGATGTTTTGGACATGTGTTTCCGAACACCCGATGATTTATGGTGATGAAAATGTTGAGGCATGAGCCTTAGCCCTTTATAAAACTGATGGTTGTCTAGATGCGATACCATTCCAATTTTATCGTACAACCACAATACCCGAGAATTGGGTAGGGCTTGACCACAAACTTATATACCTTAGTATTAGTTCCCTCACGGCCAAGGTTTGAGCTGAGGCTACCTTGTGAAGATTGTCCACCTGTGAAGTACCCAAGATGACAGTTGGTCATGGTTGGGAGGCCAAACTCACAGGATAGGTGCTTATACTAGGGCGTGTAATTGAAAGGTTAGGATTGATTATCCGCATACTGAGTATGGTGAATTCAGGATTTGTTCCTGACGGATGTATCGAATGTTGTGGTGAAAGTGTACAATCTCTGCAGAGTGTCAAACTATTCGAATAGCCGCGTCCGCGGTTATGGACAGTTGGAGTGGCCATACTGTTCCCCCGTCAGATGTTTTCAAAATGACTTGTGAAATGAATTGAGACTTTGACTTGACCACAACAGGATTGTGATATGAAATACAAGTTCCCACTTAGGGTTATAAATCTTTAACTAGCATACTTTGCTTCTGAACTTAGTAGATGTAAACCTGGCTTTTTGCAAAACAACCCTAAAGCCTAGTGTCCTATTACAAAAAAAACCTTTCACTTGTTAGTATTAGTTTGCGAGTACTTAAAGAGTACTCATGGCTTTGTCTCTGGCTATTCCCATGGCCAGACTATGAAGAGGAGTACCTGGAGGATGGACCCCAGGAAGGTTACGACAACTAGGATCATCTCCCATCGTCAGCATTGCCTATGACCCCGAAGATGGAGCTTCGCCTACGCTACCGTTATTATTACGTATTCCGCTGCCTGTGTTGTATTAAGACTGGATCATGAGATCCTTATTTGGTGTAAAACCTTATGTATGGTTTGTAATGGATGATGTACTGTGGTATCCAATTCTGTTATGTCTCGCAAAAATGGTAATCCTAGGATTGCGATGTATGGCATAACAGGCATCTGGGATTAAAAATCCGGGTGTTGACACCGGGTCCCCCGAGGTCTGTGTATCGTGTTCTCGTCGTGTTTTTGTTTCGATCTGTTTCTGTTAGGAAATCTTCTCAAAGTTTAGAGCACCATGGTCTCCGCCAATGACAAAGGCAAGAAGCCCGAGGAACATGATACTCAAAACCCCAAGGAGGAGGAGATTTTGGTAGGGGATGAAGAAGACATGGAGGAGGACGAGCATCCGGACACCCGCGCTACCGTTGCAAGCATTGGAGTGGTGGAAAATCCTACCAAGCTTAGGAGGACAGCACGAATGTCTACGGGAGGGAAACCTCCACGTCTTTTCTTCACTCCACGCTCACCTCCTCCACGTACCAATAATCCCTTCCATAATCTTATACAAGAGCAATAATACCAGCAGGTGCCCAAAGGTAACTTGCCCTTGATTTGGGATCTGCCTCGCTCTAACCATGTAGGGAAGGAACACACTAAGAAGGAAGAGTGGGGAAAGAATAGAAAGGACTAGGACTCTCAGTTTGATATGATCATGAACCGCATTGAGCAAAATTCGGAGTTGATTTGTACTCTGACCTTCGAGATTGAGGATTTGAGGAAACTGATTAAGGAGCTTATCAAGAGAACACCACCACTGAAGGAGTAATTCGTCATTAGGTTTGGCATCCCCTTGGCTTGTTCCAAGCTTGGGGGAGTGTCGCGGTATCACATCATTATATTTTATCATTTACCTTTTTAGTGGATTCATATCTTTGGTAGAGAAGTTATCTTATAGGTTAGTTTGCATGTGGAAGTATCTCTCCTTTTGTTGATTATCTATGTATCCCTTGGTATGAGTGCCTTTATGGAATATTAATGAGAAGTTTCATGGTTTAGTTTTTGCACTTCTTATTTTAGTTTGCAATCTCTATTATATGATTGATATTGTTGATTAATACATTGGAAACGTATCTATAATTTTTGATGCTCCATGCTTGTTTAGTATCTACTTTGCCTTGCTTTGTCTACACTTTGAGGTGCTTCATGTTTTCTGGTACTAACCTACTAACCAGTTGCAACAGTGCCAGATGCCTGTTTTATGCTGTTTTTGGTTTCTGAAAAGTTAGTAAAGAAATATTCTTGGAATTGAACGGGACAAATGTCAAATTCAATTACTTTCCATGGATAACAAGAAGTCCAGAGGGGAGCCGGAGAGGCCGGCCAGGACGGCCAGACCCACCCTAGGCGTGGGTGGGCCCTGCCCCGTGCCTGGGAGGTGTGGGGCCCCTGGCCACCGCCTCGGCCTCCCCCTTTGCCTATAGGAATCCCCCGATGCAGAAACCCTAAGCACCCAATCAAATCTCCATGAAACCGTCCGTAGCCGCCGCCACCATCGTCCCTAGATCGGGGGGTCTGAAGTTCTTCTCGGCACCCTGCGAGAGGGGAGATCATCTCAGAGGCCTTCTCTCCGGTATGATGCGTGAGTAGTTCCACCTTGGACTATGGGTACATGTAGTAGCTAGATGGTTGTATCTCCTCCTTTGTGCTTTCATGTATAGATCTTGTGAGCTTCGTTCATGATCAAGATCTAATCTATTTGTAATCATGCATGTTGTGTTTGCGGGGATCCGATGGATATTGAGATTATTATGTTGGTTTGATTAATGGTTTTGTCTTTATGATTCTATCATGTCTGTGTTGTTTGTGATCTTGCATGCTCTCCATTGTTAGTATCTATCTTGGCCAAGTAGTTGCTAGTGACTCCAAGAGGGGGTATTTATGATCGATAGTGGGTTCATGGCTCTAGTTTGCAAGGGAAGTTATAATAATCTCTTCGGTTGTAGATGTGTTGTTGCTACTAGGGAGAAAAGAATGGTCTCTTGTTCATGGAACATGTGGACTGTTTACTTTACGCAATTTGCTTAAAGCAGTTGTTTGTTGCTTGCAACTTAATACTGGAGGGGGCTCGGATGATAACCTGAAGGTGGACTTCTAGTCACAGATGTAGTTGGATGGAGGTCTATGTATCTTGTTGTATTTCCCAATCGAATCTCATAGGATCTTTCTGACTAGTAATTGCATTGTTATGCCTTGCTCAGTTCCTGTCAATTGCCCTGCTGTAATTTGTTTACCCTTCATGCCATGTTTTTTACCTAAGGAGAGCACCTCTAGTGAACTATGGACCCCGGTCCAATATTTACCATTGATACATCTTCCACTATTACATGTTTACTTGCTGCAAACCATTACCTTCCACACCATACGTTTAATCCTTTGTTACAGCAAACCGGTGAGCTTGACAACCTCACTGATTCGTTGGGACAAAGTCTTGAGTTTGTGGTGTGCAGGTCTCCACGTTGCTCGCAACACCTTTGAGACGTTTCCTTCCTCCTCCAGGTTCGATAACCTCGGTATCTACTGAGGGAAACTTGCTGTCGTGCTCATCACACCTTGCTCTTAGGGTTCCAACGAAGTGTCTCACGTCGACACTGGGTGCACGCATCAAGATTTCTGGCGTCATTGTCGGGGAGGCTAAGGATGTCTTCACAAGGGGAGTCCTTCACTTCCTTTCTCTTTACTTTGTTTTTAGTTTTCTTTGTTTCTTTTGCTTGGTTTTGTTTGCCTCTTTTAAAAAAAAAACAAAAAATAGTCTAGTTTGGTTTGCTTGCTTTATTCAAAAACACAAAAAAAATTAGTTCCTACTCTAGTTGGTGGTCTGTCTTTGCCTTGCTTGGTCATGCTTTCTATCAATGGATGGTTTCTTTGAAACTAGTTCTTATTGTCAAGGTGGGTTCACGGAAGAACAAAAGTATTATTACAAGGAACACCGTTTGTCACAAAAAAGGGAAACACTTATGGGAACAAATTGATAAGTTGAATACTATTGCTAGAGACGTGTGCTCTACTTATAATGTTACTTATTGCTTTAATAAAGCTTGTTGATGTAGGAGGTATAAACACCTCCCTTTTCAATGTGAGTATAATGATAATGTTACCATATCTTCTTATGTTAAGGGAAATTATGACTTTGATGATGTGGAACAAATTGAAGAATTTATTTCCTTCAAGGGTGCATTTGAACTTGCCAATTTGCGTGAAAATACTGATGATGCACCTTATGAACATGAGGTTTATGAGATACTTAAATTTTGCTTTGATAATTACAAGGATGAAAATGGCTATATTATTGAATATTTTAATAGGTGCTTTCCACAAATGGAAGGGACTAATGCCTTGCAGGAGCCTATGGAAGAAGAAATTGTTGAAAATGAAAGCTTATTAGATGAAAAAGAGGAGGAGAGTGATGGTTAAGAGGATTAAGAATGGATCTACCCATGTCTACCTTCTAATGAGAGTAACTCTTTACATCTTACATTATTTGATTGTCCCCCATGCTTACCAAAGGAGGATGAATGTTATGTTCCTATGGATTCTTTTGAAATATCTGCTATGGGTAAAACTTGTGATTATGCTCCTGTTATGCATGGTACTGAAGAGTTTTGCTTAGAAATTTTTTATGATAAGGCTCTAGATGATGGTCCTATATTGAATGATCAGTCTCCTTGTTATAAAATTGTTAAAAGTGGGTTTGAAGGTTCTAATCCCACTATTTTTGAGCTTGATAGAAATTATTTGTTTGTAGATCATGAAAAGCATGCTTTATGTGATAGTTATATTGTTGAGTTTATTCATGAGGTTACTGAAAGTTATTATGAGAGACGGGAACGTGGTCTTATGTACCTCAACAATACTAAGTTTCCCCTCTTTATGTTGAAAATTTTGAAGTTGCACTTGTTTTGCTTTCCTATGCTGTTGCTTTGTGCTTTCATGACCTTTTTCTTTACAAGATTCCTATGCATAGTAAGTGGGTTAGACGTAAATATGTTTTGAATTTGCTTCTTGATGCTCTCTTTTACTTCAATTCATATTTCTTATGTGAGCATCTTCTCAAACTATCATGCCTAACTTAAAGGCGTTAAAGAAAAGTACTTGTTGGGAGATAAACCAAGAGTTTCCTTGAGTCTTGGAAGTTATTACTACAGTAATGACCTCTCCTTATCCTTTTTGTTTGCTTTTTTTGCCAAGAATTACCTCTAATGAGAGGGAAGTAAGATTTGGAGAGTTGCTGTCTTGAAACAGATTTCTGTCCTCCACCAAAAAGAGTCGTGAGGAGTCTCTGTAACTCGGATTGAGCTCAAAATTTACGAATAAATCCCATTGTATGTTAGATAACTTTCGTTAGTTCAACACTTTTTGATTTGAGCAACATAAGATGTTCTAAAAAACCGGTTTCTACCTACTGGTCTGTTTTGACAGATTTCTGCCATTATTTGCATTTGCTTCTTATTGATTCCTTTTTGAGTTCTTTTTGGGAAATTGAGCTTTTTGAAGGAGTTACTACAGTAGCTTGTGTTTTTAGTGAAAAGCCTTGCTGTTTCAAAGCTTTGCCAGAGGTCTAATATCTTTTGAATACACTAATGTTGCTAATGAAGATTGTGTGAAGTTTTGTATGAAGGAAAAATTTCAGGTGTAGAGAGGGAATGATGCAATGAGATGAAGAATGGACAAAATCTCAAGCTTGGGGATGCCACCATATCCAAGAGGTACAAGCGTCAAAGCTTGGGGATGGCCAAGGCATCCCCTTCTTCATCAATAAAAAGCCCAGGTTTGTCTAGACACTTCGTTTTTATTGTTTCATGCACAGTTGTGTTGTTCTTAGAGCGTCTTAGTTTTCGTTTGCTTTGCTTAGGTTGTTTAATTTGCTTGAATAAAGAAGTTTGGACCCATGTTCTCGTTGTGTTGTTTTGCAAATAAGTTGCTTGGTGTTGGAAAGGAGTAGTAAGTTCTTGCTTGAAGTGCAAGAGGAGCTTGCATTGACTGTGACTTAGACTTTAGCATGACATGCTAGGTGTTGTTTTGACCTTATGCTTAGTGATTATTTTTGTAGCATGTCTTGTTCCAAACAATTGGGATTGCTTAGTGTGCCTTGAAGAAATTATGCGTTGTTTTAGCATGCAAAAGCATAGTATTGTGGTATTCTCCTTTGATGCTTTGCTTGGGTTGACTTGGCACATGCTCACACCATATTATGACTATGACAAGTCACCATTAGCCTCTATGATCATTTAGTCCTTGACTTATAGTACCACTCTTTGCTTTGATTAGTATGCTTTGTTGCTCTGCATGATTATGGCCATTATGCTCTCTTAGTTGGTTGCTCCCAGTCTTTTGCTAACCTACACTTGTATGAGTAAGCTCTACTCATGCTTCCAACTCCCAAGAAACCAAGTTTTTCCAAGTGTCCACTATAAAATCCTATGCATGGTGTGATACACCATTCCAAGTATATTCTTGTTTTCAACTATCTTCCAATTAAAAACTATTTTGTTATGTGAAAACTTAGTGATTAAAGCCCTCACAAACTTGATGGCACACTTTATATTCTTTGCCCCTAATAAACATGAACCATTGTGACAACTTTGTTGTATATGCTTGCACTTATAAGTTGGAATTAACAGAACCGTGCTGTCACGAGGAACGTTTTCATCATTGCACTTGTACTTTGTACTCAGTTGATATCATGCTCTTTTGTCTATGGATGTCACCGGTGTGAAATAAAGAGGGAACTTGTAAGTCCATGGAGTTTGTATTTGTGTTAGAGAAACGCCTGGGCCGCTAGCCTAAGCCATGTCTAATCATGGTGGAAACTTGTAGCATCACCATAATGAGCTATTTAAGAAGCATCCTCAATAAAAAGCTATGCATATGGTAAATAAAAAGATTGGTGAGATGCTCATTGCCTGCTTGCCTTGTCATTTTGGTTATGGGAAAGCTCCTGTACCATGTGCAAGGGGTACCCCGTTGGCGGTTCTCAATGATATGCAAATACTTACAATGACAAGAACTTACCTGGGCCCAAAGTTGAGTATGCATGAGGTGTGGCCCTCGTGTTCAAGGGACTTGAGATTGTGAACTTATACTTCGTCAAGCATATACTCCATCTTGGCCACTTTAACCTTAACCACTGCAAGATGCTTATGATAGGGGCAATGAGGGCTGAAAGCTAACAAGTATCATAATTTTTGGAAGCTCTTTTGAAAATTGTAATCCCTGATTCCTTTACAAAAAGGGACTTTCTTCCACCACTATTGAGTCTCCACCTTCTACCTTTAGGCACCATTAAGAGAGCATAGTTGGCATTCTCTGTGCAGTGTTCCAAAGCTTATTGTTTGATGCATATTGTGATATTACTTGTTCTTGTGCTATTTGTTTCTAGTCACCCTTGTGAAATTTGAAGGTGTCCTATGCATCTATATTGCTACTCTATGAGGGACAAGCTGATTGACACTATGCTATGTTTTCTGTACGTGAAATAAACAAACGTTTTTCATTGCATATTATTTATGATCTTTGTTTATAGCTTGTCATGTTGCATGCATAGTTACTATGTCCTATTGTTAGAACTCCATCTTTCTTCACATGTTTAGAGTTATTTGATCCCAGCTTTCAATGCTTGCAAATGGTTGGATCTTTATTGTGAGGGTGCATGTCACCTCAAAAATTATTCTTTTATCACTTACCTACTCGAGGACGAGCAGGAGTTAAGCTTGGGGATGCTGATACGTTGGAAACGTATCTATAATTTTTGATGATCCATGCTTGTTTAGTATCTACTTTGCTTTGCTTTGTCTACACTTTAAGGTGCTTTTTACATGTTTTCTAGTACTTGCCTACTAACAAGTTGCAACAATGTCAGATGCATGTTTTCTGTTGTTTTGGTTTCAGAAAAGTTAGTAAAGAAATATTCTCGGAATTGGACGGGACAAACGTCAAAGTCAATTACTTTCCGTGGGGAACAAGAAGTACATAGGGGAGTCGGAGAGGCCGTCCAGACCCACCCTAGGCGCGGGTGGGCCCTGCCCCACGCCTGGGAGGGGTGTGGGGCCCCTGGCCACCACCTCGGCCTCCCCCTTCGCCTATAAGAAGCCACCAATGCAGAAACCCTAAGCACCCAATCAAATCTCCACGAACCCGTCTGTAGCCGCCACCACCATCGTCCCTAGATCGGGGGGATCTGAAGTTCTTCCCCGCACCCTGCCGGAGGGGAGATCGTCCCAGAGGCCTTCTCTCTGGTATGATGCGTGAGTAGTTCCACCTTGGACTATGGGTCCATGTAGTAGCTAGATGGTTGTATATCCTCCTTTGTGCTTTCATGTATAGATCTTCTGAGCTCTGTTCATGATCAAGATCTAATCTATTTGTAATCATGCATGTTGTGTTTGCGGGGATCCGATGGATATTGAGATTATTATGTTGGTTTGATTAATGGTTTTGTCTTTATGATTCTATCATGTCTGTGTTGTTTGTGATCTTGCATTTAGTAGCTATCTTGGCCAATTAGTTGCTAGTGACTCCAAGAGGGGGTATTTATGCTCGATAGTGGGTTCATGCCTCTAGTTTGCAAGGGAAGTGACAATATCTCTTTAGTTGTAGATGTGTTGTTGCTACTAGGGAGAAAACAACGGTATCTTGTTCATGGAACATGTGGACTGTTTACCTTACACACTTTGCTTAAAGCAGTTGTCTGTTGCTTGCAACTTAATACTCGAGGGGGTTCGGATGATAACCTAAAGGTGGACTTCTAGTCATAGATGCAGTTGGATGGCGGTCTATGTATCTTGTTATATAGCCCAATCGAATCTCATAGGATCTTTCTGACTAGTAATTACATTGTTATGCCTTGCTCAGTTCCTGTCAATTGCCCTGCTGTAATTTGTTTGCCCTTTATGCCATGTTGTTTATCTGAGGAGAGCACCTCTAGTGAACTATGGACCCCGGTCCAACATTTATCATTGATACATCTTCAACTGTTACATGTTTACTTGATGCAAACCATTACTTTCCACACCATATGTTTAATCCTTTGTTATAGCAAACCGGTGAGCTTGACAACCACACTGATTCGTTGGGACAAAGTCTTGAGTTTGTGTTGTTGTAACATCCCTAAAATCATGATTTCAAATATTGCATATCATTCATGCATGCATATAGTTTTGAGATCAATTTCAAACCAATTCCAAGAAAACAGAAGCACATAGTGTTATCATTTTATGTGAGCAAACTTAAATCAAATGACCATGCCCATTTGAGAGATTAAGTATTTTAAAACCAAGTTTGTTTGTTTCCTTGTTGATTGGATTGAGTGTGGAGTTTGAACAAAATTATACAAAATAAAAATGGTTTCAAAACATTTGCAAATCAAGTGCTATGGCACTGTTTTTTTTTGTTTATTCAAAAGAACCAAGCTTGAACAGAGAGACCACATGCTTCTATGTCCAGAATTATGAATGTTGGACCCTACAAAATCCTGGAAAAAGTTTGAATTCAAAAGCTTTTGAAATCATTTGAAAATCAATCCAGAAAATCAAATTAGAAAAAGAAAAGGAATAAAGAAAAAGAAAAGGGTCGGCGCCAGACTTTGGGCCCAACAGTGAAACCAGCCCAGCTAGCCCACCCGGGTCCCCTCTCTCTCTCACGCGCAGACGCACCCAGCGAGCCGCTGACACCCGGACCCCACTCCCCTTCTGTTCTATTCGCTGACAAGCGGACCCCTCTGTCCATGATTCATATTAGCATGCTCTGCAGCTCCGTGCGCATCTACTTACGGCTTTCATTTGCCTGTGCATGGTCTGTAGCCTCGGCAACGACAACGACTGAGCGCCGCCGCTCTCTGCTTGAACTCCGGCGACCTCTCCCCGTAAGTACCAGCCGCCCCTTGCCCTCTGTTTGTTATGCCTAGGACCCTTAGCACCTTGCGCGTCTAACGGTGCCTTCCTCTTGTCTTAGCGCGATGCAGAACCTCGCCAACGTCGACCAGCAGCCGTACCCGACGCGTTCGCGAACTCCGGTGAGGAATCCCCGACGACTCCGAGCGCCCCTTGCCAAGCCACCGCCACGTTGAGCTTCACCTCGTCCCTGCGGTTCTGGTGAGCACCCTCTCCCCTCCCCGGGCGACCTAGAACGCCGGCACCGCCACTGGCAGACGCGCCGCCGCCAGTCGCCACCACTAGCGTCGCTAGGCTATGGTCAGAGCAACGGTAGCCGTTAGATCTGTATCGTAAGGACCAGATTAGATCTGAGCGAAACGTTTTCTTTGAATCGGCGTTGGATCTGACTTGATCTGACAGCACGGAAGGGTGATCCTGAGTGAAACGGTATCGGCCAATAGGATAGCGCCGCGTGATTAGGGTTTGGTTTAAAAACAGAATTTGAAATCTGATTTATATCCAAATTTGTTTTAGCTATAACTTTTGATCCACACGTTAGAATTTGACAAATTTTATACCGTTGGAATCAGGGGAACAAGCCCTTTCTGTTTATGCAATGTGTTTAATGTTTAGCTTCTGTTAAAATGATTTTATTTGCAGAAACTTGTTTAGGACTAATTTGAATATATGAATTGTTTAGGAAATTGTTTTAGTGTCAAATAAACTTGGTTTAGCAAGTTTTTGATTTGTTTATGATTCAGTAATATGCACTTGCTTGGTTGAGTTTTTAAAATCATCACTTAGCATTTTGCATGCATGCATATGTATTTTTGTTTGTTTGTATATGTTGTGTGTAATTTGTTGCTACCATTCTTTGTGTAGACTTTGGTGCTAGTGATTGTGATTGTGAAGAGTGCTACTCTCCCAACTACCAAGGCAAGTGGTACTTCATGAATATTTCTATACCTATATTTTATACTAAGCATTAGAAATATTTTGCTAAGTCTTGCATGTTATTATTTCTGCCTATATGCCATGTTGGGAAATCCTATGTAGTTGTAGAATTGCTAGGAAATTTCTAAGTTAAGTTACTATCTATGCCATGCTTAGCCTAGCTAGTAGCAAACAAGGGTTGGTGAAATATACATGCTATGATGAAAATATTTCTAAGTCTTTGGACTTGTTTTACTTAATAAAACAACTAAGTCAATGAATCACCTGGGTGGAATGGTAATTGCTTGGTGGATTTTGGTTGAGTGGTTACACAAGGCCCATGGCTATGGTTTACCTTGTGTATCTCACTTGTGGTAAGCCACCCAGGAACAAAGAGATTTTAGAGGTCAAGTGTTAAGAAGCTTCTAGTGCAACCACTTGGCAATATGGGCTCTGCCTGGATCACATAAGTTGCTAGAACTTAGCCATTTGGACAGTTGGTGGTAGTGTGAATGATAGGTTGGAGCGCGTCCATTTGGTCTAAGGGAAGGCTTCTGAAAGGTCCTGTCTTTGTGAAACCAAGTCTGGTGGGGAAAGTGCACAACCTCTGCAGATGGAAAAATCTAAGTACTTAGCCAAGTCCATGGCAATGGACAACATGAGCATCAAGGCATGGAAGCTATCAAGAATCTCCTCATCCCAATTTCTAAGTAAAAATTTGTGGGTGAACAAGGGTGAAGGAACCCAATGTCTATTGGTGGTTCCTTGGGAAAAGTTTTGACAAAGAAAAACTTAGTGATTTCAACTAATAGGATAAACCTATTTTGAGCAAAGCAAGCCAAGCTACACTTAGCCAAAATGCATATAGTAATATAGTCCACCTAAATTTTACTAAGGTATCACTTGCCAATACTATTCCAAAGTATTGACCCACTATGGCTGTAACTTGTGATGTTGCAGGTTACTCTGATGAGGATTAGGTGTCATGAGTCTACACTCAACATGTTTGCCTGTGGCACATGAAGATGAAGACTTACATTTATATACTTATTCAAACTCTTGTATTAGGCCTGTTGAAAGAACATTTCTTAATACCTAGTGTTTTGTGTGTTAGATAATAATACCAAGGATCATTTAATGTGTGTTGAAGTGTTGCAGCTCAGAACTCTGCCTTTGGGGGCGGATAATCCGGCCCCACCAGGGGCGGATAATCCGCCCCTCCCTCTGCCCAAGCAGGCGCAAGCCCCAGAAGGGGGGCGGAATTTTGGCCGGATTCTCCGGCCCCGCCGGATAATCCGCCCCTCCTACTCATCGCCAAGGCGCAAGCCCCAGAGAGGGGGCGGAGTTTTGGCCGGACTTTCCGGCTTGGCCGGATAATCCGCCCCTCAGAGGGGCCGGATTATCCGCCCCCCAAGATCTTCTCCAAGTTTCACCAAGGCGCAAGACCCAGAGAGGGGGCGGAGTTTCCCCCGGAGAATACGCCCTTGGGGCGGAGTTTTCCCAGGGGGCGGATAATCCGCCCCCAAAGTTGTGCAACGACCAGATCTGGGGAGGGGGTATTTAAGCCAGCCATCCCCCTCCTGCCAGAACTCTTGATTCATCTTGAAAAAGAACAGATCAGATCTGAAAGCTTCATCCAAGAGTGCTCCACCTAGATCCACCCAAAGGCCCCATCCCTTGGGGAATCGAAGGAGGAGAACTCGATCTTCATCATCAGCAATCAAGCGCTTCATCTCCTCTCCATTCATTTGGAGAACCTCCGATCTAGTATTTCTTGCAAATATCTAGATCCTCGTTTTTGTTTATATTGATAAACCTTGTTCTTGTGGCAGCTTGTTGTCATCTCGGGAGCCCCCAATTCGGTTGTGGGTGTGTGCCCCGATAGTGTTGTAAAAGGCACCGGTTCCCGCCTCGAAGGGATCCAATAGTGGAGAAGGTGGATCAGGCCTCTCGTGGCGAGATCCATCGAAGAATAGGGTGAGGCCTATTGTGCCATGGTGGTCTTAGAACCGCCCACCCCTCCAACGTAGATGTACTTCCCTTAACAAGGAAGGAACTGCGGTAAAACAAATCCCTGTGTCTCCGCGTGCTCCACTACGGTTTCCTCGCTCCTCTTTTACGTGCTTAGTAGTTAGGGTTACATATAGGGAAATTCTCGTAGTTGCATATCTAGAGAATTTACTTTGTGTCAACCCTAAAATTGAAAAAGTATTAAAAATTGGTTAGCACCTATTCACCCCCCCCCCTCTAGGTGCCCATACGATCCATTTCACCTGTGGCCTTGAGTTGTAAAGACTATGTTTATCTCTGGAATGGATGTAATAAATGACCTTTGTATCTGTGTACTTCATCTTAAACTGTGGATGCTAGCAATGATCCAGGGACTAGCATTGCAATCACAGGGATCCTTTTCCTTTACAAAGGAGGGATCTTACAGATGGTATCAGAGCACTGTGTTGCCTGTAGGATTATGACCCTAGGATTGGAAACCACTAAGGAAAAAATTTCAGCCACTTCTACACTTGTCTATTCTTCTTGTAAAACTTTTCTAATCTTCTCTCTCATCTCTATTTGTAGATGAACTCCATCAACGAATCCGTGAGGAAAGGACCACTCATGACAATGACTTTGGAGTGTGAGACAGAATTCCCCAAGGCTCTCAAGGACCTCATGGTTGCATTAGACATACAAGGTGCAGCTGTGTACAAGGGCTTCCCTGTGATGGATGAAGGAGAGGAATACTGGTGGGTACAACTTCACTTGTATAAAAACAAGGAAGACAACCATCAGGAAAAAGGATTCTGCATGTTCACCAATTCAGTGGTGCACCTTACATTCTTTGAATCAACAAAGGATGTAGCTTGGAAGACCATCAAAGAACTTGGTGATAGAGTCAAGTGCAGAATGCTCAACCTCCAAAATGAACTAAGGAAAGAGAAGGAACATACCCAAGAGTTGGAAGCTACCAACCAAACCTTAAGAGGAGACATCATAGACCTAGTGACGGAATCATGTCAGCAAGATAGGCTGATTGCTTCTAGAAACATTGTGTTAGCCAATAGATCCAGTGAGATAGGATTGTAAACGTACTTCGTTAGTTGGACCACCACCTATCACCTTATTTTCCAAATGTTGCTTTGAAATAAGTTTGAACCTTGGTTGTTGTAATGGTTTCATGTGTGCATGACTTGTGTGTTTTGCTTCCCAAGGATATGTATGTGATGTTTTGTCCTTTGTTTTATCTTGAATTGTGTTGTTCTAACTTCTCTATCTTATAAATAGATGCCTATTACCATAAGCACTGTTGAGGAGTTCCAGGTTACCCGCTTTGGTCCTCGTATCGTTGAGCTTACTACTTTGCTCAATCTCCCTCTTCCCACCATCATGGTGCATCCCCTCACCAAGTTTGAGAGGAAGGACCTCTGGGGCTTCAAGGTCAACCATCCCGGACGCCAGACGGAGCCTACCACGGAGGCCATTGTCTTCAAGCTCATGCACGATGACAGGGAGAGAGGCCTTGAGGTAGTGATGCGGGATCTGATAGGACGTCTGCTAGGACGACACTCCCGACAGGTTAGAGGCACCCACTTCCACGTCTTCGGAAGACGTGATGAGGATGGAGAGTCCATCGACTTCGAGGACGATTCGAGGGACGCAGCAGAGCCGATACGCCTGTACCTCCAGGACTTAGAGTCTCTCATTAGGAACGTGGACACGGACAGGACCAATGTCATGCTCAGCAATGATGAGCTCCAGGTGCAGCTTCGCGAGAAGGACAAGCTCTTCGCGCAGCAAGACGAGATAGTCAAGGAAATGGAGGCGAAGTTCGAGACCCAGGACAGGAAGTTCAAGAGTCAGGAGAAGCGTGTCCAGGATAGGAACAAGAAGATCCGGGACATGACTGAAGAACTGCAGTCCAAGGACTTCGAGCTAGAGCAGCAGCAGACAGTGATTGAGAGGCTTCGCTACCAGAAGAGGGCTCTCAAGGCCAAGATAGAGACCTTGACCACTAGCATCGAGGAAAACAAGACCGCGATGGAGAACGCAGGTCTTACCTTTGTCGAGGAGGAGATTGATGCCGATGAGTAGATTGACTACTCGTTTATCTTTTATTATCATACTTGTTGTTTGAGGACTTGTTATTGGACCATCCGACATGTGGATGGCTTGCTACTTGTGTGTTTTACTTTGTGAACTTGTTATCTTGTTGTTGAACCTTTATATTTCTGTTGCATGCTTGTGTTTGATTATGTGATGTAATGTGCATGAAAGCATCTATGGGTATCTCATTCTTATCTCTATTTGAACAAACCACAGATGCCTCCCCGTCGTGCAAACCCCAACAACAACAACAACAACAACAACATCACTCCAGAAATGCAACAAATGATGACTGCTCAAACTCAGCTAATGCAGATGATGACGACGTTCATCCAGAACCAAAACAACAACAACAACAACAACAACAATAACAACAACAATAACAACAATAACAACAACAACCCACTGGGTTCTGATATGCTCACCAGGTTCTTGAGATTGAGGCCAGCTAAGTTCTCGGGGATGACTGATCCCATGGTGGCCAATGATTGGCTACGTTCTGTGAACAAGGACTTGGTAACCGTGGGCTGTACGGATGCTGAAAAGGTCAGATTTGTAGCACATCTGCTGGAAGGACCAGCCGCCACTTGGTGGGACAACTTCCAGATCACCACTCCCATAGATGAAGTGACATGGGCTATCTTTGAGGATGGCTTTCGCACTGCTCATATCTCATCAGGAGTGATGAGTCTGAAAAAGGAAGAGTTCCACAATCTGAAGCAGCGCCACCGCAGCGTGGCTGAATATATTGAGGAGTTCAACAATCTGGCGCGTTATGCACCGGATGAAGTTGACACTGATGCCAAGAGAAAGGAAAAATTTCTTGAAGGCTTGAATGATGAGCTGAATCTGCAATTGGCTGTGGCATATGTTCCCACTTATCAGTCGCTCTGTGACAAGGCTGCTATTTTGGAGAACAAAATGAAGCAAGTTGAGAGTAGAAAGAGAAAGCACTCCGACAAGCACAGCTCGGGATCGTCTCACAAACGATCTCATTATGATGACAGTGGAAGCTCAGGATCCCACAAACATGGGAAATTCAACAAGCATCACAACCACAACCGTCATGACAACAAGCATCATCGCAGTCATGACAACGACAAGTACAAGAACCACAAGAGTGGACATAAGAGCCACCACAGTGGTAATGGAAGTGGAAGTGGAAGCCAGCCTGTTAAGAGAGACATCAGTCAGGTTGAATGCTTCAAATGCAAGAAGATGGGGCATTATGCAAATAACTGCCCCGAAAAGAAAGTTGAAGGACCTAACAAGCCCAACCCTTTCCAGAAGGGACAGGTGAACCACATCAGTGTGGAGGAGGTCTATGAGGAGCCTGATGCTGTTGCTGGTAAGTTCAGACTCAATTCTATTCCAGCATTTGTTCTTTTTGATACTGGAGCATCGCATTCATTCATATCAAAAGCATTTGTTGATAGAAATGGGTTTCCAACTGAAAACATTGGGTGTCCAATAAAAGTGTCACATCCCAAAATTTTCCAAATCTTGTAATGTGAAAATAAATGAATAAAATAAAATTTTGTTGATTTTCAGGGCCAGAAGAAACTTTTTGAATTTAATTGGAACTTCAAACCCATTTCAAATAAATAAAACCTAAAGGGATGTAAAAATATAAAAATTTAATAAAAGGAAAAATAAAAACATTTGGAAATACTAGTTTGAAACAAATAAATGAAAAGATTTGTTTTCAAATGAAATAGAAGCTTATAAATAAAGAATGTTTTATAAAGCCAAATTAAACCTTGGCCAAGCTTTGGAATTAAAACATTTTATTTTTAATAAAATTTGCAAAGGTTTATTTAAATGAATTAATAAGGATTTAATATCCAACTTTATTTAAATTAAAAGGTTTTACCAATTTAAATTGAAACATCAAAACTTATTAAATTATTTTAAAATAGGTTTTCCAAGTATTTTATATTCTCTAATAAAACCTACTAAAGTGTTTTGACTTTATTTTAGTTTCAAATAAAGATTTTATTAATAAAATCAAACTCTGTTTGATTTAATAACTAAGGCCCATTTTATTTAATTATTAATGGAGCCTAAAGTAAGAATGTTATTTTGTTTTAAACAAATTTTCCAAATATGTTTTACTTTCAAATAAAACCTACTGTTTTGGTTTTGAAAATATTATTAGGATTCTAATAAATAAATCAAACCCTATTTTGATTAAATAAACAAAAGGTCCATTTTATTAAATAAATGAATGGATTTTAAAAATAAATAAAAATATTATTTTATTTTTGAGATTTGGTTTATGTTGATAAACAGAACCAAAAACTCATTATAATTGTTTGAATTGTTTGAATTATTTGAATGCTTAATTAGTTGGATGAAATTCAAAACAAAAAAATAGAATTAGAAAAGGAAAAAGATTTCAGAAGAAAAAAAATATGGAACAGACTGGCCCAACTGCCCCAGCCTAACTCAGCCCAACCGAGCCCACCTCTCTCACTCAGCAAAGTGAATCGTTTTTTCACCGCAAAACAAACCCACGCAGTGAATGACAACTGGAGCCCACCTGAAACTTTCCTCACTCGCTGACAAGCAGGCCCCACATCCCCAGCCGTCATCTTCAACGAGACACCGTCGCCCTGACCGTTGCAGTGAGATTACTCCGACGATTGATTGCACATGAAGGAGGCTTTGATTTCTCGTAATAACCACGCCCCTTTAAACGCCAGTGATTCCTCTCCACTTTCCCTCTGTCGCCTCACTTCGACACGCCCCCAGGCCGTCTCAATTTCTCCTCGAGCATCCTCTGCTCCGACGAGGTTCTCGTCCTATTCCGGCAGCCCCTCGCCACCCTTTGCCTCCTCAACCATACTCACGTGATCCCCACCTCCTCGCGATCATACTCGTAGCGTCAGCTCGCCCCCGAACACTCCAGAACGTCGGCAACATCACCACCTGTACGCCACCGACGACCCCCGCGACTCCGGTGAGCTCTAGCACTCGACTCCGTGCGCGCCTTGATCAGTGGATCATGCCGTTTGATTAGTCCGCGTCTTCTGCATCTCCAGGAGCTCGCCAATCACTCGCGCGTGGCCTGCAACCTCGCCCCCTTCGACGACTGACCACGCCCGAGGCGCAGCCCCACTCCGGCGAGAAATCAAGCCCACTCCAGAGCGCCCCTCGTCGAACCAACAACGCCTTGAGCATCTCCAGGCTATTGCGAACCAGGTGAGCTTACTCTTTCCCTTTCTCGCTTCCTGCCTCGCCAGCGCCGCCGCCAACTGGCCGCTTCGCCGCTCACCGGTAACATCTCGCCGCCAGTTCCTGGCTAGTTGATAGGAACCGTTAGATCGTCATCCATCGGCTAGGAAAGAAAGTGAGCGAAGGGGTATACGTTGATCAGAGCCGCACAGATTCCTTTTAATCCAACGGTCTGCAGCTGTGCGATCCGCACGAAGCGGTACCGGCCAATCACGGCTCGACGCGTGGCCAGTGTTTGAGTTAAAACAGATTTTTGAATCAAATTTATTTGTAAACTTCAAACCTTTGTAACTTTCAAACCACACGTCCAAAAATTACAAATTTTATATCAATGGATTTAGGAGAACAAGCCCTAGCCAACCATGGCCTTAGTTTAGTAAATAGTATCTGTTAACTTGCTTGTTTTTGCAGAATCAAATGTGTGCTTGTTTAGAGTATAAAAATTGTTAAAAAATGATTTTAAGGTTAAAACCTTTGCAAATTGGATTGTTGTGACCTTACTGACCCTAGGAACCAACCCTTGGTATTAAAAATGATTATAGTAAGATTTAGGTTGGATTACTTGACTTAGCCATTTTCTAGCCAAATAAAAAGAATAGTTTTTGTTATAAAAATGTTTATGGAAAGGAAACTTTAAGAAAATGGTTTGATCAAACCCACTGACCCAAAACACCAAGTTTTGCAAGTTAGCAACTCATTTGGTGAACAACTTAATAGTTTTGCCTTGATAAAAACATTTTTTTTCACCACATGAAATGATGAATGGATTTAAAAATAGTTTTTGGACAAAACCCTCTTGCTAATGACTTTGCCACTTTGGTAAATGACCAATTTGGATCTTACAAAGTTTAGAAACCCAATAGAGACCCTCTTTGCAAAATAAAACTATCTTGTGCATGCTCCCATGCATGAATGGGTTTCCATTGTTTTGTGTGTGTGAATTTGTTTGAGTGATCATTGGTTTGGAATGTAAATTGAATTGGTGTTTGCTTGATTGACTTGTAGTGAAGTGTGAGACTAGCAAGATCAAGGAGTGAACCACCATTCCCTTCCAAAAAGGCAAGTGATGCTTCATACTTTTTGTCCCATTACTTTCACTATGCATTAGTGATTTTGCTAAGTAAAACTTGCATGGATTTTGCTAAGTATAAACCTTGCTATAGGAAACCTAGTAGATGAATCCTTAGTAGGATTTTCCTAAGTTAAGATTCCTACTACTACCAAGCTTAGCCTAGCTAATAGAAAACATGGGTGGAATATATATTCACACTATGGAAAAATATTCTAAGTCTAAGGACTTGTGATTTTGTCTAATAAAACAACTAAGTTAATGAATCACCTGGGTGGAATGGAATAGCTTGGTGGAGAAGGGTTGAGTGGTTCACAAGGCCATGGACTTGGATTGTGTATCTCACTTGTGGATGGCCACCCAGGAACAAAGAGATTTGAGATGTCAAATGTGAGAAGCTTCAAGTGCAACCACTTGGCAATATGGGCTCTGCCATGATCATATAGGTTGCAAGAACTTAGCCATATGGACAGTGGGTGGTAGTGTTTGATAGGTTGGAACGCGTCCATTTTGGTCTAAGGGAAGGCTTCTGAAAGATCTTGTCTTGGGAAACCAAGTCTTGTGGGGAAAGTGCACCACCTCTGCAGAGTGTAAAATCTAAGTACTTAGCCATGTCCCTGGTAAAGGACAATTTGAGCATCAAGACATGGAAGCAATCAAGAATCTCATCATTCAAATTTCTAAGTTAAAATCTTGTGGATTGAACAAGGGTTGTTTGAAATCTTAAATCTTTGGTTGATAGATGCCTTGGAAAGGATCTTCAATCTTTGATTGAGAAAAATGATTTTGTCAAGCAAAAACTTAGTATTTTCAAAATGTTAAGGAAAATCTATTTTGAGCAATGCAAGCCTCAACTCCACTTAGCCAAATGCATATAGATGTTAGACTCCGCTATACTACCATAGTATCACTTGCCAATACAATTCAAATGTATTGACCCTTTGTGGCTATAACTTGTATGTTGCAGGTTTGATTGATTTTAGTGAAGATTGATTGATTAGGATTACAAAGTCTACAACCAACATCTGCCTGTGGCACTTTGAAGATGAAGGACCCCATGCTTATAGTTATTCCGCTGCAATGTAATGTAATAGCCATATGAGCTATGTAAGATGTAATAAAACTATGTTATTCCTGGATATAAAGTTATATTATGACCTTTGTTTCTTGATATTACATCTTAACTGTGGATGCTAGCTATTGATCCAGGGACTAGCATTGTAAACACAGGAGGAATCTACCTTATTAGGTTGAGACCCCCTACAAAAAGTTAGTTCTCCGGGTGGAGATATGATAGTAAGTCTTGGATGCTGGGATCTAGTAATAGAGTTTGGAAAGCATAAATTTCCAGTGAGTCTGATAATCCTAGATTCCCAAGGACTGGACGTAATATTGGGGATGGATTGGATGGCTAAGTATGAAGGGGTACTAGATTGTGCTAATCATATTGTTGCACTCACAACCCCGGAAAGAAAGCGGATTAAATTCAAGTCCAACTTTGAATCTAAAGGAAGTAAGCCAAATTCTCTTAAGGGGGTTAGCATGGACAGTGTGCCAATTGTGAGTGAGTATCCAGATGTGTTTCCGGAAGAATTGCCGGGAATGCCACCAGATAGAGATGTGGAGTTTCTTATAGATTTGGTACCAGGGTCTGGACCAATAGCAAAGAGACCTTATAAAATGTCATTTGATGAACTGAAAGAACTCAAGAAGCAACTTGGAGAACAGCTACAGAAAGGATTTATTCAACCAAGTTCTTCATCTTGGGGAGCCCCAGTTTTGTTCGTGGAGAAGAAAGATAGAAGTCAAAGGTTATGCATAGATTACCGTTCACTCAACGAGGTAACTATCAAGAACAAATACCCTTTGCCTAGAATTAATGACTTGTTTGATCAGCTAGAAGGAGCCTGTGTGTTCTCAAAGATTGATCTCCGGTCAGGCTATTTTCAACTCAAGATAAGGGAACAAGACATACCTAAGACAGCATTCACTACAAGGTATGGATTGTATGAGTATACCGTAATGCCTTTTGGCTTGACCAATGCTCCAGCATACTTCATGAATATGATGAACAAGGTGTTCATGGAATTCCTTGACAAGTTTGTTGTCGTTTTTATCGATGACATCTTAGTCTACTCCAAGAGCAAAGAAGAGCATGAAGGACATTTGTGATTGATACTTGAGAAGTTGAGAGAGCATAAACTTTATGCCAAATTCAGCAAGTGTGAGTTCTGGTTGGATGAAGTTGGTTTTATAGGTCATGTTATGACAAAGGATGGTGTAGCAGTTGATCCTGCTAAGGTTTCAGCTGTGACTGAATGGGAATCTCCCAAGTCCGTGAAAGAAGTTCGTAGTTTCCTTGGCTTAGCAGGTTACTATAGAAGGTTCATTGAAAATTTCTCCAAGGTAGCTAAGCCTATGACTGAATTGCTAAAGAAAGACAAGAAGTTTGCATGGTCTGAAGGTTGTGAACTCAGCTTTCAGGAATTGAAGAAGAGACTTGTGACAGCACCAGTCTTGTGTCTGCCAGATTTGGAGAAAGATTTCCAAGTATATTGTGATGCATCTCATCAGGGTTTGGGTGCAGTACTTATGCAAGACGGTAAAGTTGTGGCTTATGCCTCGAGACAACTCAAAACTCATGAAGTAAACTATCCTACTCATGATTTAGAGTTAGCCTCTGTTGTCCATGCACTCAAAACATGGAGACACTATCTTTTGGGAAAGCGTTGTGAAGTGTTCACAGATCACAAAAGTTTGAAGTATATCTTCACCCAGAAGGAAATTAATATGAGGCAAAGAAGATGGCTAGAACTTATCAAAGACTATGACTTAAGTTTGCAATACCATCCCGGTAAAGCAAATGTTGTAACAGATGCTCTAAGTCGTAAGGTTTTTGTGAATGGCCTTACCCAAGGAGAATTGCCAGATGATCTGTGTACCCAATTTAGAAAACTCCGATTGGAAATTGTGCCTGAAGGACATCTCATGTCTTTGGATGTTCAACCCACTTTGTTGGACAAGATAAAAGAAGCCCAGAAGACTGATAAGGAAATTGAAGAGATTAAGGAAAAGATTGGCAAAGGAAAAGCCAAGGAATTCCATGAAGACGAACAGGGTACTTTATGGCATGGGAAAAGTATTTGTGTTCCACAAGATCCGGAGTTGCGGAAACTGATTTTGCAGGAAGCACACAACTCACCATATTCCATTCATCCGGGTAACACCAAAATGTACATGGACATGAAGGAAAGATTTTGGTGGAATAATCTCAAGAAGGACATCGCCGAACATATTGCTTTGTGTGATGTGTGTAGTAGAGTAAAAGCGGAACATCAGAAACCAGCCGGTTTGCTTCAACCACTACCTATTCCTGATTGGAAGTGGGACAAGATTGGTATGGATTTCATTACCGGATTACCAAGGACCAGGTCAGGTTACGACTCTATTTGGGTTGTAGTGGATCGCCTAACTAAAAAGGCTCATTTCATACCCGTGAAGACAACCTATACAAGTGCTAAGTTAGCCAGAATCTACATGAGTAGAATTGTATGTCTGCATGGAGTGCCCAAGAGTATTGTGTCTGATAGGGGAACTCAATTCACTTCCCATTTTTGGAGACAGTTACATGAGTCATTGGGAACGAGGTTGGAATTCAGTACTACTTTTCACCCTCAAACTGATGGACAAACAGAAAGGACTAATCAGATTCTCGAAGACATGTTGAGGGCATGTGCCCTAGACTATGGAGCCAGTTGGTATGAAAGTCTGCCTTATGCAGAATTTTCTTATAACAACAGCTATCAAGCCAGTATTGAGATGGCACCATTTGAGTTATCTACGGAAGAAAGTGTACCACCCCATTGCTATGGAATGGTGTGGGAGAAAGAAGTTTATTCGGGACAGATCTTATCAAAGAAGCCAAAGAGAAGGTCAAGTTGGTTAAAGACAGGTTGAAGATAACACAGTCCCGACAAAAAAGCTACGCAGATCCTAAGCGTAGAGAAGTCACCTACGAAGTTGGAGATAGAGCTTATCTTAGAGTGTCACCACTTCGTGGAGTGAAAAGGTTCGGAGTCAAAGGGAAATTGGCACCAAGATATGTTGGGCCATTCAAGATTCTGAGTCGCAAAGGAGAAGTTGCCTATGAAATAGAACTGCCAGAATCTCTATCAGCTGTCCATAATGTGTTTCATGTGAGTCAGCTTAAGAAATGTCATCCAGAAATGGAAGAAACTTTTTTGAAGGATACTATAACTTTGGAGGAGGTTCAATTGGAAAGTGATCTCACCTATGAAGAGAAACCTATCAAGATTATTGAGACTGCAGAAAGAGTCACAAGGACTAAGACTATCAAGTTTTGCAAAGTACAGTGGAATCATCATTCCGAAGAGGAAGCAACATGGGAAAGAGAAGATGATCTTCAGAAAGACCACCCTCACCTATTTGCTAGCCAAACCGAATCTCGAGGGCGAGATTCACCTTAAGGGAGTTAGATTTGTAACATCCCTAAAATCATGATTTCAAAGATTGCATATCATTCATGCATGCATATAGTGTTGAGATCAATTTCAAACCAATTCCAAGAAAACAGAAGCACATAGTGCTATCATTTTATGTGAGCAAACTTAAATCAAATGACCATCCCCATTTGAGAGCTTAAGTATTTTAAAACCAAGTTTGTTTGTTTCCTTGTTGATTGGATTGAGTGTGGAGTTTGAACAAAATTATACAAAATAAAAATGGTTTTAAAACCATTTTCAAAACATTTGCAAATCAAGTGCTTTGGCACTGTTTTTTTTGTTTATTCAAAAGAACCAAGCTTGAACAGAGAGACCACATGCTTCTATGTCCAGAATTATGAATGTTGCACCCTACAAAATCCTGGAAAAAGTTTGAATTCAAAAGCTTTTGAAATCATTTGAAAATCAATCCAGAAAATCAAATTAGAAAAAGAAAAGGAATAAAGAAAAAGAAAAGGGTCGGCGCCAGACTTTGGGCCCAACAGTGAAACCAACCCAGCTAGCCCACCCGGGTACCCTCTCTCTCTCACGCGCAGACGCACCCAGCGAGCCGCTGACACCTGGACCCCACTCCCCCTTTGTTCTATTCGCTGACAAGCGGGCCCCGTCCACGTCGTCATCGTCTTCCCCAGATTCCGCGCACGAACACCGCCGCTGGCCGTTGCTGCGTTGATTCCGCGGCGTAATTGGCATTGAATCAATGAGAGTTTCTTGTCGAGCCTCTGCCTACTTAAGCCCCTCCCTATCGCGGCCATTTCCCCTCACCCAATGTCCTCTCCACGCCACCAGGCTGCTCGCAACTCGCCCGACGTTGCCGTTGTTCCGACGACCTCGCCGACGAATTCCGGTGAGCACTGTGTCCCCCTCTGTCCATGATTCATATTAGCATGCTCTGCAGCTCCGTGCGCATCTACTTACGGCTTTCATTTGCCCGCGCATGGTCTGTATCCTCAGCAACGACAACGAATGAGCACCGGCGCTCTCTGCTCGAACTGCGGCGACCTCTCCCCGTAAGTACCAGCCGCCCCTTTCCCTCTGTTTGTTACGCCTAGGACCCTTAGCACCTTGCGCGTCTAACGGTGCCTTCCTCTTGTCTTAGCGCGACGCATAACCTCGCCAACGTCGACCAGCAGCCGTACCCGACGCGTTCGCGAACTCCGGCGAGGAATCCCCGACGACTCCGAGCGCCCCTTGCCAAGCCACCGCCACGTTGAGCTTCACCTCATCCCTGCGGTTCTGGTGAGCACCCTCTCCCCTTCCCGGGCGACCTAGAACGCCGGCACCGCCACTGGCAGACGCGCCGCCGCCAGTCGCCGCCAGGCTATGGTCAGAGCAAAGGTAG